>CM066146.1:0-1403500 GCA_033617975.1 Populus alba x Populus glandulosa
AACCCTAAAAACCCTAAACCCTAAACCCTAAACCCTAAACCCTAAACCCTAAACCCTAAACCCTAAACCCTAAACCCTAAACCCTAAACCCTAAACCCTAAACCCTAAACCCTAAACCCTAAACCCTAAACCCTAAACCCTAAACCCTAAACCCTAAACCCTAAACCCTAAACCCTAAACCCTAAACCCTAAACCTAAACCCTAAACCCTAAACCCTAAACCCTAAACCCTAAACCCTAAACCCTAAACCCTAAACCCTAAACCCTAAACCCTAAACCCTAAACCCTAAACCCTAAACCCTAAACCCTAAACCCTAAACCCTAAACCCTAAACCCTAAACCCTAAACCCTAAACCCTAAACCCTAAACCCTAAACCCTAAACCCTAAACCCTAAACCCTAAACCCTAAACCCTAAACCCTAAACCCTAAACCCTAAACCCTAAACCCTAAACCCTAAACCCTACACCCTAAACCCTAAACCCTAAACCCTAAACCCTAAACCCTAAACCCTAAACCCTAAACCCTAAACCCTAAACCCTAAACCCTAAACCCTAAACCCTAAACCCTAAACCCTAAACCCTAAACCCTAAACCCTAAACCCTAAACCCTAAACCCTAAAAAACCCTAAACCCTAAACCCTAAAAAACCCTAAAACCCTAAACCCTAAACAACCCTAAAACCCTAAACCCTAAACCCTAAAAAACCCTAAACCCTAAACCCTAAACCCTAAACCCTAAACCCTAAACCCTAAACCCCTAAACCCTAAAACCCTAAAACCCTAAACCCCTAACCCCTAACCCCTAACCCTAAACCCCTAACCCTAAACCCTAAACCCTAAACCCGAAAACCCTAAACCTAATCCCTAAACCTTAAACCCTAAACCCTAAACCCTAAAACCCTAAACCCTAAACCCTAAACTTTTTTTTGGAATAATGTAAGATATTGATAAATCAGAAATCGTTCAATACATAATTACGAGGGGTATACCCCAAGAGAAGAGGAATAAAACAAAGAGAACCGATTATGGTCCTATAGAAAATAACAAAAAGAAGAAAGAGGTAATGCATGGACATTACGTGAACAGGATTAATTCATTCCAAATAAAACCAAAAGCTACATGAATAGTTATGATGTTGTCATCGAAAACAAAAAGTGCCTGCATCTTCATATTCAGGTCTGCTTTACCACCTATGATTGTACTGGTGGAGGAGGTTGAATATTTTGGATGCCCCATATGTCACATATATGTGCTGGAATGTTGTTGTTAAATTCCATGTTTGCTAAGTATGTTCGAATCAGCTGGTAGCTTTCCTCTATAATTGTTAGAGCAGCTTTAATCTGGTGGCTGAAAATTCTTGTGTTGCGCTCATACCACAACAAATAGACAGTTGTGGACAGCATTAAACGTGCTATAAGATGCTGGATGTCATTCTTCTTACAGTAGTTTGCAGTGGTCTAGCTTAGAAGATTTTGCCAAGGGAGATACGGCCAGTGTATGATTGCTTTAGCATTGATCGTTTGCCACACAATTCTTGAGAATTGGCATTCAAAAAACAAATGCTCATGTGTTTCTGTTTGGAGCCCATAGAAAATGCATGTTGCATTCCTTATAATGCCATTTGATTGTAGACGATCCATAGTATGTAATCTACCGAGACTAGCAAGCCACAGAATGAAAGACTGTCGTGGGATGTGCCCTTTGAACCACAGTACCTTATGTATGGTATTTTCTGGCCTTCTGTCACGAAGAGATTCCCATGCGGAATTAATGCTGAAGTTCCCAGATGAATGACCCTTCCATAGGCAATGATCTGCAGACCATGGCTTTGGTTGAAAGGGTATGGAGTTCAATCGTGCATTCAGAGCTTGAGGGAAATCCCATTGTCCTTCCTTGATAATGTCAGAGACTTGTGCAGTCCAAGAGAGCCCTGTAGCCGTTAGTGTTCGCATAGAATATTCATCTATGAGTCTTTTGCCTTCTAGGAGCCAATAATCAAACCATAAAGAGGTTGAAGAGCCATTGCCAATTGCTGTGGTGAACCATCCCCTGCACCATTCACGGCTCTGTATTATTTTTCGGTAGGACCAAGACGGGTTGGAAGGCATTGGGATGTGCCAGAGTGATCGTCCACGTAGAAGATTAGCATGAATCCATGTTGCCCATATTGATTCCTTATCCGTGAGTAGATGCCAGATATGCTTAAGTGTTGCAGCCCGGTTCCATGTTTTAATGTTTTTGACCCCTAATCCTCCCTCTTGCAGCGCATAACATATTGCCTTCCATGCAACCTTCGCTCCTGTAGATGTGAGTGATGATCCTCTCCATAAGAAGGCGGCTAGAATGCTTTCTATCTTGGTGATGGTTGCACATGGCAGTATGAAGATTGAAGACCAGTACACTTGGATTGAAAAAAGTACTGATTTGATTAGTTGAAGTCTTCCAGCGTATGTTAGGGATGATGAAGTCCACAATTTGATTCTCGTTGTAATCCTCTCTAACAGTGGAATACAATCTTTATGAGTTAACCGTGAGGACAGGAGTGGAACTCCAAGATATTTCACAGGAAGCATGGTTTCTTGAATCCCAATTTGCTCAATAATGTTGATGCGCAGACGTCCATCGATTCCTGACAGATATAGTGAACTTTTTGCAAGATTGATGCTGAGGCCTGATATATTAGAGAACTGCTGTAAACTTTCCTTCATGATTAAGATTGAATTTAGATCAGCATGACTGAATAGCATAAGATCATCTGCAAAACAAAGATGGGTTAGTTTTGTTGCTTTGCACCGCCAGTGGTATTTGTATGCACTGTGTTGGATTTTTTGCCGAATTATTCCTCCCAAGCCTTCCATTGCCAACACAAATAAGTAAAGGGAGAGTGGATCACCCTGCCGAATGCCCCTTGTGCCGTGAAAGAAACCATGCATTTCTCCATTTATGTTGATGGTATAGTGGACTGTAGTAATGCATGTTGAAATCCAACGTATCATTGCAGGTGGGAGTCCTATAGCATGGAGTCCTGCAATTATGTAATCCAGTCTGACCGTATCAAACGCCTTCTTCAGGTCAACCTTTAAGGCACATCGGGCTGGCCCTTTGTTATGGTGATAATTATGTAGCAACTCTTGAGTGAGGAGAATAGCATCAGAGATGTTTCGGCCAGGAAGAAAAGCAGATTGGGATAGTCCAATGACATCGACTAAAGCTGCCTTCAATCTGGTTACAAGCAACTTAGAGATGTATTTATAGCAAGATATGGGTCTAAAGTCATGCATGCAGGATGGCTGCTCTTTTTTTGGCACTAATGATACCCTAGTAGCATTTACACAGCGTGGCAGTGAATTAAAAGAGAAAAAGAACCTGATTGCAACAATAAAGTCAGCCTTAATAATATCCCAGCTTTCCAGAGTAATAGGACTCCTCATCTTTACAGAGTTGCATATAGGTAGATGCAAGTGATCGTTCAGTAGCCATTATAGTTGCTGATGTTGGGTGATTGTCAAGATGAACCTGTGCTGTCTCCCATTCTGCTTTGGCTTTGGAAACTCTATTTGTGATGCTACTTGTATGTTGGAAGTGGAATTGCCTCAGAGTGGACTTCAATCTGCGTAGTTTAGTAGTGAATTGGTACATAGGATTACCATTAACTGGAATTTGCCAAGAGAAAGTGACAGTTGGAAGAAAATCAATACGGTCAGCCCATATATTCAAGAATTTGAATGGGGAGTGTTGATGATGAGTGAGGTTGTGCAAGCTGAGGATCATAGCACTGTGGTCCGAAACACTACGAGGTTGAAAAGTTGCATGTGTGGCCGGCCAAGTAGAAAAAAGACTAGGGTTGCCAAAGACCTAGTCTAATTTTTTCTAGATGGTATTATAACCATGCTGGCCATTGTGCCAGGTAAATTTGAGGCCTGTTGAAGGTGCTTGAAGGAGTTCTGCTTGGCTCATGCAAGAAGCAAAATCATCTTGGTGCCTTGGCCAATTACTGTCACCCCCGGTTCTATCTGCTGCTGATAGAATTGCATTGAAATCTCCCATAACAATCCAAGGGATATTGGAATTTAGAGAGCTCTCATGTGATATATAATTCCATAGAGTGTGGCGTTCAGCCGGAGTGTTGTGTCCATAAATGAATGTAATTCTGATGGGGATTGGGTGTGCTATGGTTTGTTGCTTCACATGTTAACCATTGTGATGTTGTGTGTAGACAAATGAGGTTGAGCTTTTGTGCATTCCATCCAACAAGGATTCGGCAAGTTGGGGAGGAGGCTATATTAGAATGGAATTTCCAGTGAGAGGGAGCTAGGTTTGGTTGAAGTGCTGCAAGGTTTGCAGGTTCTATTTTGGTTTCTAAGAGGCCAAAGATATCAAGCTTGTGTTTTTGTGTCCATGCATGGACGGTTTTTTGTTTGTGGAGGCCATTAAGACCCCATATGTTCCAGCTTCCAACTATGAACATTTATTGAGAGGTAGTGAATTGGTTTGGGATTAATGGCCCCGGGCCTCCTTTTTTTTCCGACCCCCCTTCTTTTTCCTTACTGTTTTTGGGGAAGGGGAAGGGGATTGGACAGATGCTGATGCTGATGGCAATAAGGCTGGGGGTGTGTCAGCCGTATCTCAATGGTAGCAGAGGATGATTCACTAATTGTTCTTAGTGAATCCATTTTACTTTCTATGCATGCAGTAGTATTGAGGACAGTAATGTGATGAGAGTCAAAGTTATGGCAATCAGTACCTGAGTCATTGCTTGAATCACACACTTCCATTACTAGGAGAATGGGTATTATGGTATCAGTAATGAACAAGGCATTGGTTGGGGGTTGGAGTGATGTGTGATCGGCAGGAATGGATTTTGTGGCAGGGGTTGGTGGCCTTGATGTGGGCTGTATTATGGATGGTAAAGGATGTTGTGAGACTGGGGAGGGCGAGGGAATTGGGTCTTGAATGATGGTTGTATATTGTTGGGGGTTGACTGGTGGAGAGGATAGTGTGGTAATGGCTTCAGGTGCATCAAGCCGTGGGGGGGATTTGGCAGTAAAGTTGTTCATGGAGATTGGTATGGAGGGTATGGCTGGGACTGGGGGAGATGGACAAGAGTGACCAAATACCTTGCACTTTTCACAGTGAGTAGGCTTTCATTCATAATCCACCGTGACCTTGATAGGCTCTGAGGATAGGGGACAATCAATATCAAAGATATGGACAAAAGGAAGATTTGCATCAACCTCAACACACAGTCGGGCATATTCCAGCCTTGTGCAGGTGTATGTTGATTCATCACAGGAGAGTGGTCTACCCACCATGCTCGCAGCCAAACTAAGTCCCTGCTTGGACCATAGAGGGAATGGCAAGCCATGTAGCCGGATCCATATTGGTAAGGTGGATATCTTGCTTTTGTCAAATTGAAATCGTGGGTGCCACTGTTGAAGAATAATATTCTTCCCACTGAACATCCATGGTCCCTTCTCAATGACTGCATGCATCTCTTCTTCAGTCTTGAACCTAAATATCATGAAACCATTTGCAGTAGTCATTATTGTTTCAAGGCCACACAAACGCCATGCCTTTATGGCAATGGCATTCACTGCATGATAAGGCAGTTTAAACCCTAGGATGAAACCTATCATGCATCTCATCCATTGGTCTTTGTTCTCCAGTAGGATTTGTTCTGAAATCTTGAGGCAGTGTCCCACCGGTTGCCTGGGAAGGGGATCCAGTGTGAAACGAGTGCTTGAGTCCGAAACTCGAACTCGATCTGCCCATGAAGTTTGGCTAGTAGAGGCTGTAGGTTTTTTTGTAGGTTGTTTTGGTTTAGTCAAAACTGGTAGGCGTGGAGTAGGCAGTGTGGATGTGGAAGGGGGCTGCACAGGGGGGTTGAGATGGGCCATTGTTTGGTAAGGGTGGCTGAAAGTTTGCTTGTGGAATGTGACGGAGATGGAATGGAAAGCAATGGTGTTTTAGAATTCTAGTCGGTCAAAGTGTGGGGAAGATAACATGAGGCAAGAAGATGATGTGATCGGAGAAGAAGCTGAAAAACCGTGATCATGGTAGAGGTTGCAAGATTTTTTCTTTCAGTCGCCTGTAGCAGCGTGCTCTCACCATGGTTTTTCCTAAACCCTAAAACCCTAAATTTTAAACCCAAACCTCAAACCATAAAACCCTAAACCCTAAACTGTAAACCCTAACCCAAAAAAACCCTAAGCCCTAAACCCTAAACCCTAAAAAACTCTAATCCCTAAGCCCTAATCACTAAGCCTTATGCCCAAAACCCAAAAATCTAAAACCATAAACCCTCAATCTAAAATTTTAAATCCCAAACCCTATAACCCTAACTACTATGCTATGGAAAAAATTAAGAGAAGAAAAGATCGAAGACTATGTTTGTCCCGATTTCGGTGCGGGAAATTTCCAGCTCAACGTGGGATTACAGTATCCTCTTTCCGAATAGCCATACGTGTCAAGAAACACATGTCATCAAACACGTGTCATAAAATTAATTGTTGTAACATGAGAACCTTCCTCACTAATCGCCGAACAGGCAATCACAGACCACCTCCTAACCAAAACTCGCAAATCGGACCGTAGATTATTAGCTTAGTCAACATCATAGCCGTTAGATCTCATATTAGACTCCTTCCCCTATTCCGCTATCATCTCTTTTCTCTCTTCACGGCGCCTCTTCCCCCTAATAATATTCCACTCTACAATCACAATTTTCATATCCTAATAAATCCTCTCATGTTCTCTCTTAATTGTCTTTTTGAGGATCGTGCTGCCAATTAACCTAGTCTATGGAGGTATGATTTTTAGCTTGATCTATTTTGTTGATCTTTGATTTTTATATTCTTCTTGAATTTCAAAGATTTATATTTCGCATCCTTTTCAGTTTTGTGCTTCGATTAGGTGAAAAGAGATTTTTTTGTCTAGAATCCGGATCTCTTGCTGAGGAAGAGATCTCGTCCATGCAGGAACACTTAAAAGGTGTCTGGGTTTTTTAAGATATAGGGTTTATTACTTGGTTTTTGTTTTGTATTTTTGTAAAAGCTGTATTAATTTCTGGATTGGCCTAAAACAGATTACACGGGCTACGTTGATTGTCCGTTTTACGGGATGGAGCTGGAGGCGTTGGCGTTGTGCCAGTGTTAGTGAGCATTAATAGGCTACTAATGAGTTTGTTATGAGCAAATTATTTACATGTGCTTGCTAATATATTCAGCAATGATTCTCTCGGACAATATTAATTATAGAGTTTATCAGTGGTTTGGTGTGAGAGTGCTTGGATAGATCAAAAGGTGAAGGGATATGTAGATATCTGATGCTTGTTGAATGTGTCAGCTAGACCTTTGCCATGACAGGTGCGCTTGCATGGCAGGTCAAAAAACCTAATAAAAAAAGATTTTTTTGGGTTTTGAAGGGGGAGATGGCACGGGATTATTTATTTATTTATTTTGCCCGGCTCTCCCCCTTCTGTGTTATGGGTTCCTTCTTTCCCTCTCTCTCTCTCTACCCTCTTACGGATACCAATAACGTTGCATCATACAAGGAACTCAAGGCATCAGCAGGAATCAGCACTTCCCACAACATCAATACATCACCCAAAGGTATTCTCTGCTATTGCCATATCAATTTCCAAATATATTATTTGTCGTTACCTCCAGCTTCTGGTGGAACAGTAACTATTTCATACTTAATATGATAATACAAACTGATCACACTTCTCTCAATCGCCCAACGGCCCTTGTTATTCATTAACAGTATTATTTATTGAGAAAGGATCATGTAAGTTTACACCTGGTAGAGATAAATATCTGAGCCTTGGTATCTTAACGCACACGTGCACCGAAATAACGAGATGTTTGATTTGCAGCTACCTTCACCATGGCATACTAGCCATTGCTCCCAATGTCTGCAAACTGACTTTTCTGACCACTTGCATGATCTCTTCACGGGTTTTGGTTTAAATTGCCTACCATCTACTAATATTGAAAAGTCCAGCACTTTATGACGCTCAACTGCTCCATTCAAGTAAAGGATAAAACCCGATCCTAGCCCACTGCAAAGACAAGTTATATTACTGCTGCGAACCATGTGCTCTGGTTTTAATTCGGAGTATCTTGACCTCATCCTTTATATTTTATTGATCTCAATTTAGATATTAATATTTATTCTCTTCATTTCATTATGATGTTATGCTATATTTGTAGCCAAAATTTCTCCGTTAGTGTTTCGCTTGATATAACATACTGTATTTATTCGGGGAGGAGTTATGGATTGTCCCATCTTTTGTAACCATGGTAGTGTCGCAGCTTGTATAGTGTTTTGATCGCATCTATACTTCCAGAATGTATTTTGGAAGACCTATCACTCCTGTTAGCTCCCAATGCTGGTTCCTGCAATTGAAATATGGAGGGCAATCAATGATTGCTGCATCATGATCTTCTACTCAAATCTGTGTTGGAATATATCATGTCCAGCAACTTAGCCATTTGGAGAAAGTTTTGACTCTGGAGTTCACTTGTGCTGCCTTCTCACTTTTTGACAAGAAACTGGAGAATTAGTGATGCAAGATCAGATGTTAATTGATGAAGTGTTGCGTAGACACATGAGCCTGACTTAGGTGAGACTATGTTGTATGTTTGCATGAAGTGATGCGTCTTAGCTCGTATGCTCTTTGAGTATTATTGATATTGATGTATAATGCTTCTTAATTGCAGGGATCTGGGCAAGGGATCTTGTTTCTCTCAAGCCTGTGTTTTAGCACCAAGGTTTCTGGCCAGGGCCTTGATTGTTATACTGAAAGCGCTTTTAGAATTGCCAACTCAATATTGAGTTCTGCTTTGCGGCATATGCTTCAGTTGTATTTCGTGAATGATATGGTGACCTTCGTGAGAAGATCTATCTTGAAGGAGAATTTCAGTGGTCATGACTGTTTAATGAATGAAAACGAGTGATTGGGTTGACAATTTGCACTCTTCACCAGCCTTATGTGATGTTTATGGACCACCAGTTTTATTTGCATCGAGAAGCCTTCCTTTCTGCTAGGAACATCAATCAGTGTTCTTATCTCCTTCAATAGCTAGGCTTGTTTGGCTAATGGAATGCTTTTTTAATCCACGAGATTACATTGTCTTTCTTAGATCAAGCGTGCGTTTTCTGTATCCTTAAAAGAGTTATATCCATGTGAAGGTAACAGAATCCAGGTTCTTGCAATTTTTTTTTCCCAATGTGTACATAATTTATGATTATGAGTGTCTTCCTACTCAATTCTTCTTAGGTATCATGATCGAAAAACTTGGTTTGGTTTTTTCTTAGGTTAACACTGCCCAAGGTATGTTGATGTTTTATTTTTGTCCTAGTAGATGGTGTTCGAGGGCGTAAATACCAATATAAAAGTCAAACCTTTTGATGTTGATGCTTCTGGTCTTGTATGACAGTTCCTAAAGGGATAGGAATTGTTTTTCTCATAGGTCTTATGTGGAAATGGGTTCAGGATGCAATGAGCATGTGATCTGTATCATTGAGGTAAACATGGTTATTTTCACGCATATAACTTCAATTTTAAGTTATGAATTAATAAAAGCATTCACTGTAATTACTTCATTTCTATGTTCTATTAATAAATCTACTTTTTATTTGTTGAACAAACTGAGAATCATCCTCATGTTTGCCTTAATTGTTTTTGTCTAATGCCTTGATGCTTCATTTTCCGTCCATGCTCTGAGAAATTTTATGGTAAGCGGAGATAATTATTTTTTGGATCCGAGGTGTAGCTTGCTACAAGTTACTAACACCTTCAAAATTTCAATGAAAATTAATATGTTGAGATCCAATAGCTCGAACTCGGTAAGAGCGCTTGTTGGTTCGAATCCACCTGGATCTATAACCTTGTCTTTTTATCTTTCTTACAGAAATAGATATTCGGCACTTCTTTGTTATTCTTCAATAAAAATAAATATTTGATAAAAAAAGAAAAACTATTGAGTTGTTTACTATCTATTTGTTTTAGTAATGTTAGGATTCCACTGCTAAGGATAACATGTTGATGTCAATGCTAATTATTAAAAGGATAATGTGTTAATGTTTCGACTTTTATTTTGTTAGAGGGAATGTGGGTTTGATTTTTAGAAAAAATTATTTCATTTGAATGAATAATTTGTTACTAGCTCTTTTTTATATATTTTTATTTTATTTTA
Source organism: Populus alba x Populus glandulosa (assembly GCA_033617975.1). Taxonomy (NCBI): domain Eukaryota; kingdom Viridiplantae; phylum Streptophyta; class Magnoliopsida; order Malpighiales; family Salicaceae; genus Populus; species Populus alba x Populus glandulosa. The sequence continues at coordinate 10,201 of CM066146.1, forward strand.
CAAGTATCTTTAGTAATTTTCCTTCATAATTAAACATTTTGAGTACAAATCTTCTATAATAATAAAATACTAAATTATTTGTAACTTGGTTGACGCTTTGGCTGTAAACTCTTAAAGTGTTATTAATAAAGGGAAAGTCAGGATCGGTGATTGAGATGGGAATTCAAAGACATTTTTTTCCAAGTAAATTTTGTTATTTATCATATTTGTGGATTATGTTTTATTTTTCAAAGAAAATAGTTTAAAAAAAAAAGAGTCACTATGTGGTCTTATTTTTAGACCAGTTTTCAGTGAAATTGCTTATGGGCCGGAGACATTCTTTATTGTCATTAAGGCTCTATCTTGTCCGTTCTTTTCTTTGACTCAGGAGTGCATAAAAAAGGGCCAGTGGTCCACAAACTAAAGATACAACATGAATCCTAGAGATGGGAGCCCCAAAGGTGTACTAGATAGAGTCTTTGCGTCAAACCACCAAAGCCGCCGGACCACTTAGGTTGTTTATGCAAAGCAATTTTAAGAAGATAGTTTGAGATGGGCTGCTCAATTTGGGTGGGCTTCGATGCTTGGTTCAGTTCGCACAACCATGGTCAGTTGCCAACCCACTCAGTCTCAATTTTTCATTGCAATTTTGTGGGAATGCAACCAGGGAGTTCGATTCCTCTGCCTTTGGTTTACTTTTTTGCCATTTGTTTAGTCTCTTGCAATTTTATTGGATTGAAACCAGGTTTTTCGATTAGTTTGCCTTTGATCTTTTTGTTTTGATTTTCAATCATCACTTGTCCGCATCTAATGTCTTTTTATAGCCATGTTATTTGGTGGGGGGTGGCATCTTTTCTTCTTTTCATTTGCTAGTATTCCTTAGAAGATGTGTGAGAGAGATAATGGGGCCACATTTCTTTGAGCTCTACTAGAAACTTGTGCATGATTTTTTTTCTCTTCGGTTTCAATACTGGGTGTTTGGTTGCTTATGTTTTCTGCTTTTTGGCCCTGTTGTTTTGCCTTTGGTGGACTCTTGGATTGTCTTTTTTTTATTATTATTATTTTGTATTTTAAAAATATTTTTGAAAAAATTATAAAATTTTTTATTTTTTTTATTTACTTTAAATTAAAATATTTTGTGTTCTCAAATTATTTTGATAAATAATTTAAAAAAAAAAAAAAACATTATTGATATGTATTTTGAAAACATTATTATTTAAAAAATAACATCAACTACACTATAAATAAGTTTTCAGAATAAAAAAACATCATTGGTTGTTTTTGTTTTTTGTTCTGAAGTGTTATGCTCTATCTTTTTATAAATTGGAAAAAAAAAAAGGTGGGTTGTCTCTGTTTTTATTGGTGTTTGTAAGATTATAGTTATTTGTTTATGCAGAAAGCAATCCTCTGTAGAGGGAGGAAGGGACCTTAAAAGATTGAAGGGAAAAAGGTAGTTTTATTTTTTTCTCTGCCTCTCAAGATAATCTTTTCTTCTGATCATGACAGTTTTGTTGCCTTGACAAATTTGGTTGAGGTTAGCATTATTCGAAGACATAAGTGTTGTGTTTTGCGTTGTCCAAATTATCTCTCTTCAATTGTGCTAGAAGCTTATCTCTCATCGCCTGTTATCTTGCATATCAATAGAGGAGAAACAATTCAAAAATATGATGGGAGTGAGAACTATGCTTGATAATGACTTTTTTTTGGGTTCTTTATATGATTGGATGTTAGCACACGTCATTCAAGTAGTCAGTAAAACAAGACGAAAATGGTTGCTTGGTATGAATAGGGGATTTATGTGGTGGGGTGGGACTTGATTTTTAGACCTTTCTTGTGACGTTCAACCACTCTTTCTGGGATGGGGAACGAGGGAATATGTGGTCGTCCTTTGTGAGGTTGTGCAGGAGCTCTGCAATCACTTTCTCAGCCTTTCGGATTTGGAATCTGCGATACGCTTTATCTGCCTCCTTCCTCTTCCTCTCATCGTTGCCATCCCTGTTCTGCCCACCCTGATTTTGAGCACTGGTTGTAGCCATGGCTTGTCCCTTTCATTCAATGAAAAAAATATATAATAAAAGGAGTCCAAAAAGCACAAAAAATGCAAGAGAAACAGTGTCATAACAAAAATAACTTGTAACTGTGAAGCTATAAGGTATCCTACCCAGGAATAAGTATTCAGTTAGCATATTGGAGTTTCTTTTTCTCCGCCCCCCTAAAAAAAGTAAAAATGAAGAGAGACTTGTCAGAAATCGCTTGGTCAAACCAGCATGGGAATTGATCGATCTTCTACCTTAATAGTGGTGCAACGGGACGGGTGTTGAATTTTACTTGTTTGTGAATCATTGTTTTGATTTCCATTTTATATGTCGTTGGCTAGTGACAAATATGATTTGGTGTGTTTTGTATTGAGGTTGTTGATGTGGTTGTGGTTTTTAAAAAGTTGTTTTATAAAAAGTACTTTTAGTTGAGGTTGGTTTGGAAAAATATATGTTTTGTTAAAATTGTGGTTGAAATTAAGGTTGAACAAAAAATAATTTAATGTGTTTGGTTAAAAAAATGCTTTTCGAATTGAGGTTATAAAATAATTAAAAAAAATTTTTAATTTAAATAATGTTGATTTAACTACTGTTATTATATCATGAAATAAATAATATTGATATCCAATATTTTTTATTATTCCATTAAACTATATGCAATGTCATCACATACGAAATCTATCCAACAATGACTATATTTTCCATGGTTTCTTAAGCACGCAACAACAAAAACTAAATGTTTTGTTATGTCATCAAGCGATCTCCTTCTAATTTTTTGAATAAATCACAATTAAAATAAAAATAAAAACTAAATTTTTTTTAACTGGGTCGGACCCGGCAAAAACATAATTGGAATTGCGATCAAATTCCACAAATATTACGTAATCGTGCGATATCCTTCTAATTTATGTAGTGTTATTAAATAATATTAAATACTAGTTTTTTGAGTAAAACTCAATTTTAAAAAAAAAATTACAATTTCATTACGTATAAAATTCATTCGACAAGAACTAAAGTTTCCATTATTTTTTTGCGCGTGCAATAAAATTAGGTAAAATATTATTAGGAATAAAATTGAGATTACATTACGAGTAAATTTAATTCACCTTAAACTAATTTAAAAAAAACAAAAAAAAATATTGTTCACGTTCACGTGAACAGTGCGAGTGAATTAATTCACTGGCACTGGTTTTTCGAAATATATATATAAAGAAACTATTCACGTGAACAGTGAAGCATGGTTCCACTGTTTACTGAGTAGTGGAGTCATTCTCCACTATTGTGTTTCGTCCCCCACGAGAAGCAGCAAAATGCTGCTTCTCCAAAACCTGTGGTAACATAGTGGGTCCTACCAGCTAGAAGTAGTTTTTTCTACGTTACCAAATGTTATTAGTGTGGCTACGGATGAACCTCATCCGCAGCCATGTTACCATACAGGCACTTCAAGCAATGGAGTTGGCTTTTGATTTGGATGCAAAGAAGCCATTGCATTTCAGCCCATAATTTTATCTAGCTTAGATTTTGCATCCATGGTTGATCGTTTATGTGTTTGTTATTATAGTTGTCCACAAAACCCATAAAACTCGCTATCATTCATGAATTAACATGCGGCATCACACATGCTATAGACTTAGTTGGAGCTAAAAATATAAGCACGTGGTGGGGATACCAAACTTGAAATATTACTTATGCACGCATATAATCATAGATGATAGAGGATAACCTAAACAATTGAGAAATTGAGCTTTAACTTATGTTTTTTGGTTTAATTTTTATGAACTTTTAGTTGAGGTTTATTAATTTAGCTTTATTTATTGGGTTTGCCATATTTCGCAATACATATAATTCATGTCACTTTTGCTTCACAAACATGATTATATCTTTTCCTTCGGCTTCTCAAATATTTCATTTATTTTAATCAACTGCTTATGTTTCATCATTCTATTTCCTTTTACATAGCTCATGCTATTATTATTCTTGACTTCTTACTATAGTAGAATACTTGTTCTTCACATTGATTTCAATGGAAACTTTCTCAATTATAATGAGATTTTTTGTAGAGCTTTTCTTATATAGAAACTCTACCCAGCTTTGTCCTTTCATAGTTTGTATATTATTTGTTAGAAAATCCTAATAACATCATCACACAAGTAGTTCAACACATTAACAACCAATTCCTGACATTTATTTTATTGTTCATTCCTCATCAAAATCATAGAGTTTCTTTCATCATATCATAACAATTTTACTATAATTCTACCAAGTTTTCTTTTTGTTCACACATAACCTTTTTGTGTGTCATATGTATTCTACGATTTCAGAATAGTTACAAGGATTGTTACATTAAACTTATGCACATATCTAAATGGTCTTTGTAACACATCGCATAGTTGGGGGATTATATATGTTCAAATCTAGCGGATACAACTAGGACATGGTAACTCGAAAGGTCAAGATGACTTACAATACAAATAACAATCATGAAATTTCCTGACATTCATATACACATGCACATACCATGGACAATAAATCAATATATATCTTTTCTTTTCTATGTTTGCAATCCTTATCTTATATGTTTTCACATGTATCTCATATGTACTTCTAGCATTGCAAGGTAAATTGCATTTCAATTTTTACATTATCTTGAACCAACTGTTGACTTAGCTAATCATATTGACAAATTCTGACTTTGCCCAAATAACATATTGACATGTTATTCACCTCGGTTAATATCTTCTTGGTATCATGAGTATCATTTTCATGATCTTAATTCCGTTAATATAGTTAACTAAGTATTTAAATTCATTACCTTATAAGTCCTATATTCATCACAATGGAAATAATCAAACAATGACTTCCATTCCAAGATGGAAGCAATAATTCATTGGCTACCATTCAACAACGTAGCAACATAATAGTGGTTTCCATTGAACAATGAAAACAAAAAATTGTCGCTTCCATCCCACAATGGAAGCAATACCATCCCTCATGCGTGCCATAATTTTCAGGCTAACCCATATGCTTGCCAATAAATCTAGCAATCTTTCATGGATGCCATAACTCTAGTTAATTCATTTGGTTGCTAATAAATCCAGCTATCCCTCATGGATGCTATAAAATCCAGCTAACCCATATGGTTACCAATCAATCCAGCTATCCCTTATGAATGCTATAATTCTAGCCAACCCACTTAATTGTCAATCAATCCGGTTATCCCCCATGGATGCCATAAACTTCAGCTTACCCATATGGTTGCCAATCAATTCAACTATCCCTTATGAATGCCATATTTTCAGCTAATAATATAATCGTTATTTCCTTCACATAACCAATTTCTCAAACATAATCTTTCTCATACCTATCTCATATCTTTTTGTTTCCTTATTCCACTTCATATACTATACACAAGTCTGTGTCCAATAACAAATAACAAACACATTGAAATTCCAAAAATAAATTACTCAAATTATACACCGAAAAGATGAGTAAAAGCATATACATGTTCCTCTCACTAATGGTGTTATGCTGGCATGGGGTCCTGCATTTCATGCTTATCTTACATCACCCCCAAAGTCTTATATTAAATTCACTCCTTGAAAATCAAGAATGTACTTCTCATATTATTTTAACAATTTGAGTATTTGTTACTCATGAACACTTATATTTTCACATTATCACACATTAAACTTAAGGTTTTCAGCTATTAATTTTCCAATGTAAGCAATATTATCATGTAAGCTTATTTCATGCATACACATCTATTATGTTTTTCTTTTCCACATAATAATCATCCACTTTCCTTAAAAAAAAACCCAAAAGAATTAAAGAAAAACTAAGAAAAGATCAAAACACAAAATCAAGCAACAACAAAATAGCTGTCAAAACAGTCTTGCCATTTTAAGAAACAAAATTTGACCATTTCTCAAATCGATCTAGCTATTTCTTAAAACAATTAGCTTGTTTTTGGCTCACATCTTTATAACATAAACAGTAACATAGCCAATTTTGACATCAGTTTCAAATAACAATAACTAACCAAATAATATCATTCAAGATAATCAATGGTTGAGTTGTAGTTCATCATAATAAGCATAACATATTAAGGTATCATCTTCATCCAATGATTAAATTTTCAGAAAATGAGGTTTAACCAAACTAACCTGAAACTTGCAAACCTACTGTTCAGAAAGAATATTTTATGTTTAGAGTATTTGTTTCTGATCTTCGTTCATGATTTAGATTGCATATGTACGAACAACATATCCAAATTCCAGCCCAATTCAACGATGAACGAAGGAGAAAATAATCGATGATTAAGAGTGTTAAGAAGGGTTTCTTTTCTGTGAATTTTCCTCTGGTGATATCTCTCAAAAGAAGACTAGTATTGAAGATCATAGTAAGTAGAATGTATAAACATTAAGGAGAACAACATTTCCCAAAATAGGTCTAATCCAACAACGTACAACGAATTTATAGCTACCAGAGTTTTCCATCATACATGTGTTCTCTCTAGCTCTTCACTAAACTCACTCCCTTAAATCAAATTCAAGCTTTCCCTCACTTCTTAAGCTCACAATTAATCATCTCCATAATCTCTTTATTTTGTCAAGGTTTTAAGAAAAATTAAGGCAATAAGTTCTCTCTCTTTTCATGTTGTGTAGCCAACCATTATTGAAGAAAATAGCTTCCAACATAAGCCCTTGACACATTTAAATTCCCTTATTTTGTGTATTACAATCTTGCTCTAAATCTCCCATAATCACAACTTGGCCCCCACTTAATCTTTTTTGTTCCCTATTTGCCCCAAATATCCATTTTTATTCATTTTCAAGTTCATCCTTCCTGAACTCTGATTAACATAAACATTTAACCAAATATAGAATAATATGGTAGGACACTACTTGTAAAATTGAAGTCAGTCCAACAATTAGATTACGGGATATAATTGATACTATAAAACTGAATATTAGATAATTTTACACCAAAAATCTGAGTTCTTTATTTACCATTTTATTTACATACATCGTCATAATTTTAAAACTAGTTCATTGATGACTCCAATCCATAATCATCATAAAAATTTGCTCAGGGTTTTTTCACCACTTTCAGTTAATATACCCCAATTGTCCACGAGGCTTATATAAAAAATCAATGTTTTTTGCATGTAAAATTATACATTATTTTTCTTGGAATTCTTCGCCGCCGCTGCTACTACTATTATTAGTATTATTATTACATCTCTGTATTTCTCCTCTATTTATAAGAGTTTCCTTCTTAATTATCATTTCTCTATCGGAATTTACTATTTTTAGCACTGAATTACTAGTTTTAAGTCGGGTGTTTACACCAATCACCCTATAAACTATCAACAGTAGAAATACAATGCCATCTTTTCTGCATGCTAAATTATACATGTTATACTCACTAGTTAACATCTAAACCTTGGATGATTCTCAAGTCGTGTACTTTTATATCTTCTGCAACTTGTATACCTGAAAATATAACACAATCACCAGACTTGTTGCCAAGTGGGAGACATGCTAAATGAAATTGGCAACGAAAACGGTCAAGCCTTCCAACGAAGTCAGGTGCAGCAATGAAATTCCATTGATTACCAAAAAGGGGTCTTGTAGCATCATATGTACGCAAGTTTCTGTCAGGGTCAGGTTGAGGGCGACCCTGTGTTGGGGTTGGTGGTCTTTGGATTTTAAGCTCTTGAAAGACAACATAAACATAGAGGAAACAATTAGAAGCTGGCCAAGGGATCAATTTTCCAGATTTGCGGCTACCAAGCGGTATTTCCAACATTGAAATGCTACAAGTCTTACCTGCATCCATTTATCATCAATGACGTCCCGGAGAATTAATTTAGGAACCACAACCAAACCCCTGCAAGTACAAGTATAGTTCCAACATTATTTGCAGTCCATGGATGAATACATCACATTAGGATTCAAATTGGAGTTTAGCAGGAGAAAACTTGAGCACTTTACCTTACCCCAATAGGTAGCAGCAGAAAATAGAGTGATCAATTGACCTTGGACAAACAGTTCAAACCCATCCATGACGCATTCATGTGCCTTAATAACTAGCTGTAACTTATTTTTCTTACAGAAGTCGGTAACATGACCAGGCTATAATGACATTAAATGATACACTAGCATAAGAGTGGAAAAGCTAACTGCCATTGACTAAATAAATCCTTATAGAAGTTTTGTTTATGTTTCTCCCTTGTAAGACAGTAAGAGGTTTGGTTCTCTCTTATCAAAGGATAGATTCCTTCCTTGTCCGAGTTCCAGTCATTTTGAATAAGGGTTTGACAATTGTGCTCAGATAAGTTGACAAATTCCGGTATTGAATGTCGATCTTCTATTAATAAATAAAGTTTGGTATGCCGTTCGTTCTCTCATTGATTTGTAGAGGCTTAATCTCATTTATGAGCATGGTAACTATGCTACAGATTCTTGTAAATATAGTTCAAGTTCGGGAATTTCAAAGATTTAGATTGTATATGTAGTTCTAGATTTTGGTTTCGATCTTTCATCAAGCAACTGGTTCCCTCGTTGATTTGTGTAGGCTTAATCTCATTTATGGACATGGTAGTTGTGCTAAAATTAAGTTCTTTTAAATGTAGTTTAGTTTGAGAATTTAAAGATTTAAATTGTTCTTCAAAATCAATGAAAGAATCAATTAATACTTGGAATTTTAGTTTCCACCATTTTTCTTGTCAAATTTTTTTTAAAACTACAAGATTCAATTTTTTTATTGTTATTTTTTCTATAATTATAATTTGAAAACTTGACATTTGATGAAGGATGTGACTAACGGACGTCCTTGAATCACAAGTTAAATGTAATTTAATATTTCAAATCAATATCTAAATTTTTATTATAGAATTTATTATAAATACTTAAAATAACCTTCATTTAGTTTCGGTATAATTAATTAATAATTTGAAGGTAAGTGTGACTACTATAATAGTGCAATATATTTTTTAAAAGTATTTTTTATTTGAAAATAAATTCAAATAATTTCTTTTTATATTTTCTTTTTATTTTTAATATTAACATATTGCAACCAAGTTGTTAAAATCATGAGTTAACTCTTAAAATCTTATAATTTTACGAGTCAACACGTATCATGTCATACATCCTGATTAGGAGTCGCCACCTAGTATTTGATTGAAGGTTACTAGAAAATCCGGATGTACTGGTCTTGTCAGATATTTGAGGCTAAGGGACTGGTTGTGGTTAGGAAAGGTATTAACACCCATATCGTACCCTACTTGAGATAAGTTGCTTCGTGGTTTTGATGTGTTAAAGAAGTTTTAAAATTTTTGTCTTTTCGTGTCTGTGCAGCTGCTAGTGGCTAAATGGAAGGGAGGCCTGATTAGATCGGCGATGGAGAAGAAGAAGTTGAAACGGCCAGTAAGAGGAGAGTGAGGGAGAGCGGCTCTGCCCTCTTTTTGGTCTTGGTGAACTGGCGGCTAGTTCGGGTGGCCGGTTCAGGTGAAGGCATCTGTGGTGTGCTGGGAGGCTAAGAGAGAGGTAGTGGTTAAGAGGGAAGACTATGGGTTTGTGACCGGTTGTAAGAAGGGAGATCTGGTGAAGGGGGCGTCTTGAGGTTGAGAAAGAAGAGGGAAGGACATATTTAGTGAGGTGAGGGGAGAATGAGGCTTTGGTTTAGGTGGGGAGTGGTGGAGATCCAGGGTGAAAAATGGTTATGGGAGCAAAAATCCCAAAGCAGGTGAGAACGACGGCTTTGGCTGGTTCTTTGTAGGGGGAGGTTGAGAGAAGAGAGGGACGATGGAGAGGAGAGTGGTGGCTGGAGATGGGGAGCGACCAAGGAAGAAGAAAATCCAAAGCCAGTGGAGTGCGGCTGCACTTTTTGTTTTGCCAAGTGGGGGGCGGTCGACTGGTTTGAAAGAGAAGGGTTTTTAGGGTTAAGGTTTTTTATGTTCCCTTCAAATGTGCAAAATTGCCCCCTCCCACTTTTTGTGTGTTAGAGACTCATATTTATAGGCAAAATATTGTTTGGTCCTCAAATATGATCCCTCAACTCTTCTTCTTTTTTTTTTGTTAATTTTGATTATTTTTTTTTGTATTTTTTAAAGATAAGCAATATCAACGTCAACTCAATGATAAAAATCAATTATTTTAAAAATAACGAGTGAAAAGTCGAACGTGTTCAAAAGACCTTTGAAAATTTAAATCTTTTGAGATAATGTTGAAAATGCTAAAAACGATGCAAATATATTTTAAAAAATCATATTTTTTTGGATTTTCATTGTTTTTTGCTATTTTTTATCAAAAAGATGGGTCAAAATTAGATAGCATCATATTTAACATGCTAAATAGAACTAAAAACTCGAAACCAGTAAAATCAGACTTAACTCATGCAAAATCAGTAAAATTAGCAAACTGAATCTGATATTACGAGTTTACGAAATTTGTGATAGGAAGTATGAACCAAGTCAGGTCTAAATTTGGCCTTAAAATGTCTACTGACTAGTTTTGCGATATTGATCATATCTTTCAAACCATATATTGGATAAAGCTGAAATTTTACAGGAAAATATTAGATACATGAAAATATATTGTGGTAAATTTTCAAGTCAAATGGAGTTAAGGAACATAATATTTCAGATGATCAAAGTTAATAAACTAATATTATCAAATATGTCAAACAAGACCTTCGTGTACTGTTTGGGACATATCTAGAGTTACCAGTAAAATTTTACTTTGATTAAAGTTCGGATAGAAACTAGACATCTGAAACTTTCCAACTATATATCGTAGGCCCAAAAATTAGAGATGTTTGAAATCATGACTCAAATCTGCCAAGAATATACAAAAATTAGAGAATCGGGCTACATTAAGGAATTTTAACATAAAAACTTTTTTTTATTATTCTATTTTTTTTATTATTTATTTATTTATTTTTAAATAATTATTTTTAATTTGAATTTTTTCTAGCACATTAGACATTGTTTAGAGGTTTATTTCATTATTGAATTTATGTTAGTTAATTATTAATTTAAACTCAGTAGCTTAAAACCCAAAATGGGTCTATCAAGACTTATTGTGATGGGAACAACAAGGTCGTCACTAGGTTTATGTGTGCTTCCTACCTTTCAGTGAATTCCGTGTATTGAGAAATTTTGTTCTGAGAATTTTTATTTCTCCATGTCATTAATTTATTGATTCATACTATTTGTCTCTCTCATTTTATTTAGATCACTCATTGATTAAAATATTGTTGACTCATTTTATTAGATGTTAATATAATTTAATTTCTTAGCTAAAATTATCAATATATAATTAGTTTAAAAAAAATTACTTACGATTTTACGATTCGAGTTTATGATCCGAGTTTATATTGTATTTTTCGTGTTGTGTCAAAAACAATATTTTTGACAACCTTGATCACAACCATTGAAAAACACTTACGAAAAAAATATCAATTTAATATCTTTTTTCAAGTAAACATTATTAAATTCTCCAAAAAATATTCTACTTTTCCTTTTGACATGCTTTGTTCTTTTCTCTTTAGATGACTTGTCCACTTGATTAGTGTGTTCTCTTTATGGAATACCATCACATTTTTTTTTCGTTTTGAGCCCCATTTAGCAATAGTATTTTTTGTTCTCACCTAGGGAATTCTTTCTATCCTTGTCTACTTTATAATGCATGAAAATTCTCATGGTTGAATTGTTTACATAATATATGGCAAACACTTGAGAGATGCAAAGGATTTCATGAATTCGAGTGATCACTACTTGCGAGTTCAATGTGTTTAAAAAAAAATATAAAAATTTTGGATTCCTTGTAGAGGATAGATTCATTCTAGTGAAAAATTTAGTATTGAGCTAGCAAAAAAATAGACAAGGAAAACCTAGATTGTTTTCATTACATCTTGAGCTGGTTTAATGGGTATTTGCATTGGTTTTTAGTCTTGTTAGTGTTGACCCGTTAGGGCTTGATTCAGTGGGTATTTGCCTTAGATTTCATGCCTGATTTGTCATGGCCCATCAGGACCCATTTCGATGGGTATTTTCTTTGGATTTCAGGCCTGGTTGGTCTTGGCTTGCCTGAGCCTATTTTGGTGGGTATTTGACTTGGTTTTCAGGTTCAATTTGGTCAGCCTGTCAAGGCTCGTTTTGGTGGGTATTTGCTTTGAATTTTAGGCCTAGTTAGTCCTAGCCTATTTTAGTGAATATTTTCCTTAGATTTAAAGGTCGACTATTTCTAGCCTGTCGGGATCCATTTTAGTAGGTATTTTCCTCGAATTTCAGCCCCGGTTCTTCCCAAACCATTTCAATGAATATTTACCTTAGATTTCAAGCCCAGTTAGTCTTGTCTCATCAGAGCCTGTTTTAGTGGGTATTTGCCTTGGTTTTCGGGTGTATTTTGTCCTAGCTCGCTAGGCTCGAATGGTCCTCATCCTGCTAGGCCTGTTTTGGTGGGTATTTGCCTTAGAATTTAGGCTTGGTTGGTCCCAACCTGTCGTGGCCTGTTTTGGTGGGTTTTGGCATTGGATTTAGAGCCCGGTTGGTCTTGGTCATGTAAGGCTCGTTTCAATAGGTGTTTGCCTTAGATTTTGGTTATGGTTGATCCTGTCATGTTGAGGTCTATTTCAGTGGGTCTTAGCCTTGGTTTCAAGGCGTGGTTGGGCCTATATCTTTAGGTATTCACCTTGGTTTTTGAGCTTGATTGTTCCTAGCCTATTAAAGCCCATTTTGGTAGGTATTTCCTTGGATCTCGGGCTTAGTTTATCCCAGCCTGGTGGGGCTAATATTGGTGGGTATTTTGCCTTGATTTTTGTTCTTTACTGGTCTTGGTTTGTCAGGGCCCTTTTTGACGAGTACTTGCCCTAGTTTTCATGTATGGTTAGTATCGACATGTCGAGGCCTGTTTCAGTGTGTATTTGCCTTGGATTTCAAGCCTAATTTATAGCTACCAATCGAGGTCCTTTCGGTGGGTATTTGCCTTGGTTTTTGGGCTTTGTTGGTTTCGGCTCATCAAGACCCTTTTCATTGCTTATTTGCCTTGGATTTCGAGACCAATTAGTCCTAGTTTCTCAGGGCTTGTTTCAGTGTGTATTTGCCTTTGATTTTAGGTGTGGTTGGTCCTGGCCCAATAAGGTCTGTTCGGGTGTGTATTTGCCTTGGATTACAGGCCCAATTGGTTTTGGCCCATTAGGGCCCATTTATGTGGTTATTCACCTTGATTTTTAGGCCTTGTTAGTCCTGGTCTGTTGGGGTCTGTTTCAGTGGGAATTTTACTTGTATTTTAGGCATGGTTTGTCGTGGCCCATCCGGGCATATATTGGTGGGTATTTGCTATAATTCTCGTGCCCGGTTGGTCCCGACACTTCAGGGCTTGTTTCAGTGAGGATTTGCCTTGGATTCTGGGCCTGCTTAGTCTTGGCCTTTTAAGGCTCGTTCAGTGAGTATTTTCCTTAGATTTTGGGCTCAATTTGTCGCAACCTTGTGGGGCTTGTTTTGGTGTGTATTTTCCTTGGTTTTTGTTCTCAGATGGTTCATACTAGTTTGTTCTGGTTAATATTTTCCTTGGATTTTGAGTCTATTTAGTGCTGGCTTGTCAAGGCTATGTTTAATGGGTATTTGCCTTGGTTTTTGGTGTTGATCTTGATGAAAAGTATGGCTGATATTATATCGTCTAAATAAATTCCAAGAATCGACTTGTAGAAATGAAGTATGACCAAGAAAATGAAAAATGAAAAATATTATAAACCTCAGAAGAATACTTAGAAATTCATGAGTACATGAATGTTTATTTAGAGGAGGGATTAAATTAAGTTAGGAGGGTAATGAAATAATAAAAGAAATAAATAGGCTTGTAAACATGAAATAGAACTTAAAAGAACAAGGGATGATTCATAAATGTAGTTTTATAAAAGGGGTAAAGAGAAAAACCATACAAGATGGGGACTAAAGGGAAAAATGAATAATAAATAAAGACAAGTCAACCCCTCTTTTTCTTGAGGAGGCCGACAGCTTGGAGAGGAGAAAAACCTCTTCCTTTTCATGTTCTCTTCAAGACCATCTCATCAAAAACCCTTATATGCACCTATTAAGCTTAGAAAAAAAGTGAGACAAGAAAATAAACATGAGAACTATACTTGTGGGTTTAACTAGATAAAGGAAAAACCATTTTAGAGAGAAAGAAATGAAAAGAAGCTGTAAGGGAGGAAGAAACTGGAGTTGGAAAATCAAAGAAAAAAAGAGTTTTAAACACACACGAGTCAATTTAGAGATATTCTTGGTAAGTATTGATGTAAAGCCCCAAATTCTCAAGTTAGGGTTCTTGAAGAACCTTGAGAAAATGGAGAAATCGCAATATGCAAGTAGAGTAAAGATCAAATAAATAAGAAATATGAAAGAAATGATGAGAAATGACAGAAAAAAGGAATGTTTGGAAGCTCTAGTGTTCGACCAAAGAGAAAAATAAATTAGGGGAATATTTTACAAGTAAATATATGTACATGCATGTTGATAATTAATGTTGTTAAACATAATTATAATGATTTTTGCTGAAATGAATGTTTAGACATTTTTTTAATTTGACCTTGATGTGGATATACTTGAAATAACATGTAGGAATTAACAAAGAACAAATTATCCTTCTTCTTTTTTTGTGTAAGCTTGATAGCAAGTAAAGTAGAGAAGGAATAACTTACAAATACGAGAAAATTGAAAAGAAATCTTGAAGAGAAATGGATGTTTAGAAGGCCTAATGTTTCGACCAAATGAGGGAGTTGGAAGGGAAATTTTGAAATGTGTTGTTTTACATTTTTCCCAAAATATAGGATGTCTTATCTTGAAGAATGTTGATTAGAATCAAACTGTGTATGTTTAAAAGTTAAAAATTTAGTGAAGTTACTTAGTGTTATGGGACATACATTGTGATAATTAATACAAAGAAGTATGGGGTATTTATGATTTAGTAGCATGCTAGTGTATTCTAGACTTGTTGAAGATGGGGTCTTGATTTCAACCATGTTAAGAGAGAATAAGGAAGACATTTTCACAATGGTAGAAATAGAGTACTTGTGTATAACTTGGACTATTATTCATGAATATGGGTTTTAATCCTAGAAACCATCACTTGAAAAGCATAAGTTTAGTTATACTTAATCAAGTGGAATAATGCTTAGAGAAAATTTTGAAATGATATAAAGATGTAGAAGTTGTGTGTACTTGTTTGAAATATAATGAAATGAATACTTAAGGAGTATGGCTTAAGATTCAGCCAATTAAGAAATTAATGAGTGTCATAACACAATTTTGGTCCTAAAAAATTATCATTTTCTTTTATAAAAAATCAGAAAATGCAGGAGGACAAGTGACTAAGTTGGCAAGATAGGCTAAAAAGAGATCCAAATACATAAACAAGGGATGGAAGGACCAAACTAAATCTTTGACAATATTGAAAACTCAATTGCACCCTTAAAGAACATAGATGCTAAAGACTATGCAAATTCAAGTTTAACTTAAGTGAATATTAGATGAATTTGTGTAAAAATTAAGTTTAAGAAGTTAATTATACTTTAATTATAGACCTAATTAAAGATTTAATTAACTTTAAAATTAATTTAAGCAAAAATTAAAAGAATTAATTAAGTGTAAGGACTTAATTAGAATTTTATTGGTCAAATTAATTTTATTAAGAACTTAATTGGTGAAAAATTAAGTTTGAAAGCTTAATTTGGGTTTAATTGAGAAGATTAGAATTTTGAAGGACCAGATTTAACTTTTACAAGCTTAATCAAATGGAACAAGGGGTGAAATTGAAAGAAATAAAAGTTTAGAGGTCAATTTAGGGACAAATTAAATAATTTCAAAACCAAGGACCAAAATGGAACAGGTGTGTAGATTTGAGGGCTAAAATCAATCAAAATATGAGGTCACTTTGAAAGAAATTAAAAGTTTGATGGTTTATAGCGGTCAAATTGCATAATTTGAAAATCAAAAACCAATATGAAAAATACACTCAAATCAAAGGAGTCAAATCAAGATTTTCCAGTGGTATGATTGCAAAAATTTAAAAGCTTTAGGGTTAATTGAGGGTGTATATGCTAAAATTAAAACAAAAGGAACTAAATTAAAGTTTGTAAATTCCCAATTAGAAAACCTTAATTTCTAGGGTTTAAGTAGAACGACATGTCACTCAATTTTAATGAAGAGAATGAGTGACACATCATCTAGCCTTCGCCATCTTCTTCAACATGTGAAGGTTGGTTTAAATGCCACTTTCAGGCGAATGAATATGATATTTTTTACCACCTCAAGGGCTCCAACCATTCAATAAAAGAGCTTTCTCTCTATGGGTTATAACTCTCTTTTTCAATGCTTGTGCCCCACTTGCCACGTGGAAACGCTCAACTTTTTGTCACAAGAAAGCTTTGTTCAATTCAATAAAATTTGACATTATTACACCCAATTTTTGATCAATGGTGGGAAAGCTACAGACCACTAAATCAAGCATGGCTTGATCCTAGTTGAAGAATAACACCCTGTCTACAGGATTTATGGCTTCGTTGGCTTCATTGACCTCCCATTTTCCATGATTAATTCATGGAAGGTGCATTCCCAATCAGTTGTTTTTGACCAAGTTCCAGTTATGAAGTTCCCAACTTTTCTAGAAATTCCAAGAGTTTGTTAGAGATATAGGGAGAGGGAAAATATAAGGAAAAGAGAGGAGAGTGATCCCCTAACAGATCAAAGGCAAAATGAAAAATAATCTCCGATGATTTAATTTTAAAAAACCACCTTCAAATCCACAAATGGTTTCATAATCACATGTCTTTTTTAGGCTATAAAAGAGGAGATTTTTTAGAAGAAAAAAAGAGGGAAAAAAAAAGGAAACACAGAGAAATCAAGAAAAATACCACAAAATAAAATTAAAAAAAGGTTATAAAGATTATGTGTTAAGAAGGGAGAAGATATTGTAAAAAAGAAGGTTAAAAGTTGTTTGGAAGAGGCTTTTGTAACCATCTCTTAAAGGTATATTACTTAACTTGATGGAGATGTATAACACATGCAAAATACCCCTTTCCTTCTATATTTTAAGGTTTAATTTATTCATTCTTGTTTTGTTCATGATGTTTTTTATTTGATTTGACCATGTTTTGATTATTATTATTTTTATGCGTATATGTGTTTCTTTCAATGCAAGTAGCATATCCTTGTCTGTTTGAGTTGGGTAATTTGGTGTTTTATGATGTTTAATAGATGGTTGCTAATTTGTTTTTTTTAATGCTTTTTTTTTCATGGCTTTTTTCTCCTCTCTAGTCCCCGTTTCAAGCTTCAAAAAACACCTCTTTTATGGCCTCCAAAGGGCAAGTGGTTGTGAAACCATTTAAGGGTTTGGGGGTTGTTTTCCAAAACTAGATCATAGGGGATTCTTTCTCATTTTGCCTCTGATTTATTAGGGTATCACTCTCATCTCATTTTCTTTTGTTTTCCCTCTCCCTAAATGTCTAACAAACTCTTGGAATATCTAGAAAAAGTTGAGAACTTTATTGTAGAAACTTGGCCAAAAATGGATGACTAGAGGTGCACCTTCCATGAATTAATCATAGCAAATGAGAGGTTATTGAAGCCAACCAAGCCATAGATTCTGTAGGAGGGGATGTTAGTCCTCAACTAGGATCAAACTATGCTTGATTTGGTAGCATGTAGCCTTCCCACCATCGTTCTAAAGTTGGATGTAAATTGTCAAATTTTATTGAACTAGAAAATTTGACATAGCTCCTCGTGGTAAGTGGGGCACAAACATTGAAAAATTGTGACATGGCTCCTCTATAGAATGGCGATCATCCAATGGTGCCTAGAGTTGCCATGATTATTGCCTAGAAAAGTGGTTCACGGTCAGCCAAGATGGGAGGACCCTAACCAAAACGACGTCGTTTTTCTTAAACCCTTAAAATTAGGGTTTCTGTAATTGGGATTATGAATCTCTAATTTAGTCCCTAGTCTTTTAATTTAAGCTCAAACATCCTTAATTGAGATAAAATTGATTAATTTTATGCAATTAGGCCCCTACTAAATATCAATTGAGACCCCTTAGGTTAGGCATCTTTTTCATAGTAGTCATTGGTTTCTAATTTGTTTAATTCAGCACATAATTAAGCCTTAATCTTTGATTTTCTTCAATTTAGTCCCTGGAAAAGTTCGTTATGGCCCTCAATGTTGCACGCCTTTTACAAAAGGTCATTGGTCCTGAATATTTTCAATTTGGCCCTTAATTAACCCTTAACCTTTGATTTTCTTGCAATTTCACCCCTGATTTCATTTGAATAAGCTTGAAAATTTTTAATTTAGTCCTTCAAAATTTCAATCTTCTCAATTAAGCCCAAATTAGGCTTCTAAAATTAATTTTTCACTAATTAAGTCCTTAATAAAACTAATTTGACCCATTAAAAATCTAATTAAGTTCTTGCACTTAATTAATTCTTTTAATTTTGGCATAAGTTAATTTTTAAACTTAATGAAATATTTAATAGGCCCATGAGTAAATCAAACTAGTCCTATTAAAAACCGAATTAAGTCCTTAAATTTAATTTTTATGCAAATTCATCTAATATTCACTTAGGTTAACCTTAAATTTGCGTAGTCTTTCACATTTGGGTTTTTTTAATGGTGCAATTAAGTTACCAATAGTCAAAGATCCAATTTGATCCCTCCATCTCTCATTTATGAATTTAGATCCCTCTCCAACCTGTTTGTACCAACCAAGTTGCTTGTCCTCCTATATTTATTTTGATTTTTCAACCTTATTCCTTTAATATTATTATTTTTTATAAAATAAAATGTTAATTTTAGGGAACCTAAAATTGGGTTATGACAAGTAAGTAGAGGAGAACTTTGGAGGAACCCATATTTAGAAATATTTTTAAGAGATTGAAGTGAGATATAAAAGGCTCCATACTTATAAAGTTTTTCTAAGAGGTCAAGGGAAACCTATGGAAAAGAAACTCATACTTAGAAAAATTTCTAAATGGTTGTTGATATAACTAAGGGGAACCAAATGGGAGTAAGTCTATACTTAGAAAATTTATAAGAGACTACGGGGGAACCCATAGAGGATGGGCTTATACTTAGAAAATCTTTAAGAGGTTAAGGGTAACCCAGTAAGGATGGCGACACTTATACTTAGAAAAAAATTTAAGGGGTAAAGGAGAGCAAATCCATGTCGACACCTATATTTAGAAAAATCTTGAAGTGACGAAGGGAAATTCCTTGGACTGAATCAACATCACTTTTCTAAGCTTCACCCTTTATTTATCTTCACAATTTCAGTAGTTGAATTCATCAATCAATCCTTTGATTTATGTGATAGGCCTGCATTTAAGATGAACATTTACCATATATTAAGGTATCTTATAGTATCAAACTTTTTATTATAAAACATGTTTTGGTTAAGGAGTTATTGATACTTCAAGTGCAAAATGATGATATAAAATCTTAATAAAAATGCACTTTTAAGTACTAATAAAAAACGTGACAACATTTACAACTATTGGCATTACTTAAATAAGATAATTAATATAATCATGTTAATAAATTATAATCTGATTGGAACCTCCTTTGTGTGTGGTTTCCATTTGAATAATAAAAAGAGTTTATATTATATTTATTTGAAATACCATTAGTGGATCCTCTAACCTTGACAATTGTTTTATCATTGTTTAATCTTTTCTTCATTATCACAACTCAAAGTTCTCTTCAACATCAATATCATTTTATTATTTGTAATTTATATAGTTCACCTCCTTGTGATTCAATCCCGGTCTTGCCAGGTTATTTATTACTTCGATACTCCTGCACTTGGGATAAGACATAAACTCTTTGATCGTGTCATCAGGCCATCATAGTTGTTCAGACTTATTTTTATAGAAATTTAGTCTTTAAATAGTCAAGTATTCAATACTAGTTTGGACAATAGAGAACCCTTCTACTAATGGGGGTTGTAAACATTCTCTAAGGTATGTTTATGTACAGACCAGCTTTTAGTTCTTTTTTTATTAGGCTCTTACAAGCCCAAGGAGTTTACGATGGAATGACAATTACGATAATTGGTGTCCATCTTATTGTAGCTTAGAATAGTACATTCAGAGTACAAACTCTATGCATATCACAATGGCATGAGTTGTCAATTTCCCATCTTATTTTTTTTATGTTTATTTTGATGTATTAATTTTTTGAATTCATATCATGAATGAAATTATCATCTTATATTAATAAAAATCAAGACAAAAATAATTAAATAAAGCTTCCTTCGTTCTCCCTTTTTTAATTAGTTCTTCATTTGTTTTCCTTTTCTTCTTCATCCATATTTTATTTTATTTTCTAGTAATTTTTTTTTAAATCTAAAATTAAAAAACTTAGGCCTATTTTAATAAAAACAAATCTAATCTATATTAATTCTACACTAATCATTTATGTGTTTGATATTAGATTAATGTTTATATCAAAATTTTTATAAATGTTTTGTTTATGTTTGTCCTTTGTAAGACAGTAAGAGGTTTGGTTCTCTCTTATTAAAGGATAGATTCCTTCCTTGCCCAAGTTTTAGTCATTTTGGAAAAGGGTTTGACAATTGTATTTAGATAAGTTGACCAATTTTGGTATTGAATGTGGATCTTCTATTAATAAATAAAGTTTGGTATGTCGTTTATTCCCTCATTGATTTGTAGAGGCTTAATCGTATTTTTTTAGCATGATAACTGATTGTGCATCAAAAGTGTAATTAAATCTCTTATTTTACATATATATATTGTTTTTATTTGGGTTTTGCATAATAATTGATATGCTTTTAAGGTAATGAAATTTGATTTAGTGTTTTGATAGTTCTTTTAAGCTTAAATGAATTATTTTTAAGGTGTTTTTGGGGCTGAATTTAGGCATCAAATAAGGTTACAAATGTACATAATATTTGGCCTAAAATTATCATTGAAACCTTGAATGTTTGGTGGTTGAAGTTTGCACACAACATGAAGCAAGTTTGCGCAACTCAAACTCAACCCATAAATATACAAGTTCACACAACAATAACATTTGAGTTATTTTGGGTAATTTATTTATCAAAAAGGGAAAGCATATGGATAGAAAGCTAGAGGGGGAAATATTACATCATTTGGGGTCTAAAAGAAGAAGAAAAACAACTCATGAAGAAGGAAGAAAATCTGCACCGAAGTCTTCTCGAAGCTAACCTGATTTGACTTTCCATAATAGCTTTCGGTGTTTTGCATAAAACTTTTAATTTAAATGTCCAAATGAGTTGTTCTTTAATGATTTGGAAAGATAACATAAGTTTTATAATTATATATCTAATAGACATCTTAAAAAAAAAGAGTGAAAATGGTTGAATTGTTGTCCAAAATTAGAGTTGGATTTGTGTTAAAAACTCTGCCAAAATTGCATTGTGTTCTTGTTGAAGAATTTGGTTCTTTAGTTTGAAAAAATTATTTATTTTAATTTGATTCAAGTTATTTCATGTTTATTAGAGTGTTTATATACATAATGACGGTTGGATAGTCTCTTTTTTAGTTCTAAATCAAAGATGATATTGGTGATTGCACTGAGTTCTTTGAGGTGTGAATGAATCTTAATGTCATATTTTCTCACTTTCTTTATAAAGGATTGATTATTGTAAAGAAATTTTAGAAATAATTTAAGTAATTTTATAATCTTGAATTTCTATTCACAAACCTTAGTTTTGGTATAGAGATTGCTTGATTTAATATCTTACTTGATGTGAAACAGCTTGTCCATTCCTAAGTAAGAATCCATCTTTATCTCTTTGAACTTCATTGTAATATCTTCCAATCTAATATCACAATCATTGATGTTAGGTTGAGTTATATTAAATATGTTGAACACTACTAAAAATTCAACAAATACAAACGGAATTGCCGACTGGTTTTTTCTGTCGGTATTTTGTGATGGAATATACCGACCGAATTATTTCCCTTGCTAAAACCATTGGTATATACCGACATTAATATTTTGTTGGTATATACCAAGGGAATCATAGATGGAATATAAAGAATTTTAAAAAATAAAGCAATGCAATGATGTGGAAGGTTTTGAGAACAATATTACCGAAGAAATTATAATAGGATTCAAACCGGGATGTCCATACAGTGATGTGTCTAATACACCGACAGTGTAAATCCCGAGAAAAAAAAAATCAAGGTTAGATTACATTAAAGGAAATAAACTAAACTAAAAAAAAGTAGGGGCAAAACAAAACTTAAAGAAAATGGAGCCTAAATGCAAATACGAATAATTATAGAGCATAAGTACTCTTCTCACCAAAAATAGATCTGCAGATAACGTAAAGAAAGAAAAAAAAGGAGTTTTTATATTCATTTTTACAAATCAAGAGAGAAACACTAAAATTTCAAAAACCCATCCAAGATTAAAGGTTATAGGTATAATAAACACCGGTGGGAAAGGGATTAACAAGAAAAATTGAACATGAAGAGAAGAGGGGAGGGCCGGTTGTCATTAGAAAGAAAAGGAGGGATCGAAACCTTGATTCGTACCGGGTAAGGTAATCTAAACTTGCTCTTAAAAGTCATTTCAAGTCGATTATGAATTGATGCCTGGATGTTAATTTATAGATTTGAGTTCTTAGACTTGAATTGAGGAAAAAGTATGAGTTGCTAAATTTAAAGAACTTCATGTGCTGTATGTAAATGGAAAGGTTGATGAATCTGGACAGTTTCATCTCTTGACTTTCAGAGAGATTTCGGGTAGGAGGATGAAGGAATTAGGACCAGGTTCCTTATAGAAATTGTAGTTTTGGATGTTGGCTAATTAATGAAATTAGTCTTGCTCAATTGGGCGTTATAGAACTCCAACTATGGGTCACCAACCTAAACTGGGTCTTAGAGGCAGAACTTGGTTCACCTTCCTTCAGAGAACTTGTAGCCTCATGTCTTAGCTTTCCAACAAGACTAATCTTGCTTTAATCGGAGTTCTATAACTCTAGATATAGTTAAAAATATGAGAAGAAGTCGAAGAGTAACAGTTCAAAAACGAGACAGTAACAGTTTTAAAATGAGACAGTAACAGTTCAATATCTAAACAGTAACAGTTCAAAAATGAGACAGTAACAGTTCAATGTTTAGACAGTGACAGTTCAGGATTTAAATAGAAACAGTTCTATATATATATATATATATATATATATAAAGGAATGATAATTATGGTTGGACAAAGAATGACAATATTAATGAGTGAAATGAGAAAAACATAAAATATTAAGAAATGACTGAAAGAAAAACTTATTGGTTGTTGATATGGTTATAATAAAACATATCCTTGAGTGAGGAAAATTTATGAGATAAATCTATAAATTTCAGGAGGGACCACAGGCGTGGTGCAATAGCAGCAGCAGGGGAGCACGAGTAGAGCTTCTATTGCAGGTAGATGAATCGCACCTATACTTCCTAGTTAATTCCATGATTTATTTATATTACCAATGTGAAATGTGAATTACTGAATGTATGTTTATTCAAGGTGAAAAGTTGTTGTGTGAATTGCCAAATGATGAAATTATCATTGACAAAAGAAATATGAGAAGTGCGATTTGAGGCGTAAACTAACATATATTTAGTGTATGTTAGGATCCTAGGTAAGAGGATCGCCATGATTGAACTAATATACATTTAGTGTATGTTAGGATCCCAGGTAAAGGGATCACCATGAAAAAACCAGCATACATTCAGTATATGTTAGGATCCCGGGTAAGGGGATCACCATGTATGGACTAGCATACATTCAGTGTATGTTAGGATCCCGGGTAAGGAGATCACCATGTATTGGCTAGCATACATTTAGTGTATATTAGGATCCTGAGTAAGGGGATCACCTTGCATCGACTCCTATGGGGTGATGATGATGATACCAGTGAAATTGATATCGGTAATGTGATAAGCAAAAAAAAATTCATGTTTGATTTCATAAAGTCTGGAATGAAGGTTGAAAGTGGCAGAGGGAACAATTATTAATAGTTGGATCAGGAAGAGATTCTAATAAAAACTATAAGGGAGAAGCAAATGAACTATGAATGCATTTTACCCTGTTGAAATTGTTAGATATTCGTGCTGTTATATTTATTGTAATATTCACCTTTCAATAATATGTATTTTGTTTCAGGATCATCGCATGCACGACAGGAGTAGATCCTAGCTTATGTCCCTTCTTGTAATCTAGGTTCTAGGGAGTATACCCTTGTATTTTGTAAACATGAAAATGTTTGTATAACTTAATTTGTATAATTAATGTTTAAACTTGATTGAATGAATTTAACCCTGTAGTTCATATAACCATATTTAATGTCTATGTATTTATATTTATTTATTTTTCTATCCATCCATAATGATATTTTGTTATCTAATGCATATCTTAAATATTGTGGTTGATGGGTAGGAGTATAAGTGTGGAATTGAAACCCAAGATGATTGGGTCGGGAATTAAGTTATGAGATGCAAGCTATTAGAAGTGTAAATAGATTTCATGTCAATAACTTGGGACCTTCCGGTACAGGGGGACTCGTCGAAATTCTGGTAGATTTTAATACAAAGACCATGAATATATATATATATACACACGAAAAAAAAATACTCTGTTTTTTTTTTCGATTGACATGAGATTGTCGTTTTATCCCGGAATGGGGGATGTTACAGACAAAATCGCCAATGGATTTATAGATGGAATCGTTTTGTCATTAATTTCATCGGTAATATTTAATATATGATCTAACCATCGACCCTCCCCTCTTTTATTTCTCCTTCTTCTTCCGCCATGCATCTAAACAAACACCCCCCCACTGCAAACAACCACCCCCCAAACATCTCCCTTCATCTCAACATAACTCATCTGTCTTTAACTTTTCTGGTCACAACATCTGTGTTTTGATTTATTATGGATTTTTTATTTTTAGTAAGTAAATCTATTTTTTTTAATTGTAACACATTTTTAAAATGTCAATTTTATTATTGAATGTTTTTTTACTATATATATTTTGTTTGGGTGTTTACTTGTTTTATTGTTTTTTTCTCAAACAAACTTGTAGTATGGATTTATAATTTTGTACTTGTTGCGGTTTGTTTTAGATTTTGTAAAATTATATTTCTTTGTAAATTGTTGAAACTTATGTCGAATTACTGACTTAGATGTGCTGTGATGAAACAAATAATGGCTTGTTTAACGGGTTCGTTTTAATTTTTGTCAATTTTATTGCCGAGTTGTAATTTTCATAAATTAATGTGTATAAATATGTATGCACGTAGATAATTGATAATAAATATTTAAAAGAAGTTTGAAAGTTAGTTGGATAATCTTGAGCTAAATCAATATTTTTGCAAATTTATTTACTTAACATAGTTAATTAATACATGTTGTCATCATTATTTTATAGAGGTTCAATAGAAATCATGGATAATCATTCATGGATGTATCAAGATTCACCCCAAAGATTGCAGAGGATTGATTATTGTAATGGGGCTTAGAGTTTTATTAATTTCACAACACTATTTCGAGAAATATTAGTGGAAGCAGTATTAGGTGTCTATGCAGAAGGTATAAAAATAAAAAGTTTCTTCATCAAGATGTTGTAACGATGTATCTTCTACACAAGGATTCATGGAGGATTACCTATGTTGGTATGCACACAGAAAACTATTTGTTCGTAACGAGAGTATGGTAAAAAGGATGGTTGAGTCAACTTCTAGTGCTAGCAAGGTGCATGGAGTTGTAAATGACAACGATAATCCTTACAAGAATACGGTTATGGATGCAATGAGAGTGAATCAAGGTAATGTCAATCATTGTCCAAACATAGAAGAAGAACCTAATGCAGACGCAATCAGTTTTTTTTATCTTTTGAAAGATTCTAATGAACTATTATGGGATGGCTGCATAAATCATAGTAAATTATTGATCGTTGCACAGGTGTTTACCATCAAGTCGGATTATGGGTTGAGTGAGGCCAATTATGACAAAATTATCGAATGTATGAGAAGCGTGTTACCTAAAGGGAACAGGCTGAAAGAGGACTTCTATGTTGCTAAGTCCATGAAGAAACCCTTCAGTTTAGGATACTATAAAATTGACTTGTGTCCAAACTTCTGCATGATGTACTACCTTGAAAATGTTGTGCTGACCAAATGCATGACATGTGGGCATTCGCGTTACAAACTCAAAACTGGCATGGGAAAGACTCTTGTAGCATATAAAAAACTTATATACTTCATAATCACACCTAGACTATAGAGGTTATTTATGTTATCAAAGACTATTGAGCACATAACATGGCACCAATCACATGATGCAGTGGATGGAGTGATGGTGCATTCTTCTGACGATGAAGCATGAAAACACTTTAAAGTGTGCATTCTCACTTTTCAGCTGAATCAAGGAACGTGCGTCTTAAGTTATATACAAACAGATTCAATCCATTCGGGTCATTTGTTGCTCCTTATTTTTATTGGCATAGTGTACAACTTGCCATCGGGGATGTTATCTATTTTTTTAATACTTTGAATATATAGAGATAGATATTCAAAAGTATTTGGAGGGGAAAAAAGGATAGATAATCTAACATATCCAATTCATAATATTTTTTATTTTTAGATTCTCTTAATTTTTTATAAAAAGATTTTATATTGTAGTTGAATTTTTATAATAGGTTCTCACGTGATTGATCAGTATGCCAACAAGTGTGAAGTTAACTCGCTGGCTCTCCAATATTGTATATTTTTTGATCTTTTTATACACTTACATTTTGATCAATAAAAAAAAGTTTTGGTTTCAGAAAACCCTGAAGGGTGCAGTTCAACCGATCAGGTTCTAGGTTTGCTCCCTAGAGGTCACCAGTTCGAGTCCTATAAACTTCAAGGCCACTGGATGCTTGTATGGTCGTTAACTTTAGAGCCCGTGAGATTAGCCGAGATGCACGCAAACTGGCCCGGATATTCACATAAATAAAAAAAAAAGTTTTGAGTTCAGAAATGTAAATCTTTCAAATGTAAATAATTTCACACAAAAAGACAACACTTTTGCAATTGTCCATTACAAAATGGACAAAACTGTTAACACATCTTTCCATGAATTGCTTGCTAGCTTTTGTTAATAGTCACCGTCTTCATAGACATGCTAAAGGAAGTGTACGAGGGGATTATCTCATGTGGTTGTCTGTTCTCTTTGCAAGCAACGATCAAATTGGAACACCTTACACCTACCATTAAAAATGCGCCGGCCAAGAAAGTCAAGAATGTGTTTGGTAACAGTTGCATCTGAAAAATACTGAATCAATTATATATATAAGTTTGACATCCTTGTATTAGAACCATAAAAAAACACATTAATTTGAAAATGTACTTTGAAAATCATTTTAAAAAAAACTGCTTTGAAATTTAAATTTGACCCCCTAAAAAGAGAGTTTTGAGGGGTCATCATTATCTTCCCTTAAAAATACATGTTCAACATAAATTTTACTCTGCGCTAACCATCTACCAGACATATAATAATACTCATAATAAACCATGTTCTATTTTCATACATTTAGATTTTATTTTTTAGATTAATTTGGGTGTTCGGGTTAGTTTACACTCATATCGATTAATTCTACAGGCTCTAAAATTAACGATCATGTAAGCTTTTAGTGACCCTGAAATTTATAAAACTCACACTGATAATTTTTAAAAAGCAAATTTAAAACTTAATCAATTAAACTACACCCTTTAAATTTATATAAGTTTACATTTAGATGTTTGAGTCCCCATGGCAATAGTTGGTGGATCAACAGAGCTGTTTTTGCCGTCCATCCGAAAATCAAAACCCAAATTAATTGAACTAATCACTTCCAAACAAAAAAATAAATTGAACTCCTGAATCAATTGATCAAAGAGAGAAGACAGAAGGAAACAAACTGCAATATCTTCACAAATTGGAACACCTTACACCTACCATTAAAAATGTGCCGGCCAAGAAAGTTAAGAATGTGTTTGGTAACAGTTGCATCTGAAATAAATTCAAAATCTGATTAATTAAACTTCAGCCTTTAAATTTATATAAGTTTACATTTAGATGTTTGAGTCCCCATGGGAATAGTTGGTGGATCAACAGAGCTGTTTCTGCCGTCCATCCGAAAGTCAAAACCCAAATTAATTGAACTAATCACTTCCAAACAAAAAAATAAATTGAACTCCTGAATCAATCGATCAAAGAGAGAAGACAGAAGGAAACAAACTGCAATATCTTCACAAATTGGAACACCTTACACCTACCATTAAAAATGTGCCGGCCAAGAAAGTTAAGAAAGTGTTTGGTAACAGTACTTGCATCTGAAATAAATTCAAAATCTGATTAATTAAACTTCAGCCTTTAAATTTATATAAGTTTACATTTAGATGTTTGAGTCCCCATGGGAATAGTTGGTGGATCAACAGAGCTGTTTCTGCCGTCCATCCGAAAGTCAAAACCCAAATTAATTGAACTAATCACTTCCAAACAAAAAAAAAATTGAACTCCTGAATCAATTGATCAAAGAGAGAAGACAGAAGGAAACAAACTGCAATATCTTCACACTGCGCGCGCGCGCACAAAGAAGAAGAAGAAGAAGAAGAAGAACATCACACATTTCTGCTGGTATCAGCACACGGATACAGTTTTAACTATGCAATCCAGCTTGCTTGCTTCATACACATGATTTTTTTAGAATAAAAGTAATTAATGAACTGCTGCATTCATAGGACAAGCTCCACTCGTACGAACGTGATCTATATCACATGCGACTGGCTCTTGAAGAGCCCATTGCCTTGGCCATGTCTCGAAGCACAGCCTTTTGGATCTTCCCAGTTGATGTCTTGGGCAGTTTTTCCTTAACAACCACTGTTTTGGGCACCATGTAATGTGGCAACCTACCCCTGCAATGTTCAATGATTTCCTTCTCCGTTGGGATCCTACAACAGGCCTCCTTCAAAGACACAAACGCACAGGGCGTCTCGCCCCAAAACTCATCGGGTCGTGCCACAACCGCCGCCTCGTCAATATCTGGAAATGTGTATAGCACTGACTCAACCTCTACGCTGCTCAAGTTCTCTCCACCGCTAATGATGACATCCTTCGATCGATCTTTGATCTCTAAATAACCATCAGGATGCATCACACCTACATCTCCAGTGCAGAACCAACCATTCTCGGTCATACACTTGGCTGTAGCTACTGGGTCCTTGAGATAACCCAGCATGATGCACCCACCTCTTAGAACAATCTCACCAAGTGTTAATCCATCTCGTTTCACGCTCATTCCTGTCACAGGATCCACCACGTCCACCTCAGTCATTCCAACTGTTCTCACTCCTTGCCTTGCTTTCAGCTTCGCTCTCTCAGTTGCGGGAAAAAGATTCCACTGCCGTTTCCAGGCGCACGAGACAACAATCCCACCAGTTTCTGTCAGCCCATAACCATGCCCCACTACGAACCCCAAGGACTCCGTGCGGGAGAGTATGGTGGCCGGTGGTGGAGCCCCGGCTGTTATAATATGGACTGGATTCTTTAAAGGTTCCATATTGGTAAGAGAGTTTGATAGCATGTTGAGAACCACAGGCGCACCACACATGTGAGTCACCCCATGCTTTTTAATCAAACCGTAGATAGTGGGTGCATCGAATTTACGGAGACATATGTTGGTTCCACCAACGGCAGCCATGCCCCAGGGATAGCTCCATCCATTGGAATGAAACATGGGCAGGGTCCACAAGAAGACAGGCTGTTTCGGGAATGACCAATCAACAAGCGAATCAAGGGTCACGATGAAGAGACCCCTGTGGCAGTGCACCACGCCTTTAGGAGATGAGGTCGTGCCTGATGTGTAGTTCAGTACAATAGGGTCAAAGTCATTCTTGGGACGGGTCCAGTTGAAGGCAGGATCACCCTTCTCCAACAACCCTTCGTAGGTATCGTAGAAGTGAACGTTAGGTGATGGTTGTTGGGGGAGGACCTCATCATCATCGTCTATGAGGACGAGAAGTGGAGGTTTGGCGCTGGATGGAAGCAGGGAGAGAGCTTCGTTGACTAAGGAGACAGACATAGGATCTACAAAGAGGAGCTCGGATTCGGCGTGGCAGAGGAGGAGGGAGATGGTACGCGCGTCAAGGCGAGTGTTGAGGGTGTTGAGGATGGCGCCGGCCATAGGGACTGCAAAATGGAGCTCGTACATGGCAGGGATATTGGGGGCTAAGATAGAGACGACATGGCCCTTGTTCAGACCGATGGATGATAGAGATGAAGCCAGTTGGAGACATCGACGGTGGGTCTGGGACCAGGTGTAGGATATGTTATTGTAGATGATGGAGGGGCAATCACCATACACTATCGCTGCCCTGTCCAAAAAGCCTACAGGAGTTAGAGCATAGGAGTTTGCGGGTCTTGGTCTCAGCTCATCCATCACTCTGAATCTCTCTCTCTCTCTCTCTGTGGTATAGTCTGGAAGTGTTGTTTTATACTAAGCCACAAGGATCCGATGAGTTTTACTATGAGTGAGGAGTGTATTTATGTGGAGGAAGTCTAATTATAATTCTATTGTAAGGGATTCTTCCACTATTTAAATGTCAATGCATGGACTTAACCATGAAAAACGTGACCGGAGAATGACCAGTGATATTAGATATTTTTTAACATCATTTAAAAAAAAAAAAAAAAAAGATAGACACAGAAATATATATAAAAAAAAAATTCATGGTAAAAATATCTCTATATAAGATAATTTTTAGTTATATATATTTTTTATTCTTTAAAATAAATATAAAAAATAACTAATAAAATACCCCTAATTATTTTACTAATTACTCTTGTACCGCATAAAATTTCTCATGCTTTCTTTGTTTTCAGACATGAAAAAACATAAAAGGAAGGAACCGTACCAAACAGGAGTGAGGTGTTGACTTAAAAAATTAAGATATTGCTAAAATTTTGATCATTAGAATTCGCAATAAAACTAAATTCTACAGTAATTAAAATGCATTTAATTAATTACATTATAATTATAATCATAGTACAATTATAAAAAAAAAAAGAGATTAATATTTCATTATGGAGGCAGACACATTATATTGTAGATTGACTATTTTACTATTCTTAACAAAAAAAAAAAAAACTATAGTATTATTATTAAAGGTAATGTTATTTTCATAAGAATCATTAATTATTATTAGATTGGTCATGGATAATTAACTTGATTTTTTTATATTTTAAAAGTATAATAAAATGATTAAATTATTATTAAAAATAAAATTTATTTAACTAGCAATAAGACACTTTTTCATACTTTTAATTTTTAAATGACTAAATTACCCTTACAATTGGAATTTTTGAATTGGTTTCATGAACTTTTTCATATATTCCTCTTGATTTTTTAGTCATAATCAAATTAAATAAGAAGCAATTTGGTATTTTGATAAATATAAAATATTATTTAAAAATCAAAAGTGATTAGTGTATGTGTTTCAAGTGAGAAACACCTGAGCTCTTTTGATGGTGTGTGCGATGTTTCTCGACAGTCAAACACTGCTTTCCATGATGACACTGGACGTATCCACACATTATATTCCTGGTGATCTGTTACGTGTACACGGAAGCACAGTTGTTAGGCTTCAACGAACATTCATGAGGTAAACAAATGACTAACCAAATTGGAGAAGAAAAAAAAAACTCGGATGGAATCGAAGCTTTCTTATTCATACATTTACTTTTGATGAGTTATGGTTTCCTCAAACCTCCCCCATATTAAAGCCTTCTATGTTGTTCTTTTCGGCGTCCAACTTCATGTTGAGCCATGGCATGCCCCTGCCTAACTCTAAGGTGGGTAGGGGCACGTCTGCACCCAACTCTAAATTGGGTCGTGACGCGTACTCGCCCAGCTCCAAGTTGGGCCAGGGGGTGTCCGCGTCCATCTCAACATTAGGCTAGGACGCGTCCTCACCCAACCCCACGTTTGGTCAGGACACATCCGCGTCTGACTCCATGTTGGGTCAAGGACGCATCCCGCCCAACTCCACATTGGGCTATGGGGCGTTTGTGTCCAACCCTATGTTAGGTTAGGGATGCGAATGCGCCCAACTCTACATTGGGCTATGACTCATCCGTCCTTGACCATTCTTAGGTACAGTCACAAGCTGAACTTAATTCCTCCTAGGCTTAGTGTGTGAGTTAAACCTAATGCCTCTCAGGTTCAGTGCGTAACTGAAAGGTAACTCCACGTTGAGCCTCTCATATTCTGGGTATGGGTTGCTAATTATGATATCCATCACATCCTATTAAATATGGACAAACAATTTATGCTTCTATTAATTAGATGTGATGGTATAAGCAATAGAATAATATTATTTTACTATTACAAGATTACATCTCAACCCCTTTTATGTTGTATGAAGCACATCAAGTCAGGTAATATAAAAGAAAACATGAATATATAGAAAAGGGTTTGAAACCTTATGTTTTGAGACATAAACACACTATCTGTTTTTTCTTTTTTAATTCTACATTTTCTTCCCTTTTCTTTTTTCTATTTTCATAAAAATTTATTAATATTTTTATTAATATCTTTTGCGTACATAAAATATATATTACTGACTTGATCTTTAAATGATCTCCTGTTAACACCCCCAGACCTTGTTTTAAGGTGCCTCGTGAAGCCAGGAAAAGGTTTTATCTCCTGACTTGGAAGAGTGACAGAGGATATCATGGTACAACAACAAAAAAAACAAAAATTTTCGAATCAAGCATAGTTTTTACAAAACCAATGCTAAGATATACGAAAGTTATCTCTCTCCTCGCCTCTTGGAGAATTCTTTATCCGGCAATCTGGCCACTATCCTACCAGATCGATCAGAGTTGAATATTGTCAAAAATGGCATCGATGGCCCCTGCTGCTCAATATTGTTCACCAAAAACTAAACCCATAGCATGTGAAGCCAACTGACAAGAGATACTTTCTTAAATGTGATGATCAGATAAAAGATTTATGCTTTTCTTACTGCACTTGGCGAAACAAGAAATTTTAACACTTGACTTTGTTTGTTGATTTTAATTTTTAATTCTTCTTTTATTATTTCATTCATTTATTTAATTTGATTTTTATTTTTTTATTGTTATTTTTTATTTTTTATCATTTTTTTAATTTATTTTATTTTTTAATTTCATCCTTTATTTTTTTATTTAATTTAATTTTTATGTCAGATTTTATCTTCATTCTTTTGATTGTTATTTGTTTTATTTTTTTAATGTTTTTTTAATTAATTTTTTTAAAATTTTATCCATCAATATTTGAATAATAGAGAATTTCACTTCGTAATTTTTTTAGGATTATTTTTTATGTGAGTGATAATCTTAGTCTGATGATCCAAGTCACAAGTTTAATTTGATTGTGTTATTTTAGGGTTTTGTTTTTAATTTATCATTCAATATTATGTTATTGAACTTTTAGCTTTATATATATTTTTTTAATTTACCTTTCTATTAGAAAAATTTTGATGTGATTCAGAGAAAAAGTATCTAATAAACTACAAAGGCCAACAAATCATGGTGGCAGTGCCGCTCGTGAAACTCGTGAGATGGTGAATGATGAGGACTGCACTTCATTGAGCCACCACTCTTTAATTAGTTGATGTGCCCAAAGAGAAAAAAAAAAAAAAGAAGAAAAAAAGAAATGCCCTACAGTCTTTTCCATTTCCTCGCCGAAGAGTCTTTTATTAGATAATGGAATGCTTCTTGTTGCCAAAGAGTATTTATTGATCCTAAGGACTGGCGGATGACTCGAGGGAAAAGGGGATGAGTTTTCGATCGGGAAGCAACTCAGGGCTACCCGGAGCTGCATCTTCTTCTTCTTTTTTTTCTTCTTCTTCTTCTTCTTATTATTATTATTGTTATTATTTTTAATATTGTTATTATTACAAAACTTCTTTTAATTAGTTTCTTCCAAAATCTTAATTTCTTAAATTACATTAATTCTTAGTTATGATTTCAAAACTTCATTAACTAAACAGTTATAAATCATAATCTTACCGTTTCATTCTTTTAATTAACTGGATTGTTATTTGAGGTCTCATTCAAGTGTTTTGTTCTTCTAATTTATTTAGTTTTTGAAATCTAATTAAATGCTCAAATTAAAATGTTTTTTTTTCCTTACAAATAACTTTATTTTTTTCTTATATGTACGTGCGCTCAATTCATATATTATCGTCAAAATTCTTCAAGAATATATGTATTTATTTTCTTACACTTGATACCAGATGTTTAATACTGATTTTAATAACCAAAATCAACAATGTCCCCTCTGTTAAGTAAAAATAAATTTTTATTGCATGGCAAAAAGCTTTGAGTTATAGCAACAAACTTAAGGTAGGGGACGGAGATCTTCACTATTAATTGTTAAAATAATTTAATTAACACAAAAATAAATATTAACATGAAAAAGAAGGGGGCTAGAATTCTCCTCTATTGATTTGTATTAAAGTTCTTACTTTAATCTAAATACAAATAGCTTATATATAGGTTAAGCTAAAAATATTATTCTACCCTTAATAAATAAAACAAGATAACTATATTATTTAACATATCTCCTCAAAATCACGATGTGACGGCTACAAACAATAAAAATAGATAAATCAATTGGCTCTTGTAGCTGCCGTATCGAGAGTTTGCCAACTAGAAAATGACAACATAGTCAACAAAAGGCAGTGGAGAACGATGCAAAATTGAACCTCTAAGTCCTTCAAAATCACTGTGAAATGTTGTTAAAATCTGTACCAATCGTTGCTGCTCTCTATGCTCAATATAAGCACCACATGCCTTTAATTATGCCGATTCTGTAAGAGCCAATTGATCCCAAAAATCTGTTATGGCAGAATAGAACTCCTGAATACTCATATTCTTCTAGTGAAGCGCTCATATATCATTTTCTAACTGATATTGCTTTGCGATATTTGATTGCGTGAATAACCTTTGCAAATGATTTCAAACCTCCTTTGTTGTCTCATACTTCGCCAACTGTGTACCTATGAAATGCTCAACAAAATTGGTAATTCAAGTAATGATCTTTGCATTGTTTGCTTCTCATGTATCTATTAAAATAGCATCCCCCTTCTCAGTATTTTTAGGTGTCACATAACTTCCACTAACATACCCCCACATTTTCTTACCCTTAAGAAAATTTCTCATTATATAACTTCAGTACGAATAATTATTTCCATCCAACCTCACACTCACAGACTTAAGCGAATCATCTCTTTCAGTAACCATAATTAACAAACAAAAAGAACAAGAATGCAAAAGCAACGAAAGACAAAGTATCAGATTGCAGAAACTGGACAGATATCACAAATATCTTCTCGAAATTATATGATTGCTCCAAAACAAAACACAAATTACAGAAGATGAAATACCAAAATAATTGCAGAGACATAATAGAAATACCAAATTGCATAAGCTGAAGGAATGTCGAAATACCAGATTTTGTAGAAGTGAAAGACAAAATATCACTAAAAAAAACATTTGGGATACGCGAGAGCTGTATTTGGGATTAAACCTCGTTCCATAAAACTAGATTTGATATCATGTTAAAATAATTCAATTAACATAAAAATATATACAAACATGAAAGAGAAAGAGGCTAGAATTCTCCTCTATTAATTTGTATTAAAGTTCTTACTTTAATCTAAATACAATGAGTTTATATATAAGTTAAATTAAAAATATTATTTTATCCTTAATAAATAAAACAAGATAAATATATTATTTAACATTAATAAGCCTTCGATTCAAGCCTTTAGACATAATGTTCCAAATCATACATCAAATTTCATGATATCCAGAAGAGGACTTCAGACGTGTTAGTGGTAGTTTACATTTCAATCATCTATGTATATTTTTTCTCGTACTTAATTCTCTCTTAATATTTATTTAAATATTATTTTGAATTCCTCAACTGGTATTTATATAATTAATAACATGATGTTCTAGTAAGATCACCGCTCAAATATTAATATTGAAAAAGACTTGTTTATTCACAAATAACCAGACTATCAAGATAAATATTAATAAATGAGAAAATACGCAATTTCGTGTTCGCTATGCTATGTCATGTACTTATTCAATTAAAAAATCTATTATCATTAAGCTCATCAAATATTAATGCAGAGGACCGGGGTAGTTGCGTTGTCTATTTGAAATTAAATGTATTACAAGAAAAAAAAAAAAAAAAAACAAAAGACTTGTGCGGAGGATGACACGAAATGGGACCGAGAAAAGAAGAAAACGAAAGCAGGCAAAAATCTAAGGGGTCTTAGCAGCCCAACTGATTGTCATGAAACACGCTCTCTATTTAAGCACAAAATAAAATATATAAAATTAAAGCACACTCTATGCAGGCCTAGGTGACGATCCAATAATGGGTCATAAAGGCCGCAGCTTTAACAAAAGTCGTAGAAAGAAGGCCGCTTTTACTGTTAGAAATGCATTATGAGCGCAGAAATACAGAGTATTTGGCTGAGAAAGGTTATCCCATCAAAAGTTATAAGATATGATTTTATTTTTAAAATAAAGTCCGATGAAATAAAGTAGAAAATCCCTAATTGTATTAATTTTAGATCTTTTTTATATTATGACTCGTGATGGTAGTAGGTTAATAATATTTTTAAAAAATATATATAAAAAAATATTTTAAGCGTCTTGGATTAGGCTGTCATGCCACACCCAAGCATTTTAGATTTAGCAGCCAAGTAATATAGGTCTTACTTGTTTATTAAACTCAAGTAAATATAGGTACAGCTCAACCTTTTGAATTAAAAATAATAAAAGCAATTTTAGACTCAAGAGCTTGGGTATTGCCGCTAGACCCAAGGCTCTTAGGTCTAGCATTGCAAAAAGATCCAAGTTGCCTGGGTCTGACATTGTTGTCAGGTCTAGGGGCTTGGGTCATGCCAAACCCGGATATTGAGATAAAAAAAAAATAGTTACAAAATAGAGGAAAAAAAAGAGAGAGAGAGAAGGTAGAATTTCTATTGAAGGAATAACAAATTTATAAACATAAAAAATAAATTATTTCAATGGAAAGATAAGATCTGAATTTTTAGATTTAAAACGTTAATTTATATATATAAATATATTATGATTTGTTGTTTATAAATAATTTTTGAACTTGGATTCATGTTTAGAATACAACAGGGAGATAGTTTAAATATATTTTTTTATAAAAAAAATAAAAAGATTATAAGTCTCAACATTTTAATTATCACCAACTAAGACTAAAGTTGCTTGTGTTTGGCAAAGCCATCAGATCCAAGGCTCTTATATCTGGCATGGTTACCAGACCCAGGTGCAATGGTTTGGCATGAACCCAGGCACGCGGGAACCCAGGCACGCGGGTCTAGCAAACCATGCCAGACCCAAGGTATGTTGGTCTCGTCTTGGGTCTAACAGCCACACCAGACCTATTGTGTTTGGGTATGGAAAAAATACCTAATCTGACAAACAACAAACAAATAGGACAATTGCGCACTTTAGTTGTCATGAAAGAGAAAAGAAAAGAAAAACTTAAATAATCGATCATCGGCAGCAATCCAATCGTTATTTGTCTATACACGCCACATCATAAGGAAGAGGGCACAACTGCATATCTAGTGAGATGGCGGATGGCCAGATTTGGCCACCAGTAAGCGTCATATAAGTCTCCTTAATAGTACAGGTGGCACCCACTTGTTAGGGAAGAAAAAGAAAGCTAGAGAAACGTCTCGCGAAAAGAAAAAAATTTAAAAGTTAAACTACTATTACAATCCCCAGTAAAATGTCTCTTGATCTACAGTGATTTCCCCACACCATTTAGCTTTTGTTATAATTATAACTAGCATATCCACAAGCGCTTCGCTGCGGTTCAGATTTTCTTTTTTAAAATGTAAAAACAATCTTAAGAGTATGAAGATTTTTTTAACAGTATCATTAAATCCAATCAAACGATTTGATCTTAAAACTTGCCAACCCGATTCCTTGACTAACTTGAGTTTTGAATTAAACCGCGTAGGAACTGATTCAAAATGATTATTTAATTTAATAGATCCAAAGACAACTTGGATGACTAATAAAAAACATGACATGGCTTTTAAAAAACTTTAAAACAACGATTTTTTTAAATATTGAGATTTTTTGGCTGGGTTTAGCCCAATCTCACGAGCTGGACCACTAACCTAGCCTGGTCACTTGCCCAAGGCAGTGACCCGGTTGAATAGCAACACGCATGTGTGAATTATTCACGCAAGCGTGTTGCATAGTGCGAACGTAATTATAATTACCTTCGCACAGTGTAATTCAAACACAAAGAACACAAGGATGAAGCTTAATCATTTCAGGGGCAGGGGCTGCTACTTAATGACAAAGACGATAACGATGAAGACGTGAGGCTGCTGGCCGAACAAACACTTTCCTCTGTTTCTTCTTATCTTCACTTGTTTTGGTCGCTTGTTTTCTCTTCGTCTCTCCATTCTTCTAATTCTTTTACTCCTCAGTGTTCTCTTAACTCTCTCTATATTGTCTTTGTCTATTCTTTTTCTTTGCGTTTTCTTTCAGCCTGTGTGTTTTCTTTTTGTTTTTGTCGAGTGTGTTCTTTTTCGCCGTGTTTTTTTTTTTAGGTTTTTCTTCCTGGTATTCTCTGTTCGTTCGTTTGGGTCTCCCCCCAGTTCTCTGGTTTTTCCCTTTGTTAGATTCCTTAGCTTGAGCATGCAACTAAATAGAGAGAAAATGTGTATAAGGGAATATAAATTACTTCGAGGGTAACTCGGCCTCTAAAAGACAGTAGTCATTGCATTTAATGCTTGATTTCATTTAAAACAAGGATTTAAATACAGAAAATCAGAGGAGTTGTTTCCTCAGTCTACTCCTACTTGTACTTAGAGTTTGTTACTTAGAAAACTAGTTATTTGACTCCTGCTTCTAAGGGATTAGCAACAATAATATTATTTGACTATTTCAAACAAAAGACCAAGTAAATAATATCTTCAACCAGACTTCCCAATAATAGACTAAGGTTATAACAATGCCTCCTCCTCAAGACTAACCTTGTCCCCAAGATTATATTCAGGAAAGTGCCTTTTCATATCAAATAATCGTTCCCAGGTTGCAGAAGCCCAAGAAACGCCTTCCCATTGAACTAGGATCTTAGTAACATTGCGTTGACCCCTACGAACTACGCAATCGTCCAGTACATAAGCAGGTTTGGGCTCTAGGATTCCACCATCTGAAATATCTGGAAGGGAAATTTGCAATACGTCTTAAGTGCCTAATTTCCTCTTTAGTTAGGATACATGGAAAACATTGTGGATTTTTATAGATGAAGGCAAATGTCGCTTGTAAGCCACTGCCCCAATCTTTGCTTCGATCTGAAACGGACCATAATGTCATGGCAAAAGCTTGAGAGATTTTAGTACTGCAACTAAGCACTGGCGATACGGCTATAGGCATAAAAAGACATAATCACCAACCTTGAAGTCACGTTCAATGTGCTTCCTATCAATAAAAGTCTTCATATGATTTTGGGCTTCACATAGATTATATCACAACAATCAAATAATAGATGAATGAGTTTTTAGTAGTTTATCCAATTGAGGTAAAGAAGATGATTGGTCAATGTAAGGAACCAACTTTGGAGGCTTGCATCCATAAACTGCTTCAAAAGGAGTATAACCAGTAAAGGAGTTCACGCTAGTATTATACCAATACTCTACCAATGTGAAGAATTGCATCCAATATTTCAGCCGAAGGCTAACAAAACACGGAAGATAAGTCTTAAGGCACCTATTGATTACTTCCGTATGGCCGTCTGTTTGAGGGTGATAAAAAGAGTTGAAATAGAGACTTATCCCTTGCAACTTGAATAACTGCTACCAAAATTCACCAAGAAAAACATGATCGCAATCATTTACGATGGTTTTGGGCATGCCATGGAATCTGAATACATTATCAAAGAAGGCTTGTGCAACAGATGAGGTTGTATATGGATGAGACATTACAATGAAGTAAGTATATTTGGACAATCAGTCCACGACAACAAAAGTGACATTTTTACCGCTGAATTTGGGTAACCCATCGATATATCTTCCCAAATCTGGTGTGGAATCAAAAGTGACTGCAAAATACCTACAGGATAAACATTTTCTAACTTGTTGTGTTGACAAGTTTCACACTCCTAGATATGTTTTTTTAATAAACGAGCGCATGTTAGGCCAGTAGAAGTTTTGTCAAATTATTTGTAGTGTCTAAAGGAAACCATAATGACCCCCAACTGGGCTGGAACGGAGCTCTTTTAAGATCAGGTTGCGAAAAGATGAATATACCCCAATGTATAATTTTCCCTTATTTAACACTTTGCCATTGTGAACAGAAAATTTGGATTGATCAAGTTGGCCATTTGTATAATACTGTAGCTTGTCAATGATAATTATCAATTGCCTCAATCCAAATTGGTTCCAACTGAGAGATTGAGTGGACACCAACATCTGGATCACGCTTGGAGAATGCATCTACTACCACATTTAGTGAGCCCTTGTGATATTCGACAATATAGTTGTATCCTAGAAGCTTGGACAACCAACATTGTTGAGAAGGAGTTCCCACCCTTTGCTCAAGCAAATATTTTAGGCTATGGTGATCAGTTCGAACTATAAAACAGCTGCCAAGCAAATACAAACACCATCACTGAACAACAAAGGTTAGTGCAAGCAGTTCTTTTTCATAAGTAGAGAGTTGGAGATTCTTACCATGCAATGCTTGGCTGAAATAAGCCAAGGGACGTCCTAATTGCATTCGAACTGCACCAATGCCACTTCCCGAAGCATCACACTCGATCACAAACTTTTTTGTGAAATCTAGAAGTGCTAGAACTTTTTTGTCATAGCCATTTTTAATTTCTTTGAAAGATGATTCAGATATAGGTGTCCATCAAAAAGCCCCCTTCTTGAGCATGTCTATAAGAGGTCTTTCAATCTGCCCATATCCGTTCACAAACTTTCTGTAATAGCTAGTTAGGCCAAGGAACCCATACAAGGATTTCAACGATGATGGAAAATGCCATTTAAGGATGGATTCAATCTTCTTTTGATCAACAATAACATTGTTAATAGAAATCACATTTCCCAAATAATCAATTCCAGAGCACCCAAAGCGACATTTAAACAACTTAGTATGCGGTTTATAAAGGCAAAGGATCTCTAAATTTTTTTGAAGATGAATGACATGCTTTTCCTCTGAATGGATGAAAGATTTCATTCATGAGGCTTTAAAAGGTTGAAGGTTCGTTTGTAAGGCCGAAAGACATAACAAGGAATTTGCAATGGTCGTCATGGGTCCTAAAGGCAGTTTTAGGGATGTCTTCGTCGGCTATCCTGATTAGGTGGAAACCAGATCTCAGGTCTAACTAGGAGAAGATGGTTGCCCCATGAAGCTCATCAACCACAGGTATAGGAAATCGATCCTTGATTATGACAGCGTTCAAAACACGGTAATCAACACATAATCCCCAAGTTCCATCATATTTGCGAAATAACAAGGCAGGAGATAAGAATGGGTTGTGACATGGACGAATTATTCCCTTGTAGAGCATCTTTTGACCATGCATTCAATTTCAGCCTTATGAAGCATCGGGTAATGGTAGGGTCGAACATTCGTAAGTGATGTGCCTAGAGGAAGTATAATGCGATGATCATGATACCTGTCGCACGTGTGCGGCGGCGCGGCGATCGTCCACCCTCAAGGAAAAATCGGAATATTTATTCCTGGAAAATAAGGTAGGGAGAGACAAGGAATTCTTGTCTCTACAAGTGAAAATATGGACTGGGAGTCGCCACCTAGTATTCTGGTTACTAGGAACCTTAACTGGTCTTTAGAGATCGGGTACGGAGACTGGTTGCGTAAAGGGAAGGTATTAGCACCCCAACTACGCCCTACCTAAGGTAGGCTGCATTG
Source organism: Populus alba x Populus glandulosa (assembly GCA_033617975.1). Taxonomy (NCBI): domain Eukaryota; kingdom Viridiplantae; phylum Streptophyta; class Magnoliopsida; order Malpighiales; family Salicaceae; genus Populus; species Populus alba x Populus glandulosa. Next base: position 52,267 of record CM066146.1, read on the forward strand.
CTTTAATGTCTGATAAAATCTAAAATCGTGTTGTGGTTTTTTTTTAATTGTTGGTTCGTTTACGGTTTAAGAAAAGTCCTCCTCTGTAAGGAGATCCTTATCTTATCGGGTAAAAACTAACTATTCGAAGTCGTCAAAAGAAAATATATATATATTTTTTTTAATAACAGGAATACGATTTACGTATAAATTCATAATCCCTGATACTAAAATCAAACAAAATAAAATATTTTGTTGTTTTTGAAATTTTGGCCAATGTTCTCTTGACTTTAATAAACTGGTTATTAAAGCCAAAATGCATGCTAAAATATTGTTTTTTTGACATATGAAAAATACGATATGATTTTTTAGATTTGAGACACTTGGCCGTATGCACAAAAACATTTTTCTTTTAATTGTTGTTTTTTTGTACTTTTGGAAGTTTTTGCCGAAAACCGGGTATTTTAATACCGGATTTGTATTTTATGACATAAAAATACTGCCCGATATTAAATCAAAATGACCTAAAAACGACGCGGAAAAATTATAAAATGCTGAAAAAAATATTTTTTTGATTTTTTTATGCATGTATGAACAGTACCGTATGAATAGTGCCGTGTGAACAGTACCGCGGGGCGAAAACCGGGTATTTTAATGCCGAATTTATATTTTTACGATGTAAAATACAAACCGATATTTAAACAAAATTAATAAAAACATGTGCTGGAAAAAAAATATTGAAATGGGCCGGGTCCGGCCCATATCAGTGGGCTGGGCCAAACCGGCCCAAGACTAAATGGGCTGGTTACTGTGCATAAGCACAGTAACCAGCCTCTCAGCAGTTGCAGAACGTGAATTAATTCACGTTCTGCATGAAAATAAAAGAGAAGGCAGCAGCAAAAGGAGAAGGAGACGGGGCAACGGGGTTACCTGCGGTGGCGTCGAGGCGGTGCTGCTGGCGGCGTAGGCACGGTGGCGATGGTGGCGGAGGCCGGCGGTGGTTCTCTCTCTCTCTCTCTCTCTCTCTCTCTCTCTTCTGTTTTTCTTCGTTTTCTTCCCTGCTTCTTCTTCTTCTTCTTCTTCTTCTCTGCCCTCTCTCTTCTCTTCTCTTCTATCTCGGTTCGTCTTCCTTTTCTTTTTTTTTTCTCTTCCTCCCCTGTTTTTATAGGCAAAAACAGGGGGGGCCAAATGGTGGGGCGGCCACTGTTGGCCGCCCCTCCACTATCCGTCCAATGGATAAAAAGGAGGCAAGTGGGCGTCGAATGGTAGGCGTCTTATTGCGCAAAAATGGGGAAAGAAGTTAGGCGAAAAGGGAGAAGAAAAATCTTCTTCTTCCCCTGCCTCGCGTGTCCAGGGGAAGAAGAAGAGCTACAGTGCCGTCAAAACGGCACCGTTTTGGGCTTCTTCTTTTTTTTTTTTTTTTTTTTTTTTTTTTTTTGCAACAGTGAATGAAACGGCGCCGTTTTGGTCAAAACGCGCCGTTTCATTTAAAAGGAAAAAGGCGCCAAAAGAATCAGATTCAAATTTCGGCCCTCCATTTGCGCGCGTTTTACAATTTAGTCCTTGGTCTCGGATTTCTTCAATTCAGTCCCTAATTGGCCATTAAACCTCAATTTTTATGCAATTAAGCCCCTGATTTGACCAATTTAACTTCCAAAAATTATAATTTGACCCCAGAAAATTAATTTCTTCTAATTAAAGCCCAAATGAACTCCAAAATCAATTTTGTTGCAATTAAAATCTCCATAAATTCAATTAAACCTTCAATAAAATTTAATTGAGTCCATAAACTTCTGATTTTGCATTTTTCTTCCACAAATTGAATTTTCTTTATCATCGGGGCTCTCATCAGTCAATGATATACTGTCAAAAAATAATTTTTATATTTTTGAAAATCCTCAAACAATTTTTTTAGCATGTTTATGGCGCTCTGGCATTTTTCACTGTTATATTTTTTTTGTAATATATTTTTTTGAATTTTTTTGTATTTTATTATTTTATATGTGGGGACCCAAAAATGGGTTACAACAATACCAAATAAGAGACAAACCTAATGGTGGACAAAACATATCAGAAAAGCCATCAATGACTGCCTGGATGGTGTGTGGAACTTGATAAACGGTGTCGACGGCATAAATTTGTGAAACATCTAGAATTAGACTTGGCAGTCAAACCTGAAAAATTTTCTCCAGTTAGTGATATGAGAGGACGGACAACTCTTTTGTAGGTATACCAGCTAACATATATGTTTTCCCTTAGTAGCAAAATTCCATGGTTAGTTTGGAGAAATCCCATAAAATGGGACCGAGGGTCTAGAGCCAATGCGCACTTAAAACAACATCATATGCTCCGAGAGAAAAGAGGTAAAAATCTGATGTGACTGGAACACCTTGGATGTCAATAAATATATTTTGACATTGCCCCTAACTATATAAGCGATCTATATTAGCCATCATGACATTGAAGGAGGTCTTATAAAATATAGAAAGATTAAGCTTTGATGCAACTGAAGGATCCAAGAAGTTATGAGTAGAGCTAGAGTCGAGTAGTATGTAAAGAGGTTTATTGTGATAATATATTGTGAAACGCATAGTCTGGGGGTTCATAAAACCTGCAATAGCATGAAGAGATATCTCTGGATGTGGAATAACATTGTTATTAAGAGAGCAATCCATATCTTCATTGCAATAATTGTTTCCATCAATAAAGAAAAGAGTAAGAGATTTACATTTATGGCCAAGTCTGAATTTCTCATCATAATTATAGCACAATCTTTTTTTTCGATGCTCTTCATCTCTTCAAAAGATATCTTTTTCACCTTTTGGTCTAGAACTATCTGGGTGGGTGCTTGAGGTTTTGGAAAATTTCTACGATTTCTTAAGGAACTCTTCTCCTAGAGACGAGTGAGACCAATTGCATCTTTTAAATAAGTGGGGCGGAATGACTTAACATTTATCTTGATGCCATCTTTGAGGCCACTAATGAAAGTGCGTATGAAAAATTTATTAGGAAGACCATCGATTCGTAGAGCCACATTCTTAAACTTACTTTGGTAAGCTGCAACTGTGGAAGTTTGACAAAGTTTTGACAGTTCTCCCTCTGAATCCTCATATTCTGTAGGTCCAAATCACTTTTTGAGAGCTTAGATAAACATCACCCAATCATTAAGCTCACCTGCATGTTGCAAATATTTGTAATATTGCTGTGCTGCTCCCTTTAAGTGGAATGAAGCATAAAGGAGACGTTAGGCTAGAGGGATTTGATGTAACAGGAAGTATTGATCAGCTAGTAAAGTCCAGCCTGAGGGGTCTTCGATGCCATCATATTTGAAGAGATCAATCTTTAGCCCCTGTGTTGGTAACCCACTAGAATCAGAAGCTAGTAAGTGTCTTATTGAAGGTCCAATAGTGTGTTCTTCTCTCACATATTGTGGATCTTTGGTGAGCTTTTCAATGGATAAGGTAAGGGTTGTAATTTGTTGTTGAATATCAGTCATATAGGTGTTGATTTGTTGTAGTATTGTACCTTGCTAATGTATAATAGGAAAGGGATGGGTCTTGGGTTTTAAGGTTGTTGATAAAGATGGCAGAGGAAGTTTGACTCTGATACCATTGTTAGCTTCCTTAGCTTGAGCCTGCAACTAAATAAAGAAAACGAATGTGTATAATGGAATATAAACTACTTCAAGGGTAACTCGGCCTCTAAAAGACAATGGTCTTTCCTTGATTGATTGAATTTGATGCTTGATTTCATGTAAAACAAGGATTTAAATACAAAAAATTAGAGGAGTTGTTTCCTCAGTCTACTCCTACTTGTACTTAGAGTTTGTTACTTAACAAACTAGTTATTTGACTCTTGCTTCTAAGGGATTAGTAACAACAATATTATTTGACTATTTCAAACAAAAGACAAAGTAAATAATATCTTCAACTAGACTTCCCAACAGTAGACTAAGGTCGTAACACCTTCTTTGTCCCTATGTTTGCTCTCCTTGGTTTTCCCCCTAGTTTTTTTGTTCTTTCATTCCTTTTGTCCGCCTTAGTTCGTGGCCTTTCTTTGGCCTTTATAAAGCCAGAGAATGTCATGCATTCGCCTTAGTAATGGCTTGCATTGTAGGGGTGAAAGGGATCATTAGGCAGCTAGCTGAGATGAATTGCTTATCCTTCCTTCTCAGTCGGTTTTCCCTGGGTTGATGAAGAAGGTGATGAACAATTTGAATTGAAACGACGTCATTTCATCCGAAATGGTTATTTTCAAATTGCCCCTTTACCTTCTAACATTTAGCAATTAGGCCCCTGTTCAAGGAAAATCTCTTTTGTTTTTTTAATTTTACCCACGGATCAATTGCAATTGGACCCATGGATTTTAGCGTCATTTACAATACAATCCTTGGTTTTTGGATTATTTAGTTAAGTCTTTAATTGACTCCAACTTTTAATTCTTTCAAAATTACCCTAAAAAATCAATTAAATTCCTATGGTATCAGCTCCTATTCACTTTGGTCCTTGAACTTTAATTTCTTGCAATTTTGATCCAAATCAGCCCCAAATTTTGTTATCTCTTCAATTAAGCCCTTGATTGTATTAGTTAATTAAATCAGAGTTTAATTAAGTCCCCAAACTTATTAATTCTTTCAATTTTTGACCAAATTGACTCTCACATTTATAATTCATCCTTATTAGTCATTAAACTTTTAATTTGTATTGTCTTGACCCAATTCTCAAATTATTTTTTATTCATTCATTTTTTATTTTTTATTATTTATTTATTTAAAAAAATTTTGTTTATTATTTTTTTTAAATTAAAAAATTAGATTATGACATGATTTCCTAAATTAAACATGAAAAAAAACACGTTCTATACTAAATATAAAATAATAATAACTAAGAAAAATATTTTTTTCTAAAATTTCTCTTCCTTGAATTCTGGTCATCTAACGAGACAAGGAGATAAATGTTGACAATTGAAAATGTTAATAGTGTTGGATTCATGATTCTTGAGTGAATTGTAATTTTGTTGATGATGATGATCATTAAAGATATAATATTGGAAAATACTTTTAGTGGTCTTTGGAAGAATAGTTATTTAAATGCTCTTTCAAGTGTTGAATGTGATCCTAGCCACGCAAGAAGATATATTAATATTTGTGCTTGCATCTTTGTGTTTCATTGACCTCTAATGTGCACATTCTATTATGTGATCACTTCTTATATCCGTTCTTATTCAAAGTAAAATGGTTATTAAAAGCTATTGACAATTAACCATTTCAAGGCAACCAGAACAAAATATTAATTAAAATCCTAAATTACAACAATAGAAAGGGATCAAATTAATTAAAAAAAAGTTTAGGTATCAAAATTAAAAAAGGGACTTAAACTTCCCATTGACCGTGTAAATCAATCTTTAATGTTAGCAAAATATTTTGCTAAAGGGATTCAATATTTCTTCAAGCTTCAAATTTGGTCCCTGAATCTCTACTTATTTTAAATCAATTAAATTATGCTCGTAATTTTGTTTTAATTAAATTACTGTATTTATTTTTCGTTGTAGAACAATTTTTTAATCTTATAGTACTATGTTAACTATTACAAAATTGTTTATTATTATAGAATGTGTCAACTATTAACTTTGAAAAAAAAACTGAAGGTTCATCCAATTAATTAAATCTTGAACCCCAATAATGAAGGTACATCCAACACAATGAAACCATCTTTGACATTGCATTGTTTTAATTGCGATAACTTAGACGTGTCTGTAAAACAATATGCCCTAACTAATCTCCGTTTCTAGAACTGCTGTCCTCTTCCTTGTAGAAAAGTCGACGTTCCTATCTAACAAGGCATATTGCCTGTGGGCATGCTCGTGTACTGTGATTGTTTGTTGAATTATTGTTTTTTAAAATATTTTTTTATTTAAAATATATATTAAAATAATATTTTTTATTTTAAAAAATTACTTTTAACATTAATATATTAAAATAATTCAATAATATAAAAAAATTTATTTTTTTATGGAACGCAATTCTAAACTAAGCTGAGTTGCCAATACAAATAATATGCAGCCATATTGGATAATGATAACTTGCTCAAATGGTGAACTTGGATGGTCAATCCTGGTGACAAATTTCCTGCATAGGACTTGAAATTTTCAACATCGGACGGTTATACAACCATCTTGCTGCTTATTCAAACACGGAATCAGCCTGAAGTCTGAGCTGCACATCCTTGCGGTGCAAGTAAGCATGAACTTTCTCTCGGCATTTTCCTATATATTGCGCTTATTTCTAAGTTGTAGAAGTATAATTAAGCAGAACATAGATCTTATAGCTGATTTTTCTTGTGCGAACACTTACAACCATGACAAGTATCGGAGCTACATTAAGCTTCGTTTGGCTAACCATGGCCATATGTAGTTTAGCTCAGCCAGCCGATGACCAGAGCCCTCCAGTGCTCGACACCAGCGGTCAGCCTCTTGAAACCGGTGTTGAATACTACATACTTCCTGGTATAACTGATGTTGCAGGTGGTTTAACCTTAGTCAACCGGAACGGAATTAGGTGCCCTTTTTACGTTGGCCAGGAACCCCTGGCAAGTGCTGAACCAAATGGCACTTCAGTCATCTTCACTCCATTCACTTCTGGAGAGACCATCATCAGGGAATCCAGGGACTTGAGTGTGGAATTCCAAGCAGTCACTATTTGTATCCAGTCTACTGCCTGGAGGGTAGGGGAGGAGGATCCAGAAACTGGAAGGCGATTTATCGTGACAGCAGGAGACAAATCATACTTCAGGATTGACAATAATGGAGGCGTCTACAATTTCTCATGGTGCCCTACTGAATCCTGTCCAACTTGTGATAGGCCAAGGTGTGGATCTGCTGGCATTTTGATAGAGGATGACAAAAGATTGCTAGCCTTGGATGGTCCTGCATTTCCTTTTGTATTTACCAGGGCCTAAATGTTAATGTCATCCATAGGCATTCCATATAATTATATAATGGAATAATGTCACAGAAGGGTCTTGTTTTCTACAATAAATAATAACGGATGCCTTGAAAACATTACACTGCGTATTGTTTTGTGAAATAAACATTCACGTGAAGGTAGCATTATAATTTTTATAACCCTTTTGATTTAATTAGTTTATTTTACATGTATATTATATGATATAAGCACGAATCAAAATTTTATGCTACCTTCTGACTAAGTCATTTTTAGTATTATTAAAGTGATCATCAGAAGGTATAAATTTCATCATAAAAAAGAATTAAAGATAATATAAAAATAATGTTTTGAAAGGACACGGCTAAAGTATAATTGACACTACATAATGCAATTAAAATAATCAAGCATGTGCTTTTCGAGGATATATTGAACAACCAGAATAAAAAAAAAAGGATAATTTTCTTGAAATGGAGAAAATTTTAGCATTATACAATGAACAAGTTGGTGCCTTTTGTTTTGGGTAATACTTCATAAAATACTAAATATACATCACATCATATTCAAAAATAAATTTCACATGTTTTTGTTAAAAATGTCCAATCTTCAGTTCGTCATAAAATTAGTGATGCAAAATTTTATTTAATTGTTGATGAAACTCAAGATGAATCCAAAGCAGAGCAAATGACCTTTGTTATTAGGTTTATTGGTAGAAGTAGATTTATACAAAAACAGTTGTTAGATATAAAGCACATCAAAGATACAACTACTTTAAATCTTAAGGAAGAGATTTTCTCTGTTTTATCTCATCACAATCTTGATATTCAAAATATTAGAGGTCAAGGGTATAATGGGGCTTGTAATATGCGTGGAGAGTGGAATGGTTTACAAGTTTTATTCATTAAAGATTGTTTTTATACATATTAAGTACATTGTTTAGCTCATTAATTACAATTGACTCTTATTGTTGCAACTAGAGAAATATCTCATGTTCACACCTTCTTTCATAACTTGATTTTTATTGTTAACATTCTTAGTTCTTCTTGCAATCACAATGATGAATTGCAAGCTTTAATCAGCTACAATTGAATATTTAATTGATATTAGTGAGATTAAAACGAGTAAATAAGCTAATCAAGTAGGTAGTTTGTAGTGACTTGGAGAAAGTAGATGGAGTTTGCACTTCAAATTAATTTGTAGTCTGATAAAAATATACGAGGCAACTTGCTTGGTTCTTGAGAACATTGCTTCAAATGTATCTACTTTTAAAATTAAGTTGCTAATGTCTTTTGATTTTACAATCATCTTACATGTAATGAAGAATGTTATGGGAATTATTGATATTCTTTGCCAAACCTTACAATAAAAATCTTAAGACATTTTATATGTTATATATTTAGTGCCTAGCAGAAATAATTTCTTTAAAAGTTAAGAGATGATAGTTGGAAAACTCTTTTAGAGAAAGTGACATCATTTTATAAGCATCAAAACAATGAAGTTTCTAATGTGGGTGTTTATTTTTCTAATGTGGACAATCTCTCCTTCAAAAAAATTCAATAACAATTAAGCATCACCACCAAGTTAATATATTTACATTTACCATTGATCAACAAGTACAAGAGTTAAATAATAAATTGTGAGCAGGCAACCGAGCTTCTTATGTTGAGCACAACTTTTGATTATAAAAATACCTATATATTATTCAATATTGAAGATATAAGTAGGCTTGTTGATAAGTTCTATCCTGAAGATTTTTCTAACCAAGAAAAAAATTCATTTGAGATTTCAGTTACAACATTATAAGCTTGATGTTTCCAATCATCCAAAGTTAAAGAATTTCTCAATGATTGTTTATTTATGATAAGGATTGTTAGAAACTAGAAAATCAACCATGTATTCACTAATTGACAGATTAATTCAGCTTATTTTGACTCTTCTTGTTTTGACAACAACTACTGAACGAGTTTTTTCAACAATGAAGATTGTTAAAACAAGATTTCGTAATTAAATGAAGGATGATTTTCTTACTTATTATTTGATTGTTTATATAGAAAAAGAAATTGCTAATAAATTCATAATAGATATGATAATTAATGATATATATTCCATGAAAAAATGACGAGCACAATTAAAATAAATATGTAAGATTATTTTTTTATTAGTTTTAATTTAATTTGTGTTTACAACTTATGTATGATATATTAGAAAAAAATTATATTTCTTGTTATATTAAATTTGGACCCTTCTAAAAAGTTATCCTAGCTATGCCACAAGTCACTAGAAACCTTGACTGATCATCAAATATTTATGATAAATGATTGTTTATGTCAGGGAAAAGATATTATCATCTTAAAGTGTCATACCTAAGATAAATTGCATTACTAATCTTGTTTTAAATTACTAATAGTTTGTTGTGCTTAATCTGTTAGTAATATATCTTCAAAGTGATAACAAGTTCACTATGATGAGTTAAACCTTTATTGATAGTTCAAACCTAGGTGTCCTAAGAAAGGTCCATAGAAGAAGCCTCGATAAGGTTATATTTTCTATGGTACCTTTATTCTCTTTACTTTAGCATCAATGAATATTATACTGAAAATAATATTTTTAATTTTAGCGTTGGTGAATATTATACTGAAAATGCATCATATCCATGACTTTGGCATTAATAAATAGTTGAATGAAAATAATACTCTCAATACTGGCATTGATGAATATTACACAGAGAAAACTTAATATTCCTGACTCTAAAATCAATGAATATTGAACTGAAAAATAATATTCTTGATTCTAACAGTAGTAAATATTACATAGTAAAATTTTAATAATCTTAACTTTAATGTCAATGAATATTAAACTTAAAACCTTATTTGTATGAAAAATTCAAGAAATACACTACACCTCTTAATAGCCAAGAAAGGGTTCGACGTAAGTCCTTGTACCTTAAACACTTAAAGGTGTGAATAACAAAATATATTTTTTATTAGGTTTTGGGAACACCAAGTTGGTTTTTGAAGGTTTGTGTATGTTGGTTCAATAAGCCTTTTAATTTGAGACATGTATAGGATTTATAAACTTACTATAAAGTACACAAATACATGCAACAATTTTTTATTTTTTTTTGATAAAAAAAAAAATGTTATGAGCTATTGTATTATTTATGAGCTTAGGGAGTCCACGGGTTTAATTAACCCCAAGGCCCTAAACAAGCTATGAAGATCCAAAACTACTCACTTCAACTCCTTCACGTGCTCTAAAGTTAAAACGCTGGGGAATTATACCTGTTATGGCAATGACCACAAGCAGCCAACCCTTTGTTCCCATTTTAAGCTAAAAAAACCAAAAGCAACCAACCCTAAGGAAACCAAACCAAACCGGTCCGTGAGTGACGGAATGGTTAGTCTTGCATTAAAAGTGATAAGAAACACTTACAAGACCACCTCTTTCTTACAAGAAGTAAACATAACTCGCTTGTATGGGAGGCTAAAGCCCTATGGACTCGAGCAAGTAAAACAATAAAGGAGGAGAAAAATAAAATTCTCTAAGTTGCTCTCTTAACAATGGCCGATAGGTTTTAATCGAAAAAGATAAGGATTTCTCTCCATAATTTCAATAATGTCTTTCATTTTATATTCTAAATGTTATTTTCATCAAAACTCCAATCCATCAATATTTTTTTTGTATACAAATTCATATATATTCTTGCCTAGAATTTTAACTAATTTACAGGATTTTTATCTCTAGTCATAACAAATTTTTCTTGATTTATTGTTTCTCGGTTGAAAATTCCACTATTAAAAACAGGATTTACACAAATACCTACCGACCTTAGCACCTTTGTGGCGAGGCCTACGGACCTAAGAAATTTAAAGTAAATACAACCCGACCCGAACACTGACAAGCCGAGACCTACCACCCAAAAACTCAAAGGCAAATACCTTGAGACCCGAGCACCAATAGGCAACGAACTACCACCCAAAAACTCCAAGGAAAATACCTACCAACCAGAGCACAACTGAGTCGAGACATACCGACCTAAGCTTCAACATGCCAATACCTTCTGACCCAAGAAATCCAAGGCAAATACCTACACACTCGAGCATTGACAGGTTAAGACCTACCGACTCAAGAAATCCAAGGTAAATACCTACAGACACAAGCATTGACAAGTTGAGTCATGCCGATCTCAAAGTCAAATGCCTATCGAATCGAGCACCGTCAGGTCGAGACCTACGAACCCAGGAAATCCAAGGCAAATACCTATTAACCCAAGCACCGACAAGTTGAGACCTGCTGACCCGAGAACAACAAGGCAAATACCTAGAAGCTCAAGCATTGTCGAGCCAAGACCTATCAACCTGAGAACTTTAAGTCAACTACCTACCGACCCAAGAATAACAAGGAAAGTACCTACAACCCAAGCATCGTCGGGCTGAGATTTATCAACCCAAGAACTCCAAGGCAAAATACCTACAGACTCGAGCTCCGATGGGTCGATACCAATCGACAAGAAAACTATTGACGCGAGCACCATCAGGCCAAGACCTATCTACTTGAAAACTCCAAGTAAAATACCTATCACCTCGAGCACCATTGATCCAAGACCTATTGACCTAAAAAATCTAAGGCAAATACCCACATACTTGAGCACCAATAGACTAAGACCTACCGATCTAAGCATTGTCGAGCAAATACCTACCGATCTGAGAACTCCAAGGGAAATACCTATAAACCCAAGCATCAATAGGTCATAACCTACCGACCTGAGAACACTAAAGAAAATATGAGAATGAAATTGAAAATAAAAAATTTTTTTAAAAAAAAGAAGCTAAAAAGAATTCAATCGAAATAGGTGTTCACAAAATTGACCACCTATCAAATATTAAGATGTTTATTTGAGAGGCGATAGCCTCCTAAAAAGCCAACTATAACAAATTATGAAAAACAATGCATGATCAATGAAATATTGAAAAATAAAATTGAAAAGAAAAATTAAAAAGGATTTGATTGAAAGAAAAAGGCAAGTTTAGACTTTTCTTTTAAAAATAAATTTAATATTATATCATTTTACTAATTCATATGTTTCCTGCCACGTTTTATCAATAAAATGAAGTGTTTAGGATGCAAATACAAGTGCAGGGGAGCTTCGATGAGCAATTAGAGGTAAATCCAAATAAATGACAGAAAAACTGAACACTAATGGCCCACAAAATTTCCAAGTTCTGTAAAAAAGGCTCCCTGCTTTTACGAATATTTTGTTCTAGAGGATTGATGCACAGACAGAATATATGTAAACAATTCGAGAAAAAATATTACTGAACAGCCTGCAGAAACAAGCTTTTTGATGATCAACAAGTAATTTGGGAAATGGGCAACATGGAAGAAATAGTTTCCGCTGCAAACTTTCCAGCCATACAGAACTAACAAATTTATGGGGATCATTCTCATGAGGGATTTCTGCCAACTGATGAGAAGCTGCATTATCTCCATGATTTGGCATGATAATATGCAGCTACAACATATGGGAACATCAGCACCTTGTCTAGCATCAGAAGAGGAACTTCAAATGGCTTTCAGTTGATTGTTGCACGCTCAAAGCTTCATGGGATCGATTATAAAGCAAAAGAGAGACAACGCTCCCAAAATCTTCTCTCCATTCAGTCCATCTCTAGTAATATCATGGTTTAGAACATTCTGGGCACCTTTTTTCTTCACATAGAACCGTAGTTCACACATGAAAAAAGAGATCCTTTATGTATTGTTTACATGAGTGTTCTTCCTTTAGCAGAGATTGTATCCTACTACCAGAAACGAATCTAAAAATAACAAGGATCTGTTTCTGCAGGTAATGAATTGATGTACGTCAAAAAAGGGATGGGTCTACTGTAAAGTATCCTCTCTGTCTAGATATCAAAGGCATATTATAATGATATGCACAGTTAATTGCTCAGAGTGCGGTAGTGGTTCTCGCATGATAGGTTCGAGTTGTGAAAATAGTTCAGAACTTTTCATCCCACCATTTTCAACTACAACAAATTTCTAGGCAAGTAAACTACTTCTTAGTTGTTCCCCGATTTTGTTTTATCTTTTTTAATGAATCACAAATTTTCAACATTGATTTCAACTATCAGACTGACCGATTACCACCATTTTCAACTAAACAACAATGAATTTCCATGGATTGGTCTCATGGCAGACTCTACCGCATAAATGGAGCAATTACTCATGCCTAAAGACAACACCAAGAAAAGTCGGTATCACCCAAAAGATATTTCTAGCTGCGGCTAGTTAATTATGAAAGCCACCTCAAAACTCAGTAGAAATCACGCTTTCTACTGTGACAACATGCTTGCATGATGGAACGATAGCAAGAATTACATGAGATGATGGAGGTACCTTGCATTTGTGCCACCACTTCAATAAAATTGTGAACTCTTCCATAACCAAAGAATTCAGTTGATACATGGCCTTCTCATTCATTCAATAGTAATTAGGAACCACGTTAGTTTCAAAGGAAGCACGACTGTGAATAACCAACGAGAAGTAAAGATGAGCAGATCAGGTGATGCAAGGATTTCAGACAACGGACAGAGGCAGAACATCCTCTTGAATCTGGAAGATCCAATACAAGCTAATCTTCTTAATGTCATGGCACATTTTTTTCATTTGCTAATCATCCTCAAATTAGTTCATCCTCAGATTTGTATCAATTCCAAGCCTACTCGATATTGCAAGATATCCAAGATTGACAAATCTCTGTGTTGACATGCCTCCAAACAACAAGACCAACTTTAACTTGACCTCAAAACCAAACACATTGCATGAGATGCGCCAACTGAAACCGAAAGCACACTGTGCTGTCCCAATCCATCATCCTCCATTAGAAACTTGACTTCAACTGGGCATGATTGAACCTCGGGCAAGCCAGGTATTCCCAATTGAGAATCTTTGGCATTTCCCCACATGTACAGCTTCCCTTTATCTACACGAAAACCACAACAGCACTTTTAAAGACAAAAAACATGCGAAGTTAAGACAATTCCAAGCCTCGCTCCAAACAATATGCAGCTGACATTAGTAAGAGCACCTAGCCAAACAGGGGTAACATGTGGCATGCTGATATTGAAAAGCAACCAACAAATGAAGACAGACACCATCAACAACTGGCTCAAAAGTTCAAGCAAATTGCTGGGTAGGCTTATATTCTATATGAGGCCATCCCAAACTTCATAAAAATCAAATTATGTTTATTCAACAAATTATCAACACCTGGCATAAAAAGTCAGACCCACTCAATAAAATGGTGAAGAATACATTTTTTGTTGCCCTGGGTATTATTTGTAAGAAATTTCAAATTGCAATCATTAATAGGTTAGCAGCAGGACCAAATAACAAATAAGGTAGATTTGGGTCGACTTTCCATCATCATCATAGTCAAGCCAACTAGTGCAGAGTTCAAAGCACTTTCAAATGCTGACTGCCAATTGATGTAAGAGTTAAATTAGAGCATGTCTAGTAAGTGAGAATCATATCTTGCCAGTACAAAAACTGACAGTAATATAATGCCATCAGCTTTTTGATTTACCAGAGGGGCAACTCGTGGCGAGAGTATGCGGCAACCTTGTAGAATCAACCAGATTGTAGGATTGGAGAGTTTCTCTTGCATTAAAAAAAAAGGTACTGAAAATGCATTTTAAGATCATATCTCAACTCACCAGTTATAGCTGCCGAAGATGAACCTCCACAGGCGATATAAATGACACGCTGATCAGCCAAAGCATCAATCACTGCCGGTATTTTCTGACTTTGAATTGAAGAATGGCCAAGCTGACCATGTCCACCAAACCCCCACGAGAGTACTTTACCTTCATCTGCTAATGTGATCAAGATCAGAAATAGTAGAAAATGCTATGCAATCTAAAAGGAGGCGAGGATAAAGAAGAAAAAAGAAAAAAAGTTGTAATTGTGGCTGTAATCATTAAGTTTTGGTGTCACTTTACCAGTCAAGGCAAGACAGTGATATCCACCACCTGCTATCTGAATGATACGAACATCTTCAAGGCTAGGAATTGGTTTCGGTCTCCAACCACCAACCTTATCACCTCTTCCAAGCTCATAGTTTGAGTTTGCTGAGAAAAAGGGCAAGACACTTTAAATGTGTTGTTTTTGTGCTAGCAAAGTGAAGAAAATGAAAGTTCACTCAAATTTAAAAACATGACAAAAAGCACCGTCTGTCACACCAGTTAACTGCTCAAAAAAGATCTTGGCAAATTTATTTCAAAGTCAAGCATAAAAATGATTCCATAGCATCATGCACATGAAGAGACACAGCTTACATCTAATATTGAAGCATTCACCTTCGTTTTTCTTTAAGATATAGTCATATTTAACATAACAAATTCATAGATGAAAATCATGAAACCTTTATATTATAACAGCGCCCCTAAAATACAGTGCTTTTGCGAGAGATAAAACTCTGTACTCCACTCAAACGTTTCAAAGAAAGTGCATATAATACAGTAACTGACATTGTTTATTAACAGCCAAGATTTTAAAACACACTTCAAGAACAGGAAAGTACATAAATAAATACTTTGTAAGAGCATAGAAGTAGTACTAAAGGAAAAAAAATGTGTGGAGCATTCTCCTATACAATCTTGGCCATGTGCAACATAGGCAACAAAAAAATGGAATGGCAACTAATTTAATTTAGTGTAAGTTAACACATCATCACAAGGAAGCCCAACAATACAAATGGAATGAAGTAGAAGCAGTGAGAAACGAAAATTTTATATATCCCTGAGTAACCTGAATGGAAAAGGACAGTTCATGAGACAGTGTCCTTCAAACACTCAATGGCAATTAGTACATGATATTACTTCATTAAAGCTCCTTCACTGTATTTTGAAAAATAAAAAAGATAGTTGTATCCAAGCAGTAGCACAGAAAAGAAAGAGAACTTCCTGCAAACGAAAGTATCATTCTTACCTCCCCAGTTCCAAACCTGCCCCTCCTCTGTCAGCACCATTGTGAAAAATCCACCACAAGACACGGTAGCCATAGGCACGGGCAATGCTTTTACTTTGCAGGGTATACTAAGTCCACCCCCTTCATTTGGACCCCGGCCAGGACCGAGGCCCAATCGACCATCCCCGTCCTCTCGACCCCAAGTATAAACTTCCCCTGTATCCAAAATAGGAACCAGATGTGTGAGAGCAAGCAAAAGACAAACATGAACTAATGTTTATACTCGGCTTTAGGATTTAGATAGAGAAGTGGTCATTGCAGGGTTAGACACACAGCACAATGCGGCATAAAAGGCAATTTTTCAGTTGCAGTTTGCAAACAGGCACGAGGTACATGGAAATGTACCTCCAAGCAATAAATATACAGATATTGCAACAGAGATGTACAAATGGTTGCTAGTTGTTTGCATAGATGAAGAAAAGATTGAATAACCTGATTCAGTGACAGCAGCGGTATGTGTGCCACTAGTGGAAATACAGCGTATCTTTCCATCCCAGGAGCCTTCCACCAGTCTAGGGAAGAGTTCTCTATGATAAACAGAGTGTCCCAATGCACCGAAACCGCCATAGCCCCTGTAAACTTTATTTTTAATAAAACAAGATCAAGAAAGACTGAATCTTTTTCTTTCTTTCTTTTCAACAAGTAATGTCTCTTAAAAATATTGCTATTGAAGGAAATAGATAGAAGGGGTGCAGTAATGACCAGGTAAAGATGTGGCCAAGGGAAGTGATTGCAGCAGAATGAACGCCGCCCAAAGCAATAGAGCGAACGGAATCCAAAAAAGGGTTTAAAGTAGGTAGAAAAGCAGGATTCTCGTGTCCAAAGCCAAGACGGCCTCCATCTCCTTTGCCCCAAATCCAAAAATGACCATCAGCAAGAATTGCAGAATGGAACAGCCCACAAGAAATGCCCACCTCAGTCACTCCCTTTTTGTTGCTATTGTCAACAAGTTGGCCTGGGGTTGGAGAAAGAGTGAAGGAGGAAGGCGGTAGCTGAAGGTTGGCCACTGGAGCTGGGTAAAGCCTTATTTCTTCGATGCCGCCACCAAGTTGACCGGAGGCGCCTCTGCCCCATGAAAAGAGCTGGAGAGTTATGGTATCGTTGTGGTTTGAGTCGTTGATTTGCGGACTCTTGTAGAGGACAGGCACTTTGGTTGTGTTGGAAAGGGAGGAGAAGTGGCGGTTGAGAGTGAGGCGTTGCCGAATAAGACATCTAGGCAACATCGTCTTCGTCATGAGATCATCACCTTCACTTTCCTCCCGCTACTCTATTGTATTCACTCACTTGTTTTCTGCTGACTTCGATCGCAAATGAAATGAGAAGGGGTTTAAGCACAGAGATGGATGGATTTTATAATTGGGAAACCCAATTTAGTCTCGAAACATGGACTCACTGTCAATTAATTCTCAAACCTCTTCATTTTATTAATTTTATCTCAAACATAATTAGAATTAAACAATATCACCCTCTTTTTTTATTAAACGTGCTCGTTAGTCCTCATCAATTCCTCCCAAACAAGTGTGTAAATGAAAAGCCTTGATGTATAATTTTAGCTCAATGAATACAGAATTTATGTATTTTTTTACTCAGGGTAATCAGGCTTTCTAATCAAAATGTTTAGAACAAATCTGAACCAATGCAAAAGCTCAAGTAATACACAAATTCGGCATATGGGCTCATATCAAGTGTGAAGGTTACAACGCCTGTCTATGAGTGGCGGCTTGCCTTTCTTTCTATCTTTCTTAACCTCCAAATCCAAATGGGTTTTGTTGAAGATCCCACTTAAGGATCTTCCTTCCTTAACAAACTAATGTTTAGAAGAAATTCAGGGAAAAAGTAGAAGAAACTCAAGGGAGTGAGAGATGATAGTACGTGAATCTTATTGTCTACATAGTTTCTGTACAACTTCTCTTATTTATACAATTTATACTTGCTTCCTAAATAGCAACTGTAACTAACTCCCTACCCATTAGCTAAGGTTATTGAGTCTTTCCAGATAAACTTGATTTTGTTCATCCTTGTATCAGTGTCAAACAAATTAAATTGAGTTTTTTTTGGCACAAAATGAATATCCTTAAACTTCAACCAACTCTTAATAGAAAAATGATTAACTATCAAATAATCTTCTCAAACATTAAACAAGCTCTTGTAGATAGAAGCATGTTCCTCTTTAGTGATCTTCTCAAGCCTTCACAACTAGATAGACATCTTGTTAAGAAACTGTCACTCTCATGAGAATCTTCCATAATCTTTTTCTTCTTGGATTTAGTTTGTTTCTCTCATCAATTTCCTCAACACAACTCTCCTCTCCCTCTTTGATCTATAATACTCATCAACTTTCTTTTTTCTACCCAATTTTTTACCTAGATGTTTTAAAAAAACAAAAATAACAAAAAAATAATGAAAACCTCAAAAAAAATACGTTTTTAATATATTTGTATTGTTTTTAATATTTTCACGTCTCAAAAAAATTTAATTTTTAAAGGTTTTTCTGAACATTTTAACGTGCTATTTTCAAAATTATTGATTTTCAAGGTAATATAGTTCAAATAATAGAAGCAGTGGATGTAAAAAGAGCAGGCGCACTCGTTACATTATAGTGTTTCTTCATTTTCATGGGACTAACCTTGTTACCTCTGAAGGCCTTTCTCTATGCTTTTTAGTTCTTCCTCTTCAAACATGCTTAATCATTGTACAATCATGGAACATATTTTTCAATCATCTATGCAATCCTTTATAAGTTGCCGATGGGTGGTGCTTATTTAATTTTATTTTTGAATAACATAGTTTTCCCTCTTTCTGAATAGGTGCGCTTGAGTGAGAGAGAGAAGCAGAAAATGCAGATCTGGTCTCGTATTATGCCTTACAAAGAATCCTTTGCCTGGGCTATTGTTCCATTATTTGATAACAATACTCTTACTGCAATTTCTAGGGGGGCTGCTTCACCATGACGGTGTTTTTGAGCCTGCAGCAAAGATCACATGGGATGGAAAGTTGGGTTATTCAAGTGGAATCTCTGTTGTGGTTGAAATATCAAATTTAAATAAAGTTAAGGAAAGCTATACCGAGGACTCGCTTCAGGTGTGGTTGAGATGTAATTCATTTGTATTGATTTCTTTCACTATATCTGTGTATAAATTATTTATGAACACTCTAGCTAGTATCCAGTGTATTGTAATTTTCTTTTTCTATTCTTTGTTATCTTTTTATATAACTGCCTATAAACGTTCTTTCCAGTAAATTTACCACTTCATTTGAAGTGTTCTCTCATATCTTTCATTTCCAGTATCTCTAAGGAACCTAGTTGTGCCTGTTTTCTGTAGTATTCGTGTTTCTTTTACCCTAACCAGTGCACATGTTTGAATTTGTTCGTATTTGATTCCTGTTGTATTCAATATTTTTTGATTGATTTACATTTTTGCTGCTTCTTTTCCATGTGCTTTTATATTTTTTTTAAAAAAAATTGCTGCTTATTTTCCATATTAAGCTCAAAGTTGAGACAAAGAAGAAAGAGCATTAGAGTGACACATCATTAACACAATAATAATAGGGGAAGGGTTGTAAAATTTTCTAGAGAATGTAGGTGTTGTGCTATTTTGCCGTGATCTTGAATACTTGTATGATGCGGAGCTGTAGAATATGTGGATAACATTCCCATTCAAAGCATTTCTTATAATAAATAATGGCTTTCCTAGCTTTCCAACTGTGTACTACCTTGGGGTGGGGGGGTTGGTGTTTGGGGAATGTTTTTACACATTGCTATTTTTCGAACAGTGGTAGGGGGAGGCTGGTAGGGGCCCGGCCCCTGCAAGCAAATGTTTTTTCCAGCCTTTCCCTTGTAAATATTTATGATTTTAATAAAAGTAACTGAAAGTTTTTAATTTGCCCCCCTAATATTTTGTTCTTGTTCCGCTCCTGTTTTCGAAGATCATCTTGTTCCTTTTGTCTATCGAAATATTCAGTAGGATTGCAAGGCTCATTCTCTTTCCAGTTTTCTCTTTTTAGGATGCTATATCCTAGTTCTATTATAGTATTATGTCCTTTTCTCTGTTTTAACAAATCATTCTTCTTTTTGAAAAAAAGACACCTTTTGAGCTCCCAGTTCTTTATGAGTCAATTTTGGAGCAAGAATCGAGCCCGATTCCATTCACTGATGCCACATATTAAAGGGTGGGATTCCGTGGTGAAAGATTTGGGAAACTAGATAGGAAGGAATATGTATACCGAGAGGCCCGTGATGCGTAACGGCTAGGTGATGTAATGGAGAAACTCAATCATATCTATTAGTCTAAGATGGATGGCAATCACACACTGCATATTATCTCAGATTCCAGGCAAGTGAAGGCAGATGAGCTGCAGCCTGGAATCTGCTACCTGCAGATAACCGCTGTCAATCCAGTCGTGGAAGAGGAAGATTTAGGAAGCAAATGAGAAAGAATCTTTTCTCTTTCCACGGGAACTGTCCTTCCGCGTGCACACATATTTGACCACTTCTTGTTTGACACTCCATTTACAAAAAATGGTAAAACCCGAGGCAGATTGGAAGATCAGTGGAAGAGGAGGTCTGGTCTGTTCTTCAGACTGAAGGCTCATTCCCTGCTCTGGTGAACAGGCTTTTGGTAATAAAATCTGAATCCCTTGAGTTCTCACCACCTGTCGAGAATGCAATTGGAATGATTGAAACTCGCACAACTGCCTTATGAAATGAGCTCGAGGAGCCCCGCAGCTCTGAAGGTGATCAACTTCCACGTCTCCAAAGTTTGCAAAGAATTCTACAAGGCAGTGTTGCAGTTCAAGTGAGTTGCCTTTGGATTTGTTTGCGATGTTCCTCTATATTTTCCATTCAAAATTGATACATATATAGATACTCGGTCAAAATCAAGCCCAATTTCATGTTTTTCAAACATTTGTTGTCATGGCCAAGCAAAATTTTCTTATCTGATGGCAGACTGCATTGTTACAGGTAAACAGTGGAGTTTTGAGTGTCTGCACGGCATTCCTGTCAGGTGAACCTGCTGCAAGGTTGTCTTCGCAAGAACTGCAGCAACTCATCGCTGCACTACTTGAATTTATGGCCGTTTGCAAGTGTGCTATTCGGGTACACTTTAGATTGATTGGAGAGGAAGGCCAAGATTTCCACACGCAGCTTGTGAATGGATTTCAGTCCCTCGCTGCAGAGTTATCTCATTACATCCCCGCCATTCTTGCTGCACTCTGATGTTGTTGCTGTAACATGATCTGTTTCATTGCTTGCAAGGCATCCTGTTCATATATCATTAGTGATATTTTGTGCAAATAGTTCATATTGGCTCGAACATATAACCAATGTGTTCAGTTAACCAAAACACTCTATTTTGTACGTGGTCTACTTGCTAATTCAAAAGGTGCCTAGCACATGCTAGTTGCTATAGCATGAGTGACAGCTTGCTGTTCTGGCCTGTCAATATACCCATGGACCTGTATTCTTTTATTGCACTAGAGCCTGAGGGTTTATCGATCGACCTTTTTCTTCTCCATAAAACACATGGCTGCATCATCTTGTGAGTTTACAGGTAATTTTGACGCAATTTTGAATCATTTAAAGTTTTAATTACTACTGCATTTGTTAGGTTCCAAAGGCAACAAAATCTGCAATGCCTTGAAGGCATTTATGATTGTTCTTTCTTTCTTTGTTTTTTTTATTTATTTATTTTTTTATAATTGGACCCTGCCTTTTACAGAACATGAAAAATGTTTTCCACAGAATGCTTTCTGTTCCATGTTAGACTTCCGAATTAGCATGCTGGGGCCGAAATCACCAATCAAGGAATCTCTGAATAAGTTTATCTGTAGCGAGGAAAGTACCCTGCCCCGGGGTCAATTTATTTTATTTTATTATTTGCTCGCTGCTTCTCCTTTTTTTTTCCTTGGATTCCAAGTTAGTATACAAGAGGGTGAAGAAAAAGCTGCATGGTAATATAACTTGGGAGGATGAAATTATAAGAGAAATAAAGTTCTGTGACTGAAATGAAAGAAAAATCATCGTCGAGTGCAATGAATAACAAAACCAAGTTTGAAGAAACAATCATTGACATTGTTCGTTTTGCCCGATGAAAGTTAGAAAGGGATGTTTTTTTTTTTAATGAATGAAGAAGTGAAACTGCTTTCAGTCATAGAACCTGAAGCGGAACAGAAACCGAAGGTTCTGTGGTGTTTAGAAGCTTAAGGATTCAAATGCATTTTACCTTGACAATTAGCACCTCCACCTCATCGCCTCCTACAATATCCTTGAGCGAAACAAAACTAGGAATGTGAATGCTTGCTCCAAAATTCGATTGAATCCCACGAATTTTATGACGCCTGAGTTTCATACGCACGTGATTGTAAGAAACCAAGGCGTTCAAACCTTGAATCATCAAAATCTCCTCATTATTCAGAATTCTTATAGGCTGATGAACCTTTCCATGCAACATATGAAAACGATAATCTTTGCTCCAGATTTTCTTCTTGCCCCCAAAATCTTTCATGAGCCAAATGTCGAAATACTCAGCACAAGAAAAGTCGCATACACTGATACACCCTCCAAGTTCTTGCATTCTTAAATCACTTATACCCTTGTGATTTGCAGCAGAGTAAGGAGGCAGCGAAACAAATTCGAACTGCTCCTTGTCAAAGTTGAAAGAAATTATGAAATCAAATTTATCATTAATATCGTTAGCGCAAGCCCAAGAAATAGTTCCTTTCAAATAAGTTCCAAACAAGAAAGAGTGTGGGATTCGTGGGGGAAATTGATCGATCACTCTCCATGATCCTTTGCCAAGGGTGTATATCTCAGCCTGCCTTCCATGTGACCGTAGATTATCAAAACCATGACCATATCCCACATCAAATATCCTCAGCAACTTATACTGATTACTCTTTAGACTAAAGCCAAGCCCAGAAGCCACGGCCTGCAGCGATCTTTCTTGCTGATGATCTGTGTGAGTTGCTGGAATGTTGATGTACTCTCTCGTAATTGGGTTGCATACAAGAACTGGGTTCTTGTCAAGGTAACTGGACAAGCACAGCAGGCCATTGCATGAATTCACAACTTCAATCTGGTGCAGGTGTAAAGGAATGGGAAGAGGATTGATAGAAGGGCTTGATGAAAAGATGAAGGAAGAGTGGGAAGAGGACGCAGGATTAAGCAGAGAAAGAGGTTAGAGAGCAAGAGAAGAAACAGAATTCAATTGTATATATTTTTCACGTAACTGTAACTTGTTACAATTGCCTTTAATATAGGCATGCTGTGTAAATGACTTAACACGTGTTGTCTGTTATTGAAACGGTGCGTAAAACAGGAAGCGTGTGTAATGCATGTAAAATAAAACGGTGCGTGTTGGGTGTAACAGAATTTCCAGCTGTTGTAACCGACTTTCCCTCCATTTGCTTTAGTTCGTTGGTTCTTCCTGCAACAAATCTCCGCCCTTCAAAACTACCTTGTCCTCAAGGTTGAAGGTTGGGAATCTGAGTTGAACTTCATCCATATATTCCCACGTTGCTTCTGCGGGTGAGAGTCCTTTCCAATGGATTAAAAACTATGTAGCTGCTTGTGTTCCTCTTTTGATCATCCTTCGGTCTAAAGATGACTTGGGGTTGTAAGATAGGCTTGCTAGGACTGTCAGGCAAACTGTGGTGAACCATTCGGTTTCCCCTGGTTCTTTTCAGGAGGGATACATGAAAAACGGGATGGATAGTGGATGATGATGGAAGGTTAAGTTGATATGCTACTTCCCCAATCTTTTTAATGATAGTATAGGGACCATAGTATTTGGCAGCTAATTTATGGTGCGGGTGAAGTATGGATTTTTGTTTGTAAGGTTGTAATTTTAAGTAGACAGAATCCCCTATATCCAAGACCCTATCACTTCTCTTTTTATTAGCCATTTGTTTCATGCGGTTCTGTGCCTTAGTAAGGTTTGCCTTTACTGTTAGCAGCAGTTGTTCTCTGGTGGTGAGGTAATGATCAACAGCTTCTAAGGGTGAGTCTTTTGGGAAGTATGGGATGTGTATGGGTGGATCAAAACCGTATAATATGTTGTAAGGGGTAGTCTTTGTGGCTGTATGGAAGTTTGTATTATACCACCACTCGCATAAAGCTAACCATTTGCACCATTGGGAAGGATTGTCTCCTGTCATGCACCTGAGATATCCTTCAATGCATCTGTTGACTACTTCAGTCTGGCCGTCGGATTGAGGGTGGTAGGCAGTAGAGTAATGGAGATTGACTCCTTGTAAGGCAAACAGTTCTGTCCAAAATTTACTAAGGAAAATAGAGTCTCGATCACTTACTATGGTTGCTGGCATTCCATGTAGTTTGTAGACTGTTTCCATGAAGGTTTTGGCTACTGTGGTGGCTGAGTATGGGTGTGAAAGTGTCATAAAATGGGCATATTTGCTGAACCGGTCTACCACAACAAATATAACCTCCTTGCCTTCTGATTTGGGAAGGCTGGTGATGAAATCCATACTGATGTCTGTGAAAGGTGCTGCTGGTACTGGCAGGGGTTGCAATAATCCAGGGATGGCTATGTTCTCTGTTTTGCAACGTTGGCAGGTGGGGCATTCTCTAACATATTGCCTAACCTGTTTCTGTTGCTTCCTCCAATATAGCAGGCCAGCAATCATTGTTGTAGTGACTGTAGCACCTGAATGGCCACCGACTGGGGTATCATGATACATGGAGATGAGTTGCTGTTGAAGAGTTGTATTGTGTCCTACTACCAATTTTCCCTTCCTGAAGAGGCAGTTGTTGTTCCATTTATAATGAGGGTGTGTGGCCGGATCCCTTATGATATCTTGAATGAGAGTCTGAAGCTTGTGATCCTCTTGCCAGGACTGCTTGATGCTTTCCAGTACTGGAGCTTCTAGTGTGGACAGTGTGAGAGCATTGAGTTCATTGTTGTTTATTCTGGAGAGGGCATCAGCAGCAATATTCTCCCTTCCACTACGAAATTCGATTTCGTAATCAAAGCCCAATAGTTTTGTGAGCCATAAATGCTGAGAGGGGAAAGATAATTTTTGATCCAGCAAATACTTTAAACTAACATGATCAGTTCTGATTTTGAAGGACCTATCCCACAAGTATTGCTTCCATTTGTGCACTGCCATTAGAATAGCTAGCATTTCCCTCTCATAAGTAGACAACGACTGTTGTCTTGGTCCCAATGCCTTGCTGATGAATGCAATTGGATGACCCTCCTGCATGAGTACTGCTCCAATGCCAGCCCCTGAGGCGTCAGTTTCCACAATAAAAAGTTTGCTTAAATCAGGTAGTGCTAGGACTGGTGGGCTCATCATCTTCTTCTTGAGAGCTTCAAAGGCCACCGTTGCCTCTTGATCCCACCCCATTGCATCCTTTTTTAGCAGTCTAGTTAAGGGGCGACAGATAATACCATAGCCTTTAATAAACTTGCGGTAGTACCTCGTGAGTCCCAAAAATCCCTTGAGTTGTTTAAGGTTCTGAGGTAATGGCCAGTTCTTGATGGCCTGTAGCTTTTCTGGGTCGGTTGCTACACCAGCCTTAGAGATAATATGGCCTAGGTACTCCACCCTATTATCACAAAAAACACACTTGCTTTCTTTGGCCACCAACTTGTTCGACCGAAGCAGCTCAAAAATAGTTTGCAGATGAGCTTGATGTTGTTTGAAGGAGCAGCTGTAGATCAAGATATCGTCAAAAAATACAAGAACAAACTTTCTCAAATAAGTGCGAAACACCTCATTCATTAGGCTTTGAAAGGTGGCTGGAGCGTTAGTAAGGCCAAAAAGTATCACCAAGAACTTATAGTGGCCATTATGTGTTTTGAAGGCAGTTTTATGGATGTCTTCTGCTTGCATTCGAATCTGATGGTAGCCCGAACGTAGATCAATCTTGGAAAAAACTGATGCTCCTGTCAACTCTTCCAGTAGCTCTTCGATCAAAGGAATGGGAAATTTGTTTTTGATAGTCAATCTGTTAAGAGCCCTGTAGTCTATACACAATCGCCAGGAGAGATCTTTCTTCTTAACCAATACCACTGGTGAGGCAAAAGGGCTGTGACTTGGCTGGATTGTTCCTGCTTCCAACATTTCTGATATTAAACCTTCCACCGTCTTTTTGTAAGCTTGAATACCTGTAAGGACGAAGGTTGACAGGTTGAGCTCCTTCTTTTAAGGGGATGGTGTGATCATGAGGCCTGTTGGGAGGTAACCCAGTCATAGGAATGAAAATATCCTGATAGAATTGAAGTAGTTGCTGTAATGTTGTCTCTTCCTCTTTGTTGAGAATTGTTGCAGGCTTTGTTGTTGCCTTGTCCTGGGTATCTTGGACCATCCTCAAGCTGCAGAGATTGAGACCTGCAATGCTAGTCTTGTTGCTCAATAGACCCCCTATTTGGTCGTATTGAATTGATTGCAGTTTCACTGGTGCCTCGCCTCTTAAGGTGGTATGTTGTCCATGCCATTCAAAACTCATCCACATGTTTTTGTAGTTGCATACAATATCCCCCAGAGTAGCTAACCACTGGACTCCTAGGACCATGTCACAAGCCTCCAATTCCATGACAAACACGTCTGCCTCACAATGGATCCCTTGCATCTTCCATTTGAACTTTCTGCAAATAAAAGAGCATAACATTTTTCCCCCATTTGCAGCCTTAACAGTCACTGGTTTGATGGGGCTTAGAACACACTGAAGTTTGTTAGCAACCCAAGTATTCATGAAATTATGAGTGCTTCCCGAGTCAATTAATATGAATATTGGTAGCTTGTCAACCTTTCCTGTTACCTTAAGGGTGTAGCATCCTGGAATTCCTTCTAACGCATTCATGGAAATGTGGGGTTCTGTGTCTATCAGTTCCCTTGATTCCTGGCCAGCTTCCACCTCATCATCTGCATCACCTTCATCATCACCCACTAAGCATATGGAATAAAGTTTGCGTGTTCTGCATTTATGTCCTGGTGTGAATTTGTCATCGCACCAAAAACACAAGCCCTTTGCCCTTCTTTCTTCCATTTCAGTGCTTCTAACATTGCGGGTAGGCCTTTTCATTGGTTGTATTCCATTAGGTGTTTGAGGAGTGGGTAGTAGCCCTGGTAAACTAATGTGTTGAGGATTTGCTTCACTGAATTTATGAGGTTTGTAGGGAGAAGGTTGTGGGTTGGGAACTTGATTGCTGCCAAAAGGTGTAGTTGTCTGTTTGCCTGGCTGTTTATGTGCACTTTTGTAGAGATTTGTGTTTTCTTGTAAACGGGACAGATTATATGTTTGATTAAGGGACTTGGGTTCAAACATTTTAACCAAGTTCTTAATTTCAGTCTCAAGACCCCCAAGGAAGAAAATTAAGGCATACCTTTCATCAATCTCAGCTCTATTCCACAGGATATCGAAACTCTTGATATAAGTCTCCAAATCACCCTCTTGTTTTAGATCCTTCAGCTCTTCCAAGGGTTCTTTATGGCCACCGAACCTGCCACACAACCCTTGGACATACTCTTTCCATGTGACTAACTGACCACCCTTGCTTCTCATGAAATTCTGGTGCCAGTATAAGGTCGTCCCATCTAAGTAGTATGATGCCAATTTCAGCTTCTCTACTTCAGGAACTTCTTCCATTTCAAAGAACTGATTACACTTGTACAGCCATTTGTGTACATCTTCCCCCTCAAAGGATGGAAAATCTCTTCGGGGTTTATGGAATTTGTAAGTTCCACTTTGTTGCCAATCATTTTTGTACAACACTCCCTCCTGGTTGCTGTGGTGATACTCCTGGTTGGAGCTGGTTTCTCCTGCTGGTAATTGTAGTTTCTGGAGTTGGGTATTCTGCTGAAGAGAAATGCCTGCAATGAGCTCTTCCAATCTTACTAGGCGTGTATCGCTAGACAGCTGCTGCTGTCCTTGATGTTCTAGCAATCTGGCCATCTTGTCATTCCATATACCTTGCTCCTTGTTAGCTGTTGCTATTGTTCCTTCCAGTTTCTTAATATCTTGAGACCTAGTTTCATGTGTCATGGTGCAGGTCCGAAGATGATGGCTCTGATACCACTTGGTGCAGGTGTAAAGGAATGGGAAGAGGATTGATAGAAGGGCTTGATGAAAAGATGAAGGAAGAGTGGGAAGAGGACGCAGGATTAAGCAGAGAAAGAGGTTAGAGAGCAAGAGAAGAAACAGAATTCAATTGTATATATTTTTCACGTAACTGTAACTTGTTACAATTGCCTTTAATATAGGCATGCTGTGTAAATGACTTAACACGTGTTGTCTGTTATTGAAACGGTGCGTAAAACAGGAAGCGTGTGTAATGCATGTAAAATAAAACGGTGCGTGTTGGGTGTAACAGAATTTCCAGCTGTTGTAACCGACTTTCCCTCCATTTGCTTTAGTTCGTTGGTTCTTCCTGCAACACAATCCCAGAAAAAGGAAGCTGATCATTTAGGGGGAGAGCAAACTGTGCATAAGGCTTTAACCGATCAAGATCAATCAAGATGAGGGTTCTTGAGAGGGATCCAGGACCATCTGGACGAAGCACAACCTGCTCCTGATCACGATCTCTTTCAAAGTGGCGATTAGCGAATTCCGAGTCGGAGATTAAAGTGCGCCAGCTTTTGCAAACGCAGCAGCATGTCAAAATAGTTTTGGCGGTGAGTCGCGATAAAATATTGATGAGGTCGTTCTTTGAAAGTTTTCCTATCCCTCCTGGCCTGGAAATATTTCTTCTTTTTTTACTATGTCGTTCTTTAGCGAACAAGAAAGCTTTGCTGGGCTTTCTTGCCATGGTGCTAGCTAGGTAGCAGGGCTTTCACTTCAGATTTATATTGTCCCACTCCATGCAAGCGACTCATTGAAGAACAAAGAAGATAATCTTTCCTTTTTGAGAGGAGAGAGAAGTAACTTAGCGAGAACAATGTGGAATAAATAGGTATTGGACTAACATTTTATCTTATAAGAAAATATTAACCATTATTGGAAAGTAGGAATATTATTAAACATAAATTAAGTTTATTATCCCTGCTAAAAAAGAGAGAAGAGAAATTAGGAAGTGCACTTATTACAAAAAAAAAAAAAAAAAAGCCCTAAGATATTTACTGTGGGTTCTAAGGGCAAGCGTTGTGGATTTGAACAATTTTTCTTGTGAGGGGAGGTTTGTTTCTCTCATAAAGTTGAGTTTGCTAGGGATCTGGTTGTATGTTGGTTTCTTTGCACGAGATGGGGGGGTTATATATGGTCAGTTAGCTCTTAGTTGTGTATGCATTTGTGGCCTTGGAAGCAACTTTGAGGCTAAGTGTGCTAGTGGCTTTGTGTAGGGGAGGAACTGTCTTGGCTTAATGGATGGATCTAGTTCGTTTGTGGGGTTTTGGCTTGGCTCTGGTTGCTGGTTTGTAACTGGTCAACGGGTGTTTGGTGGACTATCATTCTTCTAGTTGGTTGAGTATGGAGGCGAGGTTGGGTATACTGGTGGCTCTATACAATAGGGGTGCTGTCTTGGCTAGATGGATCTTTTTTATTTATGGGGTTTTGGTTTGGCTTCGAATATTGGTTTGTGGTTGATCAATGGGTGTTTGGTGGCTGTCATTCTTCTGATTTGTTGAGTGTGGAAGGGCTAGGCATTAAATGCAAGCCTTACCCACAATGTACTCGGTTGTTTGGTGATTGTTGAGGTAGTGTATGTGTATGGCTGGTGCAATAGGATTTGATTTTGGTTGGTTTTGCACGAGATGTTTATGTTTTCTTTCAGTCTTTGAGGCTTGATGGGTTGTTGTTTGGCTTCTTTCTTGGCAACGACGCTAACTATCATTGTGCTTAATTGATTCTTTCACTTATTTCTTTTAGATTTTGCTTGATTATAGGGATCTTGATTGGATTTGACTACTAGGATTGGTTGGGGCAGTTGTCTCTTTTTTTTTTGTTCTTGTATGGTTTAAAAGGGAATTTATTTCTTCTCTCTCTTAGAGAGTCACGCAATCTTTGTATATTTTCAATGGAAACAATTATTTTGTTTCCTAAAACATTTTCCAGAGCTCTAGTTGTCTGGGTCGGGCGGATTATTTTTGTTCTAGATAGTTTGGGGTTTTAGGTTGTTAGCATCTCTATGATCTAGTTGCATTCTTGAAGGTTATTGATGTTGTTTTAGGTGTTTATCTATTTTGTAGTTTGTCGTGGGGTGTGTTTAGGCTCTAATGGCTGTTACAATGCTTCTTTAGGTAAGGGTCTTTTTATTGACTAGGTTTTATTGCCTATGTATTTACATTAATAGTTGCTTTATTGTGTTTCTGTTTGATTCATTTTTTTTTCTAAGCTTGGAGGTTGTTTTATGATTGGGGACCATGTTTATTGTTATGGGATTAGGCAAGCCTCTTTGAGTTTCTGTCAACCTTTGATTGCTATGTTTTGGGTGTTGTTTTCCTTATCTTTCTGGTTCTGATTGCTTTGTGTTTGCTTTAAAAAAAAAATTAATGGGTTTTTTTAGCCAGTGTCTCAAGTTATTTAATCATTATTTGGTTGATTTTGTTATATCTTTTGCATATGGCATGTTGTTGTCTTGGATTTTTTTTATTTCAGCTTGCATCATGAATCTGCTAGTGTTGGGGGTTTTTGGGTCTGCTACTATGGCAAGTTTATCACTTAAAAAGTCATCAGTTCCTCACGGCTCTAATTCTCTAGGACTTTTTCCAAAAATATGATTGTCTAGACTAGGTGGGTCATTTTCATTTTACATAGTTTGAGAGATGTGGTTGCCTTTGTTTGCCATGTTTTAGTAGTTGTTTAAGGTTGCTGATGTTGTCTTGGTTACTTATTTGTTTTACGGTTTATCACATAGTGTGTTTAGGTTATGGTGGTTGATGCGGTGCTTTTTTGGGCAAGGATCTCTTTGCTGACCAGGTTGGTTGCTTGTGCATTTACATTGGTTGTTGTTTTGTTATGGTTTTGTTTTATTTGTTTTGGTTTTTATTTCTAAGATTGTAGATTGTTTTGTGGTTAAGGGGCATTTTATTGTTCTTGGATTAGACATCTCTCTTGAAGTTCCTAGCAGCTACTTTTATTTGCTATGTTTTAGGGGTTGTTTCTCTTATCTTTGTTTGTTTCAATTGTTTTGTGTTTGCTTTTTTTTCAAAAAAAAAACATTATGGGTTGTTTTAGCCAATGTCTCAGGTTATTGGGTTATTGTTTGGTTGGTTTTGTGATATCTTTTGTGCATGGCATGTTGTTGTCTTGGAAGTTTATTGTTTTGGCATTTTTATTTTAGCTTACGTCTTTGATCTGTTAGTGTTGAGGGTTTTTTGTTCTGCTGTTGGGGTAAGTTCAGCGCTTGGAAGGTCATTCTGTTATTACTTCATATAAACCTCATCACTTAGTTGGGTAGTTTATAGTGTTTGATATTAGTTTTGTTAGCTTGGTCACTATGTGTCCTCTTGATTTTTTTTGGCGCTAGTCTATTTTCCAGTGATTGCAATACTTATTTTTTTTCTTGATTATTTTGTTCATGGTTAGGTTGAGAGATCTCTATTTAATTACTTGTTGCATGTACATTCTAATTTAAATATGTTGCTTATGTAAAATATATTGGTTGTCCTTTGATTTTTTCCATGTTTAGTTGGTTTCTAGAATGGTTGAAGCTCTATATTTACTTCTTTTTTTAGGGTTTTAGTTTATTTTATCATTGTTTCGATGATTTTGTTTTGATCTATGTTGTGTTTTTAATTGTCATGTAGGATTGCTAGTTTTTTTTTTAGTAACTATGATTGCTCTGAAATTTTTGTTTGCCTCTACATTTTTTAGGTTTATTTTTTTTTCTTAGCCTGTGATCTCAACTTTGTTGACTTGCATGAGTTTTGTTTTTTTTTTAAAAAGGTTGCTGGGTGTTGTGTTGTTTTTTGAATCTATATATTTTTTTCAGCTTTTGGTTAGGTATTTATGTTTTTCAAACACATTCCTAGGCTAGGTTTGGTGAAAGAAATAGGGGGGTCATGGATAGAAATAAAGGACATGGTCCTTGCTATTTCTTTTCATGCATGCTAAGCTTTTTTTTTTTTAAGTTACTTCGATGGTTGGTTTTTTTATTCTTTTTCTTGCACATTTCAAGCTGGAGTGAGGAAGGAAATAATTTGAAACTTAAATGGTCTTTATTGCCTTTCTTGCAGTGTTTTGCATTTTAAATGGCTTTGTCATTGCTTGTTGATGTTTATTGCTTTTTCTAAATGTGTTAGACTTCTATGGATTTGGTAGTTTTGAATGTCTACTTCTTTTAGTTTTAAATTGTTAGCATATGTGTCGATATGGTGGTTTGGATCTGAAATTGATGAGGGACAAAGAAAAAATTGGATTGTTTGAGTTGTCTTCCTTGGATTTCTCAGTCCTTTTAATGTCTTGGCCTTTTTTATTGTTATTTCTTTGTTCTACTTTTGGCACTAGGTTGCTACAACTTTGATAGCCACCGCATGTTTATTCTCTGTTGGATTACCCAATAAAACAATGTTAGGAGTGGCTATAACAATCATTGTTGTGACTAATAATAGTTGCTATGGTTGTTAAACATGGAGGGGTGCCATCTAATTCTATTCAATCACATGATTTTCTTATTGTTTCTTTTTTTATATATTCATTGCTTGTCGACAAACATGTTATGTGATGTCTTAGGTTATACCATTCATGTTTGTATAAATTTTTTGTTTCTTTGATAATGTTCAACCTAACATGTTTATGAGATGTTTTAAGTTATGTCATGTTATGTTTGTGCAAATGCTTTGTT
This sequence comes from Populus alba x Populus glandulosa, assembly GCA_033617975.1. Lineage (NCBI taxonomy): Eukaryota > Viridiplantae > Streptophyta > Magnoliopsida > Malpighiales > Salicaceae > Populus > Populus alba x Populus glandulosa. The sequence goes on from CM066146.1 coordinate 84,958, forward strand.
TTTTTAGTGATGTTCAATCAAACATGTCATTTTTTAACTAATCACTTTTGTCTATTATGTTTATATATGTGCTTCCCTCTATTTTATTCAGTTTTATTTTATTTTTTTAGCTAAAAAAACCTATAGCCTGGCCTTGTTTAATAAAGCGAGTTTTATAGCATCTTATATGTTTATGCAAGGTTAGTGCAAGTTTTTTTTTAGTAGTTCTACATTTCCTTTGGCTTTAGTCCATTTATACATGTTGTTGTAGGTTTCAACAACTTGATCTGATATAGTCGTATGTAAAGTTTTCGATAATGTCCCTTAAAGTCACCTTAGAGAGCTTAACCAATAGGTATCTTCATCGGCATCATCTACCTTTGTTGTTGCTTCTTTAACCTCAAAGCCACCACTTCCACACGTCCCAGTCACTCCAACAAGCGTGGTGCCTCGGCAATCAACAACAACATTAGCTACTTCCATATAATTAGCAACGAGGCCATCAAACTTCCTAGTTGAAGCAAAGAGAAGATTGCATTTCGATAGTGACGCAACACCATCAAGGCAAGGCTTTCTTTGTTCTTTGCCTTCAAATCCTATTTGTATGTTGGTTTCATTGTTTATTATTCATTTTTCAAGTTTCTTGATCATTTTTTTTTAATGCAATAAACCTTAACAAGATCCAAATGATGCAAAGAATAGTCAACAACTTGCATCACAACGCACTTCACCTCCACTAGTGAAGAAACCACTCGTGTCAAGCTCCTCAAATTTAGAGGTGTTGCCGCTCTCCTTTGCCATATTGTTTTATTTTTTTAATAAAGGCAGTTTGTCATCTTAGTTTTATTAATGGTAACAAAACAGAAACAGAAAGAGACGTTGAGACATTGGTTGATTATAGAAACAAATCAACTGCAGCAATAAGGAATGTTACGTTGGAGGACAAGACAGAAACAGAAAGAGACGTTGGCTGATTATGGAAGTAAATCAGCTGAGAATTAGGCTATTTAATGTATCCAATTTAAGCAACTTGTATTGCTATATAATAACCAGCAGCCCTTGCAGAATGTATTGCTGTAATTCACGTTGTTTTCTTAAGAAACAGAGAAACCTTTTTTATACCTATCCTCTGTAATTTTTCTCTTGGTATCAGAGCTGTTGTGAACATACAGCAATCCTAGCAAAATCACACAACATGTCAACCCTGTCACTCAATGTTGGTAACTTTATTACCCTCAAACTCACCCCTACAAATTATCCATTATGGAGAGAACAAGCCTTATCTCTTGCAGAAAGTCAAGACTTGGTTGAGCATCTCACCATTGAAGACACAACCCCTAACAAATATATTGTACCAGATCATGTCACCACTACAGATTCTTCATCAAAACTAACTGAAGAATACATTGTCTGGAGAAAGTCAGACCGACTCCTTCGTGGCTGGCTGATCGGGACACTTTCAGAAGAAACACTAGGCCTTGCTGTAGGCTTAGATACAGCATTTGCTGTCTGGAATGCTCTAAAAAATGAGTATGCAGAAGACTCCCAAGAACGAGAATTCTCCCTCAGACAACAAGTTACTTATTTCCGCAAAGAAGATGACAAAACCATTGGAGAACATATTCGAACCTTCAAAGGATTATGCGACAGCCTTGCAGCTATTGGGAAACCAATCCCAGACAAAGAAAAAGTCTTTTGTCTCCTCACAAGCCTTGGCCCTCAATATGAAACCTTCACTACCACAATGCTAAAACCACCAAGACCTTCTTACTCTGAGTTGGTCTCTCAATTACAGAGTCTAGATCAAAGACGAAATTGGTTCACCAACCAGACAACTAATTCATTCACTCCACAACTAGCATTTTATGGGCAAAGACATCAACGTTCTCAACAATACTCTTCAGGAAACTATGGCAACAAACAAAGCTTCATATCTACTGGGAGAGGTTTCCATGCACAACAACCTAAAGATAAGGTACGTACCTACACTACCAGACCCACCTCAGACTCTAAACAGAAACGACCCCCTCCATTTGGAGAACAACGCATGACTCCTGCAGAACGTGAGTTGTACCGAGAAGAAACCTGCCAGTACTGTGGGGTAGCAGGTCATATTGCAAAAATATGCTGGTGGGTTCCAAAACGACCAAATCAACATGAAAACATACCACAAGCTCTTGCAGCTCTCACTTTGGACAATACCGTTGCTGAAACTGAATGGATCTCAGATACGGGAGCTTCCAACCACATGACAGGTAATCCAGGTATGTTAAAAAATATCCACAATCACTATGGGTCTGACTCTGTTCTTATTGGTGATGGTTCCTCCATATCAATACATGGTATTGGAGACTCATCCATTAAACAAAAAAATAAAATCTTGCCACTTGATGATGTATTGTTAGTCCCAGACTTAAAAAAGAATTTACTCTCTATAAGTCAACTAACATCCCAATTTCCAGTTAATTGTGAATTTTCTGACGTTGATTTCTGTATTAAGGAACGACAGACAAGACAACCCGTGATCACAGGATGTCGCAAGGGTGATCTCTATACTCTTTCCACCATGCCTGAGCTCTACTTCTCTAATCGATTCAGATCAGGACCAGCAGATATATGGCATCAGCATTTAGGACATCCGCACCTCTCTGCTTTACAATTATTGCACAATAAAAGCTTGATAGATGTTAAAGGAACTATAAAGCATGAACATGTTTGTGATAGTTGTCAATTTGGAAAACTTAGTCGATTACCTTTTTTTCGTTCTGAACACTCAAGTTCTGGTATTTTTGAAAAAATTCATTGTGATTTATGGGGACCTGCTCCTGTTTTATCAATAGGAAAATTCAAATATTATGCGTGTTTAGTCGATGATTTTTCTAAATATACTTGGATAATCCCTTTACTACATAAGTCTGATTTTGCAGATGCTTATCTTGCTTTTGAACATTATGTTACTAGGCAATTTAACAAACATATCAAGGTCTTTCACTCTGATGGAGGAGGCGAATTCATAAATTCCAAACTATCATCACACTTTCTCTCAACAGGAGTGATTCACCAGATATCATGTCCTTATACACCAGAACAAACAGGTATAGTAGAACGCAGACATCGAGTAATACGGGAACTAGGTATGACTATGCTTTTTCATAGTAATGCTCCTTTATTTCTATGGGTTGAAGCTTTCACTACCGCTGTTTATCTTATGAATAGATTGCCCTCATCAGCACTTAACTTTGAATCTCCATATTTCATGTTGCATGGCAATCATCCTACATACTCATCCCTTAGAGTTTTTGGGTCCAAATGTTTTCCCTACACCTGGGATACAAAACAAAACAAATTTGACCCTAAAACAGTTCTATGTATTTTTGTAGGATATAGTGACAAACATAAAGGATACAAATGCTTTCATCCTCCTAGTAAAAAAATGCTTATTTCCCGTCATGTAGTCTTCGATGAGTCATCTTTTCCTTATAAGCAAAAACTTCAGAATTACATAACCCCGTCCCCTACACATGCTATGAGCATCTTTGATTCATGGTTACCACCTACTATCTCCAAGACTGCCGTAGACATACAACCTGTAATGTCTCCTCCACCATGCTTAAGCTCATTACCACATACCCTATCATCTTCTCTTCCTTTACATGATGATTATGCTATTAGTAATACAATTACAGAACATGTTAGTGCTGACACTGTGACTGGAACACAACTGGTTGAACATAACAATGATAATGGAATGGTAGAACTCCACTTTCCTCCCTCCCAATCAGAGTCTACATCACTGCCTCACATCACTGCCAACACATCTAACAACCCTTCTGTTTTAACTATTGCAACTACAGAGCAACATGTTAATAATGATCACACAATTGAAATACAACTGGTAGAATCTGACAATGAAGATGACACACAACTGCAACATCTATCTCTCTCACCATCCAATCCTGCTTTATTGGAGTCAGACACGCAGCTTATGCATTCTCCATGTGCTCCTCCTCTCTCACATACCATGGTAACAAGATCACAGAGAGGGATCCTTAAGCCTAATCCAAAATATGCATTAACATCCTTTAAGTCCTCAACAACCATCCCACGTGAGCCTTCTAACTTTCGGTCTGCTTTAGCTCACCCTGGTTGGAAAGCTGCAATGGAAGAGGAATTGGAAGCTCTTCATAGAAATCATACTTGGGAGCTTGTCCCTCGCACAGAAGCCATGCATGTTATTGGCTCTAAATGGGTACTCAAAACAAAACTCAAACCCGATGGTTCACTAGATCGCTTAAAAGCTCGGTTAGTAGCAAAAGGGTATCACCAAATTGATGGATTGGACTATACTGAGACCTATTCTCCAGTTATTAAACCAGGAACTATTCGCATGGTTATCTCCATAGCACTAGTTCATAAATGGTCCATACGACAACTTGATGTTAAAAATGCTTTCCTACATGGTTTTGTATCAGAAGATATATACATGGAACAACCACCAGGAATAGCTGATTCACGATACCCATCTCATGTGTGCAAGCTAAGAAAGGCTCTTTATGGTCTCAAACAAGCACCTCGTGCTTGGTTTGACCGGTTTAGTATATTTCTTCTTCAATATGGTTTCTTTTGCAGTCTTGCTGATCCATCTCTTTTTGTTTTTCACTCTAACTCTGATACATTAATTCTTCTTCTTTATGTTGATGATATACTCCTCACAGGATCCTCTACTCCTCTGGTTACAAACCTTATTCAACTGCTAAGTTCAGAATTTGCAATGAAAGATCTAGGCTCGATTCATCACTTTCTAGGTATTGAAATCACTCATACACCTGAAGGACTTCACCTCTCTCAATCACACTATGCGTTGACGATCCTTGAACGAGCTGGTATGGTGGATTGTAAACCAATGAGCACACCACTAGAAGCCAAGACTAAGACTGCAGCAACTGATATATTACTACAAGATCCACAGGTTTTTCGTGGGCTTGTTGGTGCCTTACAATATTTAACACTCACCAGACCTGATATTTCATACAGTGTTAATTTTGTCTCCCAATTCATGCATGCACCAACTGTTATACACTTCAAAATGGTTCATCGTATCTTAAGATATATCAAAGGCACAATTGATACTGGTTTAAACTTTACTTCCCACTCTACACTTGATCTTTGTGCCTTCTCTGATGCAGATTGGGCAGGTTGCTCTACAACAAGACGCTCCACAACTGGATACTGCACATTCCTTGGCAGCAATCTCATTTCATGGTGTGCCAAGAAACAACCCACTGTCTCTCGTTCCAGCACTGAAGCCGAATACAGAGCTATGGCACACACAACGGCAGAGCTTACATGGCTCACTTTCATCCTACAAGATCTTCACATCTCACATACTTCTCCGCCTATCCTCTACTGTGATAATCTTAGTGCGTTGCACATGACTGTCAACCCTGTGTTTCATGCTCGTAGCAAACACATTGAGCTGGATTACCATTTCGTACGTGAACGTGTTGCCCTTGGACTTCTCATTACTCAACACATCTCCACTCATGACCAAATAGCTGACATCTTCACAAAACCTATGTCAAAAACTGCACTGGCTTACTTCAAGAACAAACTATGCCTCCGACCCCGGCCTAGTTTGAGGGAAGATATTAATGGTAACAAAACAGAAACAGAAAGAGACGTTGAGACATTGGTTGATTATAGAAACAAATCAACTGCAGCAATAAGGAATGTTACGTTGGAGGACAAGACAGAAACAGAAAGAGACGTTGGCTGATTATGGAAGTAAATCAGCTGAGAATTAGGCTATTTAATGTATCCAATTTAAGCAACTTGTATTGCTATATAATAACCAGCAGCCCTTGCAGAATGTATTGCTGTAATTCACGTTGTTTTCTTAAGAAACAGAGAAACCTTTTTTATACCTATCCTCTGTAATTTTTCTCTAGTTTCTCATTGCCTTTGATATGCATTTGGATTACTTTCATAAACATGGCTCGAATACATCATATTTTTATATTCAACTTGTTATTTATTTATTTTATTTTATTGGACTTTTACATCACAGGAAAAAAAACAAATTATTTTCTTTAATCTTGCTCATAATTAGTTATTTTCCATACAAATTCTAATAATATAAAAAAAATACTGGATCACTAGCTTTCTAAGTTTCGATGCAGAATGTATGATCATTGCTTATACCAACATGCATCATTTTATTTTAGCTCTTCGTCGCAGTCTTAAAATAACTTGCATTAACACGCGAACCACCTATCTAACATGTGTCAATATCTAAATTGTGCAAAAACCACCACCTCCACCACGTCGGTGCTTATAATACTTTATTGATTATGGTCCGTATAAAGACAGAATGTGGAGCCTCGTGCATGTGTGTGGTGGTGAAGGGGGAGGGAAGATCACAAGCTTGGAATAACAAGGAGGAACTGTTGGGTGCGTGACGTCCAAGATATATACATAATTTATTAGTTTCATTCATTTTTGGTGTTACTATCTTGATGGATTCACAGTTTTCTCGTACACAATATTTAATTGACTTCCTGCGTTTATGAATCCAAAAGATTGAAGTAAAAACTGCTAAAAACCAAAACATCATCATCCAACGATATATCTGGCCTTCCCCTTTAATTATAACACACCAAAACCAAAGCTAACCATTTACTAGAAAAAATAAAATTATTACTATGACTTATCATCAATAGTTTCCTTAAATTGATTTAATTTGTTGCTGATCCTATTTAATTATAGCAGCACTGTACTATATACTAATAGCTGATGCAATACGTAGCAATGGTATGTATAAACGACAAGAAATCATTGTTGTATATACTGAAACTATATGTATGATTTGATGATCATCAATCAATATTATTATTGTTAAGGTATAGGCCTTCCATGGTTGAACACCACACATTGTGACCGTGGCCTCGATAGCTGCCCACCGGCACTGGCGGGACACCCCATCAACCCCACAGACGGAACCATGCAATTATACGTCAAGCATAACGACAACGTATCAGGCAATGCCAGCCCCGCTTCCAACGGAAACACTGTTATGTAATTATGCTGCAAGTACAGTGTTTTTGTGCTGCCTCCATACACGCTCTTCACGTACTCCTCAGGAACCCTACCCATCAGATGGTTGTTATTCAAGAACAATGTCTCCACCGCAGCCAGAACCGGGGACAATTCACCAGTCAGGAAATTGTGGCTCAGGTCCACGATCGACCCCTCACCGTACATTAATGATGGTGGTGGTGACGGTGATGGGACTCCACCCGATAAATTGTTCCGTTGCAAAAACAAGGAAGAGAGAGTGGGCCTCAGGAGAGAGGAAGGTATGGGCCCACTGAATTGGTTCATGCTTAAGTCGAGGAACTCTAACTCCGATAACGATTGTAGGCCGTTGAGTGGGCCCCTCATCATGTTCTTTGATGCTGACAAGTAACGGATCGTTGACGGTAGCCTTAACGGCAATGCCCCTGTTAATTTGTTGTCTTTCAAATCTAAATGCAGAATCTCTGCTGACACCATTCTTGGCAACTCGCCGGATAACTGGTTTGAAGCCAGAATCACGACTTTCAACAGGGCCAACTCGGTGAAGAGACCTGCCGGTATCGACCCGGTGAGCTGGTTGTAACTCAGATCGAGAGTGTGCAGGTTGGGGAGTGAGGTCAATGAACTGGGAATGGGACCTTTTAACCGATTGTTGGTTAATGAGAGGACTCGGAGGTTGCTGAGTCGACCCAGTTGAGGAGGGATAGGGCCGGTGACGATGCCGGGGTGGAGGATGAGTTGGGTTAATTCTGTGAGGTTGGAGAGGGAAGGGGAGAGGAAACCAGCCAGTCCAGGTGTGTTAGAGAGACCAGTGCCGAGTGTGAGGATGGTGACTCGGTTGAGAGAGCAAGTAATGCCAGAGAAGGTGGAGCAGGGATCTGGTGAGGTGAAGTCCCAGGTGGAGAAGAAGCTTGAGCCTGGAATGTCCGTAAGGCTGTCTTTTATGGCTGCTAGAGCCGCGAGATCGTTGAGGCTTATCTTGTTTTGGTTTTGGTGGGAGGGATGGCATGCATTGACAAGAAGCAGCAGCTGAAACAGGAAGAGAGCGTGAGATTGTGGTTTGGCCATGAAGAGAGAGATATGTTGATGCGAGGGAATGAAAGAAAGAAAAGGAGGCTAGAGGTGGTACTGAAACACCATCGAGGACTGTCTTGATGGAAGAAAGGAAAAGAGTCTCAGGGCTCTGATTCAAGAGTCTCAACTAAGAGGACTGCTCATGGAAGCGTGTGCTTATAGGAGTGGAGTAAAAGGGGAAAAAAAGGAGGAAAGAGCGAGGGGGGGCGGGGGGCAAGAGGTGTAATAGATTTTGCTGTGATTCAAGACAACTTCTGCAGCTTTTCAACGCAGCGGGGAGAATTTCTCGGTGTAGTGGGGTGGAGGTGATGTGTGAGATTTTAAGGGCAGGGATAAGAGGGAGGTATGGGCGTGGGAGTGTATATTTGTGTTCCAAGTTTCACGTTCGGTAACTGGTGGTGACCAGCTTGACAGTTGACCGAGCAGGGGATTGGATCCAATCACCTATTTACAGATGTGCAGGAACAGTTTGCTTAGGGAGTGCGATTTATTAAATATGTTTAGCTGTAAATTATGTAAAAAACAAAAATAAAAATAAAAAATATATTAAACAGTCTAATGTTAATCAAAGTGTTTGTGTTGCTCTGTGGTTTTGACTCATCGTAATCTCACATGACGCTGATGTGTACTGTTTTTGCAACCAGAGATTTTCAATCCAGCATGATTCATAACCCTCGTGACGCCATCACTTTTTTAACAAAATAAATATTTTTTATTTTTTTTCTTTATTGAGATGTTACCTTTCTTTTTTCTTTTTTTTAAAAAAAATATTTCTCCTGACTTTTTTTTTTTATTCACAATTGTTAGAGTTTTCTAGTTTTTTTTTAATGGTTTTTTTTTTTGGCAAGTGTATTTGTAAATGAATAAAAATTAAATATTTAAGTTGTATTTCTATATTTATGATATTTTTTTTATCTTTAAGCATTTTTTTCACACCTTTGTTTGCGTTAATTGGGAGTCCAAAGATCCTCCGTGGTTGTTTTGTGTTTAACATGTAGTGTAAAATAACTATGGTTGAAAAAAGTTGCAAGTGTCTAATGTTATGAGGAGGTTCTTTTTAGGATAAAAAAACATCTAGTAAATAATGTGTAATTGTTTTTGTATATGTTAGTTGTTGTCATTTAAAATACTAGTGGTGATAGGTGAGACTTATATATATATAAAAATGACTCATACAAGGATTCACAAAGAGGTAATCCTCACAAAGATTTTGTGTTGTGTACCTCGCACAAAAGTATTAAGAATCACAATAGATGGTTTGTGTATAAAAAGATAATCTTAATGAAGGATAATTTTTAAATAAAAATTATACTCGAGTACGAGTTCTTTCTAACCTGGAAAAACTGATAAATGAGTTTTTTAAAAAGAAAATAGATATTTTTTTATTTTTTATTACGATGCTTTTCTTTTTCTTTTTTTTTAAGAGAATATTTTTTTTAGTTAATTTTTTTCTATATAAAGGGTTATAATATTCTTTTGTCAAGTGGAGATATAGATAAATAAAAATTGAATATTTTGAATGTTTTTTTTATATTTAAGGTGTTGTTGATCTTTTAAAGTTTTGACTTGTAATGGTATTGTCTACTTGGCATCACTAGTGACAGATTTTATCAATTTAATTACCAAAACAGATAAATTTTTATCATATGCTATGTTCAGGTTTTTAAAATTTGTAATGGAAATGTACATACATTGATTTTAGTAGTATAACTAGATTTGTAGCCTGCATTCCGCTGCAGGTCAAACAAGTTTTTTTTCAACGTATAACAAATGCTAAGGTAAGAAAAATTGAGATTGGAATCGTTGGTTCATCTCATAATTTCAATAATATGACTAAAATATAGAACAATAATAAATAAACAAGAAAATAATAACAATAAAAAAAGGTTCTAAAGAACTGGATCTAAGTCAATAACAATAAAAAAAGGTTTTAAATATTAAACAACTTAACGATAAATGATAAAATTAAAAAAGATAAGAAAAAAGGAGAAGGATCAAATGTTAAGGGAAAATAAATTGCAAGGGATGGTCTGATTTTTTTAAGGTGTTGACATAAAATTCATGAGGGTGAGAGAGATAAAAAGAAAAAATAATAATAAATGGTTATTGACATCAAACACAATGCATGTTAGGGGTATATGAGTCCGTTTGTTTGGGTGGTTGCTTCTGCGTTTGAAGCAACCACAACAAACATAATGTTTGGTTAAGTTAAAAACGCAATTTAATTTTGGTGGGATCCATACAAATTCATGTTCTGCACGCGAATTTCAAGCAACAGCTCCTGGTTGCTTTTCGAAATTTAACATTTGCGTGCACAGTGCAAGTGTGTAATTCGTGTGAACAATTTTTTTTTTTTTTGTATATATATTTTTATAAAAAAAAAACTAGTTTAGAGTGAATTAAATTTACTCGCATTGTCGTAAATAATATTTTTTTCTCGAAAAACTAGTGTAGAGTAAATTAAATTCACTTGCTATGTAATATCAAATCAATTTTATTCCTGATAATATTTTATCTAATTTTATATAAAGTATTATTTATTTTATGAAGTAATAACAATAGTTAAATCTACAATATTTAAATTAAAAACCATCAATATTAATATATATATTTTTTAAAATTATTTTATAACTTTAATTTCAAAAGCATTCTTAACCAAACACATTAAATTACTTTTTATTCAACCTCAATTTCAACCACAGTTTTAACCAAACACCTATTTTTTCAAATCAACCTCAATTAAAAGTACTTTTTATAAAACAACTTTTTTCAAACCACAACCACAACAGCTACCGCAATGCCAAACACACTCTATATATTTACACCAAACTTGTAACACAACGGTCCTGACAATGGTTTTTTTTATCTCTGTATCTTAGATTCAAGCATTCGTGTGTATATTTATTATCTCAATGGTGTCTTATTTGTCTATTAAATTTGCAGGATGTTTACTGAATCCGGGAATTAGTCATGGTATATAGAAACTAGCTCGGACACCTCAAGTTAAAAAAAAAAAAAAAGTTTGGGTCATCGTACTCGGCCCACTTCCTGAAAAGTTTCTTCGTTTCTTCTCCTCTGAAAGAGGTTTTTGTAGGCATATTCAAACTTTAAAGTTTTGGTCGTGGTCTCCGTGTTGCCACCTCAAATATCGATCAAATTAAGTAGTAAAAGTGCCATAACTATCCACCTATTCACCTGCTGTATTTTAATGCATTAATTAACTGTAAAGAATGCTCCTGATCATCTCTTAATCCACTCTTTTTCTTGAGAAGGAAATGCTTCTTAATTAATTAAGTGCCTAGCTATACCATTTGCATAGCATCAAGATGTGTTTCTGCTCTTCAACCGTCCCTTGCTTTCGTTCTTTCATCAGAGAAATGCTTTCTTCTTATATAGCTTCAAGAACGTATATGTACAGTACTCTATTCTAAAAAGAAAACCTGAGAACAATGTTATATTCTTGCACTAACCAATCAATTTAATGCTGTTCTGTATGCGGAGAGGATCAGTTATATTATAAGAGGTGAGCAGTGAGTAATTAATCTGAAAATTACCATCTCAATTGCAGCTTGCAGACAAGAGGACGCCCCCTGCTGATCAACTGAGAGGTTTCTGGGTTGTAATTAAAAAATCAAAGGAGACAAAGGGGATTCGGACATAAGTTTGACCACGAAATATTATAATAAATCAACAAAAGATCGAGAAGACAGTGGTCTAAACTCCTTAAATTCATTAGGCGGGACTTAATAATTCAAAAATAGATGGCGGGCCATTGGATTCATGTATAAATTATACATGGTTTGTAGTACGTGGGGTCGCGTGGAGGAGGAAAAGGAGGTGGGCTGGCAGCTGCGCGCACATGGAAGAGAGGAGTGGTGGGCATACAAAAATGTTTGATACACACGCAAAATGGTTGGACAAAGGTAGATAAGAGTGTATGAGCAATGGTGGGAGCTGTATGCGCATGCGTAGCTAGGTTAATAATATATAGGACAAGAAGACAATTGAGATTTGCTTATATTTCAAGGCAAATGGGCAGTGCCTGTGGATCTGTGCACTTACCAAGTACTAGTGTGTGAAATACTCCTCCAGAGATGGATTGCGTTGCGTGATGTTACAGACATGCAGTTGGGAAGATGAAAATTACTGCTACTGTGTATTGACGATGAGTGGACTGGTAGAGAGTCTTCGATCATAGCTCATACTCCTCCCCTCGCATGCATGCATGTACGCTTCTTTTCTTCTGTTCATCAAATTAAATAGTCAATAGTCATCCTGATCCGATCATCCTTGCTATTAATTACTGATACCACTACTAGAAGGACCCATGACGTGTGTGGATCCATAAATGTCCCTCACGTCATGGCCTCCTCCCCCGTGGCTCTTTGTTCATCATCATCAACGCTTTCTTGATCTCCTCTCTCTACTGCGGTGCCAAGAGCAGCGAAGTTTTGGGTTGGACCAATGAAATAAACGGACCACCTTTTGCTTCAGCTCAGTGGTGGTCCTTCAGTTGATGTTCATGGACAGCACACTGGGCCGCGTGTTTTCTCTTAGTACAGTACGATACAATACGGGAGCAAAGGCCCAAGATGAAAATAACAAGACATGTTCAAAACAGGCAAGGCCTGCCCCTCTCTTAGCACCAAACGGCCCCTAAACCCAATAATTGAACAAGCAGGGATTACTTTTTAAATTGGAAAGACAAGGCATCAATAATATCGCGTGGAAGGTCCAAGAATCATCCACGTGTAAACAAGAAGACTAAAGCGTGAATCTAACGCCCGCCCCCTTTGGAGGAGAGGAGAGGAGAGGAGAGTACACTAGCGCGTGTTCGTTGAAATTTCCCAGGCCGAATCTTTTTTATTTTATTCTCGAAAAAAAAAAAAACACAAAAAAGGGGAAGAAGAATTCTAGTGTAGTAGTGTCGTTTGTAAGCAGTCCTTTCCTGAAAGTTTGTAACTCTTAACGACACGACCTCTCCCTGCCTATCTCACCGCTCCTTTGCTTTGCTTGCCTGCCTTCCTTTCCTTTTATTCTCAGATTCTCTATACTCTCATCTTTGCTTCATTATTGGTGTTATCATCATTGAAATTGAAACATTCTCTCTGTCTCTGCCTATCGTCACTGCTGCGACCTGCAACTCCTAATTACAGGTGCTTTCAAATCCCTTTCCTCCTTCATTTCGTCTGCATGTTCTTCTTCTTCTTCTTCTTTACGATGTATAGATCCCTTAGCTTCAGTTTTTGTTCAATTCCTCTCTCTCTCTCAATAATAATAGTAGTAGCAACACTTCTGATATGGATTTAACCGAGAATCTCTCTTTTTTTGTCTTGATTTTTAAGTTTAATTAATGGGTAAATTAACCGATTTAGCTCTGAGTGAGTAAACCGATAGAGGAATTTGTTTTTGCGAAAATCGTCAATTATATCATTTAATCCGATTAGGTTAGGTTATGCAAATGCAAATCTGAGGCGAGAAAGCTTTCTCTATGTACTACAAATAAGCTAGTTAGTTGCCGCTTTTTCAGAGTGTATTTCTGATTAGTAATTGATCAATAATTATAGTTTTTTTTTTTTCATAGTCTGGTTATAACTGGTTGTTATGCTTCGAAATAACACTTTTAATGTTTTACTCAATACAACGATTGTGGTGCTTTTTGATTGCATACTGCAGCATATGTTTGATTGGTGCGAAAACACAACTTCAGAATTAACTGCGGTTTCTAACAATTGTAATGTGCAAATTTGATGAATGGTTAGGTGACGGTTTCTTGCACACTGCATATGCATGCGGTTTTCTAGTTTTTGATTGGGTAAAAGTGAATCAGTTATGCACAAGGATAATAACAACACCGGTGCACCATCAACGCCTACTGCTAGGCTCCGGCATCGTAAGCGTTCCAGTGAGGTTCGTTGCTCCAAGTTTGATATATTTTTGTTTATTTAGAGGACGCTTATAAACAACATAGATGTGCTGGATAGCTAGTGTGGTTTCCTTTTTAAAAAAATGAAAAACATGGATTTCTATAATGAATCTTCTGTTTGGTCTCTTAGGCTGTTGGAGACGCTAGTAAAGAAAATGGTGGCCGTTTACTTGTTAATGATCAGAACAAATACAAGTCAATGTGGATCCGTGCTCAATCCACAATTTGGATGATTGGGAGCTTTGCATTTGTTGTCTATATGGGACATCTCTATATCACTGCCATGGTGGTTGTCATCCAAATCTATATGGCAAAAGAGCTCTTCAATTTACTTAGGAAAGCAAATGAAGAAAGGCAACTTCCAGGATTTAGACTATTAAACTGGTAGGCAGACTAAATTTTATTTTCAAGTTAAAAATTGCGTTTTTTATGCTGATATTTTCTCATGATTAAGTTGCATTACAATCCTAGTTTACTTTTAGATGCTACCTATTACATGTCTCACATAGGTTTGCCTGTTTCTCCTTTTCCCGTGTCAGGCACTTCTTCTTCACTGCTATGCTATTTGTGTATGGTCGCATACTCAATCAACGTCTTTACAACACTGTAACCTCAGGGAAATCCCTGTATCAGCTAGTGATCAGCCTAATCAAGTATCACATGGTTATCTGCTATTCCTTGTACATTGCAGGTTTGTCATATATGTTACATTTGTGCTTTATGTAAGAGCCTATTCCTGGCATTGCAAATTTGTTCCCTTTGCAGCGGCAGTTTGTTCTTGGCATTCTTTTGGCATTGATATTATAACCTGTAAAATCAACTCAGGTTTTATGTGGTTCATTCTTACACTGAAGAAGAAGATGTACAAGTATCAATTCGGCCAGTATGCTTGGACACATATGATTCTAATTGTGGTGTTTACACAGTCATCTTTCACTGTAGCCAATATTTTTGAAGGAATTCTCTGGTAATTTTTAAACTCTGACCGGAAGAGCTTTTTTAGCTTCCTCATTTGGTTATATTGGCATGCATCTTGTTTCCATTTTGTGGCATGATCCCTGTCACTTTATTCTCCCAATGTCTGATGAAATCCTTTCCAACCGATTTTAACAATGTCTGGCTTTTCCATTGCTCATTTGAATGAGTTTGGAACTTCTGTTTGCTGAATACCTAGAGGGCAGAATTATGGAATCCTTTCAGAACTAAAATCCAATTGTTTCATGTCCTAGGGCGGGAAAAGAAGGGATAAAGAGCTATATGGTAATCCTTGTTAATAAGTTCAATGACACATATAAAGGACAATGAATGCCGGATACTAAACAAAAACCTTGTCCATGGAAAAGCTGTTTTAGTCAATGAGAGCATGCGGATTATGGCATCATGAAGTCATCTGCTGTTATTTGTCCTTTCATTTTTCATGTTTTGTTTCATATTTGTTTTTCATGGTACAAAAATCTTCTTTCTTGTGTGTGTTTCACAAGCTTAGTTTTCAAACATATGGTAAACACTAATGACAATCCACAGTTGCCAATTTAAGCATGTTTGTGTACCATTTGATCTCATATGCTATTCTTTATCTTATGTTACTGATTGCTTTTTGATTTTGTTCAAAATTTGTCTGCCTCGTGTTATTGATTTTTTGGTGCTCATGCATAGATTTTCTTTGTGCAATGTAGGTTTCTTCTTCCAGCAACCCTTATTGTCATCAATGACATTTTTGCTTATATATGTGGTTTCTTCTTTGGAAAAACCCCTCTGATCAAGTTATCTCCAAAGAAAACTTGGGAGGGATTCATTGGAGCATCTATCACAACTATGATCTCTGCATTTGTGGTGAGTATGGTTTCGCCTTCCTTTTTGCTGTACAACTTTTTGGGAATAAAATTAATTCTAATCACATTTTCTGTGAGGATATACAAGAGTTATAGATGGATGTGGCTATGCTCACTGGATCATCTTGTGCTTTTATTTTATCTGAATTATTGAGGGTTGCAACCATCGTAGTCACATTTGACTCCTTTAGTTATGCTTATTCTGTTTATTTCAAATCTGGAGCTTTCCCAATTTTTATTCAGGTGATTTTATGATGTCCATAATTTGTATCTCAAAGTTTACCAGGTTTATTGACATTTTTCTATTGTATTGATTTTTGAATGCATTAAATAAATATAAAATCAGCAAACAAAAAATTGAAAAATAAAAAATTCCAGCGGTAAATAAATAAAATATTAGCAAAAAAAAAAAACTAATAAGTTTTATTGTTTGAACCTTTTTTTTTCGAATTTTTAGTCAATTTTTATTTTTCGAAAATTGTAATAACAGAAATCTGTCACTGTGTCCCACCCTCCCTTTAAAAGTCAAAATTAATGGACAAATGCTGCCTAATGGATCAAACCTCAGGCATCCAATTGCCCATATTGTAACCTCAAGGCTGCCTTTGTCAGAAATTTGTCATTGAATCAAGTGTGCTACAATAAATGATGCCTTTAATTGTAAATAGAAGAGACCATTCCTTATTGCTATTTTTAACTAACAATTATTGGGGAAATGATCACGTTTTATTTTTTTAGTTCCTTTTTGCTGTTAGAATTGTCGTGGCCATGCTCATCACCTCATAAATATTCTTGGACTCTTAACTGATTCTATGGTTGTTTTATGCAGCTTGCAAACATCATGGGGCGTTTTCAGTGGCTAACATGTCCAAGGAAGGTAAATTGTTTTGACCAAATGTAAGTTATTACTGCATAATAGCCTAATAGGTGTGTTGTTCACTGTAAAAGAAACTTGTGGCTTTGCAGGATTTATCAACTGGTTGGCTGCAATGTGATCCTGGGCCTATGTTTAAGCCAGAGTATTTCACTCTACCTGGATGGATTCCTCAATGGGTGAGTAAGCTGGCATTCAATTAGGCCTCAGATAGTTTTGAGCTATGGACTTATCACACACCTGAGGCAATCAACCTCAAAAATATTGATCCATTCTTGGTACAGCTTGAACCGTGTTGAACTTGGGCCTTGAATAGGAATGCATCTAGCATCTTATTTTGTTCTGACCAAAACTTTTTACATGTTATCTTGTTATTGTGTTTTTCTTTCTGAAAATTGATGCGATTACCTTGTCCTAGAGCCTTAGATCTGTTACCTGATAATTCCTCCACTATAAACCGGCACCACTAATTTAGCTATCAACGGTTTTGAATGTTAATTTTGTTCATCCATTTCAGCATATCAAAAGCAGTTCCAGGAAGAAATTTGGAAGTTACTGGACTGTGTTTATGTATATAACATGTTCTTGTTCTTATTTAGTTCCCCTGGAAGGAGATCTCCATTCTACCTGTTCAATGGCACGCTCTATGTCTTGGTTTGTTTGCATCAATAATAGCACCTTTCGGAGGCTTTTTTGCAAGTGGCTTTAAAAGAGCTTTTAAAGTAAAGGTGTGCTCTTGTTCTTTTTGGCTCCAGAATTGAGGGGAAAAATGATGTTGCGGTGCGTGACAGGCATTGCAGATGTTTATGTAATCTTCTAACTTGTTATCTTTCATTTGCAACAGGATTTTGGCGATAGTATTCCTGGTCATGGAGGGATTACAGATAGAATGGATTGCCAGGTAAGATATAATGAAGTTTTAATTGTTTATACAAATGGTAGTTTGTTTATCTGGGAGCTCTTCTCACCCTCCATGTTACACTCATTGAACAATTGACTAGCAATACCCAAAAAAACAGCATTAGTTTGCTTGCTGCATAATTGTAGCAGCTTTAACAACATATAAATGGCTACTGATTCTATGGAGCCATGCATCCATGTACATCCTCTTCATATTTAAAAATCATTTGATCTGATAATATATGGATATACTCATGGGATATGATTACTTGGAACCTTGATTTAGACCAAGAGTTGTACTTTTGCCATAAACAGAGAGATACTAAATAGCAGAGATCACTTCTCAACCAAGAACTGCAAAATTCAAGGTGTTGTAAGTTTATTGAAGAGTAGATGCCTGTTCTCTACTTTTTGTTTATCGATCGAGGCAGATTTGAAAATAAAACATGTAAATCAATAGTGTACTTGAAGTTCAGTGTTGGTGTGCCATACATGCCACAGCCACACATGTTTTCTTATCTGATTAATTTGATACTTTGGTATAGATGGTGATGGCCGTGTTTGCATACATCTATCATCAATCATTTGTTGTACCTCAAAGCGTCTCTGTTGATATGCTCATGGAACAGGTGAACTTCTAAAAGTTGTTCATATTATTGGTTCATATTTCTATATATGTTCTTGTAGATCAATGAATATCTGTGTGCACTGTGTTACTGTTTTTTAGATACTGAGAAGCCTCCCATACGAGGAGCAGTATACTCTGTACACAAGGCTTGCAGAATTGATCCGAGGAAGGCCGACTTGACATCATTAGATTTGCATAGCCTGCATCCATAGCATGCTTTAACTCCTGCCAGCATGTTTCGTACAAGGTGGCCTTGCACTGAAAGGAAGAAATGTTTGTATATGGTGTCATCTTTCCTATTTCCGGTGGACACATTCTTTAGGACATGCACTCTGTATAGTTTTAGCAGATTATTATGCAGTAACACTTAGGGATGGCAACGGATATTAATGGGTCGAGTTTTCACTATATTTATATCCTATTCATTACTTATCAGGTAAGAATTTTAGATATTTAATACCTGATAGGGTATTTTTTTTGGGTATTCATTGCTTGAGTACTATTTATTATTTCTTATAAAGTAAAATAATATATATTTAAAGAATATAAATAATTACGCATGTATATGTATGTAAATAATATGTATATTATATCCATTCATTATATGATATCCATTCATTTGGGCTGGTTTAGACAGTATTTATCGGGTTTGTGTTAAATTGTCATCCGGAAACAAAATGAAATTGTATTGGTGCTGTTGCTTCTTCTCAGCGGAACAGACAACTACTTTTCTACCAAGACGAAGGAAGTGCTGATAGTGTTTTGAGGCAGCATCCATAGAAGCCTGGAGTTACGACTTTGTTGAAGTCAATTTTACAGTGCACCATGAATCTGTTAACGCACTTCAAATGAAGTTAAGAAAATTGCAAATGTCCATAACATCTTGGATGCCTGATGAGTTGATGATGTTAATGCGAGTTGTGACTTTTCAGAACATCCTTAAAAATAATATGAGCAGGCCTTGGTTTTACATCGTATGATTTTTCACTCTCTTACATTTGGTTGACTGCCAATGAGTAGTCGGAAAGCATATTTTTTGTTGCCTCTGGCGCAATCTTCAGCATTTTTGTTAGCTGAAACATGATTGTCTTCTATGCATCACCACCCAAAATTAACGATAATATTGAGTGCCTTGTGTCGGCAGCAGACTATTTGTTTGATTGATAAAGCATGCAGTCCTCGCGCTTTTCAGCTGAAATATTGAGGCATTGCCTTCTTCGTACTCCAAGGCAAACAAAGGGAGCAGAAAAAATCACCCGTTTTCCTTCAATGGAAAACAGCTCTAACCGAGCTCACTATCAAAACTCTCATCGCCAACCACCTCAGTAGTGCCGCCATAGGAGAAGTTTTACTTGGAAGGAAAAAGGATCACACAGGAACAATGATCAGGGTGATTCATGATTAAGTTCACAACTTTCCAATCAGAAACGAGTCAAGTCCCTCAAAAGGAACGGGCAAAGTCAACACTCTTTTAACCAAAATTCATGATTTCTCACGAGTTCAAAACAAATTCATCACAGTATTGTAGGTTTCTAGGACAGAAAAGGAAGCTATCAAAACCCAAACAATCTAACCTGAAACTTCCAGCAAAGCATACAAGTATTGTACATATTCTACTCAAACAAGAAAGATTTTCATGTTTGATTTTTATCCACCAGGTCCGTTTAGTTGAACACAATAGTGAATGATCCTTGCTTTCTTGTCTGCCAAAACTCCCAAGTGCCTCAAACAATGAGCAAAAACTAATAATTTCATTGTTTCACTTCTTTTATTGAGCCTTCGGTTTCTCAATCTTCACATATGGAAGAACGCCCATAAAATGGACCACTTTGGGGGACCATCCCCGTTGCTGAGCACGGCAGAACATCAAGAACGTGTTTGCAAAGTATGAATTAAAACCCATAAAGACATGCCACAAAGCATGACCCTGTGGGTTTATGGGCCATCTTGATATCTCCTTGCAGAAAATACGATCAAAAAGCCAACACAAAGTACCAATGAGAAGGGTAGCCACATACATCTTTGCAAGCCGCTTAGCAGAGACATCCTGTGTATAAATGTAGTACTTGTACATTCGAGGGATGCAGAGGAGGCAGAGGATTGCATAATGCACCTTGAAGCCAATTCCAAAACGCACCACTGAATGGACAGCAGCAAAAACAGCACCATACAGAAAGAGGAAGGTCGGCATTGTACTGCGATAATGCCAATCCGGTGAGTGGAGGATGTACATATATAGGAGCATTTCCCATACCATGGGGGTTTCATCACTCTGTTGTTGCCTGGAAATAAATTTCAACCATCATCTTCAAGCGTGAATCTCAACAATAAAAAACATTCATGGAAGTTCAGTATACTCACTCCATATAGGTAAGCCTAAATAAGTAGAGAGAGAGAGAGAGAGAGATCTTTTTGATTGAGGGGTGTCATTTCTAAGTGTCAATGGATTGTATTTCGACAAGAATACGAATGTATTGCCTTAAGCCTGCAGCAATGGTGGATGTACAAGAAAATACATCATGAAGCTGAGCCGTTTTTATCTTTTCAGGCATGCAGAACTCTTTTAACCAGACATGTATACTACTGAGAAACCTATCTGTTGGATGACTGCCAAATGCTTCCATGTGGACTTGAGGCTGAAGCAAAAACAGATCTTTCCACCTACTCTCTTTCGCTCCCTGAAGTCAATTCCTAATATGAACCCTGTGCCCCTCTATTCATGTCTGTAACCCATGTAAGAAGGATGATCAGATTTTCACACATCCCGAAAAATTCCCTTATCTGCCATTCCTAGTCATGTACCTTTTTGGGCATGGAGCCATCCAACATCATCAATGCCTTCAAATGAGAGAGGGTGGGATAGGAGTTGACTCAGGATATAGAAAATAACACAAACATGGAATCTAAATCAACTTTTTGAAGAAAAAAGATATCATCTTTTCTAATAACCGCTGAAAGAAAGCAGCGATGCAATTTTGAATTTCCTTGCCTTCAGAGGGCAGAATAAGAAGTTTGCACTGTGATGTAACACAAACATTTCTCACAGGATAAGTCATACAAAAGTTCACAACCATTATGGCTCCACGAGCTCAGCCTATTTAAATGTTTTCTCCACAACCTACGCACCAGCAACCCTACTTATGTATACAAATGATAATCACTCACATCAATCTGTTTAGAGCACGCCATAGATACAGAACCAGGAAGGAGCCTATCCCAAATGAAAGGCAAGAGCAATGGTTCAAACTGAATCTAATGACCATCTACCGATGATGATGATGATTTGTGACAAGGACAATTTATTTGTGACTTGAAGGCAAAAAAGTAGTAACGGAGCTGCCTGATAAAGACCGCATTGCCAATGTAAACCAACAGAAAATTCAAACTAAAGGAGTTTTATTTAGTTGGGAAATTCAGAATAAATTATCACAACTGCCAGCATATGATGCATTCTATTCAAATCAGCAAACATGAGAGAACTATCTATAGATAAAAAATTGTTGAATAAGATATCATCGGTGTAAAAGATGAAGGGGAAAAAAATAGAGAGTAATGCTTACACATGTTGCAAAGTGGCGTGGAAAATCATGCTTCCAATAGCAAGTATCATGTTAGATATGTGGAGAACACTAAATCTCTTCTCAAACCGCTGCCTTAATGCGTTTATAAGGCCAATGAGTGCCAAAAGAATGCATAGGATATTAGAAAGGGTGTTGTAGAATTCGGCAATATAAGAAGAATATGCATAATTCTTCTCACAGCACTCGGTTGTAGACGTGACAGGACCCCAGAAGCTCGATATTCCTCCCTCAGCCATTGTCGCTGAAGTATGCTTAAACTTTGAAAAGATTGGACAAATTCTCTAATCTCAGTAGGGTGTAAACAGAATAGATCAAGTATCTGCAGATTCAGCAACCCAAAAATCCAGTTAGACAACGTAGCAATGGAGAAGATTATTCATGAAGAAATCGAGAGCACGGCCGAACAATCGCGGGTTTTTCTTTTTCGTTTTGTTCATGTAAAAAATTCATTTAATTTGCGCTCGAAATGTGAAAAAGCGTGCATCTTTGCCGTGCAAAGGTGAAGAAAACAGGCAGGGGCTCAGGGCTCGTAGTAATATACAAACAGGAAGAGATGAGATAGAGCTGGGGTTGAGCCCAACTCCAATGATGATCAAATCTAGTAAGTAAATAATCAAGATTTAAGAAAAACAACGATAAGATCCAATCCAACCCATCCGTCGTAATAATTTACTTTTAACAAGAATGAATGAATCAAGGAAGCAAGATTTACCTTGAGGTGGTTGAAATAAAAAAAGAGGATATGGTGATGAAATTGATTGTCTGTGGTGGGCTTAAGAATACATGTCCCCGTCTCCGTCTCTGTCTGAAATGAAAGCTAACAGACAAATAACTTAATTAATTAATAATCTGGCGAAGAAAGCGGGGCAGGGAAGAGGAGGAGGAAGGCAGGAGAGGAGAGGAGATTCTGCTTTCGGCATTTCGAGAGGCAAGGCAGCAGCTGCAGCACGCACGATCCAAAGAACCAGAGAAGCATTAAACTCTTTCCTCTTTTTTAATTTAGCGAGGCTACTTTTGACTTTTTCTCGATTGCTTTCGTCGTCGTAGTCGACGCGTTCGTTCTTCCCTCTATGTTCTGCGAGTCAAAAATCAAAAGTGGCCTCTCTCTCTCTCTTGATGCTGATGCTTTACAGCTTTTAGTCGGCAAGTTCCCGGGCCTCCATATCATGCAGCATCCCATTTCACACCCCAGCCTAAGCCCATTTAATCTAATACCCCAGCTCAAGCCCATTTAACACTTCTCTGCCCTAACATCTTGGGTCAGAATTTACCATTAAATTAAGGTGAAGTCACCGAGCATTAAAATTGAAGCCGAAAGCTCTTTTCTTTTCTATTTAATGTTTTTTCAAACCAAATATATTTTTAAATCGCATCTAAATGTACTGCCAGATGCAAAATAATAGGTGAGGAGAGTCTCCCGTACAAAGGTTTTGTTGTGTGACAAACTAACTAACTATGTATGTATGTATGTATGTATGTATATATGTATTAGGCACGCGTGTTCCTTTTCCATTCAAAATTCGCAACATAAGCATCGATCGGGCAAATTCTTGACTCTCTAATGGGATAATTAATTAGGATACGGTTAGTGTTCTTCCCTAATGCATCTATCCCAGATCACGATCCGGTTAAGGTACCATACTACTACTACTAAATTAATATACGTAGCTTTGTATTTATTTATTAATTAATATTCTTATATATATATATATATGATGGAAAGTAAATGACTTTAGGAAACCTCAGTTTAGTCTCAAACAATTAGTTAATTGGCTCATTGAATGTAGAGAGGAAGGGAGAGTGTGTAGATTAGATTCATTGAACTTGGACATATATGTGTGTGTACATATAGACATCGTAAGAACACTTCACTTGTCTTGTCAGAAGAGCACCTCGGCTATTTTCCACGTCCAAGAAGATATATATAGGAAATTAAGGAAAGTATGTATCCTTGATCTTGACATTCATAATTTACTTATTACAATTGCTCAGCTGGAGTAGTTGTTGAGGAATCCAATCCTTGACTTCTCAAGCATTATTGGTCATGCATGCATATCACTGATCAAACCACCTTCTTCTAATCTCTGTCATTCTCGTTAAAACATTATTAATAATCTCCCTTAATACAAACAAAACATTAAATATTGATATGATTTCAATCTAATTAAACAGATCTTGATAAACACCCGATTGATGCATTTGAAATTATATATTTCCAAGGTTAATAATTGAATTAGAAATAAAAATTAAATTAGAGATCACCTCTTCAATCTATTCTAAAGAGGTGAAATATTTTTATATTAAAACTAACTTTTTTAATATACCTATCTATGCATCTCATCTTTATGTATGGACTATTATTAAAAATAAAATAAAAAATAACATATAAAACAAAACAAAATAAATTAATTTTATCTATTTTAAACATAAATCTAGTTATTTATCAATTAAATTCAATTCCTTGATGTATCATATAAAATATATATTATTGTTGTTGTTATTATTGTTATTATGCTTAAAGATCACATATATGTGTACATGTTGGGTCATGATGAATAATTAGTGTAGAATATACAGAGCTATGCATGCATGCATCTCCCAAAAGAACCCAATCAAAACCTTTTTATAATTAATTAAAAAGAAGGAAAAATAACCGCATGTGTGAGTCATTCAAGTGAGTGGGTTGTGTTGAGTTAGATCGCCGACAGGCAATGCATGCGTGCCAATGAGACAATGAACCTAGACCTTAAATAGTAGAGAGATTCTTTCAAGATTAACGTAATCAAGCCTACATACACACACGGACACAGTCATCGTCATAGCTAGTCCCACACACTTCAGCCCTATCCTGCCAGTTATATATATAATTGTCTTCACAATATCCACATCTTTGTGTCGCCCTTCCTCTCCCTTAATCTGAATCACATACAGCACTGTATACATCTTAATTTACCCCATCTCCTTCCTTAAGTTTCTGTTTAATTTCTACTGAAATCACTCTCCTCACACACACATATATTGTAGCATCAAAAGAGTGGTTTCAAGAAAGCATGTACTAATAGGCGAGGAGAGAATCAAGAAAAGTATATAGCAGTACTGCTTGTCAAGGAAAAATATGGCTAACACTGGCCCGGTGAGGTTCGAGAGGGTAGCTGCAGCTTTCAACGAGGCATCTCGGGTTATTAGGCTTTGCGAGAGTGGTGGGAGCGAGCACTTCTCTCCCGACAACAGTTCTGCTGATCTTGTCAATTCTTTTATTGAAACAGAATATAGGAATCAATTTGGAGGTATTGGAGGAGATCAAAACAACAAGGGTCATCGAGATCGTCTTGAAGACTCATCGGATTGCTCTTATTCTGAAAACAAAGAAAGGTTAGAGAGTTTGCTGAATATCATAGATAACGTGAGAGAAAAGATTTGCAAAGAGATAGGGTTCATAGGGGAAAGATCATCCCAAAGCTTCAAGCATAGATTGATGTCTCGTTTACGTGACCGCGGCTTTGATGCTGGTGAGTGCATTTTCCCTATCTAGTATACACAAACAAACAAATATATGTTTTTCCTTCTCGATCTGTCTTTCTATTAATTCGTTTTTTCTCTTACCTCTTATTTCTGCTGAAGGCATTTTGTGCTGTTGCAAAGAGAAAAGACATCAAATTGATGTTATCTTACTTGTTTTTTCTCGTATCAAAACTATAAAAAAAAACACCTGCAATACCAATAAAAAGATGCCTTAATTTGCTTAGATAACTTGTTTTACTTGTTTTCTCTCATATTCTTTTTTTTTTTTTTTATGAACATACGAATTATTTGAGTATGTAAGGTAAATACAAATTTGCTCCAATGTCGGCTGCCGACACTTACCTTGAATTGGCAATTTCATTTATTAACCATTTTGACCAATCAAAATGAAAATGTAGTAGCAATGTTACTTATTTGTTATCTAATTTTGTTCGCAATCGATC
Organism: Populus alba x Populus glandulosa; assembly: GCA_033617975.1. Classification (NCBI taxonomy): domain Eukaryota; kingdom Viridiplantae; phylum Streptophyta; class Magnoliopsida; order Malpighiales; family Salicaceae; genus Populus; species Populus alba x Populus glandulosa. The sequence continues at coordinate 110,791 of CM066146.1, forward strand.
TGTCCTTGTAAAGGTCTTTGCAAATCACGGTGGGAGAAATTTGGGAGGCATCCAGCAGGAGATTATGAGTATGTGGATGTGAATGTTAGTGGAAATCGCTACATTGTTGAGGTGTTTTTAGCAGGAGAGTTCGAAATTGCTCGTCCCACCAGTCGTTACGCTGAATTGCTTGATGCTTTTCCCCGAGTGTACGTTGGGACGCCTGAGGATGTTAAGCAGATTGTGAGATTAATGTGCAATGCCATGAGAGAATCCATGAACGCCATGGGAATGCACGTGCCACCTTGGAGGAGAAATGGGTACTTGCAAGCAAAGTGGTTTAGTCATTACAAGCGGACAACAAATGAAGTGTCAACTAGAACGTCGGGGTCGAAGTCTGATCACGAGGGCACTCCGGCAAAACGAGCTACTGGGTTTGAGGCTTTGCCGGTCAGAGTTTATTACTGCAGAGATGATATCGCTAGTAATGGTGGACTGGGAGTTAGCCATTTGACTGCTGCATTCAGAAGCAATGGCATAGACAGGTGATCAACTGATCATGATCGTTGCTAATTTAATTTCCAGAAGATTGCTTTGGTAGGTAGCTACCACTAGCCAGCCAAAGGCCAAGGCCACAGGTAAATTAAGCTCTGTGTATAAGGAAAAAACAGCATTTAGGTTATACTTTCGATGATTTAGTTTTGTAACTACCTCCCATTTGGGAATCTTAAAGGGAGGAATTTTGCTTCTAAAGCGATGAATACAAAGGAAGGCACTTAAGTTTGGCGTTCTGCTAGTATTAAAAACATCCAAGTTGATATCTCCATCTTCTTGAAAGCACACTGGTAACTGCTGCTGCTGCTGCTGCTTCAACTGTCTATAATGATAATATGAACAAGAATTTCATTTGGAAAATATGCACATAAAACAACTGAGCTTCACACCCCATATGAAATTAACATGGTTTATATCCTCAAACAGTGCAGGACGTGTCAGAAACAAAATCCCAGATGAAATTGAAAGAAAAGGCACTTCCTTTCTCAGTGAAAACGTGAAGAAAAATCAGAATTTAAAAACCCATAACAAATTAAAGCAGTTTTAGTTAATAAAACAAATAATTGAAACACAAAATCACAATAAGCAATCAAATTTCAACTATTTAACCATTATAAGAAGAATGAATAAACACCCTATAGTCCTCCTCTCTTTTTTTAAAAAAAAAATACCCCCTTTCCCAGACTTACTCCGCTTCCTTCTCTTTTATACTCGGTATAAACCATCTATCATGTTAAGTAAACAACTTCTTCCCCCCTCCCTTCCCTGATGAACCAATCGACAACAATCTCGTGTCGACTCTAACATCAAAAAACAACCCCCACTTTCCTAAAGCTCCCTTTACTGGTTCTACTCCCTCTGCTTCTCTGCAAACAGAAAGAGGACGGGAAGGGAAGGGAAGAGTAAAAGAGGGATAGGGGTTTCATTTTTCAAGAGCAGCCACCTCTGCTCTGAATAAAAAGAAGGAAAAGGCAAAAAAAAAAAAAAACAGAGAGGTGATTCTAGACGGCTCAACACCTAATTTGAGATAGAGGGGAAAAAAAAGAAGACTCGTAAACAAAAGTGGGAAAAACAGTGTTGTGTGAGTGGGTATACAGTGTTTTCCCACACCAATTGGTTTTTTCTGTATGTAATGCTGCAATTATAACTGTTATGAAAATTAAGCAGCGGGTTAGAAAGGCAAACATCTATGGCTGTTGTCTATCGCTTGACTCTTTCTTTCTTCGATCAGTCTTTTTTCCTAACCCTCGGGAGCTAGGAGTCCAGGTAAAGCAGATGAATATTCGGGGCTTAACAGACAGTAGGGGTGAAATTCGGTGGAGGCTGTTGATTAGCTCGCAGTTGGGCGGTAGAGGCACGGCCAGGAGTTTCAGTTGACCGAGTCCGAGTGGATCCATAACCACCTATGGCAAAGACAGTGGCATACTTTCCAAGTCGAGAGCTAGCATCGGAGGCAAAGGTTAAGAGGTGGATTAAGCTCCAGTTTAACTTTTAAAATCGACTGTTATGGTACCATGGAGATTATTTTGCCAGCAAGGTTGGATTGAAAGAAAGCCACTTTTTAATGTTGTCTTCAGAGAATTGCTTGCCATGGTACCACAGCCTTCCACCAGGCAAAGGCAGAGGGCATTAGTAAAAGCTTGTCCTCGTGCTTTCGCTTATAGGAAAATACTTGCATTTTTTTTTTAATCAATAACGACGATTCAAAGTTCAAACGACAGATAAATAAGAAACAAGATGATGTTTTAAAATCTAAAATACATAATTAATATGTTAAAGCATTTCAATTTTTTCTTAATCCAAAAACTTTTACCATGAAGGTTTTGAATACAGAAAAATTTAAAGATCATTTAATAATAATATCAGTATTTTTATGAAAAAAAATATTAAATAACTTAGAACAATAAATAATTTTAAAGAATCTTAAATTTCAAAGACAAAAATTATTTATTTTTAATTTTTAATTTCATTAATATTCTGAAATTTTTGTATATTTGTTTTTTTTAAAAAAAAGTGTGTGTGTTTATCTGGATGGTTCAGATGGTATTTATCATAGTTTTTAAATCCGGCCCGGATTTTGGGTTTTAACCGGGTCGCCCGGGTCAATTTTTTTTTTTAAATCAAAACAACATTGTTTTAATAAAAAAAATTAACAGGTTATAACCGGGTTTTTGATCTAGTCTTGCCTGGTCAATCGGGTAGTCGGGTCACGTCAGGTTTTTTATTCCCATATTTTTTATTCAACCCGACCCAGTTTCAATCCCAGGTCGGTCGGGTCCTAGGTCGACCCGCCGGGTTAGACCGAATTTCAAAGCTATGGTATTTACACTCTCTAAACCTTATCATTTCCATGAAAAAGAAAAGGGCCAAAAAGTCTTATGCTTTCAATGACATTAATAAAAGAGAAAAAAAAACTTCTTACATATTATTGATGAGACTGCACACATGGGGTCCTTAAGAAATCTTATTCACATCTATAAGTATGGAGAAATCATTATTTTACCATATACAATTATTTTAGATTGAGAGATATGACGGTTTATCATATCTTTAACATTTATATTGTAAAGGATCGTCTAGAATCAAGCATAAAGCCTTAGCAATGGTAATGTTTGAATTTTTTGGGACTAATATACTTGTCAAATTCAAGTTACTTTGGATTGAACTGACTATCAAATCCAAGCACTTTAGACTTGATTGTCCGCCGAGTCTACATACCTTAAGTCTAGCATGTGTGTTAGATCCATATTATTTTGGACTTAGTTGTCCACCAAGTCCAAACACCTTACGTGCCGATATTTACTAGACCCATATTGTTCTGATCTTGACTGATTGCCAAGTCTATATATCTTGAACTTAACTAACTAGCAAGTTCAAGTATATTGAGTTTGATATATTTGTCAGACCTTACATTACTTTGAACTTGGTTGACTGCTAAGTTAACATATTTTGGACTTAGTTAACTATCAAGTTCAAGTATCTTAAATTTAATATATTTGTTAGACTTATCTTATTTTGGACTTGATTAGTTGTCATGTTCATTTATTTTGAACTTGACTATAAAATCTATATAATTTGAATTGTGTATTAAGTTTAGATATATTAGGTTTGATATTTTTATCGAATTTATATTATTATAAATTTAATAATTATATGATTGATAGATAAAAAATATAATATTATTGTAGATTCGACTCATTATCATATCCAAATTTATTTTAAAAATATTGGTCACAGCCTATGAGGTGATGGGCACCCAATTTCTTTTTGTAATACAACTATACAAGTGTTGTGGTGAGGGATATGGCTTTCAAAGTGATTAGATTGGAGATGGGATAGATAAAAAGAAGTTCAGAACAGACTATTAATATAAGATCCTTTGGCCTTTGATGCTCTCTGCTTGGTTCTGCTTTAACATGCTCCTCTTTTCTTTTCTTTTCTTTTTCTTTCGTTTTTTGGTTCTTTTGAAATGTGCAATGCAAGGAGGAAGAGAGAGAGAGAGAGAGAATGTAGTCACGGATAGACGCAGACTGATGGGAGATTCAAAGCAGAGAGCCTGGAAAGTGACGATTGATTGATTGATGTAAGTGAAGGGTCTCTTGATAAGGCTAAATCCTATGCCATTTCCCTCTGCTCTCCCTTTTAATCTAATCTAATCTAATATATCTCTGTCAAAGACAGACAGACAGACAATAATATCAATAGATTGTGAGAAGCTCGGTAAGCAGATCAGTCAATCGGAGATGGGACAATCCACCTCACACAACAGCCGGCCTGTTAGCATCTCATTTGATATAGCTACAGCCGCTTTGGCAACTCGAGGAGAAGGCCATTTTTTGTGTGCCTCCCCTTGGTGCATGTACCTTACCCAAAAGCATCCCAATACACTAAGACTTAAATGAATGAAAGCACCGTGACCGGAGAAGAAAAGATGTGAAAGCGGGCAGGTGTGTCTTCCCGGTGCTACAGGCTGCTTTTTATATCGAGTCTCTCGCTGGAAGAAACATCTGAGCTGCACATCTAAAGCTCAAGGCGAAGCTTGTTTATGTCATCACTCCATGCTGTTGCCCTGCCCATTCAAAGATGGACCAGTTTTCCTTTTCCACTAAAAGGCCCATTAAAAAATAAAGTCATTTGGACCACCTCCACTCGTAGCAAAACCATCTTCGTCTTTCCAGATGGCTAATGGAATCTTCAAAGGCAAAGTAGCCACCGAAACCAATAATTGGATAAAAAATCAGCAACCTCTCCTCTCCTCTCCTCCCCTCCTCTAGAGGGAAAAAGAGATAGCGAAAGGTAAGGAAAGAGTCAAGTTTTGAGCTCCCAAAAAGAGTTAACCTTTATATTTATTACGTAACCGCCCTCGCAATCCTTCTCCATTCACTGCTGGTAGACATAAATAACCCCAAACCGCGTTCAAAACCAAACCTTCAAAAGCCCATCATTCCCCTCTCTCTCTACATTTGTTTTAATAAAAATAATAATAGGAGGCAGAGAGAGAGAGAGAGAGAGACGAGAGAATTGTATTTTCCTTTCCCTTTTCCTTTCAATTAGCTAATTGTACAAGAAAGGAAAGGATAGGAGAAGGATCACTACTAGTAGTAGATCCGACACCGGTTTGAAAGTAATAATGGAAGGAGTCGGGGCGCGGCTGGGGAGGTCTTCCACTCGCTACGGGCCGGCCACGGTGTTCAGTGGGCCGGTGAGGAAGTGGAAGAAGAGATGGGTCCATGTCAACCCATCATCCAACCACAACAGCATTCACTCTCATCACCATAACGCTACTACTAATGCTGCTGCTGCTTCTTCTTCAGCCGCTAATCATTCGAGCTCTTCTAACGGTAATAACGGCTCCCATCTATTGCTTTACAAGTGGACCCCTTTGTCTCAATCCAACGGTTCGTCCTCTACTACTAACCACTTCAACGGTAATAATATTAATACTACTAACGAAAATGCTAATCTCTCCAATGGCGACGTCACCGAGGAGCCTCCCAGGCGTAAATTCAAATACATCCCGGTATTGTTTTTCGTTTTCTTTTCTTTTCTTTGGTTCAATTGGATTCATTGTTTTTTTCTTTTTAGGATCTTGGTTTTAAAGATTAAATGGGATTTTGTGGAATTAGGTTGCCTGATTTAGATCTGGATCCTGGATGAACAGTGCCTTTTGTTTTCTCAGTAAAACCCTAGCCTAACAAATAGAGGAATTCTGGAGAAAATACTTAACGGATTTTGTTAGACTGTCAGGATTTTACAAGGGCTTTTTGAAAGTTTTTGTTTTTCTTGCTTGCATTGATGTTTATTTGAGAAAAGCGAACTAAAATAACAAGTGCCAATGGCGATTCAGGCTTGCACAAGGGACAGATTGGGCTAGATACTGAAAAAGATTGCAAGTCCAGTAGGATTTCAAAGCTATAATTCTCAGTCACCCTAGGACATTGTGGACTTGGTACCGAAAGACTGCCTCACTGGTAGTATTTGTAGATTGTGATGTAGACACTTTAACTTTATGACATCTTTTTCAAGTTTACTTTAATTTGCTTTTTGGCTACCTTCTAGAGTTTTCAGACATGTAATTGGGTATAGATTCCTTCCTCATTCTATTGGCAATATAACAAATATTCCATTTCGTGGGTTTTCCCTGATCCCAAAAGGTTTTCCTAAGTTAATTACGAGGAAAATGACATTGTTGGATAGTGTCAATTACACTACAGGTAGTTACGGTTATAAAGCCTTTCAAGGATGCAATTGGTACAAGAAAACTTGCATGAGTTTTACACCTGTAAAGCACAATACGTTTAGTTATGTGGTAATCAGTGTAGTTATATCAGTCAAATACACAGAACATGGAATGATGTTCAGCTGAAATGAATGAGAGAACACAACCGTGTTTATGCTAATCGTCTATGGTTTTCATTTTTCACTAGCTTATGCCTGGTTGACTAGCACAAACAAAAGGGTAAACTTGAGGTTCAGTGATGGTTCAAAGTAAGGTGTCGGTGGATGCACCCGTGGCTCAATTAGAACTTGGGTCGAATTGCTAGCATATATGTCAATTAACTTTAGGATATTTTCCTTCAGTTCAAAGTGTATGGTACCCATGCCCTTGTTAAAGTTAATTGGCAGTTAGCTGTCTTAGCTTGATTTATTTGAATGGTAATAAGGGCAGAGCTATTGCTTTAGCAATGCAAATACCTTTTTTTGGAAAATACAGTTATCATGCATCAAATTCTCTATAAATCTAATTATTCTCATGTTCCTAGCATGTTCAATGAGGCTTCAGAAATTGGAATGCCCTTGTAGCAATCAATGAAAGGCTTTATTGGAGAGATTTTTAGAGCCTCTTTGCTTGTCCTTATTGAATACAATTGTTCCTTATCCTCAAGAACAGAGAAAGTGAGAAACTAAAGCTTGTAAATGATGATATAGTGTGCCTACAATTGTTGTGGGTTCAGTGTGAAAGAAATGCTGTAGAATTACTAAATCACAAGGCAGTAGCAAAGTTTTGTGAGGCTGTCTGTATACTGGCTACTCTCATTGCAATGCGAAGCTAATGACATCTACCCATTGGTTTTTTGGTTGGTCTGCAACTCAATATTATAGCAAGCCAAGATCCTGAAAGTTGTCTTGTTAGTCTAAGTTGAGTGCAGTAGATCATTATTGGATCGTCAAGATGTACACATGACATTTATATATCTTACATTGCGGGCTTTAAAATCTCTGGGTGCTATGAGTGATGTCCTACATCATATGTCTAGGGTTACAAAACAAGGCATCTAGTTATAAACAAGTGCTGTGGTCACCATTCATCTAGCTTTGGAAGACATGGTGCTTCATTGTGGCATGAAGATGGTACTGCCACACATTTTGAAACAGTTGCGTGGACAAAATTCTTGTATAGTTTTCCTTTTATTCCATTTGTCACACACTATTAACATGTCGGTGTGTTTAATGCACATAAGGAGAGTGGTTTTTAATTGTTCGGTGATTGGTTGAACTATGGGCCAAGCAGTAATTTTATTGAAGTTGCTGTTGATAGAGAGACATTGAAATGAAATTGTGATCGGAAAGCGCAAGATTTGGAGACTTTTTTCCCTGGTACAATTTTTTCTTAATTGACTGAAAAAAAAAAAACGAGAGGCTGTCTGGTACCTTCAAATGGTGGCAAGTCAGTGGTGATAATCTTTTCTTAGTTCCTTGTGTAAACATGAGTATGCTGGTGTAATACTTGAGTTAAAGCTAAGTGAAATAGTATAGTAAAAGCTTTTCCAGGTAGGGGCTTTTTATGGAAGCTCATAGATCTTCACGTATGGGACCATGGATTTCCATTGTGTTATGGTGGAAGAGCTTTTGGAGATTGTGAACTGTGTAGGAAACAGACAGGATTGTGTACCTAAAGCATTACTTTGGGTTCTATTGTAAGAGCAAAACAAAGAGTGTGCAAAGTAAATTTTTGGGTTACACATTTTTGGTGTACTGGACAGTTTTTGCTAACGAAGATGAAATCTTAAATTTCATCAGTCATTGATTTTGGTTATATTCCATGTGGTGTTGTTTTTTCAATAAATCTGGCATTTGTTTTTTCATGAATTATAATTTCTTTCAATTCTACTTTGCTGTTAACTAAGCTCATTGTCTGCTATTTGGCCTGTCTGACCATGCAGGTTGATTTGCTAGAGAAACAGAAAAAAGAGGCTGAAGAACAAGAGGCATCAGAAAAGTTTGACGATGAATCGAAACCAAGTGATACCGATCCTAATGCTGCGGAGCCAGTTTCTAAGAGTGACAGTGCCGATGAAAAACCTGACATCTATGATGTACCCATGGAAGAAAATCAGGTGAATGGTTAATGAATTTATTTTCTTATTTCCTATCCATATAGGGTGTCTTGTTTGAAAAGTCCATAAATTCCATAAGGCCCAATTGGACACCCACAATTCACTTCTTAGCTTTCCAAAGACAAGCATACTCTGTATGCTGTTACTCCACAATATACAGAAGTATTGTGTGAGGAATGTGATAGAATGTTCTCATTTGAAGTTCTTATCGCAAGTTTCAATCTAATTTTGGCTTGAACATACTTCAATCTCAGGATGGTAATCAGGTGGTACGACAAGACCTGAATGAAAGCACTTTGGATTTGAGTCTAGGCCTGCTCTCTTGATGGTGACCGATTCAAAAGACCTGTCCAGAGATGGGCAGTTGAAAAGAGTGAAATCGAATGGTGTTGATAAATTGCGGAACCATTTCTTAAGATTATTGACATACAGGATTTTTACCAAATGGTGTATTTTGTTGCGAAATCGGAGGCAATTTTCCCTATGATCTATTTGCCCGCCAGTTACTGAGGGCAAGGGTGTGAGTGGCAAATGCATTAACTTTTAGTTCGTTTGAAGACCTGTACTGAGCTGATTGCATCTTGTAAGATGACGACATCTATTTTTTTAATTATTGAACAATTGATTTTCCCCCTTCTTTTTTTCTGGTATTCTTGAAATGTCATTTGAGACTTGTGGTTTTGTATATGCCCAAAGGCAAAACGATAGTTGATTGAATCTTCTGTTCCAAACATAATGTTAATGACTACTTTTTCTAAACTTGAAAGTGATGTTAGGATTGATCTATGAACCTGGTGGTTTCTGGTTTCTAGACCAACCACCATGAATCTCATCCGTGTAGCTGCTTGGTTTAAACTTGGATTGATGCGGGCAGGACTGTTGTGCGCACAGGCGGTCTAAATTTAAGGAAAAGCTACTGGTGGATCTTTACTACATTTCTACTTCTATAGATGTCTTTCTTGTTATTGATGAATCAAGGCATGAGCCAATGATACTAGGGGAGAGTGAGAGTTTGGTGGTAAAGAGTTGAGGGGTTTTCTCTATTAATTTCATCTTCTTTTTTTTTCCTTTTAATTTCATGTATGTATTGAATTCAACGATTTTAATTAAAAAAACATGAAGGGAGCAGGAGGTGATCTCAATCCGTTTTTATAATTGGCAAGGCATGTTAGATAGAAGATGATTGAACCTGTGCGACTCCAGGGACACCAAAAATTGAACGATTGAAGAGCAATTTACAAAGTAAGATTATACAGTTGCTCAAACTAGCAAGAACTGCACATTATTCACTCAAAAGGAAATAAACAACAGATAGCACTTGTGGTTATCATGGCTTTAAAAAGCACAACGAAATCTTCTTCCACTTACAAATTGCCGTATCCAAATCACAGCTAAACCATCCAAAGCCTTGCGAGAAGGCAGAGTGGCTTCATTACAGGAGATTCAAAGTATGATTATTCCTTCGCAACCGCAGCTTCTGCCTCAGAAAAGTAATCACGCCTGGAGATGTAGAAGTGCTTATAAATCTTTAATGGCAATAGCTAGAATGATTCATTAATTAAAGAATTCAAGCTCTGCTTCCTGTATTTTTCTACTGATTTGCCACATGCTTGCTGCTCCCATAGAAAGATTTACAGCACAAGATTTGATCACAAAAGATATAGAAATGGAAGTTGGAAATTAAAGACGAGCCACAATTTTTCAATTACGAAACACAAGTGATGTGCATGGTGGTGGTATTGTTCCAAGGAGATGAGAGGAGCTTGAATGGTGCAATCTGGTGCCTTGCCCAACTTATCTCTCATCTTTCCAATGTTGATGGAGATCTATTCATCAAACCCAATCAAGTTGATAGGAGCAGTATCTTCTTCCTTCTTTTTAGTATTTTCTGCTATGAATTGTATAATGGCTATAAATACCAAGGTTATTTTCAGTAAAGAACAAGCTTAAAAATCCAAGACAGAATTCTCCTCTGCTACGTTTCTTCTTCGTTAAAAAATCCATTGCATTTCACTGAATAATAAATACCACATCTTCCATTTAATTTCTGGAGGTTCCCCATTTTATATTAACCAGTAACTGATAGATTCACAGAAAGGTATCGTATTCCTCCTATCCAATCAAAATCACGAATAAAATTCAAGATTTTCCAATGAAGGCGCATTCGCAATTCATAATTCAGTTGTTGTCGTGGTATGAATATCCAATGCCATCCCTCCTGGATTCATTTTGTACATCAAAACCCACAGAATCCTGTTCTATATTTAAAATTTTTTGGTGGACTGAAGAAAGGAAAAGAGAAAGAGAAGAAATATGTTGCCGCATTGCTTGCCTTCCCTGTTCAATGGCCTACCATACCTGCCGGCCGACTTCATCTCGTCTAGAGTAGACAGCAGTCATCAGCGCTTCCTCCTTTTCCTTTTCCTTCCCTTGGCCCAACCAATTAAACAACATTAACAAAATACCTTCAGCCGACGTCGTTTATGAGTTCCCTATAAATATAAATAAAGCAGTCTATTTTATCAATCTGCGGGCCCCTCTTTCTAGAGAGAGACTAGAGGAAGAGGGAGAGAAAGGAGGACAGAAAAGAAGCGAGGAGTGGACTATCTATCGCAAGGGAGCACACAGCAATGGATTCCCAGACGCAAAACACATCTCTGCAGCGCCTTCAAAACGTCGAAAAGGTAATTTATTTGTTGAATTGATTTGACGAATTGAAATCTGGTTAGCAGAGATTAGTTAATTGTTTTGGATGGGGGCAACAGACAGTGGTTAGGGTTTTGGAGGTAGCAGGAGGAGTAATGGATGAGCTTTCAAATCCAACAGGTCCTCGAAAAGAATTCATCAACAATCATTGCCGTGACTTCATGCAAATGATCAAGGTCTAACCCCTTCTTCCTCTTTTTTTTTTTAAAAAAATTATTTTCTTTCAATTATTATAATTTAATTGCTGTAACGAGCAGGATATTCAGTTTACTTTGAGGAATGAAATAAAAAGTGCTTGTGAGTATCGTCCCTTCGAGAAGAGTGATTACACTTGTAGAATCTCTAATGAAATCTGTCTCAGCAAATTGGAACACACCCTTTCTCAATTGGATCTCATCACCCAAACTATCATTCCTCAATACCACCATGCCCATGATTCTACTGCTTCTTCTGCTTCCTCTCCCATGGAGTTCTAGGTACTCTCTATCTCCCTGGGCTCTCACCTTTACTTGCTTCTTTCCCTCAATGCAATCTTTATTTTGCAGGTCTTGGAGAGGAGATTCTACTTTCTGGGTTTTCCAATATCTGTAAGCATGTGCCTTTGACTATGCTGATTGTTTCTTGATCATCAGCTACTTCACATGTGGGGTCTCAATGTTGTCAAACAATCACCCTTGTTCTTTTGTTACTGCCACCTTATCTAAACCTCCTGTTTAAATTTTCTTCATCTATCTATCCACTTTATTGTAAGTTTTCATCTTAGACATATGTGCTAGCTCCTCGATAGACTAATGAGCTTTTTTCATACATTATTGGCGTGTACTCATCTATTTATCTATTCCATTTCTGATATTGATTTTTCGAGTTGCCAAAATTTTTCAAGCAAGCTCACCTTGTCTTTCCCGGTTCTTTTGGTTGTCCATTTGAATATAAGAATCATTTGTTTATACAAATAGCTAAAGAGTGTAAATTAACTAATGATGATTGTCATTCAACTATCCTTTTCTCAATATTCTCTAATACTCTATGTAGTAACTACAAATTGACGACTTTAGGACTCTCCTGCATTCATATGTAGTTCCAGTTAAGTGTGGGGCTGCTCTGAGCTGACACGGGGGGGTAACAATGCACATGATAAAACCTTTTGCGAATCATGGGGCTAGCTGGAGATTGTTGGTGTTTGGGTTCTAAGAAAATGAGATTGGGGATCACAATGCGGATGATGAAACCTTTTCGGTTGCAGTTATCGCTGTGCAAGAAATAGCTTTATGGCCTTGTTGCAGCCGCTGCAAATCATGGGCCGGAGATTGTTGGTGTTTGGATTTAAGAAAATGAAAGCTAGTATTTGGTGAGCCAAGTTTTGTAACCATCCAAGAGATAAGCTACGTTTGCGCTGTCACATGTTTGTTTCTATCAGCAGAATAGCTCTGAAACTTGCTTATATCTGCGTATTCATTTCATGGAGCAAGGTGAGCCCGTTTTGGTACCCATTTTTTCGTGGCAACACCCATTTCATGGAGCAGAGCACGCGTTACATTAAAACTCACATGGCATTTTGAAATATCAGAAGGCCCTTTTGTATGTAGGTGCGAAACCGTCTTGATAAGGTCAGTCATCCAGCCCATCTTGTAGAAAGCCAGACTCGATTGCTTGAGGCCTTTGTTGTATGGCATGCAGTCACTAGTTGTGTGCCTCGCTCAACCAAAAAAATGAAATGGGTACTTCTCTTCATTAGAAGGCTTAATAGTTAATAAATCTCAGGGGCCTTGATAAATTGTAAACTGGTGAGAATGAACCCACAGGACTGGTTTCATTGTTGGGGCAGAGTGAGTGTATAGCAAGAAGACCATGGCACATCGACCCAGTGAGGATCTTGCTCGGTCCAGAAAAGGGCTCTAATAGCCCAAACTATTACACAACAGAGAAAAAAGAAAAAATGGATCACAGACACCTTCGTTGCAAGTGCATTCAGCTTTGGTTGCAGCCAGGTTGTCTCTTCAAGCTCGGTGAGCTCCTACGGCATCAATCACGAGACCCGAGTATTCTTCTCTAAAAGCTCCAAGCCCTTGTCGCTTCTTCGTATGCAACCATGGTCCAAATAGCATGCTAACCATAACGGGTTTTGGACTCAACTAAACACATCTTCACCCCCTCGGCGTGATGGATTCCCTCTGAATATGTGCGTTTTTTTTTAGCGAAGTGATGGAGGGTGTTTTTGTTTTTGTAGGAATAGAAAAGAAAATTTAATCATTTATGGTTATTTTTATTATATAAAAAACTAATTAATCATATCATCTAAACTTTTAATTTAAATACAGATTTTTATAACAATGGAAAATAATAAATTTGGAGAGAAGAATGCTTAACGGATGCAGCCGTTAAGTTTGGGTCACCATGGAAGACCAAAAACAATGCACCAGCTTCTGCGGACACTGACAACAACAAGAAGGCCAATAGCAATTTTTCATTGACCCTCCTCTTGAGCACTGCTATATTCTTCATAGCAGGTTTTTTTCCAGCCCAAAAACCCATATTTCTTCTTCTTCCTCTTGTCAAACCATGGCTGCTTCTCGTAGCTTTGTACTATGGCTTCATGGACTGGTGACTCGGGCCCTGCCAATGTACTCATCAAGACTCTCCTATTAGCTGATAGCGTTTGTATTTTCTGGACTGATAATGGCAGAGAATCGTGGTCAATTGCTTGAGAATTAACTTAGATTGATTTTGTGAACTTGTGAGGTAGAGTATGCTAGCATTTTTTAATATTGGTTGAGGATTCACAGGGAGTGGAGAAAGCATAAGGTGAACTAACAAAAAGAATTAGTGTGAAAGGAAATCATGTTTTAGTGCTCTGAGTTTTCAGTAATACACAGGATTCATTGCTTTGAGAATTTGAGATTGGACTGCATATTGAATCAGCAGATAGAATGCAGCGAGTCACCTGAAACAAACCAATTTAATGGTACAATTCACTAAGAGTTTAAGAAGATCACATCATGTGGTGCTTTATGCTGGTCCTTCCCTCTTTATTCTTTACACTGTTTTGTCACAATCCATCTGTTTCGTGATTGGTCATGCCTTGTATAATTATGTGACTGTTTGTTGTTTTTCTTTCAATCTTATTAATTTCGGTGATTTAGTTAAGGAGTAACTATTTCATTTAGTTAGGGATAATTGAGGTCAGGGCTTGTTCAATTCAGCTAATCTCTAACTGGTGATCTGAATGGATTTTCTAGTTAGACAACTCGATCATTGTTGTGGGCTTGGGGTTTTATGCATTCTAAGGAATTGATTTGCTTTTTCGTGGTTCCCTCTTTATGTTGTTTTGAATAATATTTTCATAGGGCTTTATATGAGAAAATTTGCTGAACTCTATGTGTGTGCAAAATTGTTTGAAATAGCTGTTGCATGTTTGTTCAAAATGGTTAGGCTGGTTATGGAGGACAAAGGCAAGAAAATTTCTGGGCAGCACACATTCTCTAGAATTTCTCTTATATTCGAACCCTAGCCTCTAACAGCTGCCTTTTTCTTCCTCGAGGGGATAACTCCCAATTGGTGTTGTTGCTGTTTCATTACCAATGGTTAAATTCTGTTTGTTACCAATCGCTTATCAATTAGGAATGTCATCAGTTAATGGCGTGATATACAATATTTATCGTTGTCGATACTGATTCATTAGAATGTTGGAATTTGGTGGGATTTGACAAGGACGAGAAGTGAAAAGTCTGGAAATGCCATGTCTTTTATCAATTTACTTGTAGGTTGTTATTTTAATCGTAACAAATGGAGAGCACAGATTGAACCTAACAAGAAGAGTTAGTGGAAAAAGATGTCACCGGGGAACCTTCTTTCGTTTTAGGTACTGTGAAGATTACATAGGACATTGGATCAGATACATTGCTGTGATTTCCCAGGAAAAAAATTTATTCAGTGGCACAATTCATTAAGGGTTCAAGAAAATCATATCGTGTGGTACTCTCTGCGTGTCTTCTTTTTTGCTGCTCTGTTTTTCTTACTTTATTTTTCTGTTTTATGATTTTTCAGAACAATCAGGTGGATTACCACTCTTAAATATTGATGTATTTGATTTACCTTCACCTTCATTGTTTTTTATCACTTTTATCTCCAATTTATAATCCCCTTTTGTTTTTTGGGTGAAACAGGTTTTAACATAGTGCCCATCTATGTGGTTTATTGATTATAGAGTTTCAGATCATATTAATCTTCCTAATTTCCTTCTTTTGGTTGCTTAATGTACCCTTCCCCCCTTCTTTTCAAATTTTTTTAATTTTTATTCGTATATACCCATAGATGAGCTCATCATTGTGTATGCAACCTTACAAGTTGTTCATTTTAACAGTGAGATATTTTCAAATTTCTTGCTTCATGCAACCCATTTCTCTACAAAGTAGTCCGTGGCTTGTCCTTGTAGATGGCGCTAAAATGCCATCTTGGTTTGAGGTCCATGAGATACCTGTGACAGCTGTAAGAAAGTTTTCTACATCTTTTCAGATTGGTCTCTCCTGACTACATTCCAGACCTCTTGATCCCAATTCCAGAACTTTGGGTACTGTTGGACTTGCATACGTTTACTGTTATAGGTCTAGGACCTTTATGAGAGCCTGTCACATGTATGGGGGGGACAAATCTTCAGATATCATGCATGTTGTGGCAAAATGATTCCAGTTTGAAGCAGTCAACTACTGAAACATTCTGAGCATTTTCATAAACTGATGGTGGATGCTGTATTTCTTCAAACTTTTATTCCGTCGACTTTTGTGGGTTGACGGGGTCATAAAATAAAAGGGGAACGCAAGTTAGTGGCTTGGATTGAGTCATGCTCCAATTGTTGAACTGAACTGTAGCAAAACAATCCTGCTCAGGGACGGACTTGCATGGAAGGCAGGAGGGAATTGATAAGCTGGGCCCCATTAGAGCTTGCGGTCAAACTGTTATGCCTGAAGACTAGACTTTGGAAGTGCAAAACGCGAAGGACTCACCAATCCAAGACTCGGCTGTCAACAAATTTCATGGAAGCTTGTTATCACTTAATAAACCCTAAAAAATAAAATTCGGACATGGTCAAACCGTCCAAAAAGGTTCAGCCCAGATAAGGTGAAGTTAAGATAGGAGTTTTTTTTTTTTCCAAACTTGCAGACGTGTAAAAAATATTTCCAAACTAGCATAATTCAAAGTGATACACACGGCCAGTAGGCCCAGATTTTTCTGTTGTGGACGCGTATGGTACACGCAGGAGAAGGGTGAAGATTATTTGTTGGTACGTATAATAAGTGACAACAGGTGAGCATGCCACGTGACTTACTTAGAATTTGAGATTTTTCAATTGTTATAAAAATATTATCATTGATTGTTCTTCTTATTTCATGTTTAGGTTATTATGTCAGCCTCTTTACCCGGACTGTATTTGATCTTTTAACTTGTATATTTAGTTCATTTTAGATTTATTATTATGACCATTCCATCAATTAAAATAATTTTCATTTAAGTCGGGCAAAAATCAATTCTCTCTTCTTTTTTAATTTTATTCTAAAGCAAACATTAACTTTTGTGGATTTTTTATTTTTTTATTTTTTAAAAGAAGAAAGACTAGCCCAAATCTGACCATCAATGCCACCGCCTCTACTTAGTTGAAAAGTGGCGTGTAAAGAGGGACATTTAACTATTTAAGTGACAAGACAGGAACCAAAGGCAAAGGTCCCATCACATCAGTACTTGCTACTTACTTTCTGTCTTATGATTCACTCAAAACTTGGAGTACCGAAGACAGTACACCTTCATCTGATAAAATATAGCACTGCCCACACACTAACCTGTACTCCTCATGTCCCTCCAAAACTATGTCACCAACCCCTATGCTATCATAGTGTGTGAGGGTGTTTTATAATAACCTCTCCCCTTCATCAAAGTTTCAAAGTCTTTAACTTCCACCAGTCTTTGCCTCTGCTAGATAACCCCCCTTCCCTTCTCTGCTCTCCTCTCCTCCCACAGCATCCATTCTATCCAGCGTATCAGCTATGAAGAAGCTATACCGTAAAGGCAAGGTGCATCCATCAACGCCAGTAATATCAGACCACCTGTCCTTTCTTCCGGCCACCATCCTTGCCCTCACAGCTGCTCTCTCCCCGGAGGACAGAGAGGTCTTGGCCTATCTTATCTCCTGCTCAGGCAATAACAATATCTTCTACAGCAACTGGTCCAATATTAATAGCTGCAAGAGTAGTTGTAACCAAAAGACAACTTCTTACACCAAGAGCAGCAGCAGCAGCAGCAGTCATGACCACCCTCCTATGTTCAACTGTGATTGTTTTAGGTGCTACATGAGTTATTGGATTAGATGGGACTCGTCTCCTAACCGGCAGCTCATTCATGAGATTATTGATGCTTTTGAGGATTGGTTGTTGAAACAAGGTAAGAGTAGTGCTACAAGCGGCAACAAGAACAGGAAAGACAGGAAAAGGAAGGGAAACAGTCATGGTTCTGGTGACCTGATCAAGAGGCCAGAGTTGGGAATGAAGGACAAGCCTGATGAGTCTGATTCAGTGGATGGAAATAGCAGTGGTAGTGGTGGGAGTGAAGGAGTTGGTGGTGGTGGTGAGGAAGGGACAGAGAAGGGGTCTGTCAGGAGGCTGGTGAGCTTCATCGGGGAGAGGATTTGGGGTGTTTTGGGTTAGTGAATTAGATCGAAACAAAAATGGAAAAGGCCTGGTGGATTTGACTTGTCGTAGAACCTGCAGGCTACTTTTCTGGCATTTCAATGTAAGACCATAAAGGGAAGGTTCTTCTTGTTGTTTTTTTAATTTCCCATCTTTTTTCTAATTTATAGTGTACAAATATGGTGGCTTAGTTTTGAACCATCAACAATTTTGATGGTTTTTTTTCTAGCGAATTCACATACTACATCTTTATCTAGCTAGCCTTCTGATTTACTTAATCAAGTTAGGCGGTGGTTCTCATTGGTATTAGTAGTTTTTGTTAATTAATGCTTAATATTAATCTTGGAGTTCACTGCTCCATTCAACACTCAAGAATTTGATTTAAGAGGAAAACGATTCAAGAATCAACCCTCTTCCTTTTTTTCCATTACATTTAGAGAGTTTTCACCCAAAAACGACATGCAAATCCATGAAATTTAACCTGGAGAGGCATGCCCTGGCAAATGGTTTCCAAGTTTGTAAATTGTGTGCTGATGGCAGAGACGGGAGGGCAAGTGTGATTCCGTGAGTGATAAATAAAAGCCTTCAATCAATGAAGAGAGCTTTATAGGTAGCTGCTAGCTAGGAGGTGTGAGTGGAGATGTTTGTTTGCTCATTGCTGGTGGGAACTGAATGGAATAAGTAGGTGTCATCGTCGTAATCGAGGTCGGCAAAAGCATGCCAAAAGAAATCTTCGATTAAAGCAAAGGGAAATGCATGGTCTGTAATTAATGGTTATTGCCTTGAATGGATGGATCTCTTTTTCTTAAAGAAAAAACAAGAAGAAAAGAGCTCAGGCCACCCTAATCCACCATTCGTGTCACCGCTCCCGTCCAAACCTCTTTTCGGTGTTCCCGATGGCCTATAGTGGCATTCCATTCTTCTTCTTCTTAATTTCTACCCTTGGACCATGTGAAGCAGGCCTAGAGCCCAAGAAAATGGGTTTGGTATGCAGTTTTACACCATGCATGCATGTTGATGCTGGTAATTAACTGGCATTTAGCAGCGGGTGCCTCCCCGATTGGAACCCCTAGCGATACTTCGTTGCGAAGCACCAATCACCATCTAAGATGGTGTCCTTTCGTATGCAGTGATGACGGGGTCTGTAAAATAAAGAACACAAGTTAGGTGCACGCCATGGCTTGACATGCTCCCTCCCTTCCACTACTGACAAGTCATTTCGTATATTTTTCTCAGTAAAGGAGAATTCAAAAGGATACCGTGTAAGCACACCAAACCATCCTTTTTTCCACCATGAACTATTTATTAATGTAAGCATATATATATATATATATATATATATATTCCACACCACGCTTGATATTAATTTTAGCTTTGGTAGGGGGGCAGGCATCTCTTGATAGACCAGCAACAACTAACAACCGAAAACATGAATGATTGGGTTGTAATGAAGGGAGAAATGTATGTTGATTTCATGGTGTGAGGGACCTGGTCAAGAGTCAATTTCAATTGTCATTTCCCACTGAAGCTCATCATGGCTTCTGTAATGGCGTCAAAAAGGTCTCTTTTTTGCTGATGATATTCGCACCCGCAGCTCTGTTTGTAATACGCTGGTGCTAATCGAGTCAATGAGTTTTATAACTGGAATGCGAATCTCTGCCTCCACCGTGTTTGCCCTATTTTCTTATAATTAAATTATACATGAAGTCGTCATAGCAAGTGGCTCTGAGTCATTTAATTTTGAACCGTGTTAATTGGAATCAAAAGTTTGAATTGATTTTGGAAATGGTAAAACAAGACCCGATGATACGCAAGGCAGTATCTATCTATCTATGACATGATGTTACACATTGACTCTCTCTGTGGGTAGGAATCAGTCAGTCAATACTTCGGTGAGAGTCGACGGCCACAAAGCAACAAGAAGCTCATCCACATTTACCTTACCTCCTCTATCAGCAGCTAATTCCATCGCAGCTGATCTTTGCTCCCGTGTGTGACCCACCTTGACATAAGTTAACCTGCCTGGTTTTGACTTGGTTTTCTGGTCTTAAATTCGAAGGAACAAGGAGCAGTCAGCCAGTCACGTTCCATACAAAAAGTCCTTCATAATTCACTACTGTTCATAGATCAAGCAGCTTGCATCTCCATCAATTTCCTTCGTTGGATTAGCCTACTTCTGGTCTCATCACAGTCAAAAGTTGACAAATTCATGCATGCTTAGGATTTGAGGTTGAAGAACTAAATATTGTAATCTTTTCTGAAAAGGGTAACTCATGATGCCCATGCTACCACCGCAAGTGTCATATCGTCCTGCTTTTCTCAGTGGCATGTGACCAAGCTGCCTAAAAGGCTCTTTAATCGACACAAAAGCATATTTACACCATAAACCCATTATTGCAAAGACCACCTTTTTTTTTTTGGTGGATTTTAATGTATTTCTCTTCTCGGTCATAAATCAACTTCCAACTACTTTAGTGAAGCAAAAAACTAAACAGATATGAGAAGAAGACCAATATGGAGACAGAACATGGTCATCAAAAGCAACGACACTATGTAATGTAAAGAAAGAATCTAAACTAGAGGATATGAAATTATTTAGAACGCATGGGAAACAACTAACAACTGCTTGGATGATGTTACCCTAGGACTGCTGATGAGAAAATCATGGAGAAAAAACAAAAAAAGAAAGAAAGAAGAAGAAGCAACAAAAATGCTACAGGTATCAACTATTTTTATTTTTAATGGATGCTACTTGGACATAATCGATTTTCTATCATGATTTAGGGCTAAACCTAACTTCACTATTTGTATAGAAAATGATGATCAATTATTAAGGTTGAAAAATGGTGGTATTAGGTGGAGTTTCCTATAACTGGATTGCTAGCTATCATAGTTCCAGCCTGCCTAACATTTCACCTGCTAGAAGGGAAGCAAGCCTTCAAATCCGAGATACAAACTGCAGAAAAATTTATTCACAAGATCGACCTCTCGATGTAAAAGAAAACAATGATGTATGAGCTTAATGAAAACAACATTGTCATTTATACATTAATGCCAGGCCTATGATTGAAGGATCTAAACATAAAGTTTATTTTTTTTAGCTTCCAAGGATGGTCTACAGCATACCGGTACAAAATGGATACACCACGTTATCGAACTTGTAGCATCACAGCTGCATCCATATCCAGTGCTCTCTTCCCTATAGAATTTGGCGTTCATTATAGTTCTTAGGAAGTGAAACAACCTTCTTTGGTCAATCCAAAGTAGGAAACTGGGACCCATTGAAAAAACCTTTTTGATTGATATGCCTCCACCAGACCATAACCTCAGATGACTGGAAGAACATCGTGTGCAAGTGAATGGCTATAAAGGACAAGAGAGATGGCAATACCTTGAATTGGAGTTAAGCATGTACAGTTACAGATGAACTCATGGATACACAGCCTTTCAAGCGTTCCAGAATGACATTCCGGTTGACAAGTCCCGAGTGTGAAGTAAGAGGAAGGCCCTCTTTGACACATTCATCGTACTTCTCCAAAGCAGAAACAATGTAACTGAAATCTGGTCGCTTGGATGGGTCGGCTGCCCAGCAGCGCTTTATCAAGTGCGCAAGTGCAGGCTGGCAACTAGCAGGCAGTGGAGGCCGCTCGTTCTGCCAAAGAAAAAAACTAGTTTAAATAAAGCTGGTGTGAAGCTGCCCTGTTATCCCAAGTTCTGATTAATTACATTTCAGGGAAAAAGCTGTTCTGGGATGTTACACCTAGCAGAGGTCCTTCATATTTCAAATGACCATCAGGTCATGTTCTTATGGTTATAGCCCCTAACATGACCAACCATGAGGTTCGGTTTTTATCAGCCCTCAACATGGTTCAATTGATGCCGACAAATCCTATTCTTGAATGCACAGATCAAATGTTCTTTCAGAGTACTACAGAGCGGTACAAGTTCTAACCAGTAACCTCATAGTCTTACACCAAACACCAATGGTATTTGTCTGCCATTTAGATTCTTCATTCAAACAAATTTAACAGAGAATTAACTGTCAAGGTAACAGCGCATGACAGATGAAAAACATTCAATTTTGAAAACAGTAGTGCCAACAAGTAGTCAGAAGCCCAATCTTTTTACAGTATCACCGGGAGAACATAATTAATCTATTCTTCCCGAGGAGAAAATGTTTCAGATAAAGAAAGAAGATGATTCTGTTTACAAGCCTCAAGGATAGAGATCACTAGAGTGGAAAATCAACATTGTGTGACACACACTCTTCGAAACTTGTATTTCAAATTGCACTAATCTAAGCAAGTGCTGCCGCAGTAGTTATCAAAGGGATAGCCATATCAAGGCCAGAATTTTGCAGTGATTTGTTTATAGCTACATCTGGAATGTTATTTCTCACCACTTCTAAGCTCTCAGAACTTTCACTGTTAGGACTAGAAAACAACACCGTCCAAAGTTATTCTTCAAAGACAAATACGAAATCAAATGAAGCCCTCCATTCATTATTACTGGTATTGGTTATCCAATGGTCACCAATGAGTGATTTCACAAATAATTTCAGATATCATCTTAATAGCAAAAGTGAGTGCAAAAGGGATGTGTTCCTAAATAAGATATATATTTTGAAATTAGCGGATGATCAAAAGCATAGCTAAACTAAAAGAACAGATAAAATCTCTTTCCTTCTCCTGCCAATTTTTTTCATGCAAGAAGAGACAATCTTACCATTTTAGATGATTTTTCTCTGAGATTATAGATCTCTTTGACCTTATAAACAGACGATTAACATGGGACGCTCCCACTGCTTCAAGTTCAGTATTTATTTTTCATTATGGAAACATCAAACTTTAAGAACCAAGAAAAGCATGCAGGAAAATCTTTTTCAATGAAAGCTTGTAATTAGCAAATGCTTGTTGATTTGAACAGAAAAAATTTGCATACCTTCTCTGCTACAGCAAATGCAGCTTGCACAGGGGTCATTCCTTGAAAGGGAAGCAAAGCTGTAGTTAGTTCCCACAACACAATCCCAAAACTATACACATCAACTTTCCGAGTACAATGTTTCTCCTTGATCATCTCTGGTGCCATCCAGCGGTAGGTTCCCTTGTTCCCTTTGGTTTCTTGGCACTGTGTTTCTAGACATGATGTACCAAAATCAGCAACCTTAACCCGCATTTCATCATTTAGAAGCAAATTATTTGATTTCAGGTCTCTGTGGATGACTCCCTGTGAATGAAGATACTCCATTCCTCGTGATATATCAAGAGCCAATCTCAGAATTGTTTCTGTTGAAAGTGAGTATGGCTCTTTCTTGTTGAGATACATCCTCAGAGTTCCTTGTGACATGTACTCTGTGATGATACAGTACACGGGTGGCTTTTTACAAGCTGCAATGAACTGTAAAGAAGGCAGTTAGCCATCTTGCTATAAAACGTTCCAATTTTGATAAGCTATCACAAAGTGACAATGAGATCAGTTATTAATGGAACATGCTTCCTCCACCTAATGGCAATTGAATAAATCAAGATCACTGCTATACTTTGTTCTAAAGCATCAGTAGCATGAGAGATCACAAAATCAGTAAAGCTTCAGGTTGAGGTACGAAGAACAGACACGGATAAGAAATATGAGGTTTTTATCAAGCCAGTCCCGCGGAAATTTGAGGCTGTTTCCAAAAATCAGGTCACCCAGTATGGCATCTTCCAAAGCTTGAAGACAACAAAGGATGAGAAAGAAAGTACAGTAAATTAACAAAGCTTTCACATTGGAAAAGATTTCCTGCTCAAAATCAAACTACAAAATTAAGCATGTTAGACAAAATTGTTTTATAAAATTAAGAACAAGCAATTGTTCAGCAAAAAAAGAAGAAGTATCTAACAAGTGCCAGGAACCACTGATTACAATTATCAAACGATACATACATGAAAAAAACTAACATCTAATTGATAAGAATGCATAACAATCTTAACAAAGTTTTCACATTGGAGCACAAAACCAAGGATGTAAGACGAAAGAAACAGTTCCATCAATTTAAGAACAAGTAGCTATTTCATAGTTTAGAGAACAAAGAAATGCTGCAGGATTCAATTATTACGTTTAATTATTCATTAACATGCTAATCACTAAAAAAGAAATTATTTCGCTTTTAATCAAATTGGAATGCAAAACCACACATACCTGCACTATATTGGGATGAAAGAGACGCGAAAGCAGAGCAACTTCACATTTGAACTGCTGTTCAAGGAAAGCTCTAGTCTCCTCCTTTTGGGTTGGAATTCTCACCATTTTGACCGCAACCGCTCGCTGCTTGTAAATTCCACGATAAATCCTACTATGAGCTCCAGAGGCAAACTTGTTGCCTATAAATAACTGCGAAAGGTCAGCAGTCCATTCCTCTTGGTCCTCCTTTGATGCCTCCCAAGTCTCTACATTCTCAGATTCCAAAATCATTGACCATGACTCCAAACTGTCAAATCTCTTCCTCTCCAAATTCTCCATTTCAGAATTCGAATGGGATTTTGACGAGGAAGAGATTTTTAATGGTTTGCTCTTCGATCTTCGAAGTCGAAATGCATGGAAACATGAACTCGCCATTGAAGAACCTCCCTTGTTGTGTTTGATATTAGCGCCAAAGATAGGGTGTGTTTTTTTTTTTTTTGAAAGACGCAAAAAAAAAAAGTGTGTCAAAACAAACAATCAAAAGGAGCTTTCCTCCTGAAAGTGTGAATTGATTTTAGAAAGTGCATGAACTGATTCAAAAACATGGGTTCTGTAGAAAATTGAAAAAGAAAAATGGGTTTTCATGAATTGATCAAAAACTGTACAAGAAACAGTCATGCACACATTCATCAGTTTTTTTAGTACATGAAAAAACCAGTCAAATAACGACTTTCCATGATGAAAATAGAGAATATAACTACCGAAAAACAAACAAGCAAAGGCAATGGATTTTCATGACATGAAGAATTGGAAAGTAAAGAAAAGATAAAATTCATGAAAATGCAGGGGTGTTATTGTTGCAAAAAAGGAAAAAAAGAGAGAGAGAAGAGAGGTTTTCACGGCAGGGTCAAGAGATTAGGTCGTTTGGCAGTGGAAAGATAGATGAATTCAAAGCAAATATTTCAGGGGGGTCTCGTGAATGCTCCATTCAAAAGTAAAGGAAAAGGCCTTTTAGTTTCTTGAGATAGCTATAGAAGCAGAGAGAGAGAGAGAGAGAGAGAGCTTTTTTCTGGACAGAATCCAACTCCTCTGTTTCTGCTGCGTCTTCCTTGCTTGTGTCCCTTTTATCATCATTAATGCTAAGTGGCCACAGTTGCAGAGATTGGGTTTCGATCATCATATGAGATAAGATGATCCTGATTGATAAACATCATTAATTACTCCACTTCTTCAAGCAAATCCTTGCATCCCCATGTTAGGATATTGAAAAACTCAGACTTTAGGATAGATTCCATCTTTAAATTACTACTATTTATGTACCACACACAAGTGGCATTTACAGGTGGGCAACCCTTGATAGGACAAGTGGCGCATCATTCACCATCTGACACCACTTTCTGTTCTTAACTATTTTCTCTTCTTTCGGAGGATATGGTCTTTGCCACAAAGATTTTATCAGAGACAAACAGTTTTCAGACATTCAACGGCGTGTTTTGCCGGGCGGTTTACGCTGAATTAAAAAAAAAAAAAGGTATTTTGTAAATTAATTGCTACGCAGATACCATCTCATGAAGGTTAAATAATTGATGATAGACTCGTTTGTTATGGTCTCTTATGAGTACGATCAGGTGATGTAATGGATGTCTGAAACTGTTCTTGGCTTAGGATTTAAGTTAGCTATGGATTCTGATAGCTATAAATTGTAAATGGATCAGTCGATATGATATGAAAATGAATTCAATTAACGTAGGCTCGAAGCCAATTAAGGGCAATTGGCAACGGCTTTCGCAGCCTGCATGTGATTTGCAACGGTAAACGATGTTACGTCCCATAGGCGAAGATCATCTCATCTAACACCACTAGCTAGCAAGTGGCATGCGAGATAATTAGTTCATACTGATGAACACATATATCACTTCATATTCTGATTTTATTTTATTTTATTTTATTCATATTTTAGCTAATGTTTTTCGATTTACGCTACTTCTCAATTACCTCTACCTAAAATTCCCACGTAATTTGGAAGAAAGAAAGGAAAGGAAAGGGCCGAGTGCATATACCTTGGATAATAATGGAATTGTACTGGTGCTTGCCAGACCCATGATCACCACTTTATTCCAAGCCATTGGAGCTAGCTTGTATTAAAAAACAAATTAATTGAAAGTATAGCTTCTCTGTCGTTTTATTATGGTACGAGTATCAAAGAATCAAAGCAGGAGTTCTTCTCCCCTCCATGATTGGCTTATAAGCTAAGTCTACTAGTATTCCATGAGTGTATAGGATAGGCACTGTGAGCATAGAATAAGGTTAAGCAACAAGGACGTCGTTGTCCAAAAAGCAATGAAAGGGACTTGCCCACCTCATTAATTCTCAAACCCTCTTTCACACACAGAAGTATTCCTTTCCTATCTTTTGATAAGAAACAAAGGGAAAAGATTTTATGATTTGTATCACAGTGCCAAAATAAGTTGTTCGTCAATTTTACTTCCTTTTCTATGCTAGCTGCACAGTTCTCATGAGCATGCACTCATGAAACAATTAAGATTGATGTGGATCGATGGTCATTGAAAAAATCTCTTGCCCTTGCATGCAGTTGCTTCTCAACTCGTATGGAAGTGTATGGCCAAATCCATTGGGGACCCCAGCTTGATACAATCCTCATTGCAAGTTGTGGCTGCTTGCCTTGTCTGTGTCAGCTATTCCGCCATTGTGGACTGGACGGGTCCTGGGATAGTGCTAAGGAGTCAAAACGTGTTTGCAATAAGAAAGGATAACAATTCAATTTGGGCAGCTTGAATAAGAAAGGTGCAAATATCACTTCTAGTGGCCCGAAGCCTGGGGTGCTGTTGATAATTAAGCTTAGACAAGAGATGCAATGCTTCTCGAATCTTCTTCTTTTTAGGTTTGAGGCCAATGCATCTGCCAAGTCCAGCTAGCCAGACCTTAGCCCAGGAATGACAAAATTAAGGGATCCGATGCACTAGACCTACGAACGACATCATTATTATTAAATTGTTAAAACTCATACGCTACCCTACCAATAAGACATGATAAACATGTCCTTGAAATCATCCAAAAAACCCATGTATTGTTCAGAGTCTAAACCTCGTGTTAATATACACAACTACTGCAAAATCATACCATCCATTTCCAACAATATGTTGGCGGAGCGTAGCAATGGCAATAATCATATTGTGTGCCTATTAAAATCATGTTGGCTGAGCTGAAAGTGATTATATTATTACACTTAATTAAATCCCGTTTGGTACTGGAGAGATTGCGGTTATATTTGCCTTTGAGTGTAATCCCTGACAGCACAAGAACACAAACAGCAAATTAAACCCCACATAAAAAGCTATCGCTAATTAAATGGAGGGTTGCAAGTGAGATTTGCAAATGACGACATATATGATCACGGTAGAGAACCACTAATGTGATAGTTTTGTTTGGCAAAAATGGCCAAGCACAAAAGGAAGAGTAGAAAAGAATCGGGTGCCAGAAAAAGGGATGGAGAGAAACAAGAACACCTTGAGAGAGAGAGAGAGTGTTACAATTACATAGCAATACAAAACTACGTACTACAAGAAAACTACAGATTTCTTTTGTATTACGGTAGTTAGTTTTTGTGGTGGTTGCGGTTTGAGAATATAAATTTAAAAAATATATATAAAAATTATAGTGTTTTTAACAAAGAAATATTACTGAATTAGAATTCAAAAAAAAAAAACAATTAATTGAAAGGGTCTCTCTCTCACACAATCTTATTATTGACTACAATAAAAGGGCATATAAATCTCCAAGTCTTATGTTTCCTTGACAGGATCTTGATAACGAGCACTTAATAAATATATATAAATTAATCAAATTATCTCTTCTAAATCAAAGAGAAAGTGACCCCAGTTCTTGTAAATACATCATTTATTTTTATACGTGTGTGTTTGTGTATATAGAGAGAGGGTGGTCCAGGCTCTGAATCAAGAAATCCCAACATCTCTCGAGAAGAGAAGAAGAATAAGACTCACAAATTAAACACATCGAGACTCACAAATTGAATGATCTCTTTCCTTACCTCCAACTCAAGCTCTTGGAAACAAATATTTTTTTGTCTTGATTTCGCTACTCTTTTGATTAAAAATAGATTATGAGACAAAATATTCATAAAAATCTGAGTTTAAGAGTTTTAAACTTCAATGATAAGAAAGAATATCATCAACAAACTAATTTCTTCTACAATGTTTATGTCTATTTCCTCTGGTTATTAGTAGCACAAGTTTACATAGAAAATGAAGCCCTTGTTCCCTTTCATCATTTATGAATCAAGGGGCCGGGGACAAGAAAAGATGCAAAGATAGTATATAAGGCTAACGTAATTATCAAAAGAAGAAGAAGAAGAGGTGCGTGGAAGCTACAAAACAAAGAATCCTTTTGTAAAACGAAATGCTACCTTCTTGGACAGAACAACTTAGGTGATAGCTATCACCGTCTCCTGGCCTAGGAGGAACGAAAATGAAACGACATGGACAAGAGTAAACTTGTTTGTACATGATTAGAGATCGATGGGCCATGCACTTCCCATCCAAACAGGACAGATTAATCGGGAGATGGAGTTTTCCAAATAGCCCAAGTTATGTTAATTAGAAATTGTTTGAACTTTTGTTTTTGAATTTTTGTTTGTTTGAAAAAATATCAAATTTAATTATTTTTTTTCGATGATTTAAAAAAATATATATGTTAAAAAATTAATTTGATATATTTTAAAATAAAAAATACTTTTGAAAGTATCTCGTACCACAATTCTAAACACACATTTAGGGGAGTTTGGGATTGCGGTTGAATCACGCTTTTGAAAAGAATTAAAATTTTTAGTTTCAAATTAAATTTTTATGTTTTTGAATAGTCTTGATGTGCTAATATCAAAAATAAATCTTTTAAAAAAATAAAAGCATTATTTTTATATATTTCTAAGCGAAAAACATTTTAATAAGCAATCTCTACCACACTTCCAAATACTCTCTTAATCCGTATCAAGCAAGTTAGGTCACATCTAACCTAACTACTTCTAACAAAAGCTAAAAGTAAAAGAACACGGTGTTTCACTATGCAAATTGTATAGTGAAATTACAATTTTGTTATTGATCGGCAAAATCAATTGGCTTTGTTTGAGGGGTAGAGAGTTCTTTTTCATAAGACCTATAAGTCATTACAATAAAAGCAGGGTTAAATTATCTTTTGTATTATACAATATAATTACCTTATTACCATTAACAACAAAAACACATTAAGCTTTGGTTAAGGGGATTCTTTGTCCTTCATTTAATTTTCAAATAATTAAATTATATCATTGCCCTTATAATGCAAACAACTTTGCCTTTGATGAAAGGGTTATTTTGTCTTTTACATTTAATTATTTGGTAGTTATTTGATGTCATTAGGGGTAGTAAGATAGTTTTGGTGCCTTTGATAGAGGGGTTATCCCCTTCATGTACAAGCAACACGTGTTGGCATTATTATTGCTAGTGTGGTGTGTGTATTTTTTTGTGTTTTGTTTTTTGTTTTTTCTTCTCTCCTACTCGATTTTCATTTTGAACTTGAAAAAAAATTCAAATCAGTCCTTGAGGTTGTCTTAAAGATTTCATCCATATTCTTTTTATTACAATTTTGTTTATATAGAATAATTTACAAAGTTATGGATTTTTTTTTCAATTTCATCTCCAATAAATATTCTCATATGTCATATTTGATTCATATTTTTTTATTACACTTATTTTATTTTAGATGGTTTTTGCAATGGTTTTCTTTTCCTTTCTTTATAATTTCATCATTCTTGAGTTCCCCCCCTATGAAATCTAATCCTTTTTTATTATTATATATTTTTTTTCTTTGCAAGATTTTTTTAAGATTGATCATTTCATTCTTCAATATTTAATTAGCCGGGAGTTTAGTTTCTTAGTTGAGTTCAAGTCTTAAATTTAACGGGTTGCGAGTTTAAGAGATTATTAAGCTTTTTTTTTTTTTTAATCTTCCAACATTTTATTTTTATTTATCTTCACTTTCTATGAGATTTTTTAGTCATCTTGAAAATAGCTCAAGTTGCCTTGGTTTTTGTTTTTTGTAGATCTTCGTTAAATTTAGCTTTTCTAAAGAATTTTATTTTAAAATTATTTTATTTCATCCTTCAACGTGTAATTTTTCAAGTGTTGAGCTTCTGGGTTGAGCGCAAGTTGAGAATTTAATGGATTATGGATTTGACAGTTTAACCCAGCTTTACAAGTTTTACTCAGCCTTGCTTAGTTTTTTTTTCTCCTCTTTTTTTTATGATTTTATTCTCCAACATTTTTTTTTCATTTTTTATGGGATTTATCTTTTTATTTTAAAATAACAAGGGCCGCCTCAAGTTTTTTTAGTTCTTTGTTATATTTAATTCTTTAAAAGAAATTTTGTTTTTTTAATTAAATATAATTTACTTATTTCATTCTCTATCATTTAATTTGACGAGTGTTAAGCTTTTTTTTATTTAGCCAAGATCTACAATTTTACTTATTATAGATTTTAGAAATTAGCTCGGGTTTATAAAGTTTATCTGAGATTAGTTTTATCCATTAATATTTTATTGCTTTTGTTTATTTGTTTTTTATGAATTTTTTCTGTAGTTTTAAAAGTAACAAGGGTAAACTCGATTTTTTTTTTGTTATTTTCCATTTTTATATATAGGATCGCTAGCTTAATTAGAACACTATGCTCGCATCATAATTCCCCTAAATTATCAACTCATTTCTCTTGTTCTTCTTGTTCCTTTTCCTCTCCGCAGGGTAAAGAATTTCACGCCATGTTATAATTAAGTGTATTTTCAAGCAATACAGTTTTCACGAGGCTTGTCTACCTGAACAAAACAACATTTCCAGCCAAAAAAACATAAAACATGTTGTTATTTGTCTTGAAAAATGCAGCAAATCACGTAGATAAAAGGACACTCAGCCATCCTCCCTGTTCTTCTTGCTACTGATTTTCTTTTTTTGATCAATAGATAGCAGTTAGTTTAATACCCCTAGGATTCTGTCAGCAGAATGATTCCTAATTTTAACTGTCTCCACAACAAGGATATATTCGTCCTATTGTACAAACTTTGACAGCCATTGGAGTTGCATGCCATCTCCATCACCACCGACGTGGTTGAATTGCAATCTTCCAACATCGCCGAATTCCCACCATGTGTAGCTTGAAGAACTACCACCATCCTGCAATAAATTCTACTGCCGGCCGTAGAGAGTAACTAAATTTTGATTTTTAACAACCTTGTCATCTCCAGACATTAACCTTATTGTCTGCTAACAAATTTCTGATTTTCTTTCCCCCCTTTCGATGATATTCCCACTTTTGAAAATTGAAGCCCTTTGCATTGACTAATTGATTGAAAATGTTACTGTTAATACTATAGAATTTAGACTATTATATCTATATATTTGATACAACTTCTATGTTCTTAGATGATTTTTAAAAATATTTTTGATTTGAGAAAGTATTAAATTGATATTTATGAATACTCGGTGGTATTTTGCAAGGTTTTACTGGACCCACTTCACCTTCCACAATTAATTTCTTTTGGCTATCTGATTGCGATTGGATTTATCCTAACCGTTGAATATGCCTAATCAAATTGCACAAGGAAATGATATAAAATGTACAAGATCTTCTGGGAAGCAGATCTACAATGTAGGACCTATTATCTAACAAACAACTAATTCCTTGTAGGACCATGTCCTAGGCACCCTGACGATGACAGATGATGATGATGATAAGGAGGAGCTTTCGCTCTATGGATAGAAATCGCTTCGGGGGTACACCAGTCCACTGCCATGGACACGTTCCTCTGCCCTCGCAAATCCACAATTCACTGCACTCCTACACACTGCTACCGGTAGCTAGCCTGCTCATTAACAGCTCAACTAAAGAACCGCACGTCCATAGCCATCCATTTGATAAATGAGATGAATGGAGCAAAAACACTTGCAACTACAAGCTATAAATGAGATGAATGGAGCCATTGCCATAAAAGGGAAGGCAGAAAAGGAATGGAGGGGCTCGATATTTAGAAAGCTACTCGGTTCAATACTTCAATTTGGTAGAAACTTCAACACTGTAACCTACACATTGAGCAAACTCGACCAACAATAAATAAGAGAAAGGAAAATCTGATGAGCTCTCATTGCTGCAGCAGCTTTACTGCGCTCATCCTCCTTTTCCACACCCAGGGCCTTCGTCTAGGAGTCCATGCAAAAGAATCATTAGCATGGTGATGCAAGTATCAAAAAGGAGGAGTCCACTTTTCTCCACTGTCACTATATGCATGGATAAAATGGTCAAATAACTCAGCCAATTGTGGGCACAATCAAGCTCATGACATCGAATCATCTCTTCAAGTTCCCACACCCCTCTCTTCAAAAAGAGGAAAAACCTATATAGTCCCATTACCGTACTGTATTATACCGCCCATATACTACAACTAATTGAAACCTCAACAACATACAAAAAGAATGAAAAAGAGTCAATAGTCCCATTTTCAACACACAAAGACATCATTATCACATTTCCCAGACCCTTTCTTGTCATTTTACACCCTCTCTCCCTCCCTCGACCACCATCACCAAAACACACCCTTCTCGACCACCATCACCAAGTAACTACTAACCCCATCACTCTGTCTTCCAAAGACCCTGCAAAGTCTCAAACTTTAAGCCAATGGGTACCCGAATTCAGTCTCACCAGCTCAAAAACGGGTTGTTCGTGTCTGGTCGACGTGAACAGCAACAAAAAGAGAAACAACCCACCATGGCAGCACGCGCAGTGCCTTACACAGGCGGTGACATTAAGAAATCCGGCGAGTTAGGCAAAATGTTTGACATCCCAGCAGTGCTTGAACCACCAAAGGCACCACCTTCACGTGCTTCTACTTCTTCAAGTGGATCCATCAGAAACTCTTCTTCTGGTCCTATTAGAAATTCTTCAGGTCCTTTGAACGTCGTCCTACCGACAGGGCTCTTCACCTCAGGTCCACTTGGTTCCGGCCCATTGGGCTCTGGCCCACAAAGAAGATCGGGTCAGCTTGACAACAGCGCTGTCGGTTCGGGTACAGGATCCGGATCAAGCAAGGCACTTTATGGGTCAGCAGTGACTAGCTTGGCTGGTGATGTGAAGGTGGGGTTTATGGTTTCAAGGCCAGTGGTGTGGGTGGTGATGGTAGTGGTGGTGATGGGGTTGCTTGTTGGGGCTTTTTTGATGGTTGCAGTTAAAAAAGCTGTGATCTTACTGGCTGTTGGGGCTGTTTTGGTGCCTTTGATTGTGGGGTTGATTTGGAATTGTGCATGGGGAAGGAGAGGGTTGTTAGGGTTTGTTAGGAGATACCCTGATACTGAGCTTAGAGGAGCCATTGATGGACAGTATGTCAAGGTTACTGGGGTAATCTCAACGTCTCTCTTTACTACTACTATTGTTTATTTATTACTATATGTGTTTCTCAATCTCTGTGTTTAGTGCTAATTATGGTAAGAGTATCAATTAAACTAATGCCAAAAAAATTACCATACCGTCCATTATTGTTTTATTATCTTCTGGTCAATTCTGGCGTTCATTAGGTCTATTTTCGTGGTATTTTCTAAACTTGTAAGATGTATCATAGATACGGAATTTGTCATTATTGAATTTCATTTTCAATGGTTGGTGATGAAGAAAGGCAGCGATGGAAAGAAAACTGAAAACTACCAAAATGAGAGATTTATGGAACAGATTTTGGATGGGAACATGAATCTTATATATAAAGGGTTGATTTGGTGGTGTGTTCCAAAGGATTATGTGTTAAATTTCATATAATAATTTTGTAGAAAGGGTTTTTTTTTAGCCGGAGGATTTTAGAGGTCTTGTGCATCAATCAAAGGACTCATCTTTCTGGATGTAGATGCAAACTATTACGAGTTATTTCTTGCATGTATGTCGGGGTGGTGAGTGGACCATAATCTACTTCTTTAGGGGCTAACGTTTAGAATCCTGAAAGATGTCATAGTTTGCTCGATGAATTATTGTGAAGTGATTGTGTTTTTACATGCCACTACAGGAATTTACATTTTTGGTGGAGAGTCAAATTTGTCGGTGAGTTGAGGAAATTTCTTGGAGGTTTTAAATTCACATAACAACAAATGTTGAGGAAATGCAGCTGTTACGGTTGATTTTTGTTGTTGCATGTGCAAAGTTAGAATTGAAGGGAACCAAAATTTGCTTCTGTCAGGGTTAAATGATAAAAAAAAAGAAAGTGAGATGACTTCCAAACTTGCTACGAGAATTAATATGAGGTTCTTATTCTTTCTCTAGAAGAGCAGTTGAGTCTTCACCTTGAGTCCCTTGTATAGTCTTTGGAGTATATGTTACTGCAAGTCAGTTGGTTTATATGGAAATATGAGGAGGAAAAATGCCAAGGACTTCTGTGGTGCAGAAACAATTACTCTGAGAAGTCTCTTAGAGGCTGTTGCAGAGTCTTGTGGGAAAAAAAGTATTCATTACCAGGAATAGGAGATCAAGATGGTACAACAGATTTGTTTAATATGTCAAAGATTTGCTGAGTTGAAGTTACAATGGCATTTTTAAAAATAGGCAGGGGTGGACTGGGTGGTCTCCAGCTCTTTCTTTGCAAATATAGTGGAGGCTTGATTGAATACTTTCCTTCTTTGTTGTTTGAACTAAAGCCATGTGAAGATGACAAAATGCATGCCTTGTCTATCAATCCTATTAGTGTCTTGAACATTGAAGGTATTCTTCAACGTGGAAAGTGGAAATAAGTCCTTGTTTATTTGTACACTCTGTAGACTTTTGTTAGGTGAACAACCTTAACGATTTAATAGGGCCAAGGCAGTGCAAACTTCACTAGTTGCTATAGAAACCAGTCATCCCTTATTCTATTGCCTCCAATTTTTTTAGAGTATCACATCATGAGAGTTTACATTTATTATTGCAGTGATGCAAGGCGCAGCTTGAATGTAAAATTTAGGATGCCAAAATTAAAAGATGAAAAGGGGTTTAAGAAAGTTGAACAAAACAAACGGCTAGTGTCAAAATATAAAATATTTTTGAGGGGGCAACATTGTACAAATTTGAAAAGCCTTAAATGTTGTTTCACAGTTTAAGCTACCATTTTTAGCACTTGCTTCAAATTTGTACTTTATTCTTTCTATATTATGTCACAATATTGTCTCTGGTTTATCATTTTATGTAGGTTGTCACCTGTGGCAGTATACCTTTGGAGTCATCTTACCAGAAGGTACACAGATGTGTATATGTTTCAACAGAGTTGTATGAATTTAGAGGGTTGGGTGGAAAGTCTGCCCATTCAAAGCACCGCTTTTTCTCATGGGGATCCAGACATTCAGAGGTGAGTTTGCTCACGTTGATTTGTGAAAATATTGATGTGAAAAACAGTTAGCAAATGATGATTCAGCTTCAGCTCATGGCACTTGGGTTTTAGTAAACGATAGCAGAGAGTTAAATTTACTTAAATGCCTCGGAACGTTTGAGCAATAAACAAAGCACCTGACACTTAAATTATGTTCCTATACTGAGGTGTGGCCACGTGGAGCTGACCGAAGAAATGTTAGTTACTGATTAGGGAATAAAAATCAGGTTCTGGGCAAGTTTATATGAAATTGGAAGTCAATATTTACCTGTACTTCATGTTTCACTGAATGCCTTAAGTTTGTAAACACATGCATGACGATAAGGTAATAAGCACAAGGAGTTCTTTGTTTGATTGGGCCACTGGATGTCTTAATTAGTACATAGCTATTTAAGAAACCAGAAAATGCAGATAGTTCTAATTGGTGTGCCATTAGTGAAAAAACATAACCTGACTCCCTATGATTATTGAAAACTGGGAATACTATCTTTGGTGTCTCATAATGCAACCATTGCTTAATTGTTTGCATTATTTACTGTAGCTAAGGTTTTTTTTCTTGGAGAAAGCCTCTAATTCAGCATTTGTTATGATGCGTTGCTTCTGGTGAACAGAAGTTTGTTGCTGATTTTTACATATCAGATTTCCAATCTGGACTAAGAGCACTAGTAAAGGCGGGCTATGGAGCCAAGGTTGCTCCATTTGTCAGGGAAGCTACAGTAGTGGACGTGAAAAAGGAGAACATGGACTTGTCTTCCAGCTTTTTACGCTGGTTAGCTGATCGCAACCTTTCAAGTGATGACAGGATCATGCGTCTCAAAGAAGGGTATGGCTTAAGAACAGGGTTTTACAAACTGATCCCTTGATTTGGTAGTTCTAGTGAGTTTTCTTGGTTGGGATACTTCTGAGATATGTTTGCATCCAGGTATATCAAAGAAGGGAGCACTGTAAGCGTGATGGGTGTTGTTCGGCGACACGATAACGTGCTGATGATCGTCCCCCCCCAAGAACCTCTCTCAACAGGTTGTCAGTGGTTCCGATGCCTCCTCCCAACCTATGTTGAAGGCCTTGTTTTGACATGCGATGATAATCAAAATGCTGACGTGGTTCCCGTGTAGATATTTAGCTGTTCATCTTAATCTAAGTTTTCTTTTGAACTGGATTTCACAAGTAAATATTTGAAGGGTGCCAAGCAAGGCAATGATCAAGCACCCTCCAAACCGCTCTGTACGTACCTTCCTTTAAGGTTTTAAAGGAGCATGTAAATGGCACAGAAGTCACAGAGATGGAAGAACGGTGAGCATGTAGTAGTCAAGCATAGTCTAATTTATGTGCTGTGGATGGAGAGTAGTATGCAATGGGGAAAAAGAACACCCAACGGAAGATGCTGAAAAATGTTGTAGTGTGGTAGCGCTAAGCATTTTGATATTGGCTGATTTGTGTACATAAGTAGCAGAGCCGCGCTACGGGGTATGGAATTGTTGCCTTCTTCTGAACTATAATCTAGCAAATGCACTGTAATTTTATTTGGGTTCCTCTTATAAATTATAGAGGTTTTCATGTATGCTTGTTTAATAGGGACGCACCTCTTGAAAAGCATGAAATTCATGCTTTCGGTGAGGTGCGCCATGCACAGCACACAACCGCATTCTTTGTGTTTGTGTTTGTGGTTTTTTTTTTGGGATTTTTAAATTTAATTTATTTTATTTTATTTTTTTGTGTACGATTAGGGCCTTGTATTGCCTATTTGCTTGTATTGGGAAAATGGCATCTACGTTAACATTCTGTTGTGCTCTGTAGCGTGGAGGCACGTATATTAAATTCAAGGGGCAATTACCCTTTGAGTTTGAGCATCATCGTAAAATTTTCTTATTTATCAGGTTTACGCTGGCACTGAAAAACTAAAATATGTTTCCTGTGAGGGTAAAACTTTAAGATAGGGAACTTAGTCTGGACGGCATCCCTCCGGCAACCACCAAAGTTTCTCTTGTTATGTAAGAAGCATCATCGGATGCTGAAAAGGCAACTGCAGAGACCATGTCGTCCGTGGTACCAAGCCTGTTGAGCAAGGTCTGATCCTCAATGGTCTTCCTCTACAACAATTAACAATCCAGTCCAGTCCAGGACATGCCAGCGACTGTTCCTTTTTTAAATTATTGAAACAACTCGAAGACAGAAATCTGAACTTACAATCGTCTTATTGCTTGTAATGGAATCAGCAAGGTGTGTTGGTACAATCCCAGGAGCCATACAGTTCGCACGAGTGTATTATGCACAAAAATGACCAGAACAAGAGCATGGTGTGTCTACACAAGCACCTACAGTCTTTCAAACAAGGGTAACAGCTTCAAGTTCATCATCATATTTCAGACATAAATGGAAGAACACAAGCGGACAATACCTTGGTAAGCCCCAATAGTATGGATGGATGAGGATGCCACCTTCTGTTCTGTAATGTGATACACACCGTAGCATGTCTATGCCTTTCTGTTCATTTGAAACATCGTACAAACGACTTGCTTGCTTGCTTTGACATCGATACTGTTTCTGACAACGAGTCAACGACACTTGCTGGTGTCAGATTATTGGCCCTTCTATTCTTAATTTTATCATACTTAGATCCTCTTACTATTGTGTTTTGCTTCCACCCCCTGTGCTTGTATATTAAAATATTTTTTATTTTATTTCAGCATAAAAAAATCATCGAAAAAAACTAAAAAACATTAATTTAATATTTTTTAAGTCAAATAAATTTTAAAAATGTACTTATACATAATTTCAAATGCAAAAATAAAATGTTATGATTTTTTTTTTCTTTTCAATGGCGATAAAGCCAATAGCCTAGAGAGAGATCAAAATTTTTATAATGTCAAATGAGTTTTGATAGAGAGAGGGACCGTGAAAGAGAAAAACACATTTGAATACACTAAAAATAATAATAATATTTTCAACTAGATTAATTTTTTGTCTTCTAATTTATATATGTTAATTGTATAATGAGTACACATAACTTTCTTAGAATATCTATATGGTGATTTTTTTTTTCTAAATACTCATTAGTTTTTTAAATTTATATTCACATTCCGTTGATTTAATACTATTCGGTATATTATTTGTTTGCTTTGATATACATATATATAAGAATATTTGTTATGTTTAGATATGGGGATACTTGTCAAAAACTTCATACTAATAGAGAGTAGTTAGTTTATATACACTTAATAGCCTGTATACCTAGCTAGTGAGAGAAGTATCAACATGTGGTGACTATCCTTCCATAGTGACCGGGGTTGCAAACCTCATTTATTATCGAGGTCACAAACCTTCTACATTATTGAGGCTACAAATCTCATTTGTTATCAGAATCTTAAGGTTTCATAAGGTTTCATTTATTATCGAGGTCACAAACCTTCTACATTATTGAGGCTACAAATCTCATTTGTTATCAGAATCTTAAGGTTTCATATGTTATATGTTATCTAACATGTATTTTACTATCATATACTAATATGCTTAATATGTATATACACTTCTATTTTAGTTCTTATATTATTATTATATCACAATTTATGACCTATAACTTATAAATATCTATAATGCATAGTTTTGAAATCCGGACCGGCCCGGTGGGATCGATCCGGGACCGGTCCGGGTCTAAGTAAAAACCTGCTAGGAAGTTGACCTGGTAAAACCTGGGTAAACCCGGCTGAGACCCGGCTACCTTTTTTTTTTCTTTATAGATTTCTTAGAATTGTAGAAGTGCAAAGTCGGGTAAGCCCCATCTCCATCTCTGTTTATTTCTACACGGGCTTGTTTTCTTTTGTTAAAATGAGATTATTTTGATTGTCTGTTGATGCATGCATGGTTTTGCTTCTCTTGTTAACAACAGTCCCAGGTAATTAGTGTCCACAACAATCCCATGTGGTATATTTTCATCAAAAAATTGGTTCTTAGTCGAAGATGGATCAGTCTCAAGGAAAGAACCTTGTGTGATGTCTTTTCTGGACTACTGCAAAAGAAATGGAAGGTGTATAACCAGGGAATCTAGAACAAGCTTCTCTAATGGCTTGCAACTCCTCTTTAAGGACCTTATAAAATTGAGTTTCGCTTACTCTGTCCTTAAAGAATATTATTCTTTATGGAACTTCATTCAATTCCTGGTAAAAGTCATCTAGTAATCCTTTCACCATTGCACCAAGGTCCTAAATGATTTCTTGTCGATGTATTTGCGACCTCATTCTTGAGACGTACTTATTTGTTGCAGGCCGGTTCATGCTACCAACCACTATAGCAACAAATGGATTAATATCGTCTAGTGGGCAAGGATGAGTCACATCCGCTCCCATGAACATCACATGTTCATTGGGATGAAGAAAACCGGGAACCTTAACAGGTTTTTCCTTTCATTCTAATGTTGGAGCTCTTCCTTGCCATGATGCCCATCAACGAAAAGCTAAAAAGAAGTGGCCCTCACATATATTTTTCTCTGCCAAGTTAATTTTTTTTTTGAGTTAATCCAGGTCAGTCCATTTAACCCGTGATCTGATCATTAAATCAGGTCGACCACCAGGTTGAGTTTCAAAACTATGCTATAATATATATTAAATGTTATTTCTCCACTAAATTCGTTGAACTCACTTTTTTTTTTAAATATTATTTTCAAGTTCTTAACTTCTATTAACATGTTGATTGTTGGGAGAGTTTTTTTTTAAAAAATGTTATGTTTTTTGGTTTTCACGAGTTTTTCTTTTTAGTCTTGATTTGATATATTAAATTACTTGAATACACAATTTTAGTTAAATTTTAAATTTTTATATTATAATAAATATTAGGAATTTTTATTTTTTTATTAGTTTTAAAAAATATTTGGAAAGTTCTAATTTTTTTTATAACACTCTCATGCGTTGCTCGTCACCGGCCTAGAATTAAGGATAGACAAAACGGTGATTGCAAGGAAAGCACAACAATATTCAATCATAACAATGAATGAATACGAAATCCAAATTTCTGTAACGCATCATCATCCCTTTCAAAAACTGGCAATCATGCTTAAAATCCAAGCAAGCTTTTCAGCAAAGCTCCAAATGTTATGTTAAAAAGCATGTAATAAAATATATTTACATAAGACAAGTACGCGTTTCCACAGCACTTCTTGCAGCGAACACCCTTCTGCCTTCATCACACCACTCTGTTTCACTTCTGAATTTGCAGATTCATCTTCAAGATTATTGATAAGGCGTTTTTGAGTCTTAGTTTTGCCCATTAGAGAAGGCATCTCCTTCTTGAGATGGCTAATTATGTAGGCATGGATCTTAGCAGCTCTAGCACGCTTCACAAACTCATTGATCTGTAGGATGCAGATACCATCTCACCATTCACTAGCTAGTAGTTTCAATAAAACTATAACTGCCCAGGAATTAGATATATACAGATATACAAAGCATGCACTGTAGAAACACACAGGTGCTCATTAGACACATGCACAAAAATGAGAATCACATACAGATATGCATGTCAGGACAAGCAGAAAACCACAAA
Source organism: Populus alba x Populus glandulosa (assembly GCA_033617975.1). NCBI lineage: Eukaryota > Viridiplantae > Streptophyta > Magnoliopsida > Malpighiales > Salicaceae > Populus > Populus alba x Populus glandulosa. The sequence continues at coordinate 151,671 of CM066146.1, forward strand.
AAGTTGAGTTGAAAATGCTGAACATACTCGACGATCACAAGCTTTCTTAGGAATATCAAGCAAGTCCATGAGAAGGTCATTCTGTTCTTTTTCAAAAAGATCACAGAACATTGGGCTGGCAGTTTCTTCATCAATAGGTTTGTCATTGAATGAGCTGCAAGAAAAACAAAAGACTAACAGACTTAGAATCTACAGTTGCAAATAATGCCAGGATCTCTTAAATGACATTGGATTTGAACAAGTATAACATCTAGGGTCGACCATGTAGATATAAGTACCACAATCTTATGAAAGGAAAATCTTGCAGTAAGATGATAGAAATTAATCAGATGAATATAACGAGGGAAGAATAGGCAGCAGCAAATGAAATGGTCAAGGGGGCAGCATGGCAGTCTATATAAGGAGAGGTTAAGATTTTAAGAGCAAATAATGCATGAAAGATCAGAAAGGGCATATACCCAATATAAACAGAATTTTCCATGCGACCACATTAGTGCTCATCCATAAACGTCTCTCATCAACTATAAAATGATGTCAACAGATAAGCAGGTTACATGGCCCTGTTAAACTCAGTTTTTAGAAGTGAAACTAGGAGAAAACAAGCATCTAACCTGTTGGGTATTGACTTGGTCAGCCTTGTTCAACACAACACGTATTTTGCCATCATTGGCTCGTAAAGATGCAATTACTCGCTTAAACTCATCACTGATATCAAGTTTATAAGGATCAAACGAAAGAAGAATCAGATCTCCTTTTTCTGCAAACCATGATATAACACCAGTAAAATCATGACTCCTTTGTGCTCGTTGCTTTTCTCCAGAGAGAACCCCAGGAGTGTCAATAATTGTGGTATGAGCTTGATAGATGTTACAAAATGCAAAAGCCATGAATGTAAAAAGATATAAATGCTTTCAAAATAAAACAAGAGCATGAAAATGTTTATAAACTTTTGATGTCGTCTTGGATGGAAGCATCCGCATGTTTGATAAAATATTTAATTATCACTAATAATAGATGGAGGAGGGTTACAAGGATAATACTGCGTACGTACACCTCCATATCGATCCATGCATGTAGCCACGAAGACTAGTAGCTATAGTAAAACGTAAGAACTAGGCGGATGCAATTAATTCATCATGCAGATACTCTCATATATATCTATCAATACCCTTTGCGTTGAGGCCGGAATCCAAATCCAAGAATCTGGACGGAGAGTTGCTTGCCTTCTCCAACTCATCAACCCTAATTCCAACAGTCTTCTTAAGCTCTTCCATTGAAGCCACATACCGCTCAAGCTCCTCCAATCCCATGTCTTCTATACTTAGATCCCACCAAAACCTATCCCGTCCAAACCCAACTTCCCCACCTTCTTTCATCGTCTCCACTCGCTTCTTTTCCTCCTCCTTCTTTGCAAGGGCCTCTGCATATTGCTTCCTGCTCTCCTGGACCACTCGATGATGACTAGCACTTGTATTCACTGATCTTCCCTCTTCTGTATTTGCGCTTAAATAGCGGTCTATAACGGTGTCCACAGAGGGATAACCAAAGGCAAAGGCCTTCTTGTCCGGAGAGAATGCAATAACTGCTGCCTCAGCTCCGGTTAGGACGCAGAGCTCACTAGCCTTGTTAAAAAGACCTTTGCGACGCTTTGTGAAAGTAACTTCTAGGGAGCTTTTGTTTTCTATTTTCTTGATCTCGATATTTTGGCGGCCTAGGCTTTGCTTCTTCACTTTGGTGGCCATGACCTTTGATTAATTAGCTTGGAAGGGATTAGGGTTTAGGGTTTCCCTTGTTAATTTTCTTGAGAATGAATTAAAAAGCAATAAATTTTCTTACGGAGTTAATGCGAGAGCTTTATTCATGAAGCCAATATATATATAAAGGAAGTTAATTAATTTTATAAGCTAATGAGAAAACTTCCAAATTTTGACAGAAGTAGAAAAGGAAATAATCTTTCTTAATAATTAAAAAAGATAACAAGATATATACTCATAAGCTTATAAAATTAATTAACTTCCTTTATATATATATATATATTATAGTATTGTAATAATATCTATATTTATTTTTTAATATTGCCCTATACATGTAAATATAAAAGATTGATTAACTAATGTTAAACTTCCTATTTCTTTTTAACTCAATGCTAGTTAAGAGATTTCAATTTCACTTCTGAATCAATTTTTTTTTTAAAAAAAAAACAATTGCTTGATTTGTAGGATTATATGTGCGCATAATTACAGAATTTTTTTCTTTCTAAAAACAACATGTGTGTGTGTGTATATATATATATATATATATTTAATTATAAGAGACAACATATGGCCCTCCATGGATGATTTCCAGGACATCTTTGAGAACATACATGTGCATGGATTGGGTAGCAACTTTAGCCCATTAGGTTTTGAATGTATCGAATAAGAAGAGCCTGGTCTAGATTCGATCTTAGTTCAATCTAGCTAGGCTCAAGCTCATTGGTTTTTGGTTTTAGGATGTTTACATAACAATCTTTAAATAAATTTAACATATTTTTATCTGTTAATATTTTATTTCAAGACCGCACCTAGCTGCAGATAGCTAGGTAGACTCATGAGCCTGACTACGGGTCCACAAAGGATTTGGTTGGCATTTGAGCAAAACAAATGAGCCAATAAAATATCGCTGCGACAAGGATGACCCAAAACCAGATTGGAAAATCCAGCAAAGAGAGCCACATATAACCTTGTGATTTTTGGTAGACTACCCCTCAGAATCCGATTCTCCAGAAAAAAAACAATTAAATGAAAAGGACAGGACAGTTTCAAAGGCTTAAACTGTAGGAAATTCTTTCCTTGTATTCATTTACGGACTATAACACTAGGAAGAAAAGCTTGACGTGCAACCACATGAAAAATGAGCTAAATCCAAGATTTCTCTTCCCTTTACCGTATTAATAATAAACAAAAATGTAATGCAAAGAGTAAAATCTTAAATTACAGAATCCTTGGGCACTAATTGTGGGAAACCATTGATATATGCATTGCATCAAACGAAACGATCTTCTGCTCTTAAGCAAGGTTGTAAGAAGCTGAAGTAGCCATCTAGCTAGTCACTCCTTTCCCCCTTCGGAATGCAACAGCAACAGAACTGCATGATCATAGTAGTATTGTTTTCATAACTGAGACAGGTCAAAGTCGAAGCATAGCAGAGGAGAATATTGAAGTTTATAAGTTGTTAAGAGCTTTTAGATTTGAAATTGTCTTAGAAAATTCTCTCCAATAACTAGAACATCTGCTGCATGCTGCAGAATATTTAATATGCTATGGTTATGAAGTTGATCATATGAAGCGAATTAGCCAACACCTTAATTACCTTTGATCGAGAGGAAGAATTTTCCTTGTTTCTTAGACTTCCTGGTTGGGTTGGCACAGAAGGAAATGTGGTGGATGCAATTTGTTTTTCTTCTTTCACTCTGTTGAAAATCACAGTAAAGCCTTCCCCTGACCTGGGGTCTGTTTCATCCCATGCTCCAAATTTGGGAATTGATGCTGCCCTGTGATGCTGCCATCCCCATTTAACTTAAGAAAATTAAATCAAAGTCGCAGTAGCAGAACGACTGCTTGCAGTACGAAAATGTCAAAATGAAGAAAAGAGTAATGATGTCTATTGGTTCTGCTGCTGAGGTCTTTAAAATTTCAGGTTAGAGGGAATTCTACAAATATTAGGAAGCTATCAGAAGACTTACACCCTCATGATCAAATGGATGAGTACTTCCACTTCTCTGTCTAGAATGTCGTGATGAAGACAAGGCTTCATTTCCCTCAACAGCCAAACCAGTCTTCTGAGCCTGCAACAGTGAATGGTCAGAACTACTTTTCTCACTTCCTGATTCTGATGTCAGGTTATTGTGCCTTGCATTCTTTCGATGGTCAGAAGAGCTCATCGAATGTGCATTGTGCCCTTTGAGTCCCTCAATGCTCTGTTTTTCTGAGTTAGTTCCCTCAAAGGCTCCGGAAGCAAAATCAACATCATCTTCCATGCCCCCTCTAGCATACATGAAGGCCTCTGGATTCTCCTCCGGATCATTTGGGTTCATCCTCACACCGGATTTCCCTTTCCGTGCGTTATCAAAATAGGCAGTGTATGGCACATTATCTTCATCCCAGCCGCCGAACTTTGGGACATGGGACCGTTGCTGTGACAGAAAATCATGCGAAAGAAAGGGGAAATGTTGAGCAAATTCTTGATTTCAATCTCGTTACGACCGTGGACTAATGCATGCAAATACTTACAGACTACAAACTAACACAACAGATTGTTATACATGAAGATTGGAAGTCTGTTAGGGTTGTAAGGAATCGATGGATGGAGATTTTTCTAGGCCAGCTCCTGGCCTGGGTTGGTAATTGTTTATTGTTCGGAAAGCTATCATCATTTCTTCCCTCTAATAGTTTGAATTGCAAGAATCAAAAATGATAAAACTACGAAGCGTCCAAGTTTAACACATGCAATATATATGCCTCATCAAATCTATTATCAAAACCATTTAAAATCCGTTACAGGAATTTTTACTAGAATCAATATTTCTCAAGCATCAAATCACCAAGACATAGCATAGCATAGAGTGCCAAGTGAGTGAGTGGAACAGCTTTACTTCATTTGAACATAGTATAGATTATGGAGCGAGTGGTTGCTGACAACTAAATCATCTTATTACGAAATACCATTTCAAGCTAAGATTATTCAACATGGTACAAGTTTTATCAGAAAACTAAACCTGCTGCAAAAAGGGCTTACTAAGATGCTTAAAATCTGGATTGATGAAACATATTACATCATGTAGAACTGTGAAAAGAAGATCCCAATACTGAGAAACATCATTAAAACATAAAAAAAGGGGTGGTCATGAAGAAAGAAACCAGATATACTATATTTTAGTTGGAAAATCACTTACAGGCATTGATGGATCAGATGATTCAAAGTGGTTGAGAGACGAAGCACTGGAGAAGGAAAGGACAAGAATGACAACGAGCTTAGCTTGGAGGCGCATTTAAGTTGAAGAAGTCCAGGAAATGCCTAGGAATGAACCTGCTGTGATGGCAAAGTTTGATACAGTAATTCGATTCTTACAAAGCTGACAGAGCCAAGGAGAAGACATATGGAAACACGTAAAGCCACTAAAAAATTGAGGCGGCAGCCTTCTAGAAATACAGGATCTTGTCCATCATTTGCTATGAATCAATCTCTTTTGTCCTCATCCTTGCAACATGTAATGTTTGTACATATTGTGCTAGACTTTCTTACAAAACGGGAAAAAAGTTTTTAAATTTGACAATCTTTCTAGGACTACCAAAAGAGTTTTTTTCTCTCTCTCTCGGAGAAGAAAAAAAAATATTACAAGAGTCCTGTAATGAACATGTTTGTTTTATAAAGATAATGGATGTTAGAGATTGTGATGGAAGAGGGTATTGGGAAGGATAGGAAAATCTAGAGATTTCGAGACCGTAGGGACCTGCTCAAAAAGTGCAGCTCTTGCTTACAATGGTGGCCCTATTGAAGTTTTAAATTAAGACAAAAGTCACAAAGCACTATTGAAGTCAAACATTATTCATATATTAATTAACGTGAAAGCATTATAAGAAATTGAAATGATAACTACAAAAATCCTTAGTGTAGAAGAAAAGGCATTCAATTTTAATAAATTGGGAGGCTTGGATCTTCTCATCATGGGATGGTGACGCTGTGCCCAATTCACATGGCGTTGATCCCTATGCCCAAATAAACTTGGCAATTTTAATTCTTCCACGCCAAACCAACGTGATTGATTTTTTTAGTTTTTTCTTTTAAAACAAAATTATTTTGAATTAATCTCCATGCTCACGAAAGTCGAAACCACTTAGGTTTAACAAATTAATTTCAGGCATTAATTTAACTTCCTCGTTTGTACAAACCTCTTTATCTGTGCCCATCGAACCCCAAGTTGTGACAGGTGAATAATTATAAACGTCTTTGATATTATGATAGTTGCATTGTAGTTTAAAAAAAATTATTTTATAAAAATTATTTTTAATTAAAGTTAATTTGAAATTCTTTGCTTCTTTTTTTATTATTAATTTAATTTATCTTCACATTAATCTGTTCTTCTCCATGGTGTAGGATCCAACCTCCTTTTGATTAAGAAGTAGAGATGTCTGCTTAGAAGAATAAACTAGAAAGTGTAGCCTTGGATTAAAACTAAAAACACACACGCACATATATATAAGATAACAATAACATGAGAAGACAGGATTTGAAAACAAAGGAAACAATCGTTACAATGGAAATTCAAATACCCTCTTGAATTTTCCATGATTCAAACTTACAACATGATGCTCTGCTGAATCCTAGACTATTGTATTGCTTCCAATTAGATGTGCCACCTCCATTTCTCCCTTCATTAATGAAGCTTGGAAGCTGATCGAGCTTCCGTCAACTCAAGGTGGTTTCATGTCCAATTCACTGTAAGAAAACACTCTTCGATATATCAGCTGGGATTGGGAAGAATATCGGTTTTTTACAGCAAGAATATTTCGTTGCTGTGAATTTGTTACACTGCATTTCTCAACTGATGGATGGGGTGGAAACACAAAAGGAAAAGGAAAAGCCTTGTTGTATTTTTACATTGATTGTTGAATTAAGCTTATAATTGCGGGATGATCTTGGGATTTAAATCTATGACCCCCCACCACAGAAAAGAAAATCTTGGATCAAGCTGTCAACTACACGTTCCCAGGAAAATCACAGCTGAACAGGGGCATTATGATCATCATCTGTATGATATGGTTGCAAGTCTTCTCCTTTCTTGTGATCTTTTGAGTTCTAGATACTAAAGAATATCCAACCTGTCACAGATTCAATGTATATACACAATGACAGCAAATACATGAATGAACAGTAGCAGATGCCGACATGGATTATAACACTTAATGTGAAAGCTTCTGTATTCTACCACACAATCGAGGCTAGCTAAAATCAATAAATGAATCATAAACCAAAAACAACCACTGAAAACTCAAAAGTACTTTGTTTTTTTGGGCAAGTTGATTGAAATAGACCATAACTAAATAATAATAATATTAATAATACTTGAACTCGAACCCTGCTCCACTCTACAGTCCCTTCCTGCCTTTTAATTAGGACCCTTCCCTTTTGTTTCCCTTATTTATTTTATTTTTGTATTCAATTATCTTGTTTCTTTATGCTACTTGCATGCATGAGCCTAGTGGTGATATTATTATTATTATCTACAAAAATAAATTGCTTTGTTTACTTAGCCCAATCTACAGTAAAATATGTTTTACGCTATAGAAAAATTATCTTTGTATCCTTTGGTACAAAGAAATCCAAAGAAATTAAGCCTATTAGAGTGGGATGATTAAGAGTCATAACCATTTTTTTTACATTAGCCCAATCTACAGTAAAATATATTTTCTCTTAACCATCTTTTTAACATTTTTAAAATTTGTAACACTCTTAACAATTTTTTTAAAAATTTTAAAAAATTAACCAAGCTCATAACAAAAACTAAGTACAAGACTACAATTTTTGAATGATAAAGAGTCATAAATCTTTTGAGCTGCTGTTGCACTAAATATATATTTTATAAAAATACCATACATTAACAATTATTAATTTTTCTCATATCTAAATTTTTACCCTAAGTTTAAACAATAAAATTAAATAATTTTTAAAATTATAGTCAAACCAAAAATATCTCAAAACACACAACTAGATACCAAACGGAGCCACGTCCGAATCCAACCACAAACATCACCATTACTATGTTTCTCAATCTCACTGTTCCCATTTCCATTTCCTTACCTTAAAATAATAAAATCAAATCAACTCACACTTTTCTTCTCTCCTTTTCTTGTCTTTTAACAATTTGATAATCCCCCACCCCCCCCCACCAAAAAAAAAAAAAATGATTCTCTCTTCTTCTTCTTCTTCTTCTGCTACGGTATTCACAATCTCATCCTCTTCCTCTACTACTAAAACCAGGAGATATATTGCTAAAACCCCACAAAGCCCTTTTCTTTTCAAACGCAACTACAACCCCACTTCACTTCCATTCCCTCCTTCCACAAGGAGGTATTCTTTTATTATTTTATTGTTAATCAACTACAATAATCATCAAATTCTTCATCTTTATTTACCTTACTAATAAAAAGTTTTTATCTTTTCTAGTGCAAAGTTTTGTAGAGTTCAAGCAACTGTATTAAAGGAAAATGAAGATGAGAAAGTTGTTGTCGAGGAATCATTTAGACCCAGCACTTTCACTCATGGCCCTGAGAACTCACCACAACCTTCATCCCCTACTGAATTAGACAAGTGGGTTGTCAAGCTTGAACAATCTGTCAATGTCTTTCTCACTGTAAGATTTCCTGAATTTGTTTCCATATTACAAGGGCTTGTAGTTTGTTCTTGGCATGATTGATTTAATTGTTCACATTTTTATTTCTAGTTTTTTTTTAATTATTATTATTATAGGAGAAAACACTTGGGGCTGTAGTATCAAGTATGAATTTGACTGTTGTTTTCGTTTCTTGATTTCTTTTATGTCAGGATTCGGTGGTAACGATTCTTGATGCATTGTATCATGGCCGTGATTATGCTAGGTTCTATGTTTTGGAAACTATTGCTAGAGTTCCTTATTTTGGTGAGTACTGCTCATATTTATTGATTTCTCTTTCAATTTTGATTAAACCCATCAAGGGTTTAGTAGTTTGACTAAACAAGTTTATGTTCTTAAATGTTAGAACTGAGGTTATTGATGGGTTAGAATTTGGATGGCCATGCTAGTTACTGATAAAATGATCTTTTTGATGTGGTCTACCTTCTACAAGAGAGAATTTGACTCCCCATTGATTCATGTAGACATCATACTTCACTTCCAAAATGCAATAAGAAATCATTGCAGTTCATCAAAATTGAATTCGCTGACTTTGTTTTGAGGTTTATTGAGATGCTCTCTTTATGCTATAGATATATCGAATTTGATGGTAACTGCCAATTTCTGAACTATGGCAGCCTTTATATCTGTTCTTCATTTGTATGAGAGTTTTGGGTGGTGGAGAAGATCTGATTATATCAAAGTGCATTTTGCTGAGAGCTGGAATGAAATGCATCACTTGCTTATTATGGAAGTAAGCAGTTTTCATAGTTTTAGTGGTTACATTTTTCTTTTATCGATTCTGTTAGGAGGACATTTTTTCTTTTTTCTTTTTTTTCTGTTGGTCATGGTATCAAGTTCACTAAATGTTGTTATTTTCAAACCCTTCACTGTTTCAGTTTGTGATTCCTTCCATGGGATGGCATTTGAATAATGAATGGTCTGTAATTTAATATAGATAAAGTAAAGTTAGCATGAGAATAGTCTATAGTAAATTGAAGAAGACAAGAGAAACTGCTCCTTTTCCAATGAAGATTGGTTGTAAATACAGAATAGACAAACTCGACCTATGGCACACTCATGAGTCATAACCATGCATGCATGCATGTGCAAGTACAAACCTTAGCAGGTCCAATATATTTATATGCGGTACAGTGGCTCCAAGTATAAAAATACCATACCAAAATCCTCATGATTCTGATGGCCTTGTAATTTGGTTGCAGGAATTGGGTGGCAATTCTTGGTGGTTTGACCGCTTTCTTGCTCAGCACATGGCATTTTTTTATTACATCATGACAGTCTTAATGTATGCATTAAGCCCAAGAATGGCATGTAAGTACTTGCATCTGGATTTTGCTGGTGATGAACTGTCTTGCATTATAACATCCCACTCATTCGATCCTCTTGAGTCATGAGAGATTAAATGATATGATAGTTTATCATTTAATGAGAACATAACTGAAAAAAATGATGAACCAGGTGTTCCTGTATAAAATTTTCAATTCTGACATATTTCTGGAACTCTTGCAACCATTATTTGAATTCATAGAGCTCAAAAAAGTCCCATATTTGTTGATTTCTATTGTTTTGGATTTTTTTTAGTTTGGAAGAGGATAAACTTCATTTGCTTTATAGCTACTTTTAATTTTCTCTTTTCTTTTTTACTGTTTTTCTTTATGTTGCTTCAAGCCCACTGGAAAAGCACCTTAAATAAATCTTCTTGTAGACAAAATAATTGCTGATTAAAGCCCACCCTCAGTCGTTTATCTCAGATTGGTGAGTAATGGGTTGTTTGGGACTTGAACCCTGAACTAGTTAGATGGGGGAGCAGAGAATTTATACGTCAAAAAAACTTGATACTTGTGTCAAAATTTTTTATTTTGGTAACTTTAATCTACTTGTATTGCTTTATTCCCATAGGAAAAACACCCAAAATAAATTGTCTAATAGACAATTCCATTGCGGAATAACCCACAAGTCATTTATCTCAAAATGGTGATTTTGATAAATTAATTTTGATCATTTTTTCAGATCACTTCTCTGAATGTGTTGAGAACCACGCATTTGAAACTTATGACAAATTTATCAAGGCACAAGGAGGTATGCTATGACTTTCATATGTTCTTAGATGATATTAGAGTAGTTTCTTGCACATCCATCATCTGCGAGTATAAATGTTGAGAAAAAAAAATATTTTGTCATTATCTTGCTCTCACTTTTTGCTGGTCAGTTGGCCACTATCACTTCATTTGTTCGTCTTGTACATGTTTCCTTTTCTTATTTTTTGAGAGGAATTATGTGAATAGTGTTGCCTAACCCATAAGATGACCTTTTATGTGAATGGTGTAATATGATCAATCACTTGGGAGTTATGACACCTCTGGATGCTATTAATCCATGGGTTGATGATACTTAAAAACCTTTATATGTATGCAAATGCATTCAGGCCATGGGGCACCCCAAAAATCTATCAGCATGCAGGACAGTTTTATGAAGGATCTCTATCATATGCTTAACATTATAGAATATAGATTCTATTTCGTCCAAAATCAATGGACTTATTCTGAGTTATTCTGGTTGCTTTGCTTCGTTGTAGAGGATTTGAGAAAAATGCCTGCGCCTGAGGTTGCTGTAAAATACTACACTGAGGGTGATTTGTACTTGTTTGGTAAGTTTTTATGTAACAAACTACAGTTGCATCATATATGATGTGAGAGCATGGCATAACAACTCTATTATGTTCTCTTCCAGATGAATTTCAAACTTCCAGAGCTCCCCATTCTCGTAGGCCAAAAATAGGTAAAATAAATTTCAAGTCTTTTTTCGAGAATTTTTATTTTAAAGAGGATTTTGTTTTTTGGGGGGTGGGGGTGGAGTTAAATTTACATAGAGACTAACAGAACTTTTGTCCTCTGTTTTTAAAATTTTCCTTTTCTTTCCAGAGAATTTGTATGATGTATTTCTGAACATCAGAGATGATGAGGCTGAACATTGTAAGACCATGGGGGCCTGTCAAACTCATGGAAATCTCCGCTCTCCACATTCATATCCAGAGGATGCTTTCGAAGATAATACTGGCAGTGAGCTTCGTCAAGCAGATTGTGGAGTTGTTGTTGATTGTTTAGAGAAATCTGTAACATCTCCTCCGTCAAAGCAAAAGCAAAATATTTGAGGAAAGGAGAACAAGGAAACAGTATACACTTCTGGTGATGAATAGTGAGAAATTGTACACACAAACATAACAAAGTTACAAATTATACAGGCCTGTAAGAGTTATATATGAAAATTCAATACCCCTTAAAGTTGCGTTTTTAGAGTAGTTTCCTGGATAACAGAGTTGCCCACTTGATATGGTCCCCTGTTATTGCAACTGCCTAGAAGGCATAGACTGTGATAGAATTTAAATCCAGAAACCTGGCTCTAGTGCTTTTCCCGGATCCCTGTTGGATTGACTGGAACACTGAACATTTAAAGCATCTCGACGGTCACAGGTCAAGTAAACCGAGCCTGGTATCTTCAACACAGCAATACCAATGCCGTCACAAAATCGTCATTTTGGTTATTGCTGGGTCTAGGTGGGGCTCACGGGCATGCGCAAAAGTTTGTTGCAAATCAACAATCAGAAATGAAACGGGAGTTCCTGTAGAGCAATTTATGTGATGACAGCTTGTCTTACTGATCAAAGGAAAAGAACCGAGGGGAATGCTTGCCATTGGTGTGTGTTTAAGATTGTTCAAGGACACTAAAAAAAACCCAACAACACTCTAATTGGTCACAACTTGCAAGTCCACTTACAATAATCAAATGAAACTAGACGAGTGGAGTGGAGGAATACATGAGAACAGTAGCAGAAACAAATTAAGACAAGAAGATTAACAGAAGACAAGTGGGATCCACTGCTTGATATATAAATTTAATCTTATTGACAAGAAAGCATGTATCACTTTTTTTAAAATAAAAAACAAGAAGATGAAGAAGAAAGAATGAAGCAGGGCCAACCACGTCGTTTTGATACGAAACTTCTCTACGTTTCGAGACCAAAACTATCCCCCGCCCAACGTGGGCAGTTTGCACCCTCACAAAGCACATTCTTTACTCTCTCTAGTTAGCTAACAGCCACCTTTTCTTTTTCTTCCTTCACCACAAAAGAAGGGCGAAGCATTCACACCCTTCAACAACTCCTCCTCCTCCACATGATCACATCACTCACTCACACCCACCACACAAAAAAAAAAAACAAACAAACATGGGTGGAGAGAGCTCTATGGGGGCACTTGTCCCCTCTGTGAATTCTGAGGCAACAACCTCCAAAATGCAACCACCAACGGAGGAGTTAGACAAGGATATGCTCTGTCCTATTTGCATGCAGATCATTAAGGATGCTTTTCTCACTTCCTGTGGACATAGCTTCTGTTACCTGTGTATTACTACTCATTTAAGAAACAAGAATGATTGTCCTTGTTGTTCTCATTACCTCACCAACAACCATATCTTTCCTAATTTTTTGCTCAATAAGGTTTGTTCTTTCTTTCTCATCTTTGCCAAATTTTATTTTTATTTTGTAATTTTCTGCTTGATATGATAGTTTTAAATGTTTAGAAAACTAGCTTTTGCGTCCACAATTGTGAAGCTAGCTTGTTTACAGCTTTATAAGTATTGAATGATGTAGTTATTGGAGAGAACTTATGCTCGTCAAGCAGCCAAGAATGCATCACCTTACGAACACCTTCGCCAGGCATTACAACAGGTCTCTTGTTGTAGTTTTGATGGTTAATTGGGATTCAATATTATCTACTTGGATAAATTGTTGGCCACGTCTTCTTGCTCTTTTGGTTTTCTCTTTATTTTTTAATGATTTTCTTGGGATTCTTAGACAGGGTTGTGAAGTCTCAGTTAAAGAGCTAGATGGCCTTTTGACCCTCCTTGCAGAGAAGAAGCGAAAGATGGAGCAAGAAGAAGCAGAGAGAAATATGCGGATTTTGCTTGACTTCTTGTGCTGCCTCAGGAAGCAAAAGCTTGATGAGCTCAATGAGGTTCCTGAATTTTTATGGCTTTAGGTTAATTTGTAATCTGATTTTTCTTGTAGTCGAGAAATTTTTGTAGGCAGTGCTACATTTCTATAATTAGAAACTTAAAATCATATGCATTTGGTACAAGAGAATATCAAACTACATTGATTGTGTCTCATATTTCTTGTCGGTACTAGTTTGATTGCTTACTGGTGTTTGATTAATCTGCAGTTGATAGTCATTTGTGCCCTTTGCAGATTCAAACAGACCTGCAGTACATTAAGGAGGACATAAATGCTGTAGAGAGGCAAAGGATAGAGTTATGCAGGGCAAAGGAAAGATGCTCACTAAAACTTAGGATGTTTGCTGATGATCCGAATTCTCAGTTTGTTACTCAATCAGGACCAGTTGCATCTAAAAAGAAATGGGCCCAAACACAGGTAAGTGATCTTTTGAACTTGCATATGTGCTAGTCTCTTCATGTTTTTAGTGGTTGTGTGATTGCATAAGGGTTTCCCATTTGTTCTTAACACTTGGTTGGCCAAAATAATAACCGTCCCAACCTCCCGGGCTTGCAGCAGACTTGGGATCATATCATTGAATTCTTGCAGTAGTAGCTATGCTGTTTAATTTAATTGGATATCCAAATAGGTCCTTATTCATCTTCTCTCGCTACAGTTCAATGATTTGCAAGAATGTTACTTGCAAAAGCGGCGAAATTGGGTTAGACAAGCATACAAAGAGGAAGAAAAGGATACAGATATTATGAATAGAGAAGGATATAATCCAGGTCTTGAGGATTTCCAATCTGTGCTGACCAATTTTACTCGATACAGGTGGATGGATTTCTAAGTGTCCTTTGTTTTACTTGCAATTTGAAAACTTGCTTTTGTCACTTATACTTCTGGTTGGTTGTTGTTTTAGTCGATTGAGGGCCGTTGCTGAACTGAGACATGATGACCTTTTCCACTCTGCTAATATTGTGTCCAGGTTAGCTGGAATTTCTACCACTATTGTAATTTCACATGTTTTCTGCTTTGCTCATAAAGTTTACATTTCCCATGGTTTTTCTTTTCCAACTTTTATATATATATACAGTCAAATATCTTAATCATTGTAAAATCACATTATGCTGCAGCATAGAATTTGATCGTGATGATGAACTGTTTGCTACTGCTGGAGTTTCTAGGCGCATTAAGATTTTTGAGTTTTCCTCGGTAAGTGTGGAAAAGAGGGTTATAGAATTGAGTTGTGAAGTTCATTCTTCTTCTAGTTTGTAGACCAGTGAAAATTTATGGACTCGAACTCTTGTCATTCAACCTTAGTGATGTGGCTAAGACGTTATTGAGGATGTGTATAATATTACAGAATGCAAGTATGCTGTAACCTAGCCAGCATTTTACAAGTTCGTTGTTGTGTAATGAGATTTTTTGTTTCATTTCTTTCTAGGTGATGAACGAACCGGCAGATGTGCATTGTCCTGTTGTGGAAATGTCCACGCGATCTAAACTTAGTTGCTTAAGTTGGAACAAGTACACGAAAAATCATATTGCTAGCAGTGATTATGAGGGTATAGTAACTGTTTGGGATGTAACTACTCGCCAGGTACATCATGATACTTCATTTTTGTTGTTCCGCCATATATGCTCATGGCAGGCTGACACCAGTGAAGGAAACTCTTGATATGGTCCTACGCTTTAATGTTCTTATATGAAATCGATGTTGTTCTCAGGCCTGAGACCTGCAAAGCTGGAATGCAAATTTATGATTTTTCCGTTGCTTTGTAAAATGGCCTTAAAGTTCCATAAACCTGTCATTTCCCTATATTTTTTTTTTGGATCGAGGTGCTAAATTACACTTAACAAAGACTCTTCCCACCAGAGCATAATGGAATACGAGGAGCATGAAAAGCGAGCTTGGAGTGTTGATTTTTCACGGACTGAACCTTCAATGCTTGTATCTGGCAGCGATGACTGCAAGGTATTATTGAAGTGATCCAGAAACTATTTTTGTTGTTGGTTATAGACTGAAGACTGGTTTCATTATGCATCCCTGCTGCTTAGATATGATTCTATGTTGAACAGGTCAAAATTTGGTGCACACAGCAAGAAGCAAGTGTTCTTAACATTGATATGAAGGCAAATATTTGTTCTGTCAAGTATAATCCTGGATCCAGCATTCATGTGGCGGTATGTCTCTGTAAGATTCTCGCTAAATGATTCGTGTTCCTTGTGATTTTTTCTAGCACAAAATGAAAATCTAATGCCTGGATTTCTTCCTTTGAAAGCCCGTGGCCTAGAAAGATCCCCTAATATCATATTTTCCATTAAAATAAAAGCAAAGAAATAAAACTCCTTTTTCTTCTTTTCTAATTAGAGAGCAAGCAAGAAACTTTACAGCGCCTTTTCAATCATCCAGTTTATGTTGAAAATCTAACTGGATGGAACACATCAGATATTCTTCAGAATGAATTCATGCTTAAGAGAAATGACACTTGATATTCTGCAGGTGGGATCTGCTGATCATCATATTCACTACTATGACTTGAGAAACATTAGCCAACCGCTTTATGTATTTAGCGGGCATCGGAAAGCTGTTTCATATGTGAAATTCCTGTCTAGCCACGAGCTGGCGTCTGCATCTACGGACAGCACATTGCGCTTATGGGATGTAAAGGATAATTTAGCAGTAAGTTATGATGGTACTTTCCAAGAAAGAAAACACAGTCCTCTGAACAAAGCACTAGTTTCATTGCTTTCTATGGAAACGTGCTTGCATCTGTGTTGTAATATTTTCCATTTCTCTCCATGGCGCTTTGATCTTGAACCTATTTCAGCTAACTTCCAGATTTCCATGATCCTTTTATTTTTTCAGTTGCGGACGTTTAGAGGCCATACAAATGAGAAGAATTTTGTGGGTCTCACAGTGAACAGCGAGTACATTGCTTGCGGCAGCGAAACAAACGAAGTGTTTGTGTATCACAAGGTTAGAAAACATTTGAATTGGTTTCTTTGACATTAAAAAAATCCTTTAATAACACAGTCTTGCCAACAACTGCAGGCTATCTCTAAACCCGCAGCTTGGCATAGATTTAGTACGGATTTGGAGAACGGTGAGGAAGATGCTGGATCGTATTTCATTAGCGCTGTGTGTTGGAAGAGTGATAGCCCGACAATACTAACCGCAAATAGTCAAGGAACCATTAAAGTGCTTGTTCTTGCTGAATGAATGATCTAAACTCTTTAAACCCTACTCGACATTGACTTCATGTATCCAGATGGAGAATTATGCGTTTTACTTACAAATTAACTGGCAAGTAACATGCCTATATATCACTGGGCATGAAATTGGCAGGGATTAGGAGAGCGTGCATTCCCACCTACGAAGATGCCTTAAGTTGTGTTAATTTGCAATATCATTTTTTCCTAAAGCTCTTCCTTTAGGAGTCAAATCCCGGATTGTTTGGGCAATATTCCATACCTCAGGGTGCTGTCTTTACGAGGAAATAACGTCAATAGCATGCCAGATCTTGCATTAGAAAGAAGCTTGCAGTCACTCAAAATTATTAATCCATGGCAATAAACTGAAAGGTTAGTTGCCAATATCCTCAGCCAATTATTTCAAGCTGGAGGTTTTGGACCTTGGACACAACATGATACGTGACACATTCCCATTCTGGTTGTGGCTGCCACCTGCATTGAAGATTCTTTTGCTGCGAGATATTAAATTTTATGGTTGAATTTGACTTTTTTCCGGTGCTGTGAATATTTTTTCACATGTTGATAAATTTAAATTTAACTGGTTTAAAAAATTCTAAGAATTCTTTTTTTTTTTGGCTCAATTAAGAAAAACTCAACTCTCTTAGCTCATCCAAAAGAATAACTTTTTTTTTTCTTGAGCTTGACCTAGAAAATAACTCTTCTTCCTTTAGCATGACAAAGGGAATGATACCATTTCACCATTTTTCTTGGGCACGATCAAGAAAATAACCCTTGTCCCTTAAACCCGGCCAAGGAAGTGACCCTTCTCTCTTGGACACGATCACCTTTTTTATTTGGGCTTAGCCAAGAAAATGACCCATCTCTTTTGGGCTCCACCAAGAAAATAACCCGATATACTTGAATTCAATTATATGCCGAGCTTAGAACAATAAGGATCTAACAAGTTACCAGACTCAATAAAATTGGGTTCAGCTAAAGAACATGCCCAGCTCCCTTGGACACAGTCAAGGGACAGACCCACCTGTCTTGGACTCAATCAAGAAAAGGGTCTAGCTGTCTTGTGCTCGACCAAGAAAAAAAAACCCAGCTCCCTTTAGCACGAACAAGGAAAGGACCTCCCTTTCTTGAGCTTAGTTTAGTGGTAGAGTTCTTCGATCTAGTTTAAAAAAAGAGTTCAGCCTTCATAGGCTCAGCTATTTTTTATATCCTACTCTCATTACACCCCTAGGTATAAAAAAATATTTCAAGTGCTTACTATATCTATCCCTCATTAAATGTTATTATTGCAAGATGACACTTCAGTTCCTTTTCTCCATAGAAAAACAAGACTCGTGAGTTATAAATATTCTTATGAATCATTTTAGCTCTAGATTTACAAACTTTTTATTCTTAATATTTTAAACATATATATTTTCAGAGTTTATTTCTTTAAAATATCATTGTACTTTTAAAAAAATATTTACTTAAACATATAAAAGTTCTCAAATCTATAAAAAGAAATCTTTTTTAGGTACCAGATACAAACTTTAAATTACTAGAATCAAAAAATTAAAAACTATCAAAACATCAAATATCATGTTACTTGAACATATTGAATTTTGGAATATTATCACATGCTATGGACCTATCTTCCACTGAAATTACAGGTGATCCATCAAAGAAAATGTAAACAGTTTAAAAGCTATGCAAATTTACGGGTGACTATTGTGAACAAAGGGTTGGAAATGCATTTGGCGAGAATACTGACCGTGTCCACCTGTCATGGCGTCTCTCAAAACAAATTCCATGGGGAAGTTCCTGAGGAGATAAGAAATCTCAAATCACTGAAAGCCCTCTACTTGTCTCAAACTTCCTTGGTCAAACGCCATCATCAATGATGAACCTAACCAAGGTCGAGTCCTTAGGTCTCTCAAAGAACCGACTGTCTGGGGAGATTCCTCGTCAACTTACAAGCCTGACATTCCTTGCTGTAATGAACCTCTCATGTAACCCACAATTACGCGGCCTCCTTTGACAAGGAAATGCATTGTTTATGATCCAATCCCTCCACCAGTACGTACTTGTCAACGATGACGATCCATGGACAAAGTATATGCTTGATTGGAAAATTGTGGTGGTGTGGTGGTGTCTATGGATGCGGACTAGCTAGTAATTGGTTTCTCTATTATGGGATATATAGCATTAAGTAAGACGAGGATCAATCAAATGGTCCACTGATATTCGAAAGGAGAGCAAGGAAGCATGGCAGAAGGTTCAGGCAAGGTCGTCGGAGGAGGCCTCGAATTGGAAGGTGATCGGAGTTGGAAAGCAGATATTAATTATCACCTGCAGGTCTATAAACCATGCGTTCTCAAGTAGAAAATTAAAAAAGCTGGCCGTGGTTATTAAATTTGAAAGTTATTTCTGTGAAGAAATATTTATACAACGAGTGAATTAACTTCGTATGCAGGTGGAAATTAAGCACTCGTTGAGATTCAACTCTCTCTTCTACAATCATTCATTGATGAAGCAGCTTTTGGAATAGGTCAAGTATAAATTTAGTCTTGGGATCGACAATAATTTGGTACAAAGTTGTGGAAGCCAGGAGCTATAACATTGGAAATTAAACTCCATAATTAATAGAGCTTGCTTTTTAGCACGAGGGATGCTTTGATGCTCCATTCTCTACTTTTGGAAAACCACACATTTAGAGCCTTCAATTAATTGTGGTCCTAGCAAGTGACGATGATTATTATTATTATCAGGATAGACTTGAAAAATGAAGATGCTGGGAGCCTTGAGATTTCATTGTCAGGAGCTTCCTGCTTTTTGGGGAGGCTGATAACCCACGTAGAAAAAAATAATGGTCTCATCTCAATCAAAGACTGGAAAATGCTATAAAGGGTGTCTGCCCAATTTGCACCAGGCTTGGCCCGGGATAAAGAATAAAAAGAAGAGTTTGATTGGAAAATCCAACTTAGATCAACCGGCTCAACAAATCAATCTAGATTTCTAATAATGATAAAGAAAAAAAAATTTATATTTTTTTCCATGGCCGACATGTGCTTGCATCTATGACTTGAAAGCTTTTTTAACTAGAAATGAGGGGTAGATCAAGAAATTGTCCTAGTGTGTTGATAGAATTAAGTCCTCAAGAGTACCAGGGGTAAAGAACCTGAGATCTACACAGTAAATTTTGAGTATTTTAAGTTCGAGTCAAGACATGTATTTCTTGTAAGAACATGAGATAATTAATATTTTACTCGCTGACCTAAACCTATAAAATATACTTTTTAGAAAGTGGAGTTTGATCTAAAGCATGTCTTTGAATCCAAAAAAGTGTTGTTAGAATTAAGCATGTTTTTGATCTATAAACCGATAAAACAAATGCTAATAAAGCATGAAGAACAAAACATAGAACAAAAGAACAGATGTCCTCGCCATAAACGCATGCCGACACTCTTATCCTAATAATAATATGTTAGTATCAGAGATTAAATAATGAATCCTTTCTCTTGCATGGTGAAATATATTACATAAGCTAGCAAGTAATACTCCACCATCACCTCAAATTCATTTCTTTAAGCCGCCGCCGCCCCACCACCACCACCATTAATGCTCCCATTAACCTCTTTTATCATTCTATTAGTATTGGCACTGACGTCTTCAGTTTTTGCATATTTATATATTAAAGACTTGTCTATTAACCCACTTGATCCGTCAATTTCTCTTGATAAAAGTCTTATACATACTGAAGATTATAGCATGAAAATAAGTATAGATAATAATAGAAGAGTATATATTAAAAAACCCTCACTGCCCTTATAAACCTGCACCCAAAACATACCCTGCCGTTTAGTGCCCAAAGAATAACAGCTAAAAGTAGTTTTTTAGTGCCTAGATTTTTAGAAAAAAGCTATTTTGATCCTTATGTTTAATATTGTTTTATAAATATATCCTCATCAGGAAGGTTTTTGGGTCTTGAAAAACTATGGAGTGCCTTATCATTCCTAATACTCGACGCAGCAAATATGCTTAACAAATATTTAACAGGCCAAATTAATTAGACAGAAATCCGTTCTATAGTTGATGAATAATTCTCACTTAAACAATGTAACTAAACATGTTCCAGCTTTTTAGGTGGTTAAGTTAACCTGACAATAATAAACTCTAGCTAGGTCTTATGTTAAATCAAATTGGAGTTGTTATGTTAAACTCGATTTACCTTAGTGCTATCTAATCATTATCATAAAGCTTTAATTTGAATTAATCTACATGGGTAATATTGTGATAGTAATTGTTTTTTCTTTGAAAATATATATAAATCATATATTTTTTATTTTTTAAAATTTATTTTATACATAAAAAATAATCTAAAATTATTTAATTAAAAAAATAAATTTTTTATTATGATGATAAAACAAAACAAACAAACACTGCCTGTGTATTGAGGCACAACACGCGAAAATATTTCAAAGAGAGGAAAAAAAGGGAGCATGTTGCACACTTGTCAGTCCATCATTGGGTACTAGAGTTCAAAGTTGTGTGCAATCTAATCTGAAGAATCCCATTGATGGGGTGAAGCACTCCTGTCTTTCTGCGATCCCTCCTTTTTAAGGAAACCCCTCTTTGCAGATTCATTCTTATAATTATATAAAAAAGATCCTTTCTTCTCTCTTTTTTGGCGCGAAAGCGGAAAATGAGAGTTGGTGGCAGGAGTGATTTAGCAGGGGGAGAGAGGAGTCTGATTGAGGTCTCGCCGGCAAATAATAATCGGCCGGCCATGGGAGAGGAGAGGGAGGGAGAAGAAGAGCTGTTGGTGCCACCGCTGAATTTTGCGATGGTGGATAATGGAATATTTAGGTCGGGTTTCCCTGATTCTGCTAATTTCAGCTTCTTGCAATCCCTAGGTCTACGTTCCATTCTGTAAGCATCCACCACCTTCATCTACTTTACTATTTTATTTTAAATGGCTTTAATTTTCTTCATCATCTTCTTCTTTATAAAGATATTTGTGCCCAGAACCATATCCAGCAGCAAATTATGAGTTCTTGAAGGATAATGGAATTCGGCTTTTTCAGTTTGGGATTGAAATGTGCAAGGTACTTTCCTATTTTTTCTTTTTAAGAAAAAGTATTTGCTTTTCTTAAAATTTTTCAAGAATAATTACAATTTTGGATTTTCAAATGTTTGGTTGATTAATCATAATGAGTGAAAGTTTGCAAATATAGTGTATCAGGATAGCCCGGCTATGAAATTTTTGAATAATAATAATAATAAAAATTTCACCAGGAAGAAACTTCTTTATTGTGCAATTGACGAGGTTTGAAACAATATTGGCCTTTTGCTCTTAGAGTTGAGAATTGTAGGATTATATTCTTTGTATTTGAAACAATATTCTTCCCTCCAAGTTGATGGCAATTGATAATGCGGAGTGGACAGGAACCTTTTGCAAACATTCCAGAGGAAACAATCCGCGAAGCATTGAAAGTAATCCTTGGTATCTTGAAAGCTTCCAACTTTTTAGACTTGTCGTTCGCAGTTTGCTTGTTTTACAATATGCTCATGCTCTTCCTTTTCCCATACCAGATGTAAAGAATCACCCTGTCTTGATTCATTGCAAGCGAGGAAAGGTACCTTGCTTATATTACTTTGCTCTGCTTTCTTAGAAAAAAGTATGTGCTTGTGCTGATAGTTGGATCTTTGGTCTATGTCCAGCATCGCACTGGATGTCTTGTGGGATGTTTGAGAAAGTTGCAAAGATGGTGCTTGTCATCTATATTTGATGAATACCAGAGATACGCAGCAGCCAAAGCTAGAGTGTCAGATCAGAGGTTTATGGAGTTGTTTGACATTTCAAGCTTTAAGAATTTACCATTGTCCTTTTCCTCAACCAGATCTTCTGCAAACAGATAAAAGAATGTATAATACGAGATTGACGAGTGCAGAAACTGATTCAAGTTTAATGGTATAGGAAGCTAGAGGATATCAGTATTCCTAGTGTTCTGTTTCTTCTTCCCCCCATCTTATTGTGTTGTGCTGTACTGGATGCAATTGTCCAAGGAAATTGAACCTGAAATCCAGTATCTTTACATGGTTCTCACTGTCCTAAGCAAATTAGTACAAGCTTCAAATCCAGTATCTTTTGAGAATTTTTAATTTTTTTTGTTGTGTATGTTAAAAAATATTTTGAAAAGAGTTTTCCAAGTTTAAATTTGAATCAAAGGCATCCAGTTCCAGTTATGTTGCTGATTCCTTGTATCCCAAAGACGCTACATCGGCAGAACTATATTAGAAGACAATTTGAATCAATATTTTCAAAACCTAAAAGCCAAAAGGAATTTTAACCATATCCTCAAATATGATTACCTCCGATCTGTTCAAATGATCGAAAAAAGATTATTTTTAATCACGAAAAGAATCAATTCAATAAAAAAAAACCAATTCATTGTAAAATGAAAGTGAAAGAAAATGTGGACGAGCAACAATCGAATCGTCAATCAAAGAATGACGACTGAAACGATATCTCGGCCATTACATTTGTTCTACCTCTGTTCTTTCGAGCCAAAGAGACACTGAATCCGTCTCTCATCCCATTGACAGAACTGAGGCATTGATGCTAAAGATCTTCACTTTAAGCAAAAGGAACACGACCCCTTGAAGTATAGACCAGAAAACTCAAGTTTTGATGCGTAAAAACGTTGCTCTAAACAAAAACAAAGAAAACAGAGCCCCTTGTAAGGGTCAGGGAATAAAAAATGTTGTTTTGATGTTAAAGATCATCGCTTCAAATTCAAAAACAACAAACTATTAAAACAAAGGCAGAAATTTTTTTGAAGTGACACCGCTAGTTCCTAGGGTCTGCGGGGTGGTTTACAGGAGGTCACAGAGGTTTTTTATAAAGGAATGATAAAACCCTAGAAGCCTTTTTACTATTACCATATCACCCTTTGAAATTCTCATATTGACGTATCTGTGCTACAACGTGTTTATCTCCCACTAGACTAGATCCTCTGGGCCATGCATGATGTGATGAATATCCAATTGGGTTCCTAGCCCAAAGTCGGATTTTTCTCTTCTAAAGGGTCGTCAGATCAAACGGCTGACAATGACTTCACAACGGAGTCCATATTAGATTGTTGGACCCAATAAACTGATCCCTACCATCATCTTCTAGGGTTTTCTTTGAAGGTCCCCAAAACCCCATCTAATCCTACACTGAACTGAACTCCAGCTCATCGTTTCTCAAAACCCCTCTCAAACTCAGCTCTTTTGAGCCTTTTCAAGCTGTAAAGGCATCGACTTTAAGTTTTTCAATAACTGTAAGTACTCTTTTCTCTATGCCCCTTTGTAATCAGAGCTCAAAGATTGCGACTTTCAATGTTATTTTGATTGAATTTAAGCTCAAGTAAGTAATTTTCCAATTGGGTTCTTGAGATTTCGTGAGTTAGGGAAGGTATAATTATATGGGGAAATCTGGAGGTAAGAAAAAGAAGGGAATTGGTGCTGGTGCAAACCAAGCATTAAGTGGGGAAAATAATGGTAATTCAAATTCAAAAGCTATCCCAAATGCTAATGGGGGTATTGGTTTAGACTCTTCAATATTTTTGAAAAGAGCCCATGAGCTTAAAGAAGAAGGGAACAAGAGGTTTCAGAACAAGGACTATGCAGGTGCTCTTGAACAATATGACAATGCCCTTCGCTTAACTCCCAAAACACACCCTGATCGTGCTGTGTTTCATAGCAATAGGGCTGCTTGTTTGATGCAAATGAAACCTATTGATTATGATACTGTTATTGCTGAGTGTACTATGGCACTTCAAGTGCAGCCTCAGTTTGTAAGGGCTCTTCTTAGGAGGGCTCGTGCATTTGAGGCCATAGGGAAGTATGAAATGGCTATGCAGGATGTTCAGGTTTTGTTAGGGGCTGATCCAAATCACCGTGATGCTTTGGATATTACTCGGAGATTGAGGACTGCGTTTGGTCCTCGCCAAGAGGCTCAGCAGGACCTCCAGAGTCGTCCATCCCCCGCTGCCTTAGGGGCATCTGCGGTGCGTGGTGCCCCAATTGGTGGTCTTGGGCCTTGTTTACCAGCCCGGCCAGTTTCGAAGAAGGCAGCTGGACCACCTGGGGGATCTGTTGTATCTCCTAGTAATAAGATGGAAAAGCCTCTGATGGATTCGGGCAGTGAAAATGGTACTGTGACCAAAAACCAGTTACCGAAACTTGTGTTGAAGCCTTTCAGTGATTCTTCAAAAGCTTCTGCTAATCCAGGAAAGGATAGACAGGGAAAGGAGTCCATATCTTCCTCAATGTCGTTGCCTAGACAGGTTTCAGAGGTGGCAGTTCGATTAAGACCATTGAAACTTGTCTATGACCATGACATAAGGCTGGCACAGATGCCAGTTAATTGTACTTTTAAAGGGCTAAGGGAGATTGTGAGCAAGCGTTTTCCATCATCCAAGTCAGTTTTGATCAAATACAAAGATACTGATGGGGATTTGGTGACTATAACATGCACAACTGAACTCAGATTAGCAGAGTCCTCTGTAGACAGCCTTCTGGTAAAGGAGCCTGATGCAGATAAAACTGATTCAGTTGGAATGTTGAGATTGCATGTTGTTGAGGTGAGTCCAGAGCAAGAGCCAACATTACTGGAAGAAGAGGAGGAGGAGGATGAGAAGCCTCTTGAGAGTGAAGAGAACAAGGGGGGTGAAAGTGGGTCGCATTCATCACTTGGTGAATCTGTGTTAGAAGTGGTTGATACTGAAATTGATAAGGCAGAGAAAGAAACTACAAAGGAGCAACCAGGAGCTTCAGAAGATCCAGAAAGCAAGGAAGTAGAGATGGATGATTGGTTGTTTGAGTTTGCTCAACTATTTCGCACCCATGTTGGTATTGACCCAGATGCTCATATTGACTTGCATGAACTTGGGATGGAGCTTTGTTCAGATGCTCTTGAGGAGACAGTAACAAGTGAAGAAGCTCAAAGCCTTTTTGATAAGGCTGCCTCAAAGTTCCAGGAAGTGGCTGCTTTGGCTTTTTTCAATTGGGGAAATGTCCATATGTGTGCAGCAAGAAAACGCATACCCGTAGACGAGTCTGCTGGAAAGGAGGTTGTGTCTGCACAGCTTCAAGCAGCTTACGGCTGGGTAAAGGAGAGTTATTCTTTGGCCAGGGAGAAGTACGAGGAAGCACTCTCGATCAAGCCTGACTTTTATGAGGGTTTGCTGGCATTGGGACAGCAGCAATTTGAAATGGCCAAACTTCATTGGTCATTTGCTCTTGCTAATAAAATAGATCTCTCAAGCTGGGACTCTGTGGAAACTCTTAAACTCTTTGACAGTGCAGAGGAGAAGATGAAAGCAGCAACTGAGATGTGGGAGAAGCTGGAGGAGCAGAAAGCAAACGAGCTAAAAGATCCAAGTGCAAGCAAGAAGGATGAAATGTTGAGAAGAAGAAAGAAACTAGGAAGTAATGTTGAATGCGAGTCCTCTGAAAGTGGTGCTCAGGGTGAGATTACGCCAGAAGAAGCAGCTGAACAAGCAGCAGTGATGAGATCACAGATACATCTTTTCTGGGGTAACATGCTTTTTGAACGATCCCAAGTTGAGTGCAAGTTAGGAATGGATGGTTGGAAGAATAAACTTGATGCTGCAGTTGAGCGCTTTGGGCTTGCTGGAGCATCTGACGCTGACATTTCAATGGTTTTGAAGAACCATTGCTCCAATGGAAATGCAGCGGAAGGAGATGACAAAAAGGTTCAGAATTCAAACACTGATAATGTTGATGGGGCAGATAAGAGTGAGTTAAATAAAGTATGATAGAAGTATAGACTGATGCTTCCTTAGTGTGCAATGGCATCCATGAATAACCTCCTTGTGCTCTCATTAATGAGCAGAAAGTCGGGGGAAAGAAGTTATTTTCTCTCTGCTGGAGGATGAATTCTGGAATTGACTGTTTGGGTCTCATCATTGAAAAGGAGTGTACTTCAACAGATATTTACAATATTTGCATTGCAAAGTCTTCATGTTAACTTTGGAAGTGATGTTTTTCTGTTTGAATACCAATGAGTTTTCCATAAACAATTTTATGCTCCTAGGATTTTTGACATTAGCGTGGTCAAATAATGAATTCTTGATTTTTATGGAACACAGCCTATACTGGTTGTAGTTGTTGCAGATGGTTGTGCTTTAATTATTGATTCTCTTAGTTTTTTAATTTGTTGATATTCTGGTTGTAGCATGTAGGAATTTTTATTTTTTTCTTATGATAGAAATGAAGATTTGGTGTTGAATCAAGTTAAATTTTCTTCCTCTTTAAAAGGAAGGAAAGGATTCCATGTAGTATGTCATGTTAACGTACCCATGAGCATCCAAGCAACCCTTCTGCATATCCTGTTTCTGTGACTGCTGTCCATCCATTAGACTTTGAGGATTTCTACTCTTTTTTTTCCCTTGATAAATAACCTGGCTGTACTTTAACTCAGTCGCCAAGGATGAATAATCTGTTCTAAAGTTTTTGAGTTTGCTATGATACCATGTTCTTCATCTGTGTTGGTGGGTGTCACCAGTTGTCCCTCCTTGAGAGAGTTTGGTTGATGCCACCACTGTAATCAAGCGGCACATTAAAATGGACTGATGCTAGAAGAACTAAACCAAGAGGTAGTGTGAGAGCTGCTGATGCTTTGCTTACCCCTCTCCAAATCACCACCCACCTTCTATCGTTTTAGTTGAATTGGTGAACAGTTTGTTGAATAGTCACATGATTGTAGTCTTGCTGTGGCAAGTGAAACTAGCAGACATTTTTATTTGATTAGATTCGTTCAATGACAGCAACAAGTCACTGTGTTGAATAAATGAATAGTTTGGAGTGATTAGCCATCTGTCGTTTCGAACCTGTAGGCATGACCGTGCAAATGAGTTGGTTTTTTTCTTTATTGATGGTTTGACTTGACAACACCTGTATTTTGTTGAAGATATTCAGATTGCATGATACATATTTGATAGCGAAACATATGGCAGAGTCGTCATGAAACATGAGCATTTGCTTGAAATGAAAGGGGTAGGTCAATTCTGTGCATGTTTCTCGCAAACTGTTCCTCGTGGCTGGATTCGTTTAGCCTTGCAACTATCTTTCAATTATTTTTTCGACACTCGGAAGATGGCGTTCTACAGGGTTGTGCGAGAAAGGAGCTTCGATGGGAGACAAAACACTCCCTAGTCTCTCTGTTATTCAATTTAAGAGGATGGCGAGTATCTACGCTGTTATTCAATGAAATCAAAGCACTTTGTTGCCATTAAATGACAATAGTTGTTGTTATAATAAAAATAATCGATACTTTTTGTGTTTTTATTCTTGGAATGGTAATGGATATGTTACATTGGATTCAAAGTCTATGTTTTATAAATATTACGGTATGAGTTTGAATCGGGTTTTGATTTCGAGTTAAATTGATATCCTAACATGTAAGAAAAGCATATTAATATAAAAAGTTCATTTAGAATTATTAATGAATTCACGGTGACAGCAGCCACGGTCTTAATTTAATATTTGCCAACTCTGTGATCATCAATTCTCATGCCAGCTTCCTCCAAAACAAGAAAGAGCAAAAATCTTGAACGAGTTTCGCCATTGTTGCCTACGGGGCTCAAGGTTGAGAGTAAAGACAGCAGAGAAGCAATATTTTAAAGCAGAACAGTACTAGCACATGGTATTCAAGGACAAATTACATGTCAAAGTCTCAAGGAGGATTTTGGAAATGTTCTTGTTTCTACAACATAAAGTCCTGTTGAAACCTTAGCCACCCCACCCCTTACACATGATCACATGAACTACGTACTACATATATAGTCCAGGCTTTCAGCTTATTCTTCAAACACTATTAAGTTCCACACTAGAGCATTAATATAGATAGATTAAGACTTAATTAATCCCAACACTAGAACCTCAACACTCCTGATCATCAGCACAAACACAGCACCCACTTCCATTTCTCTAAGCAGTTGCAATTGGACCCAAGTTGATTGTGGATTCTACAGCCTTCATAGCTTCAAACCTTGGCTCCTTGGCTTGGAACTTGAGGCCTGCATAGAGCTTCATGTAGTCCTCAAACACAAATTTCGGGTAGATTTGGCTTTCCTTTTCTTCTTTCTCAACCAGTTCTGGTGCTGGGTAGATGACAGCATCCCTTCCCGGGTTGTAGAATGATGCTATGGACATCCTGGTACCATCTGTTTGAGCTAGCACACGGTGCAACACACTCTTGTATTTCCCATTCGTAATTACCTATATTAACCACACACAAAAATAAGTTAATTAATATTAATTTATTATTGTAATAGCTCTTAAAAAAAGCTAATTAATATTAAAAAATTTCAAAATTTTTTTTAACAAAACTCTTAAAATACAAAAACAAATAAACTCAAAGACCCGTTCATCCACACGGGAGTGATTAAAATAAAGAATAATTTTTTATTTTTTTTTCTTCTTGAAACAGAAGAAATCATGTAGACAAACAGACACTGAAAAGTAAACCATGATGCCAAATTTCATTAAAGATGACTTCCCTTGATTTTCCTGTTAAAACATAGTCGCCCATTGTTCATGATTTGATCAGAACTACATATTCTCACACTTTAAAGCCAAAAATTGAAAGTGACCAAAAAGAATGGAAAGTAGAGGTCAGGATTAAGGGAGGAATAGTTGTACCTCAAGTTGGTCACCTAAGTTGATAACAATGGAGTGTTTCATGGGTGGAACATCGATCCATTGGCCATCCTTGAGCAGCTGGAGGCCACTGACCTTGTCATCTTGGAACAGTAAAATGATGCCCCCAGCATCAGTGTGGGCCCTGAGTCCTTTGATCAGGTCTGGTTTAGGGCATGGAGGGTAGTTGCTGACCTTGGTTCCAAAAGTCGGTCCCTTGGAGCCACAAAAGACTTTTCTCAGGTATCCCTTTTCCAACCCAAGATTCTCACACAGCAAGTCTAAAAGTTGCTCCGCTAGTTCTTCCAATTCCAGTGCAAACTCCTTCATTGTCTTCCTGTTAAATTCAGGAAAGCAAGTAAACAGAGAATATTAATGAATAATGATCATCATTCATCAAGATCTAGCCAGTTCTTTTCCTGGAGCTACCACAGAAAATTGAAATCAGATGTAAATGTAAATGTTGTAACCTGTAATCTTCTCCAAGATCAGGGATTTCAGCCAAGTTGGATTCAGGAAGGTGGCGCAAGAAGAAAGTGCTTTCCCAGTCAAGGTCATCGATTTCAGATTGAACAGCCTCAAGACCCTTGCTAGCCACCATCTCCTTAAACCTTTGCTCCATGCATTTCCTATAGTGCTCTTTTGTGAGTCTCTCCACAGCATCCAAGAGATCATGAGATATACCGTGGTTCACCAACTTCATTTGCAAGTAGTGAACATCAACAAACACATCAAAGAGATTGTTAGTATGACTAAAACGTACAAGCTGTTTCGAAGATACTTCAAAGAATTACATAGTTGATAAACATTTACAGGTTAAAAAACCTTCAAATACCTCAAAGAAACCCCAGTTCTCACAGGCATCATTGATCACCTTCATGGTTGGCTTCCTCTCTTCACCATTAAGCTTTGACAAGTCAACAACTGGGAAGGTCTCCATTCTAAATTTTCTCTCTGACTATATATCTACCTCTCTGACACCAAGTGTAAGCTCTTTCCACTCTCTGATGTTGTAACTCTCTTATGTGTGAAATGAGTTGATGGGAAGATGCAATTTATAGACCCTGAAGAGAAGTAAAAAAGGAAAAGGCTATAAAAAGTTGGGGTAGCTATAAAAACTTGAAGAAAAGAGAGAGGGATCAAGTAAATTAATAAATCCAAATCTCAGGGAAAGTAAAATAAACAGAACCCGTGGAGCAGTATGGAGATCACATCATGATGGACCCCCACAGCTTTTGTCTTGAAGGGTAAGCTTAAGCTGGCTGGCAGGCAGGCTACTGCCATGATTTTATGATATTTTGTGACTTGTGAATTTGTTGTGATCTCTCTGGCTAGCTATGACCTATGCTTTTATGGGGTATGACAGTACCCCACCTCTTTGTGGCTGTACAGTGTACACTTCCTAGCTTACGTTCTTTCCTTCCGGACTTGACCAAGCAAGGGCCCGACCAATAGTGGCAATTCTTTTTTCCATGCATCCCCATCTCTCTCTTTCTTGTGTTCGAGTGGCTGAAAGATCAGGCCACGTCCGTGTCGACTGGCTAGAGAAGGTGTCCACGAAATTGCTTCTTCTTCTTTTTCTTATTATTGAGTAATGTTAAGGGAATATATATGTTAATAGAATATTCTATTTCACTTTTTTTTATAATTGAGTGGATTCACCTTCTTCGTAGTTAAGTGAAATCCTAATCCATAATTTATAGGTGTGGCCAGCTAGAAATGAGTTACATATCTACAATGAAACTAGCTAGGTTGAATTGGGATAGCATTGCTAATATGTGTTTGATTCAAACTATAATGGGCTCTATTTTTTATTATTATTAATAATATGATTATCCGGTCAGTTTACGCGCTTCTCGATTAATCTTACAGACATTTAAATTAACGATTATATAAATTTCTAGTGGTCATTAAATTAGCAACCATAAGGTTCAAACTTAAAACTATAGGAGAAACAAATCTCTTGATTTCAAATTCTTATAGCTGGACCACCTAATAAATGGTTATGATGAGCTATATTTACTCGGCCAATAATACTTGTCTAAAACACGTTTAATAGCGTGGATAAACGGGCTTAGCTTGATTTTTCATAGAGTGGCTTAATGGCCAAAGTGTATGGATGACAAGAAATGACCTGCTTCGTGGAGCTCATGAAAGCATCAAGCTGTGGTTAAATCTTCCTGTAAAGCACTTCCTCAAGGATCTTAGAGATGAAACTCGAATGGATCCTCTCTGGGAAAGGTCGGGAATAGGTGGCCATTAATTTGAGGGATCATGAAGGAAGAGTTTTGTGTACCTTTTTCCATTCCAACATTCGGATTAATGAAGCGCGCGGAAGTGCTTGCTATTAGGAAAGCTTGCCAAAGCCTCTTGGCTATGGAAGTTGATTGGATTCTCGAGTGTGATTCATTAATTTACTAGTTAAAAGATTCTTCAGGCCAGTAAGATTGCAAGATGTCTTTATCGTGCCCTAATTTTCTTAACTTAGGAGATGCCAAATGAACTTCTTGATGGAAACTAATATAAATTTTAATATGATCCTTTTGAAATTTTACTAAAATATTCTATATAATAAAATATGTTAGTCCTTTTTTTTTACTCCTTTAATTTTTTTTATTTAATCCATTGATATTTTATTATTTCACTTTTTAGATAGGGTTAGGTAAAGTTAAAGCAATGACTACATGAAAATTCCTTTTTAAAATTAACCATGTTACTATTTAAATGGCCAGCCAATTCGCTTTTGACCTGTTTAGATCAAAGAAATCATACCAATTATTTATTTATTTATTTATTTATTAACATTTATAATGATCAATTAATTTTATATGATAAATTAATTGAGTTTTTAATCTTTATTTGAAATATTTCATCGCATACAAGCAAAAATAACAATACTCATATTTATTTATGCAATTATTAGCTTCTTAGGTGACTCACAAACTAAGCGCAAATTCAAAGACTAGTTGGTATTATATGGGTTAAGGGGTTGTTGTTTCTTAATTGTTTTTATTCTTCTTGTTATATTTTTATTTCCTTTCTAATTAGATTTGTGATTTTTTTTTTTAATTCAAGTTCTTACTAGCTAGGTCAATTAGCTTGTAATTATTTAAAACAATTTTGTATACTATTGGTATTTGACAATATTTAGAGTTTATTAAATCGAGTTTTTTTAAATATAATTTAGTTATAATTTTAAAATTTTAAAAATTTTATTTTTTGTATATTACGTAGATTTTTATAAAGGCTTAAAATAAGTAAGCTTCTTTAATATTCCAAGAGGAGCAGAGCATGGTTTGAACAAAAGTGACGGTGAGTTAGTTATTTGGTTGTAATTCTTTAATGTAAAGGGACCAGGTGGGCAGGTACGTACCACCTCAGGGGTGACAGTGAGCAATGGTGACCAGCCTTCGTCAGTGATTAATTATTAAATTAAAATATTACTGTATTAATTACCAGAGAGAAGCTATTGGCTTCTTTCTCACAAGAAATCAAAGAAGGAAAGAAAGAATTACTCTTGTAGGGTACAAAGGGACGAAAAACTATATATATAGACACACACCGTCAAGACTCCTCGATGATGATCATGACTATTTTGGGAAGAAAGTTGGTAGATGCAAGCAAAGTAACAATTCCATGGATGAATTTCACGGCATTTCCACTGAGAAATTAAGAACAGAGAACACAGGAACATGCACCCACGTAAGTGTGTGTGGATCATCATCAGTCATCTCTTTGAAATTGATCTAATTAAGACCACCTAATTAGACATGAGTAGGAATTGACCATCCAATTAATTGTAGCAAGAGTACTGGAAATCAACAACTTCATTAGTTTATAATCAAACTTTATTATTAGTTTCTACAACTATGAAAATGACCTAATTTGTTAATATGAAAGGTAACTCTTGACAAAACTACCTTCATATATCTCTAATAGTATTCCATTCTATATATTATATATTATCCACATTCCATAAATTTGTTTTTCCTTGAATCTTAGGGTATGTTTGGTGCTGTGGTAGATTTTACAAATATAATTTAAAAATAATGGGTTTAAAAAAAGTATTCTCAGAGATCTAATGATTTAATATCTAATAACATGAAAAATAGTCTAGAATGAATACCTTGACACGCCTATAATTACTCCAAGTCAACAATTAGGCAATTAGATATTGTTGTTTCTATAAGATTTTCTATTCTTGAGATGAAGTTTTTAACAATATCTACGTTGAAATAAACACGCAAGTCTCCACTAATACATATATAGCTAGTGTGCTCTTACCTAATTGAAGATAAAGGAACAACTCTCGAGCAAGATCGATGCCATACTAAATTAACTTCGTAATGGAAACACAGCACATGATCGATCAGCCATTGATTGGAACAAGATGTGTGGTCACTGCTACTTTAGGTCTCTTGGATCATGATCGATCAGCCATTGATTGGAACAAGATGTGTGGTCACTGCTACTTTAGGTCTCTTGGGTGCATTTACAAGTTCCATGAATATTACCCTAGCTCATGCATGCACTAGCTAGCTAGCTTTGTGTTGTTCCTGTTAAATAATATTTATGTTGTCTTATTTATTAAGGGTAGAATAGTACTTTCAGTTTAACCTATATATACTTTATTTGTAATTAGGTTAAGACTATGCATTCATAATATACAGTTTATTCAGAATTGTAGCCTCCTTTTTGTGTTTGATCTCAATTAGTTTAACATGGTATCAGAGCTGGTTTTATGGAACGAAGCTTAATCCCAAATACAGCTTCGCGGATCCAACTAGGTATTTTTTTTGGAGTGATATTCTGTCTTCCGCTTCTGCAAAATTAGGTATTTCGACAGTCTCTGCAATTATTTTGGTATTTCGACAGTTTCTGTAATTATTTTGGTATTTCTTCTTCCCTTCAGCTTCTGCAATTTGGTATCTGCATTAAGTTTTTGCAAACTTGTTTTGTGTTTTGGGAGTAATCGTATAATTTCGAGAAGATATTTGTTTAGTTTCTGCAATTGAGTATTTTGTCTTCCGCTGCTTTGCAATTGAGTATTTGTTTCCGCTGCTTTTGCATTCTGGTTATCTGTGATTGTTGATTATGGCTACTGAAAGAGATGATTCGCTTCAGTCTGTGAGTGTGAGGTTGGATGGGAAGAACTATTCATATTGGAGTTATGTAATGAGAAATTTCCTTAAGGGTAAGAAGATGTGGGGGTATGTTAGTGGAACTTATGTGATACCTAAGAATATTGAGGAGGGGGATGTTGGTTTGATAGATACATGGGAAGCAAATAATGCAAAGATTATTACTTGGATCAACAATTCTGTTGAGCATTCAATAGGTACGCAGTTGGCGAAATATGAGACAGCAAAAGAGGTTTGGGATCATCTGCAAAGGTTATTCACACAATCAAATTTTGCAAAACAGTATCAATTAGAGAATGACATACGAGCTCTTCATCAGAAGAATATGAGTATTCAAGAGTTTTATTCTGCTATGACAGATCTTTGGGATCAATTGGCTCTTACAGAATCGACAGAATTAAAGGCATGTGGTGCCTATATTGAGCGTAGAGAGCAGCAAAGATTGGTACAGTTTTTAACAGCACTTCGCAGTGATTTCGAAGGACTTAGAGGTTCAATTCTGCATCGTTCTCCACTGCCTTCTGTTGACTCTGTTGTCAGTGAGTTATTGGCTGAAGAAATACGTTTTCAGTCTTATTCTGAAAAAGGAATTATTTCTGCTTCAAATCCTTCTGTTCTAGCAGTACCTTCTAGGTCATTCTCTAATCATCAGAATAAGTCTCACACAAGGGTTGGCTTCGATGAGTGCAGCTTCTGTAAGCAGAAAGGTCATTGGAAGGCTCAGTGTCCTAAGTTGAGACATCAGAATCAAGCTTGGAAGCCTGGCAATCAGTCACAATCTAATGCTCATAGACCACCTCAGGGTTATAAACCACAACATCACAATACAACAGCAATAGCTTCCTCGAGTTCTATTACCGATCCTAATATTTTGGCTGAGCAATTTCAGAAGTTTCTCTCCTTGCAGCCACAAGCAATGTCCGCTTCTTCTTCCATAGGTCAGTTGCCTCATTGTTCCTCAGGTATGTCACATTCTGAATGGGTCTTGGATTCTGGTGCTTCTCATCATATGTCTCCAGATTCCTCATCTTTTACCTCTGTATCCCCTTTGTCCTCCATTCCTGTTATGACTGCTGATGGCACTCAAATGCCATTAGCAGGTGTTGGTTCTGTTGTCACACCTCACATGTCTCTCCCTAATGTTTATCTTATTCCACAACTCAAATTAAATCTTGCGTCTGTTGGTCAAATATGTGATTCTAGTGATTATTTAGTCATGTTTTCTGGTTCCTTTTGTTGTATACAGGATCTGCAGTCTCAGAAGCTGATTGGGACAGGCCGTAGGGAGAATGGACTATATATTTTGGATGAGTTAAAAGTGCCAGTTGCTGTTGCTGCTGCTACTCCTACAGTTGATTTGTCTTCCTTTCGTTTGAGTATTTCATCTTCTAGTTTTTATTTATGGCATTCCCGTCTAGGTCATGTTTCGTCTTCTCGTTTGAGATTTTTGGCATCCACAGGAGCTTTAGGAAATTTGAAAACTTGTGACATTTCTGATTGTAGTGGATGTAAATTGGCAAAATTTTCCGCCTTACCTTTTAATCGAAGTATTTCTGTTTCTTCTTCACCATTTGATTTAATTCATTCTGATGTATGGGGACCTTCTCCTGTTGCCACAAAAGGAGGGTCTCGATATTATGTCTCTTTTATTGATGATCATACTCGTTATTGTTGGGTTTATTTAATGAAACATCGTTCTGAATTCTTTGAGATATATGCAGCTTTTCGAGCTCTTATCAAAACTCAATATTCTACTGTGATCAAATGCTTTAGGTGTGATTTAGGTGGGGAATACACTTCTAATAAATTTTGCCAACTGCTTGCCCTAGATGGAACCATCCACCAAACCTCATGTACAGATACTCCTGAGCAAAATGGTGTTGCTGAAAGAAAACATAGGCACATTGTCGAAACTGCTCGTTCTCTCTTGTTGTCTGCTTTTGTTCCTAGTGAGTTTTGGGGAGAAGCTGTTCTTACTGCTGTAAGCTTGATTAATACAATTCCATCTTCTCATAGTTCGGGTCTATCTCCTTTTGAAAAGTTATATGGGCATATCCCTGATTATTCCTCATTTAGAGTATTTGGTTGTACTTGTTTCGTTCTTCGTCCTCATGTAGAACGAAGTAAGATATCCTCTCGATCCGCTATTTGTGTCTTTTTGGGCTATGGTGAAGGTAAAAAGGGTTATCGTTGTTTTGATCCAATAACTCAGAAACTTTATGTGTCTCGTCATGTTGTCTTCCTTGAGCATATACCTTTCTTTTCTATTCCATCCACTACTCATAACCTGACTAAATCTGATCTTATTAGTATAGATCCATTTTCTGAGGATTCTGGTAATGATAGTTCTCCCCATGTTCGATCAATTTGTACTCATAACTCTGCAGGTACTGGTACTTTACTCTCTGACACACCTGAAGCTCCATTCTCATCTACAGCCCCTCAAGCTTCATCTGAGATTGTGGATCCACCTCCACGTCAGTCCATCCGTATTCGTAAGTCCACAAAACTACCAGATTTTGCTTATTCTTGTTATTCTTCATCATTTACTTCCTTTTTAGCCTCTATTCATTGTCTTGTTGAGCCCTCTTCCTATAAAGAGGCAATTCTTGATCCGCTTTGGCAGCAAGCTATGGATGAGGAACTTTCTGCATTGCATAAGACATATACTTGGGATCTGGTTCCTCTACCTCCTGGTAAGAGTGTTGTTGGTTGTCGTTGGGTGTATAAGATCAAGACTAATTCTGATGGGTCTATTGAGCGATATAAAGCTAGGTTGGTTGCCAAAGGATACTCTCAACAGTATGGTATGGACTATAAGGAGACATTTGCTCCGGTTGCAAAAATGACTACTATTCGTACTCTTATTGCCGTATCTTCGATTCGTCAATGGCATATTTCTCAACTTGATGTTAAAAATGCCTTCTTGAATGGAGATCTTCAAGAAGAAGTTTATATGGCACCTCCTCCTGGTATTTCACATGACTCTGGATATGTTTGTAAGCTTAAGAAAGCATTATATGGTCTCAAACAAGCACCCCGTGCTTGGTTTGAGAAATTCTCTATTGTGATCTCGTCACTTGGCTTTGTTTCTAGCAGTCATGATTCTGCTCTTTTTATTAAGTGCACTGATGCAGGTCGTATCATTTTGTCTTTATATGTTGATGATATGATTATTACTGGTGATGACATTGATGGTATTTCAGTTTTGAAGACAGAGTTGGCTAGACGATTTGAGATGAAGGATTTGGGTTATCTTCGATATTTCCTGGGTATTGAGGTAGCATACTCACCTAGAGGTTACCTTCTTTCTCAGTCGAAATATGTTGCAGATATTCTTGAGCGGGCTAGACTTACTGATAACAAGACTGTGGATACTCCTATTGAGGTTAACGCAAGGTACTCTTCTTCTGATGGTTTACCTTTGATAGATCCTACTTTATACCGCACTATTGTTGGGAGTTTGGTATATCTCACCATTACTCGTCCAGATATTGCATATGTTGTTCATGTTGTTAGTCAGTTTGTTGCTTCTCCTACTACTGTTCATTGGGCAGTTGTTCTTCGTATTTTGCGATATCTTCGGGGTACAGTTTTTCAAAGTCTTTTACTTTCATCCACCTCTTCCTTGGAGTTGCGTGCATACTCTGATGCTGATCATGGTAGTGATCCCACAGATCGCAAGTCTATTACCGGGTTTTGTATCTTTTTAGGTGATTCTCTTATTTCTTGGAAGAGCAAGAAACAATCTATTGTTTCTCAATCATCCACCGAAGCAGAATATCGTGCCATGGCATCTACTACCAAAGAGATTATTTGGTTACGTTGGTTACTTGCTGATATGGGAGTTTCCTTTTCCCATCCTACTCCTATGTATTGTGACAACCAGAGTTCTATTCAGATTGCTCACAACTCGGTTTTTCATGAGCGGACTAAGCACATTGAAATCGATTGTCATCTTACTCGTCATCATCTCAAGCATGGAACCATTACTTTGCCTTTTGTTCCTTCTTCATTGCAGATTGCAGATTTCTTTACCAAGGCGCATTCCATATCTCGTTTTCGTTTTCTAGTTGGCAAACTCTCGATGCTTGTAGCTGCCGCATCGTGAGTTTGAGGGGAGATGTTAAATAATATTTATGTTGTCTTATTTATTAAGGGTAGAATAGTACTTTCAGTTTAACCTATATATACTTTATTTGTAATTAGGTTAAGACTATGCATTCATAATATACAGTTTATTCAGAATTGTAGCCTCCTTTTTGTGTTTGATCTCAATTAGTTTAACAGTTCCTTTGTGGTCTCCGTCGAGCGTCAAAAAGAAAGAAGAAAAAACCTGAGCTCATATATCATCCAGACTATATACATGTAGTTATCCATACTAAGCTTGTCCTACCTCTTAATTTTCTCCTCCTTTTGGAATTTCTTTTTAGTGGGACACCATATATCATCAACAATTTTCACGTAAATGTTTGTGTGGATGACGACAGATTCCCATAAACTTAATTATTGTGTTGTTTTGGCCATGTATGGATGCACCCTCGGCTTGCTTTGGATACAGAGGAGAGAAGACCAAGACCCACATTTCTGGAAAATCTCTTGGTCTCTGTTTGACATGATCAGTCTTTCCTTGTGCACATGATATGTTCTGTTATTTCAAAGCTGGTGAGGGTGTGGTCCATGTTTTAAACCCAGTGTTTTATGATCATCATACACTTTCCATTTCTCCTACTCCTTCATTTCCTACCAAGTATGTATAGTCAGAAGTGGGTAGATATAGGATGTAGAATTTCACGTAATATATATCGGCTATGACTGATGGTGAATTTCTGCATATATATATATATAAAGCTTGGGTCAAGTGGGTAGATATAGGATGTAGACAATATATTATTCAATCTTCAACGTTATCTATGTCATGAAACTAATGAAGATGACACGTGAACAGCTAGCAGCCATGCAGAAACATTTATAACCCTACAAAAATTATATATTATAAAACTGGAGTAGAGTTATCTTTTAAGGATCTAGTTCATTATAACTAACGAACTAACAAATGATTCTCCATTAGACAAATGGATAATTAAATTAAGGTTGAATTCCAATTCCAATTCTTGATCAATGGACATCCAATTCTCCCGAAATTAATAGTTATAATATTATTCTTTGCGTACGAAGCCCTTTACGAAGTCTAAAAGGCTTCCATTTATAAACCATAGTATATGGCATAATTAAGCCGATGGCTGCATGATCAGTAAATTATTGTTCTGTAAGCGTTTATGTATAGAGTAGGGATTATATTAATTATTTCCAGTCAAGTTCTACTTTTGGGTAGAATATTCAAATAAAAATTAATATGTGCTCCATTTGATAATATGTTCGAGCTTTGTTTGAAAGTATTATTTACCAACCGCGCGCTTGCTACAATTATCATTAAAAAAAAATCCCATTAATTGGTATCCATTTTCCAATGATCGATATTACCAAAATATATAAATGGATACCAAGTGAAGTTGCACAATCTAGCTCCTACATGGGACATAGATTTTATTGATCACATCATCAAAAAGCCATACAAGTTGTGACCGAACCGTAATTCCTTGCTAAAAAGGGGAAAAAAAACATTAATAGTTGAATGACTTGTGTTTGTGTCTCTTTGCCTGGTCAAGAATTCAATATGATGATGATGTTGTTGTAGTTAGGTTAGGCATGATTGATGAAGCGGCCCGCAATTACCGAAGTAGAAGAAAGGGGTCCCTTGCGCGATCGATTAACGGTCTAAAATTAGAATATGGGACAAACATGATCAAATCATGGAACCATTTGATTGTAGATCTTTTGATGTAAAATGATACGAAAATGGGACCCTTTCCCAATATAACTCACCAAAATATATCGTTTGTCATTGAACATGTGGTTTTTCTTTTATATCATAATTGAGTGTGTTAATTAAAAAATAATCATTTAAAAATTGATTTTTGAAAAGTTAAATGATTGTTTACGGGAAAATAAAATATCTATTATGTATTTGTTTAAAAGATAATTATTTAAAAATCACCTGTAGAAAGTTGATTTTAGATGTCAACCACATATATAAAATATTTGTATGTAATTTAAGTTGAGCTATTTTAAATCATAAATTAGATTTGAAATTACTAGACCCAAAAAAAAATCTTGTCAATAAGAGAATTGCATTATTAGACCAAGTAGTTGGCATCCTTGACGTCTAAGCTACAAATATTTCAATCCTATTTATTATGTGAAAGGTTCACCCCTTTTATAATAACATATTGGAATAAACAATTCAATTAATCGAAGTTTCTAGTCGGTTAATTGCAAATTGAATAAGGTATAAGTTCATGTGACCACAGTATTAAGAAGTAAGCCCACTACTCATTACTTAGTGGAACATGAGATGGGTGTTTTTGAGGAGTACCACTTGTTAAAGATACCGTATATATTATGAAATTGAATATTAATGTGGCTATAATAAGAATATATAAAAATTACTATAATCTAACTTTGATTTGGGACCATATGATTTCATTCAATATGTCAGGAATCGAAAAGTCTAAATCAAGAGAGAATTAACCATATTTGTTGTTATTATAAATGCACATATTTCATTCTAAAAATAATAATAAACCATGTGTGTGTGTGTGTATGCCCTTAATAAACCCTATAATTAATTACCGCACGGTGCACCGGGTGCTTAGAATATATAATTACATATTGTTTATATGTGTAATGGAAGAGAAGGGTTTCGATACGGGTTCGAATCAAGCATGAAGCATCCATATATGTTAAAGGTTTTCGGAAAGGTTGGAAAATGACAGGAAAATAGCAAGCACTATATATTCTTTATGCAAAAAGTATAAACATCCAAACATGCAGATGTATAGCTCATGACAGCACAAACTCGGATAGATTTGCGTGTACCTATCCATATAGAGTCCAATACAGTGAATGTCCGAATTAGCATTAGAGGGAGACCTCACGACTCAAGTAAAATTCGACATGTTTTTGCCGTCTTTTTGCCCCGACGTCCCTTTACTTGTTCAAGTACACTTTGTTCTTGTTCCTTTGCTTGAAAAAGAAAGAGATGGCTATTAAAAACCATATTATATATATATATATATATATATGCCCCGTCCCTTTACTTGTTCAGCACTTTGTTCTTCGTGTTTTTGCCGTCTTTTTGCTTGAGATCAGAAGTACCTCCCCGTGGCTAATTAATTAATGCTTATCCACGATATGGCGTATGTACGTGTTAGCTCTTGAGAACGTACGTGTCACGTGTGTGATATGTCGTCCATGCTTTTAATCTGACCATCAAATGTCAGTTTATCGAGATGTTTGAGAGCTTGCACGATCATATCTCATCTCAAATTAGTTCCTCGATAGATATCTCTCCATGGAAAAGGAAAAGTATATTTATTTGATAGCCAATAAGCTCTCCATATATCCCTTTCGTGGCCTTTCCACCTTGGAGCCGGTTCAGCTAAGCCCATACTTAGGGTTACTGTAAGTAAAGCCCATTGAAAATGGATGGTGGTGCGGTCCAATGTCACTGAAGTTGCCAGCCTAAATCATTGCCTTCGATTGGGTCAAAATATATAAATCCTTGAAAACCGTATTATTCTTTGACAAATCGATGAACTTTGACAGCGTTCCATTTCCTCTGCTAAACAGAGAGAGTGTAAGAGCATTTGTGATTAATAGGTAAGAAAAGATTTATTTATTTATTTATTTATTACTCTATGCGATAGTTTCTGATTTGCAAAATAGTAGCGCCACACATGAACTGATCAACAAAATTCATAGAGAAATAATTTAATGTAATCATGGTATATTATATTAATTTATACCACTTATATAATCCACACATTGCAATTACAACGATCAAATTGAATGTTGATTCCCCCCCCCCCCAATTATCAAAATGATCAATATATCATGAATCTCGAGGAAGCATCACACTTAATCAGCAACATGATCATGATGATGAGGGACAGAATGGCAGTGATCATCATCAATTTCTTTTTTTGGTAGAAAGATCATATCATCAAATTAAACACTAGAAAATGTCGAGGATTTCAAGAATTGATCGGTTACAAAGGGGACAACTACCTCGATTCAACCAAAGCTCCCTCGAACACACCCTGCAAAACGTGTGCCCACATGGGATAAATGCTGCTCCTTTTTTCCTCCCCATGCACACGCAACACACTGTATCATTCCCCACCCCTCCTTCCGTCGTCCCCGTAATTACCCCTTCTCCTCCTCCTCCTCCTCCACCTTCCGTGCTCTCCTCTAACAGCCTCATCAACGACACCCTTAACGGCGTCCCCGTCAAACCAACATTTGCGGTTCCCACATCAGTGACACTGGTGGGCTCCATGATGTTACTTCCTGCCTCCCTGAATTGTCTTTCTGCGGCCAAAGCAGCAGCTAAGTTCATACCCGAAGAATGCTGTTGGCTCTGACTCGGGTTCGGATCCAAACAGCCCGGATCAGAAACTCTCTCCACCTCCTCCTCCTCCTCCTGGCCCGTGTTTACCACAGCCTCTATCTCTTCCCGTTCTTCATCAATATCAAGATCAACATTGGTGACGATGGTGGTGGGACTGAAACCCCAAGTGGCCCCACAACACCCCAAACCTCTTAGTCCTAGCCGTTCCTTAAGACTCATTCTTCTTGATCTTCTCCTTGAAGAATCTACGCCGTTCATATGGTCACCCAGCAATGCAAGAATTGTTATTGCCTCTCTTTCTGGTTCCTGCAGTAACACACTGAGTTGACTCATTTTTCAACAAGTTAACAAGAACCCAACACAAAAAACGAAAGCAACAGTGCTACTACTATGTGTTATCTATAGATAGAGAGAGAGAGAGAGAGAGGGGATAAGCTTGAATAGTGTTTGAATACATACAGGTGAAGAGGGGTTAATTATAATCGTGCATGGAAGTCTCGTGAAGAGTTTATTGTAGAGTGAAGAGAAATTTAATGGACACCGCCTGGTTCTTGTTGTTGAAGATGATGTTGCTGTACGTGTAGGATTTTGATAGTAGTCAGTTGTTGATAATGGAGGTGAAAGTGACAGAAAAGAAAGGGAAATTCCAATGTAGGATTTTGGAGCTGATCATCACCATCATTAGCTTGATATTGGAAGGTAAAGATGATGGGATTTATGATTTGTGAGTAGATATTAATTATTGAAGAATGGAGAGAAGGATGAACGTCGGACAAGATAGGAGGAAGACAAGGAGGCGTTGGGAAGAGGAAAGATGAGTTCTTTCCACTTCATTACAAAGAGTCGGATCAGTCGCTAGAAACTTTGGATTTGCAGAAGTAAAGAAAGCAATACTTCGTTGTAATTAAATACAAATCCTACTCGTTGGTGGAATACTATCTTTATTTTTCTTGTTAATATATATTGATGTTATTGTTATAATAAAAGAGGAATGATTATTAATCATAGCCGTCCCATTAATCTTATTATATATAAAATTAATTATTACTTTTTTACATGACATATAAATAAATTCATTTTTTTATGTGCATTCGTGATTTTCTCATAATTATTGGATTGTCTTATAGAATCTTCGGCTACAGGCCTGATCAGTCGTGAATAAATTGGTTCAACTCCTCCGGAATAATATCATTACAAATGGTTTCTTTTTTAAATGAAACTACTTTGCTTTATTTATAAAAACTAAAACGATGTTCTTCGGATAAGAATATATATATATATATATATATATATATATATATATATATGTTTTTGGTTAGCCGGCCACTATAAAGTCAAGAGCCATAGGGGTTGGCGCAAGAATCGAGGGTCAAGGAAGGAAGGTAAATGGCAGTTCTCATTGGGTGTTTTATGGATCGGAATCTACCTTTCGTCCGGAATACCTAATCTCGTCGTCTACATATTCATTATTCATAAATCCCGTGCTAACTGTACTGTCTTAATTTTTATTTTCAATGTGAAGTTTCATTAATGTCTCTACCAAAACTTGATAACGTTCTTAATTAATCATTTATTCCCCAAAAAGGTATGATTAATTATATAGAACATATATGAGATTTTTCACATAATATTACAGCTAGCATGCATGGGGATTCTTTTTTCGAGGTCAATAATTGCCGTGATTTAGAATTTAAGCCATGATATAAAACCCTAATATCGCTGCATAATTAGTGCAAGCCCACCACCAAAAATCTTATTTATATATGCAGTCTTTAGACATAGCTTGATTAGGATACCTTGATTAGGATACCTTGATTAGGATATAGACTATA
Organism: Populus alba x Populus glandulosa; assembly: GCA_033617975.1. NCBI lineage: Eukaryota > Viridiplantae > Streptophyta > Magnoliopsida > Malpighiales > Salicaceae > Populus > Populus alba x Populus glandulosa. The sequence continues at coordinate 196,444 of CM066146.1, forward strand.
GTTTTTTTATTTTAAGACTTATTATTATCTTTTTAGTCATAATATAGAGTCAAATATCTGGATATAAGGAATATTTTTGGGTCAATGATTGTTCCATTTTTTTGCAACCAACTATGAGGCCTTATGTGGACTCCACGTGTATGGTCCAGGGCATCCCTCTCCAGCTCTATAAATCTGTGGTATAGCATTTCCTTGTTGTTGCACCATGGGGCAGTTACGTACGAGAAATGAGGGGCTTTTCACAATGCATGGTGTTTTGGAGAGGCTCCAATCGTTTGATATCCCATCCATGTTTGCTTCGAAGGCCTGGCCCAACCAAACAAGGCCTTGTAGAGATGAGGCCTTATGTGGACTCCACGTGTATAGTACAGGGCATACCTCTCCAGCTCCAATTGTTTGATATCCCATCCATGTTTGCTTCGAAGGCCTGGCCCAATAAGGCCTTGTAGAGATGGACAATGGATCATTGCCAAACAAACAAGATAGCCTGCAAAATGGCTTGTCCCCCCGTCCAAAAAACGAACAACAGGTTCTTGGTTAACGTAGATGATTGCAATTTCATCTTTCAAACAACCATACGTGCATATAAGAGTCTAAATTATTAGGTGAGATTTTAATATATTATTTATATTATTTTACATACATTCATACGATGATAATTAATATTATTTTATAATATTTTTAAAGTGAAAAATCCCTTTCTAAAAACAAAAGAGGTTAAAAAGAGTGAAGACTTTATAGCAGAAAAACAAAGAGATGGAGATTTAGCTGGTTTATTTTTGTGTTTTTAAAAAAATTAAAAAAAATTATTTTTTTATTTGTTTCAAATTAATATGTGTTTAATGTTTTTAAATTATTTTAATGTATTAATATCAAAAGTAATTTTTAAAAAATAAAAAAATATATTATTTTAATAAAAAATATTTTAAAAAAATAACTCAATTACAATATCAAATATGATATGGAGTGAAGCAAGTGTATTCTTTGGAGGAAGGCTAAAACCTCATGATTCATAACAAACCAGACATGTCAAAAATGTGATCTTCCCGATTCCAGGATGCCAAATTCAACACGACTACATTTATTGCTGGAAAATAATATCATTTTTTATTATTATTAAAAAAAAAAAACATTTTAAGATATTTTTGACACCAATAAATGACAAGCAACAGAGGATTCTAGAGTTTTCGTCGACTCCATAAAACACCAAGATTTTCTCCGCCTCACGGCACCTTGCTTCGTCTCCCTCTCCTTCGTTTCTCCACGTGTCTATAGCTGGAGACACTACCGACTGACTTGGCAGCTATGGTCTCCCTCTCCTTCGTTTCTCCACGTGTCTATGGCTGGAGACACTACCGACTGACTTGGCAGCTATGGTCTCCCTCTCCTTCGTTTCTCCACGTGTCTATGGCTGTAGACACTACCGACTGACTTCGGCAGCTACCCCCCTTTTTTTATTTTATTCTTCTTAACTTATCTTAAAAGTATGTGTATTATCTTCTTTATTTAATCTTAATAATTAAATGTTTCTCATTCAGTTTTATAAATCAAATTTTCATTAACATAATCTCAGTCACATCATACACACGCGCTAGATACATAACTCACACGATACCGAGGGTTAAATTTTTTTACATAGATAAAATAAAAAAAAATAATATCTAAAAATATTAGTTCTTTTTATAAAATTATATTCAAGAGTCTTGGATTTGACTGTAACGCTTAACCCAAAAGTAATATTTATAATATTAATAATAACATTAAACTTGCATAACCTAAATTTAAGTAAGTTTGACTGCAACATTAGATTTAATAGTTTTGGATGTGGATTTGGCTACAAGGTCGTGTTATAAAAGTGTGATAATTAAATAAATTAATAAAAAAACCAACAAGAAAAAAAACTAATGAAGAATAAGAAAAAAAAAATTGAATTAATTGAGTTAACCTTTCAATCTAGGTTAACCCGTCAAACCTGGGATTCATGTCATGAAAGTTTGATAACTAAATAGAAAAAATATCGACAGGTTAATTGGGTTAAACCGTTAAACCAGGTTAACCCGTCAAGCCTAGGATACTTGTCATGAAAGTTTGATAATTAAATAGAAAGAAATTTAACATTAATAAACTAAACTAAATGAAAAAAAATTAATTAAAAAGTAAAGAAAAAATTTTTGGGTTAACCCTTCAAACTCGGGATCCGTGTCATGAAAATCTGATAACTAAATAAAAAAATTTAACATTAACAAACTAAATTTAAAAAAAATTATTAAAAGAAAAAACATAAGGAAAAAAGCAAAAAACAAATTAAATAAAAACAAAAAATAAAGAAAAAAAACAAAAAATAAAGAAAAGTACAGCTAAGAGTATTTTATTCTATGTTATTATTATTATATTATTATAAGTATAGCTATAATATATATATAAGTACAGGCGCAAAGAAAGCACTACATAAGTTTAAGTGAATTTGGCTGTAATACCAGACTTAATAACTTTGGATGTGGGTCTGGCCGCAAGGTCGGGTCATAAAAGTGTGATAATTAAATAGATTAATGAAAAAAAAAACTAATGAAGAAAAAGAAAAAAAATCTGAATTAACTGGATTAACCTTTCAACCCAGGTTAACCCGTCAAACCTGGAATTCGTGTCATAAAAGTTTAACAACTAAATAAGAAAAAAAGATTGATGGGTTAACTGGGTTAAATCATCAAATCAGGTTAACTTGTCAAGTCTAGGATACGTGTCATGAAAGTTTGATAATTAAATAGAAAGAAATTTAACATTAAAAAACTAAACTAGATGGAAAAAATTAATTAAAAAATAAAAAAATAAAAAAAAATCCGGGTTAATCCGTCAAACTCGGGATTTGTGTCATGAAAATATGATAACTAAATAAAAAAATTAACATTAACAAATTAAATTAAAAAAATTATTAAAATAAAAAAACACAAAAAGCAAAAAAATTAAATAAAAACAGAAAAAAAAACAAAAACAATAAAGAAATAGAAAAGACAGCTAGTATTTTAGTATATGTTATTATTATTATATTATTATAAATATAATTATAATATATGAGTATAGACGACATGAGAAAAGCTATAGTGCTTTTTCACGTTTTTTAAAGTATTATTTAATATATAATTTATATGTAATAACATACAAAACACGAGAGAGTGAAGTTTGGCGTTGCTATAATTTCAATATCTATAACAACATACTTTGAACATTATGGATTAATCTTTATTTAGAGATTTTAATAAAAGTTTATATATACAACTATTTTAAATATTAAGAATTGAATTTTAACTAAAATTTAATCTTTAAAAATAATTCAACCGTTAACCTCTCTAATATATTAATTACAATAAAAAAAAAATGCTCTCTTGTAATAGTACTCTTATATCTATCTCGTTGCTTAAGAAATATTTATTAAAGGGACAGGACGAAGCTAACGGAGATAATATACAAAATAAAATAAAATAAAATGGTAATTCCGAAAACGGGTGCAAGCTATTTATAACTGTCCGTATCTTTACAAGTTTAGAACAACGGGTGGGTGACAACATCATAGTTTAGTTGCCTGTTTTCGATACTCTGTTTCAAAGAAAACAACCCACCTCTCTTCCTCTCTGTCTTGGAAACCAAAATTCAAAGAAATGGCAGCCATCTCTCAATTAAATCAATTTCCATGCAAGACTCTCTCTTCAAAAACACCTCTATTCTCCCACTTTAGTTCTTCAAGACCCTCGATTATCCCTCTAAACTCGATCAAGAACAACCCAACAACCAACAATTCGATCTTGAAACCAAGAATTCTGGTAACCAGAGAGCAACCCACCAAGAAAAGGAATCTTTTCTTGGTTAAGGCTGTGGATGAGGGCGAGGGGAGTCTAGAAAATGAAGGCCCTCCGGTTGCTTTGGCTGAGAAGGGGGAGGAGGAGCTGAAAGAGCTGGCAGAGGTTGATCGCTTGAAGAGACAGCTGGTGGATACTTTTTATGGGACTGATCGTGGACTGAATGCTACCAGTGAGACTAGAGCTGAGGTTGTGGAGCTTATTACTCAGCTTGAAGCCAGAAACCCCAATCCTGCTCCCACTGAGGCTTTGACTCTGCTCAATGGCAAATGGATTCTTGCGTAAGCTTTTCTTTTTCTTTAAAACTAGGATCTGTTGTGTGTGTATTACTGAACATAGCCGATGACATCTTGCTATGTAGTATTCTGGTTTGGGCGCAGCTGCCTACACCAAGATTTAATCATCTAATTATGATACAAAAGCTTATTGAATCCATACAAGTTTCAACCATAGGTTTAGTTTTGAGGCCCACCATAATGGTTTTCCAGGTTTCTACTTTCACTTTTCTTGCTCGTTCTGTATTTCATGCTTGTTGCAGTCCCGAGCTATGCTCGCTGCAGTGCCGACTGTATTGTTTCTCTCTCATTAATGATAATCTTCCTTGAACTAGTTCTTGATGTTCCCTCAAGAACTAGTCTTCCTTACCTACTTATGAAGCACGCATTTAAAGCTACTGGTGTATGGGGGGACAGATTGAAGAGAAAAATAATGACGAAGAAGCCATTCTTTTTTAAACAATGTAAAATATATTTCTTGATATACTTCAATTCAGGAAGCCCATAATTAATGGATTTTGTTGTTGATGGTTATTATAGAGTTCGATTCAGCATGAACTGTGACTGATGCCATCTCGTACTTAGTCTTCTTGAACAAAACTAGATCTGAATCACAAAACACCACTAGATTTAGTCTCTCTTTGGATTTTGATTTGGTGACTGTTCATGTACTTAGAGATCTTGTGCTACTGCAGATACACATCTTTTGCGGGCTTGTTCCCATTGCTGTCAAGTGGTACACTGCCATTGGTAAAGGTTGAGGAAATATCTCAGACGATCGACTCGGCGAACTTAACTGTCCAGAATTCTGTGCAATTCTCAGGGCCACTGGCTACTACATCCATTAGTACCAATGCCAAATTTGAAGTCCGAAGCCCCAAGCGTGTGCAGGTTTGTTTTGTACTGCATGTCTAACATCCCCTATCTCCATTTTAATGGTGCAAAAACTTTAGAAATACCAATCAATCAACATGAAATCATATCTTGAGCTTTTCAATGTAGAATTTCACTCTCTTCTTTGTCTTCTAAATGTTTCAAAATTGTCTTTCTACATTTAGGCGTTAGACTTTACTGGAAGCAAGACTTTAGCCAGTGAAAGAATTACCACTTAATTAACACTTGAAACGAATTGATCTTTTTAATTTTCTATTCAAAATATTCAATATGTTCTCTTTTTTATTGGACAATATTAGTTTTTGAAAATTGGCCTGACATTCGTTGTCAATTTATTCATCTATTGATATAGATCAAGTTTGAAGAAGGCATTATTGCGACTCCCAAGCTGACAGACTCAATAGAGTTGCCGGAAAATGTGGAACTTCTGGGACAAAAGATCGACCTCACACCCTTCAGAGGCATAATCTCCTCTGTGCAGGATACAGCCTCATCTGTTGCAAAGACCATTTCCAGCCAACCACCATTGAAGTTTTCTATCCCAAACAGGAATGCTGAATCATGGTTGCTAACCACATACCTTGACGATGACCTTCGGATCTCAAGAGGTGATGCTGGCAGTATATTTGTGCTCATTAAGGAAGGCAGTCCCCTCTTGACACCCTGAACAAACCAAAAAAAGAAGAAATCTCCCTATCATTTTTCTTTCTTTTCCTCCCCCTGTTCTTCCACCTTTTCGTACAGTGCTGCTTTGAGAAGGAGATATTAAATTATGTATGTAATAATATATGTGTGAAACTAGAAAACTTGATGAAGATGGTTTTAATGGATATTACAAGACTCCTTTCCCCATTTCAACAGGGTTTATACACTTTTCATGTACTTTGCCCCAAAGTTTCTGTTCAAGTAAAGCTGCCTCTACGCTTGAAGAACCATGACAGCTGATGGAGCTACATTTACTTTTGTATGGAATTCGAGGACTGGTCGTTTCCTTCATTTCTATGAAAGTGAGAACAGAAAGAATCTACTTATTTGTGAATGTTAGATAATGGAAAACAATGTACAATAGCCTCTTCTTTGGAGATATTAGAAAGTGGATTTGATTTTTAAAAAAAAAATAATTTTTTTATGTTTTTAAATTATTTTTTTTTAAATATTATTTAAATATATTTTTAAATGAAATATATTTTAAAAAATAATTATTATTACACTTTCTCAATGGTTATTGGTTGTGTTTAATTAAGTTGTCTAAAATGATAATAATATGAATAGTGTTTAAGACTATGATGGTCATATAAAACTTTTTTTATTTAATAAAATAAAATAAAAATTATATAAACTAATAATTCATAATGCTTATTAAAAATTAAACCACAAAGTTAAATAAATTCATGAAAACATTTGATTTTATTATATGTGAATCTTTGCTTCTTTTTTTTTATTATATGGAAATAAAAATAGATTTTTATCATAAATGTAAGAATTTAAATTATATAGAAAAAATATAATTGGTAGTATAAATTCTCTTTTTGTTGTTAACATATATTTTTTAACCAGATATATATTTGAATTAAACTATGTTGTTTTATTGTAAGCAATTAAATTCAATATGCAAAAAAATCTTAATGATTTGAAATAAGTATAAAAGGGTATATTTTTAATAAAGAAAACTCTTTCTCTACGCTTTTTTTTAACATAAATTTTAATTTATTATAAGTTTTAAATTTGAAAACAAAAAATTATCATAATCTTAAAAACAAAGTTTTAATGACAATATAAAAAAAATAATGAATTGATAATTTTTACATGAATGTATTAAAAAATATAACAATAATAAACTTAAGAAATATTATATAAAAAATTAACAATAAAATTTACAAATTTTTTTCATCTAAATTTAGAAAATTATGCAAATGTTATTTAAAAATATTTAATGTATTAGGGTATATAATTATTCAAAAAATAATTGTTAATACTACAATAAAAATACTAATATTATTTGAAAATAATTGCATAATTATTTAATTATTTAAATAACATTTAAATGAATTTATTTAAAAAGAATCTCATTATAAAAAGTGAAAAGATAAAAAACCAAAGGGTCAGGCATGTATAGGTTGGACATGCATGCCTAGCCCGCATGAAAACTCATATTGACACACTTGTTTTTTTTTTTTTTTGGAGGATAGATGAGACTTTTCAACTTAAAATATATAAAAAAGCATCTTATGATCTTTTATAACTCTGATTTTAATAACAAAATAAATTCTAACTGACATAAGAACTCGAAATCAAACTAAATAAAGAAAAATTATTGAGATCAATTTTTTTTTTAATATCATTGTGATGTAGTTGAGTGAGTCGAAACTAAAAGTTTTAAGCAGTTAAATAGAGATATATCACAACTAGATGCGGAGCTGCCATAAACAAATTATGTTGTTAACTTAATAAATATTTTTATAAGTCATTGAGATAAAGTTAGGTTAAAAAAAAAATCTGGTCACACTGAATTTACATGATAGCTGAAAGGTCATAGCTTTCGATCTAAACATTGGATAAGACTCAAATTTTTATAAGAGATTTTCAAGACCCGGTATCATAGTGGACCAACTTTACTTGTCCATTTGCTACACAAATTTCTTGAAATTAGAATTAAAAGATCTTGCTTGAGCCAATTTTCCTTGATTTTCCTGGATTTCATGTATCATGTTCTTTTCTTTTATGGTTTAAGATTATAATACTATTACCTAGTAGATGTCAATATTCTTACAATATTTAAAAGAATTGTAAATCTCTTTTAAGATGTAGACTTTATTTACTTTATTTTTCGGGAATAAATCTACAAGTTTAGGGTTCATACTTGCAAATCTTTTCACCCATCAAATCTATATTTTCTATGTTTTCTTACTAGCCTTGTGCTTCCCGCCTACATCACATTGAAAGTGAAAATCATCTATATTGAGTTCATCTATCAAGAAAGAATCCATATACACCAAAATCAAAGTTATTGATGATCAAAATCTAGTAATTTGAAAACTCTCTCTTCTCAAGTATTTTCAGCAACTTTCTATCTATTCTCAACTTTCAGGGACTAAGACATAAAACAAATAAAGATTGAGACTTAAACAAAAAATAAAAGGGACCATGTGTAAACAAAATGAAAATCATGGGACTAAAGTGTAGATTTACACGCCACTTGAAAAGTAAACATGGAAAAAAGATATAGATTTTGATTTTGATTTTTTTAATTTTGTTTTTAACAATTACTAAAACCCACTCATGTAAAATCAAAATCTCATTCAATTCATTACAATCATCGACACCTCACATATATGATAATGCACAATCCTTATATTGTTGTCAATTTTTGGTACTTTTTTTTTTAATTTTTTTTTTTACTAAAAATTCACTCAGGTAAAATCGACATGTCATTCATTCTTGAAAACAATCCTCGACATACGAGGCACGCGATAATACACAATCCGAAGAGAGAGGGAAAATCAAGGACAGCAACAAAAGGACTATTGAGAAACAAATCGAAAGAAACTGAAGTTGGATGGCTAAATCAAAGAAAAAAAATTCGAGGGACTGAGGAAGGGAATCTGCACGGTGAACAATGCCATAAATAGTAATCTGGATGAACATGGATTACACAGTAAAACCCATATCCTCTTTCACTTTCTTTTCACTGTTAATGTCAATTGATTAATAATAATGTTAATAATTGTTAATGCTAATGCTAATAAAGCCAAGGGAAAAGAAGGAACATAGCATAAAACATTACCTGTAGGCATATCAGGATTCTAGGTGATAGCTGCAAGCAAAGTAGATGCTATATATTAACTCGGAATCAGGATGCACTTTACGTCTATAAAGCAAAGAACAATCATCTTCAGAAGGTTATACATGCTGCTAAACTACTGAAGTCACTCCCTGTGAGTGTGCGTGCGAGGTTTGCAATCAAGAGATGGGAAGTACTGTTGCAAGAATAACAAAGCCCTATCGCGCTGTCATGAAAAAAGATTGGGAAAGCTTGAAAAGGTACTACAAGAAACATCCTGAAGCTGCAGGTTTTCCGTTGACTGTCACCAAGGACACTGTACTTCACATTGCAGTCCACAGTAATGACAAGAAACTGCTCAAACATTTACTGGATAACGCACCACCATTCAGTTACAAGGTAACTGATGTGTATGGAAATAATGATGTTCACGAGGCAGCGGCCACAGGCAATGTGAAAATGGACAAGATCCTGTTGGATTTTGATAGAGATCTCCATTGCAGAACAACAAATGATGGACAGCAAAACGAGGATTGTTCTGACGACCTACTCCAAATCATGAACAACAGAGGAGAAACTGCACTCTTCAGGGCTGCTGCGTTTGGCAGAACCAAAATGGTGAGGTTTTTGTGCTCTAAAATTAAGAACAAGGATATGTTCATCGTAGGAGACACGATTCAACCTCCATTCTTCATATTGCGGTCCTTGGCAAGTACTTTGGTATTTCTTTCACTTAACCTCGGAAATTTTGTTTTCATTATTTTGTGATGCTCTTCTCGAATTAACAGCTATATGTTTTCAGGGAAGGTATGTAGCTTTAAATTTCTGTTTTTTCAATTAATGAAGAAACAGCATCGCAGTTAATTGATTGAAAATGGTGCTGTGTTTTAGATTTTTTTTATTTTTTCAATTTTATTCTAATAATATTTAATTAATTAAAAATTAAATTTTATAATTTATTTTAATTTATTTTTTATAGGGTTATCATGATCTAATGATCTAATATTCAAGGTTGTAGATTTAAAAAGTTAAACCGATCATATCATTCTGCTTCAATATTTGTTTTTTTTTAAATACTTCAATCACTATATGTTATCACTATAAGAAATGAAGTAGTAGCTAATACACTAAGATCAATCAATGTTCGAACATAAAGCCTTTTTTTCTCGGACATCCAACTTAATTTTGGGCGTGTTTGTGAGAGTTTTTGTTTTTGGTGTTTTTGACTTGAAAAAACATTAAATTGATTTTTTTAAATATTTTTTAATGATTTTGATGTGTTGATGTTAAAAATATAAGAAATCTTAAAAAAATTTATTTTGATGTATTTTCAAGAAAAAAAATTATTATAAAAAATATCTTGCACCATAATTTCAAACGCACACTTAGAGGCTATTTGGAACTACATTCCAAACGATGTTACACAAAATTTTGGAATTTATTTTTTTTACTTAATTTTTTTATGATTTTGGATCATTTTGATATGCTAACGTTAAAAGTAATTTTTTTAAAAAATAAAAAATATAATATTTTAATTTATTTTCAAGTAAAAAACATTTTAAAAATCAATCATCCTCTCAAACAATACCAAATCTAAGCAGATTCTGATCCAAGCGGTTGTAACACCATGAAATTCTAAACTCAAGCAAGTAAAATAGTCTAGAACTAAAGCTATGAATTTATTATCAGACTAAATTAATATAGAAAAGAAATGGCATATTCAATCTGGATTTGAGGTTCAAGTTTGGCAACTAATAGTTTTATCAAGTGGCATATGTGTGCTTAATTACCATCATTTTCACAATTATACAAGATTGATCATGATATAAGTTTGATGTACATTCTCCATTTAATGTATGGCATAATGAATCTAAACTTGGCTAGCTATTGCAAACCCTAAGTATATATAACTTTGGTGCATTGAAGAATCATTTCCAAGTGAATAATTTGCTTACATGCTCTGTTCAAATATTCATCAGCACTACAAGTTAATAACAGTTCAAGCATTAACTCCATGAAATGGATCTGCAAAAACCTAGTACTGAATTCAACCTCCAATGTCGAAATCTCTTGAAGTGAATCAAGATAAATAACCTTTTAACTATTCTGATTGAGCTTTGGATAGTACTGTTTGTTGTAGCATTACAGCATACTTATTAACATAAGACTACTCTCTTTCTTGGCAGGACTGAACCTTCCGAGTAACCATCCACCGAGAATGCTGACTAACAACACTAACATCTAAAAGATTTCACAAGATTGTCCATCAATGGCATTTACAGCATAAAAAAAGATTGGTGCAAACCTCGTGGAAAACTTCCAGTATCATTCCACGATACTCTTCAGAGTTCATTGACATGTAATAATTCAACAGACTACGGAGATCTTTTGGCTCTTGTAGCCGGTTTGCCATGATCATCTCAACCATGGACTCTCTAAAATCTTCTCTTGGATCGTAAGAGCTTTTCTCCATAGCTACCATTACTATAAACTTGGTCCCGTCACTTCTCAGTCTCCTTCTTCTCTCTCTTTTTCTTGCCTCTTGCCTTTCTCTAATCATCTGGTCTAGTCTCTCTTGTACCATCGCATGTGCGAGGCTTGAGATCGATGCAAACCGATCGGGATTCGAGCTCTCAGCTTCCTCAGAAGAAGAGACACTCAGTCTGCAGCTGCAACAGAAGGCCTTGCATCCTCTTTGCTGAAGTTTTTGCTTCCTGTCTACCCTGGATGCTTTCATCCTGAACCAGGGAGCTATGAAGGAAGACTTGCACAAAAACAAAATGATTTATGCACAATTGGCAAGTGGGTCAGATCAGGCATGATTATGTCTTGAATGTAGAAAGATGTACACATAACTTATGAGATTAGTAGGTTGGTTGTCTGAGAAAGAAAAGCAAGCACATTTGGTCTGTTAATTGAGCTAGTGATTATGATGTGAACTAGACCTTTAACAATTCCCTTGATATGGCAGTGTTAGGTGGCATGCTTTTGAAAGTATGAGGTTCCAATAAACCTATGGGATTAAATTAAGATACTGTATTAATTAAGAAAGGAAGCAGTGCCTTGACAGAATTCTTGGTTGGTGTCACGTGCCTGGTACGAATCAGTTCGGGTGTACTTGCTGCATTTTCAAGGATTGAAGCGAAGGCTGTTGTTGGCATGGTGGGGAGGACTAATCATGAATTTGAAGATGATGTTAAAGTGATTATCCATTAAATTATGGGGCAAAGACATTCCTTTTGACCCACATGCTCCCCATCTTTGAAGAAGCCATCCTTGCTAGTTAAGGTAGAAAGCACCATCTCTCTCGAGTCTCAATAAAGGCTTTCAATTATTAACTGTTGGCCTAGCTTTCCTCTTCTAAAAGTTTGAAAGAACAGCTCGTTAGGAAGCTCTAGCTCCAGTCCTTTACCTAATTGTGTACATTCGTGTTCGCAGCAAGCTTTGCCCTAGGATACTGATAATGAAATAGGGAAGTGACGATTTGGGATGGCTGACGACGTAAATGCCATGCAAGATTTATTCATGTAGCATCTAGTTGTCAGGTTATGGTAATCAAAGAGCTGCGATCCAGTTCTAGATCTGTTCTGACGATTTTTGAGGCAAAAACAGTGAACTACATCACCACATTCTGATGACGGTGGTCCAAATGGCGATAATTAACATAATGATTATCGAGGAAGGCTGTGAGTGGATGAGAGACAAAGCACGTATTAATTCTTGAGTTTTGCTTCATAATGGAGCCAGGATTCTCCTCTGTAACCACTTCTAGATGATGAGATGAACTGAATCGATGAAGGGTTGGTGCAATCATGGAAGAAATCTTACATGGATTCTCACAGCTAGACAGGGGAATCGATCTCTTTAATGGATTCCTCCTTGTTAACAAAGATCAAATGGGAATGTTTAGCATGTGATAATCATTGTGGTACACCATGAATAACCAATCTTGTTCTCAATTAATTAATGGATATGCTTTATCTCTTTAAAGCAACTTGTTGTCATCTAAATGCTGCACACCACATGCTGGAGCAATGATTAGCACGAAGGTAATAAAGCCTAATTAAGGCCATCGTCATTAAAGAAGCAGTATAGACTAATCAAATGACAACTGTTCCCTGGCCTTTCAGAACATGTAGGGCAGATAAAGGGAAGAACCAGCGACTCATAACTCATTGCAATGTCCACAAGAATGGCTACTTTTCGTCAGGGGAAGAAGGCGAGTCGGTTAGCCACTAAGCAACCTATCTCCGACCTCTGATCACTCCGTAGTCTGTATTTTCCAAGTACCTGAGCAGAAACTTTCATAGCCAGAGCATTTGCATCTACACTGCATAACACCAGCAAGGTAGCTTCAGTGAATGCAATGCGGCGGAGAGGAGATGAAACTGGCCTTTCCTTGGATTCTTGTTTCATTTTGCGGAACTTCCATAGCCTAAAGCATGCTACTAGCTGTCCGTTCAGCAGTGGAATAGTTTTATGTCAGCAAATTTGACTGCATTATTTATTAGCTACTATTAAAGGTTCTTGAGGTTTAATTGGTTAGTGTTTTTGGATGCAAGAGACAAACATAGCAATCAAACAAATTACTTAATAGTATTTGCTTCCACTTGAGTGAAAATAGCAAAAACAACACCCAGCACATTGTGCAATTACCTGTGCTTATCACTTTGTGTAGCAGCTTTTACTTTTAATTTCTTTTTAAAAATGTGTTTATCTTTAAAAAAATATGTTAAAATATTAAATTGGAATTTTTTAAGTTTTTTTAAAAAAAATTAGAAAAAATGATTTTAATATATTTTCAAACAATTTTTAAAAAAATATTATATATTATAATACCAAATACATTATAAAACATAATAATACATGTATCCATGTAAAAGACAATACAGGATACCATCAACTCTTCACTCAAATTAAAAAAACAATACTATGATTAATAACTTTTTTTAATCTATTTTTATCATATACACAAAAACAATTACGTAATTTGCTTGGGATCATTGTGGATCATTATCCAATAAGTATCCTGGAATATCCTATAGCGTTTACAGAACACGCGCCGCCCACCAACAACAACAACACAGTGGTTAGGTACCCACAGCAAACTCAACAAAAGAATCAGAACCGTCCATTTGTACCCAATCAATTCTTACAACACGCCACGTCTATCACTCCAGTCATCCATATCTTCATAATACCCTCAAAACCGTGGGCCAGGCCGCTAATTATCGAAGTCTCTTCCCAGGGAGGAAGAGACATCTCGCAACCCCCCCCCCCACATGGTCACTCGATTAGGAATATTTGTTCAAATCAGTTACTCTTCTATAATATCTGTCAAATTAAGGCTTGTATTTTCCCTTCTTACACCCACCTCTATCCTTCCATGTATTCATGGATTAAAGAAAGTCAACTAGTTAATTAGGCTTCGATTGACTACATGTCAAGACTTTAGGGACTATTTTGGGCGGAAATCCCATTGAGACCCCAGAACCAAAACAAAACGCTCTCACTCTCTCTCTCTTACAATATATATAAATAATAATAAAAAAACTAAAGTGAGAGTTCAGTCAGGTGTAACTGCCAAACATGGCTCCTGCCTTTGTAATTCACGGCGACTCTGCTCGGGCCAGCGGTCGCTTTGCTTCTGTTTACAGCGAAGTCCAATCCAGCCGTATCGATCACGCGCTCCCTCTACCTTCTGTCCTTAAAAACCCTTTCAAAATCGTCGACGGCACTCGTAGTTCCGCCGCCGGAAATCCTGGTCATTTTCGTCTCTCCTCACTTCCCTATTTTCACAGATTGATCAGTGTTGTGCTGATTAAACCGTTAATTAATTAATTAAATATCTGAAGTTTTGATATATTTTTTTTGGCAGATGAGATAGCGAAGCTGTTTCCGAAGCTGTTTGGGCAACCATCAGCAAAGTTGGTGCCAAACGATGTGGACACGTTGAATTCAGATCAGAAGTTGAAGATCGGTGTGGTTTTGTCCGGTGGACAAGCACCTGGTGGTCATAATGTTATTTCTGGAATCTTCGGTAAGTCATCTTATTGAACGAAATGTAGCTGTTATGGTTTGGTATCGTGGGGTTTGTGATTGGTTGGTGGTGGTGGTAGTTTAGATTATTTGCAGGATCGGGCGAAAGGAAGTGTATTGTATGGGTTTAAGGGAGGTCCAGCTGGTATCATGAAGTGCAAATATATTGAATTGAATGCCGACTATATCTATCCTTATAGAAATCAGGTAAAGTTTTCCTCTTTTCAAGTTTTTTATGTGAATGTGGGATGGTTTCGAATTGTAAGTTGGATCAATGTTTTTGTAAGTATATATTTATTGGAAATTGTTAATTTTTCAGTTATGTGGGATGGTTTTGAGTTAATAATGCACAGAGTTTAGTGATTGAGATGCTTCGAGAGTGTTTATTGGCTCATTCTTTTCTTGTCCTGTATTTGTTTTGACTCCATTCTAATATAGTTATTGAATGTCCATCCATTTTTTTACGGGTGTACATGCAGTATTAAGTGGAAGTTTGTATCTGATTTTATTCTTGTATCTTTTTTTTAGGGTGGTTTTGATATGATCTGCAGTGGAAGAGACAAAATTGAAACGCCTGAGCAGGTGACTATTTCCATACTTGTTCCTAGTGGAGACTTTTTTCTGTAGGTTATGTGATTTTTTTTTAAGACTTGCTGAGGATTAATGGGTGTGAACTGCAGTTCAAACAAGCTGAAGAAACAGCAAAGAAACTTGACTTGGATGGGCTTCTTGTTATTGGCGGCGATGACTCAAATACAAATGCTTGCCTCCTTGCTGAAGACTTCTGGTATGCCTTGATGGAAGTTTGTTGTTGGAATATTTTTTGAATTGGGATGTTAATACTGTGGAATGAGAAGAGAACTTTTTTCAACTACCAGGAGCCCTTTTGGTATAAATTTTGTTTCCTTTATTGTTCAATCAGGGTTAAAGGTTTGAAAACTCGGGTGATGGGATGCCCAAAAACCATTGATGGTGATTTGAAATCAAAGGAGGTTCCTACCAGTTTTGGATTTGATACTGCTTGCAAGGTAAATATAAGTATTCTTTTCTATTTTAATCAAAATGTTAGTATATACATGTTAAAGAATGTAGTTGTTGTTGGAATTACTTGATTGTACTCTTTCATGAAGATCTGCTTAAAAATTATGTGTGATTGAATGGAAAGTCCATGCATGAAGCGCAAAAAATTATCTCTGTATATAAAACCTTACAGATTATTGATGATTGAGCTACACTTGTTTATCTTTTGTTGAAAATTTGTTACTTTTAACCTTATTTGTTTCATTTTATTCTCTCCTAAAAATATCAATATATCATATAGAATTTCGTTATACAAATGTGAATTTCCCAAAGCTCGACACTTTATTTATAGATTGTAGAATCTCAATTTTTGTTATTCATGGTCTTCACCTGTATCTATATTTGCATGTGCACACGTGTGCAATATATATTTATGCACACATATGTGCCTCTGTGTGTGTGTGCAGGGCTAGTCTTTGCACTTGCCTTTAACACTTGCTTGGCCTACCATGCCTGAGTTGTATGCAATTTGTATTTCTGATTAACTATTTTTGGAGTTTTCAATCTTATCCTTTCCATGCCATGCTGCAAGTCTTTTCAGTTTGATTCTAACAGCATGTACAGTCAACTTATTTTGTCTGTGTTCTCAATAATGCTGTCATGGGATGCAGTCACAACCAATCCTAATGCCATTGGTAGTTAGATATCCTTTTTTTCACTAACTTAATGCTATAGAACATTGATAATATTCTTGGTGCATGCAGATATATTCAGAAATGATTGGAAATGTCATGATTGATGCTCGATCAACTGGAAAATATTATCATTGTAAGTTAATACATAATTTTTCTCCAAATAATCTGTTTTCTCTGTTAATGAATTTGAAGTGAGGATGATATCAAGGTTGGCTAATTTTGTTTGATTTTCCTTCCATATAAATTGTGCAGATGGCAATTTAAACTGTGCTTTCATGTTCTTTCACCAAGTGCCTGTACTTGAACTGGCTCAAACTTCTGTATTTTCCACTTTGTCACTTTGTTGTATTTATTCCTGAAATCTTTAGTTTCTCATGCAACCACACAGCTTAAAATACCTGTGTCAAATTGAGTTCAATATGCTATAATGAATTCGCTTTCTCCATACTATCTCGAATGTACACAGGCATATTATACATATTAACAATTATTAAAAGTAATGATTACTCTTAATTTGTGTTTGCTGCAGTTGTCCGGCTTATGGGACGTGCAGCTTCACACATTACATTGGAGTGTGCCTTGCAAACTCATCCAAACATCACCATCATTGGAGAAGAGGTACTTCTGTTAATTTGTTTCTTCAGTTTCAATTATTTTATTGGTTGAGTTAGCTTACTGGTAATTTATCAGTGTATCATGTGTTTTGCATCTCTGTGAAAAAACCTCTGTTCCATAGTTAGTGACTGCTTTGGACTCTGACAAGTTTCAAGTACCTTGTATCCTTCTTTTGTTGCATATAATTATGGTCTCCATTTTATGTTAGCTGACTTGTCCAAACTGATCCTTTGACTTAACCTCATTAGTAATTAATGCTCAAGTTGATATGGGAAAGTTGAGGTTATTTTGACTTTTGATTGCAAAGCTTAGTAATTGATTGGTCCCTGCAAAGGGCTGTCAAATGAGAGTGCTTACTTTGATAGATAAGAATTTTCAAAAGTTCTCAGGAAAAATCATTTTGGTGGTATCTGCAGTTCAGTTATTTTCATTTGAAGAAAAGCTTCCCATATACATTCTCTTACCCTGTTTTATCTTGTTGCAGGTTGCTGCAAAGCAGCTGACACTGAAAAATGTTACAGATTACATAGTTGATATAATCTGTAAACGTTCTGATCTTGGATATAACTATGGTGTGATTCTTGTTCCTGAAGGTTTAATTGATTTCATTCCTGAGGTAGGTTACTTTATTTGTAACTTTAGTGGCACTGCTCCTTTTTTTTTTTTTTTTTTATCTTAATGTGATGTTCATTTTTCAATCTACAGCTATCTATTGAAGTGGCAATGTTTACTGGGTGTTTCTTTTCAGGTTCAGCACCTTATAGCGGAACTAAATGAGATTTTGGCACATGATGTGGTAGATGAAGACGGGCTGTGGAAAAAGAAACTTACAAATCAATCCCTGCAGCTTTTTGAATTTTTGCCACCAGCAATTCAAGAACAATTGATGCTTGAAAGAGATCCACATGGAAATGTCCAGGTATTTATTATATGTCCCATTTTATGTCTGTTTTTCACCATTTGAATTAAGCTGGAATCATTATTCATTCATATCTTTGCTTTGACCTTAAGGTTGCCAAAATTGAGACAGAGAAAATGCTTATTCAAATGGTTGAGACTGAGTTGGAGAAGAGGAAGCAGATAGGTCAATACAATTGCATTTTCAAAGGACAGTCCCACTTCTTCGGGTAATTATCTCTATTAACTACAAATCTAATCTCCATTTTGAGTCAGTATTTTCTAGGTCTGATATTACATGATCTGTTTGGAAAAATCATTTGACATTGTTCCTATCCTGGAATGTAATGAAAAAATTAGTGCAGGATTAGTTATAGATTTCTTGATATTTGGATTGTACTTAGGTACGAAGGAAGATGTGGTTTGCCAACAAACTTTGATGCTACATACTGCTATGCTTTGGGCTATGGTGCTGGAGCTCTCCTGCATAGTGGAAAAACTGGGCTGATATCGTCGGTGAGTGATTCTACCTTTGTAACATTGTTTATTTGCTTCTTTCTTCTTCCTTCCACTTCTAGTTTTATTTTGTCTTTTCTGAGTGCTATAAGGCTACTAAAAAGTTGTGCTGTTTTTGCAACAGGGAAGTTCTGGCACTGCTGAATTAATATTTTAATTTAATATTGTTATGTCTCTAGGTTGGGAATTTGGGCGCTCCTGTTGCAGAATGGACTGTTGGTGGAACTGCGTTGACTTCTTTGATGGATGTAGAGAGGAGACATGGTATTCTCCCGTTCTTTAGCATTTTTTGTACAGTCGTGTTTGTGTTGACCATGGCACATTCATTTCCTGGTTGGAATATACAAATCAAGTCATGGGTTAACGTATTCTGCATTAGGACCTTGGGTTATGGAGATCTAATATAAGCTTCAAAAAGTTCTCAGAACTTTTAGTTGACCAATCTAGGGACATTTTGGAGTTCCCTGTCTTTTTCATGATAAAAAGGTTATCAAATTTATATACATTTATTCCTTTTCAGGTAAATTCAAGCCTGTGATCAAGAAGGCAATGGTGGAACTCGAAGGTGTAAACTCTTTTTCTATTCACTCTCCTCTCCTTAATCGTTTAATACATAGTGCCATCTCACTTCTGATAGTAACTATGACCTCTGTATCATTCATTATATATGGCTTCTGCACTGATCACTAACATGGATTCAAACTAGAAACTTGTTCAGCAAATTTTACATGCTATCAATGAGATTTCAGGTGGTCCTTTCAAAAAATTTGAATCCCTGAAGAATGAGTGGGCAATCAATAATCGCTACATTAGTCCTGGTGAGTCATAAATTTACCAAACAGTATCCTTTATTTGGCCATCTTGATAGGAGTTTTAATACACTTTAATCCTTGTAAAACATGCACTTTATATCATCATCCTTTGTGATTGATTATCTGTTTTGATTGAATCTCAGGTCCCATTCAATTCATAGGCCCAGGATCAGATGCCATTAGTCACACTTTACTACTGGAATTGGGAGCTCATGCTTAGGCATATGGATATAGGTGCAAATTAATGTTCTTCAAGAGCTGAAAAGTTTCCTGGACATGCATGAGATCCTCTTTTCGTGTTCTTGGTTTTTGATGCTGTTATCTGAGTTAGAGTTGTGGATTTTGTGTGTGTTTTTATTGGATGATGGTCCTTGGAAAACTCGGTTCTACATCCATCGACTGCACTTGTAAATATGAAGCTTGTGATATTGTCTTTTCACACAAAAATTATAGTTTTAAAGAAATGTTTCTTGGAAAAAGAAATATGCTACCAATCCCATCCTGTTCCATTGAAGAAACACATTCATTTAAGATCCAGTACTTGAACCCATCAAGTCGAAAGAAGCAGCAGAAGAATCAAACTTGTAAGACCAGCAGGACAAGATTTGATTTTGAGTAGAGCAAGTTAATTATAGTCGTTGGACTTGTGTTTAGATCCCCACTATGATAAAAGTAGCAAGCATCTACTCCGCTCTGGATAGAAAAGGAATTGAAAAGGAAAGATCATTGCAGAACTGTCTTCTTTCCCTCTGGCTGTGTGTGATTCTGGCAGCGGCTCTCACTTTGAAACAGGCCAAAAAGGATTTTGATCACTTTTTTTCTTATTTTTTTTCAATCAAAACAGAAAACAAAGCATCCCAAAAAGGATTTGGAGCTTTTCTCTAACAAACAGAGCATCCATTTTCTTTGCCTTTTTCTCGTTCTTTTTTTATGCTTTCACGTCCAGAATTTCCATGAATCACATGCTCTGTTTATTTGGCTTTTTAGCTCCCTCTTCACACGTTATTGGAAAATGTCTAACCTTTATGGAGCTTGGCATGCTTCTCCATCCACCTTTTCCTTTTTATTTATGTTTTTATAGAGATGAACTTTTTCCCTTTTGTACGGCTTCATTTTTGTATTCCGGTAGTCTTTCAGGGTGGTAATATTATATTTCGCAATTGATCTTCGCCATCTTGACTAGCAATTAATAATAATCTTGGATGTTCCCCACGTTATTATCAACAACAAATCTTGAGATAGATCATAAAAAATAATATTTTTTTTATGTAAGAACATAAATTTTCCTGCTTAAAACCCTATTGAGAATGGATTTAGTCTTGGTGTATGAATATCGGTAGATGAACTGTGATAAAAGAAAAACACTAGCTGGACTGATAAGGAATTCATTATTATACACATATGATGCAAGTGATCTGCTTCAATAGAGGAGAGTTGTATATCTTCTCTACTCTTAACCACCAAGCACCATGGCTCATTCATGACCTTCTCCCATGCAATAATGGTTCACAACAAGGTGCAAGAACCGCTCATTGCATGTGAAACCAACGAGAATAGTTGCAAATTTGGTGTCCTTTACAACATCTTGAAGTGGGTAAGCATCCCATCACATCACAGCCACCCAAAAAGGAAGTGTGTGTGTGTATTGTTCATCGGATGGTGATGAAAAAACAAGATGGAACTTGGAAGGAAGAGGAAGGTGGTATAATATATAATACAGGTTAAAGAACTCCTTTTTACAGTGACAAGAACCAAAAGCAATCGAAAGTCAAGAGTGTGATCATCGAGGGAGGGAAAGAGAAGAAATGAAGTGAAACCCAAGGTCTTGTGCTACGAGCCACATGGTGTGTGACTCCAAACCAAACATTTAGTCATCACCATTACCTATGTCCCCATAATCATGCTCGTGTGTAGCTTTTCTAGCTTCACACTTTCATCAATGGCTATGGCTATGTTACTTTTTCCAATGCTTGAGACATAAAGGCTAAAGCCATGGCACAGGTTCATGGGACCACCCAAATTCTAGCAGTGACTGTAACTTCATGCTATGGCTCGAGGAGGTTATTAATGGTGGTATCATTTTACCCTCACCAACACCACCTACTCAGCTGCCTCTGTTATTATTCTTCCAACCTCCATGAATTAACTGTGATTGTAACAGCCATAATTCCTCCATTTTATAACCATTAAACACCTAAAACATATCCGTTGCTTCTGCTATTCCTTTAAATGGTAGCAGCAGTGCTTCTGTGACTGGCCTTTTCTTTTCCTTTTTTCTGATTCATTGAAAGGGCTTTTACGTAGGAGGCCAATTTGTTAAAAACTTCCTAGATTTAGTAAAAAAGTAAATGCCCTTTCAACAGAAAAATCTTCGATTTTTCACCTTAAATAATATGATTTTAAAAAAATACCCTTCTATCAGGGTTATTGAAAAATTGATGAAACAAACTCTAAAAAATCCTTCTAACTCCTCTCTTTTACTCTTATTATGGGAGAAATAGCAAAATAGAAAAAAGAAATACTCAAATCTCTTTTTAATTAAACTTGATCATCGACAACAACTATCCAGATCAATTTTTTTCTATAAGGAGTTGTATAGAAATAAAGAGGAATTGAGAGGGTTTTCATGGGATTTTCTGTAAATTTATTTTATTTAGAAGGAAATTCAAAAAATTTATATTATTTAACATAAAAAATCAATAACTTTTTTACTAAATCTAGAAAAGGGTTTTGCCCTTGACTGGAATGTTTTTTTTTCCCTCCAGCTAGGTGAACAACACGTTATTTATCTCAAATATTCTAGAAAAAAACTCAGATAATACATTATTTATTGAGGCAAACAACACGTCGTTTGTAGTTGTCTAGATTTTGGGTATTGTGGTGATTGGAAAATCAAGGCTTGAGGTTTTTTATCCAAAAATCTTTTTTTCAATTTATTTTAAATCCAAAACATTTTAAAAAGTGTGATAAACCTATTAATAATCTAAAAAATCCCAAAACATTGTTCTAAAATCTAAAATCAACTCGAAAAAAAGTATGACGAAGTTCAGATCTATTTTTTCATGAACTTTAAGGGTGAAAAAAAACACATAATATGAACTTTCTTCATTAAAAAGAATCATTTGACATAAATTTTGATATTTATGGTGGCTTAAGTTGGTGTCACTTGAAATTTGGTGATTTTCTTTTGTTTTAATCAGAGACTAAAAAATAATAAAAATAAATTAAAAAAATATTAAAATACTTAATTTACGTAATTTTTAAAGTTCGAGAATAAAAGTGTTTTTGATTTAGATGCGGAAATGAGAATTCATGAAGTACAGGAATATCCGAGAACCCATGAAAGGGCTGCGTATAATCAGACAAAGAGATCCTCTTGCACAGTACTCACTTTGTAGTTTCTAGTTCTAGGGCATCATAATTCAAATGTCAAGTGTTTTGTGTCCTTGTAAAATCAAGGATCATGGTGTCTCTGACTACCTTAAGGTTTTTCAATATCATCATAATTTCTTTTTCTAAACATTCCTTAATTTGCATTATTGTGTTGCTTTATATATATATATATATAGACACCATATAATATCCCCTTTCCACCGGCTTTTTAAGGTTCGTTCTTGTCAACTTTCTCATCTAAAATCTGATTCTTACTGGACAAGCATGAGTGCAGGGATTGCATGAATTCTATACAAGATATGAAAGTCTGTAACTTGACAAAAAAAAAAACAGGAATACTGATTAAAGAGTGTTTCCAAATATTTTTTTAAATATATTAATGTATTAATGTTAAAAATAAAAACAAAACTTAATTTAGTATATTAAATTAAGTTTTATTTTTATTTTTAACATCAATATATTAAAATTATTTTAAAGTATCTAAGTAATATAAATTTAATGTTTTTTCAATAAAAAAACATTCTAAAAAGCAGTTTCAACTATAAAAACAACCACTAAGAAGATTTGTTATTCATGTTTTAAATCCAGTCATAAATATAAAAGCAAAAAATATTTTCTTATGAATGTATTTGTCACCAAACAAAACTAAATGGAAAAAGAAATTAGTCTTGATACATTAAATCTGACCAAATAATTTATATATCGTTATCAATAAAACAAAACATAAACGTTTTCCCCTTTTTGTAATCTCTCCTGATCTGAAGCTAGTTTAAACTTGTTGATGATTGAACAGGGTGTCAAGAGATTGCGTACCAAATAATGGCCACACCCCACATGATGCACTCTGCCTTTTTGTAGGTTTTAGCAATGTGCTTTTGGGATGCTACTGATCATGCACTAGCTGCAGATCCTATACTCCATCAAACATTCAATAATGCAAATTAACACCAGCGGCCATTAACTGGAAAAGTCTTGGGTGATCTTCAATAGGATATTGAAGCTGGATCTTTTTCTCGTCTGTTCATCACTCGGAATACCCTTTATCGCTATCCCAACATTTATAAGTACATTCTTGATCTTAAGCATGCATCCCTTTGACATTTTCTGTAGGGTATCTTCCTCGGTGCTTCCGGTATTGCCTTTCTGTAGTGTTTTTAATTTTATGTGCTATTTATCTATCTAGACCATGGCAGAGAGATCTGAATTAATGGATGTCGACTACTTCTTTGCATGCGCATGGAGTGTAAGGAGCTCAATATCACGAGATCGAGAGGAAAGCATACCGGCCGGCCGGTGATCGATGCAAGAAACAATTGATTGGTAGTGACTAAAACGTGAAAGGGAATTACAAGTGAGCAGACGATCATTGATTAGGGCAACGAGGCATCACAGGGCTAAAACAAACAGCTACCTACAAAAAGCCATGGGGCAGTTGCTATCAAGATTTGAAGAATGAGAGAAGGGAGGGGTATGTTCTTGGAGAGTGGAGGGACCCAAAAGGGTTAATGAAATAGTGTTTGTTCTTGCATGCACATGGCTCATCATTTACCCTACAAACAAACGCCATTAACAACATATAAAACTCATCTCTGCCACGCATAATTCTCTTCTCTTATCATCCTCTCTTGCTAGCTAGATTCCCAAGCGTCCGACGTCCCACCAAATATTCACCATCACTGCTACTAGCTCACAGCCAACCACTTACCCATCGTCCCTTTGTTTCCCAAGGGTCCACTCTTGTTGTCGCCTTGTAAACCCCCGTTTTTCTTCCTCCCTTCCCTTTGATTCTCAGCAATATTTTCATGATGCAACCGTGTGATGGATTATAATTTTTATACCTTTGACTTTATTTTATATATCTCTCCATCACATGGTTCGAATCCTTTGTTGATATTTTGTGGAACCCATCATGACATGAATCATTGTCATTTTCACTAATCTTTAGCTAGATATATATGTATTATTGTAAAGAAGATAAGACATGGTATGTTAATCAACTATTTATTATGCGCACTTGGAAATTGTACCTAGGTTTTGTTTGATAACATGGTTCAGCCTGTATTTTAAAGTGCTTTTCAAATTATTTTTTATTTGAAAAATCATCAAATTAAGGTTTTTTCATGTATTTTTGAATGTTTTTGATATGCTGATATTAAAAATAAAAATCTAAAAATTAAAACATTAATATATTTTTAATTGCAAATCAATTTTATATAAAAAAATGCTTTACATCATGCTACTAAACAAACACAAAGGGACGACGTTTCACTCACTTCCAATTCTTTTTATATATATATATATATATATATATAATAATGGTGGAGGTGTCTCACTTTCAAATCCATGTATATATTGATACACTTGTGGTAGAAATTAAGATCGTGTAAATTTGTCCATTTCGCAAGGCATCGCTCGTACCATCTTGGAGGTTTCTGTGTGAAAAAAGATGAGACAATTAATAGCTCATGCAATTATCTAAACGTTAATGATAGCGCACATTCATATATTCAATTCAAGACTTGAAGCCCTAATGTTGGTGGGTACGTGGTAATCATCGATCTTAGACATATTGTGTCCTGATTCATTTATATTTAATTGATGTGCAATTAATTAATTAAATATTGTAACCTTAAACCTAATACATATTGAAGTTGAGAGAGTGGTGCCCATTAATTTGCATGTATGGCCATGGCCTGATGGAGATTGTTAGTATATATTTGGCCTAGCTCGGCCAGCTAGCGTATCCTCCATCCCAAGGACTTCTGACTTCTGAGTTGAGCCTGAAGAGACTTGGTGAGATATATATTGCTATAATTTATTGTCATTTGTTTTACGAGAAATTAATCTCAATTCCTAAATCGCTTTTTTTTATATATATATAAAAAATATGAAAATATTCATTTCTTCAAGTACTTTTCAATAAATCTCTCACACACACAAATGTATATATATTAAAATATTTAAACAGGCAAAGAAATAGGTAGGAAAGAGGTAGTAGGGAGTAAATTCTCATCATCCCATGCATAGAAAAGGCATCCACTTTGGCAAAGGGTGTTTTCAATCGAATGATTGATTATATTCTCCCGCTTTAGACTTTTCAATCCATTGAATGGTTGAGATTTGCTGGTGGTTTTACGGAACAGGGTGGGTCCACTCCCGTTACTGCCACGGTGTTAATTTTATCGTCTTCCACAAAGCAATTGATGATGATCATCACGCACGTTATTACTTGCTAAAAGGAGAAGGGACCATTAGCAATATCCTCCATAAGAGGCCACCCTGTTCGCTTGGCTGCTACAGAAACTCTGTCACCTAACACCGCCTTTCGAAATCTCCTCGAACCCACCTCGTCTCATCTCCCACAAACAAGAAACCTAATCAAAGATCTGTTTAACAATGCATTTGGACAGGTTTAAGATGCAACTACGTACATATATACATTGAAGAACAAATGCACACACACACATATATATATATATATTGGACCTACACTAAAGTAAACTATGGAGAATGAAGCGAACCTAGTAAAACATTCTGTGTGTACATAGAAGAGGAGATCGAAACTGCAGAACCCTCACTTATATGAATAGGCGGCATGGATATATGAATCGAACATGGGCCCCCTCATATGGATTATCCCCACTTAATTGCCATGACTTGACATCACTCTCCCATTACTATGTAGGGCCCCCCTTCCGTCTTGAGGTCAACTCCCACTCTTGTCATTAAATTACCCCCCCTCCCTTTCTCGTAGGGTATGTATATATTATCATAACCATCTTCAAAAAGCTCCAAGATTCAAGTATCCCATGGCTCAGATTCCTCGATGGGTTTGTTTTTGTGTGTTTCTTACTATGGTGTTGTTTTTTAATTGAAATTCAGCTCAAATCCGTGCATGTGCCCTTTCAAGTGAAAATGACAATACGAAGGCTAAAAAAACAATGGAACAACACCCTTTTTTATTCCAAAATGAAAAGCAATCAAAGATAATTATGGATATCTTCGTTTAATTGGAGTGGAAAAAATGAGTGTATACGATGATGATAATCATGACCTCTCATGAGATAATCCACAGTTGTTATGATCTTGACAGAAGTTGTCAACCGACATGTTTCACTAGCAAATTAATAGCTAAGCTACAGATACATAAAAACCTTCTTATTATCTTATAATCCATGCATCTTTCAACATGATGAAGAAGGTGCGTGTGTAGATTTGATGAAGCCATCATCTTCCCAATTGATCAAATCTAAGATCATTAACACTCAAGTTCAAAGAAATTATTCTGAAAGAGAGATTTTTTATGATGTACATTAGGTTTTTGAAAATCTTATCGTTGAAAAAGGGAACTGGTATATATTCCCTTCTCCACATGGTTTATCGCTTCAAAAAAATATATTTAAAAAATATTTTTTTAATTTTAATCACAATTTTAAATACAACAGAGATTTTATTTACAAACAAGACTTTAATATTGGTTTATACAAGCACTGGTTAGAAAATAATTGTATAATTAAAACCTATATAATTAAAATTTAATTTAAACCTGTCATGCTAGACGGTAAGGAATTAAATTCTCATTATATAATTCTCTATAAAAATAGTTTATCTCTAATATATAATCGAAAAAAATAAAATAATTTTAATATGTAAAAGATCTGAAAATATATCTTCTTAAAAACCAGAAAAAAAAAACAAAAATAATAATCTCTTAATTCTTTTTCTTGCATGGGTGCATATATAATGGACCGAAAACCTTTAACCTCCCTATCTCCTCATTTTTATTAGCTCATTCTCCTTTGTTTATTGCTCTGGTAGGGTCAAGCTGCACCGAACTCGGAACTCGGCTCAGCCCCAAGAACACTCCTCCCCTTTCCTCTAAAACACAAACCCCCTTTCCCTCTCTCTCATTCTCCAACAACATGGACAGCCCACAAAGAATATCCATTAAAGAACCTCAAGTAATCCTCTCACCATGCAGCAGTGCTAGAAGGAGGAGGAGAACAAGCACTTGTTCAAACTCACCCGAATTCGAGTTCTGGATGGTCAGAAACCCATCTTTCCCTCAACCAAATCTTGTTTCTGCTGATGAGCTCTTTGTTGATGGTGTCCTCCTCCCTCTCCACCTACTCCACCAACCCAACAACAACAATAACAACAGCCACCCTGACCCTGACTCACCCGAACACGAACCCGAACGCGAACCACCCAACGCTCAACCTGACCCTGGACCAGAAATTTCACCAGCAAGCATAACCATAGAGCCAACCTCAAGCTCAAAGAGATGGAAAGATATGATATTCAAGAAAGGTGACAAGAAAACTTCAACAGCAGCCAAGAAACAAGAAGAAAAGGATAAAGACAAAGACAGAGACAAGAAGAGAGAGAAAAGGAGTCAGAGTGGAGCGAGTTCAGCTGAGTTGAATATCATCAACATATGGCCATTTTCACGCAGTAGATCCGCAGGGAACAGTGTGACCCGACCCAAGTTGTTTCCCGGGGCTCCTGGAACCCGGAAGGTTAGCAGTGCCCCTTGTTCAAGGAGTAATTCAGCAGGGGAATCCAAATCAAGAAAGTCTTGGCCAAGTAGTCCGAGTCGACCCGGTGTCCATGTGGGTCGGAGCAGCCCGGTTTGGCAGGCTCGACGTGGAGGTAGTTCCGGTATGAAGAGTAGTTTCCCCGAACCCGTGGTTCGGGGTGGTGAAAAATTGAGCAGCAAAAAAGAAGTTACCGAGCCTGGCCGCGGTAAGAACATAGCAAATGGCAATGGCAGCACTAGAGCAAAGGTTTTGAATGTAAATGTTCCCGTGTGTATTGGTTATAGAAACCATTTGAGCTGTAGAAGTGATGAAAATAGTGCTATAGGTGCCCGCGGCAGCGGCAATGGCGGCGGTGGTGGTGGCAAAAATGTTGCTGGTGGTAGCAGTACTGATGGTAGTAGTGCTACCAATAGCAACATAAATGTTGGAAACGGTGGCAATCTTTTCAATTTTCGCAGCCTCTTCTCAAAAAAGGTTCATTAAGAGTTTGTAATTAATTGACACTCTAATTATATATTTTTCTCTTAAGGTTTGATTTAGATGTATTTTTCTATGTATCAAGTATCTATATTCTTCCTTGTGTAAGTAAACAAAGAGTTAATTAATTAGTTTTCTCACCAACAATCGTATTGTACAATTACAAGAAAAAGGTTACTAATTTTTCTTTTAGACATAGTATTTTTAGTAATTTGTTCAAGACATTCCGTGTTGGCTTTAATATTTTATTATGTTTTTTTTTTGGTATATGGTGTTTTGTAAAAATATTTTAAATTTGAAAATATGTTAAAACAATTTTTTAATATTTATTTTAATTTTTATATTAACCCATTAAAAGAAATAATATAAATTTGATGTTTTTTTTAAGATAAATATACTTTTGAAAGAGTACTAATGGGTGGTTAAAAAGATATGATTTTTTCTTCTTCTAAATTTAAATATTGAAATTAGTGAGTAGATTTTAAAACCCAATTAACGAAATAAAAATATTTAAAAATACTACTTAACTGGGAAGGATCAAAACCCTTGTTGTTTCATCAAAATTAAGGAAGCATACGCAGGGGTTAGCTCATCATTGTATGAGCTTGTGCTTTTCATCATCGCTATCTTCTGCTGTTCGAGCAACAGTACACGCGTCAAGTCCAGATAGGGAGAAAGAGTGAAAGAAGTCTTGTGATCTTGAGTGCTGTAACGGGGACTGACCTCGGGCAAATTGTCAACCCAGCTGGACAGAATTAATTTACATCAGAAGCAAACTAGAGATGAATGAACGATGGACCCATAATATAATATGAGCTTGGTTTTCTGCATTTGTTTTTCCCGATTCCCGTTTGAATTGCGAGTAGTGGATGCCTCATCCCATGTGTCCCCCCTTCTTTTGTTGCTGTCTAGTCAAACAAATTCACGTAGTGAAGAACACAAGGCGGGAGTCAGCTATGAAAGGAAGCTAGGGGAGGGGACAGGTAAACATGGCAGTTTCAATTATATTCATTAAATTCTTCCTGGTCAATGTTTGTATTAGCATGGTGCTCATGCTTCTTTCTTGTCGTGGCAAGCCATGCTCAAACTAATCAGTGTGAATTGTGGCCGCCACCACCACCACCAGCTACAAAACAGTGGTTGTTTTCTGTTTGTTTCGTGGACCTCCACTGATAAATGCAAGAAAAGCTCTCAAGAAGTTGCAGTCACATGAGTTTGCCATCGCCCTTCAGCTACTTAATTTCACCCTTTTTGCTACCCACATGGCTACGAAGCCCCACTGGGATCCATAAGCAATTCCTGCCTTCCAATATTCATTCCATGGTGCGTGGTAGGCTCGACATGATTTCCAATTGGGATCCATAAGCATGAGCCGCGTTCGATCTCCAGTTGTTTTGCACATCAAAGTGACTTTGTTTAGAGTCCGTTTGGCAACGCGTTCACGTTCGCGTTTCTTCAAAAACGCATGCAATAGCCGTTTGGTTACAAATACTGAAATGATAAAAACACATGGGTCCCGCCATTTATATGCGGCAGGACCACGACTTTTGAGAAGCAGTAAATTACTGCTTTTTTACGAGAGTTTCAGCCACCGTGCAGTGAATTGCACTGTTCACGTAAACAGTGCAATTCACTTGCACTGTTCACGTGCACTTTTTTTTTTTTTCAATGTAATAATTTTTTTAACAGTTTTTTTTTTTTAAAAATAGTTTTGAACAATGTTTTTTTTTTGAAAAACTAGTATAGAGTAAATTAAATTCACTCGCACTTTAATATCAATTTTATACTTGATAATATTTTATTTGATTTTATTACACGCTCACAAAATTATAAAAAATATAGTTTTTATCGGCTAAATTTTGTATGTAATGAAATTATAAATAGTTTAATGAAATAATAAAAAATATTTTATATCAAGTATTATTTATTTCATGAATTAATAGGAATAGTTAATTCTATAATATTTAAATTTAAAACCATAAATATTAGTATATATATTTTAAAATTATTTTATAACCTCAATTTCAAAAGCATTCTTAACCAAACACATTAAACTATTTTTTCTTCAACCTCAATTTTAACCACAGTTTTAACCAAACACCTATTTTTTCAAACCAACCTCAACTAAAAGTACTTTTTATAAAACAACTTTTTTTAAATCACAACCACAACAGCTACCGCAATACCAAACACATTCTTAGACGAGCACATGTGGATGCCTTCTTCACATGATTTCAATTGGTAAAGCAGCAAACAATAAACATGTCCTAAATCAGTCAAGCCCATTGTGTATAAATGGACTAGGCTTTCATAGAAACTAAAACACATAGATGGGCTAGATGAAGGTCGTTGGGCTTCCATAAGTCTAGTCATCATCCACTTGTCATCATAATGGTCTGAAAATCAATTACTTTATAAGATACTTCAGAAAATCTAAAGATCGAATTTTTGTTAAAAAAAAAAAACACACAGAGACTGAAGCAGGAAGCAATGGCGGTGTTGAGTCGATTCGCGAGAGCAACTAGGTCATGGCGAACAATCCCCTCCTCCTCTCTTAGAACCCTAAACCCTTCACGTGCCACCTCATGTGACCTTCCTCCTCCCACCCCTCTCTTTCTCCGTAAGCTCTTGATTATTGTGATTATAGCTATGATTAGGAAGTCTTTAATTTGGTGTTAATTCAATGATAAATGCAGGTTCTTTTAATCACCAAATTCATTCAAGTTCATCAGAAATTCTACGGCCCAGATGGGCTTCTAATGCTAATGAGCTGCCGAACTCTTTATTTCCAGCATTACTAGCTAGTTTCATTGGAGTTGGAATGTTACAAGTAGCCCGTGCAGATTCTGATGAGGTTTTCTTTCATAAGTTATTTATTTTTATTGCTAAATAATGACTTGTATGCTAAGAAGATGCAATCTTTGATTTGATTTTTAATTTTTGGTCAATTTGGTTTTATGTAGAATGCTAGTAAACCTCCTTTGCCATCAGAATCTTCTCCTTCGAGTTACGGTGACTTGGAGGAGATTGCTAAGAAAGAACGGCTGCGAATTGAAGAGTTGCTTAAAAGCAAAGGAATCAAATATGGGTCTTATCCTCGCTTCACTATTGCTGTGAAGGGCCAAAAGGTTATTGATTAGTATTTAGTGATGCTACAGCTATTGTGATCACACTTCAAAATGCTTTTTTGACTAATTATTGTTTTCCTTTTAAGAGTGTCTATGTCTTGTCGTAAAAAATTGAAGTCTTGCAATGTAATTCAATCTATGTATAATCAACATTATGGCAACAGTAATGGGATTAAATGTTTCATTGTAGGTTACAATCAAGTTCCAAATTCCACCTGCATGTGATACGCCACAGTTGATTGCAAACCTTGTTTCTAATCTTGGAGTGAAGGTCGATGAGCGTGGTGCTGGTTCAGATATGTCATTACGTGCTTGGGACAGGTGAGATGCAGTTTCAGTGTCTCTGTATTTTCCGTATGGAGTAATATCTAGCTTTGAATTAGATAGAGACTTGTTAATTTTATATTTTTTTTCCCTTCCTAGTCATTCATTGCTTGAATTATGCTAAATTTATCTGATTTTTTGTGTGTACAATTCCAGTGCAGTTGCCTGGCAATTAACACTTAATTATCCAGAAAAACAAAAGGAAATCAGTGGGGAAAGGGGGCATTCAGGAGATATGAAAGTGCCTGAGGGAGATCTATGCATCCTCTTATTTCGTTCACTTATAAGTTCAGATAAACCTGTGAGTTTATTTTTGTAAATTCATTGATTTACAATACTATGAAGATCTTCTTACACATCCGAAATAGTGCATTAGCTGATTATGAATATACACATCATTTGCAGGAAGTTGAGTTTATAAAGAGTGGGAGCTTGAGCACCACAGAGCTTGAGGCTTTTGTGTCTGCTTTACAATTAGCTGGTAGTAAATTAAGGCCCCTGGACAGAAAACCAGCGGAAGGTTCTGCACGGGTGCCATCTGCAGACAAATCAGTTGCCAGTTTAGAGTCCATGGGAGTAAGAATATATGGACTTGATGAACCCCTTGTGAACTCTTCTAGCAATGATATATCATGGGAAAATATTGCTGGATATGATCATCAAAAAAGGTATGCAGAGCATGAGTGTGCATAATGCATCTCTTTTAATTCTTTCAAATTTGAATTATAATTTTTTATTCTATTTTCTGGCTTGAAATCCAATCTTGGGCTAAAAATCACAATGAAATAGCATATAATTTAAAGACACAGAAACAATTATACAAAAAAAAAAAAAAAAACCTTGCAAGGATAGACTGTCATATTTCCCCCCTATGAATTGTTCTTTCAATAACTGAAGCTTGATGTTGGGATCCATAGAGATGCCTAATTATTTTATTTGAGATGCAAAAGTTTTGAGATTTCATCCCTATGCATGCCCTGTGTTGGGGCTAACAATCAAGAATCGGTTTTTCTCTCACCTTCCACTTAAAGACTCTTGATTGCTGGTCATGCAGTTATTTAGGTCCCTGGTTTAGGCAACATAACCAGTGAAGGCTATGCTGTTCAGTTGCTATTGCATGTCTTGATAGAGCCACAAAGACTGGTCAATCTACTGTATGTTGAGTTTAGAGAACGTATGCCATTAGCATGATAGCATATTTATTTCTTCCATGTCTTATCTTTGCATTTGCATCATCTTTTTTCCCTTTACTATATGCATATGTTATGTGATGCATCCAATAAAATGCATGGAAGTGCTCATGAATATTTATATTTAACTGGTTGTTAGAGAGATAGAAGACACAATCTTATTGGCTCTTCAAAGTCCTGAAGTATATGATGATATTGCTCGTGGGACTCGGCGCAAGTTTGAGTCAAATAGACCTCGAGCTGTGCTTTTTGAAGGTCCACCAGGTTTGTTATCATGTCCAGACCTTAGCAAAAGATATTGAGTGATTAATCTATATGAGCAATTTTCCTTGTTCCATCAGCCGTGTTTCTTATTTGCCATGCTGTAAGGGTAATTGCACATATATAAGTATGCCACTTCAGAGCCTCAACTCTAAACTTGGTCCGAATGTATTTGCTTTGTGGTCTTTGTGTACTTGTCAGACAATTTACCCAAAACTACTACTATTATTTCTTGTGGTCTTGGATAGAGTATGATGCAAGATAAAAGAAGATTTTACGTCTAATAAGAAAGAAAAGAAAAGGCTAAGAAGAAGTCAAAGAAAGAGAAGAAAAGGCCAGAGAAGAGAAGAATAGGAGTTAGAAAAGTCTGCAACCTTGTAATTTTTATTCAATTCAACAAAACTCCCTAACATTTAGAAAAGTATGATATAAATACTAAGGCACCGTTTGGCAGTGAGTTTGTACCTGTGTTTTGCCCAAATTTGAATTTTTTTTTTTTTGCTAAAATTGAGTTCGGTTTGTACTTTTTGGATCGTTTTGATGTGCTGATGTCAAAAATAATTTTTAAAAAATAAAAAAACATCATTGACATGTATTTCGGCACGAAAAGCTATTTGAAAAGCAACCGCTACCACACTACCAAACACGCTCTAAAACCCCAACTAAAACAAGCAATTGGGCTTATAGCTCACAAAATAAAATAACCAACAATATTTAAATCAAACCCAATAAATAAAGCCTAATCAGTAAACATCAACTAAAAGTTCAATAAATTAAACCAAAATATAAGCTTAAGCCCAATCTCTCAATGGTTTGGAGTACCTTTCATCATCCATGATCATACAATTGCGTAAACAATGTCTCGGGTCCTGTGTTTCCACCAATCATCTTGGAATTGGAGAAACTCGACCCTGTCGAGTATGGTTCAAAGTGACTTCAATAATGCTCCCAAAGATCATGATCAATCTTTGTGATGTCTCTCTGATAATCCAAATATAGTTTGAATCTGGTCGTCTAGCTCATATATTGGGATTCGCTAAAGTTCACCATCTCTAGTAAAAAAACATTTGTACATCCAAAGTAGCATTAATATGTTCTTTTTGTGTCGATGGTAAAGATAATGTGGTGGGGGTATCAAAAGGAGAATCAATGATAGACTGTTGTGTTTTATATATAACGAGGTCTTTTATGTCAAAATTAGAGCTAATATCAAAGTTTAGTGGTAGTTTAATGACATAAATATTTGATTTAATTATTTGCAACACTTTGAATAGTCTAGCACTATTCACTTACAATTCATGACTGGTTTTCAAAGGATACCGTTCCTGTCTAATATATATCATGAACCTTATATGACCTGGAGTGAGGAATGGAATACACACTTTTTGAATCCTGGATGGATATAGATTGGATATAACGTAGTGAATCGGGGCCATTCTTATCCTCCTTATCATGAATAAGGGATAAGAATTTAGGGAGCTCAACAGACTGCTCAAGACTTATGACATGTTGTATTTCAAGCATAAGGGACAAAACATTAAGGAGCTTTGGAGGTTGTTCAAAATCTATGACATACTAGATGTTAAGCATAGGGGGTGAAGAATTAGGAAGCTCAGAAGGCTACTCAAAATCTATGGTAAGTTGGCTGTCAAGAATAGAAGTTGAGTAATTAAAGAACTCAAAATGAAAACTATCTTGAAATTCTCCCAACATTGCACTTACCTCTTCAGGCAACTCTAGTAGAGAATCTCCAGAAACTCTTACAACTAAAAGAGATGCAACTGACTTTTCATGAACATCATTTTCAAACTTTTTTGGACTATTAAGTTAGCTATATTTACCTCCTTAGATAGTTCCACTAGAGAGTTCTCTTGAATTTTTATTTACAACTAAACCAGATACAATAGGGTGTTCCTTAACCTCATTTTTAAACTCATCTAGACTCATAGTATTAAGTCCTTGTTCCTTCACAATCTTCTTTTTCTCATTCTTATTGCTAGGTCTTGGTGATAATCCAATGAGTTTGATCTTTCTACCTTTAAAAGCAAAAGAACATCAATTTGATTGACCGGAAATGGTGACATCTAATTCATACATTCATGGCCTACCTAGAATGACATGTCCTACATTTATTGGAATCACATCACACCAAATCTCATCATGATGGTCTAGGAATTTGATAGGGAACAAACATTTGTTATTGAATGCTAAGGAGTAATTATTAACCCATGACACATTATATGACTTAGGATAGGAAACAAGTTTTAGACTTAAGCAAGGTACAATATTTAAAGATATTGCATTGATACAACTTCTATTATCAATAATAATCTTGCAACTTTTATCCCCACACTTGATATAGGTGTGAAAAATAGCAGTCATTCTCAAATCTTCAGTTCTGATAGATTGTGTCAAGGCATATCTAACTACACCCAACCTCGTGGTCTGAAACTCTATGATGTTTTGTTCATGATCAGCTCTAAAGTATCACTAAAAGTCGAATCCATGGTAGTTGTAAACTTAAAGTTAGATACTAGATGACTATTCATAAATGCATGCCACATTAACTTAGAAATGAAATTAAGATCACATACGACTCCTGCAAGTGAAATCACAATACAAAAATAAAATTAATTTTTTTTTTTTAATGTGGAGATTAATCAAGAACAAAATACACCAATAAACTTTTAAGCATGTACTACTAAATCCTTGAGTGCAAAGGATTAATCAATCACAATATCACAAACAATGACTCATAATTATCAAACAGGATTAGATGCTAGATATCAATGACGAAAGAGGTTGATGAGCAAAAATTAATAAATAAAAATGCAAGGTGGGATTTTTTTTAAGGCATAAAAAATAATATTAATGACAACTTTAAATGACAAGTGTAAAACCAGAAAAGTAAAACTCAACAAAGCAAAAGATAGAGAAATTTACTTACATATTCAAATTGTCAAATTCAATCATGGATGGACCTCTTCGAATCATGTAAAATGTTGTCGATGTAATGCTGATGTCGCCTGACTTGTTTGTTGTTGTCACTTTTTCATTCTGTTTTTTTTTTAATACTAAAACTTTTTTTTTTCTTTTGACCACTTTTTTTTTTTAACTAAGATAAGATAAGAGAAAAAAAATTACAAATAAAAATAAAGAAAAATTAGTTGTGGAAAGATGGTAAAGGCATGGAGATCATGAATACATAGCTTGCTAATACAATGTCCTCTTGTAAATTAATCAACCACTTAGAAATTGCACTATCATGTGTCCAAGAAAATCCTATTGATAAGCCGTCCATGTTGGAAGTTTCATCAATGCTAAAAAACAAAACTGAAGTTGTGACCATTCCTAAAAAAAGGCCAAGGCTGATGCGTATTGATCTAATCTATTGGTTATGATTGTTACCGGCTACTTAAGGAAGTGTTGTTGGGTTGATCTACGAATAATATGGTTGGTGGTGTGGGGAAGGTGAAAAATGACTAGTGTTTGGGTCAAAGTAAGGGCATGTTTGGATTATTTTATTTTTTTAGTAAATAGAAGGCAAAAGACACTTTTTTTTTAATCCCATAATGATATCTATAAAATCTAGGGTTTTTGAATGGTTCGAATTTGAGGATTTGAACAAACCCATGAATTGTTTAATTGTGAGAACAATTAAATGCCTTGTTCTAATACCAAAATTGATGTAGAACAAAAGAAGATTTAAAGCCTAATAAGAAAGAAAAGAGAAGGCTAAGAAGAAAAAGCCAAAGAAAGAAAAGAAAAAACCAGAGAAGAGAAGAATGGGGGTTGGAAAAGTACAACTTTGCAATTTTTATTCAATTCATCAAAACTCCTTAACATTTAGAAAAATAGAATATAAATACTAAAACCCTAACTAGGACAAGCAATTGAGCTTATAGCTCACGAAATAAAATATCCAACAATAATTAAATAAAGTTTAACAAATAAAGCCTAATTAATAAACCTCAATTAAAAGTTCAAATAAATCAAACTAAAACATAAGTTAAAACCACATCTCTCAATGGTTTGGGTTATCCTCCATCGTCCATGATCATACGAGTGTAAAAAATGTCTCAAGTCCGGTGTCCCCATAAGAGCAGTTACATTGAATAAGGTGACCTTATAGTTATCTGTCATTTGTCAGCATTCCTCTCTGCATGCTTACTTTGGCTTTAAGACCCGATATATTGAAAATTCTCATTAGCTGATGGAGTGGGCAGCTTACTTAAAAATTGTGATCAATTTCAGGTACAGGGAAGACATCTTGTGCACGTGTCATTGCTACTCAAGCGGTGAGCCATTAGCAGTTTATGGAAAATTTTAACAGTTCTCATCTTAGCCATCACTGTGCATTAATTGGAACATTAGTTTTACTTTTTGTAGAATTACGATTTACAGTTTAAATAAGTTTTTAGCAGATTAATGTGCATTGAAAACCTTTTTATACACATGAATTACTTGCTTTAGGATGAGGAAGGTTGCATAGAACGTAGCTTTGATAGATTCTCAATGGGGAAAAAATATCACTCTGCATTTGTTTCTGAATGAGTCAATACTGAAAAGACATGCCTGTTGCATATGCCTTGGCAGGGTGTCCCATTGCTGTATGTACCACTGGAGGTTGTCATGTCAAAATACTATGGAGAAAGTGAACGCTTGCTGGGAAAAGTTTTCACACTTGCAAATGAGATCCCTAATGGTGCTATTATATTTCTAGACGAGGTAACATATGCTAGTGATGTGCACTTGATACTGTACACAGTATTATTTTTTTTTCATTATGCTCCATTTCTAGAAATAAATGCAAATCTTAACAATCTGGTTTCATGTTTCTTTTCAAAATTGTAACAGGTTGATTCATTTGCTGCTGCTCGAGACAGTGAAATGCATGAAGCCACTCGTAGAATTTTGTCAGTTCTGTTGCGACAGGTAAAAATGGGCTTGTGTTTTCTGTGGGACAAAAATCTGAGCCTTTATTATCTGCTAAGGACATAAAACTCTCTTCTCATTATTAAGGGTCCTGGTTCTGCCCCGGCCTTTCCTTTCTTTCATTATTTGTTTTTATTAATGTCATTACTATAGGTTATATTATCAATTTTCTAAACTCTCGGAGTAAGAATGCAGTTGCTATACTAGTAAAAAAATGCTTAAAATTTTGACTTGTTAATAAAGGGCATTTGGGAGTCTTTATTGGAGGCCTTAATTGTTAGTAGCAAATTAATATTAGAATTTTTTCCCAAATCCAATCTCATGTTGAGCCCTAGATTTCATGCTCCTTTACGTTATAAAGGCTTTTTTCCTATTTGTGTTTTATTTATATTGTGCAAGTAGCATTTATAGAATTGTTTGGATGCTTGTTTCATGAGCTAACTTGCATGAACTTAAATGGATGGTATCAGCCAAATTTGTGGTGTCCTTGATGAAATAGACTTTCTCTGTTTTCAGATTGATGGATTTGAACAGGATAAGAAAGTGGTAGTAATTGCCGCCACAAATAGAAAACAAGACCTTGACCCTGCTTTAATCAGGTATATCAGTGAAAAGTTGATGTTGATCATCTCGCCTGTGTCAATTTGAGAGCTTTCTAACAAGTTTTATGTGTGTTCTCAGTCGGTTTGATTCAATGATTACCTTTGGCCTACCTGATCGGCAGAATCGACAGGAAATAGCTGCCCAGTATGCGAAGCACCTAACAGAATCTGAGTTGGAGGAATTTGCTAGAGTAACAGAGGAGTAAGATTGACAGATCTCGTTCAAATCAAATTCTTCCGTCATTCTCTTAAATTGTTAATTAGATAGGAGTTCAAATAGAAAATTCTTAAAAATATGGTTTTGAGGGAGGGGTGCCTCTTTAATTTGAAAAGATTTTGGTAATTTGAATACGTGTTGGCACATATGTGGAGATCATTTATTTAACATGCGAGTCTTTTTCCATTTTCTTTAACACCCATGTTTGCTCTTGCTGTCTTCAGCATGTCTGGAAGAGACATTAGAGATGTGTGTCAACAGGCAGAACGGTCATGGGCATCGAAGGTAATCAACTAAGCATCTAGCATCTACATTTTTCAACCTCACATTGGTATTGTTTACATGTCTTTGTAATTGTGGCGTCTGATAGATAATTCGAGGACAAGCGAGTAAAGATGGAGAACAAGGAAATCTACCACCTCTGGCAGAATACACTGAGAGCGCCATGAATCGAAGGAAGGCTCTAGCTAGTATTGCAGAACAGAAAAGCCAAGGTTCTATCATGCGCCCACAGAAACCTCAATTGGATACATGTTAAGAGAGGTGATTTCAGTGATAGAGACACAAACCATAGGTATATCCCTGTATATAAGGTGTTTTCCAACAATCATATCTAGATATAGTTTCTTATGAGGAGCATGCAAACTAGTCCTTGTAAATAATTCAGCAGAAGACCAATTTCAAGTTTCGCTGTGCTTAGGATTAGGATGTCCCATGCTCATTACACAACACCATCAAACATAATCCAAAGATTGGATGCAAAATCTCTTTATTGCTCTGTCCATTCTTGATAGAGAGAACATCAAGCAGACATTTTTATTCGTTGAAAACAAAAGAAAAGGACAAGAAATCTGGGCCAGATTGCCATGGATAGACTTCAAAAGAAGTTGCATTGTAGCAAATTTAGTAGCAAAGCTCCTTCCCTGCATTCACCAATCACAACTCAGTGAGTCAATCGATTAACAAACAGCTTAAAGTTCCAAACTTTTTCATTGAAAGAGCACGAACGTTACCTTGACGAGATGGGCGTCTCCTCCTCTTCTTCACCAGCTCGTTTCCTCTTGCTTCCCATTCCTTTACCTGCCACAATCGAAGCAATCCGCAACCGAGTCTGCAGCATCATTCGAGTCAACTCAGCCTCCAACTCCATCCTCCTCTTCTCTGCCTCCAGCCTTGAAGCCTCTCTTGCCTTGATCATCTCCATCTCCGCAAGGTCCATCCTTGCCATTGTCTCAGAAAAGACTCGGAAATTCGCTGCAAGATCAGCAAGTCTTGGTGGTGACACGGAGCTTACAGAGTCAGAACTCGGTGGATTATTAGAATCCTCACTGTCTGAAGGGATTTCACCAGACACCATTCCAGCGTCGCAGGCATGCTTTAAGCGGTTCTCCTCGGCCCTGTTCTGTCTGGTTCGATCGGCTGCGTCTGCCATCACAAAAGCTTTGCTCAATAACGCTCTCTCTCTCCATCATTACAGTCGCCCATTTGTGAAGATGCTGCCACGTCATCTAACTTCGTGGTTAATAGGACCCACCAACAAGACTGAACCTTTTGATATTTTTAATGATTGAAACAGCCAGTGGCCCAAATAGCTAACTACACTTCGATTTTTCTTTTTTCCATCATTCCGAAGGAGATTTAATGAATTTCAGACTACCTAATAGGATAATTAGCTACGTTAAATCATAATTAAGGAAGTTGAATCCATTAGAATTCAAACTTTTTCCATTGAAAGAGAGCAATAAATTTGTGTACGGCGGTGTAGCTGAAAGTGTTTTTTTATCCCAAAAATACATCATGTTAATATCTTTTTTAATATAAGAGAGTTAAAATTATGAGAAATTATAAAAAGAAATAAATTTTGATTTTTTTTATCTTCCTTAAAATGCTTATCAACATTTCTATGTATTTTAAAAAATAATAGCCATTAATTTTAAATTTTTATTATTAAAAAATACATCCATTCGTATTACAAAATAAATCTAGATTTTTTTTTTTACAAAATTAGCATTATTTATTAGACTCAAATAATAAAATAAAATCATCCACTTATTTTAAATATTAATTAAAACTTCAAATGAGTTTGTTAACTACACTGTCATATAAAATTAAATTTCTAGGTGTATCAAGATTGTAAAATTTTTAATAAATATATTTATTTATATATGAATAATCAGCTTAAAGTATAATTTAAAAATAATAATCTTAGGGGTATTTGAAAGTATAATAACGATTGATTTTTAAAATATATATTTTTATAAATATATTAAAAAAAATTATTTTTTATTTTTTAAAATTTATTTTAAATATTAATACATCAAAATAATTAAAAAATAATATAAAAAAATTAAATTTAAAAAAAGAAGAAGAAGAAGAAGTTAAAACTTAATTCCGAACACCCCTGGGTAAGCAAAGTGATTAGGAAACAATAATAATAATAATAAAAAAAAACAATCGCTGTACATAGATTAAAAAAATAAATATAATATACTGTACCGAAATTATTGATATCTGATGATTCTAAGCAGTCCTTTTCTTTTTCTATCTCATCGAGTCTCCGCAAACCAATCTAAAGTAAAAAGCAATGGCTTCAAGGAACAAGAAACCAGCAAAGCCCTCAAGCAGTAGAGCAGGCGGTATCCGTACTCTCTCCGATCTGAACCGGCGGTCTGGACTTGACTCTGACAGCGATGATGAGGATGCTCCTCAAGAGTACTACACTGGTGGCGAGAAAAGGTAACAAAGAACTACTCTCCCTTGCACCTAACTTTATATTCAAATTTATTTCTTCTGTCTTTTCAAAGTTTTGATTTTTAATATAAAGTTGTAGTCTTTTTTGGGTCAGCAAAAATGGGATTCTCTTATAATTTTATGAATTCTTTGATTTGTCTGTTAATTGATGGGTTAATAGTGGTAATTGATTGAATTATGAAGTGTGTTTTTAGTGTTGAGGGTCGAGGATGAATTTTTCAAGAAGAAAAATGGACGGGGGGGTGTTTTTAGTCATGGCAAGAGCGATACTTGAAAGTTCAAGCATTGAAAAGCATGGAGTAGAAAGTTGGGCATTTGAAAATTAGACCCCTGAGTGGAGGTATAGTGTGGAAACGGGTTCTGGGTTTTACAGCTTGGTGTGTCGCACGGTGTGATATTAGTTGTGCACTGTTAGTTTTCTTGGCCTGTGGAAACA
The DNA here is from genome assembly GCA_033617975.1 of Populus alba x Populus glandulosa. Taxonomy (NCBI): domain Eukaryota; kingdom Viridiplantae; phylum Streptophyta; class Magnoliopsida; order Malpighiales; family Salicaceae; genus Populus; species Populus alba x Populus glandulosa. Next base: position 239,093 of record CM066146.1, read on the forward strand.
GTTCTTTCTGTTGGATGGGTTTTAATTTTCATTTTGATTCTGTCTAGAAGTAAGTACTTCTCATACTTCTAACACTAATTTTTATTGTTGCAGTGGTATGCTTGTCCAAGATCCTACAAAAGGTAATGATGTGGATGCAATTTTCAATCAAGCTAGACAACTTGGAGCCGTTGAAGGTCCTCTGGAGAATCTTAATCAATCTTCAAGCTCAAGAAGCTTTACTGGAACTGGTAGATTACTATCGGGGGAGACTGTACCATCTGCTCCTGAACAACCTGAGGCTGTTGTTCACAGTATTGTTTTCTGGACTAATGGTTTCACTGTAGACGATGGCCCCTTGAGGAGGCTTGACGATCCCGAAAATGCATCTTTCTTAGAGGTAATAGCAATAAAGGTTTAAAATGAAATAAAAGAATTTTTTCAGAAATTAGACTTTTGCTCTGGATTTCGATATCTCTGTTTCCACCACTCTACTATGAGAAAAATTCAAAGCATGTGTTGAATGCAACATTCTCCATCACAATTTTTTCACTATTTTTCTTGAATCAACAATGAGTCATATCGATCTAGCTACATAGGTAGTTCATCCTTGGGCTTCTTTTTCCACATCCTCTTGAACCTTCACTTATAGCAACATAAACTAGCGCAACTTTCATTTTATTTTGTTGTGTTTTACTTTTTACCTATTGATGTCATCCAAATTTGTATCAAAGGAAAAGTTGGAATTAGAATGAGGAATTGATAGGAATTGAGAACAAATACATAAACCTTAGAAAGAAGCTCTTTTCTAAAATTTATTTTATAAATTGACATTCAAAACTACTTAGGAATACAATCTAAGGCCTAATTTATAAACTTCCTGCATCTTGTAAACACCTAACAACAATAGTAAAAAATTACAGCCATGACTTGGACAAAGAAGTCAAAAGCTATGGCTCAAAACCCAATTGTAAGTTCAACTGAAAGCTGCCCACAATCCTTGCTAGAAATCAGGAACTAAATCATCAATTTAGTCAACATTTCTAGCTGCATACCATTGAACTTGCTGAAAATCAGCAAGGTAGCAAAACAAGTGAATTCTCAAGTTCATGATCAACCACACTAGGAAGAACCATTTGTTGTCCAAGCCCTGTAAGGAGCTCAATTTGTCTTCGTAGTTCAACAATCTCATCAATTCTATAATCATTATGTTGCTGTCCACTATTCCTCCACACGAGGGTTGGCTTCCACTCCTTCTCAACTCCTTTTTTTTTTTTTTTTCCAGCTAGTTACCATTTTATAACTTGCTGAAAATTAGCAAGATTGTCAATAATTCAGTCTACTTTCCAGCTACATATTACCCATGCCCTTATTTCTTCAGTTGTATTGTTTGTGGTGATGTTATGGTATTGTTCTATTATGTTTTATTGCAGAGCATCAGGAAGTCTGAGTGTCCGAAGGGGCTTGAACCCTCAGATAGAAGGTCCTCAGTTCATGTCAATTTGATTAGGAGGGACCAAAAGTGCCCGGTGAGTCTCTCTCTCTCTTCCCTTTGTTAGTATTTACTGAGACTAACAATTCTTTCTGGAACTTTATAAATTACCGTCCTGTTTGTAATCTCCAATTCAGTGTTCTAGTAGATAGTTCTTGTCCAAAAAATGCACCCGCATGATAGTTCTTGTCCAAAAAATGCACCCGCATGCTTTCGCATGAGAGCGTTTGAAAGACATGGGTGTTTGAGTTGTACCAAAACTCTGCTATTGTTTTCCTGCAGGAACCAGAGAAGCAGCGCCATGCTGCATTCCACGGTATAGGGAGGACTCTAGGAAGCAGCAGTGCTTCACCTGCATCTGAACCACCAGCTGACTCTGCTCCTCTAAGCTCTGCTCCAGCCCCTTTAATGGCCCTGGTTGTGGATGAAACGCTGCCATCGACTTCAATTCAGCTTAGGTTGGCTGATGGGACCCGCATGGTGGCCCACTTTAATAATAGCAACACAGTCAATGACATTCGATCCTTCATTGATGCATCCAGGCCTGGGGGTGCTCGGAATTATCAGCTGCAGTTGATGGGGTTCCCTCCGAAGCTTCTTACTGAGCCAACTCAGACAATAGAGCAGGCAGGCCTTTCCAATTCAGTTGTTATTCAGAAATTCTAGCAAAGCTGCATGCAGGTCGCATACTATCTCTAGTCGTTACTGTGCTCTCTTGTAGTAGTAAACCAATTTTATTAACATCAAGGCCTTGAATATCTGTTTCCTAATATACAAAAGGGAGGGTTTTGGTGGCTGGTTGCTTGGACGATGGAGTTGAGTTTTGTGATTCTAAAATATATTCTTCTGCAGTCTTGTAAATTGTATGCTCTTGTTTTGCTTGCTTGACATGTTCTCATTTCCCACTTCATGCTGCTGATATCATTTCCCCCGTACAATTGTACAAACCACAATATCTCTCTCTCTCTCTCTCTCTCTCTCTGTTCTCTCCGCTCATTCAAGCATGGCTCAACTTGGTGAAGAGGATTGAAGTATATGACTGACTATTACAATTACAACAAAAACTAAAGCCTGTGCCTGTTTTTTCGGTTGCTTTGTGAATGCCCTCACGATTTTTTTAAGTATTTTTTTAAAAAATATATATTAAAATATTTTTTTATTTCTTAAAACTTTATTTTTGATATTAAAACATCAAAACAATTCAAAAACATTAAAAATTATTTTAAAATAAAAAAAATGATGTGACAGCTATAATAAACAAGCTCTCAACATGGATTTGAGCATTTTTATTTTTTTATTTTGATTTTCCATTCTTTTTTCTTCTTAGTTGACTTATTTCAAGATTGAATTAATAAACAATTGCTTTTGATTTGTTAGTAATTGATAAAATTAAAAGTTAGGGGAATGGAAATAGGTGTTGAAAACATGTTATTTTGATAAAAAAAGAACAAAAAGTTCATTTTAGTCCATGTACTTTTGATGACATATATAGCTCTTACATCCCTTTGGTTTAGGAAAATTCAACTTTGGTCTTCATTTATCAATCATAAAACAAAGTTTAAATTTCAAATTCATATATAAAACTATAAAAATATTTTATAAATTAGAAATTCATACATTGCATTAAGAAAAAGGGATTACAACTCTAAAACAAAGATTGATCCAACGGAATCGAATAACACTCCACTAATCGTAATTCAATTCCCATTCCTACTTTGGGATTTCAACTGTGGTGTTTGGTGACTGATAAATCTGGATGTAGCTGTGGGAGTTGATGGAAAAGGTGTTTGAGAATGAATACTGTGTCAAAACGTTTTTATGTTGAACAAAACGTAAAAACAGTGAAAGATTTATTTTATAGCTTCTGGCTTTTAGTTTTAAAAATGGCTTTCAAACTATTTCATTTGGGATTTTACCAAATAAATGTTCTATTAGAGCCAAAGGTCCTAAAAGCTCTTAAAAATCCTAAAATATTTGTGTTACTAAGACAACAGGACGTCCAACGAATAATATTGAGAGCCTATTTGGCAATTTATGGATTTTTATTTATTTTTAGGGCCTTTTTCTCCCCAAAAAAAAGTGCTTGTAAAGTTTTTAAAATTATTTTGAAAGCCCTTTAAAAAATAAAAGTCAAACGCTATAAAATGAGTTTTTTAGATTTTAAATCAAGCTAAGGTTAAAAGCCATTAATATACCAAACATGCCCCCAATTATACAAATCTTCTTGTAAAAATCTAGGGTTATTAAAAAAAATTCAAAAATTAAACTTTTGTGTTACATCTTGTTAGTGTTGTAAAACAAAAGAGATAAATTTATAATTAAGAGATAGAACTGTGTTTTTGATTGAATAGAAATATAAAATAAAATAAATTTATAACTTAGAATAGTTTTGAAGGGATTTTTTGTATTCAAACATGAAATATAGGGAGATATGCCTCCTATTTCTCTATTTTTTATTTTGAGACAACAACCAATAGCTAGCTTATAGTTCTTCAACTGGTATTAATTTTTTCTCTTCATATTTATTTGCAACCACTATTTAACACCTTTATTAAATAAACATCTTTTTAACCACCATTGCATATCTTTATGCCAAAATGTTAATGATATGAGAGTTGGATACTAAATCTGAAGAGTGTTTTTTTAGTTAAGAGTTGCACATCTTTTTTTAAGTCAATTCTTTTGACATGAGAAACACATTTTCTATCAAATATATGGTATTTTGGTGTTCCCCGAAGATAGAGTTTCATGTATGACTTTCCATCTTGAACAAATTACCTACAAAAAACTTTTTGAATCGAAGATGTATGTTAGAAGATAATGGTTTAAACTATTAGTTTTGTAAAATAAGACTAAAACTACAACTCATGTCTTACTTCACTGTGAGATGGTTTAGAAGTTATGGTCTTGAGTGGTAGATTGGTTAGGACAACAATTAATCTTACCTCAAACTCTAAATGATTTACTTTCTCTCTCTGTTCCCTATGCCTGTGGCGGTATCAACAGCAATTGAAAAGAAGTTTAGATGCTTTTTGTGGTCCGGAAAAGAGGAAGGCAAGTCTATATGCAATGTTGGCTGGCCAACTGTGTCGATGCCAAAGAGTGCTGGTGGACTTGGCATTGGATCTCTACAAAACAAAAATAAAGCTCTACTATTCAAATGGCTATGGAGGTATGGCTCTGAGGAGTCGAGCATGTGGAAGGATGTGATTACAAGCATTTACAATCCTAAATACCACAGTCTTATACCGCAGGATCATATCACAGGTGCTGGAAGCACATGGTCTCGGCTTGTTAATTACTGTGGCAAAGATTCTAGATTGCGGAATATTGTGACTAATAACACTGTGATGCTAGTTGGCAATGGAAAAAAGATTAAGTTTTGGCTTGATGACTGGACAGACAATGGCAGATTGGCAGAGAAGTTCCCTACTCTATTTCAGTTGTCCAACGATAAAGACGCCAGCCTAGAAAAGATGGGAATGTGGGATGGTCATGCATGGTGCTGGGTTTTCTCCTGGATCAGAGATTTGAGAGGCCGGAATACTGGACTTCTTACTCAAATGTACGTTATTCTGTCAAGAATGCAACTGGACAAAGAAGCAGAGGATCGGCTTGTCTGGAAAGCCAATAACACAGGAAGATACTCGGTTAAATCTCTATGTGGGCTTTTATCTCCATGTTCTCCATTGAACACTGTCTTCTCCTTTAAGGGGATTTGGAGAGGTCTCGTCCCACCTAAAGTAGAGGTTTTTTGCTGGATGGCCATCATCAACAAAATCAACACCCGCAACATGTTAGTTAAAAGAGGCATACTGGATATCTCAGCTGCAATCTGTTCGATCTGCTTGGCTGAGGAAGAAATGGTCGACCACCTTTTTATTCATTGCTACAAGCACTGGCTCATTTGGTCCAAAATCATCCATTGGTGGGGCTTAGCTTGGTGTTGTCCAAGGAACTTGGCAAATCTCTTCTCTCAGTGGGACTCTTTGGTTTATGGCAAATTTCAGAAAAAAGTATGGGTGATGTTGTTCTTTTCTGCGACATGGTCTATGTGGCTTCTTCGCAATGATGTAATATTTAAGCAGAAGATCCCAGATTATGATACTTTGTTCTTCCTTATTGTTACTCGGCTTTGCTTATGGTTAAAGGCTATAGAACCGGATTTTCCCAACTCCTCCTCAGATTTGCTTCAATCTGCTGAAGGTCTGGTTCGGTGGACTAATTCTCAAAAGTTGAGGATTGGTATTATGTGGTCTCCCCCTATGACGAATAGATTCAAATGGAATGTTGATGGATCCTCTATCGGAAAACCTGGCCCCTCCGGAATAGGTGGTGTTTTGCGGAATCATCATGGAATACTTTTAGGTATTTTTTCTATGCCGATTGGGATCTTGGACTCTAATGTAGCTGAGCTGAGAGCAGTAGTCAAAGCTATCGAATTGTCAGCCTCTAACTGCTTCTTACATCATAAACATATTATTATCGAATCTGATTCTGCCAATGTCATTAGCTGGATGAATAATTCTTATAATAGGCCTTGGATTCATCATAAACTCTTCTCTTCAGCTCAGAGGCTAGCTTCATGTTTTGATTCAATCACCTACTCTCATTCTTACCGGGAAAGCAATCACATGGCAGATCATCTCGCTAAACAAGGAGTGCATATAATATCTGATTTTGTGGCTTGGCTATGACCCTCATAGATAATTTATCGGTACTTTGTTTAATCCAATGCAGATTATGTTGATTGGGGCATTCTTTTGGCTCCTATGCAGGGAACAGATGGTGGATCATTTTTATTGAGTTTGTAGGGTTTATGTTATGTAGGTTTGCTAGCTAATTCAGCAAAATTTTTCTCTGTGTAATGATTGCATTGCATAATTTTGCATTTCTTAATAATAACAGCTTCTTTCAAAAAAAAACTCTAAATGATTTCTTCCTGATACGAGATGGCGTGGTATGGGGATCTATGCAAACAAAGATGCGGTGTTTGTTTTTCTTTGGTATAGTTTAATATGTTTGGAATGCTTATAATAATCATTGTTAATGAGAATGAAATAAGCTAGGATGATGTTTATTATTCTCCTTTTTATCTGGTCAAAATGATATGATGGGAGTTTCTGTTATACTAGGTAAAGTTTACTTTGTTGATTAAATTATCATTTTATATGGACTAACAAGACAAATATAAGAAGTAATTCTTCTTGGTTACCTCATTTTATAGGTATGATGAAATAGAGATTGTGAAAGTGTCTTTAAATAATAAATTAGAATATTTAGGAATTGATGGTGTTCTCAAAGATTAGAAGGGAGATCTCTTTGTATTTTTTCTTGTTCCACATGTAATATGAAATCTAACAATCTAACAAAGCCGAGGTCTTGGTAATTCAAAAGGTTATGCTTATGAGTAATAATTGCAGCTATATTTCTACAAATCAATGAATTATAGAGTCAAATTCTTACAATGCCATTATCTGGATTAAAAGGAAAAATGTTTGGCATTGGCACTTCCAAATTGAATTCAATAATATTTCCAATGCATGCACTAAGCTTCAAATATTTGTGTGTTTTAAACATGTTCTTAGAGAGAAGAATCATGTTGCAAATCATGCCAAGCAGGAAGTTCTTAGAGAATATATTGTAGTTGTCTTGTTATAACTTCTCTTATACAGGATTTATTATGCTTGATTATATTTGTGGGTTTAGTTTTTTTTATGTAGCAAGTTTTTTATTACTCTTCTAGTTTTTTTTGTTTTTTTTAATAATTGAGGAATTTTATTAAATAAAGTTCTAGTGCCATGAAAGTAATGACAAACCAGCACGGGAGATACCTACAAGACTATTTACAAACTACTATAAAATAAGAACAAACCAAGTTGGGAGGAAGTTCATCCTGTCGACTTAGTCACCATACCTTAACCAGCTACCATTCAACAGTTAAAATTTACAACAAAACTCATGACTAATATGGAATGCTAGGAACAACTTGATATTTGAGGATCAAAAGCCAATATGGGAAGATATCCTATGGCTTTTGTTTTACTTTGCTGCAGGATGGATCAGGAATCTCAACTCTTCCTTTTGGTATACTGGTGCCGATCTATACAGGAATCATGAATGCATTTCGGCATGGTCTGCTTAATTTCTGATTTAGTGTGGGTTTGTTTTTTGCTTGGACTGATAGTAGGGTTATAGGTTTTCTTGTATTCATTTATTGTATGTAGGTTGATGCCTAGGCTACAATCTATGTAGCTAAAGCTAAAGCCCTGCTCGCACTGTTTATTCTTTCTTTTTTATATTATATCTATTCTCGATTTCAACAAAAAAAACCAACAAAACTCATGAGTATACCGGAAAAGGGTGACCAATTGTGGGAAATAATCACGAAGTTCTTCTTTAAAGGAAAGTCTGCCTTGGCGATCAAATGATGCTGACTGAAAGTGTCCTTAATTACTTCATGTCAAGTAACTTAAGTCATATGAATTGAAGTTATGAATTCAAGCACACAAATATTGCAGTAGTTTCTGTAAGTATTGACAAGTACACATAGATTCTTCATACTTTGTTGGCTTTGGAACAAGATAGACCGCTGAGTCTAAAATGAGCCCTAATATGCCGGTTTCTTTAGACATTAATTAGAAAGTCTTTGTTCAGGTGAAAACAGCGATTAGGATATTCATTCGGTGTAAAAGTGCAATCCATTCCATTTACAACTAAATAATTAATTATTAAGCTCTTAGTTTTTCTAATGGATTTCATTAATATCATAGGTAATGTTATGACTCTTTGATCAAAATGTCAGATTTCATGAGCATGAACAAGGTATGTGTAAGAGTTTCTGGAGCTCACAAGCGTTCTTCTATCTTTGTCAAAGAAACCCTAAACCCCCGTATGAAGGTTTCTGAGTCGATACAAGAAAGTTGCTGAACTTGTATTCATATAATCTCTTCCTTCCCTTATGCAAATAAAGGGTAAATTCATAATGAGGTGGTCTATTAGAGTCTCATTGATCTATATATAACTCCATGAAGCCTTGCACTTTCATTGCAAGAGTCTCTCCATCATCAATAGCTTTTTCATTAGACTTTTAAGGATGTTTCATCAGAATCAAATTTCAGTCAAAACGTTACTGAATCTTTTGTGGTAATTCATGCAAAAATTAAGGAAACCGGAATTTCCTCATCTCTTCGCTATAAACATGCCATAACCCCTACATTTTCATGATGTATTGCGATAGCAGAAAGAAAAAAAATGATGAACTGAATAATATTCTTCTTATTCAACATAACATTTAATTGTTCACTGTTACATTGTTTATATAGGCTCATGAATAAATAAAGATTAATTAACAATAGTAACTGATTTGTAGTTATCAGTTACTGAATCTTCTAACTGTCATAACTAACTTCCAACTTCCTTAACAAACTCTCTAACTGCTGCAATTGCGTGCCGAAGACGTCAACTATGCATTGCTGGAGAGTGCTTTTGTTGACGATAATTCCTCTGCTCTGCTGTAGCTGCATGTAAGTTTAATATGATGATAGTTAAATTATTATATAGATTCATATAGAGGTGGTAATTAACATATCAAGTTTTGTATGTTGTTTTACTCTCTCCCAACGTAAAAGTACTGCAAAAATATGCGATGCTAGTTGCTGCAGTAACTTTTCATGTATTATTTTAATGCATTATGAGCTGCTAACAGCTCTGTGTTTTATAGTCAGTAGGAGTTATGGCTTTGCGATTTCGATTTCGAGAAGGTCTTTGCGTTCTTTTGGATCATTTTCTGGGTTTGGTCGCTGTGTGGTGATTCTTCTAGTCTGACCAGTCAGTCATTTCGAGCTTCTCATGGTAAAGGAACTTGCTTTACTGGGATTGATTCGAGGGTTTTCTTTCAGGTTTTTAGCTTTTGTTGGAGTTTTGTTTACCTTTATTGTAACAGATTTGTATGGACACGTTTCTGGGCATTGCTTGTTTTCTGCAGAATCTTCTAGCTAGCTTAATCAAGGTACGTACTCATTGAGCGTAATTTTTCTTTCTTTCTTTCTTTCTTTCTTCTTGCACACCAATTCTGAACTTGGAGGGTGTGGGTTATTTATGTGCAGCTTGTCGAACTCCATTTGGATTTACTTTGACTGATAAATGCCTTGTGTTTTGTTCTTGCATTGGAAATGAACTTATGAGCTGATGGTAAATCACGTTTTAATGCAGGGGTGCTGTATCTTCCCTTGCTTATCAGAGGCTAAAATAAAAAAAATAAAAAAAAATGTTAGTCCTTAAAATGTTCATGTATTTAAAAAGTCGTAGCCATTAATTCTAAATTTTTATGATTGAATAAGACATCCACTCATATTAGCATTATTTATTCCATTCGGATAATAAAATAAGACCGTATACGTGTGTTTAAAGTACTAATTAAAATGGCAAATGAGTTGTTAACCACACTATCATTATTAATATCTGATGGTCTGAGGCTGTCTTTCCTTTTCTACCTCATCGAGTCCACAAATCAATCTAAAGCAAAAAACAATGGCTTATAGGGACAAGAAACCAGCAAAGCCCTCAAGCAGTGGAGCAGGCAGTATCCGTACTCTCTCCGATCTGGACCGGTGGACTGGACCTGAATCTGATAGCGATGATGAGGATGCTCCTGAATAGTACTCCACTGGTGGCGAGAAAAGGCAACAAACAACTACTCTCCCTTGAAACCTAACTTTATATTCAAATTCATTTCTTCTGCTTTTTCAAAGTTTTGATTTTTAATATAAAGTTGCAGTCTTTTTTGGTGTGTCGCACAGTGTGATATTAGTAGCGCAGTGTTAGTGTTGTTGGCCTGTGGAAACAGTTCTGTCTGTTGGATGGATTTTAATTTTCATTTTGATTCTGGTTAGAAGTAATCTCTGAGCACGCTGTATTGAAAATGCATTTGGGGAGGTTCCAAGAGCATCCGGATAACAGCATTAGTAGAGTCTGGATGACGATGGGATTTATCTATAGAGCTCACTTTTTCCTACTTGATTCTGGAGCTGTAGCATAGCTAGAGATCAGAAGCACCTTATTCAGAGTCTCAAGACTAGGCCTGTAGACTGGGTGCTGACCAAAGAAAGCTTTGTGGTCTTGGAATGTGTATAGATGATGGTTCTTTTGTGCATTTTTAGCATTATTTCGGCCTTGTTTTTATCAGGTGGTGTCATCAGTAAATCCGTTATATTTTGTATTCGAAGCATTTGTAATTTTCAACCTTTCATAATTCTATGAAGAACAAAATTTGATATTTGCATATTTTCATATTCTCAACTATTTGTTAATTCAATTTTTTTGAGATTTTGCTCTTTCAATCCTGTAATTGTGGCACCTGATATTATCCAACTCTTTTGGTAAATTCCCATGATTGCACATAAAGCTTTAGTTGCTATGCCAATGTCTATCATTTACTTTTATCTGACTCGAATCCCTTGGTTATTCTTTCCCATGTATGAAATGTGTTTATATTTAAGTACTTCTCATACTTCTAACACTAATTTTTATTGTTGCAGTGGTATGCTCGTCCAAGATCCTACAAAAGGTAATGATGTGGATGCAATTTTCAATCAAGCTAGACAACTTGGAGCCGTTGAAGGTCCTCTGGAGAATCTTAATCAATCTTCAAGTTGAAGAAGCTTTACTGGAACTGGTAGATTACTCTCAGGGGAGACTGTACCATCTGCTCCTCAACAACCTGAGGCTGTTGTTCACAATATTGTTTTCTGGACTAAAGGTTTCACTGTAGACGATGGCCCCTTGAGGAGGCTGGACGATCCTGAAAATGCATCTTTCTTAGAGGTAATAGCAACATTGGTTGAAAATGAAATAAAAGTTTTTTTCAGAAGGTGGACTTTTGCTTTGGAGTTGGAGATATCTGTTTCCACCACTCTGCTGTGTTTGAAAAAAATTCAAAGCATGTGTTTAATGAAGCCTTCTCAATCAGTGTCTTTTCACTATTTTTCTTGAATCAACAGATCTAGTTACATAGGTAGTTCATCCCTGGGATTTTTTTTCTACATACTTGAACCTTCACTTGTAGCAACAAAAACTAGTGCAGCTTTTGTTTTATTTTGTTGTGCTTTGCTTTCACCCTCACCCTTATGTCATCATCTGTATTGTTTGTGGTGATGTTATGATATTGTTATATCTCAGAGCATAAAGGAAGTCTGAGTGTCCAAAGGAGCTTGAACCTGCTGATAGAAGGTCTTCGGTTCATGTCAATTTGACTAGGAGGGATCAAAACTGCCCGGTGAGAGTCTCTCTCTCTACCAGCTTTCTTTTCTTAGTATTTACTAAGACTAACAATTCTTTGTGGAACTTTAGAAATTACCATCCTGTTTGTCATCACCAATTCAGTGTTCTAGTTGATAGTTCTTGTCCAAAAAATGCATCAACATGCTTTCACATGTGTGCATTTGAAAGACATGAGTGTAATCATCAATTCAACTTAGGTTGGCTGATGGGACCCGCATGGTGGCCCACTTCAATAATAGCCACACAGTCAATGACATTGGATCCTTCATTGATGCATCCAGGCCTGGGGGTTGCTCGGAATTATCAGCTGCAGTCGATGGGATTCCCTCCGAACTCCGAAGCTTCTTACTTATCCAACTCAGAAAATAGAGCACGCAGACCTTTCCAGCTTAGTTGTTATTCAGAAATTGTAGCAAAGCTGCATGAAGGCCGCACGCTATCCCTAGTTGTTATTGAGCTGTCTCTTGTAGTAAGTTAACCAATTTTATGAAAAATATCCGTTTCCTTATATACGAAAGGGAGGGTTTTGGTGGCTGGACGGTTGGACGATGGAGGTGAGTTTTCGGCGTTGTCTTGTAAATTGTATGCTGTTGTTTTGCTTGCTTGACATGTTCTCACTTCCCACTTTTTCCATCACTGCTGGTATCATTTCCCTCCCTACAATGGTACAAACCACAGTAAAATGTAATCTCTCTCTCTCTCTCTCTCTCTCTCTCTCTCTCTCATCTGTCTGTTCATTCAAGCATGGCTCAACTTGGTGAAGAGGATTGAAGCATATGACTGATATATGGAACTATTTATTATACCTTGCTGGATGAGACCCATCTCTTACAAGCCGAGTCCCGAACCGAGGAAAGGAATGTTAGCCTTTACAGGACGGCTCAGTTACACTCCGTCCCATAGATCAGATTCGAGCCCAGAATTGCAGGTCCAAGTTAACAATCTAATAAATGTCTCTTCTTGCCTTGCTAACATCCTATGCAAAGTAAGAAATTCTCCCATGTGTGAGTACCACATATTGTTCGAGTCTAATAGAAGCCTGTCTCAGTTGCTGATGCACGCATGGCATCTGATTTCACTACCTGGTAAGGCATCTCATGATCACAGTGACCTGGTGAGGCATCTCAAGACACTCCTCATCGTTTCCATCTCCATTCATAGTGCCATGGATTAGACATGATAAAGCTTCCTTTGTCGGCCAGAAGAAGCATTTGTGCTCCCATTTGAATTTTCTTTCCCTCGTTAGGGCTCACCCGACTAAAGGGTCCCTCTAAGCCCATGTGCAAACCATGCATCACATCACAGCCTTACCTGATTTTACATTCCAAATCCCAGCTTTAACCATCTATAACATGAAAAATATTTAATTGCATTTTGTCCATGCACAATTCAGTTGCCCTATATCTGAGATGGTGCACCTAACCAGCATGAAATTGGTCTAGACAATTCATTTACTAACTTACACACACACAACTCCAAAGTAGATAACTGCTGAAAACATCTAAGTAGTAAGCCCATCCCAAGATAAGTGTTATTCTATTTCGACTTTCCTAGAGTCTCAGGTAGCACTATCGAGATAGTGACGGGTTCTCTACCCCTGCAGGGATGAAGCGACAAAAGTTTTAAGAATTCAAGAGAAGGTCACGGCGAGACAAGCCGTTTATTATTACAATAGGTGTCAAGTGGAAGTGCATTGATGCATGCAGCTGAGTCATACTAACAGACCGGTAGACTTAAACCTTGTTCCTACATGACCCTATCAATTCGATCAGGTACTCGCCATCTCACACACACTAGGATGGTCCTGTTTATGGATCGTTTGTTTACATGATCATCTTATTTTAAATTGCAGTTTGTAGTTGAGCTTGTTTGGTATTATATTAGTGATTGTTTTTTAAAGTGTTTTTGTATGGAAATGTATCAAAATAATTTTTTATTTTTTAAAATTTATTTTTGATATTAACACAATAAAAATAATCTGAAAACACCAAAAAAAAATTAATTTGAAAAAAATATTTTTTTTTAAGATACTTTTAAAATACAAAATAAATGGACGCACAAATCTATTAGTTGTTAATGGTAGCACATGGTCTAAGATTGTCAATATTTGTTATAAGGATGAGAAACTTCATAATATTATCAATAAAGATGTTTGTGTTTTGGCTGGTAATGGTCATGGTACTAGTTTTGGAATGATGTGTAATTGAGAGAATACCTACCTTTTTATCCAGTTTCCTAGACTTTTTAGTCTATCTGAAGATCTTGTTTACTCAATTGCTAATATGGATATGTGCAATGGATTTTCACAAATATAGAATCAAATGGAAAAGGGCTCTTAGAGATTGGCTCATTTGATACTCTCTTTGATAGGTTATCTAATGTATTATTATCAAGTGACGTTGATAATAAATTGATTTGGAAGACAAATTCTAATTGTGTTTATTTATTCAAATCTAGCTATGTGTAGCCTTTTATCATCTCCTGGAGTATCCATTTGATTCATTTTAATTGGGTATGGAAAGGATTTGTTCCTTTAAAGTTTGAATTTTTTTTTTGTTCTTGGATGGCTATTCTCGGTAAAATCAATACTAGATGAGTTTTGGTTAAGTGAGATATTCTTGAAGCTAGTGATGCATTTTGACCATTATGTTTCGCGTACGAGGAAGTAGTGGATCTTCTACTTATTCAATGCCATAATTGTAAAGATATCAAAGGCTCTAATCCTACCACATGTCAAAAGATTAGAGAATGAAATTGTTAGGATGCTGTTAGTAGCTATTAGTATTGTTTGTCAATTAAGAAAATTAGTTAGCATTGTTTCAGTGCAAATAAAAAGAGAATAGATAACATGTATAACCTTTCTACTATTGCATACATAAACATATATCAGATAAGAGAACAATAATCAATTAATAAAAGAATCAATGCTAAAGTTCTTCTTCTTCTCTGTTTAACATAATCACTCTCTACTTTTCTTAATCTCTATTTTTTTTCTGTGTAAATCTTACTGTCTTCACATGGTATCAAAGCTTAAGGATTCTTGATCTTGAGACCTTAGCTTCTGCACTCTATGATTTTTACTCTTGTTTTTTTATTTTGGCTTCATTCTCATCTTATTCATAAAATTATTCTGTATTCGTTAATGTGTCTATTATCTGTTTGATATATTGTCAAACTGAAAATTCTTCTTCAAATCTTCAACTTTTTGCAAGATTTTCCTTCTCAATCTTTGATTCTCTTCTTTTATACTTCTTGCACTCTTAAAAACAAATGGTAACTACTTCTCAACTTCAAATTGCTCAATCTTCTATTACATGTTTGCTTCCTACAGTTTCTATTGTTGTGACAATGAAGCTTGATGATACATATTATCTCATATGGCACTTTCAGATGCAAATTCTTCTTGAGATTCATGGAATTTTAGGATTTGTTGATGGCTCAAGAAAATGTCCAAGTCGATTTGATGCAGATTCTGATCTTGAAGGTGTTGAAACTAATGATCATCAAGTTTCGAAAATGCAGGATCAAACTACAGACCTTTAGTTTACAAGACCTCCAGATTGATTATCATTTTGTATTAAGGCACCACTGTTCCAATCTCATGCTTGGCTCCTCCAAGCCGGCGATTGAGGGGGAATGTAAAGATATCAAAGGATCTAATCTTGCCACATGTTAAAAGATTAAAGAATGAAATTGTTAGGATGTTGTTAGTAGTTGTTAGTATTGTTTGCTAGTTAAGAGAATTAGTTAGCATTGTTTCAGTGCAAATAAACAGAGAATAGATAACGTGTACAACATTTCTACTATAGCATACATAAACATATGTCAGATAAGAAAACAATAATCAATTAATAAAAGAATCAGTGCTAAAGTTCTTCTTCTTCTTCTCTGTTTAACAGAATCACTCTCTGCTTTTCTTCATCTCTATTCCTTTTCTATGTAAATCTTACTGTCTTCACAATAATCACTTGCTCATTTGGTCTAAATTTTTTTACTAGAGGAATTTATCTTGGTGTTATCCATAAAACATGATATCCTTATTTCATCAATAGAAATCTCTTGTTTATGAAAAACTCTAAAAAAAAAAAAGTTCATATTTTTCCTTGCAATCTCAAGGTATCTTAGGCTTCTTCAAAATCAATTACTCTTTAACAATAATCAGCCAAACTATGATATCACCTTCCTCCCGATTCTAACCAAATTGTGTGTGTGAGTCAAAACTTTATACTCTGATTTTTATTATTGTAACTCTTCAATCATACTCGGTTTAACTATGATATCATCTTTCTTATAATTCTAATCAGACTTTGTGTAGATTAAAGCTTTATACTTTGATATTTTTTTATCATACTCTTGATTTTTTTAATTTTTGTTGATGGTTTGATTCAATGGTCAAATAACAAGAGTGTTAAAGCTTTCATTTCATTATTTACATTGGATTTCATATGTTGCAATGGATTGTTCATGGTTATTCCATTGGCACATCCTAGACTTGCTGGTATTAAAAGGGTTCTTCACAATCCTAAAAGCTTAGTGCTTGGCTTTTTATTTGATTTTGTTGGGATTAAAGATTCAAATGAAGCTTAGTTGCTAGCTATTATTAAAGCTTTTAAACTATCTTCTTTAAAAGATGATTTTATCATAGTAAAGTTTATTTCTGAAATTAACTGGATGAATAAGCCATGAAAATTTCATGAGCTTTTTATCCTTTCATTTAGATTTTCTTCATAATTGGATTCTATGTTTTTCTCTCATGTTCCGCGCGCTGCTAATTATATGGCTGATGGTTTTACAAAACAAGGTGCGAATAAAAGTTGTGAATATATTGCCTGTGATCTTTTTGGGTTATTTACTCCCTAAAACTCTGCTAAAATCGATTCTAATTCCTTTCTTTTCATCTTGGGTTGTTGTCAATGATGTTATTCATCATTACTTGGAATCTCTAGTACAAAAAAAATAAATTTTAACCTTTCTTTTTGTATATATTAAAATGACAAAAAGAGAGGTGAAAATGTTTTTTTTTTTTAAAAGGAATCTACAAAATCTATGGGCAACACTTCTTCTCAGCCAAGAGAAAAACTACAAAATTAGGGCACAATATAAACAAAGGATGGGATCCATGATATATATATATATATATATAAAAGGTAAGCTAGCTGTTCATGAAGCAGATATGCATTGACATCTTCCTGTTGGAAATTTATGGACCCATCTAGACCATTAGGGAAACACATTGATCACTTTGATATCCGCGATATAAAGTAAACCAGTAAGTGTGGTGCCATCCAACTTTCCAAGTGAAATCGATCGATAAAATAATTAGAGTAGTGGTGGTTGCATTGATTGAAGATCTTCTGCAATGTGCTGCGCATACAATTTTGAAAAGATAATTAAGACCCCACTAATCAAACTTGTTTCCATTGATGGCTAATTTCTCTTTAATTTAGAAGTTGACTGTACTTTACACTAATCATAACATCCCATTTATGGTGAAGTTCATCTACTGTTTGCCAACCATGTTGGCCTCCAAGTTGAATCTAGATAAGTTGACACCACAGTAGCTACTGGCCTGCTGTCAAGATCATTAGTATCTGCCTTAATTATCATTTCCATGCCTAAAACCTCTAATAACACCTCCTCCTTCCCCTGACAATTATGCCTTTATAAGCTGTCAATGAACAAAAGCATGCAATTATCATTAATCTCAAGTAATCAAGTGGTTCTTGTAATAACGGTCGAGTAAGGCCTTTGATTTGATGAGACCCACAACTGATCTCATAAGCTGTAAAGGAACGCGAGCATGCGATTGCCATCAAGCAGAAATCCTTACAGCAGCTGCTATGGACACTCCTGGAACGTTTGAATTTGCAAGGTTTAGTATACGGCTTGATGCATTTGGTCGTTCTATAAACATGAAATTCTCTTCATTTCTCTAAGAGAACTAAATAAGGTGCGTGTAGATAAATTAACAGGCATCAATTGAAAGATTATCCAATTGGATGTCAATCTGGATAAAGGTTAATCAAGACTTAATATTTTAAAGAAACTAAATTTAATATTAATTTAATTCTTAGTATAATAAGTTAAAAAGGTTAGTATTTAATTTATTTTTATATTGTTTTTAGAGATTCAATTCAATTTAAACTTTAATTATTAATATGTAAAATAATCTCAAACATAAAATTAAATTAGAATCATTAGAGAGAGTCGTAGAAACTTAAGATCATTGCATATCAGCTGTCCACGCTCAAACCAGTGGATCCTATATATAAAAATATTAATGGGTCATATCTTTGCCTTGTTGTTAATTAATTTAAGCTCAGCATCATGTACTTGACGATTCTGCCACCATGTTCGTTTGTATTTTATGGCAGAATATAAAAATAAATTTTTAAAAATATTATTTTAATATATCTTTAAATAAAAAATATCTTAAAAAAAGCTAAGATAAGGTATCATCAAACATGCTCGAAACCCACCCTTATGTGCGCACACAGAAAAAAGAGATGATAGGATAGGACAACGAACCCTAGATGGTAGGCTAAATCATGCCCTAATTTTGAGCATGAGCTAAAGCTTTATTTATTGCAAGCCAAGTGGACCACAAATGATCTCTTAAGATTAATGGGGTCATTCAAAGAGGAAAGGAAATCGGAGCTGGGTAGCCGCTTATAAATTTTGTTCATTGCTATTGCCCCCTTTTTGGGGGACAAGATTGAATAATTTGGATTAATTGCAATATATACAAGAGATGTTAGGGATTCTGTGGACCTGCAATAAATTTTACTGGCTTGTCTTCTTCGTTGTTTTGAATGTTCTTGTTGATTATGACAACTCGTAAGGGAGGGAATTAGAGAAATATATGGAGTACGAACATTTCCAGAAGTGATGGCGTGCAGAATATTTCCATATCAAAGAGAATATATACATATATATAGAGAGAGGGGGAGAGGTGTTTTTAGTTGTTTGTATTGATGAGGTAGGGTACCTAAATATTGAGATTAATGTTTTGTTTTCCATTGTTTTATTGCTTTAATAGACTTTAAATTGAAGAAGAAAATGTACAAAACTGAAAAAAGGAAGAAAACCTTTACGTTATATCATGCAACTGTTGATGGAGAAGACGTAAAGTGGATCAGAAAAGCTAATAATACAGGAGGTTGAAAGGGCCTTCCTCTCCTAGCTAGGGCTTGCTGTCCCTTCCTTTCCCTTCCCGATAATAATATACCCTCTGCATTCCCCTGCTCTCAACAGCCTTCATGAACCAAAACTTCACTGATGACGTACCTCCTCTCTCTCTCAGCTTTTCTCTTGTTTGCTTCCCTTTTTTTCTTACGCTGTTGTGACGGATTCGCGTACTGTGATCCTCTCTCTCTCTCCCTCTAGCTCCAAATTGTCGCCCTTGCCCTAACCCTAACCCTAACCCCTGAAACACTCACCTGTTTATGATTACCCTTTTGTGTTTCTTAAATTTTCCTTAAAACCCCTAAAGCATCTTTCAGGATTTAAATCAAAACCTTCTAGTCCTAAATTGTTTTCTGGTGCTAGGTTAAAAAGCTGAGAAAATATCTCTCGTTTAGACCAATTTTTCAGTGTTTACCAAATATTAAAAATTGTTGAAAAGATATTTTTCACAAAACGAATACACCCTTGAATTGATAATCTAATATTATATATATATTAATTTTATCATTAGGAAGAAATCGTACAGAACTCGTCTTTTACAATAAAAATCCTTGCCATATGCAAACTGCAAAGAAAGAATTTGAGAGTTATGTTCCCGTGCGAGCTTGTGTGAGAGCCTGTACAAAAACCCAGCATCGTGTCCAGCTTGTGCTCCATCAGGAACCACACACTTCCTGGACCCGATGCCACCACTTTGCGGATCTTGTAGATTTTCTGTTCTTGAACAGGATCATATGCTTGGGTTTGTGTATGGACGACATGACATTAACCTTGCTTGCCTTTCATGGACATGTCCCTTTTCTTGATAGATTCACAAACAAATATTTAGGCATAGGTTTACCTATAACTAGCTCCTTGACTCTTGTTGGCCGGCATTGTCTAGCTACCAAATTTCTTAATCCCGTTTCAAGTTTTAAATTCTTAGGGAAAAAACCAGATAGTGGAGACTGAGAGAAGAACCAATCAACTTTAAAAGAAATATCAACAGAAAACAACAATTAGGGGATTAAATCAAGGCTTTTAAAGAGGAAAGATCATGTTATAATTTCGTTCAAAAGTAGGGAATAAAGGATATTTTACTCCCCGTTTTTCCAAGTGACTAGACAGTGGCATAAAAAGGAAAATGGAGAGCACATGATGATGGATTCAATCAAGGTTCACCACATAAAACAAAAGAAAGCACCATCACCACCAGTTGATGACTAGCAAAAGAGAAGGCACCTTAGGTCTCTCCTTTCTTATATTATAGGTTCTCAGGTGGATGTGGTTGTTCAAAATAACATTTCCACATTAAAATAATTTTAAAAAATACAGTATTTAAATACGTACATGGACAATAGTCTCCACTCTCTCCGTATGCAGGTCCTGTGGCTAAATGCCTTCCTCTTGCACTCTACTATTCCCGTAAGAAGAAGAGACAAGTTGCTGAACATGAGCCATGATTCTTTGAAGATAGAGCTGCCATCCATCCTTTTTTTCTCTGAGAGAGAGAGGGAGAGAAGCAGAGAGCCAGAGACATTCGGACTGTCCCACAAGCTTCATCAGCTTTTTAATCGGCGGTAACCCACCTTTCATCTCTGCTAATAAAACAGCTTGGATTAGATGCTATGACTATGACTAACCTAATAATTAGGCTGCAAGAAAAGCTACACATTTCCCATCCAATCCTGCAAAAAGATTTTCTTCATTCTCTTTCTCTTTCGTCTTGGCTTGTCCATGCGCCGTAGAGTATTCATGCTGTTGATCTTAGCGAACAATGCTAAATCATGAAGCACTATGAATTTTTTTACAAAAGATAATGAATTGTTATAATATTTTTATTATTATTTTTTTATATATAATTTTTTTCAAATTGTTTTTTTCCAAAATTTAGTGTTTCCGCCATACGTATGCGTAAAAAAAAATTAATTTTTTATTTATTTATTCACTAATACCAGAGTCAAAATATAAAAGATGATGATTTAAATTTATTTATTTTAATACCTAAATAATATTTACTAACGCCAGAGTTTGAAATATCCGTGATTGAATATTTACTGGCGCCAAAATCAGAAATATTACACGCAAACAATCATATTGTAAACTAATAAACATTTAGCAGTTTAAGACGAAACTAGCAATGCAGACTGCCTTGGGCAGGACGTTTAAGGAGTGATAATATTTTCCCTTTTATGTAACCAGTCCCGAACCATAGAATCTTTGTTGACCAGTTAGGGTTCCTAGTGATCATAATACTGGGTGACGACTCCTTAAACTAGACATTTTCTCCTAAAAGAACATGATGTCAGATATCTGTTCTTTTTCAATAATTCGAGAATTAATTTTTTAAGGCCGCCGTGATGTCGGGTACGACAACGATTACATTAAAAATCTTCACATATTGAGCACTTTACAAAGAACAACGGTTATTGCAGTAGTTGTTGTGATTGTGATTTGAAAAAAAATATTTAATAAAAAGTAATTTTAGTTGAGGTTTGTTTGAAAAAATATATGTTTGGTTAAAGTTATGGTTGAAATCGAAGTTCAATAAAAAATAGTTTAATGTGTTTAATTAATAATACTTTTGAAACTAAGGTTATAAAATAATTTTAAAAAGTATATATTAATATTTATGATTTTTAATTTAAATATTGCAGATTTAACTATTGTTATTAAATCATGAAATAAATCATACTTTATATATAAAAAAATTATTGTTCAATTAAACTATCTACAATTCTATTATATACAAAATTCATCCAACAAGAACTACAATTTCCTTGATTTTTTAAGCGTGCAATAAAATTAAATAAAATATTATTAGGAATAAAATTGAGATTGCATTATGAGTAAATTTAATTCACCTTAAACTAAATTAAAAAAAAACAAAAAAAAAATTATTATTCACATTCATATGAAAAATGCGAGTGAAATCAATTAATTGCATTAGTTTTTTTAAAAGAAAAAACTGTTCATTTTAATGAATAGTGCAACAGTGAAGGCATCCTGCTCTGTTCACTGAAAGTGCAGCATGGTGCAACGTTATCATCCGCACAAGAAGCAGCTCCTACCTGCTTTCCTTTTCCATGCGTTTCAAACGCAAAATTTTGTGATACCCATGAATAATATCTTGTGTTTTACCAAACATTGTTGCATTTGCATTTTAAGCAAAACACAAACTTAAATTCTTAACGAAACACTACTTCAATATATCAAGTTTCATGACATCACATGATTGAAACTAGCAGAAAAAATATTTATGTTCGAACACTTATAAATTTAAAAAGGATTCATATTTTTCACTTCAAAGAAAATACAGTGCTATTATTATAAATATAAAATATCAAGACAGCTAATACTAACTAATCTTAATTTGTTCTTGAAAAAAAATGGTATTTATTTTTAATAAATTAATTTTTTTTAAAAAAGATAAAACAATAATAAAAAAACTGAAAAGGGAATGTAAAAATTGTTTTCAGTTAAAAAAGCACCCATGGTTTTTTTTAGGAATTTAACTATTTATTTAAAATATTTTTCATTTAAAAATACATTAAAAAATATATTTTTTAAATAATTTTTAGATCAACACATTAAAACAATAAAAAAAATATTAAAACACATTAATTTAAAATAAAAAATTTTAAAAATATAATTGAACTTCAATACCAAATAAAACCTAAAATTACTCTTGAGAAGGGACATTCATTTCACCAATTAAGACTTTTAACACCCACAAGTTAGTTTTTATTATGTTATTGAGGTAATTTTTGCTTTTTATTTATAAAAATATCAAATTGATATATTTTTTTTTTGATATGTTTATTTGAAAGATAAATAAATTTTAAAAAACATAATTTTAATATATTTTTAATTAAAATAACCTTACCTACATCATATTACAAACATTCTCATGTATTACCCGACGGTACCTTGCACCACATAATAAACACACCCAGATTTTATCTTGAGATTGAATTAGTTATTGCTTTTATATATTTTTTTTAAAATAATTTATATTAAAAATATTAAATTAATATTTTTTAAAATAATTTTAATATACTAATATTAATTTTTTTTTAAAAAAAAATATTTTAAAACAAAAAAAACAATTAAAAAAAAATCAGCACCACACTCATAGTCTATAATCACAATCCTTCGCAAAAGATTTGTGACAAATTAAGATACCAGCCGAGAGTCGTGGCACCGAAGAGGTTGAAGGTAATGGCAGCAAAAAAACAGTGAAGAAGAAGAGGTAGCGAAAGCATAGTGACCAAAAACGTAAAGGCAAGACTAGCGGGCACACAGTCACAGTTTTTGCCTCTTGGGCCTCTACTCTAGGGTTAAGGGGAAGGAAGAGGACAACAACATTTAAGTTTGGGAGAATATTAATTAATTGAGTGGACAGATTCCAATCAAAACTCCCCACCTCAGTCAAAATCTTAGAGATGAAATGAAATTAAAGACTCTGTAGTACTCTACAATCTCTTGATACTGAGAGGGAGGGGGGGAGAGAGAGAGAGAGAGTAGCGTAGGAGCCTGTTGATATCCGTGCCCCTTCAACACCTCCCTTTTACAACACTACACTGCACTGCACTACGTTTTCCTGCTTGGTTTCTCTTACTTCCTCGTTTTGATCGTTCATTTCTTCCTCTGCTTCTTTCACAAATTGGAGAAAAACAAACACTTTCGCTTTCTCTCCTTTTCTCTGACAGTAATGGCAGTGCAAGACAAGAGGGAGGTAGAGATTTGAGTTTTCATCGGGAAGGTAACGTTTTTGGTCAGTCCCTCAGAGATCACCCAAATATTTGCTTTCATTTTAAAGACCAGAAATTCATCAAGAAAAAACACCCATTTTCCAAAGGAAATCTTTGCAGTCTTTTTTCTGCAGACAGATTCTACCTCTCTCTTGCCAAGATTGAACAAAACCCTTCACAAGAACACAACAAAATACTGACTCCTTTTCTGCTTCTTGCTGCTACTCTCATTATTTAGGATTTCCCTGTAATACGTGTGTTCTTTGTACCATAAATCCCGGGAGAGCACTGCACAATACTAATACCACACCCCAATTTTTGAGCAGAAGGAAATAAGATTTTGCCTAGGTTGGTGAGAAGACAAGAAACAGGGGGAGAGAGAGAGAAAGGGTTAAATTTTAGTACTGCTATTACTACATCGACACAAGTTGCTACTACCAAGTTGCAAGGCACACAAGAGAACAGCTAGGAAAAAGATAAGATAGTAAGTGACAGAGAGAGATAATGGAGGGAGGTGGTGCTGGTTGTTCAAGTACCACTTCGCTTATGATGGCTTTTGGAGACTGCAGTAATGGACTATGCCCTATGATGATGATGCCTCCAGTGTCTTCTTCATCTGCTGCTCATCAGCATCACCATCAGCAACAGCATGTTAATGCGGGGGATTCATCAATATCAAATACCTTATTCCTTCCTCTACCTCCTACCAACTATCAAAGTCAAAACCGTATTAATAATAGCGCTAGTGGCTCTTCTATGATTCTTGACGATCACAACCACAACAACAACACCGTCACTGCGACTGGGTGTTATTTCATGGAGAACAATGACGGTGGTAGTAGTTCTACTTCTGTAAAGGCTAAAATTATGGCTCATCCTCACTACCATCGGCTCTTGGCTGCCTATGCCAATTGTCAAAAGGTGAAGAAAGACACTGGATTTTCAGCCCTAGTAACCCTACTAATTACTAAACATCCCAAACCCATAAATACCTGTTTTTGTTATTTCTCTCATGCATGTCCGGTAACAGAACTCCTCTTCTTGTGGGAAATAGATTAACTCAGTTGCCCTCATACATTCCAAAAATTCTTGTAATTACGGATCTAAGAAGTGATCAACATCTCCCAAATTCTCAACCTTTTTGCGTGCGTGTGTTATTTCGATGCATCCAAGAAGAATTCTGTTGCCAAGAAAGTGGGGGTCAGAACCCTTATAAGCAATCCACATGATAGGGACAGGAGCTCAATTACTTCTTTTTCCTTTCCTTCAACCCTTCATATATATATATATATATATATATAGACACATACATAGCTCACGTGTCAGTATTTCTTCAGGTTGGAGCACCACCTGAAGTCGTGGCTAGACTTGAAGAAGCTTGTGCATCCGCTGCCTCGATGGGCCCTGCAAATACAGACGGCATCGGTGAAGATCCAGCCCTTGACCAATTCATGGAGGCCTACTGTGAGATGCTGACCAAGTATGAGCAAGAACTCTCTAAGCCCTTGAAGGAAGCCATGGTTTTTCTTCAGAGGGTCGAATGCCAATTCAGAGCCCTCACTCTTTCCTCTCCAAATTCTGGTGATCATAATCTCTCCCCCACTCTCCTTCCCTTCCCCATCCTCTCTCTCTTGGTATGTGTGTTCGGGTCTTTTGAGCTCCAAAAATAATTTTGACTTCTTTATTTTTTGTGGACTTGTTTTTTTATTGAAGGACCAACAGTAATTCATGCATGTGTTTTTCTCCGAGACGGATTAATTAACAATATATGAGAGCTTGTTTCCCAAAGTGGGTGCTATTCTATATATCTTTTTTCCCCAGTCTATACGTTTTTAAGTTTAATATCTTTCCCTAGATGGAACACTTTGAGGTGGTAGGGTAACCATAGAGAAGACAGTATTTCTTGCTGGACAAAGATGGGATGGTAGAGTAAATATTCCCTGACTTGACTTTCTCCCTGGTGTTTGTGTATTTTATTTTGTTGCTCGTCAATTCTACTTGCTGTGTTGGTTAATGCCTGTCACATTTCTTTCCAATCAATATTGTAGTTGTACTATTGTTGATGCTGATAAAACTAGGTTTTTATATTTATATGCGTTTCTGCAATGCAATTTAAGTACTTTTGGTTGGAAAGCCTTTTAGAGATTGCTAGTTCGATGTCTGGCCGCTAGATTCTTGATTGCATAGAAGATTCTTCATAGAAAACAACTCCTCATACAACTGGCTGATAAGATGGAAAATTGCAGGTTTTGATGTTTGAAGTTTTGTAAGTGGGGCTTTGTTTATTGAGCTGAAGGACATTGGGGGTTCTACTTTTTGTTTAGATTCTTAGGGTTCCCTAGGATTTTGAGCTCTCATACGTTGGATCATGAGCATGGACAGGTGGATTGAATCTAATCATCTGAAGAAACTAAGGGCACAAGTACAGGTATGGATCATTTGATGATGTTTGGATCCGCATGGATTTGTGAGGTATGGAAGTGAGCTGTACTGTCCAATATCAAGGGATTTTATGCTCCTGCGGTTGTATATTTAATGGAATTTCGATAGCGTCTAACATCTATTTTAGTCTCTGCATTGCTAAGTCAAAAGGCATTACTAGAATTGGAGTAGGGGCACCTGTAGGATACTTCAATTATTGTACTCGTTACGGGTTTTTGTTCACATACTTTGATTCTCAATCTTCCCATCTTCTCTCCTGATGAACCGTAGCGATAACCATGTATTAATCAAGGGACTAAACTTCTTTAAATGTTGTCTGTAGGCATAGCTTATGGATAGATATGAGAATATAGTCAACATGTCGAACTTTTCATTGCTTATCTTTTGGGATAAAGAGGGAAGCATCTACAAGTAGGTGCTGTGAGGAAGCTCATCCAGTCGACTAGTCCTCCATGCCTTGAAGGGAGTTGTTGTTGTCTCTCTCCAATGGAAGATTTCTGTAAAACAACCGATAATTTCTTACCCAACTACTATCCACCGTTGTTCAAATTAATAACAGCTCTCATTAGTATACATCTGGTTAAGGATTCATTTTAGGAATAATCATAT
The DNA here is from genome assembly GCA_033617975.1 of Populus alba x Populus glandulosa. Classification (NCBI taxonomy): domain Eukaryota; kingdom Viridiplantae; phylum Streptophyta; class Magnoliopsida; order Malpighiales; family Salicaceae; genus Populus; species Populus alba x Populus glandulosa. The sequence continues at coordinate 265,814 of CM066146.1, forward strand.
CATATATAGTTCTTTAAAGGAAATAGCCTTGGAGACCAAATGACGCCAAGTAACCTAAGTCATATGAATTGAAGCAAATCATGTAGCCTCAAATATTACAGTACTTTCTGTCATGCATTGCATCAATTGATTCACACAGCACTATGCAAAGGCCGTGTAAGCTTATGCCCGACAGTCTAATAAGGCGATTTTTTACTTGGTTAAATGGTGCATTGTTCTATGTTGGCGTCCCCGTTCTAAGTGATAAGAGAGTAAGATATGCATCTCGTAAAGGATTTTTTGGTCTTTCTAGTTCTGCTTGTACAGATAATGCTGGCCTGTAAGTATTGACAAATGCACAGATTATTGTTATATAGTTTCATATAAACATGTCATTACCCTCCATTTTCATGATGATAGTCAAATTATTATATAGTTTCATATATAGGTGGTAAAGTATCAAGTTTTGTATGTTGCAATGGGGCAGTTATATATGAAGCTGTTTTAGTATCTGTCAATGTAGAAGTACTGCAAAAATATGTGATGCTAGTTGCTGCAGTAACCTTTCATGTGTTATTTTATTGCATTATGAGCTGCTAACCCGTTTATGCTTCCATCAGCTTGGGGCGAGGGCAATGATAGGAATGCATCATCCGAAGAAGAGCTTGATGTGAACAACAAATTCATAGATCCTCAAGCAGAAGATCAAGAATTGAAAGGTCAGCTACTACGCAAGTACAGTGGATATTTAGGCAGTCTCAAGAAGGAGTTCATGAAAAAGAGAAAGAAAGGGAAGTTGCCCAAAGAAGCGAGGCAGCAGCTGCTGGATTGGTGGAGCAGGCATCACAAATGGCCATATCCATCGGTATGCACGTTTCATGTTGCTTTTCATGTCATAGCACCACAGATGCTTAAACTATATTGTGTGCTGCAAGTGGTTCATGAAAACTAGACGTGGAGCTGAATCGACCCCTTGCTTCGTTCCCCTCTGTTAATTACTTCTTGAATGTTTTTTTAAAAAAACCTTTTTCGTAGCTGCTAGATGATATTTCAAACCCTTTCCTTCTGGTTTGTTTGGCTCTGAACGGAATTTTATTGAAGTGCATGCTAAAAGTAAACCAACTCGTTGGAAACACACAGAAGCAAGTAGTCACTGCATCATTTTGCTTCGGAGATCAAATTATGTTCGACACAATTGCTTTTGCTCCCAGAAAACAGGTTACATGCATCTTAACATTCTTAGTTCATATAATTTTCAGTTATTTTATGCGATGAGACATTGTATCAACAGGAGTCACAGAAGCTGGCCCTCGCAGAGTCCACTGGTCTGGATCAGAAGCAGATAAACAACTGGTTCATTAACCAAAGGAAACGCCACTGGAAACCATCAGAAGACATGCAGTTTGTGGTGATGGATGCCGGCCATCCTCACTATTACATGGATAATGTTTTGGGCAATCCTTTCCCAATGGACATCTCTCACACACTGCTTTGAAGATCATGATACTTGAGTACTGATCATCACTCCACTTGACATGCTTATTTATGCTGTGTACTGGCATGCATCCGGAGCCTATCTAATGTAACCGCATGTTGTTAAACCTGACCTCGTCTTTATCTATATCCAGTATAGCATGTTTCTCTTTCTAGACGGAAGTGTGTCGTTAAGCAGATGCCTAGTTCCTGCTAGGTTTAAGACTTGCAGTGCATCAAGAAATGCCAAATTTAAATTTATTTTTTCTCGGGGTTACATAACTTGTTTGTCAATTCCTTCTAGCTTATTATCTAGTAATAACTACAAGTATATAGAATTAACAAACAAATTAAGACAATTTAATACATGGAATTCGTAAACAAGACTGATAATATTATTATTATTATGGTGTCCAGGTTCTTGATTAATTCTATGATTAATTCTAGGATACATATGATTAATTCTAGAATATATAAGTTTTTAATGATCATCATATTAATAACTAGCTATTACTGTTATTCTTATAATTTGTTATATGCAGAGATAAGAAATAATTTTTTACATGTAGAGAATAGCACGGAAAAATGGAGAAAATATTGGAAAAGAAAACTTGTTTGCACAGCATAGTTTTTCTTTATCTTATCTCTCTTTTCCTATAAAATATCTTCTGCTCATTTTAACTCTAACATCTAATTCATTTAATTGCATTTTATTATGCAATTAAATTATTAAAATAAAATACAAGTTTTTAAAAAATATATATTTTTTATCCATTACCATTTAAATTCTTTTAAAACATAACTATATAACTCGCGTTAAAACCTAACTTTAATTTTTCCTTTGTTATCTCATTTATCCCTACAGTAAAAAAATAAAGAATAATAGTACATAGTTTTTCTTGTTCTTATTTAAACTAATAATCCATCAAAATGTATCTTATCATCAAAATTATGGATGGAACCAGTTTGTTGGAAAAACTATTATTAATAATTTATGAACTGTCGGTGAATCTATTGGTAATAAATATATCAATAGTTTTATAGATGGACAAAGCGCGTCAAAAAAATTACCCACTTTATTTTGACGATATATTCATATGTAAATATGACATATTGCCGTAAGAATATTATTTTTAATGTCGTTGGTGTATTAACAGTTGCATTTACAGTAATTCTTTTCCAAGTCTATCCCTATATTTTTTTGGGTTTTTTTTTGTCTCATACAAAAAATCAAGCAACCTATATGGTATAAATTAATTATTAGTTAGTAAATGAAAAAATTAATATTTGAAATAAAAAAATATCTTGAATTCGATTTTACCTAATTTCAGCGTAATTCTCTCAAACCCTCCTCGCAACATTATCATTAGCTCTCTCCTATTCAAATTTCCCCTTAAAATAAAAATATATAAAAATAAATTAGTAATTTCAATAAACAATTCAAATTAACGTACAAAAATATTTAAGTTAATACTAATCTTGTAAACCACGCATCAACTTGCGATTTCCATTCAGGATGTTTGGAAAACTGGCTCTATTGAAACAATCGAATTTCCATCGATAATTTAAAAGTAGATGTTTTTGTTTTAGTAGTCTTAATACTTGTAAACTTGAAATGCACTCGTTAAATGATATTATTTTTTTAAAAATTATTAAATATATCGGTGTGAAAGCAAAACAAACTTCCATTGAAATGTTATCCTTCCACTGAATATCGTATTTTGAGGCAAATTGATCCCACTATGAAGGGACCCCTTCTAGACGTTGCGGCATTGCACTTGACAAGGTTGCATGGTAAGTAAATTTATGTGCTCCATATGCTTGTTCTTGGTTAGCATCTAATGACTCATAGTCGTCAACATTATTGCCAGAAGAATTAAAAAGATTTTTTTATTTTATTGATATGTAATAGATTTTTCATTAGATATCTACACAAATTAATGAATTAAAAAAATTAAATAATTTCTATTTTTAATTTTTTTTTTGCAACATCTCCCTGTACACAAAATATATGCCACAAAACCGCTTGATTCTATTCAATTTTTTCTAACAATTTAGCATACTTTAATTTCATAAAAAAATTATTTTCTACATGTTAATATTTTTATTCATAAATTCACAACAAATTATTATAAATTTGCAAAAATTTAAAATAATAATTAAAATTATTCCCGCACATTTAATTGAACTTAAACAACAAAATTGAAAAAAAACAACTAAAATTCAACACAATTATTATTGAGTGATAATATTTTTAATCTTAAATTTACAAAAAAAAATTCCAAATGGAATAAATACAAAATAATAATTAAAATTATTTCTACACATTTAATTGAAATTGAACAATAAATTTTAAAAAATAACTAAAATTCAACAAAATAATGCAAAATTTATTTTAATAACAACTAAGATCCATGTCATTTATTAATTCATAAAATTACTAAGAACACAAAACTGAGAAAAATAATAACAAAAAATATAAATAATACATTTTAAAAAACCATTTTATAAATAAATTTTTTCTAAAAAAACAATTTCATCTTTTTTATTTTATTTTATGTTTTCAATATTGATTTTACATATGAATTTGCATTTTAAAAGTTAAATTTTGGTTTGGTTTGAATCGATTTTTGCTGGTTGTAATGATAATATTTAAGTAAAATAAGAAATTTAAATATTTATTTTCATATATATACATATAATTTATTATTGGCAAAGAAGGTGAGAGGAATTAAATGGATAATTATGGGCTTTTTTTGACATTTTCTTAATTGAACCCTAACAAAAGGGGCCAATTAAAAAAACTAATAAACTTCAGGGTGGGAAGTCGAGAAGGTTTTGTTCAGGGGTGTTTTACAATTTAGCCTTCTCAAGCACCTGGCTGCTTATTAAACCCCACGGGAAACCAGCCTCTGGGGTTTTGCTTTGTCCTCTTCTCTCGCCCACTCTCATAGTGCCTCCTTTCTCCAAAAATTAACCTCTACGGCTGGAGGAGGATCGAGTGCTGTTAATCACGGGCCTCATTTCAACATTCAGGGTTCCGTATCACGGTACTCTTCTTTCTAACTCAACGGATCTTAAGTTACTTTTGTATTCTTTATCTGAAGCATTTTATCAAACTCCTTGCATTCATTAATATTTCTTTCAATTCCTTTATGGAAGTTTGGAATTTTATCATCGTATCATAATCGATGGTTAACAACTCAATTTGTGTTTCAATAGTTTTGTTTATTAGTAGTAAAAAACGATGAAAAATCTGAACTTTTTGATTGATAGATGAACAGGTGACGTGGCATTGGTTTACTTGGATCAGTGGGGCTATTTTTTCTAGTCAGTAGGAGTTATGGCTTTGTCGATTTCGAGAAGGGTTTTGCGTTCTTTTGGGTCCTTGTCTGGGTTTGGTCGCTGTGGTGATTCTTCTAGTCTTACCAGCGAGTCATTTCGAGCCTCTCATGGTAAAGGAACTTGCTTTACTGGAATTGATTTGAGGGTTTTTTCAGATTTTTAGCTTTTGTTTGAATTTATTGTAACAGATTTGTATGGACACGTTTCTGGGGATTGCTTATTTTCTGCAGAATCCTCTAGCTTTATCAAGGTACGTACATTGAGCGTAATTTTTTCCTTCTTTCTTCTTGCACATCAATTCTGAACTTTAGGGTGTGGGTTATTTATATGCAGCTTGTCGAACTCTATTTGGGCCTACTTTGACTGATAGATGACCTTGTGTTTTGTTCTTGCATTGGAAATGAACTTATGAGCTGATGGTATATCACGTTATAATGCAGGGTGCAGTATCTTCCCTTGCTCACCGGGGGCTTTCGACATCCAATGTGATTTCTGAATCTACTGATGGATCATTTCCTTCTGATTTATTATCTGCAAAGAATGTGGTAACACCACAACGTGAGATAGGTACAAACTAGGAAGAGAGCTGAGAATTTTCTTGTATCACAATGCATTTATTAGTTTTGCAGTTGTTTTGCATTTATCTACATTTAGTTAAATGAGGTTACCCCCTCTCCCCATATTTTAGGTTATTTAAGGGTAATTGAGATCATAACATTTGTTTTTTTGGAACTTGCCGATGAAAAGATACTCGAACCAAAAACTTAATTTTGTTCCTTTGTCAGCTTTTTTGGCGTGGTTGCCATTATGAAATCTTAGACGGTTAGTTGGGAAGTCTAGTTACACTACCAACTAGCAATTTTTCCAGATTGATCTTTTAGTTGGATGTTTCCTGATTTAATGAAAATAAAAGAAAAGGTGGGAAGAATGGTTTGACCTCAGTTCATAAACAGTTCCATCTTACATTAGATTTGTGCTAACGGTTACCACTTCAACCCTGTTGAAGTTACAAAGAAGAGTTAAAAGAAAAGCTACCACATACTTAAGCTGATTCTAACTCTTTTTCAAGATTTTTTTCCTTCTGCCACTTCACCTAGTGTTGTGTGTGATAGGATTTATTTAATCTTTTTCATGGAATGTGAGCTATCATGCAAATCCAATCCAATAGAAGTTTACTTTTCCTGCTGTTGACATTGCATACCTGAGGTTCGACTCTTGGGTGTGATTTAGACCTTGTAAATACAGTTTTAGTTCTATTCTTTCCCAGAATATTTAGAAGTGTGAGATTTTCCTTATTTGGCCTATTGATTCACTGCTTAAGGCTTAATTGCACTGAATTTCCATTTTTCTTGGTTTTTTAATGATTCCAACTCAGGCATATTATATTGACATGATGTTGTGATACAGGACTTTATCAGGACCTGGTAATTCCAGTGACAAATTTTCACAATGAGGACAAGGGTTTAATGGTTTTGGCTGGTGATGTTTTTGATGTCCCTATCAGGAAGGATATTATTCACCGTGTTGTGCGATGGCAGCTTGCAAAACGACAACAGGTAGTCTCAAACCACCATTCTTTAAATCTTTGAAGCTTGTAACTCTATGACAGTAATGGATTTTGAAAAATGTACAATAGTATTCCCAACCATATCATTGATAAAACCTGTTGGGTTTGCTTATTGAGAAACACTGTCTGATGACTTGCTAGATTTTATCTGCTATGTGTCCTGAACTGTGACGACTGTTGTTTTCCTAAATTGGATTAACTTTCATGTTCTTGAAAAAAATCTGCAGCCTGCATGTTAGGACTTCATCTTTATAAAATGGATACCTCTGATACTAATATCAATTGTGTTGTCAATAGGGAACACATTCAACAAAAACAATCAGTGAGGTTAGTGGGACCGGCAGAAAGCCATATAGACAAAAGGGAACTGGCCGAGCAAGACATGGAACGTTGCGTGGACCCCAGGTATAGAGCCTATTTTGTCCTCGTTGATAATTGGTTTAATTGATTATCAGTGCTGCTGTATCATGAATATATATTAGGTGGGCCTAACTTTAATGATTCTATAACAGTTTAGAGGTGGTGCTGTCATGCATGGCCCTAAACCACGAAGTCATGCTTTTAAGTTAAACAAGAAGGTGAGGCGTTTGGGACTGAAGATTGCTTTGTCAGCTCGTGCAGCAGAAGGAAAGGCATGCCTCTCTCTGTCTCCAAATCTTTGATTATACATACGCCTGTCTTTGAAAGGCAGAATTTCTTTTAAGCGGCATGTGTAGTTACCACATATGTCCTCCTATAAGCAGGTTATATGGGATTTATTTGGTTTAATGTGTTCATAGTCTGGCACATTAGGCTCTTTATCTAAATATTACACAATGCATCATTAACTTACGCCCTGGGGAAGATCTTGGCTCTTTTTTGTCATCATTATCTTTGGCATCCCCAGGCCTTGTTTGGGTTGGTTGCTGTTGATTTGAATTATTGTGGTTACTCTTGATTTCAATTGCCTGCAATGCTAACAACACCTTCTCTTCTTTCACTCATAATTGATATTCACATTAGTTTCTAACTGTTTGAACTTTTTGCATTTACTGAGCAATACTCTTGATTGATTTTTTGAATGCACAGCTTCTGGTTTTTGAGGATTTGGAGGTGCCTACGCATAAAACCAAGAATATTGTGAACTATGTCAGTGAAATGGAGAACACCAAGAAATTACTGGTGGTGGATGGTGGCCCCATTAATGAGAAGCTGAAGTTAGCAACACAGAATCTACATTATGTAAACTTACTACCGTCGATTGTAAGTTGTGGTTCTATCCTTGTTCCTTTCCATGAATTCTCTGAATTTGGTACTGATCGGTTAAAGTTCAGTCAAATTTCATCTTTGGGAATGCAATTTGACTGCTCTTACATGCAAGGGAGCAGTGAATTACAAATAATCTAATCAATACATCATTTCTGGTTTTTACCAAACCCTTATATTATGATTTCTGGCTGTAAGCTTCATTTATAGCTTTGTTTTCATTCTTAGCTGTGTATAATGTAGTTTGGTCATTGAAATGTTTTCTTTCATTTAAAAACTGCTCGTTGATTTATTTTGCTTACCCTATAGATGAAGTGCGAATCAATTGTTGTTAAGCACCCTCTTTTCTAGCCGATGGTATTTTCAAGCCACTTTAATTTTTGAATTATTCTCCAAGCCCAAGATTTCTATTCTAGATGTTTGGATCAATTATTTATTGGAAAGACTCACTATCAATTCTTTTCTTGTTTTCTGTTTTTGCAGGGTCTAAATGTGTATAGCATCCTGCAGCACGATACCTTGGTGATGTCCCGTGATGCCGTAAACAAAATTGTTGAGCGGATGAACACTCCAATCAAACGATGAGGGCGTACACGATGTAGTTTGTACTGTATGCTCTACTCCATTAGGAATCCTTCGTTCTCCAACCAAAATAACTCAATGTCTGTGTTGTTTTTGTTATAAGATGCAAATACGTGTCCAAGATGCTCAGTCCATGAATGCTAGCTGTCTTCGACTTGGGAATTTTTATAGTTGAGTTTTGGTGGACTTCAAACATTGGCATGGCCACTTCTTTTTTGGAACATGGCTTGGCAAATTGTGCATCGGTAATTGAAGACATTGCTCTAGATTTTTATCCATTTGTTGATTAACTTTTCTGAAACGTGGATTTCAAGATGAAATTTGGCATTTGATGGTGTGAGATTTGTTGAGGTTGAAGTGACACCCAATGCCACATGGAATCCCACTCGGGATTATGGGTACAGATGACGTTATAGCTTGGCAAAACAATTACCATTGTCAGGTCATTAGCACAAGGCTAAGAGTTGAAAAAGATTGGCTGCCAGGTCAGTTTCACATCGTGAATTGTGGTGATGTGATCTGGACATATCGTACATGTTGAGGGTGCATAAAGCTCAATATGCTTCTTTTGGAGGAAGTTCACACCTTTGGGATTTGTTATTTTGCAAAGACAAGATGTCTATGCAACTGCAAAGTGGAAAAAAGTTATCATAACCAGGTCAAGATGAGTGTGGCCATTAGAATCCCAAAATTGTCAAGCAAAAGACTTTCAAGTTGCAAGGATCTTTTGGTTAATACCTTTATATTTGGTTTGAAAGCCTTTTTTTATGATTTGTTATTATTAAAAGAAAAAAAAATCAAAGTTTTAAAACGTCAAAATTATCTAGAACATTTGAAAAAAATAATAAAATTAAAGTGTTTTTAATTCAAATGGGTTGTTTTATCAAAATATTAAATTAATATTTTTTAATTTAAATCAAATTTGGTAAAATCATCTATATCTTATTATCCAATTTGTATTTAACTAGGAATAAATATTCATCATTAAAGATTTGATTTCATTTTAATTTGATGTAATTATAGGGTGAAAAAATAATAAATTAATATTTTTTAATCTAAACTTACTTTTATAAACTTATTTGTATTATTTGAGTAAGAGTGAGTAATAAATTTTCATGCTCAATGTTTACTTGAGATCTAATATTATAAATATTATACCATGAAATAACTTGATCGGGAAGGTATTAAAACAAAATATAAAAATTTTTATCTTGTATATAAAAAAATATTCCGAGAGATGAACAGTGTGAGGACAAAATGGCTAAACTACCGCACATTTATTACCGTTGGTCCGTTACAGTACATGGGAGATGGACGAAGACTCAGAGAAGACGCAATCAATCCGACATTACACGAACTAGGTTACATGGCAACACCCCATTAGCCAAACCAACTTAACCAAATCAAAAACCATGTTATTACAGCTAAACTAAACTGTTAGTCATTGATTAAGCTGACACATTCACATATTAAAAAAAAAAGAAAAAGAGAAGTCACTGTAACAGGTGAAGAGTCACAGTATCGTCTTCTGTTGTCTTCTCTCTCCCTTCACTGTCAAGAAGCTAGGGTTTCTCTCCCTCCAAAATCCCATTTTCTGTTTCTCCCAAAATCCCACTCCATCACTTTCAAGTAGAGGAGACACTTGAGGCTTTAAGCTTCCATGGCTAAAACCAGACCAGGAGGCCTCGTCTCCAAGCCTAAAACAGGCAAGAGGGACCTTGACTCCTACACAATTCGCGGCACTACCAAAGTTGTCAGAGGTAATAACATTATCAAAATGCATTTTTGCACTTAATCCTTATCTGGGTACAGTAAAGTTCTGATTTTGTTGTCTGATTTTGTGGTTTTTCTTATAATGGGTTGTTGTCTTTTTGGTGTTTTTGATAATTGGTTGCTGTAAAGGTTTGATCTTTTTGCGTGTTTGTTGGTGTTTTATGTAGTGGGGGATTGTGTAATGATGAGACCATCTGATACTGGTAGGCCTTCATACGTGGCAAGAATTGAGGGGATGGAGGCTGACAGTAGAAACAATGTGAAGGTTAGAGTGAGATGGTACTATAGGCCAGAAGAGTCTTTAGGAGGGCGCAGGCAGTTTCATGGAGCGAAAGAGTTGTTCTTATCAGATCATTATGACGTGCAAAGTGCTCACACTATTGAAGGGAAGTGTATAGTTCACTCTTTTAAGAACTATACCAAGCTTGAAAATGTTGGAGCTGAGGATTATTATTGTAGGTTTGAGTATAAGGCTGCTACTGGAGGTTTCACACCGGACCGTGTTGCTGTGTGAGTATCTTTTCAGTATGGTTTAGAGTTGAGTGTGTTGGAATGTGTTTTATGTTTGGTTAGTGTATTGTTGCTTGATTGAGGTCGAATTGGTTTCTGATTTTGAAGGTATTGCAAATGTGAGATGCCATATAACCCAGATGATCTTATGGTGCAATGTGAGGGTTGCAAGGACTGGTAATGTTGCTTTCTTGTGGTTGTGTGTTGATTTGTTCTCTCTTTTTGGTTATTTAGTCTGTTAGTTTTCTCCAAGGTTGTGTCAGACTAAACATCTGGGAAATGTAATTTATAAGAAGTTAAAACTGAGAAAAAAAAGGTGAAATTTTGTGTCCCAAGGTAAAGGAGCCAAGTACTACCACTCAAACTTTTTTCCAAAAGAAAGCTCACCGATTAAAGAAAAATGAGTTTTGTAGGTGAACTTCTCAGCTATTATTTTGAATCTTAAACAGATAAAGAAGCTCAATGATTGGAAAGAAACAATTGTGTTGCTGGATGTGTGAGTGCTGACTGTTATTTTAGCTGATAGCTTGATCCCATCAAGAGTTATCTTCCCTCTGTCCTCTCTTGCCATTTAGGTCATGAATCTGGACTTTAGTGGGTGGTTATTCTAGTTGTTGTTTTTTTTAATGATATTTGTATCATTCTGAGACCTTATGTGTTTGCTGTTCAAGAATATTTTGTATGGGGAGTTAAGTCAAGAACACTTATCAAAGTGTGATCTTTCTTGTTTTCCCGTTTTCCATATAAGATCATTATTATTTCTATGGGGTTTTATGCTCTTAGCTATATCTTAAACGTCATAGTTCTGTTGCTTTTAAACTCTGACTCACCCATGAGTAAAAGAAACACAGTGTTCTTGGTCGCGCTTTGTCTAGTGCTTACTAACCCATAGTGAATGTAAGTCCCCTTGCTATATTCCCAAATTCAGGCCTTCTGGATATAGTTTGAACGGCGGGAGATAATTATGCCTGTATGCTTATGCACATGAATCTGTTATCTTGCTATGCTGAAGGGAACGGAATATTTCTTGTCCCTTATTGTTTAATAGTGACCAATTCAGAGTGGATGAGTATCTTTGTCTGCGACACATGAAGGCCTTTTGGAGGCGTTGTGAATAGCAAGGGAATTGTATATATATGTGCACATGTGATAGCGGTGCTAAAAAAAGGTTCAGCCACCTGCTTTTATAGTTACGCTTCTCATGTTATTTGTAGGTATCATCCTGCTTGTGTGGACATGACAATTGAAGAGGCAAAAAAATTGGATCACTTTGTGTGTTCTGAATGTGCATCTGATGATGATGTCAAAAGATCACAAAATGGGTTTTCAGTGTCATCAGTTGCTGATGTCAAGGTGAGACTTCTCATATCCTGTTTCCCTTTTTCTGGAGAATCATTTTTATGGCCTTAATATACCCCATTTACTGTGCATGACATGCTATGAGCTTGTTTTCTGTGACAATTTTTTGATTGTGATGCTAGAAGTTAACATGATTCATTAACACACCAACTTTTGTGTGGAGTAGGTTGTTGTATTAGTGTTTTGATGCCCTCTAATGTTGGACGTACGTATGGTGTGGATAAGTAATACATGAGTCTCCATTACCATTATGGCATCAACCATCCTTTTGGCTAAAATCTACTGAAGATTTAGCTGGTGTAAAATGATACATTTGTAGGATGCACTGCTGCTTTCATGCATGTAACTGAATATTAGTTTGGGCTGCAGCTTTGTCATGGTGGTTTGCTGATCTTGAAAGCAAATTTTTTTTTTTTAACCTGCAATAAGCATGATCCATAAATTCCACACAGCAGTTTGGCTTCATGCTTATGTTTATTGATTTGTCTTTCTTGAGTTTTACTTGTTATGGCCTTTGACCAATCAAGGTATTTATATTTCTATTACCTTGTGTTAGAAGATATCTTGCTCTTATATGGCTCCATGGTTTGTGTTACACTAGGAATACCATTTTCACTTCTACACTGTTTCCTGATCCCTTATCTTCTTCTTCTGGAATATGGAGAGTTGGTTGGCTTATAATGCTCAGAAGATTGCAACTTTGATGCAAAAATCACCATTTGAAAATTTGAGTTATTGTATCGAGTTGCTTGGATAAGATGGATTTGGGTCCTATGATGTCCTCTTCATCTTAATTGATGTGACGTAGTGGTCTATGCTGGGGTTGTGCAAATGTTGGAAGTTGTTTGATAATGATTTTTACATTCATTGCTCTGTTCAATTGTTCAATGTATGAGAGAAATCCTGAACTATAGATCCAAATCTGGGTCCGTGGTTACAGACTATATTTAGAGGTTTGGTCTGCCATTATATCAGGATCCACAGTGATATATTTTACCAAATTTGATCCCTTATATGCTTAATACTGCTGCTTGTTGATTCTTTTTGGGTTCTAACATTCCTGTTTGAAAACAAATTCTCTTCTGTGGCAGAGTTATTTGGAAAATAAAATAAAATGGATATGATGATATAGTTAGTTGGAAATATCAACTTCTTGTTGTCTTCATTTTTCTTTTTCTTTTTTGGCATGTCAATAAAATTGAGCCAGATTTTGACTATTTCATTTGGTTTTGTAAATGTAATCTATTGACAATTGGTTTCGTGAAATTTTGTTTGCAGTCACTTCCAATTTCTTACTGCCATCATCCTAAAACAACTTTCATTGTTCTTCATTATTTATTGGAATTAAGTTATTTGTCTATGCCAAGGGATTTCTTTTGTCAATGGAGAGATGGTTTTCTGTCTTTCTCCAAAAACACTCATGTTTTCCCCTCTTTATTTTTCTATGAAATGAACGGCTATTGAAGTCTCTGAACTTTACAGGTAGAAAACAAGCGCCGGAAGAGATAAGTGCAGTTAGTAGGTCAGTGATTGCACAGGGAGACCTAAATCTTCTTGCAGGATTAGCTTGTAGATTGTTGGTGTGTGATGTATAGTCCAAATGACCGTGGTGTGCTTTGCTCAAACTGGGCTGTCAGTAGTTTCATGTGTTTTTGTCTTGTGGAATATGTAAGTTATGCTAGGTTAAGTTTTCATAAATCTACCCTGAAAAAGGTCTCATTTTGGATGATTTTTGACATCAAACCTAATGCATGGAGTAGACATTCCGGGTTTCTGGTATTCCCTTTGTGAAGCCAAGACAGCGAACACCATTTATGCCTAATGGTTCACTTGCCAGTTTGATAGCAACCATCTTAATTTATGTTGTCGTTGCTCATTTGTTGACTTTGTTTCACACGCAGAGAGTTATCACTACATGTCTCTTACATTATTATTATAGACTTGTGCTGCGTTGCTCATGTCCGAACTGATGGTCGCAACTGCAATGAGGACCTTGAAGTTGCAGCAGGAAGGGCAACTTCATTTTTCATTTTTACACTGTTAAACCATGTGGACTTGGACAAACGGCCGCGAAGAAAAAAAAAATTAATGTTCTTCTGGAAAAAGGTAGAATAATATACCTGCCGGGACTCGCATTTGGCTTTCGTCCCGTAGGAAATAAGATCTCAAATTTGACTTTCTGATACACTTATTTACCATAAGAGAGTCAATGGTGACAACGCCGTCGAAAGAGCCACTTGTTTCTTGCTTGATAGGGGGGCTTCCATTCATCAGCGCGGACTACAAAAGGTGCTCTTCGAAACCGTGCTGGATAGTCACCTATCACAGCTCTCGCTAAAACCTAACTTATGGTGGATCCCGGGGACAAGGTCAAAGCGCTTGATCCTTTAACCCATGCTATACTTGGAGATGCTCCTCACCGCCGATCAAGCAGTGACACTGCTCTAGGCTTAGCTTTAAGCTGCTATAGTTCGGTTTGGATAAGTCAAGTCCATTCGATCGGTTTGTTCGGGTGGTCTTCCGTCTCTTATCTTCCCTAACGTTCAGAGAACTGTTCTGGTTTGAGAAAGGAGCACCGGGAGCAACCTGAATGAATAAGAAATGGACAGACGAGGGACCTGAGTACCCTTCCCTACTCAATTTTCATGTTTTGGGAGCTGACCTGAAGAATTTTGAGCCTGAACTGTCAGTGGGCCTGGCTGTGTTCTTATTGTTTCTTTATATTATTCATTTGGCAAAAGATTAAATCGGAAAGACTACAACAATATTTTACCAATTCAGAGCTAAACACCTTGCACACGGAAACAATAGATCAGTACGGATCATATGGGCTGCATGGATGTTAATGGTTGATTTTTTTTTTCAAATTATAATTTTAAAAATATTTAATCAATCAAAATATATATTTTGTATGAATTCCATTAAAAACTTTTTAAAAAACTTTGGTTACAAAAAAAATAAAATTTGAATCTATTTTTTAAATGTTAACAGCAATAATGATGCGAAACACAAGAAAGGATCATCACCTCTAAAAAGGAAAATCAACATGAATCTGGTCGGTGTAATAATGTTTTTTTGATAAGAATGGTAGCATGCACAAGAAGTACCTCTAAAAGCAATACAAGATTACAAGTAATAATCGTAAGTAATAGTGATGATTTTAGTCCAAAGTAGGGCTTCCTTTCCTTGTTAGCTAGAACTGTAACAGCTTTATTCACATTGACAATGTGACTAACTAAGAATCATTACTTCATGTGTGTGCATGGCGTAAGGCACCTTATTTTTTTCAGCATCCCTGATGCCTGAGCTCATGTTTCTTTCAGTACTGAAAATGATCATGACAAACAAGGTTGATCGTGCTTCTTCGAGTTATTCTGCGCAGTGCTGCTTGCTGTTCTTGTTTTTGTTATGGTTGGTGCTTTTTATGCAGAAAAAAATATCACTATACTTGGTCTTATTGGAAGGAGAGACACTTGCATTTCATGGAAGCCATTTATCTCACGAGGGAAGAAAATCAGTCCACACTACCCCTTCTCAGGTTCTTTCCCAGTTGCTTGTAGCCTTCTATATATTTTCTCAAAGTTGAAGGTGAAAGGAAAAGTATGATGGTAAAAGTAAATCTAAGTTTTCTGGTTGAAAATTCCAGGCAAACAAATGCAAGATGCTACTAGAGTGAAGCTGGTGGAGAAAGGTAGAGGAGCCAAATTAAGTGATGACAACTTACACTCCTCTATTCCTAGGGTTACCGCAAGGAGTATGGGTAAAGGAAGGAGGAGACAAAAATGCAGGTGAAAGGATTGTTATTGGTTTTGTTGACACAGGAGTCACCTCAATAAACCATCCTAGTTTTTCCTATGATATCCCTTGAATCCATTCACATAAAATATTTCTCATTTTTCGGGTGCTCGCGAAACGGGCCCTAGATCCCCATCTCTAGTTCTTGAAATGGGAAGATAGTATCAGCTAGCTAGGTACTTCTCAGCTGGGGCTCAGGCAATTTCTACTGATCTTAACACTTCAGTGGACTTCTTCTCTCCCTTCGATGTTGTTGGGCATGGCAGGTAATGCAATGATCGATAGAAGCAAATATACATTTTTTTTAGTCATGTGGCATCAATTGCTGCGCTGGAAATGCTAGGGTTCCAGTGATCGTGGCTGGCTTCTATCATGGGAAAGCTAGTGAGATGGCTCCACGCGCACGGTATGCTATATACTTGTTGTATGCAGTGGGATTATTTGTTTATAAAGCTGTATATACAACAGTACAGGAACTTTAACATACGTGGTTGCAGCTAAAGATCAAGTCAGTCTTGATCACCCTTGAGGCTTTAACTACCAGGCTGTAATGGGTAAATATCTACAGTACTGTTAATATTCTTCATGGGATCTTTTTAATTAATCTCCGCTGCTGACTCTGTGGCACAGGCAACAATGGATGGATCGGCGGGCATATTAACACTCTCAGTTGGACCAGATGAACTACCAGAAGATGACATTCCGTTCTCAAGAGTGTGTGATGTTTTCATGTTATTTGCTCGAGGAGCAGGATCAGTTCTCGTTGCACAAGCTGCAGGCAACCACGGGCCAGCCTTTCCAACTGTTGTGTATAGCTGCTCGCAGCACAGACAGAAGCTGCCCCGGTTCTCTTCTTGGAAATGGTCAAGAACTTGAAGGTGCAGGTTTACCAGGCATGGTGTACTGGTGGAGTATGGTTGGCATTCATCAATACACGTTTCAAGCACTTAGGTAAAAACCTAGAGTTATTAAACATATAGTTAGGGCCTAAAAGCTTTGATGCCATGCCCTACAATCCAATTTTAACTTTCAAATTCTCTTCAAGAAAATCTTGTTATATATATTTTAATGCGCGGTTAAGAGTTTTTAGGTTTATAAAATATATCAACTAAGAGTTTTTTTTTTATCAATTTTTTATTCATCAAAAAATTATTATAAATAATTTAATGTTCTATATGAAGTAAGTACTTTTGTTAAAAAATAATTTTTAACAAAATTTTAAACCTAAAAATAAGTAGAATACACTTTTAATTCTACCTTAAACAATGTTTTATATATATATATATATATATAACATTTTAACATGTCAATATCCAGAAGCATTAGACCCTATTCTTGTGCAAGGTCGGATTGCTATCTGCGTCTTCTTAGCAGGCTTTAATTTATAATGCGACATCAAACAATATCAATGCCATTAATTATTGATACAGCAAGAACTCTTACGATTTATGGGCTTTGCTTTTGCTTTTTCAGGCATCTCATGATTCCAAAAGATTAAGCACTGTGAGCACTTTGTGCTGTGACAGATCATGCAGTCTAAATGCAGATCATATCTCAGTACTAAGAGCAACAAATCCAGAAGGATGAGAGAGGATTTGCAACTCAGTATTATGCTAGAGCAGCCATGTAGGAGAGGGTACGTAGAGTTGCATCTTTTGATGAGGGCCATGCACTTATTGTCAGCAGATTCTCTTCCAGGGGACCCGATTTTGTTGACAATAACAGGAATCCTTCTGATGTACTTGAGCGAAATATTATTCTTGTCCCAGGACATCAAAACATGGGCAGCTTGGAGCTCCCTCAGTGCCTTCGATCCCATACCAACCATCAGTACTTACATTAACAATCTGTCGGCAAAAATTTATCAGCAGATTTACGGGTAGAAAATGTTCATTTGTAATATTATCAGTAACAAAAAAATACAAATAATTTTAATGACAGAAAATACACGCTAAAAAAAATCATTCATTTTAATACATCAACAAAATTATTCCATCAATATCTGGAGTTGTTAATAATCCTTCTCTACGTGTGATTTCATGTCCATAAACATTTAACAAAATTATTAACAATCTGTCAAAAATTACTCATTATTTTTTGATGATATAAACCATATGTTGTTTTAAAGTCACAAAATCTTAAAACTAGTTGCTCAATACTAATTAAGAGTTCTTCATAATTGAAATCCTTCAATCTTAATATTGAAGAGTCCGTACCCCGAGAGTAGTGCAACTGATCACTTAGCCATCTAGCCAAGCTGGACATACCTTAAGTAACGATATTGGTACTAAGAATCTCTCATTTAATTTTAATTTGAGATAATTTATGAAATTATTATTTTTTTTAATTTCATTCTTATTCAACTTTTTAATTTGAAAGATTTGTTTCTCATTATTTTAATAAATATTTTAAAAATAAAACATTAATAAGTTATTTTCCAACTCATTTTCCATAACATAACCAAGTACTGGAAAGTGTTTTCCAACTTATTTTTCATTACACTACCAAACATCAGAAAATAATTCACTTTCTAGGAATTCACTTTCCAAAAAAAAACTATTTTCCAGCAAACGTTAGGCGTACATTCTTCTCTCTCTAGTGTGGCCAGCCACGTGTTTTCTTTTTACGCAGGATTTCTTTTTCAGTAACATTAATCTTCACCTCCTAATTAATATTCATTTCCACATGTTTAAGCATGTCTAACCACCAATTTACAAAATCCTTAATTTTTACACTTAAGAATCCTAATTAACAATTCTAATAATTAAACAAAATTGATGTTGATTTTCCATCAAACTCACTAAAACAAGTACAGAACTTCTTACCATAAAATAATGTGACCTCCTAATGCTAGCCAAATGAGAGTTTCCCAATTTTCCCCTTCTTTCTTTACCTTCCTTACTTTCTCTCCTTACTTATTCTTTCTAAATCTCACTTACTCTATCCTAAAATATGATTTTCTTAAGAGATAATTGAAGATTTAATATCATCTCACATGATTTCTCACTTTTTCTCACACTTTTCGTGCTTAATTTTCCTCCATGAATGGCCAGCCACCTTACATGTAATTACAGGGAACAATTTTAGAAATTAATTCCCTTTATGTTCCTTCCTTTAAATCTTTTATTTTTCAGGGTAATATTTTCAAGTCCTAACGTCGTCTTATACCAGACTTAAAACAAGTGAATTCAAATTTCATTAAACTATATGTCACAACAATTGTTTTTTGAAAAATTATTTTCATTTAGTTTTTATTTTTATTTCTATATTTTTTTATTTTTTAGCTATTTTTCATAACTTATTTTTTTAAAACCCAAACATTTTATTTTCATTGCTTTCATTTTTCATCATCCCCATGAATTAATTTCAAGTGATCCAAGCAGTCGGTGATGTATGTTTAGCAGTGTAGTAGTAGTTGCTTTTTAAATAGCTTTTCGTGCCGAAATGCATGCCAATAATGTTTTTTTTATTTTTTAAAAATTATTTTTGACATCAGCACATCAAAACAATCCAAAATATACAAAACATATTAAATTTTAACAAAAACAAAAATTATTTTTTAAAAAAACACCCGGCTTCAACCGCGTTCCAAACGGCTCTGGTGAGTTGTTCTGGCAGGAAGTTCAAACCAGTATGAGTTCTGCATGCCCGTTTCAACATCATAAATTTGGGTTAGAAATGTACACAGCAGAATGTTTGCGGAGCATGCATCAACTCCTGTTTTACAATAGCTAGCGAGACTTAATTTATAGCAAGGCGCCATAAATCAAAAGCAACAAGGAACAATATGCAAGCGATAGGAACAGTTGCCCCCATTCATCCATAACGACAGAAGTTTATGATGAGCTAAAAGAAAGGGAAAGCATGCACTCTTTCTATCAAGATCAACTCTTGTGTGTTTCTCTATTTATATTTTGGGTGATTCCCCCCATTTGTCTATCTTTTGCTTACAGAAATTAGAAAGAATGAAATAAATCAGATTGATCCAGGAATGATTCTTACAAATGGAATCAAATGCCACCTAAAGGATCATATTATTCTGTTAGACACATACACTCTTTACACCGTGGATATCTGTAAACACTCCTTGCCTTGGGCCTTTCAAAGACATGTTTAGTTTGTCTAACTGCCTTCCTAACTCTCTGCTCGAATATCTTCCATTCTATGGTGTTGTTCTTCATGAAAATGTCAGCAAGTCTCCGCTTGTTTGGCCGTATTGTTGGCATCTTCCCTCCACCATAGTAGATTCGAAAACCGGAAACCAAAGATGACAACTGACTCCCGGAGTCTGTCATTGCAAATGCATCAGAAGCAGTGCAGGCTATGAAGTCCAATGCTGCAAGCTACACAAGAACTAAGCTCACCATTCATCAAGACTAACAAGCAAGATAGGGAAAACAGTTCGAATGACGAGAAAAAAATAAAATAAAAACAATTGACAACGACAGCAGGGTTCATGTATCATCATTTAATGGCACGGCATAATTATTGGAGAATCTAGGAATGGGGAAGCTCCACTCTATAAAAAACAATTGCTGGCTAACTGGAAAAAGAAAAAAGGCTGCAATAGGGTAATAGAAAACAAAAAAGCCAATCCTTTCGTCGCCAAGCTTCTCAAAGCAACCAATATATATCTGAAACAAAATCTCCATAATTTTCTGTGAATTTTTCAAGTGATCTGAAGACTGCATGGTTCTGGGCTTAATTTAAACTCCCTGTCAACAGCAAAAAATTCCTCAAGTTCTAAAATTACACTGCAAGCTCAAAACTGAAAAAAACAAAGCATTCCTTAGTCATAGACCCACAAAAAACACACCCGGATTGGAATGCTTTGAAAAAAGTCTTGAGACCTACTCTTTGAGGAATGATCAAGTGTGTTGCTCTCAAGGCCCAATTCCACACAATAACACAGCTGCATTAAGATGTTCAGTATTGAGATACAAGTTCAGGTTGGGGATGATGCAAGCAACAATGAAAGGATCATC
Organism: Populus alba x Populus glandulosa; assembly: GCA_033617975.1. NCBI lineage: Eukaryota > Viridiplantae > Streptophyta > Magnoliopsida > Malpighiales > Salicaceae > Populus > Populus alba x Populus glandulosa. The sequence continues at coordinate 286,427 of CM066146.1, forward strand.
CAAAGTACTGGCAGTAGTCCCATGTCCACTTCAATCATGAAGATACTATATATATTAAGAAAGCACAAGCATGCGAGGATTCAGACTTCTTCCTATATACACTCCATATCTCCACCTAATAAACTATATCAAATTAAGCAGATGATAACCACAAAATTACACTAGAAAAAAGTGGTGACAAATGCCACTTTATTACCTGAGATGAGAAATTCATGAAGGGCTTGAGTTCAGTAGCTGAAAGCAGTTTCTCTTTAGTGACTAAATTGGGATACAAGGTGGTTAAAGCAGTTAACCGTGATCTCCCTCCATATATATTTGCACCCGCTATGAACATATGTGTCTTCCGACGGAAGCCTAGAGCCGCGAGCATAAGTACTGCTTCCTCAGGTGTTAAGGGACATAAGCCTTCTGACCTGAGCAATGCCGGAGAACGTAGCCTGCAAAATATCAGACAACATGCCCAGCTGGAGATAAGCCAAAGCAATTGTTGCACATATGCTATCCCTTCAATAATATAAAAAATCAAATGGATATCCTTCTTCTATAAATACTCAAGGACAAAGTATCTCTCAAATGAAGTTATCCTCCGAACAGGAAAATGATGGGGTAAATTATAATTTAATCTGTGTTTTTATGATTTTGTTAGTTAGTCCCTCTGTTTTTTGAAAAGCATAAAGTTTTACTTTGACCAAAGTTGACTGTTATTTGTTTTTTTTGAAATTTCTAAACTACCCTTTTAAACGCATTTTTTATTTTGTCTGTAAAAGGTGAGATTGAAAATTTTGATTAGAAATGAAGACATTTAGGAACCAACACAAGGACCAAGTTACAATAAAATATGAAAACTCAAGGACTTAACAAAGGGATAAACGAATTATTTCATTAAAAACACACAGGTCAAATAATAATTTACTCAAAATGATGACCAGGTTTAGACCTTCAAAATTGCAGATGGCATCATATGAGGAAAATGGATGGCAGGTCTTCTATGGATATAAGAGTGTGATGTTTTCTTATTAAGAGTACAAATAAAAAAGAGGAAAAACTTGGAAGACAGGGAAACAAAAAAACTGGGGTTCTCAACTATTACCTTGAACAAGATATGTATGACTTACAGCACGTTGCAATGCATGCCAACAGACAAGATAAATGAACATATCAGGAAAAAAGAAGCAAAACTGCATACTCAGTTGTCTTCTTAAGATGTGTCAATGCAGGGAAATGAATCTCACGATATGCTTCCAACTCTTTCCTCTCCTCCTCTCCTCCACCATATTCACACAAAGAGTGTGCTAACATGTCAATTTCAAACCTCAGATGAATAGCCAGATATCTTGAAGCTTTGACAGCACGACCCACTTTTCCTTTCAGACTTGGTTCTGCAAAAGGACCAGTAAGATAACGATCCAGTGACCCTGGATGGGTACCATGTTTACGCAACCTTTGAAGGAGCAACGCGCCAGTTTCTTGTATCTTGGGAACAAATTGCAGTGCATGAAAATTACATCTGCATCGAAGTCTCTAGATGAAGTCCGACATTAGGATGAGCAAAGAAGGAAGGAAATGAAAGTAAGGATGACAATCTATCATCATTTGTAGCGCATTAGAGTACCAAAGACCTGATATTTACCTGCAACTGAAAAGGTATTGGATCAAATGCCAAGCGATTCCCAAATCCAACAAAATGGACTACTCTATTTTTCAGTAATATAGGGAGAATGCTTTTCAAATAAAAACTTGGCTCTGATTCTTTGGGGACATCTACATCTGTCACCTGCATGGGATTTGCGATATATATCTCACTATCAACAACAAATTACAGAAGATAAGAACAAATCAGGCACGAACGCCCTCAGAATTATTTAGGATAGGAAACTGACAGTGCTACCAATTGCCTCCAAATCCTGCGACTGCAACTCCTTAGGCAGTTCCTTCACTATCCGAATATCAGGAGTAAGATAATTAATAAAATGCTCCTCCTGATAGATGTGGCTGAATTGACTATGAAATATAAAAATGACTGTTACTTTTCCATCTAAGTCATATGTAAGAATCATAAGAAAGACTCGAATAAATCACTTGTGATATGCAGTGGTGAAGCATGGCGTTTATGGGAGCAGAAGTTAACTCATCTGGGTACATACACAAGATTATTTCACCGAATCAAATTATTAAAAGATGCAACTCAATTGAAGCAAGCCAACAGCTATCACTGGCAATTATGTTTTGTCCAAAACCAATATGTAGACTTTTTCTGAAGGAGAAATTTTGAGAAGAATATATTACCTCACATCTCTCCAGACGCTGCTGTACATAAATCTAGGAATAACAAGGGATGAATTCAGCAACCGTGCAATAACCACAGCATTGCAAACCTGTTTTTGAAATAGAAGCAAGTTTGAAGCAGTTCAAAATGGTAAAGAACATATCAGACCCTTCTGAAGCAAAGATAGTTGCATACAAAACTACAGCACAGAAACAAGGGTTGGATTCAGCAACTGTGCAATAACCACAGCATTGCAAACCTGTTTTCAAACTATACACAAGTTTGAAGCAGTTGAAAATGGTAAAGAATACAATGCATATCACCCTTCTGAAGCAAAGACAGATGCACACAAAACTATGAAACTTGGTTGCAAAGGAGTAATCATGAAAGCTGCAACTGGTCAAATCATTACTTACAGCTACTCTTTGCTGGTTCATACCCCCATTTGCAGTGACCAAAATGTAACCATTATTTCCCTCTACGAAAGAGAAATACCATGTCAGAACCAGTTTTGCTCCACCATAACTCACTCTTTACTCAAATGTGAAACATCCAAGACATTTCCACGTGAGACACACAGGCAGAAACTCACGTCAGTGCAGATATCAAGTCAAATACCCAACTGAATACAAACACAAACGCACACAGAGAAAGTAAGTAGTTACCACTAGGATTCCAATCACGATGATCAGCGCAAGGTCTCCAAGCAGAGGCAGGAACAAATGGCTCCTGCCACAAATCTTTTGGCTCATGTTTATTCTGTTCCCATGTTAAATATGAGGAAAAAAAATATTAATAGAGAACTCAAAAAAGGAGGATTGGATCCAAAAAACTCACCACACCAAAACAAACTATATATTTGGATAACAAGATAAAAATTCGCCTATTCAAATACCTTAGCAAGGGAATGGGCAGCCAAAGCTAACATCCTATCATAAGTATCCTTTCGTGGCATTTTTCCTTCGCCAATCTTTTTCAATCCATCCTGCATTAAAAAATTAAACAAACAATAATGGGATTTTAAAAAAATGCTCAAATTCTCCAAAAACAAGCAATGATGGGATTTTTTATTTAAAAAAATGCTTAAATTCTCCAAATCAATCACATATTACACAAACTTTATATATCTTTCCTAAATTAACAAAAATGAAATACAGCAATTAAACACCTTTTAACTTTTCCAAATTAATATAAAGAATCAAATTATGAACTTTTTAAGCTCAAATCTTCCTAATTAACGACAAAATACCAAACCATAGCATCCATAAAGTCACTCCATTTCCTTCTCCAAGTTCACAAAACATTACTACAGATAATTTTATTTAAAAAAAAAATGTACCTTGATTGAAACTGAAATTGAAGGAGAATTTTGAACAGACATGTCTTTGTTGCCACTGGTTTCATCATCTAGTTGAAGCCTTAAAAGCATGAAGCCATTAAAAATAAAAAACAAACCCACCAAACAAACCAAACCCAGAATTCCTTTGAATTGCTTCTTTCGATACCAAACAACCTTCCCTCTCTCTCTTTTTCTCTTCCATTTGTTTTGCCCGAGTCGAGGAGAATGAGTCGGTAATGAGTGTGGATTGGAGAGGTCAGCTGATGAGGACATGCTAAAAAGGTTGACAACAGAAAAATTTACTCCTAAATTTATTTTAACATTGAGGCATCACAAATGAGGTGGCCTTTAAGGAGGAGTGTAAATCGAGCTGGATGATTGCTATAATTTTAGATACTACAACTAGTTTTTGCTATAAACAGCATTGGTTAGAGACAGAGAACATATAGGATCCTGAGTTGGTAATCCTATTTGTAGCCTCTTCTTGATGAAAATTTTGCATGCGCCAACACAAACCTCTGAATCATTCCACCTTGTTTTTTTTAGTTTATGTTGAGCTGGAATATATATATATATATATGATTTCCTTTGTGCATTACCAAGTTGAGAATCTAGCTTAACTGAGAAGTGCTAGATTGAATTGCCTTTAGGACTCTATATTCTTGTTTTTTCTTTGTTACAATGAAGTTCAATAATGCTAATCTTTTCAAAAGATTCTTATATTCAACAAAATTCAAAGCGGATTAGAATGCATTTCTAGTTTGGAAATGGATTTACAGAAACTGTGAAATGTTCTGAGATGAAAATGATGCAACTCGGTATTTTTTATAGTGATAAATGGTGGATTTTCTTCTGACGAGCCTCTTGCAGCCTGAAAAATACCAGGCGAGTGACCAGAAAACGATTTGTTTGGTCCCTCAGGAAATTGCAAAATACCAAAACTACTTCACCTACTTTCATAAACGAGTTCCGAGAGGCAAGTGGAACAGCCTGTTCATTGTCGTTTTCAAGTTCATATTTTCTTTCAAGATCCACATGCTCCTCCATGCTTCAAATGTGCAATGAAAGGAAGAACCCATTGCCTCAATGACTTTGTTTTTGTCTTTCCCCAGATTCCCAACCTTTTGGTTTTTGGTGGTTGGCAGTTTCTGGTGTGGAACAGCATATTCAAATTGATAGTTCAATTGTCTGCAGGTGAAAAATCTTTGCCAATATGCATACTTGCAAGGATCAAGTGAAATCTTTTATTACGCCGCATTATATATTTAATGTTACAGCAAAATATGGAAAAAGATCTTGGAATACAGTATTTGATCATTTACAGCTAAAGATGAAGTTAAATGTATGCAACTGGAATACAGTATTAAATCATTTACAGCTAAAGATGAAGTTAAATGCATGCAACTCACAATGTTTCAGGCATAATTACATATCTATCTGATCTGATTTTATAGCTTTGTAGCCTCTTTCCTTTTTATCTGTGCGTGTTTTGGTCATCCATTGATCTTTGTATGGTTGTATGCAAAATCGGAAGCTTCACTTCCAAGTTCAAGATGGGCCAAGATGCTCAAAATGATGAATCTATTGCCTCATGATCGGGGGTTCTATATGCAAATCCTGACTCGTCACTGGATCGCCTCTTGACCACACTGGCCCTTTGCACTAGTCGTACTAATGCTTGCACAACTTCAGACATGGGAGGGCGGAACTCAGGTTCCGGCTATAAAGAAAACAAAAATCAGAAGTTGCCCATTTTCAGTTAAGAGAGTGATAATAAAAAAACTGCAGCCAAAATCAAACAACTCCAAGCAACCGTATACATGAATGTTATGGCCCAAAATCATATCCAAAAGAAATGAACCAATGAAATTAAATGGGAATGTAGGTCATGACACGAATAGGCTCCATATGATGGAGCATATGATTTTAAGCTAAAAAGGTTTACTTGTTAGATAGCCATTCAGGAATTCTTAAAAATATCATGAAAGCTAAGGCTTGGTGCATATTTAGTCTTATTATCAGAAAAAAGAAACTTACCTGGACACAGAGGGCAATGATGTCAGCGAAACGTGAAAGAGACTTCGCAGGATACATGCCATTTAAGGTAGGATCAACCATTTTTGCCAAGGCATCAATATCATGCAGTTGAGGAGTAGCCCATCTAACAAGTGACTGCTCTGATCTTACCCTCGAACTATGAAACCCCAAAAATTGGATAAGGGATAAGTTTAAACCAAGTTCAAGAATAGCCCCAAAAATAAATGCTTAAACAAGTCTATGAAAAAAAGCACAATTGATCAGTAAACAAGAGAAATGTTACCTGTCCAGTGGCTTCCGACCAGTCAATAGCTCTAGCATTACCACCCCAAAGCTGTAGACATCGCTTTTTACAGTGTATATTCCTGACAGAGCAAATTCAGGAGCACTATAACCAAATGAACCAACCATCTGTGTTGAAACCTGTCAACGTGAATCATACTATACTTGGTCAGTCCGAATGCAACAAAAGGTATGTTAACAAAAAGTTCTAGAAAGCATGAAGTTAATGAGAGTTTGCAGTGCCAGCACATAATATTATTCACTCCTTTTCCTTTACCTGTCTCTCTGTGTTTGGTGTCAGAGCAGCCAAACCACAGTCTGACAAGTGGGGATTAAGTTCTTCATCAAGTAAAATATTTGCCGACTTCAAGTTTCTATGTACAACAGAAGGCAAGCAGACTTCATGCAAGTACCTGAGTAAACAGGCTACAATTAAGAGAGGATGTAGGGCATGCTGTATGAGAGAGAATGAGAGAATTCTAACACCACACACACACATATATATGTAACATACTCTAAAGCACGGGCAGTGCCAAGTGCTACTCTAACACGTGCATTCCAAGATAATGTCTTGCTGCCATCATCAGCAAAGTGCAGTATATCATGCACACTCCCATTTGCTATATATTCATAAATCATGAGTCGCTGCCCATGCTCCACACAGTATCCTACTAGGGAAACAATGTTTGGGTGCCTCAAGTGTGACATATTTGAAACAGCTTCAAGAAAGTTGTCTTCCTCCTGTAATGACAATGCTGCATTGTCGATCTTCTTAACAGCCATCATCTATATCAACAGAACAGAAGTTGATTACTTAACTATTGCAACAGAGGTTAGCAAACCTGTAAAGAAAAACAACCCAACCAGAACACCAAGGGAAGAACTCTCACAGTCATGATGGCTTTATTTTTAGCTTACTTTAAACCAATTTTTAGCGTACTTTAGGTCAGAAGAATTTAATCAACGTATTAACCGGAATTTACTAGATAAAGGTGAGTCGTTGTGCACAAAAATTACATGCTCATTGTGGCTAGCAATAGGACCTCTTCAAGTGCACATGACACTGGTAGCTCCATGGACTCGTACTAATACAAACATAGAAACCAGCATGACCGTAAGAACATAGATATTACTTTATATCCAATGATTTAAGTTACCTTTCCATTAGGAAACTCTCCTCTGTAAACACGACCAAGAGAACCTTCACCAATTAGAAACTCTTGACTGAAGCTATTCGTTGCTGTTTGTAGAGAAGCAACACTATATGAAGTGGCAGTGATGGGCGACTTCATTCTTTTTATGGATCCAGAATTCCCTTGTAATCTCTCAACCACCAATATCTCTGCAGGTGGGGGCTTCAGATCCGTAACAGCAGACATGTTTTTCACCCTTGACTCTTGCATATCTCTATCAACTGGAAAAACAAAGCAGAGCATAAACCTTAGTGGTTAGGATTATTATACAAGAGCTTCCAGCTTCAATCTATTAATTAAGGAACAAAATTTTGAAGACTGTTGAATGAAGGAGGGGTTCAACGTTATATTTTGCATTAATATGCAGACAGACCAACTAATCACAATCTTACTTATTTTAGACTATGGTGTCTAAGGAAAATGAGCTTGACTAATATCAGGATTAAAAAACACTATTTTAACTGCCTCGTGGATACCAGTGTTGTAGATACTATGACCCCACATGAAACCAATTGCGCATTTATGTGGTCTCATATTCTGAAAATTCAAAAGGTTACCTCAGAAGAATAAAGATTCAAAGGACAGAAAACCTACTGTCATCTGTATCAGCAGGGCGACTTCCCCGGGTAGCTAGAGGACCAATTTCCTTGCTTTTGTGCTTTTTAATGCAAAAGACAAGAGCAACTAGTGCAATGAGAACCAGAACAACAGAACCCAGGGCTACACCTACAATAGCTCCCACTGAAATTCCCTTATCTGACTGTGATGGTTGACCATCAGAAGAAGGGGTGAGAGGTGCACCAGATCCTGGATGAGTACGGTTTCTGTGAGATTTACCAGGAGGTGGTGGGGTATATGGTGGCGGAGGTGGAGAAGGACCATTGTCAAAAGAATTTCCATTGTATCTGATTTAATTATTCAAAGATCTTAATTAACATATTGCAGAAGTAGAACATGATAAATTTGGTATGGAAGAAACACAGAGAAAATAAACTTACATAAAGTTTGGGATTGAACTAAGCTCTTGAGGTATCCATCCACTAAAGTTATTGTTTGCAACATTTCTGTTGAAAATATAAGGTGCAATAAGAGCATAGTGGCAGATGACAGATTTAAAACCCCACCATTGCTAAAGGAACTTACAGAGTTGTCAAAGGCAAACCAGTAAGAACATTAAGAGAGCCAGTCAGTTGATTGTTCTGAACATTGCTGCAGCACATTAGAATATCACAAGCCTTTAATCAAACTTTCCAAGAGTTTGCAATCCTTTTCTTTTATTCACTTTATGTTACTTGGTTAATTTTGAATGGAGTCAGCACTCTACTCACAGTGTAGAAAGATTGGACAACGAATTAAAAGAACTGGGAAGATCTCCACTAAAACTGTTGAAAGAGAGATCCCTGCATGCACAAGCAATAGTAAAGATCCAAGAAAGCTATTTATTGGAAAGTAGATATGAGCATTATTGTGCTGGAAATGAAGAGATAACATGACAAATGCAGCCCCCATGGTGGGCAATTGGGATACAAGTCACATAAATGAAATAATTTTTCCTGTTCACTCTCTCTTTAATAAAATTTGTTTCTTCCCTCTTTCCTGATTGGTACTATCTTTCCACCATGTTAGACACCACAACACCATATTTTAGCTTTTTCCTGTATGCACTCCCCTTCTGTACCATTCATTTATCTCTCGTAACAAAATATATTTCTCTAAAAAAAAAAATGAAATCTACTTCAGCATATCCCTAATCTCCTCAACAGGTTACCTTTATTGAACTTATTGTGTTAATTCGCTCCTTCTTGTATTCTCTGAACAGTCAATTTTGTGAAGAAAAAAGTATCATAATGTGGCTTTTACATCAACCATCATGATTCTTTGCATAGTACTAAAAACTCAGTTGCACATGTATTTTAACAACGAAAATTCCAAAAACTAAAACTCAAATAACATCTGTTTTGAAGTAAGAAATCTCACATGGTTGCGAGGAGAGAAAGATTAACGAAAACATCTCCAATTGATTGGGCGAGTGAATTGCGGCTTATGTTTCTGAAACCAAAGACGTTGAATCAGGGAATAATCCAAATTCTGCAATTACTGGACAAAATTTAAATGCATTCCAGATAATGCCACTCACAGATAACTAAGAGAAACCATGCTAGACATTGAATAAGGAATATTCCCACTCAAGTTGTTTTTGGCAAGATTTCTGCATTATGGAAGAATAGAATGAACACGTTATCAAACAATTTAAACAGATCGAAAACATCAGAAACAATTGACACGATGGAACATTACAAGCTTGTAATATTCGGTGGTAACTGATATGGGAATGAATCACGAAGGTGGTTGTCACTTAGATCTCTGGCAGGCACAAACAACCAATATCAGCGGCTCAAATAATCAATGAAAGCAACATAACTTCATCCACCCAAGAAATGAAATAAAGCATTAAATCTCTCACAATGTTCTCAATGACATGAGGTTTGCAAGCAAGTATCCCATTGTTCCGTCAAGTCCTAACCCAGAAATCTGACTGTCAACACCAGCAACACAAAACCATTCAACAAACAAACTAAACCACTAAATCAATTAAAAGCATAAATCTCAATGCACTTTCTCACATGGAAACAACAGCTGATCCTTCACAAGTGATCCCTTTCCATGACTCTGCACATGGATCCCCACCATTACTTTTCCAATTGGTTAGCTGTGAAGGACTATTCAGCGAAGTGTACATAACTTGTAGAGCTTGAACTGCAACAACAACAAATACTTTCAATCCTCAAAATCAATCAATTTAACCCCTAAAAAAACCACCGACATAAACCCTTGGTTAGTCCACAGGGAAATGAAAGCAAAAAATTACAATCAAAATGAAATGAGACAGCATTTCAATCAATAGATTAGTCGGGAGAAAAAAGAACAATTTTACTTTCATAAGCTAAACACAAAAGGTAGAACATCATCTAGCACATTTTCTCGGAAACAAACAGAAAACAAAGAACTAGATTTTCAAAGAAAAAAAAATATATGTCATAGTAGCAGTTCATTCCTTGACTCTAGCTTCACTCCAACCAAAACAAACCCCAAAAGTCAATAAATTTAACCACACCAATCACCATCAAACCAACCAAAAACAATCAAAAAACCAGACCCTATAAAAAAAAACCCCGAAAAAACAAGAAACAATGCAAACTTTACCATCATTAGCATCAGTAGTACATTGAACAAGAACTGGGAAACCAAAGATCAAAACTTTAATCACAGACACAAACAAAAATAACTCAAAGTGCTTCAATGTCATTGTTTTTATTGACAAACAGATTAAATTTGGTGTTTCTCTTTTCTGGGGTGTTTTAGTTTAGTCTAGTTTAGAGGCGGTGGTGAGTGGTGACCAGCTTGATCAAGTGAGGCAAAGCTCATGGTATTGTAGACTGTGGAGACAGAAGAAGCAAACAAGAAGAAGAGGAAGAAGAGAAGAAGGTGTTAATGAGGTGGAGATCAGAGTCAGTAGTCAGAGACATTGTCATTAAAGAAAGGGATAGCTAGAGAGAGAGAGATTCCAAGCTTGAGAGAGTAATTAAGAGTAGAGTGGGGCTGTTGACAGTGTGACTCGTTGTAGTTTATGTTTTGTTTTGGGTGTCGGCGAAAAAGGAAAGAGCTGGAAACATATTATTATTTTAAATAATTGTTTTAAAAAAAAAAAAACTTTAGATTTTACTTGAACTTCGTTGGATCAGCTAAAAGGATTTAAAAATAAATTTGATCCAAACCATACTCCAAGTCATCTATTATAGAATTAACTAGTCAGACTAATATGAGTTGGAAAAATAATTTCAACTCGAATTCCGAGATGAGTTTAATAAATGAAGGATGAAAAAGGAAATAATTGATCTCATACAAGATACTTTAAGGTTTGAGGATTAGCAAGTATTAAAGAATTAAAATGTGTTAGTAATTATTATTGTAGTTGTTTTTTTAAAGATTATTTTATTTAAAAATATATTAAAATAATATTTTTATTTATTTTTTTAAAATTATTTTTAATATTAATGTATCAAAATAATCTACAAATACCAAAAACTATTAATTTAAAATAAATAAAAAATAAAAAAAATGAATTTTTTTAAAAATATTTTTGAACAGGCTTAATCTTACCAAATTCACTTTCTAACAATCCTATTTATTGAATGAATAAATCTCCCAAATCCAACAATTAATATTCCAACAATGAATTTGGTGGTAGATTATTGATATATAACTGTTACAATGCGAGAAGATATTACATTAAGAGCAACGTTATGCAATTAATAAGCAGGGGCCTGATTTGAGTGACAAAAATATTTATTTTTCTCTTTTAATTTGAGATTGGAGGAAGGTTTTAATTTTAAATCCGAATAAATAAATATTAATATATTCTCAATCAAAGGTGTACTGGAGAGTGAATGGAACAGGGTCCTTTTGCTTGTACCTGCGTACACAAACCATGTCTTGTTGTACATAGCAAAGTGTCAGCGCAGTGGAAGAAAAAGGATGCAGAAGAATCGACTGTACAGGATTAAAATATCCATTCCTGGCAGACTGTTGCATGGGTGCTTTTACGGCGTATTTAAAAGTTCGAATTGTTTTTTTAAATATTTGTTATTTAAAAATATATTAAAATAATATATATTTTTATTTTTAAAAAATTATTTTTAATACTAATACATTAAAATAATCTAAAAATATTAATTTAAAAAAAAAATTAATTTTTTTTCAAAAATACTTTAAAAAAAAAAAACCTTTAAAAATAAAAATTAATGTTAAGTTCACCCTCGATTATTAACTATTTACAAAAACTCTAAAAGCCATAGTAAAAATTCATTAAGAATAAATAAAATCATATGAGGTTAGTATTTAAAATATTATTAGAAGTAATATAATGTATTTATTTATAATATAAGGATAAGAAAAATTATAAGAAATTTTATCTAAAATATTATTTTAAATAATGCAATAGTAAAAAAAATCCAAGTTTATCCAAAAAAAAAAGTCTCGGTTATAATTGAGACATTTTATTTTTCTAGATCGAGTTCTTGACCTAGAAAACCAGAGTTTGTTTATCGTAGTAAACTCATCATAGTCGGCAGATAGAAATAAAAACATCATCAAATCATAGCAAACAAATAAAAAAAACAATGCAACTTGTCTCATGTATGACATATTATGAGTGTTAATATCTTTCATTTATGCAATGAGTTCCTTGCCTAGAATCTTTAAAAGACCAGTTAGGATTTTTAGTAATTATAATATTAGGTGGTCACTCCTAAACCAATAAAAAACCTTATGAACATACTTGGAAAAGGTCGTTGCGTTCCTGCGAAGAGGGTAAGACATCATTGTAGCTTAATATATAAATTATTGTAGATTATTATAGTAAAATTATCACGTTACCCTTGGGTAAAAAAAGATGAAGTCTTGAGGGTAGGGGTGTTTTGGTCTTATTCACCAGCCTATTAGTCTTTAGAAGATTCTACAGAAGTGTTTATATCTTTTTAAAATTTTCAACAAGGTAAAAATACTCTTTTACCTCTAAAGTCAATAAATTTTACAGTTGTTGACCAAGAGCTTTCTTAACTTTTCGTGAGTTTCTCAATAATAAAATTACTTATTTGCCTCCAAGGTCAAAAAAATATTAGGCTTTTGGATTAGGGTTTTTCTTGGTTTTCAAATATCCATATACAATGAAAGTACATCTTTAACCTTAAAAAAACAAAAAATAATCTTTGGATTTGGGGGTATTTTTCTACTTTGACACGAGTATTTTGTGCACTTACTATAGTCACGTGGGGTATTTAGGTATTTTTCACTTGCTATAGTTCGTGTCATTTAAACGATGCATGTGACGCCTCCCAATGACCAAAACTAACCTTCCTCCATCTTTAGATGCGCCATTGTGTCCTTTTTCATGTGAAGTAGTGCATGGTAGTTTACAGTGGTTGGATTGTCATCGATAATCGTTTGATTTTTTTTGCTTTATTTTTCTTCTCTTAACCGATAATGTACAACATTATCCTCTTTGTTTCTTACTTTTTAATTTCAATTCCCATCCTCTTAATTTCTTATTTTGTTCTTTTTGCATTTATAAAAAAAAAATTTTCTTTTCAATTTAGTCATTCAATTATAATTTCTCATATGTTTTTTTTAAAAACAATTTTAGTCCTCATTCTTTTAATTTCTTATTTCATTCTTACTCTTTTTATAGAAGTTTTTTTTTTCAATTTAGTCCTTCAATTGCAATTTCTCATATGTTTTGTTTTTTATTTCGGTTCTTAATTTTTTTATTTTTTATTTTTTTTCTTGGCACTTTTGTTGGAGTGTTTTTTGCTTTCAATTTCATCTCTTAATCAATTTTTTTGTTGTTTTATTTTTTTTTCAGTTTGACCCTCATTTTTTTTATTTTTTTTCTTTTTATTTAAGTTATTTTTCAATTCAATTTAGCCCTCTTATTCAAATTTTGTATCCCTCTAATTAATTTTTTTCACCCTATTTGTTTTTGATCTTTTTATGTAATTGATTTTTTTTCTTCTAGTTTCATCTTTCCACATTTAATTTGTTGGAGATTTGACTTCGTATGATCTTATTGTTATACATTAGTTTTTTTTTTATTGGTTTTGTGATTATCTTTAAATTTTTTCTATGGATTTACCTTGATCTCATGATTTAGGTCACGAGTTTTGCATGTCTTTTTTTAATATAAGTTTTTTCTAGTTGTTTTATTTCTGTTTGAGTTTTTAAGATATTATTCTAATTTATTTATAATTTTTTTAAACAAATAAAGTTTATTTTTTAAAATAAAATATTTTTATTTTTAAATTATGTTGTTGATGTGTTTGGCCTTGCGTGATATTTTTTACGGCGTGAGGTTACTCAATGAGTTTCATTTGTATTTATCTTTTAAGTCATGAGTTTTTTATGATGTAAATTTATTTTTTATTGATTTAAATAAATAAGTTCAATAAACACAATTGGGTGAATATCTCATTTTATGATATAAAATATCTTGATTTGTATTTATCTCTCGATTTTTTTACTTTTCTCTTGGTTATTGCTAAAGATTTTTTTATTTATATAAATAATTATCGATTTATTTAATTATATGCTTTATAGACTTTTTATTTTATATTTTAATTTTTTTATGTTAAAAAATCTTGTATAAACAGTATTTGTTTTTAAAAAAGAAAATAATTTATAACCAGAGAAGAGCGCGGGTTAAATGCAAAGTCTTTGCAATACTTGTTGCGACGGGTAGAAGAGGATAGTTGCAGATCGGCTGACCAGCTCCTAGCTAGGCATGGCCCATAGCAGACAGAAAGTGAGGCTAGCAACAGAGTATATGTGAGAATGACTATAATATTTTCACATGTGAGCTGATGCTGCGACATCACCTTTTTTTGACTTGCCTTGCTTCGTGGCTTTTTAGGAGTGAAATGAGATGTTTAATTCTTTGTCTTGTTCCTTTGCACAGCTGCCTTTCATGAATGATTATCGATCTTACTTTATTTCCATGCATTCTTGGAATCGAATAGTGGTGGTGGTGGTGGGGGAGCGAGAGGCCATGGAGATGGTGGTTGCTGGCTGGCTGGCTGGAACAACTGCATGCATTATTAAAAATAAACTTGTGGGTGGTGGTGGAAAAGAGCTCTGACATCTTGGTAAAGTTGCTAATCATAAACTTTCTTTGGAGGACTGGTGAGGCATGGAAATGTAAAGTGGACTGTATTATTCTCACAAATATTTGAAGAAAAGAAGCACATATATCTATGATTTGCGCTATTCAAACAGTACTGTAATTTATCTAGGAATTATTAATTGTGTTCTTCCCCGCAACATCTATGATCGCAATCTAATAAGTTATGTTTTTTCTTTGATTGTGCTTGTTTATTTTCCATAACAATTAATACATTAGGAAGCATTATTTCGATCTCTTGAAGCTGCTTCCATAAAAAAGAGGAGGAAGGAATCTCACTGGTAAGTTGTACCTAAATATGACCTCCTTCTGTCTTATTAATATCCCAGAATCAAAGATTACTTGCTAATGTCGAAAATCCTTTTCTTTTTTTTCCTTGAATATAAAGGCAAAAATGTGCTTGTGATCTGCCTTAGATTCCTTCTCTAGCTAATAATAATAATAATAATAATAATAATACAGTCGCAAATAAGAGATAATTAATCTCACTAGTTGACCTTATTTCTTAATATATAGACAGATCCATGCATATACAAGACCCTTGTTTATCCTATAATAACTCTAGCTAGGGTATCAACCATATAATTGATTAGCTTATATATACATATATATACTTGGAACGTACACAAGCTGATAATTTCCAATAACAAATCTAAAACCCGAATAATTAAACTTTACACACGAGAGTTGCTGATCAGAGGTGTCTTGGCAAGTCTCTCAGGTAGCAAGTAGCGTGTAAATCCTAGAATTAGTCAAGGTGGAGCTAGCTACGTCGGCAAGCGACCACGAGAAAGGGTCCATTGTAGCAGGTCTCTAGTCTCATCATTTGATTTAGTAGTTGTAATTATTTGTCACCCACCATTGCCTTCTAGGCCCCATTAATATCTTTATTATCTATATATATATATATATATATATATATATATATATATATATATATATATATATATATATTTGTAGCAGGTCATGGAGGTAGACGACGCATTCCTGAAGTGATTGGCTCTGCCTAGCCCCTCCTTTCTGCATCAAATTTG
Source organism: Populus alba x Populus glandulosa (assembly GCA_033617975.1). Lineage (NCBI taxonomy): Eukaryota > Viridiplantae > Streptophyta > Magnoliopsida > Malpighiales > Salicaceae > Populus > Populus alba x Populus glandulosa. Next base: position 302,310 of record CM066146.1, read on the forward strand.
GCATCCTCTTATTCTTTTTCAATGATAGACATCATGGGAGTTAATTAAATTGATATTACAATATTATAATAATTAAATTGCTTCTGTATATATATTAACTCAAAGGACCACATTGATACGTGACTTGTGCATTCTTTGAACGATGTTGTGGACATTATTCTCAGCTCGATATCTATCTAATTAATAAATTAAATAGTGCTGAGTATTTCTCAAAATCCCCTGTTGTTTTTATTTATTTTTTAAATAATATTCTGTAACTTCCAAAAAAGAGAATGATACAATTTACTTCACAACTAGTAGTGATTATAAATTATTAAACAGGTTCCTTAAATGAAATTAAATTAAGCCTGCTGTCGGTGACTAATTTCTATCGAGATCTTCCACCACCCATTTCAAAACAGTGTAGAAACTCAATGTTTTCAACTGTTTGGCGGTGACCAAGAAATATCTTTTTTTTTTCTTCATGAAAATGACAATATCAAAATAATTCATATCATGCACATTTAATTTGATCTCCTATTATAATCTTTTTTATTCGAAGTGGGGTGATGATTGACACACTACCACTAGCTCAGTAATGATCACTTTGGACAATATTATGCAGGGAGAAAGAGTTGCTAGCAAGGCTGGCTGGAGGTGAAAGAAACCATGTTTATAATTAATAAACTACAAAAAAGGGCATAATTAAAGTGACAAAAAAACTTTATATTATATTATTATTCAACCCTTTTTTAATGCAACGAGGAGGAGGAGAAGGAGGCAAAAGAATCCTACCAGTTGGCAAAAAATCTTTCACTTTCTTGAGTTTCAAGTAAGATATCCATTAACGGTATATATTAGAACTCGAACACCATATATACACTCTACCTGGGCTAGAAAAGAGTAGTCTACGAATAGTTTCTCGTGAATTAATATATAATAATACAATTAATTAAGCACAGATTGATTGTTTAACCATGAATCTTCCATCGAAATTATCAAGAAGAGGAAATGAGAAAGGAGCTCGTTGATCAACATATTGCTTCGTGGCTCAGCAAGTTTAATTTAATAAATTTAAAAGAAAAACGAGCCGCTATAAAAGTTATGCACTCATATTAATGCCATGCATGGATGAGCAGTCGAGTAATTAATTCTAGTAGAGATAATTAATAACAATTTAATTAACTACGTGTAGTTCTTGGTTAAACATGCAATACATATGTTTTGTTGCTATCCACCAACTTATTTTAAGCGGTCCACATGTATTTTTTTTTATTGAATAATCTTTGAATCTACTATTTCTTATGCAATGGCCATTGACCGCTTTGTTAGTGTTTATTTTTTGTATTATTATTTATTTTTAAAAATATTATTTATTGGAAAAATATTAAATTGATATTTTTTCAAATATTATTTTATGATTTTGATTGGAAAAAATTGACAGGACACGTGTGGCCCATGTACTTGGCATCGGATCTATAAGATTTTCGAACATTAAATTCACACAGATTCAGAAATGGCCGCAACCTAGCCCCAAAGAGATTGTTGGCCCATGTTTAAATCCAGATGGCATGTGTCTTGATCTTTCTAGATGGATTGGCCCAGCAGCACAACACACAATCAGTTCCTAATCAACAGGTAATAAAGCTACTGTACAAGGTTTCAGGTTCTTGAATATGTTTTAATATAAAAACAGTATAACAACACAGAGAATTTCATGGTGCTCAGGATAAGCTTCGCGTATTTTGAATTCAGTAAAGAAAATACCAGAGATCAGAATAGTAAAGGAAGCGTCAACGATCCAGTGTTCATGAAAAATCGTAGCATCTTCCATCTTGGCAGTCAGCAGCAATCTCAAAGACACTGCAATCTAATTAAAAATAATCAATATCAATAAAACAATTACAATTAAAAAAAAATAATTGAATCAAAGAGAAAAAAAATTGAAGGGTTGATATGATTTTTTCATGTTCAACACACAATCTAAGAAAGAAAAAGAAGAAGAAAAAAATAAATTGAAGGGTTGATATGATTTTTTGCATGTTCAGTGCACAATCTAAAAAATAAAAGAAAGAAAAAGAAGAAAGAAAAAATAAATTAACGCCAAACCAAACCCAATTATCATACACATGACACCCCAAAAAAAAAAATGTTGAGACGAATCCAATAATATAGTGAAATCATGATTCAAATCACTAGAGTTAACCGCATACACCACTTGAAAGCATGTGTTAACAACTTTTGGTCTTAAATTTTTTATTTGTACAAAAATGAAAATGTCCTTAGTATTAAACAATGAAAATAAAAAAAGTCATTATAAAATTACAATAAAATCCCTAAAATCAAGGTTAACAATTATGAATAATAAAGGTAATGGAGTAATCATACTATTCATTAATCTGTAAAAAAACAAAAATATTTCTAGGACTAAGGCTAATAAATTTTAATGGTAAGGATAATAGAGTAATTAAATAGTTTATTGAAAAATTAAAATTATTATAAGATTTTTGGATTAAAAGTTCTTATTGTTAATTTTTTAAGGATAATATGATAAGTGTCCTTTATAAAAATTAAAAAGATATTACTGCCTCTTAATAAATAAAAAATGATGAACTAATTATATGTAAATATCATTTTTATCCATTAAGCAAAGTTTTATAAATAAAAAAATAAGGGTAAAATAATAATTTTGTTGTAATCAAGATATATTTTTACTATGGATTCAGTTCAGTAGTTTTTTAGTTAATATGGTTACTACGCGGACAGCAATGCGTCACCAATCAACAACAAAGGTCGAACTGCAGCCTTAACTGTCTCGAAAGTCATTTATTTAAACTGAAATTTAGGGAAAAAAACTGCAATTATAATATAAATAAATGAACAAGAAAGGGTTATCGATTTTAATGCGAGCTAAAATGAGACCCAATAATGACTCATCAAAGCTCTCTTCTTTCTCGCCTTCTCTATCTGTAAGTAATTTTGATTATTTTTTGCTTTACTTTATTGAGAATTTTGTTTTTAATTATCGTTAAGTATTGCAAACACTTAATTTATTTGTTTCAAAAACAGAATGGGATTAACCAAATGATGACTGATCCTCCAAGAAATCAACGGTCTACTGATGATTCACGCAGCGAATTCAGTGCTTCTGGGAATCATTACGAGAGGTCTTAATTTTATTTAATTCTTATGTTGATTTGTTGTTTTTTCATTTTTATTTTTAGTGGGATTTGATTGTTTTATTTATTATTTATGTTCGTTTTTTGTTAATTATTATTATTAGTGGGATTCGATTGTTTTTTTATAATTTAATTTTTTTTGTTATTAATTTATATTATCACATTGATTTATAGGACTTTAGATATAGTGAAGGACTCCATGGGCTTGGCGATATCGCTGAACAAAACTGAATCTTTGGATGCTGTACTTGATGATTTCTCACAGGTAGATATGGATATATAAAATTAAGAAATTTGTGATCAGTGTTTTTGTTTGATGTACTGATTTGAGGATTGTAAACTCTGTGTGTGTGACTTTTAGGGTTATTTTAGTCTTTCGAATGAAAATCGGAAGAAATTGGTGATTGTGCTTGCAAAAGAGTATGATCTTAATAGGATTCAAGTTCGTGAATTATTGAAGCAATATCTTGGACTTGAGCTTCGTAGTGGTGAGGTTTTTGTTGGATGTGTTACTGTTGTCATGTTTGTGTTGAGGTTTGTATGGATGTTTTTTGAGATTGATGGGTGTAGATGTTTTGAGTTTCAGGTAATGAAGGTGAATTGAGTAATGTTGATGACGAGAACATGTTTTCTGCTTTCTATCGGATTGAGAGAAACTTGAGACAAGCTCTTAAGCCAACGTACAATGTTCTTTTTGAACGACTTAATAACTATACTGGGGGATTGAAGTTCTTGTCACTTCTTCGAGCGGATATTTTGTCTTTTCTTGGGTAAGGTTATGGCTTTTTCTGCATATTTGCATGGATTTTCTGTTTTGATTTCGATGTGCTCGGCATGACTCGAGTCATTGGAAACATATATTTATTAGAAACTTATATGGAAAAATGGAAGAGAGAACGATTTTGTTTACCAACTTTAATATTTTTGCTTCTCATTTTTTATTGTCTTTTGAGTTTTTAGATGTCTGTGTGTAGAAGTAGCCACAAACACTGTTGTCAAAGTGCTGCAGCTTCTACCTTCTGATGCATTAATGTTGCACTTCCATCAGTCTTACACAATTTCATTCTCCATCCAATGAATTGGTTCTTTTTACAAGGTCTTGCAAATTAATTGACTGTCAGAATGCATCATTTTTTTTTCTTGAAGAACTTTAACCGATCATTATTGTTAGTTTGTTACTGCTGGCATTAAGTTTTAATATATGCTAAATTAGTGGTGTACCGATAGCAATATATGGTGATGGAATTCAGATTTTCATTAGTTGATTCTTTGTGCGCAGAGAGGAAAATATTGCCTCCTTGCGAGCATTAGATTCCTGCTTAAAGGAGAAACTTAGTACTTGGCTTAGTCCAGCTGTGTTGGAGCTTCATCAGATTACGTGGGATGATTCTGCTTCTTTGCTGGAGAAAATTGTAACTTATGAGGTATGTTTCTTTAACCTGTCTTGCACTACTCATGGATCTAATTGTTTCCTTGTCTGGGCTGTGTATATTCTAATAGTGCTGTTTTGTCCAGGCAGTGCATCCAATCAGCAATCTTTTGGATCTTAAAAGAAGGTTGGGTGTTGGCCGCCGTTGTTTTGGATATTTCCATCCAGCAATACCAGGTTAGCAAATCTTTCACTGCATGCATGGACAGTGCAGTTCATTATCCTTTTACCTAACCATTTGGTTAATGTTATTCATACATGTGATAGAAAGTTTGTACCTCAAAGCCTTGGTGCAATTATTTGGCTTCCATTCAAATTGATGTAAGGTAGTAAATGTTCAATAAACTGTTTCATATCCTGCACATGTCATTGGGAATTTTTTGATGGAGATTAACCTCACCAATGCGAGAAAGGCAGATACCTCGCAAATAAAAATGGTGTTGATTAGCGTCTTTATCAGTAAATTTGGAGTGCATTTGTTGAGTTAAGATCTTAAATCTGTCACAAGCAAATAATAAAAAATGTTTACCAGATATCACAGACTTGATTAACAAATAATGAATTGGAGTTATAGATTGCTTCTACTTTTTTTTTTTTTTTTTAAATTTCAACAGAATTTTTAACTATTTATTTGCTGTGGTCTAAATCTTGAAATTCTTTTAGGCGAGCCCCTTATTTTCATAGAAGTTGCGCTTCTGAAGAATGTGGCTCAGACAATACAGGTTCATTTCACAAATTGAAATTTGTATTTTTTTAGAGCATTGCTGACAGTTTCTTAAAATCTAACAGGAAGTTTTGTTGGATGTTCCTCCCATACCTGAACATGAGGCTGCTTGTGCATTATTTTATTCTATATCGTCAACTCAGGTAAGAATAATTACTTCTACCTATTCTCTCTTTGTTTCAGATTGAAGGCATGTGTGGTTGCAAACATTTGGTTTGACAAGCCATGTGATGGTTGATTATCAATTAGGGAATGTATAAACTCAAATAACCTACCACACCATGTATTTCTGCTCCCTTTTTGCTTGAGCCTTTGCCTTTAGTTGAACTATACTTTCCAGAATATTTTTGGTGAGAGCAGCTGCATTATTTTATACCTACCCTGGCCTTACAAAGAAGCTTATTCTTATTTTCCACTGACGTGCCCTGTAGCAATTGCTGTTTTTTGTTTACCACATGCGCCTTTTACTGATGAGGATATAGACGTGGCAGTTGTAAAATAAAGTGTTTTTTGGTGTGCACTCGTATTTACTTGTGACAGCTATTGTTTATCCATAACAGAGTGTTGAACAACAAACTTTGGTTATCTGCTTCCTTTTTACCTGATTACATACTTACAGAAAGTTAACAGCCTGGCTTGGCAGGGATCAATTTAGGGAAGTTTCTTATTAAACGCATGATTACATTGGTGAAAAGAGATATGCCACAAATATCTGTAAGTATTTTTTTCATTCTCGTTCTTATAAAATTAAAAAAAACTGGTATCTTTAATGAACAAACTTTCCTGTAAGCATTGTTGCTTCATTTGGTTGAAGCATGAATGCATTTTATTTTTTTTGCAACTTGTGTTACTGGTATGAAGCCTACCCTCTTCACTTGATTAAAGTCCTTTGATATTAGTTGTTTTATTGGAAAAGAAGAAGTTACACTGATTTTGCATTTTCTGGAACCTGGAATGCCATGGTTAATTAAAGTCTTTTGTCTTGTGAGATTCTATTAGTTGCTGACATTTTTCATTTATTCTACAAAGACATTTGCAACTCTAAGCCCAATCCCCGGATTCATGCAATGGTTGCTATCTAAGTTGGCATCTCAATCAGTAATTGCTAAAGTTGACAACATGGAACCACCAACAGGTGGATCTGGCTCCACTTTTCAGGATAACTTACTTGAACCTGATGAAGAAAGAATGCTTTTGAATTCTGCTCCGTAAGTTTCTATTTGTTATCTGTCTCTTTGAATTTTGATTATTCAGCAGTTCTTATCCCCAAGAGAGTCTGGAACCTCATATTTCCCCCCCAGTAGCATCTGGAATACCATTCTTTAAATACAGCCTGCATCCAAATTTTCCTTTTTTTTTTCTTGCTTCATTCACCCCTAGGTCATACACAAACCATTAGTCTTTTCTAAACCATAATTTCCTACATTTTTTTACCGACCTAACACATATGAGACTACTAATTCCCTCACCCAGCAACTCATTTTTTCACCTTTTTACTATCTTGCTTTGCTATTTTCTTAATGAAGCAGATCCCGAAGAGCCTAAAACTTGTTCTTTCACCAATTCAGGCTCAAAATTTCTTTTAGTAGGTTTTCCTAGTACACAGAACACATACACAGAGTATGCAAATATGTCTTGCTTCTGATAGTTCAGGATGATCTGAAGCCCTGTAACCTAATAAGTTTGTACCCTCTTATGTCTTACACAATAGTACTTTGTGTCCAAAGAAGCGGCAAGTACCTCTTTGAACAACATTGAAAGTTTGCGGGTCCAGTCCCCAGCATATAAAATATGGATACATGATCCTTGATGCTCTCTGTTTTCCTCAAAACTCTAATGCTTCTGTGCACAACTTCTCCATTGTCCTCTTGGACTAATCACGATGATACTATTATGTTTCTAAAAATACAACTAGTTAAAAACTTACATTACGGCGTTGCTATAGGCTGGATAACACACACTTTTACCTGTAGGGAGACTTATGCTGGAAAAAATGGCATGGAAGTGATGCTAAACTTGCTGACATCCAAAAACTATGAGTGGACCAGTTCAGCTGAATTACTTTCTGCTTTGAACCCCCCTCTAATGCGGCTGTGTGCCAGGTAAGATAACCTTAACATTCAAGTCGAATTAAAGTGCCGGCCAGGGGCTTTGAAAAACACTCACTACTTTATATTTCCAACTGAAAATGTGGGAGGGACCAAATTCTCATGAGGCACTGCACTTGAAGCATTGTATGATACTTATTGAAATTATAACTTTCTCTTCCTTTGGTACAAGGAACACCTATTCATAACGTTGTTCCATTTGTTTGATTAAAATGATAGGTCATGTGTTGTAAGTGACACAGAGGTCTAATAATTGGGCATGCTGGAGATGTACTTATATTTCTCAGCTCTGTTGTTGCATAAAGCTTATTTTTCTTCATTTTATGAAACTATTTATAAATTTGGTTCTGTGGATATAGGTACCTTCTCCAAGAGAAGAAGAGAGGAAAAGCTCTAGATTCTGTGGCAAATTTTCACTTGCAAAATGGAGCGGTATAACCTTAATTTTGTGAATTAGTAATTGAATCACTTATAGAAATCACATCTACTAGCTGGCCTGATATGGTTTCTCAATATATTATATATTGGTTTAATTGTTTCATCATGGATCGATTTAGAAGCCTGTAGATTTAGAGTTTGAACATGCTCCTGTTGATTTCATGCTGTTTACGACTTGAAAGTTGGAAAGCTTATAAACAAAATGATCTCCAAGTTGAAAACTTTTTTATACTAAAATTATGCATTTCAATGTTTAACAGATGGTTGAAAGATTAAATTGGATGGCAGACCGGTCAGAGAGAGGACTTCGTCAAAGTGGAGGTATCATGGTGAACTACGTGTACAGGTGACTCTTCATAAAACCAACAGTATTTTCTGATTGTGCACGATTCACCAAAGGAAAGGCTGCTTCCACATACGATACTCATGGTCTGGATTAGATCTAACCTATGAAGCTCAGATACTTCAAAACCCCTCACTTATCCATATCAGGCGTATATCACCATTCATACTTGACCAATACTTTCAAATACATGTCAAATACTACTATAATGTATCCAAAATTAATAAATAGTTTCTAGAATTGACATATTACCTATCTGTATCATGTCATATCCGTATCCATGTTTGTACTTCCTTGGATCTAAGATTTGACAGCTTTTTCCTAGAAGACCTGTCCCTCAATTAAACCAATAACAGTAGCTTTCCTAGTTAATTTTTCTGCTGACTCTTCTCATCGTTATTGAACTTTGCTAAAACAAAGAATTGAAAATTATGGACAATTTTTTGATGGATTTGTGGCTTGATAATTTTTTATTCCACTAAAGTTTCAACCACACACAAATGACATTCATTATTGAAAATGACTTGCAGGGTGGAGTGCATAGAACAATATGCTCAATCATATTTCAGCACTGGGCATATACATGCTTCAAGTGATATTCGCCACTATATCATGGTAACATGTTTTCCATGCATAGTATGATTCTGCATTTTCGATTGGACTCTGCATATTCAAAAAACAAAAATCCCCTTTTATTTTGTTTACCACCTCTGATTTGGCTATTGTTTGCAGGCACAGAAGGAACCTGAGGAGACCACCACAGCTTAGCTTTGAGAGATAAAAATGCAGTATATAATTTTGGTTCCAGTTTGGCAATATCTTGCACGTGTAGATTACTAGAACGTGTTCAAGGAAGGACAGTTAGCTCAATTTATGGTATTGGATGAGCATTGATCACACAAGGCTCGCGAAGATGCCATACTTGTTCTGGATTCGACCTCGGACAGTGATGTTATTACACGGTATTCCTGTAACTTTCTACATATTGTTTTCAAATTTCCTTGTAATATGAAACTAAAAACCAATAAACTGTCTACATTTTACACAGATGGAACACTAGAAAGCAATACAATAAAAACATCTTTAGTGTAATCTTCATTAAACGTTTATATATCACAATAATTTGGCCTCAAACGCTTCATTCTGTGACTGAGCTATGGGACTTTAACCATTTGAGAATGGTGAAAACAGCTTGAATCGGAAGGACATTTCTGTTGCATAACACAGGTATGATGGTGTGATAAGGCCAGAACATCGGATCGATTCAGACACACAAGTGCTGGTGCATATATAGATTGATCATTTCTCGTTTTCTACTGTATGCCTTGTTTCTACAACATAATCTCACATCAGCCATCTGTAAAAAGTAGCAAAAGGAAGCAACACAACCACAAAAAGATGAGACAAAAAAATCATCCATTATGATTTATCAATGAGAAGCATCAGAAACAAACTGAATTCTGACCTTGACTGACACTCTCTTAAAGTTGTCCCCTCCAAAATCATTCTTACGGTATGCAGATCGAACCTACATCAACATGCCATGATTTAGATCATTGTTTGCTTAGCATTTTGGATAAACAACGCAAATGTGAAGAACCGCAGTTAATATGCTGACCTCTAAGATTCGTAAAGCTGTAATGTGGACACCATGTGATGATTTAATCATGGGATTTGGGCACATTTTAGAGAAAAAAAAAATCTGATGTTAGAGATCAATAATTAAGAACAAAAAATAGAACATAAAAACCAAATGGAGATGTGTGGTCAGCATTACTCAAACCATGGATCCTAATTTTTTGACTTGTTAGAATATCTAATGAATTGTAAATCTTGAAAAAAAAAATATTTTAAAAAATATTCAGTAATAAAATATGAATTAAAGCTCTAATTTTTAAGATTATTTCGGCAAAACTTTTATTTTTTTATGCTTGTTTTTTTTTTTCTTGTTGATTTGGTGGTGTCAATATCTTTTAGCATAAAAAAAAAAGTTTTCTCTGAATTTATCTAATCATCGTAAGACTGTCTATATGAAGTTAATAGAAAAATAAATATATTTTCTTTTTTGATTCATTTCATGCACAATTCTTTATTTAATCAAATACCTACAAAATTTCTTTCGTGTGAACTTGAACTTGAGGCTTTCATTTTAGAACCAGATTGAATCTTGAAAATGATGCACTGAGTTCAACCTCTTCTTTATAGCATAGGAAAAAAAGAGTTTGGAAATTACTTCATGCAGTCTTACATTAATGCGTGTTGACTTGGTCTCCTGAGCTCTTCTTAGTTCCAAGTCCTTTCCATGAAATTTTCCTTTCGGAAATGAAATATGCCAAAAATATTGGGTCCCCTATCAAGTTGATTTTTTTGCTGGTCTCTCCATAAACAGCTCTCAGGTCAAGCAAAAGTTGCAGAATTATGATATCAACAACAATGGAGGAAAAACCAAAAGAAGCTAAAACGCCCATGACAGGCTTTGCGTCAATAAACGAAGACCTTTTCCAAAACATACTCAAACGAATACCAGCTTTATCCTTTGCATCAGCAGCTTGTGTAAGCAAATCATGGAACCGAATTTGCAATCAAATCCTCTATAAACCAAAGCTTGCCTCCGCTTTTTCTCTGAATCCAGTCCAAAAGGTTTGTTGTGTCTTCAAAAAACCAACAGAAAAGCCATCACTTTACTTTACAGTCTCTAACTTGAATAGAGTTTTTGTGTTTTCTGATGATGGTCAAATTCACAGGTTGCATTAGAAGAGGTTGTCAATAAGGTTCTCTCCGAGCCAATTAGACCCCAGTTTGCCATTGCAAATGTTATTGGGAGTGGGGTTGATTTGAGTGGAATACTCGATTTTGTAAGATTGAACATTAACTGCAATATCAAACATGTTCTTGTGGATTTTCTTCTCTTTTTTTGGTGTTTTTGTTAAGTTAACGTCAGATTGCCTGTACGGTTTGTGTTATAGTTAGCAGCAAAACTTGGTTCCAAAACTCCAATTATTGTGTCTTGTGCTGGTGGAATCATGGGAAGAGATGCTGTTACTGATGAATATAAAGAGGTTAGCTCTGTAACATTCTTTTAATTGCTTGCTTTTGTTCTTTCTAAGAGACATGAAAGAATGCATTATTGGATTCTTTTAAAAAATATGTAGGTTATGATAGAAGATTTTTGGGTTGATGGTGCATCAAACTCAAGCTTTGGTATCATGTTGGCTGTGGGATTTTTACCAGGACTAAAAGTTGATGCCATCCCGCTGCTACGACCAAGAAAGGTAACAAATTATGCAACCAATTAACCTTCGTTTAAAAGACGATGCTCCTAGCTGTTAGTATCCAAGGATAGAGTAGACAAACACAAAAAGGATAGAAACATGTTTGGTTGGAAGGATAGAAACAGACATAAAATAGATCTGTTTCTAGTGCAGTTTTGAAGTGAATTCTGTCATTTTAAAACAGGAAAGACAGGAGGAGATGTCCCATATGTCCTCACTATCTATATCTTTTCTGTCTCAAACTCTAAGTTTGGATGGCTTGTTTAAGATCGGATCGAGAAGTCTTCTAATCTTAGGGTGCAAAAGGTGGTCCGATAATATCCTTACTGTTAAAACCTTGAAAAAAAATCTTAAATTGCATATTCGGTGAGCCATAAAAGTATTAATTGAAGAAAGTACATAGACCTTCATGTATTTGTTGACAATAAGCTAACTAATCTTGAGTATTTTTTCTGAAATGGTAACATCAGGCACGGGGAGTGGCAATGGTTGATAAGTTCGTGATGGATATTATGAATTTTGCAGCTTCAGTATCTGATTCCACATCACCGAGTCTGATTATAATGTTTGGAGTAAGCTAATTTTTTTCATATTTTCTTGCAAATATCCTTGTATTTCTTCAGAAAGTTTCTTGCTAAGATGTGACTTTAATTCATGCTGATACAGAGCGAAAAAACTGATCAGAAACCTGTAATGGAAAAGCTGGGTGAGTTTTTCTCAACTAAAACCCTTGGCCTAGATTTTTGTGATTGAAAAGCTGTAATGAGAACTTTTGTGCTGCTATAGAGCGAAAAAACTGACCAGAGTCCTTGGCCTATATTTTTAAAATATTTGCCAGACAGGATAAACTGTCGCGCATCAATCTACTATATTGCTTCTTGAAGTTGATAATGCATTGTGTTGCAGATCATGCCATGTCGAGGGAAACAATTGTTGTCGGCGACGAGAGAGCTCAATTCCTGTACAGAAGTGGCATAGAGTCAAGAAATGTCTATTATGGGAGCGTCGATCAATATTTTTCTGATGCAGTCGCTCTTGTATTTGCAAGGGATCAAAACAGGCCTTCTGGTATTTTAACTCTATTCATCTATGTTCTTGCAACTAAAATAGAGAGACAATGTACTTGACTTTTCTTGATCCTGATCAATCTGTCTTAATGGCAGGCACAGGGGAAATCCATTTCCATTCTGCATTATCAAGTGGTGTTTCTGCAATAGGTCCAAGGTTCAAGGCAGTTTCTGCCAATGAGATTGAATCTGAGACAGGTCTTAGTACATGGCTTACTGTCAGAAGAGAAGGAGGACAAGAGATTCTAGGTGGTCAGAGGATTATAGATGACATCAACAACGAGGTATGATATCTAGTCTTTTGGAAAGCCATGCTTTAGGCATCTGGTGTTTTCCCAAGGAAAAACGATTTGAAGACAGTGGATTTTTTGGGAACATTGTATAGTTTAGTCCCTATCATCTTTGAAAAGAAGAAAAACAGTTCCTTCATTTAAAGATTTTGTAACTAGGCCCCTTTATTTTGAATTTGCTTTTCTTCTTCCTTCATCAGACTTAAAATACATCCCTCTTTCCTCTTTCCTCTTTTTTTTTTTTTTTTTTTTCATACAACAAAACAAAACAATGTGCCAGCCATGGCTGTACTTTCTCTCTTCTCATTTATCTTTCCGTTCTGACTTGTAGGGACTGGACTGTAAAATAATTAAAAATTACAAATAAAAATGCAAATTTTGAAAAAATTGAGGATCGAAATGAACATTTATCATTACTTAATAAAATAAAACTTGATCACTTTAATAGATTGCATTCGAGATAAAATGTACTGTATAATGCAAATTCTATACTGTCTAAAGACAATAACACATAATGTAAATTCTCTGCCACCCTCCTTCATTCGTGCATGTTGCAAGCCACTTCTGCTACTATATATAAACATCAAGTTCTTGAGCTGTCTACTAATTAGTGTCCTATTAATTATCTTGATTCTTAATTAATTCAGTACATCCTTTCGCTGTTGTTAGTTTTCTATTGTATTTCTCTCTTTTCTGAATTATAATTTAATTTGTTACAGTTGGGGAACCAAACTAAACTGTTCATTGGAGTTTCTGAACAAATAAAATGCTTTGTTGGGCCAGAGAAGCCAAGACAGATGAGATCTCTAGCTTTCCGTGAAGTTATGGGGTGAGTGGTTGAACTCTCATCTTCTATCTTAGCCTTGTATTTTTCATGCAGAAGTTTTCCATGCACTTCAAAGAATGTGCACAACTTGAAAAATTGCAGAAATTACGGATATTTTCCGTCTTAATCACCCCATTACACATAAGGGTTGATCAGTGGTATTTGTCATTACCATAGCCATAAATTAATTTAGAAGCTTTTTTCCTTTGTTTGATTTAAGACCATTTTCAAAGATTCTCTTCTCATTGAGATAGTTGCTTGTCAACAGTGGAGATGAAGAGCACCTTTTTGTGGATGGAGTTGGCATCAAAACTGGAGACTACTTCCATCTTTACCATTCAGATCCAAGCGCCGCATTATCTTCATGTAGTAATATCTCCAAGAATTTCAGAAACCTGAAGCTAGATTGGAGTTTTAGAAGCTGCCAGCTTCATGCAGCTAGGGGTGGTGGTAAAAAGGAAGTTATTGGAGGTTTTGTTTTCGCTTGTTGGGGCCGTGGTGAGTCATTCTTTGGGCACAGCAATGTTGATAGCTCACCATTCTTGGATAACTTTCCTGGGGTCCCATTGGCAGGGATATTTACTTACGGGGAAATCGGACGGGGCTTTTCAATCTTGAATACAGATGAATCAGGCCAAGAAGATAAGGCTTTGTGTTTCTGCGTGCATGTTTATAGCACTGTATATTTGTTGGTGTCTTACACTCCGGCACCTATAGAGCATTAGATCTTGTCTATCTTCTTCTTCTTCATGAAATCGTATCTGATTCGTGTTGTTAGGTCATTGAAAAATCCTAGAGGTTGTAGGAGTATACTTAAGAACTATGTAGTTCTCAGGATTCTTTTCACATTTTCTGCTCATATTTTTGTATTTCTATATCATACGAGCCTCTATGAAGTTTGCTCGAACGTATATGAGTATATAAAATAGTTAAACGTGAGTGAATAGTAGAAAATGTATAAGAACATATCGAATTAAGAGAACAAGTTTAGAACTTAGAAGCAGATTGAACAAGGTGATGAAGGATGGGATTTGGTTGCCTGATTGCTTTCAAAATTGTTTTCTCCCTCCCTTGATAACGGGACCAATCTACAACGAAAGAGAATGAAATGGATTGGACATGGAGTTCTTGAAATTTAATTGAGAAACTGTGGAAGTGGCCAAGGAAGAATTTTAAAACAATAAATACGCAAGTGAGGATTGTCTCGGGCCAAAATCCTTTATGAGCCCCGGTATCAACCCACTAGAACTACCCTAAACCATGGACCATGGGTTTATTGGTGTGAGAGAGGTGGTTTTAAAACACTCCTGAGAGATAAAACAGTTTATATAAATTGCAAACTTTCTAACTTTCATCATTTTCTTTTCTTTAGTGTTTCTTTCTTTTATTTTCTACACAAAATAACATAAACTTAGTTGTTTATTTATACACAAAATAAAAGCATGAAAAATCAAAGTTTCAATTACGAAAAATAATAGCAGGTAGCAATGTGAAGGTGGTTGGTAGCTACATGGTGATACCTTCTAGATCAAATTTACTACAATATAGTTTTGTCCACTATTATCTAACTTGATTTAGCTGACATATTGCTCTTAATCTAGGCCGAGTGTAAAAAAAATAAACCCAAATTCAATCGTTAGCCTCTTGTGTTCTTCTCCTTCTAGCCTTCAAAGTCCAGGCCAAGTGGACAGCTGGTTGTTATTTTGGACTTCATACAAGAAGGAAGGTTGAGGTAACATTACTGCCAGAAACAGCTGATTATTAATCCTACATCCTTGGAGAGGATGGGAGCGACCTCCTAAGAGGCGAGGTTCGTTGTCATGATCTTTATCAATCACTGATTCATCATTAATAAATGTAGAAGAAAGAAACAAGGAAATCTCCTGGAGAGAAACATCCACTGGCTAAGTGCCATTCATAACAGGATTAAATTGCTTGAATCTAACCCCTTCCGCGATTTAGATCATTGTTTGCTTAGCATTTTGGATAAACAACGCAAATGTGAAGAACCGCAGTTAATATGCTGACCTCTAAGATTCGTAAAGCTGTAATGTGGACACCATGTGATGATTTAATCATGGGATTTGGGCACATTTTAGAGAAAAAAAAAATCTGATGTTAGAGATCAATAATTAAGAACAAAAAATAGAACATAAAAACCAAATGGAGATGTGTGGTCAGCATTACCCAAACCATGGATCCTAATTTTTTTACTTGTTAGAATATGTAATAAATTGTAAATCTTGAAAAAAAAATATTTTAAAAAAATATTTAGTAATAAAATATGAATTAAAGCTCAAATTTTTAAGATTTTTTTGGCAAAACTTTTATTTTTTATGCTTGTTTTTTTTTTCTTGTTGATTTGGTTGTGTCAATATCTTTTACCATAAAAAAAAAAGTTTTCTCTGAATTTATCTCATCATTGTAAGACTGTCTATATGGAATTAATAGAAAAATAAATATATTTTCTTTTTTTGATTCTTTAATGCACAATTCTTTATTTAATCAAATACCTATAAAATTTCTTTCGTGTGAACTTGAACTTGAGGCTTTCATTTTAGAACCAGATTCAATCTTGAAAATGATGCACTGAATTCAATCTCTTCTTTATAGCATAGGAAAAAAAGAGTTTGGAAATGACTTCATGCAGTCTTACATTAACGCATGTTGACTTAAGTCTCCTGAGCTTTCTTAATTCCAAGTCCTTTTCCATGAAATTTTCCTTTCGATGAAATTTTCCTTTCGGAAATGAAATATGCCAAAAATATTGGGTCCCATATCAAGCTGTTTTTTTTGCTGGACTCTCCATAAACAGCTCTCAGGTCAAGCAAAAGTTGCAGAATTATGATATCAACAACAATGGAGGAAAAACCGAAAGAAGCTAAAACGCCCATGACAGGCTTTGCGTCAATAAACGAAGACCTTTTCCAAAACATACTCAAACGAATACCAGCTTTATCCTTTGCATCAGCAGCTTGTGTAAGCAAATCATGGAACCGAAATTGCAATCAAATCCTCTATAAACCAAAGCTTGCCTCCGCTTTTTCTCTGAATCCAGTCCAAAAGGTTTGTTGGGTCTTCAAAAAAACCAACAGAAAAGCCATCACTTTACTGTTCAGTCTCTAACTTGAATAGAGTTTTTGTGTTTTCTGATGATGGTCAAATTCACAGGTTGCATTAGAAGAGGTTGTCAATAAGGTTCTCTCCGAGCCAATTAGACCCCAGTTTGCCATTGCAAATGTTATTGGGAGTGGGGTTGATTTGAGTGGAATACTTGATTTTGTAAGATTGAACATTAACTGCAATATCAAACATGTTCTTGTGGATTTTCTTCTCTTTTTTTGGTGTTTTTGTTAAGTTAACGTCGGATTGCCTGTACGGTTTGTGTTATAGTTAGCAGCAATACTTGGTTCCAAAACTCCAATTATTGTGTCTTGTGCTGATGGAATCATGGGAAGAGATGCTGTTACTGATGAATATAAAGAGGTCAGCTCTGTAACATTCTTTTAATTGCTTGCTTTTGTTCTTTCTAAGAGACATGAAAGAATGCTTTATTGGCTTCTTTTAAAAAATATGTAGGTTATGATAGAAGATTTTTGGGTTGATGGTGCATCAAACTCAAGCTATGGTATCATGTTGGCTGTGGGATTTTTACCAGGACTAAAAGTTGATGCCATCCCGCTGCTACGACCAAGAAAGGTAACAAATTATGCAACCAATTAACCTTCGTTTAAAAGATGATGCTCTTAGCTGTTAGTATCCAAGGATAGAGTAGACAAACACAAAAAGGATAGAAACATGTTTGATTGGAAGGATAGAAACAGATATAAAATAAATCTGTTTCTAGTACAGTTTTGAAGTGAATTCTGTCATTTCAAAACAGGAAAGACAGGAGGACATGTCTCATATGTCCTCACTATCTCTATCTTTTCTGTCTCAAATTCTAAGTTTGGATGGCTTGTTTAAGATCGGATCGAGAAGTCTTCTAATCTTAGGGTGCAAAAGGTGGTCCGATAATATCCTTACTGTTAAAACCTTGAAAAAAATCTTAAATTGCATATTCGGTGAGCCATAAGAGTATTAATTGAAGAAAGTACGTAGACCTTCATGTATTTATTGACAATAAGCTAACTAATCTTGAGTATTTTTTCTGAAATGGTAACATCAGGCACGGGGAGTGGCAATGGTTGATAAGTTCGTGATGGATATTATGAATTTTGCAGCTTCAGTATCTGATTCCACATCACCGAGTCTGATTATAATGTTTGGAGTAAGCTAATGTTTTTCATATTTTCTTGCAAATATCCTTGTATTTCTTCAGAAAGTTTCTTGCTAAGATGTGACTTTAATTCGTGCTCATACAGAGCGAAAAAACTGACCAGAAACCTGTAATGGAAAAGCTGGGTGAGTTTTTCTCAACTAAAACCCTTGGCCTAGATTTTTGTGATTGAAAAGCTGTAATGAGAACTTTTGTGCTGCTATAGAGCGAAAAAACTGACCAGAGTCCTTGGCTTATATTCTTAAAATATTTGCCAGACATGATAAACTGTCGCGCATCATTCTACTATATTGCTTCTTGAAGTTGATAATGCATTGTGTTGCAGATCATGCCATGTCGAGGAAAACAATTGTTGTCGGCGACGAGAGAGCTCAATTCCTGTACAGAAGTGGCATAGAGTCAAGAAATGTCTATTATGGGAGCGTCGATCAATATTTTTCTGATGCAGTCGCTCTTGTATTTGCAAGGGATCAAAACAGGCCTTCTGGTATTTTAACTCTATTCATCAATGTTCTTGCAACTAAAATAGAGAGACAATGTACTTGACTTTTCTTGATCCTGATCAATCTGTCTTAATGGCAGGCACAGGGGAAATCCATTTCCATTCTGCATTATCAAGTGGTGTTTCTGCAATAGGTCCAAGGTTCAAGGCAGTTTCTGCCAATGAGATTGAATCTGAGACAGGTCTTAGTACATGGCTTACTGTCAGAAGAGAAGGAGGACAAGAGATTCTAGGTGGTCAGAGGATTATAGATTACATCAACAATGAGGTATGATATCTAGTCTTTTGGAAAACCATGCTTTAGGCATCTGGTGTTTTCCCAAGGAAAAATGATTTGTAGACAGTGGATTTTTTGGGAACATTGTATAGTTTAGTTCCTATCATTTTTGAAAAGAAGAAAAACAGTTCCTTCATTTAAAGATTTTGTAATTAGGCCCCTTTATTTTGAATTTGCTTTTCTTCTTCCTTCATCAGACTTAAAATACATCCCTCTTTCCTCTTTTCTTTTTTTTCATACAACAAAACAAAACGATGTGCCAGCCATAGCTCTACTTTCTCTCCCCTCATTTATCTCTCCGTCGAACTGGAAAATAAATAATAATTAAAAATAAAAATGCAAATTTTGAAAAAATTGAGGATTGAAAGGAACATTTATCATAACTTACTAAAATAAAATTTGATCACTTTAATATATTGCATTCGAGATAAAATGTACTGTATAATGAAAATTCTATACTGTCTAAAGACAATAACACATAATGTAAATTCTCTGCCTCTCCTTCATTCGTGCATGTTGCAAGCCACTTCTGCTACTATATATGAACATCAAGTTCTTGAGCTGTCTACTAATTAGTGTCCTATTAATTATCTTGATTCTCAATTAATTCAGTACATCCTTTCGTTGTTGTTAGTTTTCTATTGTATTTCTCTCTTTTCTGAATTATAATTTAATATGTTACAGTTGGGGAACCAAACTAGACTGTTCATTGGAGTTTCTGAACAAAGAAAATGCTTTGTTGGGCCAGAGAAGCCAAGACAGATGAGATCTCTAGCTTTCCATGCAGTTATGGGGTGAGTGGTTGAACTCTCATATCTTCTATCTTAGCCTTGTATTTTTCATACAGAAGTTTTCCATTTACTTTATAATAATATAAATAATATCCTAGAAACTCATTTAAAAATTTAAGATATTGGGTTCAGATGGTTCTTTAACATGGTATTAAAGTCTTGATGACCAAGTGGTTACGAGTTCGAATCTCACCATCCCTATTTATTTGATAAAAATTAAGCACAAGGTAATGTGGGCATGTGCAAGTTTGAAGCTCAAAGGGCTTTTACTTGAGAGGGTGTTTTAGAGAATAATATAAATTATATCCTAAAACCTCACCTAAAAACTTAAGTTATTAAGTTAAGATGATTTTTTGACATAAAAAATATGCAAACCTTGAAAAATTGTAGAAGTTACGGATATTTTCCGTCTTGATCACCCCACTAAACATAAGGGTTGATCTGTGGTATTTGTCTTTACCATAGCCATAAATTAATTTAGAAGCTTTTTTCCTTTGTTTGATTTAAGACCATTTTCAAAGATTCTCTTCTCATTGAGATAGTTGCTTGTCAACAGTGGAGATGAAAAGCACCTTTTTGTGGATGGAGTTGGCATAAAAACTGGAGACTACTTTCATATTTACCATTCAGATCCAAGCGCCGCATTATCTTCATGTAGTAATATCTCCAAGAATTTCAGAAACCTGAAGCTAGATTAGAGTTTTAGAAGCTGCCAGCTTCATGCAGCTAGGGGTGGTGGTAAAAAGGAAGTTATTGGAGGTTTTGTTTTCGCTTGTTGGGGCCGTGGTGAGTCATTCTTTGGGCACAGCAATGTTGATAGCTCACCATTCTTGGATAACTTTCCTGGGGTCCCATTGGCAGGGATATTTACTTACGGGGAAATCGGACGGGGCTTTTCAATCTTGAACACAGATCTTGAATCAGGCCAAGAAGATAAGACTTTGTGTTTCTGTGTACATGTTTATAGCACTGTATATTTGTTGGTGTCTTATACTCCGGCACCTATAGAGCATTAGATCTTGTCTATCTTCTTCTTCTTCATGAAATCGTATCTTATTTCGTGTTGTTAGGGTCATTGAAAAATCCTAGAGGTTGTAAGAGTATACTTAAGAACTACGTAGTTCTCAGGATTCTTTTCGCATTTTCTGCTCACATTTTTGTATTTCTATATCATACGAGCCTCTATGAAGTTTGCTCGAACGTATACGAGTATATAAAATAGTTAAACGTGAGTGAATAGTAGAAAATGTATAAGAACATATCGAATTAAGAGAGCACGTTTAGAATTTAGAAGCAGATTGAACAAGTTGATGAAGGATGGGATTTGATTGCCTGATTGCTTTCAAAATTGTTTTCTCCCTCCCTTGATAACGGGACCAATCTACAACGAAAGAGAATGAAATGGATTGGACATGGAGTTCTTGAAATTTAATAGAGAAACTGTGGAAGTGGCCGAGGAAGAGTTTGAAAACAATAAATACGCAAGAGAAGATATTGTCTCGGGCCAAAATCCTTAATGAGCCCCGGTATCAACCCACTAGAACTACCCTAAACCATGGACCATGGGCTTGCTGGTGGAAGAGACAACCGGTGATAGTTTTAAAACACTCAAGGAAGATAAAACAGTTTATATAAATTGCAAACTTTCCAACTTTCATCATTTTCTTTTCTTTAGTGTTTCTTTCTTTTATTTTCTGCACAAAATAACATAAATTTAGTTGTTTATTTATACACAAAATAAAAGCATGAAAAATCAAAGTTTTAATTGCGAAAAATAATGGTAGGTAGCAATGTGAATGTGGCTGGTAGCTCCATGGTGATTATCATTCTTGATCTTCTAGATCAAATTTACTACAGCATAGTTTTGTCCACTATTATCTAACTTGATTTAGTTTACATATTGCTCTTAATCTAGGCCAAATTCAATCGTTAGCCTCTTGTGTTCTCCTCCTCCTAGCCTTCAAAGTCCAGGCCAAGTGGACAGCTGGTTTTTATTTTGGACTCCATACAAGAAGGAAGGTTGAAGTATCATTACTCCCAGAAACAGCTGATTATTAATCATGCATAGATTAAATTGCTTGAATCTAACCCCTTCCGCGATTAATCAACTCACTCTTTCCTCCACCTAGCTACTATCTTTTCAGACAGCTGCGCGCAATCAAGAAGATGGATATGCGAGCATCGAGAGAATTTCTTGCTGAGCTGAAGGTTTTAACACACGTTCATCACTTAAACCTGGTAATTAATATTTAATCCTTTTATGTCGGTCTTGCTCGGGAACTTTGACACCATTGAGCAGTTATCCAGGAACTTCTGTGGGATCTCATTAATTACTTTGCATTTGATGTTCCCTTAATGATCTTTAAGTATTCAACCATCTTATAGTCATAATTGCATTGCTTGCAAAACAATTTGGGGGCAGGTGCCATTGATAGGATATTGTGTTCAAACACTATCACATTTAACAATTTTACTAACAAAAAATTCTATCAATGTTTACACTAATATGATGCTGGTGACTATTTTATTGACGGATTCACGGATAGATACCTGTTGTCAGAAAAAACCTTGTTGGTAATTTTTGATTTGTCTGTAAATTCATCATTAATATAACACAATTTACTGATAATATTATAGACGGACAATGCAGTAAAAATAAAATAAAATTATCCACTTGATCACTTTGTTGGTAATTCTGTTGTAGAGTGACTTCGTCAAATGATCGTCCACTTATCTTTCTTTCAACAGACTGTTATATTTTAATAGTGAATTCGTCAGTCAATTTGTCGGTATCAATGCCACATCAGTGTACCATTTACCTTTTTGAATCTCATTGTAATTTTGTCGGTATAATTGCATCTGTAAAAACTTATACATTATCGCATTGTTTTTATTTTATTATTATTATTCTTTCTATTCTGACCGCGATTTCCTTGGTATATATTGATGATATATTTTCGTCGGTATTTATCCATGAAAAAATTTAGTTGGTAAATATTACTATAAAATACTGATAAAAAAAATCTGTCAGTATTTTTATTTTTATTTATTAATTTTCTAGTAATGAATACTCTATTATTGGTCAAGGAGTTCATTGAGAATGGAAATCTAAGTCAACATTTGCGTAGTAATTCGGGTAAGAATGCATCTGCATAATCAATTTCAAGCTTTTTTGTCAAGTTGTTCTAATGATCATGTTATAGATCTGTTCTTTTCCCAGGGAAGGTTCCGTTGCCATGGTCAGCTAGGGTTCGAATAGCTCTAGACTTGGCCAGAGGCCTTGAATACATCCATGAGCATACTGTACCTGTATATATCCACCATGATGTCAAATCAGCAAACATTCTGATAGACAAAAACTTCCGCAGAAAGTTTGTCGATCGTCCCGTGTTCATACTGTAGCCTCTGAAGTCTATTTATGTGAAGTACTCCAAGGTAATAACTTGACTTTTATGTCTGGATCTTCTGCAGTTCGAGGATGTTCTGAGACAGCCTGATGATCCAAGAGAAAATCTCCCTAAACTAGTTGATCCTAGGCTTGGAGACGACTACCCTCTTGACTCCGTTTGCAAGGTGAAATTTGATAAAAGGAAATCCAAGTTTCTGCAATCTAGACCTGTGTCATTACTAAAATACTTTAGTTTTTTGTTTTGTTCACAGATGGCTCAGCTTGCTAGAGCTTGTACGCACACAGGAAATTCCTCAACTAAGACCAAGCATGAGATCAGCTGTGGTAGCACTTGTGACACTTTCATCCACACGAGAATGAAAGTATCAATGTTTTCGTGATTGCAATGATTGTTACCACTGTAAATCCTGATTATATATTTTTTTTCTGTTTTATTAACTTTGTTCTTTGAATTTCTAGATTATTTTCTTTCTATATTCATTTCACAAATAATTATTTTTTTTCAAAACCTGTAATTTTTTTCTCATGAGAATTTATACTTGAGAGTAATTAATAGAATATTACTAGTTATTTTCCTTGTATCATAAAATTTTCCTACAATATATATATATATATATATATATATATATATATATGTGTGTGTGTGTGTGTGTGTGTGTGTGATATATGATTGATAGAATTTCCTCAAATTAGAACATAAACATGATAACAATCGAGCATGATCTGCTAGCTATTAAAGATTACTTAGATTGATCAAAATTTGAATAGGTGAAGGATCAAATTGGAATATGCATGATAATTTAGGAGCAAAATTATAATTTTTTAATACAATATTGTGTATGGATTGAGTTATGGAAACGCCTCGGACATATTGAAATAGCATAGATTGTGGGACTTTCATCAATGTACATAGGCTTAAAGCTTATTTATGGGAATATAGAACTTGATGCAAAGTCTCAGAATATTCCTTTGTAGCTTAAATTTATCCTTCCTTTAGTAATATATAGTGTGCTTGCTTTAGAAGGAATATCTTAGGTATCGTTTGGTTGCTATTTCAAGATAAAAGATGAAATTTTTGGGAAAGATTTATTTTCATTTCCTCGTCTCTTACTTTCTAACCAAATAAGTTTCTATTTATTATATATGTGTTTATCTCTTCTTTCCTATAACACTAACCAAAAGTTTCTCTATGGAATATCTTTAATTATAGTACGAGCTTATTTAATAGTGTAATTATAATTATTTTTCAAATAATTTTTTTGTGTTAAAATACATATCAATAATTTTTTAAAAAAATTATTTTTAATATCAATACATTAAAATGATTTAAAAACACTAAAAACATATTAATTTGAAGTTAATAAAAAAAATAAAAATTTTAAATTTTTTTAAATATATTTTTAAAATATAAAAATAAACAGGCATAGTGCAAAAATGAATATGATCTTCACAAGAAATACAGTAAATCAACAAAACACAAAGATCCTTCAAGTTTACCTACTACGGTAGAAAAGTGAATATGATCTCCACAAGAAATATATTGTGTGGTGGAGATGAAGGAGGAAACCACCATCCAAATCAATCTTCCTTTTGACACCTGACTAATATCCAAATCCAACAAAACGTCGAGGGCTGAAAATACGATGAAAAGCCAAAAAACACACCATCCCAGGGTGCTTCTTCTTCAACAAATTCACCTTCACGCAACAGATTAAATTAAGATGACCTTTCTTGAAAACGTTTTCTTCCACGGGCTTGACAATGGCGACTTCAGGATGATAGAGCGGTGGTTGAACAAATACAAATCTTGGATGGCTTCAAGCATAAGGACTCTCTTGGCCCCTTCCTTCCCAAGTCCTCCCATGAAATGATTATATGTTATTGTTATTGTTATTGTTATGATATATAAAATAAATCCTAATCCGATGGAGTAGCAACGCCTTCAATAGTCCAATATTAAATGAATCAATGTTTCAAGCAATCCTAACTTTATTATCATTTGTGTGGGCAGATTTGGTCCACCGGCCAGTGGGCAGGCCGAGATCATTGAATTAATTAAATAATCCAGCAGCAAAAACTCTTAATTTCTTCATTGAATCATCTCACGTGGGATTTAATTCTTGTTTTAAATGAACGGTAAGAAATTTTAAAAAAAAAGTCATAATTTCTGCTCTTAAATCAATCTTCTCCTCCTTGGACGGGACACCAACCACACACGGACGGCACCCCATCCCCACGTACCCCTCTTCTATGCAGCCGCGTTCGAAGGTCTTGAGCTCACGTTAGTTCCATTTTTTTTTTATATATATAAAAAAGAAATTCAAAGTCTTTTTTCTGCACAATCATCGAATTTTGACTTGTGATCTCCCAAAATATCATTATCTACAAATAATAAAATAGAATCGTGTAGATCCTAAATAAAATTGGAGTCAATATGCATGCATAGTAAGACAGTTGGAAAACTAAGACAGCGTTTCCTGTAATGCCGGTCACCTCCAACTCACTGCTTGCTGTCTCCCCCAGTTTCAAAGCGCACACGCAATCCACACTTTATCCACGTGCCTCTCCATAAGTATTGTTCTCTTAGGGTACCATTTGGTCCCTGTTTCCTTACTTATGTTCCAATCTGATCCTCTCTTGATCTGTGATCTTAATGTCATCCTTTTATTGAGTGTATTCCCTGCTTTTTACGACAGCTTTGCATGGAATAAAATTATTGTCTACTAATATGATCTTATTTTCAACTCTCTCCGAGACGTTCTTTAGAGATTGTAGATTGAGAGATAGAACGATTTTAGAAGTTTAGGGACTAAATTGAAACAGAAGATAGTAAAAAGATTAAACGAAACAAAAATGAAAGCAGGGTGATCAAAAAACACAATCTTCCCTCCATTATTTGACAGATCCCACTAATCACCATTTAATTGGATCGTGAGACAGCCTCTCAAACAGCGCGTGAAAGGATGTCCTCATTCCTTTCATAATCCGCAAAGTAGCCGTTGCAAATACCACGTGGCAACCTGCCGACACAAGTGTTAGCTTGTCAGAAATACTCCTACGTGTAAGAGCACAAAATAATACTATTTGTCTTAATGGGGTTGTTTCGTTTTTTTCCTAAATACAAAATAGTGTTCGCTTATAATAGTATAATTTCAATTAAATCCCTTAAATTTAACCTCATGCAATTTAATTACAATTATTATTGGACTAACAATCAAGTTCCTCAATCACATTTGCTGAAAAAACAAAATACTAGTGAGTTTGATACAATTCTCACAAGCTTAGGATTTGATTGCATTTTGAGCACCAAAATAAAGCATGTCAATAAAATTATTGGGTAATTTAAAATTTATTTGAGCTCTTAACTCTTTATCCAACTAATATATATATATATATATATATATATATATTTCACCATTTTATTTTATATGAAATGTAATAATTACCCATCGGTTTTTCATAAATATTTAATCAATTCTCCTAATTTATTTTCCATCTTTAGCTTTTACTTTATTTATTTATTTATTTATTTGTGGTACCCCAAAGTTTTATTTGGGTATGATAAAATATATTTTCATGAGGTTTTTTTAAAAATAAAAAATTACAATTTTCACTTTATATTAAAAAAAAAAAAGAAATTGTATGTAGGCACATATAATGATGAGATATCAATTTGAGTCTCACAAATCTGAGACCCATTGAAAATTTATATAATTGTTAATTTTAGAATTCGTAGGATTAATTAAGATACGCTCAAGTTAATCTAGATACCCATATTAATAAAAACAGAGAACTTAATTTCAAGAAAGGCGATGATTTATTAATTTCAAGACAGCAAAGGTGAATCTACAAGAATTGGTGGTTGAAGGACTAAAATGAAATATGCGTGACAATTTCAGTACTGAATTGTAGCTCTCATTTCTCGAGTCGAGCTGAGACAGAAAGCACACTTTTTTAGCAGTATAAAAAAAGATGGGCTCAAATCGAAAACGTTAGCATCGAAACAACCAGAACGGGAAATTTTCACTTTCCGATATCTTTTTTCTCTACTTTCTCCCCATCTCCATCTTCTTGTACTATATATTCCCATTTTCGGACCTTACCTTTTGATCTGTATTTATTATTATAATAATTACTGAAGGCGTGTGTGGTAGCGTGCTAGCTACTTATCCTTTCAAACGGAGAGGAAGCATACTGTTTACCTGGATTAAGCTATAAAGTTATCCAAACACTTGCTAACTCAACTTCCTCGGTTTTTTTTTTTTTTTTTGAAGATTGAGAGGTCAATATATCATTGGAGATAAGGAAAGAAGTTGGTTAATAGTAAGCAAATTTCTTTTTGAGCTCCTTTGGTTTACCTGCTGTGTTGATTTTTTTCCCCTGTTATTTGATGTGTTTCTGGATTCTGGTGTGTGAAATGCGCCCCAGATGGAAAAGTTTATTGAATATGGAGGTTAATTTGATGTGTGATTAGGATTCGTTTAATTATGATTGATTTGCTTTGTAAGTATAAAAAGATGATCTTTTTGAGATTTTACTTGAAAAGTTGCTATCTTTTGTTTTGACGTATAGGGATTGAAAGGAGCAGTTGGATGTTAAATATAGTAGCTGAATTTCTTATATGTTTTTTAAATTTTCTTGAGAAGTTGTTTGTTTTTAATGTTTTTTATAAGGTTTTTGTTTTGGTTCTTTTTTTGAAGGTATAAATGGCAACGCTTGCAGATATAGCGGTTTCGGGGGCTATAAATTTACTGAGTGCTTTCATTTTCTTATTGGCATTTGCAATTTTGAGGCTACAACCCTTCAATGATAGAGTTTACTTTCCAAAATGGTATCTGAAGGGGTTAAGAAGCAGCCCCTCGCGCTCTGGGGCATTTGTTCGTAGGGTGGTGAATTTAGACTTTAGGTCATATATCCGGTTTTTAAATTGGATGCCGGAAGCGCTTAAAATGCCGGAGCCTGAGCTTATTGATCATGCAGGGTTGGATTCTGCTGTTTACTTGCGCATTTACTTGATGGGGTAATCCCTTTTCCGTTCGTTTATCTTTCTTTTTCTATGTTTATTTCTTGATGAAAGAGTATGTGCTGTACTTGTGTGGACTCCATGTTTCTGAAAATGTTTATGTCATTTGTTATTATGTGCTGAGCTCGATTTTGTTTCCTACGCAGACTTAAAATTTTTGTGCCTATAACATTCCTTGCTTGGGCTATCCTGGTGCCCGTCAATTACACTAATAATGCTCTAGAGGCAGCCAAGATGGTGGCCGATGTGACTGCTAGTGACATTGACAAGCTTTCAATTTCGAATATACCACTTAAATCACAAAGGTAGGAGTCCATACTCCTTTGCTAACTTCTGCTTCCTTGTCATCTCCGGGTTTTGATGAATCTTGATATATTCAGATATATTGGATCACAATTCTTTTACCATGTTATATAGCATAATGACCCTTTATGGATAACTATACGCATAGATTATTCTGTATCTGTAGAATACTTATTAATTGCCTATTTATCAAAAACCAAGAGTAATTGTTTTCCTCAAGACAATCACATGTTGTCTTGTATTTCTTTGTTCGCATATCCTACCATCTTCTACTTCCAGGAATATCTTCTCCTTTTCTTTTTCAGTGTGCCCCTATATTTATATTTATTGCATTGCAGATTTTGGACGCATATAGTGATGGCTTATGCCTTTACTTTCTGGACGTGCTACGTGTTGCTAAGGGAGTATGAGAAAGTTGCTTCGATGAGGTTGCAGTTTCTTTCCTCACAAAGACGTCGTCCAGATCAATTCACAGTAAGATGAACTATTTTCGTTATTGATTTATTTATTTTTAGAGTTTTTTTCCCTAAACCCTGAGCTTGTTCCTCAATTTCCATTTAAAGAAATGCATTCCATTTGTGAATATTTTCAAAATTGGCAGGGGTAGTTTGCTTACCCTTTTTTCTCTGTCCTTCTCCTATTCAAGAAACTTGCATCATTGAGTTTACTCTTCCCAGGTCCTTGTTAGGAACGTACCTCCAGATCCAGATGAAACTGTCAGTGAGCTTGTGGAACACTTTTTTCTAGTGAATCATCCAGATCATTACCTCACTCATCGGGTATGTTCCTGCTCAAACAAAATTTATATTTTAAATAATCTTTGGTAGAAAGCTCTGAATTTATTTGATGACGTGGAATAGTCTGCACCAATTTTGTTTTGCAAAATATGGGAAACCATTTGTTCAAATGTGTGTGTGGGCATTATGTGGATCAATGTGTGCTACTGGTACTTGATAAATTATATATCTTCAATGATTTTAGGTAACATCATGAGGCATTCACTTGAATGCATTTGATCATAGCTTTTCCTTATGTGCAAATGCTTGCCATCTTCCATAAGTAAACTGTTTCCCTCAGCTATTGTTCTTTTGTTTCATGTTCTTGTCCCAATTTTATCTCTTGTGGTTTTGATGATTTATTCCAAACCTTAAAGTTTGATTGTGTCAAGTTCCATTTTTTATTCCAGAACTGACGTTGAATTGACAAAGTGTTAGTACAGGAGTTGTGTTTGATTTGGAATGTTGTAAACCTCAAAGTTAATTGTTTTAAGTGCCACCGTTTCCTTGTTTCTATTTGTGGCTGTGTAACAGTGTCACATTCCCTGCTGGACATAGAGACTTCATTCTTTCTAAATAGCAATTTAACAGAGAATTGCACCAATTAACTACTCTCCATTTATTGTCTTTGGACTCTGAAAAATGATAAAAAAGAAGTGCTAGGATGTTTTATTTGTTGAACTAAGAATGTGCACCTCCGCTTGTTTTTTATGAGTATGTTGTATTGCTGAGGTGATTTGTGGAAAATGTTGTTGCTCATAAAGAACACTTCCAATTTTCTTGACTCGGTGAGTGTTGCAGCTCTTCCTAGCCTTTCTTTATTTGAATTAAATAGCAAGGGATAGGGAAAAAGTTTGGTGGGTTGAGGAGGCAACATGTGTACCACACATGATCTATTGAGTGGCTTTAAATGGACCCTTTACTTGCTGGAGTATTCATATAAACCCTCGCACTTTCTTATGCACCTGAAATTCTAGGATAGTTTGTACTTCAATTTGTAATTTTGTCTTAATAAAATTTTTAATGCAGGTGGTGTGCAATGCCAACAAACTAGCCAGCTTGGTCAAGAAGAAGAAAAAAAAGCAGAACTGGCTTGACTACTACCAACTCAAGTACTCCAGGGATCAATCGCAGAGGCCTCAGATGAAGGTAATTCTCAAAATTCAATCTGATAGCCTATTACTTTTTCCTAAACCTAATTTCGGTTTTGACCTCAACTCTTACGATTCTTGGATGTTTCAGACTGGTTTCCTTGGGCTTTGGGGGGGAAAAGTGGATGCAATCGATTATCACATATCAGAGATTGAGAAACTGTCAGAAGAAGTAAGCAGCTTAAATTTCTTATCTAAATTCCCTGTTCTCTCAATAATCTGGCAACCACTTGTTCAGAAGTCCATGAAGTTTATTAGTTGGTTTTAGGCTCACTCAAATGAGTTAAGAGGTGCTGCATATTCTCACCAGTTACTATTTGCATCATCATACTAATTTGAGTCACGAATCATTTTGGTATCATTCAGATAGAAGAAGAGAGGAAAAGGGTTTTAAAGGATCCAAAGTCTATCATGCCAGCAGCATTTGTTTCATTCAAGACTCGATGGGGTGCAGCTGTGTGTGCACAAACTCAACAATCAAGAAATCCAACTTTGTGGTTAACAGAGTGGGCTGCGGAGCCTCGCGATGTATATTGGCAAAACTTAGCCATTCCGTACATGTCACTCAAAGTTAGGAGGCTGATAATTGGAGTTGCTTTCTTTTTCCTTACCTTCTTTTTCATGATACCTATTGCATCTGTACAAGCTCTAGCAAGTATTGAGGGAATAGAGAAAAGAGCCCCTTTTCTGAAGTCTGTTATTGAAATGTACGTTTCTTCCGTCACAGTGCCTTCTAACTTAGTTGCAAGTTTTCTTTGTTAGAAATTACTAATTGTTTCATTATTTAATATGCAGAAAATTTATCAAATCTGTTATCCAAGGTTTTCTTCCTGGCATTGCATTGAAGCTCTTCCTTATCTTCCTGCCAACAATATTGATGATCATGTCTAAGTTTGAAGGCTTTGTATCTCTATCATCTTTGGAAAGGAGATCAGCGACGAGATACTATATTTTCCTCATTATCAATGTATTCCTTGGGAGCATACTCACTGGAGCCGCATTTGAACAGCTAAATTCTTTTGTTAATCAGTCTGCTAACGAGTATGTTACTCTTAACTTTTTTATCAAATAGTGTCTTCAGTATTTAATTACTCTACTAGGGTGTATGCATATTTAAGGGAACTTGATTGCATTAGGGTGAGCGGTAATATATGCTGTATGGGCCAAAAATTGTCGGTAGTGTTAATGGGCAAGGAATGTTATTTTCTCCGTTTGAAGGTTTGTTCATGGCATGTGCCTTCAAAGGTCTTCCAATAACATATATTTTATTGACCGTAAATTTTTTAATCCTCCAATCAGTAATTTATTTTAATCTCACTTTTCATCAATCTAGAATCCCTTTATACTTGACTGATTTGATAGATTGTTTATTCATGATTTCTTCCCTTTTCCTGGTATGAACCCATATGGTCTACGTGAATATGTTTTTCATTTTATCATCTACAACTTCCATTAAGTTTTTATTATATTTTTCTTCTTTTCTCATTTATTCATTTATTTATGTGGCAGAATTCCTAAAACAATTGGTGTAGCTGTTCCAATGAAAGCAACTTTCTTCATAACCTATATAATGGTTGACGGATGGGCTGGCATAGCCGGAGAAGTTTTAATGTTGAAACCACTGATACTCTACCACTTGAAAAATTTCTTTTTGGTGAAGACTGAAAAGGACAGGGAAGAGGCAATGGATCCTGGAAGTGTTGGTTTTAACACCGGTGAACCCCGTATACAATTATATTTTCTGCTAGGGCTTGTATATGCAACAGTGACACCACTTCTCCTTCCATTCATAATTATTTTCTTCGCCTTCGCCTTTGCAGTGTTCCGTCATCAGGTAACAAGTTGATACTATTGGTTGTATGATGTTCAATCCAAGAACAATTCAATTGCATATGGTTAATGCCTTGTGCCAACTAAATGTTCAGAACCCTACAACTTAATCCAACTTGGAAGATTTACTGGACCAAGGTTCAATGCAATTGGATACAATATATTCATCTTTTCCCTATGCTTTACACCTATGCAGATCATAAATGTTTACAACCAAGAGTATGAAAGTGGTGCAGCATTCTGGCCTGATGTCCATGGGCGTGTTATTACTGCACTAGTAATCTCGCAGCTGGCTCTGATGGGGCTGATGAGTACCAAACAAGCTGCACAGTCAACACCATTTCTCATTGCTCTCCCTGTCCTCACTATATGGTTTCATAGGTTCTGCAATGGACGCTACAAATCTGCATTTGTCAAATATCCATTACAGGTGTGTTGGTGTCTGCATACTGTGGAGTTGATGCTTTTTGTTTGCTTTGATTTTTCTATACTCCCTTGTTTGCTCTCGAATGATTTGCCTGCATAATACTGATAATTTCTTATATGAAATTATGAATTTATTTTAGTAAATAATCTGCATATATGTCAATATAGAGTTGCTGAAAATGTTCGTTACAAACTCAGGTTATGTTCTATGTATGACTAATTCTGGCATTTGATACTATCAATAAGTTTTGTTTCATTAACACGATACCTTTCAAGTGAATTCAAGTTATTTAGGTTGTAGCAAAATGACTCAAAAGCTGCACCTGCAAACTACTAATCTTGTCTTGAACCATGGTTTTCAGGAAGCAATGATGAAAGATACCCTGGAACGAGCAAGGGATCCGAACTTTAATCTGAAAGCCTACCTTCAGAGTGCTTATGTTCATCCAGTTTTCAAAGGTGATGATGATGATATTGATGAAGACGACCTTCTGAGCGGAAAGATGGAAACTGAGAGTGTCTTAGTACCTACAAAGCGCCAATCACGAAGAAATACACCAGCACCAAGCAAAATCAGCGGGGGATCCTCACCATCTTTGCCCGAGACAGTTAAAAATGGAGAGCCTTGAAACAGAGATTGTTAAATATGACACGTGCATGACTACACCTCGCAGAACATTAGACACAATCCATTGCCAGGAGACAGTGATCCGTTGTAGACTTAACGAGTCAAGATAGCAAAGTTTGTTCTATAGAGAGAAAGCGAAAAAGGGCCTGCTGAAATTTCTGAAACGAAATCAAGTTCTGGATTTTGTGGCAACGAATGGCCCTTCATACTTCAAAGACAGCTTCATACTTCAAAGACAGATGTAGATGAATGTTAGCATGTTAAAAAGTAGATATTGTGTGGATTTCTAAATGTTGGTTTACACAACTATACATGTTAGTCGCTGTATTCAATGAAAAGATCTTCTCCTCGTAGCTTGGGCCCTTCTATACTTTGCTGCACTGCCCTGTGTGAAATGGTACAAAGGTTACCCTGCAACAAGGCACTCTCGTTCATGAGCATACAGGCACCCTACTCCATACAAGGGCAATATAGTCCCCACGCTCTTTAAACAAGGCACTCGTTCATAAGCATACAGGCACCCCACCCCATACAAGGGCAATATAGTCCCCACACTCTTCAAACAAGGCACTCGTTTATAAGTATACGGCACCCTACCCTACACAAGGGCAATCTAATTCCCACACTCTTCTAATATATTGGGACCAGGTTACTCACCCACCTAAGACGTATCCAAATTCCCAAATATAAAATATGTTTTACGACCCTTGAAAAATTTAATTTTTTTTCCTGTGTTTTCTCTTGAATGACACATAAAAAAGCATCTAGTAAACCAAAAGAAAAGTAATAAAGAAGGAAAAATAATATGAGAATAAATTTATTTAAAAACGAAATTAATAGAGACACAACATAATATCATCGCATTGTTTTAATAATAATATTATCTATTAATATGAAACTCTTTTAATAATATTTTCACTAGATTGAGAAATAGAATGAATATAGAAGTTGAGGGATTGAATTGAAACAAAAGATAGTAAAAAGATTAAAATGAAACAAGAATGAAAGTAGGGTGATCAGAAAACACAATCTCACCTCCATTATTCACAAATCCCACCAATCATCATTTTAATTGGATCGTGAAGCACAGCCTCTTGAACAGCGCGTGAAAGAATATCATTTTTTTCGTTCAAAATCAACAAAAAGTAGCTGTTAGAAATGGCACTTGGCAACTTGCGGACATGTTGTTGTTTTCTTACGAATACTCTTCCATGTCTTGCTTGAGTTGTTGTTCTGTTTTTCTCCTAAGCACAAAAGAGTCTTCACTTATAATAGTTTGTTTCAATTAAGTCCCTTAATTTTAACTTCATGCAATTTTAGTATACAATTATTATTGAACTAACAGTCAAGTTCCTCAATCACATTTGTTGAGGAACTTGATTAGGATGTCAATTTGAGATAATTTTTATAAGCTGTTATTTGGAAGTATAGTTATAGTTGTTTTTTACTAGAAAAAATATTAAATCTTTTTTTAAAAAAATTATTTTTAATATTAGTGCATCAAAATGATCTGAAAATTTCAAAAAAAATATTAATTTAAAGTAAAAAAAATATATATAAAATATAATTTTTTTAAAAAATACTTTTGAAATATAAAAATAAATAAGACTTATAGAATGCGAAAGTATTCTAAACACCAAAATAAAAGCTACCAATAAAATTCATATACTTTGAATTTATTTGAGTTTTGACTCTTTATCCATATGAAAATAATAATTTGCTTTCACAATTGTAATAGCTTTACCATTTTTTTCCATGTAAAATGTATTATTTTTAGATTTGCTATTAATCACTTAATTAAATCTTAGAAAGAAATATGCACAAAAGTATCATAAGTTCCATGATTATAAATAAAGCAATTTAGAAATAAAATAAATAATACATTTTTTTTTAATTTGACCTTAATGTGTAAAAACATCCTTAACCAATATAGAGGATATTTAGAAGTGTGAAAACAATTGCTTTTCAAAGTATTTTTTATTCAGAAATGTATCAAAATAATTTTTTTAAATTTTTTAAATTTTAACATTAGTAAATCAAAATAATTTGAAAACATAAAAAAATAATTTTAAATAAAAAATAAAAAATTTAAATTTTGACAAAACAAAATTGAACCGTCATGTTAAACAAACCCATAACAACAAACAAATATATACAAAATTACAGATTTTAATCCTGTATTAAAACAAATATAATACCTGTCCCTCCATTATTACTGCTTTCTCTCTTACTAGTCACATGATTAGAGAATAAGAAATTCATACATGTTTTTTTCTGAGTCCCAATCAGTAAATAAAATAAAATAGTTTCATGAGGCTAATTCAAAATTCAAAATTGCAATTTCCACTTTATATTTTGTAAAAAAGTTGTATGCTGGCATATGTTGATGGGATAGTAATGGGACACCACAAATAACCACGTCAAAATTAGAGAACAACTAAATTTTAACAAGACACACCTTATATTTGTACTTGTAATAATTTTTACTGTTGTAATTTTTTTCTTAAATAGATTTTTAAAAATTAATTTTTAGTTGTTGTTTTAAAAAATATATATATTTGACTAAAATTACTATAAAATGGATTTTTGCATGTACAATAAGTAAAAAATAAAATTTTAATATATTTTTAATTTAAAAATACTTAAAAAAAACAAAATCTATTATAATCTCGGCTTACCAAACTGTTTGTTCCATGTTGTCGAGGAAAAAAAGAAAGAAGCAAGCTACCAAACGGTATTTTAGTAGTTTTTAAGGACTAAGATGAAATAACCGTGACAATCTCAGTACTGGATTGTAGCTCTTCATTTGTCGAGTCGAGCTGAGAAAAAGAGCAGCCTTTCTTAACACTACAAAGAAAGATAGCCCGAAATCGAAAACGTTATTCGAAACAATGTGAAAGTGAAATTTCACTTTCCATTTTTCTTTACTGTCTTCATCTTCGTCTTCTTCTTGTGCTATATATTCCCATTTTTGGACCAGACCTTTTGATGTGTATTTATTATTATAATAAATACTTCTTGAAGGCGGGGGTGGTAGCGTGCTTGCTACTTGTTCCTCAAAAGGAGAGGAATCATACTGTTCACTTTGATACGAGGAAACGTTTTCCAAACATTTGTTAATTCAATTGCTCAGCATTTTATTTTTTTGAAGATTGAGAGGTCAATATAGCATTGGAGACAAGGAAAGAAGCTGGTTAATAGTAAGCAACTTAGTTGTTTTTGAGATCCTTTTCTGTACTTTTTGTGTTGATTTTTTTTTTCTGTTTTTTGATATGTTTTCTGGGTTCTGGTGTGTGCAATAGTTGTTGAATTCTGACCCAGATGGAAAAAGTTATTGAATTTGGAGATTAATTTGATGTTCGATGAGGACTGGTTTAATTTTGATTGATTTGCTTTGGAAGTATAAAAAGATGATCTTTTTGAGATTTTACTCGATAAGTTGTTATCTTTTGACATCTAGGTGTGTTTTTCATTGAAAGGAGCCATTGGATGTTAAATATAGTGGTTGAATTTTTTATATGCTTTTTAAATTTGCTTGAGAAGTTGTTTATTTTTAATGTTTTATGTAAGGGTTTTGTTTTGCTTTTTTTTTTTTTTTTTGGTGAAGGTATAAATGGCAACGCTCGCAGATATAACGGTTTCCGGAGCTATAAATGTACTGAGTGCATTCATTTTCTTACTGGCGTTTGCAATTTTGAGGCTACAACCTCTCAATGATAGAGTTTACTTTCCAAAATGGTATCTGAAGGGCGAAAGAGGCAGCCCCTCGCGCTCTGGGGCGCTTGTTCGCAGGGTTGTGAATTTAGACTTTAGGTCATATATCCGGTTTTTAAATTGGATGCCGGAAGCGCTTAAAATGCCGGAGCCTGAGCTTATTGATCATGCAGGATTGGATTATGCTGTTTACTTGCGCATTTACTTGATGGGGTAATCTGTTTTCCTTCTGTTTCTCGCTCTTTTTCTATGCTCATTTGTTGATGAAAGATTGTATGCTGTACTTGTGCGGTCTAGATGTTTCTAAAAATGTTTATTTCATTTGTTATTATGTGCTGAGCTCGATTTTGTTACCCACGCAGACTTAAGATTTTTGTACCTATAACATTCCTTGCTTTGGCTATCCTGGTGCCAGTCAACTACACTAATAATGCTCTAGAGGCAGTCAAGATGGTAGCCAATGTGACTGCTAGTGACATTGACAAGCTTTCAATTTCGAATATACCACTTAAATCACAAAGGTAGGAATCCATCCTCCATTGCTAACTTCGGCTACCTTGTCATCTCCAAGTTTTGATGAATCTTGATATTTTCAGATATTTTTACTACAATTCTCTTACTATCTTATATAGCATAATGACCATTTATGGATAACTAGACGCATAAATTATTCTGTATCTGTAGAATATTTATTAATTGTTAATTTATCAAAAACCAAGAGTAATTGTTTTCCACAAGACAATCATGTATTGTCTTGTATTTCTGTGTTCACATATCCTACCATCTTCTACTTCCAGGAATATCTGCTCCTTTTCTTTTTCAGTGTGCCCCTATATTTATATTAATTGCATTGCAGATTTTGGACGCATATAGTGATGGCTTATGCCTTTACTTTCTGGACATGCTATGTGTTGCTTAGGGAGTATGAGAAAGTTGCTTCGATGAGGTTGCAATTTCTTTCCTTGGAAAGACGTCGTCTAGATCAATTCACAGTAAGATGAATGATTTTCCTTATTGATTTTTTTTTGAATTTTTTTCCGGAGAAAAACTATGTGTTTTTGGGAATGCACACTTCTTGATTATAACCTCTAAGAGTTCCAAATGGTTTGGACTAGAGTAGGTTGAAAAAAGACATACAACCTTTGCAAGAATGAAGTTCTGTGGAATATATGATTCTTGCACTTTTAGATTCATTAAATTCATAGGTGGTGTAGCTACCGAGATCAATGTAGTCAACTATGTCTCTCCTAAAACTTGGTTAGCTACCTCTCATTTTGTTCTCGGGTTCTTCCTATTCATAGGTTATTTATGGCACGTAGGAAGGGCTTGTGCAGCTGCCGCAGGATTTGAAAAAGGAATTGATTGTGATTTTGAGCCCGTTCTTTCTGTGACTCCTCTTAACTAGTTAAGAAAAGAAATCCAATAGTTGAAGAAGGAATCCATTTGATTCTACTATACATATTGATCGGGTCAATTAGGTCATACTTTGAGAGTCTGCCTTTTTCCTTCAACCTTGAGCTTGCGCCTTAATTTCCATTTGAAGAAATTCATGCCATTTATTTTTTATGAAATGTTTTGAAACTGGCACGGGTTGTTAGACCTAAAAAATGGGCTGAATTTGTCTGTCTAACAGTCAATTTCATCTTTGCTTAATGTTGTAGTGCAAATTCTAGCAACCCATCTTTCTCTATCCTTCTCCTATTCAAGAAACTTATCATTGAGTTCACTCTTACCAGGTCCTTGTTAGGAATGTACCTCCTGATCCAGATGAAACTGTCAGTGAGCTCTTGGAGCACTTTTTTCTAGTGAATCACCCAGATCATTACCTCACTCATCAGGTATGTTCCTGCTCAAACATAATTTATATTGTGATTGATCTTTGGTAGAAAGCTATGAATTTGATTGATGATATCATGAAATAGTTCACATCAGTTCTTGTGCAAAATCTAGGAAACCATTTGTTCAAATGTGTATGGTAGGCATCATGTAGATCAACATGTGCTACTAGTACTTGATAAATTATATATCTTCAATGATTTTAGGTAACATTATGAGACATTCACTTGAATGCATTTGATCATAGCTTTTTCCTATGTGCAAATGCTTGCCAGCTTCCATAAGTAAACTGCTTCCCTCAGCAATTGCTCGTTCTTTTCATGTTCTTGTCCTAATTTTATCTCTGATGGTTTTGATGATTTATTGCAAACCTTAAAGTTTGATTGCGTCAAGTGCCAATTTTTACCCCAGAACTGACATTGAATTGAAAATGTATTATTTCAGGGTTTGCATGTCTGATTTGGAATGTTGTAAACCTTAAAGTTAATTGCTTTAAATGCCAGCATTTCCTTGTTTCTATTTGTGGCTGTGTAGCAGTGTCACATTCCCTGCTGGACATAGAGACTTCATTCTTTCTAAATAGCAATTTAACAGAGAATTGCACTAATTAACTACTCTGCATTTATTGTCTTTGGACTCTGAAAAATGATAAAAAGAAGTGCTAGGATGTTTTATTTGTTGAACTAAGAATGTGCACCTCCGCTTGTTTTTTATGAGCATGTTGTATTGCTGAGGTGATTTGTGGAAAATGTTGTTGCTCATAAAGAACACTTACAATTTTCTTGACTAGGTGAGTGTTGCAGCACTTCGTAGCCTTTCTTTATTTGAATTAAATAGCAAGGGATAGGGAAAAGGTTTGATGGGTTGAGGAGGCAACATGTGTACCACACATGATCTATCAAGTGGCTTTAAATGGACCTTTTACTTGTTGGAGTATTCATATAAACCCAACCCTCACACTTTCTTATACACCTGAAATTCTAGGATTGTTTGTACTTCAATTTGTAAATTTTTGTCTTATAAATTTTTTAATGCAGGTGGTGTGCAATGCCAACAAACTAGCCAGCTTGGTCAAGAAGAAGAAAAAAAAGCAGAACTGGCTTGACTACTACCAACTCAAGTACTCCAGGAATCAATCACAGAGGCCTCAGATGAAGGTAGTTCT
The DNA here is from genome assembly GCA_033617975.1 of Populus alba x Populus glandulosa. Taxonomy (NCBI): domain Eukaryota; kingdom Viridiplantae; phylum Streptophyta; class Magnoliopsida; order Malpighiales; family Salicaceae; genus Populus; species Populus alba x Populus glandulosa. The sequence goes on from CM066146.1 coordinate 342,075, forward strand.
CAAAATGCAATCTGGTATATCTTAAGAAGTTACTGCCTCTTGTCCAAATCTACTGCCTATTACTTTTGCCTAAACCTAATTTTTGTTTTGACCTCAACTCTTACGGTTCTTGGATGTTTCAGACTGGTTTCCTTGGGCATTTTGGGGGAAAAGTGGATGCAATTGATCATCACATATCAGAGATTGAGGAACTGTCAAAAGAAGTAAGCCTCTAGCACCAATTTCTTGTCTAAATTCCCTGATCTTTCAAAAATTTTGAACCTTTTATTTTATTATCTTTTTTAAGCATATAAATCTGGAATCTCTTGTTCAAAAGTCCATGAAGTTTATTAGTTGGTTTTAGACTCACTCAAATGAGTTAGAGATGCCTGCACATTCTCACCAATTACTATTTGCATTACCACTCTAATTTGAGTCCTGGATCGTTTTGTTATTATTCAGATAGAAGAAGAGAGGACAAGGGTTTTAAAGGATCCAAAGTCTATCATGGCGGCAGCATTTGTTTCATTCAAGACTCGATGGGGTGCAGCTGTTTGTGCACAAACTCAACAATCAAGAAATCCGACTTTGTGGTTAACAGAGTGGGCTCCGGAGCCACGCGATGTATATTGGCAAAACTTAGCCATTCCGTCCATGTCACTCAAAGTTAGGAGGCTGATAATTGGAGTTGCATTCCTTTTACTTACATTCTTTTTCATAATACCTATTGCATCTGTACAAGCTCTAGCAAGTATCGAGGGAATAGAGAAAAAAGCCCCTTTTCTGAAGTCTGTTATTGAAATGTACATTTCTTCCATTACAGTGCCTTCTGACTTAGTTGCAAGTTTTCTTTGTTAGAAATTACTAATTGTTTCTTTATTTATTATGCAGAAAATTTATCAAATCTGTTATCCAAGGTTTTCTTCCTGGCATTGTGTTGAAGCTCTTCCTTATCTTCCTGCCAACAATATTGATGATCATGTCTAAATTTGAAGGCTTCATATCTCTATCATCTTTGGAAAGGAGATCAGCAACAAGAAATTATATTTTCCTCGTTATCAATGTATTCCTTGGGAGCATACTCACTGGAGCTGCATTTGAACAGCTAAATTCTTTTATTAATCAGTCTGCTAACGAGTATGTAACTCTCACATATTTATTAAATATTCATTTCTTCATTATTTAATTACTCCATTAGGGTGTATGCATAATTAAGTTTGGAGGTGTGTTCATGGCATGTGCTTTCAAAGGACTTCTGATAACATATATTTTATTTACTGTAATTTTTTTTAATCCTCCCATCAATGATTTATTTTTATCTCACTTTTCATTAATCTAGAATCCCATTATACTTGACTGATTTGATAGATATTCCCATATTCATGATTTCTTCCCTTTTCCTGATATGAAGCTCATAGGGTCTACATGAACATGTTTTTCATTTTTTCATCTACAACTTTCAATAAGTGTTTTATTTTTTTCTTCTTCTCTCATTTCTTCATTTATTTATGTTGCAGAATTCCTAAAACAATTGGTGTAGCTGTTCCAATGAAAGCAACTTTCTTCATAACCTATATAATGGTTGATGGATGGGCTGGGATTGCTGGAGAAGTTTTAATGTTGAAACCACTGATATTCTATCACTTGAAAAATTTCCTTTTGGTGAAGACTGAAAAAGACAGGGAAGAGGCAATGGATCCTGGAAGTCTTGGTTTTCACACCGGCGAACCACGAATGCAATTATATTTTCTACTAGGGCTTGTATATGCAACAGTGACACCAGTTCTCCTTCCATTCATAATTATTTTCTTCGCCTTCGCCTATTTAGTGTTCCGTCATCAGGTAAACAGTTAATACTTTTGGATGTATGATGTTCAATCCAAGAACAATTCAATTGCATATGGTTAATGCCTTGTGCCAACTAAATGTTCAAAACCCTACAACTTAATCCAACTTGGAAGATTTACTGGACCAAGGTTCAGTACAATTGGATACAATATATTAATCTTTTCCCTATTCAGATCATAAATGTTTACAACCAAGAGTATGAAAGTGGTGCAGCATTCTGGCCTGATGTCCATGGGCGTGTTATTACTGCACTAGTAATCTCGCAGCTGGCTCTGATGGGATTACTGAGTACAAAAGAAGCTGCACAGTCAACACCCTTTCTCATTGCTCTCCCTGTCCTCACTATATGGTTTCATAGGTTCTGCAATGGACGCCACAAATCTGCATTTGTCAAATATCCATTACAGGTGTGTTTGTGTCTGCATACTTTGGAGTTGATGCTTTTTGTTTGCTTTGATTTTTCTGTACTCCCTTGTTTGCTCTCAATTGATTTGCCTGCATAATACTGATAATTTCTTATATGAAATTATGAATTTATTTTAGTATATCATCTGCATATATGTCAATATAGAGTTGCTGAAAATGTTCGTTACAAACTCAGGTTATGTTCTATGTATGACCAATTCTGGCATTTGATACTATCAAGAAGTTTAGTTTAATTAACTCGATGCCTTTCAAGTTATTTGATTGATTGATGTGCTAATGAATAGTTTATTTAGATTGTGGCAAAATTACTCAAAAGCTGCACCTGCAAACTACTAATCTTGTCTTGAACCATGGTTTTCAGGAAGCAATGATGAAAGATACCCTGGAACGAGCAAGGGATCCAAACTTTAATCTGAAAGCTTACCTTCATAGTGCATATGTTCATCCAATTTTCAAAGGTGACGATGATGATGAAGATGACCTGAGCGTGGAGATGGAAACTGAGAGTGTCTTAGTGCCCACAAAACGCCAATCGCAAAGAAATACACCAGTACCAAGCAAAACCAGCGGGGGATACTCACCATCTTTGCCGGAGGCAGTTAAAAATGGAGAGCTTTGAAATGGAGATCGTTAAATATGACACGTGCATGAATACACCTCGCTGTACATTTGACATAATCCATTGCCAGGAGACAGTGATCTGTTGTAAATCAAAGGAGTCACAAAGAGCAAAGTTTTTTCATAGAGGGAAAAGGAAGAAGGGCCTGGTGAAATTTCTGACACGAAATCGTGTTCTGGATTTTATCGCAACGAATGGCCCTTCAAACTTCAAAGACAAATATAGATGAATGATAGCATGGTAAAAAGTAGATAATGTGCGGATTTCTAAATTTTGATTTGTACAACTATATACGTTAATCGCCATATTCAATGAAAAGATTATCGGGGAGACTTTGGCCCCCCCTTGTCTCCACTCATAGCTTGGGCCATTCCATACTTAGTTTCGTTGCCCTGTAATATGGTACAAGTGTCACCCTACTACATGGGCCATGGCACTCGTTCATAAGCATACGGGTTACCTACACAAGGGCAATCTACTTTCTACTGCCTACACTCTTCAAACATACTGGGGCAAGTCATTAATCCACCTAAGACGTATCCCAATTCTCAAATGGACACTAACTGTTAAAAGGTCAAATTGTCTCCTACCTCAGCCCCAAGTCACCACTGTACAAAGGTCAAATGGACCTTAGCGTGGGGTTTTTTTTCCCAGGTTTCTACCTTTTATTTATTGTTTTTGATGATGTTATAAATTTTTTTAATAATTTAAGAATAATATTTATATGTAGGATAATTGACTAATCACTCGACACTAACATTTCACTCCACTCTCTTTAGCTAGAATTGCTAAAAGGGGCGTAGCTTCATGTGAAAATCCAAGTATTTGTAAGAAGCCCCCTATGATAAATTATGACTCTTATATGTTTAAGTATGGATATTTAAAAAGAGAGACAATGCAATGATATTTTAAAAAGAAATGTTCTGAAAATATATATGCAATAAAGAATGAAGACTGTAAACCTTTTACCTGAGTAGTTCAAGTAGTGTTTATAGTCCTTGAAACTTATTCTTTTGCTGGAGTTTAGGGGTTATAGAGTCACTTCACCCTTATAAATTAATTTTGTATTATGAGTTGTATTCCACTCAATTTACCCAAGACACCACATTCATATACCTAGCTTCTACTGAATTTATTAAGCTAAGAGATGCAAATGCGGTAAGCCATGAGAGACTTTTATATACCTAACAATGTTAGTGGAGTAGGATATAAGTTAAAACAACTTGGAGAAACAAGCACTTGGCGTGATGCAGGGAGACAGGCGCCAAGCCATAAGTCCATACCAAAACAATGCCCTGTATTGGGTCTGACAGAGCGTCAAGTCCAAAAAAGGTCGAGCTCAAAAGGGCACAAAGCCTACAAAGGGTTGGGTCTGAGAGGGAAGCCAGGTCCAAGAAGGTTGGGGTTAGTAGGTTGGTATGTCCATGATGGGTGGGCCTAGTTAGGGTGTTAGGCCTTTTAGGGTCAGACCTAATAGGGTGGCAGGTCCATGGTGTTTAGGCCTGGTAGGGCGCCAAACTTTTGATGTTTGGACTGATAGGATGCTAGGCTTGTAAGGTTTGGGCCTGTTAGGGTGTCAGACCTAATGTGATAATTTCTGATAAATCCAAGTCTATTAATAACCCTCAAGTTTTTGTGATATAAAATACATAAAGATTTAATTACCCGATATCTTGGACAAAATGATGATTTTTTTTTTCTCGTATGAGAAGAGGGGTGGAAACCCTAAGGTAATTTACCAGAGAACATATATGTAGGAGCATGCACTATGTTTCAAAGAAATTTTAAGTGCGTAGAAAGGAACCATAGAGGAACACATACTTTAAATTTTTTTTCTAGGAACATAAGAGGAACCTATAGAGGAGGAACTCATACTTAAAAAATATTTTTAAAAGGCTGAGGAAAGTGAACCTAAAATGACATTCATATTTAGGAAAAACAATTTAACAAACAGAGGCAACAAACCTATGGAGAATGAGCTTGTACTTAGAAGAATTTCTAAGGGGCAGAGGGAATTGAGCCCATGCTGACACCCATATTTAGAAAAATTTCTAAGATATGGAGGGAACGAACCCATTAAAGAGGAGCATATACTTCAAATTTTTTTAAGAGACTATGGGTTCCACACTCATATTTAATTTTTTTAAAAAGGCTAAGGAGAACTTGTTGCGACACCTATATTTAGAAAAAATTCAAATAGATAGAGGAAAACAAACTTAAAGTTACGCCCATACTTAAAAAAATTTCTGATAGGCTAAAGGGAATAAACCAATGGTGACGCCTATACTTAGAAAAAAAATTTTAAGAGGCGGAGGGGACAAATCAATAGAGGAGAAGCTTATACTTAGAAAAATTTCTAAATGGTGGAAAGGAGCGAGCTTTTGATGAGGCCTATACTTAAAATAATTTCTTAGAAGCGGAGGGGATGAACCTATAAAGGAGGGGTCTAAACTTAGAAAATTTCTAAGAGGCTATAGGTTTCACGCTTATACTTAGAAAGATTTTTAAAAGGTTAAGGGGAACAAACTTATGGCGACGTTCATAATTAGAAAAAATTCTAAAAGGTAGAGGGGACGAACCTATGAAGGAGTAGCCTATACTTATAAAAATTTCTAAAAAGCGGAGGGGGTGAACCTATGGAGGAGGAGCCTAAACTTAAATTTTTTTTTAAAGGCTTTGAGTTCCACGCTAATACTTAAAAAAATTTCTAAGAGGCTAAGGAAAACCTATGATGATGTCTATACTTAGAAAAACTTACAAGGAGTAGAGGGAACGGACCCATGAAGAAGAAACTCATACTTAGAGATTTTTTTAAGATGTTATGAGTTCCATGCCTATACTTAAAAAAACTTATAAAAGGTTAAGGGAAACTCATGGCTACGTTTATATTTAAAAAAATTTCTAAGACATAGAAGGGAATGAACTTATGATGATGTCTATCCTTAGAAAAGTTTCTAAAGGGTAGAGAGAAAGGACCTATGGTAGAGGAGCTTATATTTAAAAAATTTCTAAAAGGCCATGAGTTCTATACCTATATTTAGAAGAATTTATAAGAGGTTGAAGAAAACCCATAGTTACGTCTATACCTAGAAAATTTTCCAAGAGGTAGGGGGAACAAACCCATAAAGATGCTTATAGTTAGAAAGATTTCTAAGGAGTGAAGAGGACAAACCTATGAAAAAGGAGTTTATACTTCAAAAATTTTCTAAGATGTAAAGGGGATGGGCCAATGAAGAAGGAAACTATACTTAGAAAATTTCTAAAAGGCTAAGGGGAACCCACAATGACACTTATACTTAAAAAAAAATTCTAAAGTGTGGAGGGGTTGAACTTATGTAAAAGGAGCCTATACTTAAAAAAAAATCTAAGAGACCAAATATAACCTATACTTAGAAAAATTTCTAAGAGGATGATGGTTCCACATCCATGCCTAGAAAAATTTCTAAGAAGCTGAGAGAAAATCATGGTGGGTCATTCCCTATGATAGTGTGAGGTTTGAAAGCCCCGTCCTGATCAAAGATCTTATTGGAGAATGGTAGGCCATAATGATTTGTAAGGTGTTGGAGCCCCCACACTAAAGAGTGGTTGCATGTGGGAGGTCTAATGGCCTTTGTAGTGATGTGTTGGGCATGGTAGCCCCCCACTAGAGAGTGGTTGCATTTGAGTATGAGAGATATGTTATCTCATTAGTAATGACATAAGGTGTAGGAACTCCTCCTTAAAGAATGGATAATGTAGTGTGGGAGGCCTGTTGGTCTCCATAGTGATGGTGTGAGGTGTAAGAGCCCTCTACTAGAGAGTTATCACACTGAAGAGTTGGGGCCTTGTGGCTGTTATAATGATGGCATGGGTTTGAAAGCCCTTTATTGAAGAGAGGTCATACTTGAGAGTGAGAGATCAAATATTATCTTTAAAGATAATGAGTCTTACTAGTTTGAGACTACACTGGATAGTGAGAGATTGTGGGTAAATCCTAAGTGATTATGTGAGGCTTTAGAGCTTTACTAGAGAGTTGTGCCAGTCCAAGATTGCACTGGAAAGGCAAGAGATCCGAGATCAATCCTTAGAGATTTTATAAGGCCTGAGAGCCTTATTAGAGAGTCGTGCCAGTCCAAGATTACACTAAAAAAGCGAGAGATCCAATACTAATCCCTTGAGATTTTATGAGGTCTATGAGCCTCACTGAAAAGTCATGTCATTCCAAGACTACATTGGAAAATGAGAGGCCCGTGGCCGTCCCTAGAGATGGTGTAAGGCCTGAAAGTTTAATTAGAGAGTCGTACTAGTTCGAGACTACATAAAAGAGTGGAAGGTATGTAGTTGTTACTAAAGGTAGTGTGAGGTCCGAAAGCTCTATTGGAAAGTCATGTCGATCCGAGATTACATTGGAAAATGGGAGACCCTTGGTCATCCCTAAAGATAGTGTGAGGTCCGAGAACCCTATTGAAGATTCATGTCATTCCGAGACCGCACTAGATATTGGGAGGCTCGTGGTTGTCTCTAGAGATAACATGAAGCTTGCGAGCCTTACTAGAGAGTTGTGCCAGTCCGAGATTACACTGAAGATTTTTTTATCAAGGATTGCGCATTATGAAATGATATGTTTGGAGTTTAACGTGTAATGATGGGATCAATAATTGATGACCATGTAGTATCTATAGGGAGCTCATCTAAAGCATTGGCTATGTATGAGTATCACAACGGCTCGAGACCACTGTAGGGGCTTGACGAGTTTGAAGCCTAAATACTTGCTTGAAGGTCACTCTGCCTAAACTCCTCTAGGTAATGCAATTGCTTACGAGAGCTGAAAGTGGCTGATGATAATGGTGCTAGGGTCAAATGTGTTACAACAAGTGCCAAAACTTGTTGGGGTGACAAGGTTTGATTTTTCTCCTAGGTTAGCAATACGGCTTGATTAAGGACTTGCACTTGGTTGATGAGTTATTAAAGGTATGGTTGGGTAAAAGTGCCCGTGAAAGCATTAATAGTTAAATTTATCATGTGTCTTACCCTCTGTGTGTTTTGGTTATGTGCTATGAATGGCCTAGAAATGTCAAAAACAAGTTTTAGAAAGAAACTTGTGGCTTTTATATTAGTTTTTCACAAACAATGCCAATTGATAATGTCTTAAAAAATCTAAGTAGTTTAGGAATAAGACTTATGTTTTGGATAATTAGTTAATCACTTAATCCTAGAAATCTACTACTCTTTAAATCCAAAATAGCTAAAAAAATATGTAGCTTGATGTGGGAGCCAAATACCTGCAAAAGGTCCTCTATGGTAGGTAATGAGACTTTCAGATGTTTAAGTAAATTTTGTTGGAAAGAGAAAGAGTGCAATGATATTTTAGAGAGAGATGCTTTGAAAATATATATGCAGTAGAGAATGAAAATTGCAAACCCTTACCTAGGTGGTTCATAGGGTCTTTTTAACCTATGAACCTTGTCTTTTTACTGGAATAGAGAGGTTGAAGAGTCATTCCACCTTTATAAATTAATTTTATATCGTGAGTTGTGTCTATCCAAGACACTACAACCATACAATTGTCTTCTAGTTAATTTATTCAGCTAAGAGATAGAGACATGATAGGCAATGAAAGATTTTTGTGCACCTAACAATGTAGGTGGAGTACGATCCAAGCTAAAATGGCTTTGGGAGATGGGTGCAGGGCGCGATACAATGTGAGGAGCCAGGCAAGAGTGCTAGACGTGTAGCCTAGGATCACTAAAAAATCCCAAGGGTTAGGTGTTGGGTCTGGGTCATAAGTCCAAACCCAAACAATACACTAGATTGGATTTGATACAGAACCAAGCCCAAGAAAGGTCATGTCGCAAGATCATGAAGAGTTGGGCCCTGTAAGGCGGGGAGCTTATAGAGGGTTGGGCCTGTCAGACACCAAGTTTAGAAAGGTTGGGCCTATTAAAGGTGCCAAGCTTATGCAGATTAGGCCTGATAAAATGCTAACCCAATGTGATAATTCCTGATAAATCATGGTATACTACTTGGTCATTTACAAATATGTTTCTTCATTCCATAGATACTAACATTCATGTCCCCTTTTTAGTTCGAACTTAGTTTCAAAGAATTTATAATACTGGAAACTAAGAAATTAGCTTGATTTTAGCACTTAAATGCAATTGTGACAAAATGCAACAAGGAAAAACTTTCTTTTTGAAGAGTAGCTTAGAAACTTAATTGTTAGCTAAGTGTTACTTAGATGGAAAATCATCAACCTTTTGCAATTTGAAGACTGATAAGAAATCTCAGCCATAGTTTATGAATTGATCTTTACTCATCTCCAATTCTTTCACTAGAAATCAAAAGGACTAACCGAAACTTCCACATACCAACCCACTTTCCATTTTTGGACCCTTGTAACAAAGTGCAGAAATGGAGAGGTAGAGAAGAATGTAATGGCTAAGGAAAGAAGAAGAGACTTTAAAATTTTGAATTACCGTTATCTGTGACCGTTGCAAAAATTGTAAAGCCACGTGTTGGCCATAGGTAGAGCGAGTTAGTTATTTTCTCTTTCTGCCACAATTAGCTATGCCAGGATTTTGAGAGGAATTCTTCATTGTATTAAGCTTTTTTTGCCAAATGTTAAAATCTGATATTCATCATCTTCTCTCTTTATTGTCCAGCCTGCTCTCTCCTTCTCTTCTCTTTAATCCCTTCTCTGTCAATATCTTGTCATCACCTTCAGCTTCATTGATTTTTCCATATTTGGCTTCTGTTGACCTCACAAAGATTGATTCTTCACTGGAATCTCTCTTTGTAGGTTCTATCAATATCCATCTGCCGCAAGTGGTCTCAATAAGAAAAGTATGGTTTCTTTTTTTTGTGTTGTACGATATGTTTTTGGGTTCTAATATGTGAAATGTTTGTTAAATTTTGACCCCCAGATGGAAAAAGTTGTTGAATTTGGAGATTAGATTTTTTATTAGGATTGGTTTAAACTTGAATGTTTGTTTCGCAAATATAAAAACACAAAAAAAGATGATCTTTCTGGGACTTGTTCTTGAAAAAAGTTGTGAACTTGGATGTAAAAGAACGTTTGATGTTTCCGTTGCGTTTTCATTGAAATGGTAACATGTTTCCAATTTTTTTGTTTTCTTAGGTTTCTTTGTTGAAGGTATAAATGGCAACGCTCGAAGATATAGGGGTTTCAGCAGCTATAAATCTACTAAGTGCATTAATTTTCCTATTTCTATTTGCAATTTTGAGGCTGCAACCTTTCAATGATAGGGTTTACTTTCCGAAATGGTATCTCAAGGGCTTAAGAAACAGTCCCTCGCGGTCAAGGGCATTGGTCAGTAGGTTTGTGAATTTAGACTGTAGATCATACATTCAGTTCTTAAATTGGATGCCTCAAGCACTGAAAATGCCAGAGCCTGAGCTTATTGATCACGCAGGATTGGATTCTGCGGTTTACTTGCGCATTTACTTGATGGGGTAATGATGTTGTTCTGGTCAATGCTAATGTTTTCCATTTGTTAATCTTTCTGTTTCCTTGTTGACAGAAGAGTATGTGCTGTACTTGTGCAGACTTAAGATTTTTGTCCCTATAACTATCCTTGCTTGGGTTGTCCTGGTACCAGTTAATTACACTAATGATACTTTAGAGGCAGAGAAGATGGCGGCCAATGTGACTGCTAGTGACATCGACAAGCTTTCGATTTCAAATATTCCACTTAAATCACAAAGGTATGAAGCCATCTTTCATTGCCAATGTAACTGTCTTTTGACTCGTTCATAGAGTTCTCTTCTTTTGCTTCTGCAAGTAAACCACATAGCAAAAGGCATGCTAAAGTCCTGGATTGCAGATTCTGGGCTCATATAGTGATGGCTTATGCATTTACTTTTTGGACTTGCTATGTACTACTGAAGGAGTACGAGAAAGTTGCATCAATGAGGTTGCAATTTCTTTACTCAGAAAGACGTCGTCCAGATCAATTCACAGTAAGATTGGAATGTTTCCCTTATTAATTTATTTGCTTTTTTTAACTTTTTTTTGTTCTAAATCTTGAGCTTGTTCCAGTCTCCATTTAAGTAAATAAATGCCGTTTGTGAAATATTTTCAAGTTGGGGAGGGATTCTTGCCCCGAAAACGAAAAAACAATCGGGCAGGGATTGTTTGTCTCGTCTTGCTTAATGTTGTAGTACAAATTCTAGTTTTATCCTTTGAAGCTTGTATGATTCATTTGGTCTTCACAGGTCCTAGTTAGGAATGTACCTCCAGATCCAGATGAATCTTTTAGTGAGCTTGTGGAGCACTTTTTTCTGGTGAATCATCCAGATCATTATCTCACTCACCAGGTATGTTATATATATATATATATATATATATATATGAGAGAGAGAGAGAGAGAGAGAGAGAGAGCTACCATGAAGTTGATTGATTGAGAATTTTCACTTTGTTAATAGTTTTAGAATACAAAAATTCTAATGCAGGTGGTGTGCAATGCTAATAATCTAGCCAGCTTGGTGAAGAAGAATGAAGGTCTGCAGAACTGGCTTGACTACTACCGCTTCAAGTATTCTAGAAATCGATCACAGAGGCCTCAGACGAAGGTACTTCTCATAATGCAATCTGATATATCTGTTTCATGTTTAAATCCACCGCCTATTGCCTTCTCTGAAACCTGATTTTGGTTTTGACCTAAATTTTTACCCTGCTGTTTCAGACTGGCTTTCTTGGTCTCTGGGGGGCAAAAGTAGATGCAATTGATTATTACATATCGGAGATTGAGAAACTGTCGAAAGAAGTAAGTCCCTATCTTCAATTTCTTATCTAAATTAATGATTCAGAAAGTTCAAGCTGTTTAGTTGTTTTTCTGAGCATATAAATCCGGCTACCTACTGCAAAAATGCAAGTATAAGAAGTTTACGAGTTGCTTATGAGCTTCTCATTTCCCATTACTTTTTGCATCACCACTCTAATTTGGTGTCATGGATGGTTCTGCTATTATCCAGATAGCAGAAGAAAGGGAAAAGGTTTCAAATGATCCGAATTGTATCATGCCTGCCGCATTCGTTTCGTTCAAGACTCGATGGGGTGCAGCAGTTTGTGCACAAACTCAACAATCAAGAAATCCAACTTTGTGGTTAACAGAGTGGGCTCCCGAGCCGCGCGATGTATATTGGCCAAACCTAGCCATTCCATATGTGTCGCTCTCAGTTAGAAGGCTGATAACTGGAGTTTCATTCTTTTTTCTAGCCTTCTTTTTCATGATCCCTATTGCATTTGTTCAATCTCTAGCAAGTATTGAGGGAATTGAGAAAAGCCTCCCGTTTTTGAAGCCTGTTATTGAAGTGTGAGTTTTCTTTCATCACAATGCCTCATCACTTAGTTGCGAGATTCCCTCCTAGACATTACCGATTGTTGTTTCATACAGAGAATTTATCAAATCAGTTGTCCAGGGATTTCTACCTGGGATTGCGCTAAAGCTCTTTCTTATCTTACTGCCGACGCTATTGATGATGATGTCTAAATTTGAAGGCTTGACATCTCTATCATCTTTGGAAAGGAGATCAGCAATGAGATACTACATTTTCATCATTATCAATGTGTTCCTCGGAAGCATACTCACCGGGGCTGCATTCGAACAGCTAGATTCTTTTATCAAGCAGTCTGCCAGCGAGTACGTTTTTCTCACAGTTTTATTCATGCAATTTCAGTGAAGAGCTTCGTTTTTTCATGTCTTTCTTGCACGTTTCCTCTCTGCAGAATTCCTAAAACAATTGGTGTAGCTATTCCAATGAAGGCAACTTTCTTCATAACCTATATAATGGTTGATGGATGGGCTGGAATAGCTGGAGAAGTTCTAATGTTGAAACCATTGATAATTTACCACTTGAAGAATTTCTTTTTGGTGAAGACTGAAAAAGATAGGAAAGAAGCGATGGATGCAGGCAGTCTTGGCTTCAACACCGGCGAACCCCGTATACAGCTATACTTTCTGCTGGGGCTTGTGTACGCACCGGTCACACCTATTCTCCTTCCATTCATAGTTATGTTCTTCGGCTTCGCTTATGTGGTGTACCGTCATCAGGTAGAGATTCGATCCTTTTGGTTATAACACGTTCAATCTGCAGACTGTTTATGTTCATATTCTCTGCAGATCATAAATGTTTACAACCAAGAGTATGAAAGCGGCGCCGCATTCTGGCCTGCTGTCCATGGGCGTGTTCTTACTGCATTAGTAATCGCACAGCTGCTTATGATGGGACTGTTGAGCACAAAGCAAGCTTCCAGCTCAACACCATTTCTCATTGCTCTTCCTGTCCTCACTATATGGTTCCATGTCTTCTGCAACGGCCGCTATAAATCTGCGTTTGTCAAATATCCATTACAGGTGTGTGACTGTCTCCGATTTACCTGCACAATTCTCATCATTTCTTGTATCAATCTGAAAGTATTTTATATGATATGTCAAGATAGAGTTACCTAACGTCTATGTTCTTGACTAAATTCTTGACAGTTGATACTGTCAAGAACTCAGAAAAAAAGGAAAGGGAGACATGTCTCTTTTGTCTCAATTATCTTTATTTTTTTATTCCAAAAAAATAACAAAATAATATTTTATAATTCACTAAAGGCTTGGGCTTCTAAACTAAAAATTTCTTTGATCATCTTACAAGTTCTAATCTGACTACTACCACTGCTCTATCCAGTAAAAAAAATGAACACACAGGTTTTCAAGTCCAAAAGTTTTCCCTTGTTAAAAGTTGATATAGAACCATTCTTCCTTTAAACTTTTGAATTCTGGTAATCAGGAAGCAATGATGAAAGATAGCCTGGAACGAGCAAGTTCTCCAAACTTCAATTTCAAATCCTACCTCGAGAAAGCATATGTGCATCCAGTTTTCAAAGGAGATGGCAACGATGATGATTACGAACAGTATCTGAGTGAAAACCAGGAAGCTGATGCTGAGAATGTGTTAGTGCCAACAAGACGCCACTCTCAAAGAAATTCACCAGCAGAAAGCCGAGCAGCTTCACCTGCTTTATCCGAGGAAGTTCAGGGCGTAGAGCATCGAGTGTGAAACTTGCCGGCCGATTACATCTCATATATGCTTGTTCTACAGTGGGCAAAGGAAGAAGGGCTAGCTGAAAAATTCTCACAGGAAATCAACGAGTTTTGGATTTTGTGGCAATGAATGGCACTTCAATTTCAATCTTCAAACACAAGTGTAGATTTATATACATATATAAAAAATCACGTGAATTTATTTTTATTTATCATTCGGGTTTCAGGTCTCCTATTTTTTTTTTCCATTAAGAGTTTTTATTTCTATAATTTTTAATAATTATTTTTTTAGTTTTTTCAATATTAAATCTCACATTAAAGATCACACCTTTCTATTTATAAAAAATGTCATCAATAATTTAAAGCTCGATGTGTGTTTGACGGTAATTTTTGTATTTATAATTTGACAATTAATACAGATTTAAAAAAAATCTATAAATTGTAGAGTTTTCTTAATAAGTTTAAAAAACGAAATTATTCAAGTGTGACCCATACAAGAAAATTATGGTTGGAGCACAATGCAATTTCAACAACAATTCACCACATGAACCCTTAATAAAAAAATTTGAAGTACAAATGAAACATTTAATTGAAAAGAAAAAAAAAGATATATAGATCCAAATTAAAAACAATAACAAAAGTAGATTCTTAACTAAATTTTCAAGAGAATATTTTTAGTGGTATCCATACAAAAAAATTGTGGTGTGCTAATTAATTGAGGAAGTATTTGGTATTATTTTAATGTTTGTTTTTTAATTTAAAAATGCATTAAAATAATATTTATTTTATTTTTAAAAATTTATTTTTAATTTTAATACATCAAAACAATTCAAAAACACAAAAAATATTAATTTAAAATAAAAATTTTATTTAAAAAAAAAATATGATGCCACCACAGCAAAAAAATACTGAATATTTTTAAAATTGTGATTAAATCAAAACATAGTTTCAATAACATTGTTCTTGAGCCACAATAACCTTTAACCAAAAAATTGAATTAAAAACAAAACATTTAACTAAAAAGAAAAATAAATAAATAATGAGGTATATAGATTCAAATTTTAATAAAAAAAATAACAAAATTAGTAATACTTTGAGTAGAAAATTTGTATAAATACAATCCCTCAAATTTTCATTACCTCCCCTTTGCATTAGTAGACTTACCTTATATAATAATAATTCAATTCAGAAAAGGAAAATCTGATGCACAATTACCCAAAACTATGAAAAACCTCAAAAAGTCCATCTTCCCTTCTAATCTTTATTACCAAAATCTCATCCAACATGAACATAGAACACAAACAATTATAAACAATTTCATCACTTTTAACCATATTTTAAAACATTGTTTGGTATTATATTTACACTCTTTTTTTTTTTTTACAAAAATTTCAAACTTTGTATTATATTTTTGTAGTTGATTTTGAATTATTTTGATATCATTACATTGAAAACATTAAAGAAACATATGAAAATGCTTCAATTTAATCAAATATATTCTTATTGTTTATTTATTAGGTATTAGAATTTAGAGGTCCTAAATAGTGAAGTCAAGTCGGGAAAGAA
Organism: Populus alba x Populus glandulosa; assembly: GCA_033617975.1. Taxonomy (NCBI): domain Eukaryota; kingdom Viridiplantae; phylum Streptophyta; class Magnoliopsida; order Malpighiales; family Salicaceae; genus Populus; species Populus alba x Populus glandulosa. Next base: position 357,543 of record CM066146.1, read on the forward strand.
AAGTCAAGTCAGGAAAGAAAAGGGGAAAGGAAATAGACAAAAACAGTGTGCGTTAACAGAATTGAGAATGAATCAATGGGTTTTTTTTTGTCGTTTTCTTTAACTAGTTAGAGAAAGAAGAGAGCAGCATAGATTTGCTTCTCTTCTTGTCTTCATCTCTATCACCCCTATATATATAAAAAAAATCAAACACATTGTTTTCCTTTCTCCCTCCTTCCAAACACTCTCGTTCTCTAACACGTTCACCTAACAATATTAAAGTCATCATCTTTTTTATTTTTAACTTGTGATCAGGTTAGTTTCAAAATTCTATGTGTTTCTATGTTTTGTATGGCTGGTTTTCTGCTGATCAGAGGATTATGGATATCTAATTTTTTTTATTGCATTAGATTAATTATGGGTTTTTATTGAATTTATGTTTGCTTATGCAATTGTGTGTTTCTATAATTTCAGTTTTACTTATATTTAATTTTTTTGTTTATGGGTTTTTTTTTTTATGATGTTTTAGCTGACTTGACTCTAAGTCAGGTCAATGCAGCTGTTTTTTTTTTATTTCTGTCTGTTACTGTGAATTTGGCCCAGTTCTTTCTTTTTCTTTTTTTTTTCATAGTTAATTTTGTGTGTGTGATGAAAAACGATAGAAAAATTTTAATTTTTGTAATGTGGGGATTGTTTTCTTTTGATGGGGTTTTTGTTTAATGTGAAAAGAAGTGAGATTTTTAGATTTTGGCACTGGTGCTTGGTTAAAGGTTGATGGCTTTGTGTGTTTGATATTGTTAGCAGTGACATACAATGGCTTCTGTGATTGCCAAGAGGTGCTAGGTTAAAGGTTGATGGTTTTTTGTGTTTGACGTTGTGCAGTGACAGACAATGGCTGCTATGATTGCTAAGTCTCGAATTAATAGGGGTGGTGGTAATAAAATTAGGAGATTTCAAGGAGCTGGTTTGAAGTTTTCATGCCGTGAAGCAAGGGAAAGAGTTAAGAAAACCCTGGAAAATAGATTCAATGAGGTAGTAGCATCGAAGGCGAGAAGGAAGATTTCATGTAAGAAAGTGGAGGTAATTCAATTGTCATCAGACAGTGATGGTGATGATGATGATGACTGGTCGCCCCGAAGGAGAGAGAAGGCTTTGAATAGGAAATTGATATTAGCCCCAGAAAGTGATCTTTCTGAGAGTGATCACCAGTGCTCGCCTTCGGAAAGAAGGAAAACTTTGTCTGAGCAAATTAAGGCACCCCCAAAAATTGAATTGTCAAAAACTGATGATGAGCAGTTTCTGGGAGCAAGAAGGAAAGCTTCATATGAGAAAATTAAGGCAGCCTCTGAAATTGGATCGTTGAAAAATGATGATCAGTGGTGTTCAGGAACAAGAAGGAAAGCTTCATCTAAGAAAATTAAGCCAGCCTCAGAAATTGGATTGTTGAAAAGTGATGATCAACAGTGCATGGGAACAAGAAGGAAAGCTTCATCCAAGAGAATTATGTTAGCTCAAGATTTTGGATTTTCGGAGAGTCATGGTAAGTTGCCTCCAATGAGATTTGAAACCTCTTCTAAGAAAATTAAGTCAGCTTCAGAAATTGAGTTGTTGAAGAGTGATGATGAGTGGTCACCGCGAGTGAGGAGAAAATCTTCATCTAAAAAAGTGAAGCCAGTTACGGTATCTGAGTATTTGCAGAGTAATGTGGTCCCGAAGGGGCAGCAGAGTGGTTTAAACAAGCGTAGTAGAAGTAGTTCTGTAGGTGTAGATTTTGAGGGTGATTCAGAAGAGGATCTGTTAGAAGCAATTTGTGTTGTAAAAATGAGAGAGCGAAAACGAACTAGGAATTCAGGTAGGGATATAAATGAGAGAAGTCTGAAGGAGGCTAGAGAGAAAAATATAGGTTCTGTGAATTCTTCCTCATCTTCTTCTTCAGCATCAGCTTCTTCTAGCTCATCAGTTTCAAAACGTGATGGTTATTGCAATAGTGTGTCTGCAGCGAGAAATGTGAAGGTATCGCATCGCATCCCTTTCAATTTGTTTTGGTGCATTGAGTTATACTCTCTGTAGCCATCTGTTGGAGAGAGTGGCCCCTGTTATACTGCATTTCATTTTTGTAGCTGAATGATGCTGGTTTTTCTTGCTTCAAACAGGTCAAAGGACAAGAAATCAAAAGATGTCACCAGTGCATGAAAAAAGAAAGAATAGTTGTTGTCCTTTGTAAGAAATGTAATAGAGTGTACTGCATACAGTGCATCAAGCAATGGTAAATTTTCTAATGACAAATAATATTTTCCAACGTGATTTGTTTTGTCTAGATGAACTTAGATATCTTTTTGTTTCTTCTATCATCTCATTTGGTGTATATAGGTATCCTGAGATGACAGAAGGGCAATTTGCAAAACGATGCCCATTTTGTTGTCAAAAATGCAATTGCACGGTGTGTTTGCACTCGAGCGGGTTGATTAAGGTTGGTCCTGTGCTCATGTCCCTCTTTGCTTGTGATCTGTGAGGATATTTAAAGTTAAAAAGAAAAAAAGAAGAAGCGAAAGCTGCATAATGTTAAATACTTGACATATCAGCAGTTGGAGGAGTATTTTTATGCTGAAATTTACGTTGGATGTTTTTCACTCTTTCCTAAGTAGTTCATCATGTTTCTTGTATCCAGACATCAAAAAGGGATATCACCAACAGTGAAAAGGTTCAGCATCTGCATTATTTGATCAAGTTGCTGCTTCCTTTTCTGGAACAAATCTGTGATGAACAAACTGAAGAAATGCAGATTGAGGCCGGCATTCGAGGTATCCTCTGTTTCTATGACAGAATTTGATGTGATCAAATGAGTTCTTCTGTTAAACTTCTTTTTGCTGATAGCTTTTTGATTTGCTTGTGGCAACCAGGTTCCCCTTTTGATATAGCTGAGAACTTTTGCTACAGTGATGAGCGTGTATATTGGTATGTGCCTTCTACCACTGAACAAGTAATTACCTTTTGATTTTAGTCACTCAATTAAAGTTCATTCACTGCATTTCTTTTGGGGATTGTGGAGCAGCAATCACTGTGCCACTTCTATCATCGACTTTCATCGCAGCTGTCCAAAATGTTCTTATGAACTGTGCCTTAGTTGTTGTCGAGAAATTCGTAAGGGAAGCCTTTCAAGACGTGCTGAAAAGAAGTTTTGGTATGTTGATAGAGGCTCTGGTTATATGCATGGTGGAGATCCACTACCTTGTCATTCCCAAAATCATTATGACCACATTGAGCCTCTAGTTCTATCATGGAATGCCAATGAAGATGGTAGCATTTCTTGCCCTCCAAATGAAATGGGTGGTTGTGGTGGCTGTGCATTGGAGCTAAAGCATATCCTTCCGCCAAGACAGGTTGCGGAGTTGAAAAGGAAGGCAGCAGAATTATTGGAAATTTGTGGCACTGAACAGGTAAGTTTGATGTGCAAGTGCAATGAAACAGGGAAAGGACTGTTAAGAAGAGCAGCGTTTAGGGAAGGATCTGAGGACAATTACTTGTATTGTCCTGCTTCAAAGGATATTCTCGAGGATGAAAAACTTTTTCACTTCCAAAAGCGCTGGGCTAAAGGCGAGCCAGTTATAGTTCGTGATGTTCTTGAGGAGACAACTCATTTGAGCTGGGAGCCGATGGTCATGTGGCGTGCACTATGTGAAAATGTGGATTCAGATATTAGTTCAAAGATGTCTGAAGTGAAGGCTATTGATTGTTTGGCATGTTGCGAGGTTAAGCTCCACTATCCTTCCCTGCACCTATTTTTCAGCCAGGAACACTTGTCAAAGCCATTTGGATGACATAATGAGCAAAATCATCTGTTTTGCTTTATGAGTGATGGAAAAGAAATATGTTCCGCACATCTACTTTTTGAATTTCTTACTCTATACTTGTTATATTTTACTTTTACTCACAGAATGCTGACTTTGTAAGAATATTCAGGTGGAGATTAATACCCGACAGTTTTTTAAAGGCTATATGGAGGGGAGAACATATCATAACTTTTGGCCTGAGATGCTTAAGCTGAAGGACTGGCCTCCATCTGATAAATTTGAAAAAATTTTACCACGCCATTGTGATGAGTTTATCAGAGCACTGCCATTTCAAGAATACAGTGATCCAAATGCTGGAATCCTGAATGTTGCTGCGAAGTTTCCTGAAGAAAAGCTGAAACCAGACTTGGGTCCAAAAACTTATATTGCATATGGTACAAGAGAAGAGCTTGGAAGAGGGGACTCGGTGACCAAGCTTCACTGTGATATGTCAGATGCGGTACATTTTATTTTGTGTAGTAAAAGATGGTTAATTGAATGATGAGCAATTCCGTGTGCCAAAAACTGTTATTTATCTAATCTCAAATTTCTGATTAGTATATGCATCCTGATGTCCAAGAATAAATTTAAGTTGGCGCCTACAGTTCCAAGCAAATTTGTCCTCTTATCACATAAATCACAGGAATCGATAGGTTTGCCAGTTTAAATTATATTATATTCCTTTCAGTTTAAGATGAGATAGCAGAATTTGCCTTTTGGTTGTAGAATGTGCTGTTTACTTGGGAGCATCAGGTTCTTTATTAGGCAAAGAAAGCTGACGGTCCAAGTATTTGACTTTTGTGTGGATCAGCTAAAGTCAATCGTATCTTTATTGCAATATTGTGCTTTGAATTGCATTTCTGTGCTGATGTCTCAAATGTCTATTATCGAGCAAAAATATTCCCTTTCAATTTTCATACCAACTTTCTATGAATTTGTGTTCCAAATTTGCATAATGGGCAGCAATTTAGAGTTTTACTGGAGCAAGGTTTGAGCTCTGAAGGTGCTTGGCATTCAATAGGCCAGAACTTGGAATGCAGTGATTGTTCATAATACATCATTTATACTTGTTGATTTCTTGTCATACTTTTTTTTTTTTAATGAAGGGAAAAATTGTTCTCTGTTGCAGGTGAATATTTTGACACAAACTGCTGAAGTACTATTAAGTGAAGCACAACGCTCTGCCATTGAGCAGTTGAAAATGAAGCACAGGGAACAGGATGAGAAGGAACATTTAGAAAAAGACAAGGTAGACAATCCTCACATTGAACTTGATCAGGGAAATGATCGTTTGAAAGAAGAGATTGATGTCTCAGAAATTAGAGGGCCCCAGCCGCACCCCTCTGAAATTAATGAAAAACTAAAGAACTCTGAAGATGTGTTAAGAGGAGCTGCACTTTCTGGTTTACCCTCAGAAGGGGAGACAGCGGACACAGCAAGTGGTGGCGCTTTGTGGGACATTTTCAGGAGGGAGGATGTTCCCAAGTTAGAGGAATATCTTAGAAAGCACTTTAAAGAATTCAGGCACACTTTCTGTGTCCCCGTAGAACAGGTATATTCTATGGTTCTCTGTCTCTTTTCTTTCAGCCTTGTTCGTTGTCATTGTTACCGAAAATTAACTGGATACAAGTAGGTCGATCATCCAATTCATGACCAATGTTTCTATTTAAATTTGGAGCATAAAAGGAAATTGAAGGAGGAATTCGGTGAGTAATTGTAAAACACTGGTTTTATTTGCTTTTGACGTTTTAGGTCCAATGTATTCTGTATAGTTTGTTAATCACTTTGATTCGTTTACACGCCAGGAGTTGAAGCCTGGACATTTGAACAAAGAGTTGGAGAGGCTGTATTTATACCCGCTGGATGCCCACACCAAGTTAGGAATCTTCAGGTGCGTCCTTGGACTCCATTTTCCTTCTTCAAATATGCAAAGGTTTTGATCTTAACTAAAACTAAAAAAGAAATGGTTTTACTGTACCTTTTCTTACAAAGTACCTTTTAATTTTTTTTTTTAATATTAATTTTTTTTATTGAGTTATTGTAATCATTTAAGTGTTGATTTTTTTTATTATGTTATGTCATCCTCATGACTCGGTACCTAACGAGTTAACCTAGATTGACTTGATTTATTTTTTGTTATTTTTAATTAAAATTTTTATAAATTTCATCGTACATTATTAGGTCTGACAAGTGCGATTAAGAATTGAGTTTTATAAATTGTTTTGATCTGCTCTTTACGAGGTTATCTCAATCCTATGATAAAAGTTGTAGATTTGGTAGATTAACTCATGTTAAATTATGTAATTTTTTTTTTCTATGAAGTTATCTCGATGTAATAACTTAAATCATACGTTTAACGGATTAACTTAAATCCTAATAAAATGGATGTAATAAAAAAAATTCCTACCATCCACTTTGCATGCAAAACGAACAAAACAGAGTTGTCGGTGTGCGTAGTAATGAAATTTTGAACAAGCTGATTTTGATTTTCCACATTAGAATGTGATTGTCACGTGAAACACGCAAACATCACGTGCTAAATATATTTGCTGGAGCTCAAAACATCATTCAAATCCTAAGTGTCAACATCAATAAAAATATTCTTGGCAATGCGAAAATTTAAATTTTCTTCTAAGTCATTAGACGAAGCAACTAGATATAGATTAACTAACTCACCAAGTCGAAAGACATTATTTCTCACAATTAATTTACTATGACAGTTATGTCATAACTAGCCTCACTTAGCCTATGATATGACTTGATGGTGAGCATTAGTGCAACAAACGATAATTTAGTGTGATTTGTACAACTATCTCATAATGATTCGTCATAATTTTTTAAAAGATCAAAAAACATGGTCGTATTTGCATTAAGTTCTTCATTTACTATTGAACATTGACCATTATGACCTTGATTAATTCTCATCGCATCTATAGCTATATTCTTATAAGGATTATTATTGTCATCTACAACTTTATAAATATTGTTAGAACTAGAAGTTGACCCAATCATCATTTCTATCATAGTATCGTGAGGAACATATGATTCTCTGTGTGCATACCAACACGAGTATTTCTCCATGAATTTTATTTTTAGAAGATGAATCATTACAACATCTAGATCGAGAAATTTTTTATTTTTACACCTTTTGCATAGATATCTAATACCCAATCCCCTAATATTTTTTGAATTAGATAGTGTAATTAATAAAACCTTGAACCCATTACAATAATAAATCATTTGCAACCCTTGGGTGAATCTTTATACATCCATAAATGATCATCCATTACTTATATCAAATCTATATAAAATAATAATGACATGTTAATTTGTACAAGGAAAAACTATAAAACAAGTAAATATTTAAACAAAATATATATACTACAAAAATATGCAAAAAAAAAAATATTTTTTAAAATTGAGTTCAAATAAAAAAAAATTGCTTACTAAAAGTGAAGAATCCTTAATTAAATTTAAATCATAACCAAATATTGACAAACACTCGTAATAATTATATTTGTTGTGGAAGATTAAATTGTGTTGAGATTAGAGGCTGTTTTTGTTGTAGAAAAAAATCATTAAAAATAAAATAAAAGAGGAGGGTTGATCGCTATATCATAAATGAAATATTACCGAGAAAATTTTTTCATCAATAACTCCATCAGTCATTTCGGCGGTAAAAATATCACGTCACTATATAATTTACTTTTTTTTTAATCCTATTGTAATATTCTTCATAATTCCCTCGGCATATGCCAAGGAAATTTTTTCATTGGTATATTTACGGATGTCATTATTTTGTTTGACTTTTTTTTTTCTATTCCTTATTTTCTCACTGCAATTCTCTTGGTACATACTAAGAGAATTTTTCTGTCGATATTTACGATAAATACAAGGATGGACAAGAAGAAATTATATCGGTAAAGGTAATTGTAATATACCAATAGAAAAAATTTCACCAGTATTTTCATTTATATTTATCAATTTTATAGGAGTAGATGGACAAGAAATTGCTGCATATCTTTTATTGTATTGTTGAACAATGTCTGAATTGCTTATGTTTTATCCATGCAGTCTTGTACTAAAGTTGCTGTAGATTTCGTCTCTCCTGAAAATATAAAGGAATGCCTCCGGTTAACTGAAGAGTTCCGACAACTTCCGATGAACCACAGAGCTAGAGAAGATAAACTTGAGGTAACTTCTTTCCTGAAACATATTTTGCATGGATTCCATTTTGATAACTTAGCTTCCATGAGTAACGTGGCTTTCTTCTTCCCTTTCATCAATGTGTAACAGATAAAGAAAATGATAATTTATGCAATTGATAAAGCCATTATAGACTTGCAAGAGCTAATGGAATCCCAGCGATGAGGATTTTCTACCTGTTTCAAACAGGCAGGTTTACGACACACATACAGCAGCCATCTCCAACAGGCAAGCAAACAACACACATACAGCGGCCATTTCAATTTTATTTTATTTTTCTTTCCAGATTTCCATAGAAACATTGCCAAGATTCAAGACCAATGACTCTTGGGGAGTGTTTGGCTAATATCTTGAAATACAAAAGACAAAGATAGTAAAGACAGAAGAGATATGTTTCTTTATATCTTTTATTTTAAAAATTTAAAACTTTATATAAAAATTGTTTCAGAGATAAATTTTATTTTATATAATTTTTTTACGTTTCTTGAATTGAATATATTTATATCTTTTTTTCTATGATTTTTATTTCAACACCTCAAATTTGTTTGAGAGGTGCTAGCTAAACAATAATTTCAAGTGACGCTCCTTTTTTTGAAAGTTCAAGATTTAATAGCCATCTAATAAAGAATAAAAACCAAATTTACTTCAATGTAGACTAAGTTCTTATGTTAGCAGCCAATGATTTTAGAAAATAGAAGATGCATTTATTAATTGGAAAAAAAATTATTTTCTGGAAAATACATTTTTTATTATAATTCATTTAATTTCTTATATCGATTTCTTCAATTTTAAGTATAAGTCAAAGAATATCCTAATTATACGAGGTTGAATTAATCAGTACCTCAAAACAAAAAGGACAAATATAGAAAAAATAGAGAGATTTGACACAAATATGATATATTGAAATAGTTTTATAATAAATTTATATATGAAAACTTTCGTATCTGTCTGGGAGTGTGCTTTCAATTATTTTTCAAAATGTTTTTCGAAATGTATTAAAATTATATATTTTTTAATTTTTAAAAAATTATTTTTGAGATTAGCGCATCAAAATGATCCAAAACATACAAATAATAATAATTTTTAGCAAAAATAAATTGAATTTTGGTGGAACGCGGTTTGCACTGCATCCCCAAGCGCTTTCGAATACTTTGAAATTATTGATAAAATGGTGTCCCCCACAACTATAATTGCCACAGTAACCAAACCATAGTTTTAAAACTCGGTCCAGCGGGTCGACCTGGGACTCGATTAATTTAGAGTTGGAACCGGACCGGGTTTATGAAAAAATAAGAGTATTTAAAAACCTAGCTAACCTGATAAACACGACGAGTTGACCTGACAAGATTCGATTGCAACATGTTGACTATTTTTTTACTTTTTATCAAAATAACATTGTTTTGATTTATAAAAAAAAATTAGGGTCGACTCGACCAAAACTCAATGACCCAATTAAAACCCGTAACGCAGGCCTTTGGTCGAGTCGACCACTAAACTGGATTTAAAAACACTGAACCAAATAACCATTTTATAACACAATCCACATTCGTACTAGATTCAAATTAAAAAAAAACTAAAACAAAACCCCTCTTTAAACATTAAACTTGAGGTTCAAATATTTGGAAAACAATTTCACTTTTTAAAACCAAATCATGTTTGACTAAAACCCAAAAGCAAAAGATATAGTATTGAGTGGAATATAAATATTGTTTTACATGACTTGAAATAAATAAATAATTTAATTTTTTTTTAAAAAATAGATATATATCTAACTTATTAACTACAATATAGTTATAAATCATAATGTTCAAGTTCAAGTCATGAATATCCTATAAGTATCCAAAACTCAATTGGATAAAACTTTATATATAAAAAATCACACCCAATCAAGTTTAAATTCTTGCATAAATGGTAGAAAACTTGATCAATGAATATTCATTATCATCCAAGACCCGTTAACTATAACGCTCCAAAGTAGCAAGATTCATTGTAAAGTTCTTCTAACTATATATACTTGAACATAATGACCTACAAAGCTTAAGAATCTCCTATGGACGGATCTATCTAGCAATCCATGTGACTTAAACATAGAGTGTAAATCCTCCTCATTAATTTTGAGATGTTTGGAGTTTGATGGTTAGAGGGTATAATTCTTTTATAGCTATCAAAATTCAAACTTTAAACTTATACCAAACTAGAGGTTTGGATTTAATCTTGGTGTGCTTGGATTCAATCATGATCTTTCATCAACAAAAGCTAGAATATTTTTTTTAAAAATAATATTAGTCAAAATTACATTAATTTTTTTTTTTCAATTGTAAACCTAACTTAAATTATTAAAAATAGAATGATTACAAAATAATAGAACAAATTCAATGAAGGATAAAAAATTAATATTTAAGAAATTTGATTTTCTCATTTAAAGAATGAACTCACCTTATATTAGCAAAATCCCAATCTTTTTCAACCTTTGCAAACTCAATGAAACTAATTCTTCAATATTGATAGAGCTTCATCAAGAACCTCAAGCTTCCTCCATGTTCAAGAGTAGTTGTGGTTGATGAGTCTTATGACTTTTATTTATACTCCAATAATGGATCCACTAGGGTTTCCATATCTTTTCCAAAAGGCAAAATTACCCTTATCAAAACCTCTTTACTTTCTTTTTCCCTCTTTCTTAGATGGACATAAAGGTAATCTAATATAAACTCAGCCGTAATGCAAGCTAACCGACTCATGGGAGGATTTTGCGGAAAAAAACTTATTCCAAGCAAAAATTTGATATCAGTATTAAATAAAATTTAAAATATAAAAATTAATTTGAAATTAAAATAAAATTTAAAATATTTTAAAAATATGGATGGACAGTACCAAACATAAGTTTCATCTTTCCAATCCTTTTTTCATCCTTAGTATCTCATTGTAATGTTTAAGTGCTGAAATGAGAAGGAAAAAAAAAAAAACAACATAAAAAAATTAATTATGACAAATTTGTAACAATGATAGTTAGAGTGAAGTTAACTGGAAATATCCCATTAAAATAGAGGTTTAGATCATGACATTTAAATAATTCGATAAAAAAATAAAAACAAATTATAAAGCCTTTTATTTAAAAAAAAACTCGTGATCCAAGTTATTAAAGGCAAAACACTCTATTTACTAAAACTATGAAGTTTAATTCTCAATCAATCAAATATTAAATGATAAAATTAAAAAAAAATAATTATACAAAAAAAAACATAGCAATTAAAAGAATAAATATCAAAATTAAAATAAAAAATTAATTTTATATTTAATTAAAAAGTGAAATTGAAAAAAAAAATGGATATTTTGATTGAATTTTTTCTTTTTGTTTACATTATGAGGAAGGAGATGCAGGATGATGGAATTTCAATGGGAATTATGGATATGATAGATGATGGGAATGGAAGTGTGGAGGATGGAAAAACAAAAGATAGGTTGTGTTCAACTCTTTAGAGACAGATAACACCATTGTAGAGAGGAATAACAAGGTTTAAACTCACAAATCTCAATGATACAGTCACATCATAAAGAGATTAGAGTTTAGGATAAGTTCACCAATCAATGGAATCCACCAAAGAGATTGGCGGATGGATCACCCATTCAACCTCAGTTCACTTTGTTGCAGTATCTCCTGACCTGTCCTTTTCCTTCTGTAAGAACATTAGTTGCAAAGTACTTTCTTCATGCCACCATGCCCTAAATGACCAGTATCTCTTGTAGTCTATTTTTTATGGTGTTCTGCTGTTTTTGGTGGTTACTTCCATGCTATCTGTAGCTGCATTCATGACAGTAGCAACCTTAAGGTTGCAATAAGTTCCTTGTACTGGCATTCTTAATTAAGGGTTAAGTGATTCTTAATCTCAGAAATGATAGCAAGATGCATTAATTATGAACTGGCATTGATGATCTTTAATGTCATTAAGGTCTGAAGATGTTTCTCAATATAAACAGCAGTACTGGATTGTGTAACTCATTACCCAAGATGGCCACTGATACCTCCAAATTCACCCCTTTAGACATGAAAATATGAAGCAATTCATCAACTGTTATTGCCGGTGAAGGAAGAAGATCATCAGACTGTTTGTTGTTACTAGTGGTAGAGTCTTTCCTTCCTAAAGGGATCTGAATTCGGGGTCCTCCGGAGAATTCCACTGATTCCTTTGCTGCTAATACGTAATATCTGCACAAGATACCTGTCCTGGACACTCAGCTTCCAGTACAGATTTTATATACCCTATTGCTTCTTGCTTTCTGATACCTAAGTTTTTTGAAGAAAACAATTCAGAGTTACCTGAATCCAGCAAGATCGACGCGTCACATCCCTGTATCAAAGAAACATTCAGAAAATTTCAAGTCCTGCGTGCGTACAGAAAGTGAGAGGATTCTCATGCAAGAACAATAAACCTAACTTAATAACACTACTGGTGCCTTATACAAGCAATATCAACCAATCATTTTCAGCTTATAAGCGAATCCATATAATAAATAGGTTCAGAAGAAGAAAGAAGATACAGTAGCAAGGATTATACGAGTCATGACTTGAGTTCAAAATGCAGGACACCATAGAATGAAACCACCATGTTACAATGACATTACCATATTTTTTCTAAGCAGAGAACAAACAAGGAAATATAATTTTTTTTAACCTGAACTTGGCAGTCATGGAGCACGAGCCTAAGAAAAGCAGCTGGTGCTGGATGTTACAGCCTAAGAAAATGTAATATTTTGGTTGGAAAATACGATAAAGCCCTTGGTGGCTTAAAGAGTAAGTATAAATGATTGAAGGGTAGTGTGGTAATTGACCAATAGTTGATAAATATAAATAAATAAAAAAAAGAGGGATCTGAATATTGGAAGAACAAACCGTAAGAGAGAAGGGAGGAAGAAGAAGAAGAAGAGAAAAGAAGGGAAAATAAGGGGAAAAGGAGAAAAGAAGTAGAGGAAATAAGTAAAAAGGTAAGATTTATGGTTTTAAGTGTATAATATGTTAAATTTCGGTTTTGATTAATTTTTAGAGTTTTGAAGTTTGTATTTTGAGTTATTTGATGAATTAATTTGAAGGTTAGGAGTTGATTATTATGGGTATTTGATTAATTAGTTGATTTTGAGAGATTGAATTGAAGGATAATGATTTTGAGTTATAATTTTGTTTAAATGGTGAAATTGTGTTAGAAATCAGGGGATAACAGTAGGTGATCTGTTGAAATTCTGAGTTTGAGGTTGAAGATGACGAAAATTCAGTTTGGTCCCTCAATTTGTGGATATTGCAGTTTAGTCCCTGAACTTTGGAAATTTTACAGATTGGTCCCTGGGGCATAAATTGAGATTCTGAACAGAACTGAGGATGATTTAAGGACAAAATTCCAGTATAATTAATATTTTCAGTTTGGTCCTCCAATTTGACAAATTACGATTTGACCCCTAATATTTTGATAAAATCACATTTTGGACCTTGGGGCATAATTTAAGATTCTGGACAAAGATAAGGACGAATTATGGATAATTTCAGTATGGATATATATATTTACAATTCGGTCCTCAAATTTGGTAAAATTACGTTTTGGTCCCTGTTTTGGAAAATTGTCGTTTTAGTCCCTAAACTCGGGAGATTAAGCCCAGTTTATTTTATGCATTTTTATCTTTTGTTTGATTTGTTTTTGAGTATATTTCATATATTTATTGTAGGTTCTCCTAACGATCCTTAATCGGATTTTCGGGTCTTTTGCCTGACATTCCTTTAGTTCAGTATTTTCCGGGTGAGTGGAATAATCTTTAATATGCATATAATATAAATAAATATGTATGTTGATTATACAATGAGTACGACTAGTAAATTTCTTGAATATTTATATATATTGCTTTATTTTCCGAGTACTCATTTATTCTTGAATTTGCACTCGCAATCTGATAAAGTAAATTCTATTTGATATGATATACGTTTCTTTGATGATTCTGTGAATATCTATTATGCCTTGATATGGGACTTGTCAGTAACTCCATGCTAACGGAGAATAGTTAGCCTGTGTGCACATAGTATTCTGTTACCTAGCTGGTGAGAGAGGCATCAGCCTGTGGTGATTGATCATCCCACAGTGGTCACCGACGGGTGTCATCTGGTCACCGACGGGTGTCATCTGGTCACCTTCGGGTGTCATCTGTTCTCTGACATGTAATCCACTACGTTATGATAATATGCTACGTTATGATAATATGTTTAGTAAGTATATGTATATGTATATGTATATGTATATGTATATCAAGATAAATCATCTTGCAAATAATATCTGAAATATATGAAATGTGTATTAAATGTTATTCCCCTCACTGAGTTGGTTGAACTCACCCTCATTCTTAATATTATTTCAGGTTCCTAGTTTCTGGGACTTTGTTGAGTGTTTCCGCTTCTTCAGTTCTTGTCGGTATGCCTTGCTTGTTCGCGAGGCTTTCCTTTCAGTTTGATTTGATGTCTTAGACGCTCCACTGTTACCTTGTTTTAATTAAGTTTGGAATTAAGTTTGGATTTTGGCAATGTAAATAGTATTATAAATTATTATTTTTGTTTTAATAACTATCTTTCGGTTTCATCAGTATTTGAATAATATAATATTTCTGAATATTATGAGCCGCTGCGTATTTTTTGAACAAGTTGTTCTTTTGATATGTTTGTTCTGAGGCTTAGCGTAGGTGAGGTGTCCTTTCGACACTGCCCCTACGTTGCCGGTCACGGATCCGGGATTCGGGTCGTGACAAAGGTGGTATCAGAGCATGGTTTTATAAAAACCTCATAATCTATTTTATTTATTTATTATTCAAAATTTCGTAATAAGTGGAGCATTAGGATCCGTATCGTTTTGTTTGTTGTTTTTTTGAAATTTTGAATTCTCATCAAGCATGTCTTCTTTCTTGTGATAAATATGCATTTTGTTTTTAGAAATATGCCGAGGGCTAAACATGTAATTAATACCGATGATCAAGAGGACATTCCTATCGCTCAGCTTAGGAAGGAGAGGCGCAAAAAGAGAGTTAGAAACCCTTCGCCTCAACCAATTGAAGCAGAAGTTCAAGATGAGGTTGAATTTGAGGGGGACTATGGTCTGGATGTTGGTAAGAACCAGGAGCAGGAATCCCATGATAGGGTGTCTTATACTGATAGTGCTTTGGATAAAATTGGGCAGGCCATGCAGACCCTGGCTGACCTTTTAACTGAGAAAGAAAAGGAGAAGGATAAGAATGCATCTTCGACTTCCCATACAGTGCATGGGGTGAAAGTGCCATTGGCAGAGTTCCTTAAGTTGGCACCTCCTACCTTTAAGGGTGTCGATAACTCTGAGGATCCACAACAGTTTTTAGATGCAGTGTGGCGCAGGTGTGAGGCCATGGGGTGCACAGATCATCGTGCAGTGACTTTAGCATCTTTTAGGTTAGAAGGCGAGGTGGCTGTGAACTGGTATGAGTCCAAAAGAGGTGAAAGGGCAGATAGTTCTCCACCGATGGAGTGGAAGGAATTTTCTGAGATATTTTTGGAGCGTTTTCTACCTGAAAGTGTGAGGGAAGCTAAATCATACGAGTTTGAGAAGTTGGTTCAGGGTGACTTGACTGTGACAGAGTATGAAGTGGAATTCACACGGTTGTCTAGATTTGCTGGGTATTTGGTACCGACTGAGGAGAGGAAGATCAAGAGGTTTATTCGGGGTCTTAATAACTACCTATTCAAAGCTATTGGGGCTCATGAGTTTAAGACGTACTCAGCCGTAGTGGATCGTGCCCGAGCTATTGAGGCACGAGAGTTAGAGGATGATTTATCAGTGGGTTCAGTCAAGAGGCCCAAGGTGGCAAATCAATTCTCTTTTCATCAGCGGTCTGATACAGGTCCTAACAGGGGACAGGGAGGCCGGCAGGGCCAATTAAGTCAATCAAGGAATTCATTGTCGAGGTCTACTGTTGGGGGGAACAATAGACATAACATGAGTGGAGCTGGTCTGACTCAGAGTCGAAGTATGGTTCAGTTAACACCACAAGGTTCATATGGGAGGCCTCAATGTCAGTCTTGTGGGTCTAGGCATTATGGCACAGTCTGTTATAGGCAGACAGGAGCTTGTTTCGGTTGTGGGCAGACTGATCACTTATTGAGGGATTGTCCGAACAAGCGGTGGTCCAAGCCTGGTGCTTCTGTATCGGTTATATCTCCTACTCAGACTCAGTCAGCTAGTCATTCTGTACTTCGGGGTGGTCGTGGAGCTGGTGAGCGTGGCCAGCGGGGTCGTGGAGTAGGCGGTAGAGGTTTTGCGCCAACAAGTCAGAGACAGGCACGAGTTTTTGCCATTACTCAGCAGGATGCCCAGGCATCCAATACTGTTGTCTCAGGTACACTTTTGATATGTTCCTTCGAGGCTAGAGTTTTATTTGACACCGGGGCTACTCATTCTTTTGTGTCATCATATTTTGCTTTAAGGTTTGCTAAACAACCCATTTTGTTAGAGAGTCCTTTATGTGTGGCTACCCCTTCAGATGAGGTTATGTTTGGGGAATATGTTTATGTTGATTGTGAAGTTGAAGTGCAAGGTAGAAACCTATTAGGTGATTTGGTAATTTTAGAAATAGTAGGTTTTGATGTGATACTAGGTATGGATTGGTTGTCAAGGCATCATGCCTCAGTTGACTGTTGGAATAAGACAGTGGTTTTCAAGCCTGATGAGGAGACAGAGTTTGCTTTTCATGGAGATGGGTTATCATCTCCATCTAGTATTCTCTCGGCCATCACGAGAAGGATGGTACGAAAGGGTATGCAAGGGTTTTTGGCTTATGTGCATGATGTGAATATGGAGGTCTTGGGGATAGAACAAGTTTCGATAGTTAAGGAATTCATCGATGTTTTTCCCGATGACTTACCTGGACTACCTCCCAATAGGGAAATCGAATTCTGTATTGATCTAGATTCAGGAACAAAACCAATCTCTATGGCACCGTACAGGATGGCGCCAGCAGAATTAAAAGAGTTGAAGGAGCAGATTCAAGATTTGTTAGATAAAGGATTTATTCGTCCGAGTGTGTCTCCATGGGGGGCACCTGTTTTATTTGTAAAGAAGAAGGATGGATCGATGAGGATGTGTATAGACTACAGGCAGTTGAACAAGGTCACTATTAAGAATAAATACCCACTCCCTCGCATTGATGACCTTTTTGATCAATTACAAGGAGCTCAATGTTTCTCAAAGATTGATTTACGATCGGGGTATCACCAGTTGAGGATTAGAAATGAGGATATTTCTAAAACTGCCTTTAGGACTCGTTATGGGCATTACGAGTTCTTGGTGTTGTCTTTTGGGTTAACAAATGCACCTGCGGCTTTTATGGACATGATGAACAGGGTTTTTAGACCGTTTATTGATAAGTTTGTTATTGTGTTCATTGATGACATCTTGGTGTATTCAAAAAGTGAAGAGGAACACGAAGAGCATTTGAGATTGGTGCTTCAAACTCTAAGAGATCATCAGTTGTATGGAAAGTTCTCGAAGAGCGAGTTTTGGCTAGAGAGTGTTGGGTTTTTGGGACATGTGGTGTCCAAGAATGGAATAAAGGTTGATCCACAGAAAGTGGAGGCAGTTAAGCAGTGGCCTAGACCAGTTACGGTATCTGAGATTAGAAGCTTCCTGGGTTTAGCAGGATACTACAGGAGATTCGTGGAGAATTTTTCCCGAATTGCTGCTCCGTTGACTAAGTTGACACAGAAAAGTGTCAAGTTTCAATGGTCAGAAGAATGTGAGAAGAGCTTCCTAGAGTTGAAGGAAAGGTTAATTACGGCTCCAATTTTGACAGTACCTTCAGGGTCTGGTGGTTTTACCGTGTACTGTGATGCATCCAGGATTGGTTTGGGTTGTGTTTTGATGCAGAATGGTAATGTGATTGCTTATGCCTCGAGAAAGTTGAAGAAGCATGAGCAAAATTACCCCACACATGATTTGGAGATGGCTGCGGTAGTGTTTGCCCTTAAAATTTGGAGACACTACTTGTATGGGGAGACATGTGAGATATTTTCAGATCATAAGAGTCTTCAATATATTTTTCAGCAGAAGGATCTGAATTTGAGACAAAGAAGATGGATAGAATTGTTAAGTGATTATGATTGCACGATTCAATATCACCCGGGCAAGGCAAATGTTGTTGCTGATGCTTTAAGTCGAAAATCTATGGGTAGTTTGGCTCATATTCAGGAGGTGAGGAGACCCTTGATTAAAGAGTTACACGGATTGTTAGATGAGAGAGTCAGTTTTGAGATTTGTGAATCGGGAGCATTGTTGGCTCACTTTCAGGCTAAGTCAGACTTGGTAGACCGGATTAAAGTAGCTCAGATGAAGGATGAACAACTTTGCAAAATTCGAGATGACTTGGAGTTAGAGAGAGCTCCGGGTTTTGTTATCCACGAAGATGGTGTGTTGAGATTTGGTTCAAGATTGTGTGTGCCTAAGGTGGATGATTTGAAAAGAGATGTGATGATGGAAGCACACCAAACTGCCTATACTATACATCCTGGTTCTAATAAGATGTATAGAGACTTGAAAGAATGTTATTGGTGGAATGGTATGAAGAGGGACATTGCTGAGTTTGTATCTCGATGCTTGACCTGTCAGAGGGTTAAAGGTGAGCATCAGAAACCACCAGGGCTTTTGCAGCCATTGTTGATTCCTGAATGGAAATGGGAGAGGATCACTATGGACTTTGTGTCAGGCTTGCCTCGGAGTCAGGAGGGTTATGATTCGGTTTGGGTGATAGTTGATCGTTTAACCAAGTCAGCTCATTTCTTGCCAGTAAAGGTGACATATGGGTTTGCAAAACTCGCAGAAATCTATGTTAACGAGATCGTAAGGTTGCATGGTGTGCCCATCTCAATTGTGTCTGACAGAGGTCCACAGTTCACTTCTCGGTTTTGGGTGAAATTTCAGGAAGCTTTGGGGACTAATGTTCAGTTAAGTACTGCTTTTCATCCTCAAACAGATGGACAATCTGAGAGGACTATACAAATTTTGGAGGATATGTTAAGAGCTTGTGTGATTGACTTTGGTGTCGGATGGAGCAAATACTTGTCTTTGGTGGAGTTTGCATATAATAATAGTTATCAAGCGAGCATTGATATGGCTCCATATGAGGCTTTGTATGGCCGGAAGTGTAGATCACCTGTCTGTTGGTATGAGGTTGGAGAGAGAAGATTAATGGGTCCTGAGTTAATACAGATTACTTCGGATAAGATTAAGGTGATTCGAGATAAGCTTCAAACAGCTCAGAGCAGACAAAAGAATTATGCGGATAAGAGGAGGCGTAATCTAGAATTTTCAGTGGGTGACAACGTGTTCCTAAAAGTCTCCCCAACTAAAGGAATATTCAGATTTGGGAAGAAAGGAAAGTTGAGCCCTAGGTTTATAGGGCCCTTTGAGATCTTGGAAAGAGTAGGGGTAGTGGCATATCGGCTTGCCTTGCCACCCAATCTATCCTCCATCCATCCGGTATTTCATGTTTCCATGCTAAGGAAGTATATGCCAGATCCATCACATGTGTTAGAGGTTCATCCTATTGAATTGAGAGATGATATGGTTTATGAGGTGCAACCGGAAGCTATAATTGACCGACAAGTGAGGAAGCTTAGGTCGAAGGATATAGCTTCAGTGAAAGTGAAATGGAAAGGTCATTCACGTGAGGAAGCGACCTGGGAGCTCGAGGATAAGATGCGTGAGGAGTATCCTCATCTTTTCAATAATCTCGGTAAGTATTCAATCTTTTCTATTAAGTTTCGAGGACGAAACTTTTATAAGGTGGGGAGATTGTAATATTTTGGTTGGAAAATACGATAAAGCCCTTGGTGGCTTAAAGAGTAAGTATAAATGATTGAAGGGTAGTGTGGTAATTGACCAATAGTTGATAAATATAAATAAATAAAAAAAAGAGGGATCTGAATATTGGAAGAACAAACCGTAAGAGAGAAGGGAGGAAGAAGAAGAAGAAGAGAAAAGAAGGGAAAATAAGGGGAAAAGGAGAAAAGAAGTAGAGGAAATAAGTAAAAAGGTAAGATTTATGGTTTTAAGTGTATAATATGTTAAATTTCGGTTTTGATTAATTTTTAGAGTTTTGAAGTTTGTATTTTGAGTTATTTGATGAATTAATTTGAAGGTTAGGAGTTGATTATTATGGGTATTTGATTAATTAGTTGATTTTGAGAGATTGAATTGAAGGATAATGATTTTGAGTTATAATTTTGTTTAAATGGTGAAATTGTGTTAGAAATCAGGGGATAACAGTAGGTGATCTGTTGAAATTCTGAGTTTGAGGTTGAAGATGACGAAAATTCAGTTTGGTCCCTCAATTTGTGGATATTGCAGTTTAGTCCCTGAACTTTGGAAATTTTACAGATTGGTCCCTGGGGCATAAATTGAGATTCTGAACAGAACTGAGGATGATTTAAGGACAAAATTCCAGTATAATTAATATTTTCAGTTTGGTCCTCCAATTTGACAAATTACGATTTGACCCCTAATATTTTGATAAAATCACATTTTGGACCTTGGGGCATAATTTAAGATTCTGGACAAAGATAAGGACGAATTATGGATAATTTCAGTATGGATATATATATTTACAATTCGGTCCTCAAATTTGGTAAAATTACGTTTTGGTCCCTGTTTTGGAAAATTGTCGTTTTAGTCCCTAAACTCGGGAGATTAAGCCCAGTTTATTTTATGCATTTTTATCTTTTGTTTGATTTGTTTTTGAGTATATTTCATATATTTATTGTAGGTTCTCCTAACGATCCTTAATCGGATTTTCGGGTCTTTTGCCTGACATTCCTTTAGTTCAGTATTTTCCGGGTGAGTGGAATAATCTTTAATATGCATATAATATAAATAAATATGTATGTTGATTATACAATGAGTACGACTAGTAAATTTCTTGAATATTTATATATATTGCTTTATTTTCCGAGTACTCATTTATTCTTGAATTTGCACTCGCAATCTGATAAAGTAAATTCTATTTGATATGATATACGTTTCTTTGATGATTCTGTGAATATCTATTATGCCTTGATATGGGACTTGTCAGTAACTCCATGCTAACGGAGAATAGTTAGCCTGTGTGCACATAGTATTCTGTTACCTAGCTGGTGAGAGAGGCATCAGCCTGTGGTGATTGATCATCCCACAGTGGTCACCGACGGGTGTCATCTGGTCACCGACGGGTGTCATCTGGTCACCTTCGGGTGTCATCTGTTCTCTGACATGTAATCCACTACGTTATGATAATATGCTACGTTATGATAATATGTTTAGTAAGTATATGTATATGTATATGTATATGTATATGTATATCAAGATAAATCATCTTGCAAATAATATCTGAAATATATGAAATGTGTATTAAATGTTATTCCCCTCACTGAGTTGGTTGAACTCACCCTCATTCTTAATATTATTTCAGGTTCCTAGTTTCTGGGACTTTGTTGAGTGTTTCCGCTTCTTCAGTTCTTGTCGGTATGCCTTGCTTGTTCGCGAGGCTTTCCTTTCAGTTTGATTTGATGTCTTAGACGCTCCACTGTTACCTTGTTTTAATTAAGTTTGGAATTAAGTTTGGATTTTGGCAATGTAAATAGTATTATAAATTATTATTTTTGTTTTAATAACTATCTTTCGGTTTCATCAGTATTTGAATAATATAATATTTCTGAATATTATGAGCCGCTGCGTATTTTTTGAACAAGTTGTTCTTTTGATATGTTTGTTCTGAGGCTTAGCGTAGGTGAGGTGTCCTTTCGACACTGCCCCTACGTTGCCGGTCACGGATCCGGGATTCGGGTCGTGACAGAAAATGCCTAGCATTTCTTGCCTAACTATAGTTTACACATTTGGACACGAAGATTTATAGTAATCATATGTAAGCTGGGATTGGCCAACACCAACTTTGATCGCTAACACTACCACTACTAACATAAAAATCAGAGAAACATTTCCCATTTTCTCAACTCTGTTTCCCTCCCCAATAAGCTAATGGATTAGTGGTGTGAGATGTGAACTTACATAGTTGCAGGGAAGACTAAATAGTAGTGGTATCTAGCCAAATTGGCCTTGTTTTGACAAGTGAAATATGAACTAGGCAAGCCAGCAATGCCATTGCTGGCTTTTGGGCCCTTGCCTAGCTTCAGACAAACTTATCTTTCCATTCATAAATAACCGTGTTGCACAATACGATCTTTCTTCCTTTCTTGTTTGCAGTCCTATCTGCAACTTTTCTCATCATTGACTTTTTTCAGCTAATTAGTTAGCTGGTTGTGTCCTTGTTAATGCATACTAGAGAGAGCAAGAGGACCCGATGCTGGCCAGACTGATAAATGGCCTATTTAAAACCATCTCTCCTTTTTTTGGGTTCTGGGGAGAGGCTCGAACGTGAGACTTTTTACAATAAGGGAGAAATGAGTAAAAGTTGAGCTACAATTTCTTGAAAAATGCTTCCATTGTGAAGTCCTAGTCAATTGAATCAAAAGTCCTGACATCCACTTATTTGCCTGATCACTTAATGAAGGTCTGCAAATTAGTTGTCTGGTGGAAGATCAATGGAGAATGCATCCACAAATTGCTGTCATATTGTATACTAGCATCTGCCATAACCGAAGTCAACAAAATTGCTTTAAATGCTAGAGTACGATGCAGGTGGTAGTTGTTATATCGCCACACAGGAGAGCCAAAGGCAACCTAAGCACAAGACGTTTAACAAATTGCAGAGGGAAGAATTGGATAGCATAATTGAGTAAGTTAAAGAATGAATTAACTAGGATCAAAACTCAGATTCGAAATGGTTGTGTTTCAACGTGCTACATTGGATTTCCTCAGAATTACCTAATCTATTCGAAGTTTTGATTAACCTGAGACCTCATGAGGCCTTCTCTCCATCCTCTCTCGCGAGCCCTAAACTCCCATTTTGCACTAAGTTTCCTTTGTTCTTGTAATACTTCTTCAGCTCTTTCTCTTGCCGCTTCGCAGGTATCCATTCCAAAATTGCATTTCTCTGCCTCTTTCTGGTACTGAGATGTCATTCTCTTAGCCTCCAACAGCGCCACGTCTGCACGCTGCTGTTTTTTCTGAGCTTCTTCTTCATTTAACCTCAGTTCCTCTGACAACATATCTGTAAAACTTTTCTCGATCTCATGGCTCACTTCAGGATCATGCTTCATACAATCTAAAAGATTAGAAAGACATAACAGAAAATGTCAAAGGTCAAGAAATGGTACAGCCCACTGTAGATAATAACATTCATAGAATGGTGAAAAAAGCAGAATCACATCAATTTTCTTTCCTTGCATCCCGAAACATTAGAACTAGCATTTTTCAGAATTACCAAGTATCATCGTGTACACTAGACATGTCGACATTGACATCCTAACAGGTCTTAGATGTCTGAAGCTGACGAAACACTAATTCTTCTGTAGAAAAGCAAGGCTCTTCATTTTTCTTCCTTGCAAGATTTAATGTTGTTCTATTCTATAGGGACTAGGGAGCAGGCAGCAATGAGAGTAGATAACCATTGTTATGACTTGAAAGTATCCTGGATAAAGCTATTCATGTGTACAAGTACCAAATATCAGCCAATGAGCTATAACTCTTGCCTGGAATTAGTGTCCCCCTCCCCCCCACGAGATCTCGAGTTTGAACCTCTCCTTTATAACGAAAGAAAAAAAAAAGGTACCATTTATCAGTTTTAGTTTGTTCCTTAACAGCCTTTTCATTTTCTTCTGATACTTTACAGGTAATAACCTTAAATCTAGACTGCTAAAGCATCCCTAAATACACATCATTCGTCAAAATACAAACAGAATTTAAATTTCAGCAATACCGAGAAAATTGATTTTCATAAAATTCTGGCTCATTATATCTTAGAAATCCCTTTCCACATGGCCTATGGGGAAGATAAACTAACCTGTAAAGGAGCTGTTGCTCAATCCTGAAACGAAACGGACAAGAAAATCATCATGAAAAGCAACAGTAGAGTTGGTAGTTAGCCAGTACTGGCATCACTTAATACAACAATATCCACAACATCAAGAACAAATCCTCCAGGATCATCAGAGCAAACTAGAAAAAATACGTCAAACAAGCAGGTCATGGTCATTATCTAAAAGAAAATTAAACTTTTTCCTTGACAAGGAACTGGGATTTTAACAGGGATATGTAAGAAATTCCAAACATACTCCAGATTCATGTTTTGAAATTGTTTCAGCATATTCACAGCTATAACAAGTTAACAACTGAGTAACCTCCAAGTAATTGAATTGTACCATCAGATCAGACAACTTAACCCACTAAAGCCATCTACAGCCCCTAGTAATCAACATTTCCACATATAGTAGAAAACTAAAACCTTATTCTTCTCCCAATTGAAAAAGAAAACTACAAAAATCAGTGATCCACAATAAACACACATAAATTAGCAAATTTTATGCCTAGAATCACACAATCAATCCACTTTTAGTAGTAAATTCAATGCCCCATCAATGCATTTTGGACCCTTTTATCACCCCTTGAAAATCCAACCACAAAAACATAAGAAAATCTTGCACACATACAAGATTCATCAATTAAAAACCAAAACAAACTCAAACCAAAAAGGGAACACAATCAAACAACATGCACATCCAAGCATGTATATTTACATACCTTCAGGGAGGGTAAGGAGGGGTTGAAAAGAGCAATCACAGGAGCAAGGATGGCAACGAAAGGTAGAAGAACGAATCTTGGCCGTTAAAAATTCAGAAAGATGCCAATACAGAGGTCGGCCAACAATGTAGCCAACAAGGAAAAATCCCATGATAACCATCACCACCTTTATGGCTGCCTTTAGCTTAGGGCCTCTGCGCCTTTTGTTGTAGTAGTATTCATTCATCATTCGTTCTTTCTTACTTGGGACAGAAAAAAAAGTGTAAAAGATTTGGATTTGAGGCAGTGAAAAGATATGCTAAGCTATGTAATGCTTATCATCTGGTAACTGCTTTCTGTTCTATGATGATGATGATCAAGTGTTTATTTTTATTTTTTCTTAATTATCTGAATTTTGGAATATATTTCCTTTAATTTCTCTCACTGAAATGGTAAAATTCTCCTGGAAATACGGTATTGGCGCCAAGCAAGGAACTTTAGACGTGGTGTCCTTTCTGATCGGTGGTGTTTATCACTTTTGTAGTTTTTGAGGGATTTAAAAAATGAGAAGTTAGCATGTATGCGGTTTGGTAGTCTGGTGAGTAGCAAATGAAAGTAGAAACTTCTTTTCGTCCACTGTTTTCAAATCTGAACCATCCAACGGGGTTGACTCGGGTTTTAGGTCAGATTAAATTTTAATAAAAATATAAAAAAGTTAATTTGGTATAACCAGATTAAAAATTAAGGTTGATTTATGATCAAACTAATTAAAAAAATCCAATCAAAACCCATTTTTTTTTTAAAAAAATTATTTTTAAAATAATATTAATTTTATTTTTATAAAATAAAAAAAATTATATCAATCCAGTTAACTCACTTGATCATAGTTAGCTCACTTGACCATAACTTGAAACTTGTCTTGAACCAATTCAGGTTGAAAAACCAAAGTTTTATCTCTATCATAATTCTATCATAATTTTTAAAATATTTACTTAATTAATGTACATATCAATCAAGTCCACCCAAAACTCTATGTTGAATTTTTTTTTTTTTTTTTTTGGAATTAGCACCAGGTATCCGGGCTGAAACCCGACTAATCCCAGGAAGCATAGGTTCTCGGCAAGAAGTTTCCCACAAGTGCACCATAGTTAAATCAAGGGCTTTGCCCAAGTCCGATGGCCCCATGGAATTATTTGCACCAGGCAAGACTCGAACCTGGAAACTTGGAGAGGAGCAAACTGTCAAGTCCCAACTTTTATCCGCTAGGTCAACCCCATGGGGTTCTCTGTTGAAAACATGATTACGAGAAAGCAATAATTTATGCCTTTTCTTGTATGTACTTCTTAGAACTGCAGCCACGCTAAACACACTGCGAAGGTTACAAGGAGAGTTTTTGTTATGAGTGAAAAACCTAGAGTTATTGTTCATGTCAGTCATGGTTCTGCCAAGAAGTTCTGGTTAGTTATACACATACTGGAAGAAAACTGGTTAGAATAATTTCATGAAGCTGGCTGGTTTTGAAGGTTCTACGACCCAGCTTCAAGTTTTCATCAACTACTTTCTTCTAGCATAATTTTCAACAGGTAAACTTCCCTTCAGAATAGTGGTGATCATCAATAGGCCCAGGCTTCACACATTTATTCACAGCTTTGTGTTAACAAGGTTTCTGGCATTTTGTCATCAGCTATAGGATATCTTCAGCGATGATACCACTGAGTTCCAAAATTCATTCGGGAATGGACAAACTTAACCTGGTGAATCCATTTCACAAACAAAATGATGTAAAGTATCACGGTGGAACATTGCAAGTACCGTTTGTATAGCCATTTTGCAAGTCGATCAAAATACTGAACAAGCAACTGATGAGTATCATTCAGCTGTTCAATCTACATACAGCAGCGTGATTCACACTTACAGATTTGTCTAAGCTTTCTTGTAATCAATGCATCAAAGGTCAAGGATAGATGCCATTAATTTGCCACGTGAATATGATTGAACAAACAAGGAAGCAAATGGCACCCTGTGTTCATTTCTTTTTCGGATACTCCCTAGGCCCAAATATGGTAGAACCAATTCTCACATTCGTACTCCCCATTTCAATCTGCAAAACAAGTGGTAGCTATTAGTTGGATAATCTTTAGACAGGATGTGTTATAATGAATCGAGGGGTGCAATTTCCACATCATTGATGATAAAAACAAAAATTATTGCTACAAGCCAGTATCACTCACAGCTTGCTCAAAGTCATTAGACATTCCCATTGAGAGCTCGCATTGCTCTTCTGGTATACCAAGGGCCTTGCAAACCTCGTTTCTGCAGTTTGCCAGTGCCTGATAATACAACAAGGTTTGATATCAGAAAATCTAAAGCGCACACAATGCTGTGAAAAAGTAAGAGGAAAAAAGTAGGGAACCTAAAAGTGAACAAAATATGCAACTACCACCTTGAAGTTTTCTGGGGTTGAGGTATAGTCAAGCATTCCTATTGTCATTAGGCCACAAAACTGAAGGTTTGTGCAACTCTGAATAACATGTTTTGCAAGTTCCACACAACCTGAGGGCTCAACACCAGATTTTGCTGCAACAATACAACATATATAAAACAACAGCCAAAAATAGTAGATCATTACCAACTGCTCTTAAGAGATCCCTAAACTAGTAGAATTCTACAACTAAACAGGATAAGGCAGTTGAAAGAAATTCAATCCAAATAAGAGCAAATTGTTGTAAATCATACAATAAAAAATTGCCCCGAGAACAAATTGGCTCCCAACCATGACTCGAACAACAAGGAGACAGTTCAGCAGGTAACAGTTTTTTAGCAGAACCAGATTCCGGAGGAGGTATCCGGCTGCATGCTAAAAAAGCTACAGAGGATATTTAAGGTGACAAATTTTCATATACTAGACAACCTGTTTTAAAAGAGACTCCTAAATAATAATAGATGCATAGCTCAGAGGCAGTAGCATGAGAAGCAGCATCAGAACCTGAACGCCACTCAAAAGTAGAACAGAAAGCAGCATCAGAACCTAAATGCCACTCAACCTACAATGTTAAGGTGTAAACACCAAGCGCAAATAACTCCTGGCTACTTTCTCGACATCGGAACAAATTTATGAACTTTTCTTTTAAATGCAAAATCCTAGGCCATTTCATATAGAAGCCATGCTCTAAACCAAACAAAATGAAACTACGACTTTTTTCACAAGTCCACAATGAAGACAAAATTTAAGGTAAAATCATGCACTTATAGAAGCTAGAGAACAGCCATTGAATTATGAACACACTACTCAAACCTCCAAGAGGAGCAAGCATACGCTAGTCAATATCATGTTATCTAAACACAAAATATAGAACAGAACTAATTAATACATGTAATGGTGCTGCCTTGGAACTAATGTCAAATAAAATTACTTAGTTATCCCAAGTCAGCAATATTAATTAAGGCCATCAGCAATAAACCTACATATTTAATTCACTCACATTCTTCACCACTGGTATTCACTTGGACTAAGACCTTCAGGGGCTTCCTTCCCAAGTTCCCAACTGCTCGATCAAGATGATTGGCAATCTGCAAATAACATAAATTAAGCTTTCATAAATTCATAACAGAACATATAAACTAACAAGCTTGAACAGTTAGAAAGGCCCTCAAGCAGAGCTTCATAAATCAATAAAATGCAAGTGTTCATAAAAAAAAGTCATTACCTTTTCATCATCCACACTCTCTACCATATCAAGGTTTGGTACACTAGCTGCACAACACACAATCACCCATAAGAAAACACAATAAAACACCACAAACCCAGAATTTCAAAACCAACAAAGACAGCAAATGAACCATACCCAGTAAAGGTTTCACTTTATTACTCTGCAAATTCCCAATGAAATGCCACTCTATATCCTCTGGCAACTGCATTATTTCATCACCAGATTCAACCAAGAAAATTTCACATCTTTAATCAATCATCATTACCATAATTATTTAACACAAATTAATACAAAAAGATTCAAACTTTAAGAACCTGGGGTGCCTTTTCTATGAATTCTTGAGCATAGTTTTCACCAAAACAACGGTGACCCACATCGTATACTTGTTTGATTAGAGAGACTGGTTTGGTCTTACTAACAGCCACCACTCTGATCTGCTGGGATCCACGACCTGCCTTCTCTGCTGCTTGAGAGACACGCTGAAGCACTGATCGGAGCGCAGCCGCTGCGACTTTGTCCATAGCTACAGGTATTGCTGACATATCAGAGACTTGTTCTTGTTTTTGTTTTGTGGTACAGTTCTTATCTGTGGTGCTGGGTTCTTCTTCTTCTTGTCTGTTCATTTTTTTTGTGGTCTCTCTCTCTCTAAAATCCTTTGATATTTGGTTGGTAATTGCTAGCTAGATTAATGGTATGAAACGTTGCGTTTTAGAATATTTGCTTGCAATATTTTATTCATTTTTCAAGGTTTTTTGTTTTTTGCTTGTTACAACTTGTAAATTAACACGTTACTGAAATTTCTCTAGTTTAAACCAGTGGTATTGTAGAAAATGCCCTTTGTAATATATTTTTTTTTACAAACAATTTTCATCTAAAATTGTCTTCAATGAACTAAGATTTTAGTTCAAATAATTATACACACACACACACTCACACTGTACTGATATTTTAGTTAAAATTATCCATACACCTTAATACCTCAATAACAATGAGATTGTTCAAGTTGAAATTTTCCCAGTAATGAACAGATCCAGTAAAATTCATGTGGAAATATTAGGATTGATGTCCAACGCCATCTACCGGTGAATTCTAGGCATGACAAATCGAAGAATCTCCAGCAGTAGAGCACTAAATGATAAAACTGAAAGTATTCCTACATAAATCCATTTCCATTTCTCAGAATGGTCTTTATGATCAATCCCTTGAAATATGTTTGCTACAATCATGGAAATCAATAGATATCCTAGGATTTTATGGTATATCTTCCACCACCTCCTGCATCCATTCTCTCTCTTCGGTTGCAAGTAGAGAGCAAGCATCTGCATCACAATAACAATGGCGACGTCGGAGATCAATAAAGCAAGATTGCTCAAAACAAGTAGAGGGACTGCAAGTCGAGGCTCACCTGTGCAGTTGCAAATGTGAAAATAACGATGCCAAGAATCCTGTGTGCTCTCAAGCTGTATTGCTTCGAGGAATTCCCAAGCCACATCCCAAAGCTCCATCCCACTGCACCAATAATATATCCCAAAGTTTGACACAGAACATGAAGTTTGTACCATTCCTCACATTTCAATGGAAATTTCCTGAAGGATCTTGCAACAATCGCACCCACTGGCAAGAGTGTTCCCCATCCTATGATGTTTAGAACCCCATGAGTCTGTTTCATGTAGATCGATCACATTAGTAATGGCAAGACAAGTTCATCAAGGAAAAATGAAAACAAAAACAAGAGTTAAAGCACATGGAACTCTTTATTTTTCTGCAAATTATGTTGATGTAACTTTCCTTACATTCCTAAGATGGCGTCTGTGACGCAAAGCAACTTGACCACTCCATGATCTTAGGTTCGTCGTCTCTGCATTCTCAGTACCTCGAAGAGAAGTATGATCATCCCTTTGTGGTTTGATGTTTTCCACACTGGAGCTGACCTGCCACTCATGAGTTCTTCTCACTTTTGTCACAAAAGAACCCTCGCTGCATGAAGAGCTTTGGACACAAAGGATTAAACAGAGGATTACAAGACAATGAGAGCTCATGATCTCTCACTGGCTTGACAATGAAGGATTTCATTGTGCTGCAACATATAAAACTGTATAAAAAGTTCATGTCGCCATAGACGTGTTGCAGAATTGATGTAATGACATCAATCATTCCTTGATGTACTTCCTGTAACTTGTCAGAATATGTGCTTTTCTTAACAACATAAAGAATCCTGTCTGCCTTGAACCAGTGGTGCACAGGACAAGATAGATATTATTCTGATTTGTATCAGTCCTTTTGCAATCATTGCGATTTGCTTTTCTTTCTATATGTTTGGAATATAAAATTTGAGGTGGATGGAAAATCTAAATCTAAATAAACTAGTTTTAATATATAATTTTTATATATTTTAATAAAAAAAAATTTATATAAAACTTTTTTAAACTTAAAATTTACATATATTCACATTATTATATATTTATTTTTTATCAAATAAATAGAGATGGTGAGATTCAAACTCGTAACTAATTGATTATTAAGACTCTAGGTAATACCATGTTAAAAAACCAATTCAACTTAACAGGAAATCATAGGATATGATTTATATTATTTTTTAATACTATTATAATTAATTAATTGATTAAAACTAAAAACAAAAATTGATAGAAAAGTTAGGAAGAGAGCTTGAGAAAAATCGGGATAATCTTCCATATAAGTGAAAGATTCATTTATCAAATTATAAAATTCTACTTAAAAATAAATTTAAAAAATCTATTTATACAATTCGTAAGTCTAAATCTCAATCCTTAAAAAAAATCTTATAAATAATTATATAGTTAATATAGAATCTACCTAACATCAAGATCATGAAACAGATAATTTTGATTAGTCAATTGCAGATCTGACATAATAATACTATATGTATTGTTTAGCAAAGTTATTTATGGACCAATGAAAAGGGGTATTGATTATGCAGAATGACCGATTTTGATGAAAAAACTCATAAATTTTGATCTAAAAGTCAGATCGTGCTTAAATTTAGTTAAGAGGTGTCACTACTCGATGTCGTGATGTGTTTAAAAAAGAAAAGAGCAAAACCATATATATGACATCTTATTTTTATAGGGGAAATGTTTTATTTAAGAAGTTACCACTTAATATTATAGTCACTATGAACTATAACCGATCAACAAAGATTTTATAATATGAAACTAGTTACACTAAAGGAAAAAAAAAAACTATCACCCCTTAAACATCTTACTTAACTTAGACTGCATTGCATATTTTGTCTTAACTTATTAATGGTTTGTTGTGCTTTGCTATCATGGTTCACCTTTAATAATCATGACTTTGACGTCAATAAATATTCAACTAAAAATACTTCCAACTTTGACATTAATAAATATTACATGTAAAAGGTCTGATATTTTTGATTTTAGTATCAATGAATATTGAGGTAAAAGTTATTTTTAATTCTAACGCTGATATTCCTAACTCTAGTGTCAGTAAATATTAAAGGTTTTTCCAATTCTAACATGGATGAATATAAATATTTCTAACTCAATTATCAGTGAATATTAAGATAATATTTATAATTTTGGTATTAGTGGATATCAATCCAAGTTAATATTATTGACTCTAGTGCCAATGAATAAAAAAAATATTTGAATTGAAAATTTTTATTTTTCTTAAAAATTCAAGGTGGTGGCTCGCAATGAGTCCATTTACCTTAAACATGGATGACAAATATTTTTTATTTACAAAGATAAAATTGATGGTTTAATATTTTGAAAATTCAGGTATGTCACCTTAATGAGCCTTTTAATTTTAAGCAAGTCCTTATTAGTTTAATAAACTTCTTATTAAGTCCAAATATACATGCAAAACATTTTTTTTTATAAAAATCCTTAAAAAATATTTTAATAAATATTAAAATATGCAAAGGTATTTTTTGACTTTGATCTTTTTGTGAAAAAAGGCTAATATAAACCCGAATAGATGCAAAAACATTTTTAGCATTTTGTTTTCCTACCATGAAAAAAAAAACTTTGATGAAAAACTCTAATTAATTAATCTATGTTTTTAAATAAAAGGGAAATTGACAAATACTATGCAAATGATTACCAAACATTACACACGAGTCATAATTCTAAGCATGCAAAAATTAAAGAATCTTAGTTTGTAATTAAAGACCTATTTTATTGTATTTCTTTTACCTCTAGCTTGTAATTAAAAGTAAGAAGTAATTCGCTATAAGGCAAAGGTCCAAACATGATATTAAATCCATAAACTCATTAGCTCAAATATTACACTAGAAATATTACAATAATGATTATTTTTTAAAATATTTTTAATTAGAAATATATTAAAATATTTTTTATTTTTTTTAATTTTTTTTAATAAAAAAATAATATATAGTCCATAAACTCAAACCATGATTTATTATATTATAACATCAGCCCATCAAACAAAAGTAAGAAAACCCAAATCCACAAATACTTTAAAATTAAATCACAGGATGATGAAAAGATCGCAACAAAAAATTCAAGCCGGATTACAGGACCTTCAGTGTCCAATACCCAGTACTCATACCAAACCCAGAAATATGAACTTCAAGCAAGACGAAAGTCACAAGCATCCTCTCATGTTTATGTTTTTCAAGTCAGTGTCATAGCTAAAAGATATCAAACAACAAACAATTGAAGGGTGGGTAAGCATGTGAATCTTTTCACCTCATGTTGTCATAACTCAAACCATTAAGCTTACTGTCATAAGAGCATTCAATTTATATAGATTTCAACCACACTCAACCACAGCTTTCTGATGCAGAGATTGGTAATCACGTGGTAAAAATCTAGATGAAAATATGCTGCT
Organism: Populus alba x Populus glandulosa; assembly: GCA_033617975.1. Classification (NCBI taxonomy): domain Eukaryota; kingdom Viridiplantae; phylum Streptophyta; class Magnoliopsida; order Malpighiales; family Salicaceae; genus Populus; species Populus alba x Populus glandulosa. Next base: position 390,819 of record CM066146.1, read on the forward strand.
ACCATGGGAACTTAATCCAAAGCTTTTGAAGCGCGCCAAATAAAAGCCTACCGTTATTGACGTAAAGGAAATTAAGCATGATCTCATTCAGCAAAGAAAATTTATCCAGCATGTTCACATGAGAGGAAAAGAAAGCTTTCCTAGCATAACAGTAAGCTTAAGCAAAAGGTACGAGGGAGAAAAAGGCTAAAGAGATCATACCTATCACAGTAGCAGTAACTTGGAGGTTTGATAATTCTGTCTCCAACAGTTTGACATTTAGATTCTATCCAAGAAACCCGTCCTCTCTCCCTCATCTTTGATCTTCATATCTTTTAAGATGGAATGAGACCTTGTTGATGGAGATCCCAACCGCTCAAAAACGCTCCATATTTGGTGAAAAGAAAACACCCAGAGTCCTGTGATTTTCTGTACTGTTGAAGACAAGTTTTTTTCATCTCAAGAGAGCATTGCAGGGGCGAAGAAAACGGAACATACCGGTGGGATTTGAAGTAGGTAATATGGGCTATGATTATGATTTGGGGAAGATTTGGTGCGTTTTGGTGGGAAGGTTCAAGGCCATTTTGGTGGCTTCTTGGACAGCTTCTCTGGTTCAAAAGAGAGAAAAATAAATAGTATTTTCATGACATGTCGTTTAGGATCTTGCTTTAAAGTCAGATGACAAGTCGTTTGATAAAACAAATTAGGTTAAATTAAAATTGTTTTTTTTTTTTTTAACTTTCAATTAAGTCTAAAATTGTCCTTATCTTTCGTAACCTTTCAAATATTACTCCTAGAATTTTGCAATTGAACTCTTAGATTTATGCATTCCTTACAAAATAGTCATTGTTTTTAGATTTATTCAATTTAGTCTTCAATTAACTCTTCAAACTTCTAATTCTTTCAATTTTACCCTTAATTAAGTCAATTAAGACCTTTCAAAGTTCAATTAGGTCATTGGATTTGTTCAATTTTTACAATGTTGCTACCATATTCAACTTTCTTTTTAATTAAGCCTTTATTTTTTAAAACTGGTCCGTCAAACTTTGCAATCTTGTCCATGCTAGTTCTTAAATTTTTAATTTATGTAGTATTGACAAAGTTTTCAATTAATTTTTCAATATCTATTCAACAAAATCCTAAATTATGTATTGACCTAACGTTTTAAACAATTGTGAATGTATGATTGATTTGAAGTATTATCTTTTTTTTTTCTTTTTTTTTTTGAAAGAAAAATAATTTTTTTCAAGGAGATATAAAATTAAGTTATGACAAGAAATTTCAAAACCTCAATTTTAAAGGAGAGTATGCTTTCTGTAATCACTTAAGTTTTGAAAAGCCCTCAAATTAATTAGTCCTATAAAATGCTATTTAGGCTAGTTTTATTATTTTTAGATTAATCAAATACTAGAAACAATGGCGTAAAATTAAAACTAGTTGCTTGGAGTAATTTTGCTATCTATTTGACCTTTTTTTTGTCCTACGGAGGCCAACTTTTCTTTAAATTTAATCAACTATTCTTCTTTAATGATATTTAGTCATTTCTAAGCATTGTAATGAATCAAGACGACACAGAGAAAGCAAAACTTGTAAATTCAATTTCCTAATGTCAACTCTCTTACAAAAACTTGTCTATAAAAGCCTATCAAAACAATTCCCATCCAACTAATCCTTGTTTCATACGAGCTAGTAACCATGAAGATGCTAAAGCTCTTCATTGCTCTCTCAACACTAGCTAGTACAGTTACAGCTTTGCATTTGGACAGTTACAACGAAAATCCAAACAGGCAAAGTGAACTCTTGTTGTCCGAAATCCAAGAAGTGACTTCTTTACGAGGGGTTGGTCGCGTCCTGTCTCAACAAAACCTGATAGCCAATCTGACATGCAACAAACTCCCTCGAATTTGTCGACTGAAGACAAGTGCAGGACCAGATTGCTGCAACAAGAGATGTGTTAACGTGAAGAAGGACCGATTGAACTGCGGTATGTGTGGGCACAAGTGCAAGTACACTGAAATATGCTGCAAGGGCCAGTGTGTGAACGCGTCCTTCGATAAAAGAAATTGCGGTGGATGCAACCAGAAGTGCAAGAAGGGCGAATTTTGTGTTTATGGGATGTGTAGCTATGCATGATTGCTTCACAAACTGTATAATTTTCTGCTGTGTACATCTTCTTGTTTCTGCAAAATTGAGTCTCTTGCTTGCTCCAAAGAGCATTGGGGTGATGTGTTGGCTCATTAATGTATGTCACATCACCACATTATGAGAGCATATATAGTTGTGTAATCTTACCACCGAGTATAAATGAGCAAAAAGTTTACAGAAGCATAACCTTGCAATCACAAGGTCTACATATGTGAACGTGAACATAAATATATAGCTAGCATATTATAAGTATGATTGTCGAACACTCATCTAAATTTAAAAAATTTAATTGATAAGTGTGATTTTAAAATATAATTTATATTATTTTTTGTTATATTATTCTGAATATAAAGTTTTTAAATTAAATTTGCATATATTACATATTAAAGAGGCTCCACTATCATATTTAAAAATAATTTTAATCTAAAACTTTTAAATAAATTCTCAATATAATTTATATTATTCTTTAATATTTATAATCTTCGATCCATACAATGCATTGCTAAACCAAATGTTGAATACCAATGAAATCCATAAATATTAATGAGAGAAATTAGAGTTTTAAGCACAAAGATGAATACTAATAGCAAATTGAAATTATACAGTGTTTGATATTGTAGTAATAATTGTTTTTTAAAGAATTTTTTTATTTAAAAATAAATTAAAATAATATTTTTTTAAAATTTATTTTTGATATTAACATATCAAAACAATAAAAAAAACATAAAAAATAATTAATTTGAAGCAAAAAAAATTAAAATCTTTTAGAAGTGTGGCTAAGCTGCAAAAAATAAAAATAAAATAACACCTTAAAATCTTTTTTTATCAATATATAGTTATAGAAAAGAAAAGAAAAATACAATGATCTTCCTTTTTTTTTTTTTGGTTTTATTGTGAGTCTCAACAAGCCTTTAACTATCATTTCTTGTTGAAAATTAAACTTGATTTTTTATTTTTCTAAAGAAAAGTGGAATTGGTTCAAAGGTTGAGAACTAACTAATCAATTAGATTAAATAAATCAGTTGACCAGTTGAAAAATCATCGATTAATTCAGTTGGCAGAATATAATTTATATTCAAATTAATATTTTTTTATATTAATTTATTTCTGATTGTCTAGAATTTAATTTAAGCCTATAAAAAGTTTATAATTCAACATTATTAAATTGTACAAAGGAGAGAAAATAACTAAGAGAGTTTAGAGAAAAAAACACTTAATTAAAAATATACTTTCCTTTTAATATTTTTTTTGTTCTTGAGTTATTGACTTTGTATTATTTTTTTAATCTTATATAACATCCAACTTTCTTCCAACACTTCTAAGATTTGAACATGAGATCCATCGATGGAAATCACAAATTTTAACCATTAGACTATCCCTTTGAGGACATGATATATATTCCCAGTTTGTTCTATAATTTTTTGTGGGAAACAGTTGTAAAGTTCAAATAAAGAAAGAGAAAAGTGATACTTAATCAATCTAGCTGCTCAATGGTTTAGCATATGATCAGGCATTTGCTTCAACTCTAAGAAAAACCGCAAGCATCGGTCAAACTAAGCATGTGCATAGGGAAGGTGCTCAGTATCAAGCAGTTTCTTGTTGATGCAAGTTCATAAGAAAGGAAGTAATGGCTGCCCATATATAGTTTAGTTGCCTACAAAAGTCAGGCTTCATTTACATTTGTCACGGATTATTGGCAACTATCAGAGGAGAAGTTGACGGAGGACTAAAGAGAAGAGAATAAAATATTGTTTGCAAGTCTGCAACACATGCTTTGGACCTTCGAATGTTCTTGGTCATTGCATATTGCAAGGTAGCCGAACTCTGGAGAAATATATATCTATGATTTGGAAATAATGAAAAGTCAAAACTTGAAGCAAAATCCCAACCCTCATCTTCTGTAAAGGAAATTGTGAGATGCCTTCACGCAATTGCCAAGGTAAAGGAAAGAAAGTGCTTCTATAACTGACATGAGAAATTCAGAAATCAAACGCTGGAAAAAGCAAAATGAAAATTGCTGGAGCTTATTGGTAGCGTGGGCTGCAGATTGTGGGCTTTGAATTGGTCATTAACTGTGAAGAAAGTCTGCTTCCCTTTCTTTTGACAACTCATATTTGCCACAGTAATTCTCATTGTTTTGCTAGGCGTTCACTGTGTAACCAATTGATTACAGGGGCAGCTGATTGTAACTTTGTATTTTAGCCTGATGTTCTTAAAAGTGTTTTATATTTAAAAATATATTAAAAATATTTAAAAACATTTTTAAAAAATATTAATTTGATTTTTTTAATAAAAAAACAATTTTAAAAGCAGCTAATTAAGACGCAAAACGTATAAACAATCACTTAAACATGATGCATGTTTAAGCATTTTTTTTAACCTTCTCTAACTTTTCTTTGAACATTTTTTTTTCAAATAGATAAGATATAATGAGTAATTACATAATCAAAAAGTTAATTTTAGTAATTATTGTTTAACAAGGTACAAAAAATCATATGAGAACGAAGAGAGGCTCAAATATTAGCCTGACAAAAGACATTTTACATGTGCTCTTACAGCCTTGGTTGGGGCCATATGAGCCCAACACATCTGAGGTATCCATGTTCAGGAGGTTTCTGCACGGGCACCTATAGATTGATCAACATGCTTTTCTATCCTCCATGTTTTAGGTTCTTCTCCTCTTCCCCATTTCCTATTTTTCCTATTTTAGGCACGAAATGATAAACATTATGGAAACAAAATTGGAAATTTTTTCCCTAATAGCTTGCTATAAGTACCTTCACAGTATCCTTCCTCCCTTCACCGAAAGCTAGCATCATTATTTATAATTACCTCACAAACTCTCAAAAGGTCCCTTGTCATGAAGTCATCAACAATTTTGTTTACCTTGCTAGTGCTTATAGCCTTAGCCAACATTCAATCAGCAACACCAATGGTTAAACAATCCCATGTTAGCGTAGAAAAACATAGCACCAATGACCTTCCCTTGCAAAGAGACGAGGAACAGCCACATCTCCTTACAAGTGGTCGTTTCCTTGCTAGTAAAGTGACCATGACATGTGACAGATACCCCCCAATTTGTCGTGCCAAAGGAAGTGCTGGGCCTGACTGCTGCAGAAAACAGTGTGTTAATGTGATGTCCGACAAGCTTAACTGTGGTAAGTGTGGCAAAAAATGCAAGTATTCAGAGATTTGCTGTCAAGGGAAGTGTGTTGACCCTTCTGTTGATGAGAAACACTGTGGCAAGTGTAACCAAAAGTGCAACAAGGGAAGCTCTTGCTTGTATGGATTGTGTAGCTACGCTAATTAATTAGATGGTGCATGAGAAATGGAACTCATGGACCTTTAGCATCATCAGATGGGTTAGTCATGTCATGCATGGTCAATAGGATTGTGCTGTGTGTTACCAATAAAGGCGAGCAATCGATTTGGGGTGGGCTGGCTTTTGCCTTGATTTTATGTTGTTGATTTTCAAGTTTATGTAATCATTACTTCTATGAAGTTTAATCCAAAATTATGTTTTGTACTTCTCTCTTGTGCTCTCCATCGTCTAGAATTAATTTCTAACCATCGATCCGAAGATACCATTTACGAGGGCCTGTTTGTCTTAACTTTCTTTTCATCTTGCTTTTTAACTAGCTAGTACAAAAATAATAAAGTTTTTGATTCTTCAAATAAATTGGAAAGCAAAATAGACCCCAAAGCTTGAATTCGTAATTACATTTAAGATCCAAATTAACATCAATCTCAAGTTCCTCAATACCATGCATCACACACAAATCCATGTCAGAAAAACTCAAAATCAATCAAACAATAAAACAAAGAGAATTCTCCAAAATTGTCATAACATTAATTAATTCTTTCTTTAAAATAGACCCTTTTTTAACATTTAAATTCAATCACCCAATTTACTGCCAAGTTTTTTTTTTTTTTCATCTAGATCTATACAGAGTGAGTACTTTATAGTCCCGTATGTCAACATGAAAGCTCCTAGTATGTTGCTTAAAATTTTTGTTTTTGATTATATGACAGTGTATTTCCACTTGTGTTTGGGTATGTTTCAAAAGTATATTTGTCTTGAAAAAAATATTTAATCAATATTTTTTAGTGGTCCATCTTCTAAGTAAATCAGATTATATATATATATATATATATATATATATATATATATATATATATATATATATATATATTGAAAAGGCTCATCAATAAACTTAATCCAGCAAGCTACTATATGCAAGATTAAAAAGAACACATAGTCCCAATCTGGTGAAAAATTGTTGAATATCAAGTTATTAGCAAGCTAAAGAGACCACAAAGTTGAGTAGAAAATTAGGTATTAAAGTTTGCGTTGCAATTGACCCTGCTAAAAAAAATTCCATTGATAAGGAAATCATCAACCAAGCCTGAAATCACCCAAGCAAAACCACATTATAACAATAACATCTTGTGTTTCATTGCAAAACAACAAATAACATTGTAGTCAAAGATACAAATACTCTTGTAGTCACTTTAAGTTACCATAAAAAAAACCCATAATATTTTTAAAACTGGACTCAAAATGAGCATTCATTTCTATTATATCCTTATCATACTTATTACTTATGAGATAAGATTTTTAGATACTTATTATATGAGATACTCATGTCTTATATCCTATCCAATGAGTTTTGCTATTCATTATATTCTAAGAATTATTTATTATTCAACATTAAATAAAACACACACAAAAAAATAAACTAACAAAATAATATGATTAGCAAGTAGATAAAACTAAAATCTATTTTTAATAAAGATTAGCAATATAATCAACTTTTTTTTTTTGAGTTTCAATGATCTTTTAGTCAATTCTTTTTTTAAAATTCACCTCTTAATATTTTAATTTGATAATGAAGAAGTCTTGCAGCACTAAGGAGTATATATATAGTCGGTTATGGAGAAACTTGAGGGTATTTAGAAGGAATGTAAATATATGATATTAAGTTTGATGGGGAATTTTAATTAGTTAAAAAGCTAGCATTTAAATGATGAATGTTTTGAGCTGTAAACATTATGATCCAAGCAGTGAGACATAAGTAAGTGTGTAAGATCAGTCTGGCATAAAAAATCATGACAGACCTCGTGCAAGCTTGGGGATAAGAACACAAAATTCTTGCATGTGACAACTAATACTCGAAGAGGCATAAACTTTATCAATCAAATCAAATATAATGATAAACTACATACCTCTCCAATAAACATTAAGGAAACAATAACTTTTTACTTTTTAAGTTTGTTCACTAATGACACTACTAGAAGAGCTATAATAGGACCACTTGGGTTCACCAAACTCTCCACACAATGGGTTCACGTTCACCTTCTACAAGATAATATGGCACATGATAGGGCCTATCATTTTTGATATGGTACATGAATCTTTCAAGCTTGAGAAATTACCAAAGAGGGTTAATGTCTCTCATCTAGTTTCGGTCCCGAAAATAAAATTGCCTATTAAATTTTCAAAGGATAGGTCGATAAGTTCAATGTATGGCTTGTACAAAATTGTTGGAAAATTGGTATCCAACAGATTAAGACAAGTTATGCCTAGCATTATTAATGCTAACCAGACAACTTTCATTTTTAGTAGGCAAATCTTAGATGGCTTCATGATAGCAAATGAAGTTATACACAATGTAAGGAAAAGTGGGCATCATGGTTTTGTTATGAAAGTGTACTTTCATTTAGTTAGTTGCTTGTATCTTGAGAAAGTGATGTCATACATGGGATTTGGAAAGAGGTGGATTTCTCTTATTCATGAATGCATTACGGGTTCTAAATTATCAATTCTGATTAATGGCTCTCCAAGCATGGAGTTTAGAGTCCATCGTGGTCTATGTCAAGGCGACCTACTATCATCTTTTTTTTACATAGTTGTGGAAGGGTTATCAGTTCTATTCAACAAAGTTCAAATTATGGTTTATTTAAAGGAATTAATTGCAAAAATGGCATGCATTTAAGTCATCTGCAATATACATATGATACCTTAGTGTTTAGTCCTAATGACTTCCATTTGATATCAACTGCTAAAACAATTTTGAGGTAGTTTACGATGGCTTCAAGTCTGAAGGTCAACTTTCATAAAAGTTAATTGGTTGGAATCAACCTAGATGATGAATATACGACAAGAATGGTAAATGCAATAAATGGCAAATGAGACTGGATCCCAATCCAGTACCTAGGACTTCCCTTGGGAGCAAATCCAAAATGGCTCTTCACTTGGAAACTTGTAATAAATAGCATACAAACAAGACTAGGTCTATGGAAAGAATGCTTATTGAGCATGGCAGAAAAAAAATATCTTGTTAAAATTATGTTATCCTCCCTCCTCTTATATTACATGTATGTGTTTCTTATGCTAGGTCATCACTTCAATTAAAAGGAGATTCTTATGGTATGGGGATTTAAAAGATAAAAAAATTATAAAGTTACATAGCAGATACTGGTCAGGAAAAGAATAGAGAAGGTCTAAACGTTGGTTCACTAGAAGGCAAGAACAAGGATTTGCTATTTAAATGGCTATGGAGGTTATAAGACAATAATCTTGGAGGACGACAAGAGCTTATCAATAAAGAGTATTAGATTTCTTTCACTAAAGGCCTACCAAATACTTTATCCACCTATTTTAAGAAACATGACAATCCATAAATTCTCTCATCAGCACAAACTTTGCAATTAAAAAGGCTTTGAAGAATAATTGTTGGTATCGGGTTGGCAATGACAGACACATCCACTTCTAGACAAATAAATGGTTATCTTATGGGATGTTAAAAGATCTTTATCCATGCCTATTTTTCTTGTCCACAACACCTTCATCATGCTTGTTAGATATGGGGGAGTACGTCTCAGCTTAGTGGAAGTGAAGGCCATATTAAAAATATGCATACGACCATTAAAAGAGGAGCAGTTATAGAGTATGACTCAACTGCTAATAGGTATAACTTTGTATAAAAACAGAGTTGATATAAGAATGTGGGAAGGAGAAGTAACTAGTGTTTATACTATCTAGTCCGAAAGTGATTTAATTGATAACATCTATTATTCAGGAAAATTCCCTTACTCTTCCCTCTTGTGGAAAGGATTTTCCACACCGAAGATCAAAATGTTCATATGATTGTTACTGCATGGCAGAGTGTGTGCTAGAGCCTTCCTAGTGCATTATCATTTGATACATCTCAGCCAAGAAATATCCCTTTTGTGAACATGAAACAAAACATGATAATCATCTTTTCCTTCATTGCTACCACATGTGGTGACTATGGTAACAATTTCAGATTGGTTTGGCATCTCTGGGTGCATGCTGAATAGAATAGATTAATTCATTAGTTAATGGTTGGACATGGCAAAAGACAAGTTCTAGTGAAGTGCCTTAATGATGTTATTGTATATCATTTTATGGAGGTATTTGGACGGCAAGAAACAAACTGATCTTCAAGGATAAAATGTCATATTGGAATTCACAGTTTCAGCTCATTCTCCATCTTCTTACACTTTGATTAAAGGTCTGGAACAATAACTTTACATACACAGGGAATGATTCAATTAGAGGACTTGACGGTATTTTATTATGGACTAATAAGTAAAGTGTTCTTGATTTAGAAACTTATCAAAACTTCTTTTTTGTACATACTTTAATGTTTTGAATTCTCACTCCTCTCTTTTATTTCCATCTCACTCACATATTTTTTAAGTTTCAAACAGTGGTTGATCATCTATGCGTGCTCAATTTCTCGTGTGTGGATCTAATGCAACCCAAAATATTGAAATATTCAATTAAGGTTTTTACATTTCAGGTGCTTGTTGATCTCTAGTTTTTGACGAAAGCAATCGAACCACTTGGTCATACTGGTGAGCTAGAAACTTAGGATACAAATTAAAATAATGTTGTCTAACAATCCTGATGAAGGTCAACGAGAGGCTATGTGGAAGTGCTCCCATAACGGTTTTTCAAGTTCGTCAAACACGCAGGGTGCCTTGTACGATTTGCTTGAGAAAAATGAAACAAGAAAAGTCAGCTAAAGATGCTTGCTGAAAAAAGACTCTAATAATCTGTGTTGACATGTAATTATGGTAGCAAGAAGTTACAATTATCTTGCCTTTTCCTATTTTATATCAACTATCATGCATATACTTGACAACAACACACAGTGAGTGCGGAACGAAATCAATTGCTAATTATTTTAACACTCCATCCAGCTCGGTGAATTGACTCGCTGATCAGCTTAAATTAGAAAAAAAAATATCTAGTTAATCTGATAATATTATTGATCCAATCAAATTTTGGCATTGCCCCGGTCGAACATAATTATCAATTGGCGGACTTTTAAAAAAAAAAAATTAATAATAATATTTTAATTATGTTTTTTTAATTAACTTGGTGATTAAGGCATTGCCCCAGTCAAACATCTGATGGAGTTTTAAAACTATGCCAATTATAATGAATGCTTACGTGTGAAAAAAAAAAAAAAAACGATAACCAGTAACCAGGAGGTGACTCACCTACCTAATCCAAGACCTAATTTTGGATATATTATTCTTTCAAAGCCTAACTCGGTTTGCTACTTGATTTCGACTTTAACGTGGAAAAAAAAAAGTTGAATAAGACCACTCCACTACTAGCACACAACATGAGAAACCATGCAATTTCCTTTCAAATTCGACTTGTTTTCATACGATGAGGAACCCTTTATAAATACCTCATCAAAGCCTTCATTCTTCTCCATTAAATCATCCATATCTTAACCCCTCTCAATCTCTCCTCCATCAAGACTTCAATATCTTCTTGAGGTATTCACATTTTACTTGCCTAGCTCGATTAATTTCTAATACACACACCATGAAGTCTCTTAAGATATTCTTTTTGCTAGCCATGCTCATGTCTTTAGCCATTATTCTTTCTGCTACACCGTCTGAGGAAGAATCATTCCTTGACTTTGATAACGAAGATGAGGAAAACTCTGATCTTCCACAGCCTGAGAACCAAGAAACAACTTCATCTTTACGAGGGGCAAACCGCTTTCTGGCCCAGACTCGGGGTGTCATGACATGTGACAAGTACCCTAGGGTTTGTCGTGTCAAGGGCAGCCCTGGTCCAGATTGCTGCAAGAAGAAGTGTGTGAATGTGATGACAGACAGGCTCAACTGCGGCATGTGTGGTAAGAAGTGCAAGTATCCGGAGATTTGCTGCAAAGGTCAGTGTGTGAACCCGATGTCTGACAAGAAAAACTGTGGGGGTTGCGGCAACAAGTGCAAGAAAGGGAGTAAATGTCAGTATGGAATGTGCAGCTATGCATAGAAATCCATGGCTCCATGGATGCACGTATATATCTACTTGATCTCGGACCAAACAAGTAGAGATTTGCAGCTTAAATTGAATTTGATTGTAGTAGAAACAGCTACATCTATACATATGTAGTTAGTAGCATAGTCGTTTGGGCAAGGAAAAAAGCCGAAAACGACCTTCCAATCATCGGCTTCGCTAGCTGGGGTTTTATTTATTCTTTCAATTCAATGCCTTATTGTAAGAAGGGATATATATATCCTTAATTCTTCATGAATTGTTTCAAGTTAATTCTTCTATATAAGGTTTATAGTTAATATTTTTCGTTTTTTCATTTTTCTACTATTTATTATATTTATTTTGGATTAATATCTTGGATTCGGATTATCTAACGATATTCGAACTTGGGGTCTCTACATATATAGTTGACCCTAAAAGTAAAATATTGAGTTTAAACGGGTAATTCAAGTCTATTCATAGGTTGAATTTTCATTTTTTTTTAATAAAGAGAAGTCAAATATTTTTATAGGATTAACATTTACACACACATATATGACATTTGAAGAAATCCTTACAAATGAATTTACCTACAAATATATGTCTATGTGCTTGTGTGTGTGTGTGTGTGTGTGTGTGTGTGTATTCATGATTTAAGATTTAATAAAAGAAAGGCGATTTAGCACAACAACAAGATAAATAGAATATTAATGGAAACGACGTTGCTACTATAATTAATGTTTTCATTCCCTTCTCTATTTTCTTCTTGTTTTCAAATAAGGAAAAAAAAAAACAATTTGTCTGTCTTCATTTTTTACTTTTATCTCAAATCTTCTTCCCTCATTTGTTTCATTTTTAATTACTTGTACTTTTTTAAGTTTATCATCCTCCAAATTAAAAAATAATATAAATTATATTATATAATATCATCTAATAGTTATAAGTTAAAATAATTATCTGATATTGTATTAGAACTTTAATAATAAAACTATCAAGAGTATAAATTTTAATTTTTGCTTCGACTATTGATTTTGGTTAGCTAAAAGCTTAAGATACGAAGATAATGTTGTCTAGCAATCGATCCTGATCAATGTCAAAAGAAAGACTTTGAGAAAGTGCTCCTATAACGGTATTTCAAGTTTGTCAAACAGGCAGCGTTCTAGTTTGTACGATTTGCTTGAGAAAATGGAACAAGAAACGTGGGCTAAAGATGTGTTGCCGAAATGGAGTCAAATAATTTGTGTTGACACATCATGGCGGCCGGCAAGTTCTAATAACTATTTATTTAAAATAAGATGTATTATTTTTTTTTGCTTGCGATTGCTATTATAATTCATTTTTGCTTCTTCATATAAATAAAAATATATATAAAAATTAAAAAATGTTGAAAGAAAATAAAAAAATATACCAAAATATCCAAAAAAATTATCAAAAATTAGTTAAGAAACATCAAAATATACAAGATTGAAAAATCTGATAGTATATTTTTTTATTGATGAAGACTATTATTAAAGAAAATTTTAATTTGGGGAGAAAAATTTTAAATTGGATGTTTAATGATTTATTTGAAATTTTTCAAGATTTAATTGAATTTATTAGGAGTTTAATTGCAAAACAAATAATTTTTTAAGTCAATTTATATTTTAATTAGAAGAAATTATAATCTCGAAGTTTTTTTTAGTGTCTTATGTGATAGCGTACAATGAAAAAATAATAATTCATTATTTACATTTTTTTTTATGGCTAATGCTTCATCCCCTGTGTTTTTGTTGCACACATACTCAATTTATATTGTAATTTCTTTGGTTTGAAGGCAAAGCAAAGCAAACTCAATTATTTGATTTCAAGAATTAATCTATACCATTAATTTGATTTTTTGTTGCTTTGTAGGAATAACTTGGAGGTAAAAAAAAGAATTATGGATTCTTGGATTGATTAAAATATTGATTATGGACCATTTAATTAAAAATTGAGTTGTTTAGTAAGAGAATTAATTTTTAGTTTTTAAATTGGTTCTCACCCTTCCACAATTATAATTATATCACTAAAAAAATATATTTTTATTTATTTATTATTTATTTTTGAAACACGAAAATGATTATGAAATGACTGTAAATTAGCCAAATCATGTCTCAAAAATTTTGATTTTGACTTTTTATTTTTAAAAGAGATTTTTGAGTTAAAAAATGTGGCAAATGATAGCAAGTATATTTCTCCTGTGACGTGAAAGAAATTGATGACTAGCTAGTATGAAGAGAAGACTTGCCTACCGTCGTCTGATTTCTCTTCCAATTTATACCTAATTTAACATATAATATTCTTTAAAAACCTAACTTGGTTTACCCTGGGAGAGTTTGATGAAAACAAATCTCCTGAGGCCGTTGAATAAGACCACTCCACTAATAGCACACAATTTCAGACACCATACAATTTTCTATAATCCAAGAGCCTCCCGTAATTTCTCCTCTATAAATACCTTCGAGTTCTCCTTTCTTCTTCATCCGAAGCATACTGTATCTTCACCACTCTCCTTGATCAATATTTTTCGTCGCTTTCAACTACATTTTACTTGCGTTGTCACCATAACACACACACCATGAAGTTTCTTAAGATATTCTTTTTAATAGCAATGGTACTCGGGTGTTTAGCCATTTCTCTTACTGCAACACCGTCCGAGGAAGATCAATCGTCTCTTGACTTCATTAATAATGATGACGAGAGAAATTCTGATCTTCCCTGGCCTGAGAGCGAAGAAACAACTTCATCTTTGCGAGGGGCAAACCGGTTTCTAGCTCAGAAAATTCGGGCTGTCATGACATGTGACAAGTACCCTAGGGTTTGTCGTGTCAAGGGCAGTCCCGGGCCGGATTGCTGCAAGAAGAAGTGTGTGAACGTGACGACAGACAGGCTCAACTGTGGAATGTGTGGTAAGAAGTGCAAGTATCCGGAGATTTGCTGCAACGGGCAGTGTGTGAACCCGATGTCTAACAAGAAGAACTGTGGGGGCTGCAGCAACAAGTGCAAGAAAGGGAGTAAATGCCAGTATGGAATGTGCAGCTATGCATAGAAACGCAGGGTGCTGTGCTTATATATACATATCTGATAATGGACCCAAACAAGAATGAACAAGTAGATATCTGTAGCTTAAATTCATTTGCGTCGACATTGGAGCTTCGTATATCTTTTTTGGGGTTTATAATTTATTCTTTCGATTCAACACCATAATGTAAGAAGGGATATGTCCTTCACTATTGATTCATTTCAAGATATATAGTTTTTCCTAATTATAAAGTGTATTTGCTGCCATATATGTTTTCTTAATTTTGTGTGTTTCCATTATTTTTGTTTTCTAAGTGTGAGTACTATAACATCAGAAAGGGGAATTAATGATAATAATTTTGATTTTTTTAAAAAAGTCCATTTTCCAGCACGAGAAAAGAAGCACATGATCAGTTTCTTTTTTATTAATAGTTGGGGAAATTTTATTTCACCAAGGAATGTGAAATCTAAGTGATGTTTATTTCACTTAACATATATTTCAAACCATAAAAAAGATCTTATATATATTACTTAGATGAGGAAAAGTGACCTAATCTTGCTAATATTTATATTATTTACCAGTTGAAAGGAAAGAAAGAATGAGAGGTTGTATGTTTGTGAAGCGACAATAAAAGTGTCGCACCCCAAAAAAACAACAAATAATATTTGGTTTATTTTAAAATTTGTTTTGTGATATTCGACTGACGACTTTCGTTTTGTTTTATTTTGCTAATTTGGTTCTTTGGGAGTCGCCACCTAGTATTTTGGTTACTAGGAACCCTAACTGGTCTTTCAGAGATTCTAAGGCAAGGGACTGGTTGCGTAAAGGGAAGGTATTAGCACCCCTAGTATGCCCTACCTAAGGTAAGCTGCTTGGTGTTTGGTTTGCTCTATAATTGCTATGGTGTAGGTATTTTCTAGGCTCGTCAATTGATTTTGGATAGAAATCTAAGGAGATTCCATGTGCTTTGAAAGCTCATTTTTCCCTTAGTATTTCAAAAGTTTGTGACTCATAAATCGTGAAAAAAAAAATTAATTTTGAAATGTCCTCGATTATAATCAAGGCTTCTTTCAAGAATGTGTGCGGATTTATTATTCCCAATAATATTTTGGATATTCATCATTTTAAGGATTTCTTTATCCAAACATTAGTGGTGAATAATAAATAAATTCCCTCTCCAAAAATAAGATTTTTATAGTTTTTGGAATATTGGCCAATACCCTTTGGAGTTTTACAAACATGTTGTAAAATCCAGAAATGCAGGAAAATAATTTGTGTTTAAGAAATCTATGCGAAAACACACTTTCGAAGCTTCCAAAATATTTTTTATAAAAAGAACTTTGAAAACATGTTAGAGTATTGGCCGTATGCAACAAGCAAAAAAAAAAAATTTATCTTTGAAAATTTTGGATGTCTTGACGAAAACCGGGTATTTTAAACACTGAATTTGTATCTCCACAAAATAAAAATACAAACTAATATTAAGTCATTTTAAAAAGATGTACAAAAAAATCAACAATATTTTTATGGAATTTTAGAAATTTTTTGAAAGCAAAAAAAAAAAAATCTTTTTGAAAATTTCGGGTGTCTCGACGAAAATCAGATATTTTAAATACTGAATTTAGACCTCCACAGTAAAAAAAAAAATACAAACCCCCTAAAAAAATATATATATATATATATATATGAAAGAAAAATAACAATATTTTTTTTAGATTTTTTTTTTATAAATATTTTATATATATATATATATATAACATACACACACACATATATATATATAATATAATTATATATTAATTATTAAGGGGCTGGGCCGATCTCGGCCCAAGAAAAAAACAACTTGGTCTGGGCCGGACCCGGCCCAGACCGCCGGGTTGGGCCAGAATCCTTCTGGCCCAATACATGTTTCTGGGCCAGAACCGGTCTGGCCCAGAAGATAAAACATAACGGGGGGAATTAATTTCCCCCCCGTCCCCTGCATGCAGAACAATTCTGCATGCAGGAGACGAAAATTAACAGAAGACGAAGAGAAAAAAAAAAAAACAATGCAGGGGGGAGAGCTTACCTGGCGGGGCTGGAGACGGTGGTTTGCTGGCGGGGCTACGGTGGCGTGGCTCGTGGCTCGTGGACGGCAGCTCCGGGCGGCGTTGCTGCTGTTTCTAACAGTGGCGAAAAATTCTTCTTCCTCCCTTCTCCTTCGTGTTTTTTCGTTCTCAGTGGCTGTCTGTTCTCGGTTTGGTTTTGGTTTTTTGGTTTCGGTTTCCTTCTTCTCGGTTTGTTTCTGTTCTTCTCTCTCTCTTCGGGTCGCTCTCTCTCCTTCTCTCCTCGGGTCTCTCGGGTTTTTCTTTTTTTTTTTCTTCGATTTTCTTCTCTTATTTATAGGGGCAGAACAGGTGGGGGACTATGGTTAGTGCGCCTTCAATCACGCAACGGCTGGTCGGCCATTGATGCTTTCGGTGGTGGTGGTGGGGGCGAGGAGAGAGAGGCGGGAAGGTTTTTAAATTTTTCGTCTTCTGTTGCTGCTAAACCGGGGGGAAGGAAGAAGATGAACAATGTCGTTCAAAACAACACCGTTCTGCTTTCGTTTTTTTATATATATATATGAAACGGCGTCGTTTTGGATAAAACGCGCCGTTTCATTTAAATGGCCAAACTTCAAATCAGTCCTCCAAATTCGGTCCCCGCCCCTCTTGTTGGCCGCGTTTTTCACTTTGGTCCTTGGCCTCTGATTTATGCAATTGAGCCCCTAATTGATCAATAAACTTCCAATTTCTTCAATTAAGCCCCTGAAACAATTCCAAACAGCCCCCTCTATCTTTGCGCCTTCTCCAAATTGGTCCCTGGTTTCGGATTTTCACAATTAAGTCCCTAATTGGCCCTTAAACTTCAATATTTATGCAATTTAGCCCCTGATTTGACCCAATAAATTCCTAAAAAATATATTTTGGCCCCAGAACTTAAATTTCTCCAAATTAAAGCCCAAATTGACTTAAAAATTAATTTTTCTTGCAATCAAATCTTTTGTAAATTCAAATAAAAATCCAATTAAGTCCATAAAAATCCAATTAAGTCCATAAACATCCAAATTTGGGCTTTTCTCCTTAAAATTCAAATTTTCCTTCTCAATAGAGCTTTCATCCTTCAAGAATATACTGTCAAAAATTCAATCCTTGTATTTTTAAATTCGTTGACCAATTTTCTGACTGTTTTCCGAGCGTTTCTGCCTCCTGTTATTTTCCTAACCTCTTTTGGCTATTTATTTTATTTTTCAGGGGGGCCTAAAAATGGGTTACAACAAAAAGATAAAAATATATTTGATTGGATTGACAAAAATAAATATTCTTTGAAATAAATTAAAAGTGAGTTTCTATCATTAAAAAAAAGAATAATATATCTTATTTATTTTTATTGCTTTTGTTTCGAGATAATAAAATAAAAATGATCTAAAAGTATCTATAGCTTTGTATATTTTCTTTGTTAGAAAGGTGAGAGGGAACATAATACAATGAAAAGGGGATGGAAAAAAAAATCTCTCTTTAGATCCAAAATGAAAATAATCTAATTTGGAGAGAAAAATTACAGAAATATTAATTTAAATAATTTTTAAATTTTTTATAAATTATTCATTTTGAATTTAAATCTAACATCTAAAAGTAAACGAAAGGAATATTGAATAAATATATTCTCATTTTTAAAATAAGGAAAAACATCTGTACTTTATTTTCATAATCTTTTCAATTTTAATCCTTAAAAAAATTTATATCTTCTTTTATTCTCTTTCTATATATGTTCTTTGTTTTAAATTTTTCTCTTAATTTAAGATATTATTTGATTACTACGAGAACTAAGATGAAATGTCCCATTATCCCTTTTTATTTTTTGAAATGGTAGCGATTCATTTTAAAACTATTAAAAAAATAAATTTATTTTATATCTATCTCTATTTCTTCAATAAAATATTTTCTTATATTTTTTATATTGATTTATCTCTTTTATCATTATCATTACATACTAAACAAATACAGTATAAATAACATTTTTAAAGTTTACGATAGTTAAACATCCATAGTTGGTTCCAATTCAACTTAAAATTCCAAATTCTAAATTAAATTTAAGTCATCTTAGGTTTTTTATTAAAAATATTAAACTCGTAATTTTATTTTTATGAGCTGGTTTCATATAAGATATACAGAAAAATATAATTTTTTGATAAAAAAATTTTGGGGTTATTTTCTTTTTTTAACAAATTAACATGCTTAAAATTGAGCCGATGACAATCCAAAAGAATTGAACCAAATTGCCACATGGTTGAGCTAGAAGCTTAAGATATGAAAAGAATGTAGTCTAAGAATCTTGAACAAGGCCGAAAGAAAGACTGAGAAAGTGCCCCCATAGCGGTTTTTCAAGCTTGTCAAAGACGCGGCGGGGTTCCTTGTACGGTTTTACAATTAGCTGTAACCCACCATCTCTCTCCACAGTAGATGGGAGTTGAAAATATTTAGATACATCTCAATTAATTTTATAAATTTTAAAGTTAATAATCATATAAATCTTTAATAATTATCATATTAATAACTATAAAATTCAAATTTAAAATTATAAAAAAATATATTTTTTAGTTTTAAATTTTTATCATTAGATTACCTATTAAATAAATGGTTATAATTATTATATTTTAAGAGGAGGTGATGAGATGAGCTACAAATTTATTTATATATATATATATATATTTGTGTTTATATAATTTATCATCATTTACTTATTTCCCTTTAAAATAAATCTAAGAAATAACTACTTATACTTGTTATCCAAATAAACACCGAAAATTTTTTTATTCATTTCTATAATTTTTCGAATAAATTAACGAATCAGTCGGGAGTTCTTGTGGTATTATATCTATGAGTTCATAACGATAAACAAGATAGATCTTGCTACCTATCGTCATCGTCATTGTGGTCATAATTATATATCCTTAATTGCTTTTTTCCATCAATTTTACATCATGCATGACTTGTCATTTGTCAAGAACTAAGGAACAGCATTATAATATAGTGTTTGCTTGCAAATATATTTCGGCTACGTACGTGAAAGAAATTGATAACTATATATATATATATATATATATATATATATATATATATATATATATATGAAGAGGAGACTTGCCTACCTCATCTTAGTCGTATAATTTCTCATCCAATTGAGACCTAACTTTTAACATCTAATATTCTTTAAAAGCCTAACTTGGCTTACCTTGAGTTTGACAAGAACTATTAAGGCCGACGTTGAATAAGACCACTCCACTAATAGCATACCATGTGTGATGAGAAACCATGCAATTGTCTATAACCAAAGAGGAGCCTAGCTCCTTGATTAGTTTCTTCTCTATAAATACCTCTGCAATTCTTCATTCTTCTACATCCAAAGCATTTATATCTACACCATTCTTCTTAATCAACACCTCTTCACCATATACTTCAAGCTATATTTTGCTGCGTACACATTACATAACACACACACACACACCATGAAGTTTCTTAAGATATTCCTTTTACTAGCAATGGTACTCGGGTGTTTAGCCATTACCCTTTCTGCTACACCATCTGAGGAAGATCAATCGTCTCTTGACTTCATTAATAATGATGACGAGGGAAATTCTGATCTTCCCTGGCCTGAGAGCGAAGAAACAACCTCATCTTTGCGAGGGGCAAACCGGTTTCTAGCTCAGAAAAGTCGGGCTGTCATGACATGTGACAAGTACCCTAGAGCTTGTCGTGCTAAGGGCAGTCCCGGGCCGGATTGCTGCAAGAAGAAGTGTGTGAATGTGACGACAGACAGGCTCAACTGTGGAATGTGTGGTAAGAAGTGCAAGTATCCGGAGATTTGCTGCAACGGGCAGTGTGTGAACCCGATGTCCAACAAGAAAAACTGTGGGGGCTGCAGCAACAAGTGCAAGAAAGGGAGTAAATGTCAGTATGGAATGTGCAGCTATGCATAGAAATTGTTCCATGAGATTTGTTTATTATTTAAATATGTAAGAGGGATACCCTTAATTCTTGATTTATTTCATGTTGATCATATTCACTTGCTTGTGTAAGTAAGTTTAGTTTAATGATTCTGTTTTCGGTATTTTTCTTTAATAAATGAATTAAGATTTGAGTTATATAGTTATAAAATAATATTTAAGAAAGAGATATTCTTATTATATAGTCCACAGTGAAGCTCTTACTATATTAAAATTAAAGATTTCTCCAGCTAGTAAGTATGACTATGGCATGAAAATTTACTATTATTAAGTGGTTGATATTTTTATGTCAAAGGGATCTTCCTTGACTCTTTCGGAGAAACCTTAAATTAGCTTTAATCATATTACCTAATTGAGATTTTTTTTAAAAAAAGAAAAAAAGCAGAATATTTATCAATGGGGTCTCACATTTTTCTGATATTTTCAATTAGATTGTATAATACCAATTTTTATATATTAGCTTTTCACGAATACATTTTGAAAATCTCATCATTTATATCATAAAGTATACATATTAGACGAAATAATATTGATAATTAAGCATTTAGAAAAGGACTCGATTAAGAATTATTTAAAACATTTTAGATCCAATTAAATTTTTTTAGTATTTTTTTTTCTAATTTTGATATATTAATTTTATTTTTTTAAAAAATATATTTTAATATATTTTGAAATAAAAATATTTAGACTTTACTATTAGGATACATGTTTCTAGCTAACAAATCTATATATTGTATTAAGAACCCTATGTATGTAACAGCCGTAAAGGAGAAAGAGAATTGCAAGGTAAAAAGGGCCACGTCAAGAAGTAGCAAATCTGTATAATATAAATATTTCTCCAAGAACATTCTTCTCATGTGATGTGACTCGAATCAAGGAATATATTGATGAAGATCCTTGATAAATTGTATATCATGATCTCCCCATAATATATCTACATTGAAGGCTTTGGATTGGCTAGGCAATGACTTTGATCTCTTGAAACGTCCACGTTTTGTCTAGCCATCAAAATCCTAACAAACAACTTAACGAAATCGTGTTAACCACCTTCTTGTATCTTCTTTATATATAATCCCCTTGTTTTATCCATTTTGTACCACCCAACCACAAACGATGGCCTCGCTAGCTCACGTCCTGTTGCTTTCATGTCTTGCTACATTCTTTGCTTCAACCTTGCAGGATGATTCACTTAACAAGCCTAAATCCTTATCAGGCTATCTTCCAAGAAATTATAAGAAAGTCCTGAACACCATCGACTCATGTTGGCGGACGGAGTCCGATTGGGCTACCAATCGTCGTGCTTTGGCCGATTGTGCTGTGGGATTTGGCCAGGCTGCAATCGGAGGGAAATATGGGAAAACATACGTTGTCACTACTCCGGATGATGATCCGATTTGGCCAGGCACGCTTCGGTATGGTGCTATCCGGACTGAGCCTCTCTGGATCATTTTTGCCAGAGACATGGTTCTTACACTCGAAAATGAGCTGATGATAAATAGTTACAAGACTATAGATGGGAGAGGTGCTAATGTCGAGATTACAGGCGGGCCGTGCCTAAAAATTGAATATGTTAGCCATGTTATCATACATGGGATTAGCATTCATGACTGTAAGCCAGGTAAAAAGGGGCTTGTTAGGAGTAGTCCGACGCGCGGTGGAGAACGCCGAGGTGCTGACGGAGATGCCATTGCCATCTCTGCATCGTCTAATATTTGGATTGATCACTGCTATCTTGCTCGCTGCATGGATGGCCTAATTGATGTGATTCATGCTACCACTGCTGTCACTATCTCTAACAACTATTTCACCGAGCATGATAAGGTAAGAAGAAAACGTTTCCCCTCATTAGCCCTAGCTTATAATTTCCGATCACGGTCACTAACCAATTCGGTACTAACAGGTGATGCTGCTAGGACACAACGATAAATACACTGAGGATCAAGTTATGAAAATAACAGTTGTCTTCAATCATTTTGGCCCTAAACTCAATCAAAGAATGCCAAGGTGAGTTGATTTATATATATATATATATATATTATTAAAATCCCATGACATTTATCGCTTCAAATCTAATGCAAAAATTGTGTTCAAAATCAAACGCAGAGTAAGGTTTGGTTATGCCCACGTTGCCAACAACAGATATGATAAATGGCAAATGTATGCCATTGGCGGCAGTGCTGGTTCAACCATATTCAGTGAAGGGAACTACTTCATTGCTCCTGACATTTCCTATGCCAAAGAGGTGCGCATATTTTTTTTTAATAAGATAAATTATTACAAGGGCTTGCTTCATTGTTTTTGTTCAATGCACCAACCAATTACAGACTGTAAGGTTCATTGCTTCGACAAGCTAAAGCTATTCTAATCCAACGTACTAGATTCAAGTAAAAATTTTGTTGTCTTTTATTAGCAAGTAGCACTTACTAAGAAAGAAATGTATTATGCCTGTAGGTTACCAAGAGAGAGGTTCATGGTGGTTGGAAGAATTGGAAGTGGAGGTCATCCAAGGATGTATTTATGAACGATGCTTATTTTGTCCAATCTGGATATGGAAGGTGTGCACCACGTTATTCCAAAGCTCAGTCCTTCACAGTTTCTCCAGGAGCTATGGCTCCTGCTTTGACTTCTGATGCAGGCCCTTTAAGCTGTGTTGTTGGTGAAGCATGTTGACACAAGGGACAAGCCATTTTCTAGGGGCAGTATAGCCTACCTGTTCTTTACAATATTTCTTTAGATTTCTTTTATTGTAATGAGCATTTTCCATTGTTTTTTTATGGGTTAATTGTAATAGAAATTTGAATCCTTTGTTCTTTAAACAGATAGTAATTTGTATCATGGTCCTCCTACCATCTATAATTAGAGAAATGAAAGTTTCTATGTTGGAGTCCAAACAGATTGGAGGGCAAAATGGAATATTAAAATTAGAACCCAGGTATAATTAAAGATCCATATAGTATGATAGAGATCATTGTATATAAACTTATTATACCTTATTGCCACTGTTGTAACCCATTTTTGGGTCCCCATGAAAAATAAAATAAATAGCCAAAAGAGTTTAGAAAAAATAACAGAAGGCAGAAGCGCTCAGGAAACAGTCAGAAAATTGGTCAAGAAATTCAAAAATACAAGGATTAAATTTTTGAAAGTATATTCTTGAAGGATGAAAGCCCTATTGAGAAGGAAAATTTGAATTTTAAGGAGAAAAGCCCAAATTTGGATGTTTATGGACTTAATTGGATTTTTATGGATTTAATTGGATTTATAGAAGATTTGATTGCAAGAAAAATTGATTTTTAAGTCAATTTGGGCTTTAATTTGGAGAAATTTAAGTTCTGGGGCCAAAATATATTTTTTAGGAATTTATTGGGTCAAATCAGGGGCTCAATTGCATAAATATTGAAGTTTAAGGGCCAATTAGGGACTTAATTGTGAAAATCCGAAACCAGGGACCCATTTGGAGAAGGCGCAAAGATAGAGGGGGCTGTTTGGATTTGTTTCAGGGGTTTAATTGAAGAAATTGGAAGTTTATTGATCAATTAGGGGCTCAATTGCATAAATCAGAGGCCAAGGACCAAAGTGAAAAAGGCGGCCAACAAGAGGGGCGGGGACCGAATTTGGGGGACTGATTTGAAGTTTAACCATTGAAATGAAACGGCGCGTTTTACCCAAAACGACGCCGTTTCATTAAAAAAAAAACGAGGAAAATCAGAACGGTGTCGTTTTGAACGACACTGTTCATCTTCCTCCTTCCCCCTGTTTTAACAGAACAGAAGACAAAAAATTCGAAAATCTTCCCGCGCCTCTCTCTCTCCTCGCCCCCACCACCTTTAGCATTGGCCGACCAGCCGTTGCACCGCACTAACGATGGTCCCCCACGGTTCGGCCCCTATAAATAGAGAAGAAAACCGAAGCTGCAAGGGGGACAAAAAGAAAAAAAAAAACCCGAAGGGAGGAGAGAGAGAGGAGGCCGAGGAGAGAGAGAGAACCGAACACCGAAGAGAGAAGGAGCCGCCGCGCCGCCCGGGAAGCCACGCCACCGCAGCACCGCCTCCTCCACGCCAGGTCACCTCTTCTCCCCCCTCTCGTTAGTTTTTTCATTTTTTCCCCTGCATGCAGAATGAACATTTTGCATGCAGGGAGGAGGGGGGAATTAATTCCCCCCCCCTCTGTTTGTGTAGCTGGGCCAGGTGGATCCTGGCCCAGCACATTTCTTTTTTCTTCTTTTTTTGGGCCAGACTAAGTCTGGCCCGGCCTTGTATCTGACGGGCCAGACCAGGTCTGGCCCATACCAGCTCTCTGGGCCAAGTCCGGCCCAGATATTTGGGCCGGCCCAGCCGAATTATTTTTATATTATATATTATATTATATGTGTGTATATATGTATATATATATATAATATAATAATAAAAAAATAAATATTTTGAAAAATCTTTAAAAAATTTGTTGATTTTTCTGCATATTTTTACCAAAATGGTTTAATTTTGGTTTGTATTTTTATACCGTAAAGATATAAAACCAGTGTTATAAATACCCGGTTTTCGTCAAAATATCAAAGATTTTCAGAATAAAAAATGTTTTTGCTTTCAAAAAATTTCTAAAAATTCCCTAAAAATGTTATTGATTTTTCTGCATATTTTTTTTTTTAAAGGCGGATTAATATTGGGTTGTATTTTTATACCGTAAGGATACAAGCTCAGTATTAAAATACCCGATTTTCGTCAAAGCATAAAAAAATAATATTTTCTAAAAATTGTTTTTGTTTTAAAATACGGCCTAGTCTCTCCAATATATATACATAAATATTATAACATCATATTTTCACAACAAAGAAAATTTTCAAAACAATATATGTATTAACATGCATTTTGGCTTTAATAACCAGTTTATTCAAGCCATGAGAACTAGGCCAATATTTCAAAAATTCTAAAAAAATCTTTTTGTTTTCTTTTAATATTTGGGATTACGAATTTATACGTAAAACGTATTCCTAAATATTATTAATAAAATTTTGGTATGGACGTTAGAACGGTTAGGATTTTTACCCGATAAGATAAAGACCTCCTTACTGAGGGGGATTTTTCTTGAACCATAGACAGACCAACAACTAGGGAAACACAATAACACTTTAGTTTTTTTTATTTTTATTTTTATCAGACAATAAAACAATGGAGCTTACCTTAGGTAAGGCGTATTTGGGGTGCTAATACCTTCCCTTTACGCAACCAGTCTCCGTACCCGATCTCTGAGACCAGTTAGGGTTCCTAGTGACCAAAATACTAGGTGGCGACTCCAAA
The DNA here is from genome assembly GCA_033617975.1 of Populus alba x Populus glandulosa. Classification (NCBI taxonomy): domain Eukaryota; kingdom Viridiplantae; phylum Streptophyta; class Magnoliopsida; order Malpighiales; family Salicaceae; genus Populus; species Populus alba x Populus glandulosa. Next base: position 416,618 of record CM066146.1, read on the forward strand.
GAACCAAATCAAATAAAAATAAAAAAAAATTTCGCCAGTCGAACCCGCAATATAATAAATTTTGAATATTTTTTGGGGTGCGACAGAATGGCGACTCCACTGGGGACCTTGTAGACTAAGCTTTGTTTTTGTCTGATTTATTTGTGTTTTCCTGTGCTTATTTTTTTATATGCCTTTCCTTTTATTTAATCGCGTATTTGTTTTTTATTTTTACGCGCATTTATTCATGCATTATATACAATTGTATCATGCATCACTTGCCTTAATTTTGAAAAGCACACACAAGCCTTAAGTTAAGTGGGGAATTAGCGATTTACCCTAAGACTATTGGTCAGGGTTTAAATGCGTGAAACACCCAACTCATATCTGAGTGCCTGCTTGGTAATGGTGGACATACGTGTCTTAACTGTTCCTTGCAACGCCCCCATACTGTCTTTACGAAGAACGTCACTGGGCAGATATGAGAACCTTCAAGACTAGATAGAAAATCTACCCACTCTCACTTAATAAATAGAGTTTGTCTTTAGGTTATGTATCTTTTTGCAATATTATACTCATCGCGCATCACTTATGCATCACATTTTCATCACGCATTTTGTTATCATATACATACCAGATCGTGAAACATAGGTCCCACATCCAGAGTCCACCAAACCCGGTCCAGATCAAGAATGGAAAACGAAGAAAGAGCTCACTTAGAGTCGCACTACCAGACCGAGTTGGAATCTGTGAAAAATGAAGTTTCTCGACTGACCAATCTGCTTGAGCAACTTTTAAGAGCGAAGAACGGGGAGGGAACATCTACCCAACCACCTATAGGAGCGCCGTCAGTTCATGTCCCGGGGATATCTCAGAACTTGGGGGCAGATTCAGCGACGGGGCAGCACTTTGCACCTGCCATTCCCATTCAGCCCCCTCAAGCTCACATCACAGCAGATGGGCCTTCCGATAATAGGTCCACTGGATTTATGAACGATGACAAGATATCAGCCTTGGAAGAAAGGTTAAGAGCAATCGAGGGAAATGACTGGTTTGACCCCATGCGAGCGTCTGAAATATGCTTGGTACCAAACATCACGGTACCAAAAAAATTTAGGATACCGGAGTTTATAAAGTACACTGGGTTGGAATGCCCAAACACTCACCTTCGATCTTATTGCAATAAGATGGCTGAGGTGATTCATGATGATAAGTTACTGATCTACTTTTTCCAAGATAGTCTATCGGGGTCAGCGCTAAGTTGGTACATGAGGCTGGATAATGCCAAGATCAAGAAATGGAAGGATTTAGTTGAGGCTTTCCTTAAGCAATACAAGTTTAATTTGGAAATTGCTCCAGATCGAATGAGCCTTATGTCAATGGAAAAGAGAAGCCAAGAATCAGTAAGGGCTTATGCGCAAAGGTGGAGGGACGAGGCCATGCATGTGCAACCCCCTTTGATAGAAACGGAGATGGTGAATTTGTTCGCCAATACATTCAAGGCACCCTACTATGAGCATTTAATGGGTAGCTCATCTCAACATTTCTATGATGTTGTACGCATAGCGGAAAGAATAGAGCAAGGGATTAAAGCTGGACGCATAATTGAGCCATTGGAGACAAAGGGTTTTTTCGGAAGAAAAATGAAAGGTCCCGTTAACAACTTCGAAGGTGGGTCCAATGACAAGATAACAGATTCATATAACCCACAAATACCTACCTCTCATGTGGCCCACATAAACTTTAACAAACCTTTTTCCCCTAATCGAGCAAATGGCCAGTCAAACACCCAAAACAACCACCAACGACCAAACACAAGATACATTTCAGAACAACTACCGCCATTACCCATGCCTCTGAAGGATATATATGCCAAATTACTAAGCATTGGACAAATAGCTCCTATCCCTACATTACCACTACAGCCACCATTCCCCATCAGGTATAAGCCCGAGTTGACTTGCGAGTACCATGCTGGTATTCCTGGGCATTGTCTTGAAACGTGCTACGGTTTCAAGAACAAGTTGTTGAAGCTCATCAAGATAGGATGGGTGTCATTTGAAGACACGCCCAATATCAATTCAAATCCATTGCATGGTCATGACAAAAGTGATAGGGGATAAAGGTTGGAAAACCTTGGTCAAGAGTCGTCAATAATGAAGAAGGCGAGATCGAAGGATAAGACAAGGAAATGCAAGTGGGGAAGGAAGATGAAGCATTGCCTCGGTTGACTTTCCACACACTAGAAGAAGTTTCAGAACGGGTTGACCTAAGAACTTCTCGTAGTTTTTAAAATGTAAAACAACTTTATTTGCCTTAGCATGTTTTTGTCATTTGCTTTTGTCTTTGCTTTTATTTTCTCTAGTGAGCATTCAGAGCTCATATTGTCAGCTAGATTTTTGTGTTTGTCTTTGAGCTTACCTTTAAATAAATGATGAGTTTATGCATTTTTTTAACAAGTTTGAGTGGTTACAAATAAAGTATCAATAAAATGGTTTAATATGAAATTTAAGAAAAGCTAAAGTACAACCCTATCTCTGATAGCATGGATAAATGTTTAAGTGGTCACTTTGTAATTGTCTTTTAAAGAATAGAGTTTATCAACCATAACAATGGCATTTTGAAATAATAAAAAAAAATCATTATCTATTCACTCACTAAAAAAAAAAAAAAAAAGTTTATCACCGGCTGAATGAATTGCTTCTCTATATAAAAATCCAGACTAATATCGCACCCCTATACTAGGGGGCAAGACGGGATGTTTTATGAAAAGTTTTACGATTTGAAAACCAAACTAAAGCATTTGACAAAAGCATGACAAAGAGGCAAATACAAGTCATACATTTTGAGAAAAGGACTACTTGAAGAAAGTCAAAGACCTTTTCTCCAAGAATATGATAGGCAACACGAGAGATGAATCCAGCATACGACTTCAAAAGCAAGTTCATGTTAAGAGGGAGTCCCACGAACTAGAAGAAGAGGATGGGGCCTATGTTTCAAAACCAGGTACGAATGCATGCATTGCATCTAATCATAAATCATTGCATATATGTTTTTTTTTTGGATCGTTACAGGAGGAGATCTTAGCGCATTCCAACAAGATTATGGACAAAGAAAATCATTGAGTTGATTCTAGAACAACAAGAAGAGAAGATAATGGTTTTCAAACCCTGCCAGCAGGAAGAACGACATTGATAGCATTCGGTAAAAAGGAATCGCCAGATGTGATTCCAAGTTGTTGAGATCGCCAGAAGGGATCTCGTATTTCGATGGAGGTCGCCAGAAGGGACCTCATATTTCAGTTTTGAATAAAAGGAATCACAAGATGGGATTCCAAGTAGTTTGAGATCGCCAGAAGGGGTCTCGTTTTTAAATATTCACCAATGAAGGTCGCCAGAAGGGACCTCAAATTTCAGCTTTGGTATAAAAGGAATCGCCAGATGGGATTCCAAGTTGTTTGGCTAAAGGAGATCGCCAGAAGGGATCTCATATTTCGATAAGGGTCGCCAGAAGGGACCTAATATTTCAGCTTTGAATAAAAGGAATCGCCAGATGAGATTCCAAGTTATTTGAGATCGCCAGAAGGGATCTCGTACTTCGACATTCATCAAGGAAGGTCGCCAGAAGGGACCTTATATTAAAACTATTTCTTAGAAAAGCATGGAGTTTACTAAGAATTATTCCCCTTGGGTTAGTCACCCATACAATGAGACCCTCATTTTTTTTTGGTAGGTCACCCGTACAATGAGACCATTATTTTTCTGGGTAGGTCACCCATACAATGAGACCATTCTCCATCATTTTTCCTGGGTAGGTCACCCATACAATGAGACCATCATTTTTCCTAGGTAGGTCACCCATACAATGAGACCATCATTTTTCTTGGGTAGGTCACCCATACAATGAGACCATTCTCCATCTTTTTGTTTACCTGGGTAGGTCACCCATACAATGAGACCATTCCTCTCTTTTTTTTGGGTAGGTCACCCATCACAATGAGACCATATTTTTTCGGGGCAGGTCACCCATCAAAATGAGACCACACACATATTTTTTTTGTATTGGGTAAAGGAATCACCAGATGGGATTCCAGGTTAAAGGAGATCACCAGATGGGATCTCGGATGGATTTCCATGTTGATCAAACTAAAGTAAGAATTCAGAGGATTGCTAGATAAGGATCTCGAGATGGCTAAGTTTTGATCATAGTTTTTGGGCTAAGGAGGATTGTTGTAAAGGACAAAGTTTCAGATAAATCAAGCTTCGACCATATCAGTTTCGGGAGTTCCGTTTTGGGTTTATCTTTATAACACTTACTGCGCAAAACCCATGCTCCGTAAGTATTATAAAGAGGGGGCATCTGTTGTAACCCATTTTTGGGTCCCCATGAAAAATAAAATAAATAGCCAAAAGAGTTTAGAAAAAATAACAGAAGGCAGAAGCGCTCAGGAAACAGTCAGAAAATTGGTCAAGAAATTCAAAAATACAAGGATTAAATTTTTGAAAGTATATTCTTGAAGGATGAAAGCCCTATTGAGAAGGAAAATTTGAATTTTAAGGAGAAAAGCCCAAATTTGGATGTTTATGGACTTAATTGGATTTTTATGGATTTAATTGGATTTATAGAAGATTTGATTGCAAGAAAAATTGATTTTTAAGTCAATTTGGGCTTTAATTTGGAGAAATTTAAGTTCTGGGGCCAAAATATATTTTTTAGGAATTTATTGGGTCAAATCAGGGGCTCAATTGCATAAATATTGAAGTTTAAGGGCCAATTAGGGACTTAATTGTGAAAATCCGAAACCAGGGACCCATTTAGAGAAGGCGCAAAGATAGAGGGGGCTGTTTGGATTTGTTTCAGGGGTTTAATTGAAGAAATTGGAAGTTTATTGATCAATTAGGGGCTCAATTGCATAAATCAGAGGCCAAGGACCAAAGTGAAAAAGGCGGCCAACAAGAGGGGCGGGGACCGAATTTGGGGGACTGATTTGAAGTTTAACCATTGAAATGAAACGGCGCGTTTTACCCAAAACGACGCCGTTTCATTAAAAAAAAAAACGAGGAAAATCAGAACGGTGTCGTTTTGAACGACACTGTTCATCTTCCTCCTTCCCCCTGTTTTAACAGAACAGAAGACAAAAAATTCGAAAATCTTCCCGCGCCTCTCTCTCTCCTCGCCCCCACCACCTTTAGCATTGGCCGACCAGCCGTTGCACCGCACTAACGATGGTCCCCCACGGTTCGGCCCCTATAAATAGAGAAGAAAACCGAAGCTGCAAGGGGGACAAAAAGAAAAAAAACCCGAAGGGAGGAGAGAGAGAGGAGGCCGAGGAGAGAGAGAGAACTGAACACCGAAGAGAGAAGGAGCCGCCGCGCCGCCCGGGAAGCCACGCCACCGCAGCACCGCCTCTTCCACGCCAGGTCACCTCTTCTCCCCCCTCTCGTTAGTTTTTTCATTTTTTCCCCTGCATGCAGAATGAACATTCTGCATGCAGGGAGGAGGGGGGAATTAATCCCCCCCCCCTCTGTTTGTGTAGCTGGGCCAGGTGGATCCTGGCCCAGCACATTTTTTTTTTCTTCTTTTTTTGGGCCAGACTAAGTCTGGCCCGGCCTTGTATCTGACGGGCCAGACCAGGTCTAGCCCATACCAGCTCTCTAGGCCAAGTCCGGCCCAGATATTTGGGCCGGCCCAGCCCGAATTATTTTTATATTATATATTATATTATATGTGTGTATATATGTATATATATATAAAATATAATAATAAAAAAATAAATATTTTGAAAAATCTTTAAAAAATTTGTTGATTTTTCTGCATATTTTTACCAAAATGGTTTAATTTTGGTTTGTATTTTTATACCGTAAAGATATAAAACCAGTGTTATAAATACCCGGTTTTCGTCAAAATATCAAAGATTTTCAGAATAAAAAATGTTTTTGCTTTCAAAAAATTTCTAAAAATTCCCTAAAAATGTTATTGATTTTTCTGCATATTTTTTTTTTAAAAGGCGGATTAATATTGGGTTGTATTTTTATACCGTAAGGATACAAGCTCAGTATTAAAATACCCGATTTTCGTCAAAGCATAAAAAAATAATATTTTCTAAAAATTGTTTTTGTTTTAAAATACGGCCTAGTCTCTCCAATATATATACATAAATATTATAACATCATATTTTCACAACAAAGAAAATTTTCAAAACAATATATGTATTAACATGCATTTTGGCTTTAATAACCAGTTTATTCAAGCCATGAGAACTAGGCCAATATTTCAAAAATTCTAAAAAAATCTTTTTGTTTTCTTTTAATATTTGGGATTACGAATTTATACGTAAAACGTATTCCTAAATATTATTAATAAAATTTTGGTATGAACGTTAGAACGGTTAGGATTTTTACCCGATAAGATAAAGACCTCCTTACTGAGGGGGATTTTTCTTGAACCATAGACAGACCAACAACTAGGGAAACACAATAACACTTTAGTTTTTTTTATTTTTATTTTTATCAGACAATAAAACAATGGAGCTTACCTTAGGTAAGGCGTATTTGGGGTGCTAATACCTTCCCTTTACGCAACCAGTCTCCGTACCCGATCTCTGAGACCAGTTAGGGTTCCTAGTGACCAAAATACTAGGTGGCGACTCCAAAGAACCAAATCAAATAAAAATAAAAAAAAATTTCGCCAGTCGAACCCGCAATATAATAAATTTTGAATATTTTTTGGGGTGCGACAGCCACAATAAGAGATCAGACAAAAATTCTTCTCTATCTTGCATTAATTCTTGCCATATCCAATGCACACTTGGAATGATTTAGTAGATTTTCCAAGCTTTATTTATAATTTCAGAGTAGACTTGCTATGTCAGTGAGTTTTTTTTTTTTTTCTTTGGGATAAACAAGTCAACCTGTCTGAGCTCGTGCAACCACGTTTTGTCTAGCACCAAATTCTTACCAAGCAACTTAACCTTAAATACAAATCAAGTTCTTTAGCCTCTAGATTGTGTGACCCTCCTTCTCTTGTTCTATAAACTTTTTCTTCTTTTATCCATTTTCTTGAATCATCAAGCACTCTAGCCATGGCCTCGCTATGAAAGTAACCATGGCTTTCAACCGTTTTAGCTCTTGACTTATTAAGAGGATGCCAAAGGTAGGAGAAACAATACATTTAGAGAAATAGAAAAACGAGGCATTGTTTTGTGATATATAGTTATAACTGGATATCAATCATAATTTTATTTTATCTGTCAAATCTAAGATAAGTTTTGGGGCATCATGTAGCAGGGTAAGGTTTGGCCAAGCCCATGTTGAAAAAAATAGATATGACGAATGGAAAAGGTATGCAACTTGTGGGGAAGTGCTAATCCAACCATTCTTTAGTGAAAGGAACTACTTTAAATCTCCTCGAGATGATTCCACGCAGGTACAACTAAATAATTATTCTTAATAATATCCCATGACCATCATGCAGAGAGCAAGATATTCTTAATTATACCCTGTATATGGACAAAGAACTTGTCTTTAATTCATACGGAGAATGTTTCTTACATGACAGGTTACAAAGACATGGCTTCTTGGAAAGCATGTATAATAAATTTAGCACTTTGATGGAATTGTACAGGGACCATGCATGTCTGCCAACACAGATTTTTAAGAGGCAGTGTAAAGCAAGATGAAATCCACCAAAACTTGATGCTCCAGTTAAAGCAAGTTTGTGATCATTATAATGGTCATCATAATTTCTTCACTTTTGTTTGGTTCATAGTCTTTTTTATTTTTAATTACTTTTATTCAAGGTGTGAGCAGGATCAACCTAAAATCATGTTGCTTGAAACAGTGTGATCAAGTGACAATGCCAATTAAGCTCTAGCTCTGACCAAAAAGGGGGGGAAAGTAGGAAAGTTGACAGAAACTGTGAAGTACCCCAAAGCAAAAAATATCTTATATTACTGTATAAACAGTTCAGGATAAACTTGGAAACGAAGAGAACAGGTTCATGAAATGGCTTGTTAAAGTGCTAAAGGCAACTCAAAAAATAGGAAAAGAAGAAAAGAGAAAGTGATGGGCATTCACTTTTGTTGATTTGTTTTTAAAAGAGCCTATTCTCATTGCTTTGAACACCACATGTTACTGGTGCTGTGGCTCTCACTTTCTTCCAATACCATAGACCAGCACCAATCCCTACGGCCCCAGCTGCTGAAACTCCAGTTACAGTCCCTGCAAATCACAATAAGAAACATCAAAATAAATAAGCCTGATCTTTCAGTTCAATATCCAAAACATTCCCAGAAAGTTTTACAACTATATATCAAATCTTAATACTCCACCTGCAATGACTCCTGCCTTGCTATGGCTAGTAGTACTGCTGTGATCTGCAGACAGATATAAACAACTGTTGGTTTGTGACATTTTCTTTTAAGAATGTTGATGAAAAAGCTTGAATACTAACATACCATTGCAATAAGTTGTGACATTTGATCTCTGATTGCATAGACATAAGAAACTCTGTGATTGTGTTTCAAATCCACACGATCCACCTCCTTTCTTCATGTCTTGACATTGAAGGCAATCTGTAGTCACTGGAATATCAAAATCAACTCTAATACCATACTCAGGTACTTGATCATCAGGAGCATTTACACCAGTCCTCCAATAAATACTAGCATAACTAGCACAATACTTCAACATCAGCCTCAACGATTCAGTCGCTTTCGGTAAGTAGGAGCAGCAAGAACTACCACCCAATGCAGTAGCACATCCTGGCAAGTGCCTGCAAAGATAACTAGCACTATCACATGTTGAGTCGCACCGATCAGGAAACCTCTCACAGAAGATAGGCTTTGGCTGAACAATCACCCTCTCTTCGCTACAATTGAAGAAGAGATAGTCATTTTGAGAGGAGAGTGTTAAATGTGTGCTTGTGTCAAGGCTAAATGGCCTAGTTGCACGAAAGTGATGACCATCTTGACAACTCCACATGAATGGATCGGTGACAATCATGTGAGGATCCGAGTAGCTTATGCTACGAACTTGGTATCTCCCGGAAGGCGTTCGAAGCTCAAGAAAGCCCGAATCGGAGCACACAAGTATGTGTCTGTAATATGGACTGCCACAGCCATCATCAATGCCAAAAGGGTAGCTTATCGGAATAGTTCCACATGAGGTTCTGCAATGGCCTGCAGCTTGAGCTTTTGTGAGGAAGAAATATGGAAAACTGAATATAATGAACAGGAGACAAAAAGAATGATGAAAACAAGAACATGAAGAAGGGTTATAAGCCATTAGAAATGTGATGGAAGTTTTGAGTGTTTGATGGCTAATATCGAGTTTGTATGGTTTAAAGATAGCGATGAGATGAATAAAGGGAAGGCTAAATGAGAGTCGCAAGAATATATCTCGGAAGTGTTCTTTTTCTTTTTCTTTTTACTTTTGTTTGCTTTTTATGCTTGTTACTTTGTTTTCACTTGTTCTTTGCTTTAGGGTCTTAGAAGAGAATCTAGAGGCAAGAGAATGATCGATGGAAGAGCATCAAGATGCATGGAAGTGACAGCACCAAGAGGCTAGCCAACAGGGCTCATGAAACTCTGGATTCTTTCATCTTTGGTCCAGAGGCTGTGGTCTGTGGACTGTGGACTATGTGAAAGCATGAGATTACCATATTCAAGCCCAATGTAAAGACATTCAGTGGAGGTCCATCGCTGTGGACCAACACTTCTCACATAAGGAAAGAGTTAAACTCGTAGAGTAATTGTGGCAAAAGTAACTATAGTCATAATGGTTAAACTCAGCCTGATTTAGTTGATTAAACCAGGAATCTAGAGACCTAAACTGTAATAACTTCAAGTTAATTTCAAAGTTAATGTAGCAAAAGACACATATATTTCAAGTTAATTTTTAATACCTTATTAATTGTCCAATATAGTTTTCTTAATGTATTCTATTAAGTATCTCTAGAAAATGTAAAATTGAAATAATAATGAAGTTTCTTAATTACAATCAAGTCATTACAATATATATATATATGTGAACATTAAATATTCTTACATGACTCAAATATAAAAATTAATCTCATAAAAAAAAAATCAGCCGCTTGACCTAGTGAAAATATAATATTGTAACTTACCATTATTGTTTTATGGTTTCCTATTATTAAAATATCATACAACATTTATTTAGTCTGATTGTTTTCTTTAATTGTAGTGACCCACCTGTTCAATCGTTTGACTTGGTGGTTGAACCAGTATCTTCTAACCCGCTTTCTTTTAGTTAGCTAGAAATTAGATTTATTAACTAAACAACATCATTTAAAAAACATCTACCGGGAGGAAAGTACATTAGCTGCAACAAAATGAACACATCAATTTTTTTAAAAAAAAAATACAATGACATGGTTTTCTAACTTAGGTAGTGTTTGGGTACATTAGACAATGATAGACCGGACAAGAAACGTTTTTGTGAAAAAATTTGGTGCATCTTTGAATAATACAAAAATTAATTTTTGCATTGTTCAAGGTTATTTTTGTGAAGAAATTTTTTGTATCATTAAAAGGAGTAGGAAAAGCTTGTCAAATTCTCTGCACATGGGTTAATTTAGTTGATCTAGGTCAATATAAAAATAAAAATAATTGTTATCATAGTTTTAAAATTTAATTAGAAGTCGACAGGGGTAATATATAGGTCATGGGTCGAGTTAACTGTTGACCCAGGTCAACATTAAGATAAAATAGTTATTATCATAGTTTTAAAACTCAACTCGGAAGTTGAATCAGGTCATGGGTTGAGTTGATCATTGACGGGGGTTATGGGTTGGGTTGACCATTAACCCGGATCAACGTGAGGATAAAAATAGTCATTATTATAGTTTTAAAACTTGACTCAAAAGTCATCCTAGAGCTAGGACCAGGTTACAAGCTAGGTTGACCATTGACTCGGGTCAATATAAAGACAAAAATAGTTATTATCATAGTTTTAAAATCTAACTCGGGGTCAACTCGAGTCACGATTTGGGTTGATCATTGACCCGAGTTAATTTAATGATAAAAATAATAATTATTATAATTTTAAAAATGAACTTGGGGTCGACCTGAGACAAAATATGGATCACAAATCAAGTTGACTATCAACTCGGGTCAATGTAAGGATGAAAGTGGTTATTATCATAATTTTAAAACTTGACTCGGGGTCAACCCAAGGCCAAGTTCAAGTCATAAGACATGTTGATCATTGACTCAGGTCAACGTAAGGATAAAAATGGTTATTATCATATTTTAAAAATTTAACTCGGGAATCGACCAAGGTCCAGGTCTAAGTCACAAGTTGGGTTAACCATTGACCAGGTCAACACAAGGATAAAAATAATTATTATTATAGATTTAAAATCTTACACAAAGGTCGACTCAAGGCCAGACTCGAGTCATGGATCGGATTGGTCATTGACCCGAGTCAACATAAAAATAAAAATAATTATTATCATGATTTTAAAACTCAAATAAGAGATCGATCTAGGACAAGACCCAAGTTATGGGTCGGGAAGGTTAACCCAAGTTGACTTAAAATAATATAAAAATAAAAATAATTATTATTATAATTTTAAAAATCAATTTAAAAATCAATTCAAAATAAAACTCGAGTCACGAATTTAGGAGAGTCCATCCAAATAAACACAAATTAAAAATAAAAATTGAAGCAACCTTTTTTTTTTTTTTTCTTGCCTTTCCTTTCCGCTGGATTGATGCTCTGGATTGGGTCATTACCTACCATTTTACGTAACAACAAAGGCGGTAAGGAAATTCTAATCCAACTTGAGCTGTGATGGTAGCAGCAGTCAGCAGCCTCGTTGTCTGCAGCCTCATCAATTAATGCAGCAAATTGAAAAGGCCTTCAGTCACGTAAACCAAGCTCAAAGAGTCACCACAAGCTCATTCAAACGGTCAAAAAAACTCATAAATATGGATGCCACTGTTTTTTTAATCACTTCAAAAGACCGGCGTGGGCTTCAAGATGCATGTATGTGGCTGATAATTATGTGGGTCCCGAGGAGGTTGACATGGGGTCATGGTTCAATATATATGTTACTGTTCACATGATCTCGAGCTTCTCGGCCTGGCCACGACTGCTACTTTCTTACTGTGTGTTTGTTACACATTGGAAAAACTGCCTGCATACTTTGGGTTAAAAATCAAATCAAAAGGAGGTCCTGAGTTTCAGACCAAATCCCATGAAATAGTATGAAAGGTACCAAGAATCTGCTAGCTAGGTAGCTTTATAGGGAAATTTCTTGTTTCAAAGTCCACCGAAACTGCCTGGTTGTCTAAGAAAGTAGAGTCTCGTATGGACAAATATTCTTCCATTTTGACAGCCCAATACGTACTCTTTAATGCCATACATCTTATGGGTGTTTATTTATATAATTCTGTAGAGTTTGTGCTGATAGTTATATCTAATATCATTTTTTATATTTTATAAATTATAAATCAAATTCACTTAATTTTTTTGGATTAGAACGGGGTGGATATATCTGGTTTAGCTAAAAACTTTTAATTATAAATATTATAAATACCTACAAGTTAAACGTATATATATCGCTAAAGTTTCATAGCTTGGTTTAATTAGAACAACCAATTGAACTCAATAAATTAGCCTATGAAAAGATGAATTTATTTGTAATAAATAATGAGTTATGTAGGAAATATGGCTTGAGTCAGGTTTATGGTATGTTAAAAATCTTTACCCTTCACTGAATTTGTGATATTCATATATTAAATTTATTTATTTATTATTATTTATAATATTTACGTTACATATTGAATTTTTTTTTAACACCAGCTGGTACGTCTAAGTTACAACTCCTTGGTTGATTTTAGAAGGCCAATAATTAAGAGAGGCCACATCATAGCCGACCTTAATTTCTTTTCCTTTTAGCTCACGTTGAATGAAAAGGATTTTCAACTCATCAAAGAACAACTTAGCATCGTGTAGTACTTTCTCTAAAGAAGGAGCGTTGTTGGGACCTTGGAGCCTCAGAATTCCATACTCAATCAAATCACGAGATCTTGGAAACTTGCCTTTAAATTACCTTTAAGTTATAATTATATATTTACCATATTTAAACTTCTTATTTTCCACGTAGATCTTTATGTATTCATAAAATATATGCCTCTTTCATTAAAAAAATCTTAATTTATTTTATCATGATTTGAGAATTTATATATATTTCAATAAAATCTTTTTTATATCAAAAAGATTTTAAATTATCGATCCAACATGTTATATTTTCATAAACAATCAATTTACATTCTACTTATTATTTAATTTTTTTGGACTCATCACATCACAACTTCTCCTATCACATCAATCATATTTTGTATCATGCATTTAACTACTACATGAATTAAACTAAGATTTATCTATAAAATAATTGGAATATGACAACATATAATTTAAACTAAGTATAGATTTAACTAATATTTAAATCCAACATCTCATAAAAATTCCTAGCATAATAATAATTACATTAAAATAATTAAAATATATGTTTTCATCCTCAAAATTACACAAAATATGCATCATTGGTTATGTTATAAAATACAAACACCAGAGCTATATAATCTACTAATCCTAACGAAGCTGCGATGACCCTGTATTCATTTTAAACCACAATTAACTAAAGCATACACTTCCATTAACAATTAAGTTAATAAATAACTTAATTCATCTTCTTATTAATTACATCAATCTCTCGAACATTTAAGAGATTTACTCCTTAACCCGGACCGGGTAATAAATCCTTATTCAAGGTATCTAGTTTCACAACCTAGAATAAAATACTAATCCTTAAACCAAGGAATTATCTAGCTAATAACAAGGCACTAGTTCTTAAACCAAGAACTAGTCATCTAACCTAGAATAGGGCATTAGTTCTTAAATCAAGAACTAATCATCCAACCCATAAAATGACAACAATCTTATATCGGATATTAATATAATATAATAGTAAGGAATCTAATTTGATATTTGTAATAATTTTAAATAGAGCCAAATTAATAAGATGTCGTACACCTATATAACATCTAAGCTCTATGTGTGAGATCTTGTCTTGGTACACCGTTTTTAATCTCTCTTGCAGTTTTGACAACTCAATATTAAATGTCTTATATCTTTGTATTAGCTTCATTTTACACAACAAGTCAATACATAAACAATTATTACTACAATAACATTCATTTATCTTTGGTCTACAACACAGAAAAAAAAAAAAAGAGGATATGTTTTCTACTTAAAATTCTCAAAACAAAATTACCAATATTTAATCATCTCATGATTAATTCATTGTAAGTTTTATCTTTTTTAAAAGGACAACAATCTTATATCGGATATTAATATAATATAATAGTAAGGAATCTAATTTGATATTTGTAATAATTTTAATTAGAGCCAAATTAATAAGATATCATACACCTATATAACATCTAAGCTCTATGTGTGAGATCTTATCTTGGTACACCATTTATAATCTCTCCTGCAGTTTTAACAACTCAATGTTAAATATCTTATATCTTTATATTAGCTTCATTTTACACAACAAGTCAATACATAAACAATTATTACTACAATAACATTCATTTATCTTTGGTCTACAACACAAAAAAAGGGATATGTTTTCTACTTAAAATTTTCAAAACAAAATTACCAATATTTAATCATCCCATGATTAATTCATTGTAAGTTTTATCTTTTTTAAACATCAATTTAATCTAACAACCCACCCCTCTTAATTTCTTTAGCCTATCTCGGTATGTTTTCCTTCCGATTAACCACTATTTCCTCATCTAATCAACAATCAACTCTTAACCACATCACTACAAGTATTATAGAAGTAAAATTCATTCTAATTTCATTAATTTCTCTAAAAAATTAAATTTTTAAAACATTGAAATTCACATTTATCAAGTAGAAATAAGATTAATCATCTCAATTATTATCAACATGTTTGGGTATAACAATTTCAACTCAGTTTACAAAAATAACACAAATTCATCAAACCTCCCTTTTTTACTCTCTATGGTCAGCCCTTAAGCTTCATTACCCATCTAATTTTTAAGATTTAATGTAACAAGTTTCTTAGTTTCTCTAGTCATTTAATCCTCCATAACAATAATTAACAACTAATTTTCATTTCCCTCAAATTTCATCTTAGAAACCCTAATTCAAATATTACTAATTTTGCATCAATTCATTAAACACTTGTTCAAATTGATACGAAATGGTTTCAAACACCTTACCCAGTTGCTAAATGTATTTCAAAAGTTGATTTGTCAAGATTTTTCCTAAGCTTCTCTCTTTTTCTCTTCTCCTTTCACTTTTTCACTTTAACTTAGCTTTTCTTTTCCTTGATCTCTCTAAATTTCTAAGGTAATTGTATTTTTCTCTCTCAAAACACTCTCTTTTTACTCCTAACCATCACTTTCTAGTCATTCAAGGTGAAAGAAAAGAAAAGGTAATGAATTTGCCCTTTTTACTCTTGTTTTAGACCATTGGGTTATAACAGAGATCTTAGCCAAAATAGTCAAGTTGTTTAGAAAATGGTTCGACCATTGTATGTAAATCGATCCAATCGCTTCTCAAGATGGCTAAACCATTGTTGCTACTGAAAAAATATGCATTTTCAGCCAAAAACTCTCTCTCTTTTCTCTTCTTATCTCTTTTTATTATTTCATTACATTACACCATTACACCTCTATTTTTATTATATTATTATTTCTAATTTTTCTTAGGGTTTATAGAATTCATCAAGTAGCTATTGTACTATTGAACTTGGACTAGTGAAAGAATATAATACTCAAGACTGATTTAATGCTTGAGGTGTGGATGTAAGCTTGTTGAACAACATTAAAAGTCAAGTTTGCAA
Source organism: Populus alba x Populus glandulosa (assembly GCA_033617975.1). Taxonomy (NCBI): domain Eukaryota; kingdom Viridiplantae; phylum Streptophyta; class Magnoliopsida; order Malpighiales; family Salicaceae; genus Populus; species Populus alba x Populus glandulosa. The sequence goes on from CM066146.1 coordinate 432,506, forward strand.
TTTCTTTTCCTTACCTATTTATTTTAATCACTTTAATTATATCATTGGTTATTATGTTTATTGTGGTTAATTGAATTAAATTGTATTATTTGTTAGTATTAGTGAAACACCTAATTCACCTATTTTTAGGTGTTATTGATGTCTTAATCCTAGAACAATAGATAAATCTATAGAAAAAAAATCAAAATAAATTATGTAGATCAATTTATAATTAACCTAATATCAAATGATAAAATTAGAAGAAAAAATTAAATTAAAAAGGATAAAAAAATGTTTTGGTCAACCTACCAAACCAACAACCAAAGTTATAATCAGATTAAGATAACTTCATGAAAAGAAAATAAAATAAATATAAATAAAGTCCAATTTCCACCCAACCCAATGTTGAAGGATGGAATAAAAAATTAAAAAAAAAACCCATGTCAACTAGTGTTAACTTATTAAACCTATGACTTAGGGCATGAAATTGATATAACTTCATAAAAAACAAATAAAAATATTATAAATGTTGTTACCTAATTTTTGGGGTCCCCATACAAAAAAAAAGAGGGAAAAGAGAAAATACAAAAAAAATAAAACATTATTGGAAGAAAACCAAAAATATATATATTAGTGAAAAGAGAAGACCAGAAGGCCCAAGAAATAGTCAAAGATTGTTTGAGGAGGATAAAAATACAAAGATTGAAATTTGACAATATATTTTTTACTGATGAAGATTTTATAGGCAAAGAAAATTTAATTTGAGGAAGAGACATTCAAAATTGGATGTTTAAGGACTTAATTGAATTTATCAGTTTAATTGCAAGAAAAATTGATTTTTAAGTCAATTTAGACTTTAATTGGAAGAAATTAAAGTTTAGGGGTCAAATTGCAATTTGTAAGAGTTAATTTGTTCAAATCAGGAGCTTAATTGCATAAATATTGAAGTTTGATGGACAATTAGGGACTTGATTAAAAAAATCCATAACCAAGGATCAAACTAGAAAAGGTGTGTAAATGTAGGGACTAAAATTGATTGAATCAGGAGCCAAATTAAAGAAATTGAAAGTTTGTTGGTCAATTGAGGGTCAAAGTGCACAAATTCAGAACCAAGAATCAAAATGAAAAAGGCGGTTAATTTTAGAGCTAACATTTGAGCTTGGCAAGGATGATATTGAATTGATTCTTAAAATCAAAATCTTAATTAAAGACCTAATTAAATAAATTAAAAATTGAGGACTGATTTAGAGACAAAGATTTCTAAGGCTATTTTGTTTTTAAATGCCAAAATGACGCTGTTTCATTTAAATATCAATATAAAAATAAAATAAAAAACTATCTTTTTATTTAATACCGGAAATACATCTAACCTATAAGTTTATAATTCCAGATACTAAAAAAAGACAAAATATTTTTTTTTAGTATCTTAGATTATGCATTTATATGCAAAACATATTTTTTATATTAAATAAAAAGATATATTTTTTATATTGACATTAGAACGGTTAGGTTTTTAATCTGATAAGATAAATATCTCCTTACTGGGAAGAACTTTTCTTTGACTACAAACATACCAACAATTAGAAAATATGATAATACCTTCACAAAAAAAAATTATAAAGCCTAATAAAAAAAAACAATCAATTAAAAAAGGACCTAAAAATAAATAGAGTCAACTCGGGTCAACTTACCTAAATCACAAACTAAGTCATGATATTTGGATAACTTCACAGAAAGAAAATAAAAAAAACAATTATGAAACCCAATTTCTAACTAACTAAATGTTGTAGGATGAAATAAAATAAAATGAATTACAAAAGGTAAAGGAAAAAAATAACCCGGGTCAAATCATGTTAACCTATTAAACTTGTGACTTGGATAATAAGTTATGATAAATTCATAGAAAGCATTAAAAAAAATAGAAAATCTCATTTTCAATAGATATAAAATGTTGAAAGTTGAGAAAAAAAAGAATTTAAATCCATGAGACTGATAAATAACCCAACAGAAATTTTTTTTTATAAAGTATAATTTTTAAAACAACCTAATATTAAAGTATAAAATTGAAAAAACAAAACGCAATTCCAATGAATACTATTGTATGGGTGTGACTACAATAAATTAACCACACCCTTTAGTGTTTTGTTAATAAAAAAAATAAAAAATCTCTCTTCCAATAGATCTAATGTTAAAGATTGAAAAAAAAAACCCTAAATCTATGAGATTGGTATATAGCCCAACCAAAAAAATAAAAAATATTATGAAATACAATTTTTTAAATAACTTAATATTGAATAATAAAATTAAAATAATAATAATAAAATAAAAGATTGATTTAGTGAATGATGAAATTTAAAAAACAAATTCCTATGAATAGTGTTTTAGTGTGTGTGACTATAGAGATTAGCCACACTTTTAAATGTTTTTTTTTTAATATACCTCCTTATGGGCTATTACTCATAGATATTAGTAGTAAATTTGGTTGGTAGGCTTAACCGTTAATTTGTCAACCTGAGACCTAACATGGACTAGGTTTTAAAAAAAATTAGATGAAAGTTAACTTGGTTAACCTGAGACCTAACTTGAACTAAGTTTCAAAATAAATAAATCAGGTAGAAATTAACCTCATCGACCTAGAAAGTTAACTTACAAAGACTGTTTGTTTCTGTGTTTCAAAAGCGTTTTTGAAAAAATTAATTTATTTTTTATTAACTTCAAATTAAAATGTTTTTAATGTTTTCAAATCATTTTAACACTACAAGATTTCACAGTTTTACCGACGGACATATTCCGTCGGTGTGTGACAGAACGTTCGTCGGTAAAGTATTTACCGACTATATTACCGACGGAATACTCCCGTCGGAATACCTTTTGTCGGTGATTCCACATTCCGTCGCTATATCGGTCGGTAATAAAAAAAACACGTTTACCGACGGTTTTACCGACGGCCCATGCGCGCCAAAAAAAAAAATTTTCCCGCTGGGAATATACCGACGGAATATATTCCGTCGGTGATATTTCATACCGACCGAATAAATCCGTCTGTAAATTCGTCGGTATTTTTATACCGACGGATTATTGCCGTCGGTGAGTATGTCGGTGATGGGATGGCATACCTCAGACACTGTTTAATGCCGACGGATTTATTCCGTCGGTAAATCCCTGTGTAATTTTTTTTTTAATTATTTAGAAAAAATAATATAAATTAATAGTAATACAAACCAATTATGTAAATAAAATTTATATTAAGCAACAAAAACTCAAAGTTAAATAATATTCATTACAAAATGAATGTGTTTAAAAAAAACAATTAATATAAAGGTGGAGGTGGAGGAGGAGGAGGAGGAGGAGGGTGGGGGTTAGGCGGCCAAAAAGGATTTGGCGCACATGTTCCGCCTTGTGTCATGTTCATGACCATTTGACGAAGCTCTTCATAGGCCGCTCTTTGTTGTTCAGACTCTGCTCTGCGTTGTTCGTCCGCCAATCTGTGTTGTTCGTTCGCCAATCTTTGCTCTTCTTTGAGTTGTGTGTACGCCTCTGATAGGTGGTCGCACCTTTGCTGCAAGGCCACAAACTCCTTAGATTGGGAGCTCGATACAGATTGGGAGCTCCCACCGGTTGAAGCAGTACCGGTCGACCGCAACTTGGCAGCGGTAGTGTTGGAGAGCCCGTAAACCCGATTTTTATCGGGTCCACCTGACGATCCAACCTCCATCCACAAATCCGGATCGAATTCCGGATGGGTCGAAGGATCATCCCCGTATCTCTCCCTCAACCGATTATTATAGGTCTCCTGAAAAAAAAAAAAATCATATTCAATTCAATAAACATAATAATAACTTACAAAATAAAATGGTTGAACAAACACACCACAAACTGTTGAGCACGGTTGTCAACGAACTGTTGCGTCCCCTTTTGGCGGTCATGACTCCGCACGTGCGTCTCCACAAACAGCTCCATAGGGCTCGGCTCACGTCCAAGAGACGTAGCCTATATATAATGAAAAAAATTTATTAACAACAAATTAATTGAACGATATATTTCATTTAAATTAATCTTACCATCCGTTTTGCATGTGCAGCAAACGGAACGGAGCCGCCGGTGTGCGTTGTAACCGAGCCATGAATTTGCCGATTCCGGTTGCCTGCACCGGACTGTGAGCGTCGAGTGAACCGCTCAGACGTCACGTGCTGAAGATAGTGCAGCCATATATCTTCCGGGATGTATATTGGTTTGAAATCCCTCCAAACCGCAACATCGTTCCAGCCTTGTAACCCCTTATCCCTCGCTGTTTTTTTTGCTTTTTTCTGGGTGTCATACCAAAAATCACGCAACCTAATTCACGCACGAAAAAATAACATTTCAAAACATAAATAATTATGTAAAAAAAAGTCGTATTGTTTTCGATGTTACCTAATTGCCGCGTGATTTTCCCACACCCTCCTCACAACACTGTCATGTTCATCGTCCCAGCAGAATCGATGCTGTATATAAAAAAATAATTTTTTAAAATGTTAATAATTTATTTACAATTATAACTTGAATTTATTAGAAATAAGGTGAAAATTATATATTAACACGAACCTCAAATCTATGAAACCATGCATCGATTTGAGGCATCCATTCAGGATGTCTGGATATTTGACTCCATTGAAACAATGGAATCTCCATCGACGCTTTAAACGCCGATGATATTACTCGGGCGGCCTCAATGTTTGTGAACCTGAAAAGAAATGAAATTAATTTGTGATTACTTCATAAATTACGTTTTAAAATTGTTTTTTTATATATATAAAAAAAACTAAAACCTTAACAAACTTACATTGAAAGATCGTCCTTCCACTGTGCCTCGAACTGGTGGGTAAATTCATTCCGCTTCGAAGGCATGCCGCGTCTGCGATGTGAAACATCGCTGGAAGAGGCAGCATCGGTTGACAGCGCAGGTGGTGTAGGTGCCTCTTCTTGAGAGGCACCTAAGGAAACATCATCATCGCTGCTAGACGAACTTGATTCGACTGGACGACCAGCTCTGGTTTTCATTTTGCGCATCTAAACAATTTTATATTAATAATTGTAAAATAAAATTCAAAAGTTAAAAAAAAATCGGCAGCACCTCCCCTATACTGGATACTACCCAAATCCACAAACCTGCAAATATTAACAATAGCCACAACCAATCGAACCAATCTATACTAACTATTAATCCTAAGATAAATTCAACGTTAACAATTACAATTCACAAATTAATCAATAATTATATTCAAAACAATAAAAAATATAACAAAAAATAAATTCAATAAATTCAATAAATTCAACAAATTATACTTCAACAAATTAACAATTACAATTCAACATTAACAATTATAATTCAACAAATTCAAAAAATTCAAAAAATATTCAAATATTCAACTTTAACTAATTCTAAGTTAAATTAACTAATAACAATTTTAACAACACAACAACAAAAAATATTCAATAAATTCAACAATTAAATTAACAAAAATTCAAAAAATTCAAAAAATATTCAAATATTCAACTTTAACTAATTCTAAGTTAAATTAACTAATAACAATTCTAACAACACAACAACAAAAAATATTCAATAGATTCAACAATTAAATTCAATTATTCAACAATTAAATTAACAAATATTCAACAAATTCAAAAAATTCAAAAAAAATTCAAAAAATTCAACTTTAACTAATTCTAAGTTAAATTAACTAATAACAATTCTAACAACACAACAACAAAAAATATTCAATAAATTCAACAATTAAATTCAATTATTCAACAATTAAATTAACAAATATTCAACAAATTAAAAAAATTCAAAAAAAATTCAAAAAATTCAACTTTAACTAATTCTAAGTTAAATTAACTAATAACAATTCTAACAACACAACAACAAAAAATATTCAATAAATTCAACAATTAAATTCAATTATTCAACAATTAAATTAACAAATATTCAACAAATTCAACAAATTCAAAAAAAATTCAAAAAATTCAACTTTAACTAATTCTAAGTTAAATTAACTAATAACAATTCTAACAACACAAAAAAAAACAATATTCAATAAATTCAACAATTAAATTCAATTATTCAACAATTAAATTAACAAATATTCAACAAATTCAAAAAATATTCAAAAAATTAAAAAAAAAAGAACGAAATATACATACCTTAATAATGTGTCAAATTCAAAACTTTATCTACATTGCAACAAAAAACACCAACACAACAAAAATAAAAACAACTAAAAATAAAATAAAATAAAATAAATTAGAAAAAAAACACATACCTTTTGATATAATGAAGATTTACAACACCAAATCTTGCTAGAGATTAAAGGTGAAAGTGTTTAAGGATTAAGGGGAAAAAAAATGAAAAATCTAAGGTGAAAAACGGAGGAGAAGCGAAGAAGCGGCGGGGAGAAGAAGAAAAAATGAGGCGAAGCGGCGGGGCTGGAACTTATAGGTCAATTTTACCGACGTCATCACCGACGGCCCTAACATCCGTCGGTAAAAGGTCAAAATTCCGTCGGTAACAGATCAAAATTCCGTCGGTATTTTTCGAATTTCCCCCCCAATTTTTAAAAGCCCTCCAAAATTTTCGCAGTCCGTCGGTGATTCCGTCGGTAATCTGACAAGTTCAGAGGCGCATTAATTAACGCACTTTGGAAAACGCGCGGTCCGTCGGTAATTCTGTCGGTAATATGTGTAACCGACAAATTACCGACGGACCTACGCCGTCGGTAATCCCGTCGATGGTGGTGTTATGTTTTCGAGCTTACTGTGAGATGCCGACGGACTATATTCCGTCGGTGATTCCGTCGGAAAAATCACCCGCCAAACCCTCCGCGCCACTGCCCGCCCTTTTTTCATTGATTCTGAATTTTCGGTCGGTAATTACCGACGGACATAGTCCGTCGGTAATTACCGACCTAATTACCGACGAATATTTGCCGTCGGTGATTTCGGCCGAGAAATACCGACAGAAAAAATTCTGTCGGTATGTCCGTTGGTATTTAGCGATTTTCTGGTAGTGTAATGTGCTGATGTCAAAAATAATTTTTTAAAAAATAAAAAAATATTAGCATATATTTTGACACGAAAAATTATTTGAAAAGTAATCACAAACACACTGACAAACAAACTCTTAAACTAGTGAACTTCTAAAAGATTAAAAAAAAAACATCATTTTAACTGCGTGTGTTTTGAAATGACATTATGAATGAAATTAGGATGGGTATAATAACTGTGCTATTATGAGAGTGGGGGATCAACATGTCTAGGAGCTTCCTACAACAAATTGTTGGGCACCCTTGTAAATGACACCCATCATTTACAAAAGATTGATTGTTGTAGCTAATAACAATACTATGTTCGCTGAGCCAACCAATTCAGAATTTTTGGGCTACATATATAACTGGATTTATTTCACAATAATATATAGGATCTGAATTATTTCTTTTTCCTCACAGCAACTATGTGATGACAGCTGCTTCTAATTTGGCAAAACAAACCGTTAATTTTTTTTTCTTTGAAAAACCAAAAAACTAATCATAAGGAACACATCCTTTTCCACAATTCCGCATCAAATATGAAGAAAAAATGTCCACTTCCAATGATCTAGTCAAATTGTTTCGAACAAATATTTGTCCTTTCTTCTCATTATACTATACGATGATGTTCCTTCACGTATTAATATTATTATGATATCTTTCGATGGTATTACAAACCCTTAAAACTCCTTCAAATTGATTAATTTATTCCTCAAGAGAGAATCAATTGGATGTGGTGACAAATTTTCTCGCTTAGATCGTGCCCACTAGCCAGCTAGCTAGCAAGTAACAGATCATTTAAAAAAACCCATGCCACCATGCCTTAATACGAATCCAATCTCAAGACAATGCAAGCATGCATGAGACATCAAAATAGTTAGGTATCGAAAACCTCGGGTCTTGTCATTTCCCCCCCTTAATGTATATAAAAATGTGTGGGAAAGACAACAAGAACAGGACCAAAATGAGGACAAGTTTGGTGTTTATTTGACGATGAGTGATGGGCTCCTTTCCGTCTTTCAATTATATAAAAGAGAGCACCAGCAAATTGGTAGGGTGAATTGTCAAAATACTCGTGTCATCCTTTTTGTCGGTCTTAAAGGGGTTTGAAAATAAGAGGAATGTACGTATTTGAATCATGTAAACAAACAAAAGAAAGTTAAAAGCAGAACAAAGGGAAGATCTTGAAAAGGTTAAATTAAAAAGGCTGTCGATCCCAATAAAGAGAAGTGTTGAGGTTATTACTCAGCAAAACGACCATGCTTTTTTGTTTGGTAAGAAGAAAAATAATTAGCATTCCTCCCTGTAAGAAAAAAAAATTGCCTTCATAAGCTAGACTTGAAGATTTCAAAACCAATATTCTAGCTTCACATTTCTCGGTGAGGTATCCATGTGTTGCCATTAGTCAAAAACTTTTTATTCATACCCACACATGCATTCAAAGACATGTGATTATGGTGCTGTTTGGAATTTTGTTTCGAATGGAGTTTCTTGAAAAATTGAATTTTTTTGTTTAAAATTTATATTTTTATATTTTCGAATCGTTTTGATGTGTTGGTATTAAAAATAATTTTTTAAAAATTAAAAAAATTAATATATTTTCAAGTAAAATACACTTAAAAAACAACTGATGCGTATCGCATTTTCAAATACCCTCTGTATATATATCTCACAAAAAAACAAAAGCATATGAAGTTTGATTAATTGGCATTTTAATCGAAAAGGATTATATTATTAAAAATAATTTTTTTCCTTATAATAAATTAATATAAGTTACATTGACAAGTTAATTCACAATTTTTTTTTCTTTTTGTATAGTTAATTGGAGGTGTATTCCTACACAGACAATTCATTAGGCCAACACAAATAACAACTCACTAGCTAAAAACAATATGTATAATTATTTTTTAAATCTAAATTAACAAATTAAATTTTTAAATTGAATGATTATTTCATTCTAATCGAGCATTTCTCTTACAGGATATTTGTATTTCTAAATATTCATATGTTAATATTAAATCCATAAGTATCAGGATTCAATCAAAAAAGAAGAAGCAAGTCTTCAAATTCCCAATGTTTGAGATGTATGTTTTGAGAAATGAAAACAATTAATAAATAAAAAAACACAATAAACATTACATGGTATAATTTTAAAACTATTCGGAGTAATGGGGTGAGAGGTTGAATCTAAAACAATATTCTACCTTGACATTTCTCGGTGATGTATCCATGTGTTGCCATTAATGTCAAGAACTTTTCATTCATACCCAAACATGCATTCAAAGACATGTGATTATGGTGTTGTTTGGAATTTTGTTTCAAATGGAATTTTTTTTAAATTTATATTTTTATATTTTCGAATCGTTTTAATGTGCTGATGTTAAAAATAATTTTTTAAAAATAAAAAAAATTAATATATTTTCAAGTAAAATACACTCTAAAAAACAACTGATACATGTCGTATTTTCAAACACCCTCTATATATATATCTCACAAAAAAATAAAAGCATATGAAGTTTGTTTAATTGGCATTTTGATCGATAAGGATTATATTATTAAAATTAATTTTGTTCCATATAATAAATTAATATAAGTTACATTGACAAATTAATTCCCATTTTCTTTTTCTTTTTATATAGTTGGAGGTGTATTCCTACACAGACAATTCATTAGGCCAACACAAATAACAACAACTCACTTGTTAAAAATAATATATATATAATTATTTTTTAGATCAAAATTAACAAATTAAAATTTTAAATTGAATGATTATTTCATTCTAATCGAGCATTTCTCTTACAGGATATTTGTATTTCTAAATATTCATATATTAATATTAAACCCATAAGTATCAGGATTCAATCAAAAAAAGAAGAAGCAAGTCTTCAAATTCCCAATGTTTGAGATGTGTTTTTTGAGAAATGAAAACAATAAAAAATAAATTACACAATAAATATTACGTGATATAATTTTAAAACTATTCGGAGTAATGGGGTGAGAGATTGAATCTAAAACAAAGTTTTTTTTAAAAAAAAAAATTAAAATAATATTATTTTTTTAAAAATTATCAAACAATTAATAAGTTGACGGTGGGTTTTGACCGAGTCAAGTTTATAGAAATTAATTTAATTTTTTTAATTAAAACAATTAATATTTTATACCTTTTAACCTAAATAAATTCAAATCTGGAATCAATCATGTCTTGAATGGATCCATAGAATAATAATGGCAAGTCAAATGAGGAGCAAGGTATGGTGAGAAAAGTATCTTACATAGGGATTGCTTCGCTACGTACGTAGCTAGTGGCAATACCTAGACCTCTTGTCTGAACGAGTGAATGCCGTTTCTCTTATGGCTCTTAACTGGTCTGTGTTTTATTTTCAATAATCCAAGCTGTCAAAACCTAACCACTCACCAAATTTCTACGTCATGTAAGGAAACCACGTGAGGCAGGATCAACATGGTCAACGTAAATCCCAGTCAACTATTGTCATTTTCTTCTCTGTTGATTTTGTTTCCTTGAGAGATTGAAATTCTCTGTGATTGTTTTAATTAGAAGGAGGTGTTGGCATTATTCATATTAATTAATTCGTTTCCTTACTTGCTTCGTTGCTTCATCTAATTAACTATCTTTTGTTTATTCCCATGGCCTCCGTAGCTAGCTAGCTAGCTATATATATATATATATATATATATATATATATATATATATTGATAATTTAATTTATCCAGTAATTATTGGGACATTTTTCAAACATTGCGGTAATTAAAGTCATCCCAGCCATGGTTATCTATTAAGCCCGCCTGACCAGAGATGAAGTTTGGATTATAAGTTAGGGAGGTTCACCCAAATAATTAAAAAAAAAAACTCAAAACAATATTATTTTAAAAAATTATTGGATTTCAATCATATCAACTAAATTACTCCAAATAATATTTTTTTAAAACCTAACTTGAGCTAGAAGATGAGTGGACCGAATCGCAATTAAAGCTGTATAGCCAAAACAAATTTAATAACAATTATTCCAACAATGCTAATATTGCTAGCAATAGTCATTGCTGTATTTATTGTGATCAAGACTTGTTTGAAAATCAATTACAATAATTTTGAAGTGATTGATGTACCAACTAATTAATTAATAGGAATTTAAATCTACTAATTATCTTGTTGTAATAATTACTAAGTTGGATGTAGCAAATTTTCTTTTCTTTTCTTTTAGCTTTTGGCAAATATAAAGTAAATGAAATAGTAAAACGTGGGGGGCTAAAATTTAGCCATTAATTTGAAAGCCCACATTCATGGAGGAACACAAATGGTACCGCAAGAAAAGACTGATGAGATTATTTAATAGTTGCCATGGAAGACCGTGAAAGTCTTGGCTGTGGATAGTTGAAGAAGAACATGGAGGTTTAATTTGCTGGTGATCATTTCAATTTAATAACAGTGTTGTTGATTAAATAATTATAAGTTTAAATTTTATTATTATTATTATTATTTTATTTTATAAAAATTAAATATAAAATAATATAAATATATAAAAGTTTCAAGTTCAATTTTTTTTTATTTAAAGGAATATATTAAAAAAATTATATAAATTATATTTTTAAACCATCCTGAATATTATATCTTCTGGACGAGATGTTTTGTTGACATCGTTGATATTCGAAAGAGGAGTGTAAACGTAAGAATGAGGGAAGTAATTGCCTGCAATATTGGTTGACTCCAACAAAGTATATGCCTGTCTCATGCATGTATTGACATATATATAAGACATCAAATTAAAATACTGGCTAGAGATGAACAAGTAAAAGTAAAACAGTGCATCAAAATAAAGTTCAAATTAAACCAAGACATAATTAGTTGATTAAGCTATATATTCAAAGATGCCTTTGCAGCTTAATTGGAGCCGCTAATCACAATAATATTAATACTTGTACATGTATATATTTCTAATAGAATATTTATGAATTCATTAGCATGAAAGATCGATGATTTATATAGAATATTAGATATATAGGGCATGTAATGCACAAGAATTAGGTATCAATATTTTAAATCAGGCTCTATTAATTATTTGTATATAAAAAAACACTATATTGTTTTTATATTGCACTAAATTATGAAAATAATTAAATAAATTGAAAATGTTTTTTTGATGATTGGTATGTACGTACTTGTACATGTATTTCTCTAATATCTAGACTGGGATTCCTCCAATCCTGCCTTCTCCAATAGCCTTTAATGGTCAATATATATGATTTCTAGAATATTATCCTTCAAATTAAGATATTTTGGTCTATTTAAAAAGTCATCAATCGAAAATTCATATACATTGACAATTATACGTTGGATTGTAAGTCAATCTGTATAAAAAGACACTTCAATTTTTTTATATTTAGAATTTTAATTAGAACAAATTCGAAAAATAATCGCAAGCAGGCAATATTCAATAAAGTGCTCGATAAACGAAACACTGAAAGCCCAAAATAAGAAGAAGAAAAATATTAATGATTAATTTATTAATTTTACTCTAGGCAGAATCAGAACAAATGTTAAAAAGACTCAAAATTAAAGGAAAACAAATTAAAAAAGAAGAAGAAGAAGAAGAAGAAGAAGACGACGACGAGGCCTCCATGTCATTTCGAGTTCTCTAAAGGTTGTCTTTTCATTATTTTGAATCATCCTTGACTATTTTACTCCAAGCAAGTGGACAGGTCGATATGGTCGGCATTTTCCCTCATGCTCGTTTGTACGTACGTAGTTAGGCACTGTATTTCAATCTTGGTTCACACTCATACACACACGCATACGTACACACATCCCTCCTCCCCCACAAGACAGATGCCTTCTATTCTTTGTCTGACAATAAAGCTTGATCGAACTTAATTATACGAACCAAGCCCCAACTTTTCTCGATGTCTTTGAATATAATCTCTCTTCTTTTTGGTGGCCCCTTTCCTCTTTTTCTTTGGGCGCAACCACAATTTTCTACCTAAATCAATGTCCTCGTTACATGCATGCAATCAGGATAAACTGTAATCTCCACTATTCAATGGATTTCCATTCCAAGTCCAATTCACGAGTTTGGTAAAAAGGGAAGCTTTGGAGCGCAATATTTATACGTTTTTTAGAGATCGATGATAACCAAGGGGTCAATTGGTGGCCACCGTTTTCCCATGTTAATTAGTAATGTTTTAAAAGTGACATTGAAGTTTCTTTTCTCTTAAAAACTCTAGCTAGTCAAGGCGAAGAATGGTAGATATTTAGGGTTTAGGATGTATACGTACCACGTAAGCCAGCCGTTGGCCATCATCGTTTTTGTCTTGTCTTGAACCTCACGAGCAACATTTTCAAAAGGTACCATAAGTGAAGGAGAAAGAGGAGTAAAGCAATTGAACGTCATTAGATGTTGAAAACCCGTGTGCAATAAAAAGAAGAGAAAGCTTGGTTTAAGTAATAAGTCAAGAAATATGGCCAAGATCAGATGTATACATCTAACAATGCAATGAAAGCAAACACGTATCTCCAAAAAAAAAAAAAAAGAGCTGCTAGCAAAGCTTTCAATAGATGCAGAAATTTGTACACAAATTCTTCCATGGTCAAAACTTGAGGCTAGAACTAACAATAGCGAGATATCTTAATAGATTTACCATTAGTGAATTGTGATATAGGATGTAAGTGTTTGTTTTTGTATTATAATTTGTTTTTTAAAGTATTTTTTAATTTTTTTTGTTAGAAAAAAAATATTAATTTAATGTTTTTTTTTAATAATTTAGATGTATTGATGTTTAAAATAAAATATTATTTTAATATATTTTTAATTTAAAAATATATATTTTTAAAAAATGAATGTTAAAATTGAAAAAGTTGGGATGTCAAAACATGGAGATAGCTAGGTAATAGTAACTCGATGAAGTTACTCTCATTTAAACATAATTTTTTAAATAACATTTGATTACTATTTCCAAAAAAAATGAAAAAAGATGAAAACAAAAAAAATACTTTCTTATATTTTTTATTTTAAAAATATATAAATTTAATTTAAAACTAAATATTTTTTTCCCATAGAAAATCTAAAATTTTCATTGTAACATCTACCTATTTTTGGTTTTTTATTTAAAAAAACTATAATAGTTTAAACATGGTGGAGACTTGAGAGGTGTAAAAAGAGAAGCTTGAAAGAGAACTAAAAAGCCATAGCAAGTGACTCGGTCCCACTGGTAAACAAAGAACATAGTTACCGGGGAGCAGATCTAAAACGTGGGTGACTGACTTCATGTAAGAATGGGACCCACCATTAGACTAGGCAACTGTCCAACCCGGTCTCCAGTCATAACCAAGCCTGGCCGTCAATCTCGTTGACTAGGCTTCTCCTGCTCTTACTTAATAAATAAAATATACAATATTTTAATTGGCTCATTGAATTTCATCACGTGGAATACGCCGCACAATAAGGGACGGTGGGATTCAGAAATATTTTTTTCTTTTTCTTTTTCTTTTTCTTTTTCTTTTTCTTTTTCCTTTTCCTTTTCTTTTTATTTATGAAAGAGTCAAAAGTCTTGCTTGATGAAATGTAGACGAAACCTCACTATACAAATCTTGTCAACATTATATAAATTTTGCTTCCATTCAACCCATGCCCAATTTCCATACCCGGATCCATATTTTAATTTTTAATTTCTTTTCAGACTTCTGGTCGTCATTAATTATTGGTATTTGAATTTTTTTTGGGATAATTTTAAGATAATATTTATTAATAAATGGGTAGAAAACATCTTAACAGTTGAAATTTGCCGACATATAAGTTTACTAAAAATTCAGGGAGGTTGAAAAGTCAATCTGTTCTCCATCTCTTTTATTGTAGAATGGAATGAGAGGGAGATGGAGACCAAAAAAACGTATAAACCCACTTGAGAGACTTGTTAAAAACAAATAAAAAAAGGTATAGTTTTTCCATAACCAATATTTTAAGAAAATTTTCAACGAAATTTAGATAAAACTCTAATATATATTAATTTATCAAATATTTTTAAAATTATAATTAAATAAAATGCAATTTCAAAAACATCAATTGCAAAGGGATGCGTGCCAAATGTTTTTCTCATGATCTCACCAATATTTGACAAATGCATGCAATTTTTAAAAAAATAACAAGAAAAATCATAAATATACAAGGTATCTGTCATATATGGATACCAATCAGATTTTAACATTTGCTCCCTAATAATTTTATACCCGTGATATCTAATCTTTTCTTATTTTTTAGTTAAATTTTGCCATTAAAAAAAATATTATAGTATTCAAACTATAACATTTATAGTATAAATACCATAAAATCTCTGGCTAAAATCTATTTTTAACACTATAATTTGATTTTTATTTTTTCAAATATATTAGTATCAAGATATTATTAGAGGTCATGGCAACGATGGATTATCCACTTAATCTATATGGGTATCCATTAACAAACCATTTCTTGCCAAGTCACTAAAAGTCCAAACATCCTGCGGCAAGGCTACCATAAGAATATGCCATTACTGCCAGCTGGAGAAGTCCTGACGCACCACCTGACGCAACCAATAAAAAATCCCATCAATTTCTAAATAAATCAAATTTCAATCCAAAAAATAAAAAAATAAAAAAACTAATTTTGTTTTTTTTTTTTGAAAAAAAATAAATCTCTCTCTCTTTGGTCCACCCTTCCAACCCTTTTTATAGCCGAGCTCATTGCACCGGTAAAAGACTTCAAAGACTTTGCCCACAAAACATACACACAGACAGACACCTCTCCCTTTCTCTCAAGAAATCTCTCTTCTTTTCTTGCGTTTCTTCTTGTTACCTATTTTTTTCACTCTTTCTTGCTTTCATTTATGGACAAAGGATGGGGTCTTACTCTTGCTTCTGATCCCGTTTCTGTCTTCTCTAGCAACAACAGCAACAACAGCCCGGTTGGCTCTTTTTTGAAGGTCAAAAGGGACTTCAGTTCTGATCATAACATGGCAGATTCTAGGAATATTAATAATGGTATGTTTCAGTTTCCGGTTAGTCTTTCTGCCGGCAAGGAAGAGGTATCATCTGCTGCTGCTCATGAAGTAGACTTCTTTAAGGAGAAGATCAATAGGGTTGATATTGGCCATGATTCTAAATCCACTAGTGTTACTGTTAAGAAGGAGAATTCTCTTGCTGAAGTTGCTCCAAGGTCCAGTGCTGCTCTTGATGTAAATGTAAGAGAAATATATATTTACCTTTTGAATTATGGCTTAATTATAGTTTTTCTACAAATAGAGTTATTGATTATTATCTTTTTTTGGTTTCTAAATATAGACTGGATTGCACCTTCTAACTGCTAACGCTAGAAGTGATCAATCAACTGTGGATGATGGAGTTTCATCTGACGGTGATGATAAGAGATCAAAGAATGTTGAGGTAATAATTAATTAACAAGATTAAAAAGAGGATCGATTTTGATTTATTTTTTATTTTTTGAAGACCTCACACTTAATGATTGTTTTGTATATGCTGCAGCTAGCACAGTTGCAAGTGGAACTTCAAAAAATGAACGCAGAAAATCAAAGGTTGAAAGACATGCTTAGTCAAGTAACCAACAATTACAGTGCCTTACAGATGCATTTTGTAGCATTGATACAA
This sequence comes from Populus alba x Populus glandulosa, assembly GCA_033617975.1. NCBI lineage: Eukaryota > Viridiplantae > Streptophyta > Magnoliopsida > Malpighiales > Salicaceae > Populus > Populus alba x Populus glandulosa. The sequence goes on from CM066146.1 coordinate 449,198, forward strand.
CAACAACAACGGAACCATGGAGTTGAAAGCGATAAAAAACAGGAGGTGATTAATTTTCTGTAATTATTACAATTCCAAGCATGTGTTCTTGACATGATGATTGTATTACACACTATGCTTGCTGGTCCGAATAGCTTAAATTATTTATTTTTGATGTGTTCAGACTGTGGATGCAAAATCTTCTGAGGAAAAGAAACATGAGATGGTGCCTAGACAATTCATGGATCTAGGACCTTCAGCTGAGACTGATGAGATATCCAATTCATCGTCCGAAGAGAGGACTCGTTCTGTAACACCTCAAAATCATTTCGAGGTAGCTTCGACGAAAAACAATGGTAAACTTGAGATGGTTCCACATGATCAAGAGAATTCTAGTTTCCGAGGTGGAAAGAGATTTGGCGGAGACGAGAGTCCTGAATCAGAATCACAAGGCTGGAATCCTAACAAGGTTCAAAAGTTGAATCCTGCTACTTCTGCTAACAAGGCTATTGAACAATCTGCCGAGGCCACCATGAGAAAAGCCCGTGTCTCGGTTCGTGCACGATCGGAGGCTCCCATGGTATGTAATTAATAGCAAGACTTGTTCAAGATTTTCATTGAATTTTGAAATATTAGTGTGGAACTAATTAAAGTTTGATCAATTCCAGATTTCTGATGGCTGCCAATGGCGAAAATACGGTCAGAAGATGGCGAAAGGAAATCCATGTCCGAGAGCTTATTATCGGTGCACCATGGCAGTTGGTTGTCCAGTTCGCAAACAAGTATGTTTTAGTCCATTCCTTGATTCTCACTTGAAATGATTTTGTGTCTATATTTCAAGAAAAATCATGGCTAAAACTAATGTGATTTAATTTGATGATCAATTGCAGGTTCAACGTTGCGCGGACGATAAGACAATCTTGATCACAACTTATGAAGGCAATCACAACCACCCTCTACCTCCAGCTGCAATGACAATGGCGTCAACAACAACAGCAGCTGCAACCATGTTACTTTCAGGATCAATGTCAAGTGCAGATGGCATGATGAACCCAAATTTGCTAGCAAGAGCAATACTCCCAGGTTGCTCATCAAGTATGGCAACGATTTCAGCTTCAGCTCCGTTCCCGACCGTAACATTAGACCTCACTCAAAATACAAACCCTCTACAATTCCAAAGACCTCCGACACAATTCCAAGTCCCTTTCCCAGGCCAACCCCAGAATTTTGCCCTAGTCACAGCTCCACAATTGCCTCAGGTTTTTGGTCAAGCCCTATACAACCAATCAAAATTCTCCGGTCTCCAATTGTCTCAAGATATAGGGTCATCGCAATTAGGCCACCAAGCTCATCCCCAAATATTTCACTCAGGACAACAACCTTCCCTGTCTCATGACACATTGAGTGCTGCCACTGCCGCCATCACCGCTGATCCTAATTTCACTGCAGCACTTGCAGCTGCCATCAGCTCCATCATTGGCGGTGCTAACAGCAACTCCACCACCACAACCAACAACAACAACAACAACAGCAATAGCAATGCCACCAACACAAGCAACAGAAATTAATTAGACATGTCTCTTATTAATTTTTTTGTTTCTTATGAACAGTTAATTAATTTCTTTCTTTTCTTTTTTAATCCCTTTCTTTTTAAGGGTTGAGAATGAGGTTCAGATGTTCATATTTTTCTCTTTTTTTTTTTCTTGGTCTTTGTTGTGGGGGAGGGGTAGAAATCAAGTAAAAACACAAAGCTTCATTCTTTTTGTCATTTCATTTTCAATAATCTGTTTCAGATTTTTCAGTGAAGAAGATGATCATCAATACACAAAAAAATGATCAGCATATAAATTTCCCATCTTCCATTAATGATCAATGTCTTATCCATTAATTGCTGCCTTAATTTCTTTCTTGTTTTCATACCCCAATGACTTGTTTATTCATCAACCTTGAAAACAATGTGCGCAAGAAAACAAAAACAATAAATTACAAGTCAAGAAACCAACGAATACGGTTTGAAGAGGAGCCATATGCTGATCTAAGCAGTCAAGAACTACGGCTAGACCAAGAACAACTGTTTGACACGTAAAATGTTTGTGTTGTAAGACAGAAAGAAGGCTTAGCTAGGCTGCAAGAGTGGACTTTGAGGAGACTTCTAGGCAACTACAACATGTGGGGGGTGATGAATGAATGTATCAAAGTTGGATTGCGAAAGCTATCTTCCAGGGTCAAATTTGGACGAATGAAGAAAAGAAATAATGGGGGGGATTTGGTAAGTTTCGTGGAGAGTGGTGAAGAGGGACTAATTTAATTGGACAAACTAGGATACGATTGCTGACTTTCCATGCAAAGTATCCCTCTTGATTGGTTCTCACTGACATCATGGCGTTGTCATGTTGATTCAATCATGTGAATATATATTATATAAGATTTTAACTTGTTCTTGGATAATTGAACGTGGAGCTTGGTGGGTCACAACCGTACCTCTTCAATCTATCCACCGTACATGGAAGGACCTTTTACTCTCCTTAACTTTACCAACGGTTTTCGCACATGCTTTCATGTGATCCGAGGACTTGCGCAATATCCATTATTTCTGATTTTCACACCATTTTAGTTTTTATTATTTCGATGGATGATGATGAAACTCCCCCCCCCCCTCTCTCTCCATGAAACTGTTCTCTTTAATCATCCTTTGCAAAACTCTCAATTTTCCTCTAGAGGGAAAAAAAGAAGAGAGAAGTAAATATTAAGAAAATACTTTCAGCTATGATTTTGACAAATTAATGAAATGAGCCTAGAGGTTTCGGTGTGGACTTGCTTGATTATGTTGCTGATGGGGTTTTTGAGATGATTTTCATGATCTCTGGCTTTGAAAATCACTATCGACAAATTTGAACCTATAAGACTTTACGTGCATGATTTTTTTGAGGTTTGAAACATTTTTCTTTTTATCTCTTTTCAAAGCTGGATATTTTTTGTGAGGTAGATCGAGCATGATGTGCTTGAATATAGATATTACATCAAACAACTTGACAATCAACTTGTCCATACAAGAAACAAAAGATGATAGAGCTGAGAGCTTAATTCTGAAGCAAATACGACCAGATGCAGAGGATGACTCCATGAAGTAAGCCTGCTCTTGGCATAATCCTAGCATTGTCAAAAGCTGCTGTCGATGCCGTACTGCATGGATTCACAGTCCATGTCAATTGGATTTGAAGGACTAATTCCTTGGCCCAATAGCAACGGCCCAAAAAAAGGGTCTTCTTCTTCGTTTGGGCCTTCAATTGGGTGAGTAACTAAATTGGGTTGAGTGCAGTATCAAGTGGGGGTTTTATTGGTATTTAACATTGTGATACCTCCTCACATTAAAAGTTTTTTTTTGAGATTTTTTTGTTTCAAATTATTTGTTATATATATTTTTAAATTATTTTGATACATATACTTATATAAAAAATTATTTATTTTAAAAATATATTATTTTAATATATTTTTAAATAAAACACACCTTAAAAATAATATCTACTCCATGATCAAGCATGCAAGGTTATAAATATGCTATGTGAAAAGGCACTTACTTTCCATATCCATACACAGACATACCTGATTTATATCGGATTAATGTTTATTATACCCATGCATGTAGATAAACCTTGTTGTATATAGAAATATAATCTACTCAATTTCAAGAAATCAATGAAGAAATTTAATTCTGAAACTTCTAAACAACATGAATCTCCTTTGGTTAATTAGGATGCCCCAAAAACGAAACATCTGTAGCAGCAAAGTTTCTGCCAAACCCTGCTTCTGCTTCTTGTGAACCCAGCAGAAAAACATGAAAAAAGCCATATTTCACTGATTCTACACGTGATTTCTACCACTCTTTCTGTTTTTAACAATAAAAAAGGGGAAACAAAATGAAAGAAATGCTTCTCCTTTGCTTGTAAGATTTTCTTTCTCCTATTTCTTTCTCATTTTTGTGTTTATCTCTCTCCTTTGCTTGTAAGTATTCAGTAGTAGTAGTTACAACATCAACATCATAAATTAATGCAAAAAAAAATCTATTTTTAAAATTATGAAATAACAAGATTAATGTATATATTTAGGATGCAATAATTAAGCATAAATACTTATGTATTAAAATTTCTCCATTTATAAATATCTTTTTATAATTTAAACAATATATTTTTTCTTCTCTACGGTGACAAGAAAGTTTTTATTGAAAATGTACTTGATTGTTCATAATTAATTATCACAATATATAAATATATTTAACTGTTTATAATCACTTGCTTATTACGAATTAAGAAGTAAATAGTATTTATTTTATTTTTGAAGGTCATTAATGATATACTTTGAATCGTAATAATTAAACAGAAATTATTACGACTCAGAAATTAATTATTAAAAAAAGAAGATGAGACACCATTTTCATCACAATGTAGCGTGTAGTGGCAGAAGAGGCAACCAAATCCCATGCTTCGCTGACACGTCAGCTTTTCATCTATAGCGACACATATGATCCATCATCCTGCGTCACGACCTACCACATTAAACGACATCCCAACTTTCTCGTCCCCTTAATCACCGTTCTTTTTAAGATCACGACCTGAAATGGATTGTGCTAAACTTCCTAACTAAGTACGGAATCCCTTTTTGTATGCTTTATTTTTGCTTATTTTGAATCCTTGAAATAAGGGTAAGAACGGGAATGTTTCCTGTGTTTGGTTGGTTACTAATAAAGTTTATTTTTTTTGTATTGTTAAATAGTTTTGATATGATGATATTAAAAATAAATTTTAAAAAATAAAAAAATATATTTTTTAAAAAATATTTTAAAAGCAACTATTATCATAATGTCAAACAATATATTTTGAAAACAAGTAAAGAAATTTTAAAAATATAAAAATAAATGACAATGAGTAACTCAAAAAATAAATATATATATATAGGTTGCGCTTGATTACTTTCATACTATGAATAAAAAAGACAAAAATATGTTTGGATGTAGTGACAAAAAAAAAATTATGATTTCAAGATAATTTTAAAGTGAATTTATATATTATTTATTTAAAATAAAAAAAGGATATGTCTCTTTTGTTTTTGTTTTTTTTTCATTTTAAAATAATAAATAAATATTATTATAAAAATATTAAATAATGATAATAATAATAATAATCTCTCATATTAAACGCTACAATATCTTTTTTTAGATGAAAGATGCCCATTGTTCTTACACTAGAAAGTTTAAGGACTTAAGTGGAACATATCATATTATAGGGTTGAACATGAAAAATTACCCATCAACAAACACCAAAAAGGGGTCATGACTCATTGGACCTATCCAATATCAATGGCTAAAACCTTAAATAATCTACACCTTCAACAGCCTAGATTAAAAGTTACCCTTCCAAAGATACCAAGTAGCTTTGCTTGGTCTATTGTGGGTCTTTACAAGTTGACAGGTAACTTCTCTCCCTTGTTTTCTATATATTCTCTTCTCTGCTCCATTTCTCGTTCCGTGACTCTCTCCTTTCTCCTTTTGCTTCTCAAAAATCAAAATCCGTGAGTAGCTTTTTTTTTTTTTTTGTTGTATAACCCTTTTTTTGTCAATGTGTTTTTGTGATTATTTTTCGTAAAAAGTTGGTTTCTTTTGTGTGATCAGTGTTTTTTTTTTTATATATAGCTTTTGTGGTGGTTAGATTAATGCTGGTTAGATTTTGTGATAATTAGAGTTTAATTGCGTCAACTTGTTTGTTTTATTGTGTGCTGAACTGGGTTTCAATAAAGTTTCTTTCTTTATTTTGAAATGAAGAGCTAGGTGCAGGTTATTTTCTGTTTTGTTGGTGTAGTTGAGGACTTGAAGGGAAATAAAGGATTTGAAAGTTTTGATCTTTTTCTATTTTACTTCGTTGAAATGTAAAGATTGACTAAATAAATGAGCTTTGCTTGAGCCAAGGACATTGCATACAGTAGACTACTTATTGTTTGAGTTAAATTTCATGACTTTATGTTAGATTTTTTATTTATGATTATTGAACATGATATTAGCTTTCTTCTTGATAATGCGTGTTAATCACTTTGGATTAATCTGATTGATTATATTGGTTATTGTGTTTCCTGAATTGGGCTTGATTTTTTATTTCTTAACATCAATTTATAGGTGTAAACATGGGAGTGAACTTGAAAGCAATTGTGGGGTTTGTGTTTCTTTCATTTCTGTTGTTTGCTGTTGTGTCATCCGCGTCGAATGATGGTTTGCTTAGAATAGGATTAAAAAAGGTGAAACTTGATAAGAACAACCGAATTGCTGCACGGCTTGATTCCAAAGAGACCTTGAGAGCTTCTATTAGGAAATATAATCTTTGCAGTAATCTTGGAGAATCCGGAGATACTGATATTGTTGCATTGAAGAATTATCTGGATTCTCAGTACTATGGCGAGATTGGTGTTGGCTCTCCTCCGCAGAAGTTCACTGTGATCTTTGACACTGGTAGCTCCAATTTGTGGGTGCCATCATCTAAGTGCTATTTATCGGTGAGTTTATGTGCCCTTAATGTTGACGAGTGCATACCAAATGAAGATTTTTTATTGTTTAAGAAGGAGATTAGGAATTGATTGTTGGAAATTTATTAATGGTTTAACTTTGCTATACAGGTTGCTTGTTACTTCCATTCCAAGTATGACTCTGGAAAATCAAGTACCTACAAGAAGAATGGTTTGTTTTTCCTTGCTAATATCAACAATTTCTTAACTGCATTTTGTTATTCAATCCATGAGAAGACAGTTTAGCTTGTTAAATTGTATGTGGTACATTGGACGTTTATCTAGAATGTTTAGGTCCAAGTAAATATGAAAATGCTGCATATTAATTTCTTTGTTGATTAGGTATGTGGTTGCCATGATGAGCTATAATCTCTATAGATACCAGCATTAGTTAGGAACTAATGATACCTTCACTGTAATCTTAAACCACACAATGAATAACTAGCTATGATTATTTAGTCTGAATTGCTCGTCATTGCAGTTGCATGAGCTGTATGACAGAGAAACTATCATATGGGTTTTTTTCTTTTTCTCTTTTTCAGGAAAAAGTGCTGAAATTAGCTATGGCAGTGGATCTATTTCTGGTTTCTTCAGCAATGATGCTATTGTAGTTGGTGGCCTGGTTGTGAAAGATCAGGTAATGTTGTCTTTCAACTTATTTGCATGTTATTACATGGTGTGATTAGCCAGTCTGTTCTCACTGCTGTTTTTGAATTTTAAGGAATTTATTGAGGCAACTAAGGAGCCTAGTATCACATTTTTGGTGGCCAAGTTTGATGGTATATTGGGACTTGGGTTCAAAGAAATTTCAGTGGGAGATGCTGTGCCTGTCTGGTATTTTTCTTATCTTTTAGTTCTCACTGACCATTTAAACATTTTTTATGGTTTGTGTTTGAGTGACACGTGCTTTTTGAACAGGGACAACATGATTAAACATGGTCTTATCAAGGAACCAGTATTTTCTTTCTGGCTTAACCGCAATGCAGAGGATGAAGAAGGGGGCGAAATTGTATTTGGTGGGATGGACCCGAAACATTACAAGGGCAAGCACACTTTTGTTCCTGTGACACGGAAAGGCTATTGGCAGGTTGGTTGGCTGTACCCTTTTCTTTTCTTAAGAGTTCTCAATAAATGTTTTATCTATATTTTTCAATTATTTTTCTCATTTTGTTTTACTGTAATTCTTGCTCATAGTTCAACATGGGTGATGTCCATATTGGTGATAAACCAACTGGTAAGTTCTCTCTTATTACCTTCACTTCTTAAATAGAAACTCAAATATACCAGTAGAGCAAAGCTCTGTAATAAGATATATTGTATGTAGCATGTATCCATGTGTCTTTATATATGTGTGTGCTATATTGCATATGATTCTACACTACCTGTCATTATATTGTCTAATCACCCTAAGGATGCTTCTATTCAGGGTATTGTGCCAGCGGTTGTGCAGCAATTGCAGATTCTGGAACTTCCTTGTTGGCAGGTCCAACGGTATGAACAAAACACAAGAATGCTTCAGCTTGTTGGATGAATAATTGTAGATATCTTATTCGGTACACTTTGCTAGCTAACTGTTTAGCTATCGTATTTATTGACCTTGAGTTGAAGTTGTATGGATTGACTAGAACAAAAAGGATGAAAAAGTAAAAAGCTGATGATATTTTTCTTCTGTTGGTTTGAGGATTTAAAGATGAGTTCATTCTCGTGTTTGTTGCCCCTGTCTGGATACAATTATCTGATATGGATTCTGACTTTGAACTGTACTTGCATATGTAGCTTTTAATTTGATTTTTTTGTAATCGTTTTATGTCTTCAACCTAACAGTGTAATAGACTTCTAGACTGACCTTGTCATAGGCTTTGAAATAATTTTTTTTTATATAAATCATTTAGAGGAAAATATAGAATCTTCTATGATGCAGATCCGTAGTTCTGTTGTCAATTTGCGTATGCTTAAATATTTGTTTGTTTCTCTCTCTCTTTCTTCCAGACTATAATTACCATGATAAATCAAGCCATTGGAGCCTCTGGAGTTGTTAGCCAGCAATGCAAGGCTGTTGTTTCACAATATGGGGAAGCCATAATGGATTTGCTACTCTCTGAGGTGAAAACTAACCTTACTTTTATTTCAGTGTTCTCTATTAACCATGGCTGATAAAAAAAATTCCTGAGACAATGGTTGTGGTCAGCATTTAGGGATTTATTTGTGTTCCTGCCTATGTTTTTACAGGCACAGCCAAAGAGGATTTGCTCTCAAATTGGACTTTGCACATTTGATGGAACCCGTGGCATAAGGTTGGGGTCTAAAGTGTTCTCTTCTCATGCTTAGGCTTTCACAATTTTACTTGGATGCATTATTTTTGCTCCTTTATACTGGCCCCCTTTTTGTTTATAGGCCAAAGAAAAGTCATTAAAGTACACCCCTTCTTTCTGTATATTACCCCTTTTCATGGAACCAAATTCTTGCTGCCATGCATGCTACTGCTTTTGTCAGTAGAAAGTTTTACCTTGTGCTGTGGATAGGCTGTTAACCTAGTGGTTTGTAATTTTGCTTAGCATTAGCATTCAGAGCGTGGTAGATGAGGGCAATGACAAGTCATCTGGTGTTCTTGGTTATGCTACATGCTCTGCTTGTGAAATGGCAGTAGTCTGGATGCGAAGCCAGCTGAAGCAGAACCAGACACAAGATCGTATATTGGACTATGCGAGTCAGGTGAATTAAATGCATTAGTACTTTATATATTAATCAATGAGGTGATAATACATGCATTACTCCTTAATAATTTCTTGGGCCTTTGCGATATGCTTCTCTTGCTGATACCCACGATACTTTTGCAGCTTTGTGAAAGAATGCCAAACCCGATGGGAGAATCAGCTGTTGACTGTGAAAGTGTTCCTTCCATGCCCAGGGTTGCCTTCACAATTGGAGGCAAAGAGTTTGAGCTCGCTCCAGAGGAGGTATTGTATCTGAACTCAAGTCTTACCATTGATGCTGCCCCCCCCCACCCCAACTGTTTATTGGATTTGTTGCAATGCACAAGTTGGTAATGCAACCAGCTAATCATCTTAGTAATGAGGTGTCAGTGACATCTATTTGTTTGCTCTAAGAGTTACAAATCTAAGCACTGATTTTAGTCTTGTCATATGTTTGGATGCATAGCTGTAGTCTAAATTTGTATATCTAGTAGTAATATAGTCCATAGTCCGACAATAGGCTCATAAGGAACTTGGACACGGCCTAACTTTTCCTCCATTTACACATGAAGTGCTCCTATTGAATATGCAACACAACTTGCTATTGCATGAAACAATACCCCTTTAACGACACAACTTACTATTGCATGAAACAATACCCCTTTAACGTACTACATCAAGCATGCATATTAATTCATAGAACTAATGCCTTTTTCCTGGTTTGTGATCAGTACATTCTCAAGGTTGGCCAGGGTTCAGCTGCCCAGTGCATCAGTGGCTTTACTGCTTTGGATATACCTCCTCCTCGTGGACCTCTCTGGTACATCATATTCTCAACAAACCTTTTTAATGATCCTAAAAACATGTTTCACTTGTTTTATAACCTTCATCCCTAGTCATAGATGGTCATATGTTCCTTTGAGTCTTACCTATTGATCTTGGGCAATTCAGGATACTGGGAGATATTTTCATGGGTCGTTACCACACTGTCTTTGATTCTGGAAAGCTAAGAGTTGGATTTGCAGAGGCAGCTTAAAGGATATAGTTTGGGGCCTGTCTCATATTTCCCCCTCTTATCAACTAATATGTAATGTACTTTTCAAAAGGTGATGGGAGTCACTGGTGAAAAATATGAAGGTTCTGGCCCCTACTTAAATTAAACAGATGTTATTGTAAATATTCGTTTGCTTGCTTGCTTCTTATCAATTACAGGTTGATACAGTATAAAATGCCATATGAATTGAATGCTGTGTAAGTGCTTTGTGGCCATTTTTTCCCTTGATGCATGCAGTTCTTATCCAAACTCTTGTCCAGGTTATTTCCTATCTATCCTTAGAAAAGAGGGAGCCAAAGAGTGTTAGGTTGTGGTAGGTTACATTAATACATTTTCACCAGGTTCATGAAATGACTACTGCTCTTCAGGCATATAATTAATAATTGTCATATACAGGTCCACAGATTGGAAAGTTTTTAATCTGTTAGGTTTATGCTGTTATCAAACCTTACCTTCCTTTTAACTTCACCACCAGGATAATTGTTTCTAGTCGCTTTTTATTTAGTTAGTTTCACCAAAGATTTCAGGCTCAAATACAGCTTTGTGGGGGCATGGAAAGTGGTAGTCTAGCTTACATGGAATCTAGTACTGAGCAGCGTTTGGTATATGACTTGACCAGTGCATTTGCATGTGATTGGTGTGCATTTAGGATTAGCTAGAAATTTGTTTTCTACTCTTCATCCACCACCTCATATAGTCATGTCCAGGCTTATCTACTCACCCACATCTAGTTGTCTAGTCTTATTTGCTCGCCAATGTTTCTGTGCATCGTTATGCAATATAGTCTTACTTGCTCACTAACGTTCACTCAGTCCCTGTCAAAGAAAAGTCTCTAGTGTCCTACTTTATGCTTGACATGAGATGCCCACCTTCATTTGCATATATTCTTTTGGTCACCAAACAACTGAGTGCCTGCACTCGTGCTTCCTCCTCAACCGCCAACTTTGGTGGCTCTTTTCATGGTAGTTGAGAAATTGGCCGGTGAAGACGGGAATGGTGCTAGGAGGGCAAAGAAAGGCCTGCGAAATGCGTTTTCTAACAGTTAAAAGCACCAGCACCTCTTGTGGCCATTGAATAGTCCAAGAACGAAGAATTAAGATCATTCGCATGGAAACCACAAAAGGGCCACTTAGTTCCCGTTACTTTCTCTGGCCAAAAAAATAAAAAAATAAATAAAAATTCACATCACACTGCCTTTTCATGGTCAATTAAGAACAATGATGCACCATGCGCGTTTAGTTTAGTTTAGTGTTTTTTTGATGGCATGTATGATGATAAGGGAAATCTTTAATTTCTTATTAACTAAAATTAAATTCTTTTCATGTTTAGAGTGAAAAAACATAAAGAAATAATGCCTTTTCATTTCAACCACAGTTTCAATGTAGACATTGCCACATAAACAAGTGGGACATTGATTTAATGATCAAAGGTCAAGTGGATCTCACTCGCATGCAAGTGGAGAACGAATTATACATGGATATTCAATTCCCTTTGGTTTGATGACAATGACATGATCAACAGCAGAAAGAGGGATGACATTGATGTAACTTTTTTTGAATTTTGTAATAGAAAACATGAAAGCATAACAGAAGGGATACATTAGTTAATGTAATTTTCTTGTCTAATTTGGACCAAACTTCCATTCTAAGCATGATAGGTAGCAACATTGTTGGTGGCTTGGTTTTCGTGAAAATTATTAGGAGCATTGCCAACTTTACATTTTCCTACCATTCCATAAATAAATTTAAGAATTAATCTACTTCCTTAAATTCTATTTCGTAGTTAATTTTAACGTTTAATAACCAATTATCTCCATAATCTTTTTTTTTTAAAAAACAAAAAAATCTAAATAGCATTGTTTTTATTAAAGATATAAAGTTAATTAGTTGATGATCGAATTCTAATCAGATTAGGCCCGTGTCAATTAGGCCAACTCAAGTTTTTAATTAGGTTATTAGGTCAATTGAATTATTTTTTTTTTTACTTTAACCCGGATCAATCCAAGTCTTATTTCAACTAGGTGCCAACTTGACCTGATAGACCAGTTAGAATTTTAAAACATTCATCTAAAATGTTATCCCTTATTCGGATAAAATAATAAAAAATATATATATCAAATGATATATTTAAACAACTTATTCAGTTTTAGATTGTATTTAAAAATATAGGAATGATTATTTTTTAAAATATTTTTTTGTTTAAAAATAAATCAAAATATATTTTTTAAAAAATTATATTTAATATTAACACATGAAAAAATAATATATATATATATATATATATATATATATATATATATATATATATATATGTTCAAGCACATCATCGTAATGTTAGCGAAAAAAAAAATAAAAAAAATTGAATTAGGGCCGCAAACTAGGCGAGTCATCTCCTACCTCATACATTATTCTTTCGCTAGCTTTTTCACTTTTTTTTTCTCGCCAAAAGCATGTAATGTTAAAGACGGGCGCCGGCTGCCCCGCAAACTTTGTCAGCACATAAAAACTACATCTGTGTGATCTTTACCATTACCAGTTGGTAGCTCTCTATCTCACCTTCGGCAACAACTTGCAAACAATGTAACTAACATTCTATCAGCCCATTTTAATTTCCCAATATTTGATCTAAGAAAAAACCCTAGTGAAAATGAACAATCCTTCCTGGGAAAGAAAGCAATCAAAATCTGATGTCTTTTTCCGAGTGGGGTTTCAAAGCAGCAGCAGCAGCAGCAGGGAGGAAGAGTCCAAAATAGGTCACAGTCGTGAACAATCACAGTGTTTCTTCAAGAAATTCAAACGTATGTCCTTGTTGTTTAAGGATATTTTACTCCACTTTATGCTACTTTACACCGATTATCCATTCAACGCACCGAAGTGTTTGATCTTTGCATCAGAAAGAATGGGTCCCAAACCTTTTACCGAAAGCCAAACTGGAAGAGGTGAAAGGGAGTGAGTGAAGCCAAGGAATAGGTGGCTGGCACATGAAGAAAGCAACGTAATAGTTTGTGTCACTTGAAAGGAACGTCGGATAGATAGATTCTTGGCTTTTCTTGGGAATTGGTTGCAGCTTTCTTTCATTCTTTTGCATTTGCTTTTCTTAGGTGCCTTGAACAATGCCTTGTGGATTCTTCTTGTATACTTCACCTACAATTCTAAGCTAGGAAGGCAACAAATTGCTTCGTCTAGAGTTGTAGGTTTGGCTAAGGCTATGATGCTTTAGATCATCCATTCAAATATTCTTGTGATTTCACTCAAGAGCTAGCAAGCAATTTCTTTTCTTTGGAATCAATATGGTCGTAATTAAGAATAAATTAATTGATGGAAAATAATGAATTATAACCTTGATAGAACTAGCTAAAAATTCTAAATATTGAAATATCCTATCAACCAAATTAATTAAATACATAAAATGTAAGATTTAATTTGTTATTAAACACTTCATATCAACAATCAAGAGATTTTAAACACTATTACTTAAAATTTTTTTTAAGAGTAATGACAAAGGAATTGTAGAAAATGCCCATATTTTAATCTATCATTTTTTTCCATGAGGATCTAGTCATCGACAATGCATTTACAAGTTATCTAAGTTTCTAACATGAGTTTGACAATATACGATAATTCACTCTTGAAGTTATCTAAGTTTCTAACATGACTTTGAAAATCTACAATATATAATTTACTTTTGAATTATTAGATTGTGATATTCTACCAATTGACATAACTTACTAATTTCAACAACCACCACTTTGATCCTTAGGGGGTGTTGTTTTTAAGTTCAACATGTTTTTGCTTAAAAAAATATAAATGGATGTTTTTCATGTATTTTTAAATATTTTGATATGCTAATATTAAAAAAATATAAAAAAACATCATTATTATTTTTATAAAAATACTTTATACCACATTGCTAAACACTATTAGCATTAAGTCATGCTACTATGTAATTAAAGAAGAATATTTCTTGACCTTATTAGCATTTAATCCATGAGTCGACAGTCATTATAAGTAAAGCACTAATTGACTTTTGCTTCAAAATTAATAACAAATTCCCAACTTGTTAGGTTCAATGTATCTCAATATCATAGCATTATTAGGTTTACCTTCACATTCATTGTCCACTACCATTAGAGACTTTCAAAAGTCAATTAGCAATGGAGATTAAACTAATCTACTCTGTATTACAAACTCTTATCTTCTAATTAACCTCTCTAAAGTATGGAATATACCATCCATTGTATGATCCCACGCTCATAATTAACAAAAGATGTCAGCACAAAGCATGCATGTGCTCACGTGATATCTCGTGAACAAGGCATCATTCCATAGCTAATTAAGCTAATGAGCTCAGCGTTAAGATTAAGCAAGTGGCCTCCATAGCCGGCCAAATTTGCTTGCAACCCACCAGCTTTTCGACACCTGGAAGCTTTGCCTTTAGAGAGAGGAAGTAACGGCGGCCGCCCATTGACCACAAAATGTGTAAAAAATAAAGTTGAATGAAGAAAGCAATGTTTCTTGCTTTAAAGCCAAACGTACCAAGCCAACCACATAACTGTTTTTATAGGTGCTATATATAGAAGCTTGCAATGGCTAGCTACCATAACAAACAATTCAGCTTAATACACATCATTTAAATCTTTTACCCCTCCATTCTCTCCAAAATGGACTGGACTAGAGGCCAAACCATTGGCCGTGGCTCATCAGCCACCGTCTCGATGGCCAGGGCCAACCGGTCCGGTCAAGTCTTTGCGGTGAAGTCAGCTGAGCTATCAAAATCGGAGTCTCTTCAAAAGGAGCAAATTGTTCTTTCAACATTAAGGTGTCCGCAGATTGTAGCATACAAGGGGTGCGACATTACTAATGAGAATGGTAAGGTCTTGTACAATCTTTTCTTGGAGTATGCATCCGGTGGCACGCTTATCGATGCAATTCGGGAGGGCGGAGGTTGTCTTGACGAGGACATGATCCGATTGTATGCTCGGACAATTTTGCTCGGCCTCGAGTATCTTCATTGTAATGGCATAGTGCATTGTGACATCAAGGGTCACAATATTCTGGTCACTAGTGACGGGGCAAAAATTGCTGACTTGGGTTGTGCTAAGCGGGTTGATGAGGTGTCGGAAGCAGATTGGGGCGCGACGGCAACAATTGCAGGCACACCACTTTACATGGCCCCTGAAGTGGCGCGTGCTGAGCACCAAGGGTTCCCCGCTGATATATGGGCTGTCGGGTGTACCATTGTCGAGATGGCCACCGGACAGGCTCCATGGGTGAACGTCTCAGACCCCGTTTCAGCTCTTTACCAGATTGGGTTTTCGGGCAACGCGCCAGAGATTCCAAGCTTCATGTCTAAGCAAGCAAGAGACTTTTTGAGCAAGTGCTTGAAGAGGGACCCAATGGAAAGGTGGTCAGCCAGTGAATTACTTAAACATGATTTTATTATTGAAGAGCCAAATCTTATTTTAAAGGAAAACAATAGCTCAAAAGCGGACACTCCAACATGTGTTCTGGATCAAGTATTGTGGGACTCAATGGAGAAGTTAGAGACAACTTGGGATTCGAACCAGAATACTTCTCTGGTCTCTCCAATCGAAAGAATCAAGCAATTGACTGAAGGCAATGGAAAAGCACACAGCTGGTCGACATGGGATGATGCTTGGGTCACGATAAGAAGCAACAAAAGTAGCGAAGAACAAGAAATGGTTTCTTGCAGTGAGGATCATGACATGGCATATGCCAATGGATCCATTGAGAATAGTGTGGCGGAGATAGCTTCGCTTAGCATGGAATATAACTTTGTCGTTCTTGACGAGCCCACAAGTATTAGTGGGAATGAGACATGTAATAACACTAGCAGTGGTGGTAGCTGTGGTGATGGCACAAGGCATAAAATATTGTTGATGCCTTGTGAAGGTAGAAAAGATGCTTTATGTAAGCAATTCGAATTTTGTCAAGGAAATAAAGTTCTGTTTTCCACATCGCAATGCTTATCTTCATATGCTGTAGTCATATGAAACCTGCAGAATATTAGGTCCAAACTAGTTAATCAGGCTTCTGACTGGAAGAAACCAATTGGACCAAACCTTAACTAACCAATTTGTGTTATCAGGCCACTTAACACCAGCCTCCAAAATACAGGCGCCTTTCAATTGTTATGATATAGTTGTAAACCTAACTTTATATGTCACTTAACTCAATTTTTTTTAAAAAAATTAAAATAATATTATTTTAATTAAAAAAATATATATCATTTTTAAAAATTAACGGTTTTAGTCAAGTTAATTAAGTTACGAGTGAACTTAAATTTATATATGATTGAATTAATTCATTTTTTTTTCTTCAAACCATATATATTTAGGTTTTAAGTTGGTTGAATTCTAGTTTGAGTTATTAAACCGATTTAAATTTTATAAATTATAATTTATAAGGTATGATTTAGATGTTGGTTTAAATATATAGTAATTGAACTGTGGTTTTTTTTTTTTTTAATGTTGATAAATGAAAGGGATAACATGATGTTTTTTTTTTTTTGAGTAAATGTACTGAACTAATTATCACATGAATTTGGGCAAGATAGAGGTAAGAAATCTGCAAATCGCATGCATCCAAACCTTTATTTAGTGGACAGATCTTAAATTTCCATGAACAACATGCTATCAAAGCATCTGAAGAGGTCATATATTCTACAAATGATCCCACTTCTCCATTTCCATTAGGATGTGTTTAGGCAAGAAATTCTCCCGATAACCTAATAACTAATTGACACTGACTAATTCATTTACCACTATATTTTAAGAGTGGTTATTCTATGAATAAATTATATCTTTGCCTAAAGCTTGCACCAATGGTGTCCTAGCAGAAGATAGAAGAACATCACTTAGTCATTTAAGCTATCTCTTTCCCTGTCATCAGCGAATTGCAACACCATTGATACTTGTCACAACCCACCATGAAAAGCTAGCTAGATTTTATATAATTATGTTATAATACACAAAGGGTTCTATAATCAACCTAATACTTTAAACTATTATATATAAATTCCAAGAATAATTTTATATTAAACTACCTTATATTTAATTTTATTAATTAAAATATAATTATAAAATTCAAATTTAAAACCGTTTAATCAATAAAACTATGATATTATATTAAAAAACCTTGTTTTAAGTTATTAGATGAATGTCTCAAAAATATTTTTATATTATTCACTGATAATTCTCATTTAACGTGTTGATGTTGTGTATCGCATTTTACTTCACCATTGTCTAGTTGCAGAGTATTAGTCCTGGGATGTGTCAAACACTAGACCAAATATACAGAGTGCATTGCTTGTAGAGGCGATGCACCTTCATTGCTAATCCTGTAATTAAGCATGGTTGCTTCTTGGAACGACATGACATTAGTTCTCTACTTGATTCCCAACTTTCCCTACCTTATTATGCTCATATATATATATATATATATATATATATATATAATATTCTGTTGACGACAACCTAGCTTGATCTCAGTCATTAACCACTAGTCTTTCAAGAGTAAAAAAATCTTATAAAATTGGGATAATGAGACGCATAACATTTGTGTGGTGCTTGTGGAAAAGAAGCCAACGAAAAACCTTATCAAGCACTCACAACAGGATCATATGATATGACATTAATATTATGGATGAAAACTTGTTTCATCATTTTTCTTTTGTGTTAGTGGTAAGACATTGTAGAGTCAACTTCCATACTTCACACTACACGTCTCTCTAGGTTTTAAGCTTGTTATTCATGTATAGAGTGGTGCATTCAAGATAATCTTTCCTTCTCATAGCCTCTCCAAGACTCCAACTGATCTGTATGAGATCTTGATCTGCCAAATAATTAAAATAATGAACAATCCCTTTTCTATAGTCAGCTGCAGCTCCTCCAATAGGGATAATATATACGTCCCATTGCTTTATGGGGATTCCAATCTTGTTTATTAATTTATACTTAGTTATCACCTTGTAACCATTAACATTCTTATCAAATCTTTCTTTTTCCTACTCATCTTCAAGGTTCCAACGCAGATCACAAGTAAAAGGGTGCTCCCTTTCAATTATACTATTCTTTTAGAGCTATAGCTAGGTCGGTATTTATTCAATGCCAAAATTGTTGTTTGATAGCCACCAATTCATGGATCCTCTGACATCTATGGTGAATACACTAGTTCAGATTTAAATAACGTTGACATTTTTCTCAGGATCCTCTGACAGTTAAAAGAAAGAAAAGCACTTGAAGGATAATGTTAAGCACTTCCTAGTACTTATTTTAGGAGAACAGAGTACTGTATGTTCCAAGAGTTAATTTGATTCATGGATTGGTTTCAGCCATGGAACTTTCAGGTTCGTTATTTTTTATTGCTGTACAATATCTCTGAACTCTTATGCTGGTCCTAGAAGGAACATTCTTAAAAAAAAAAGTAGGCGATGCCAAAAAATTTATTTTGCATATGTGATAAAAACAGTAAGGCTTTTATTTGTTCATCTCATGAACCACTGTTTTCATTGAGTTTTGCTTCTTTTGGTATTGTGAAGTGGTATGGTTAGAAATATTTTTATTATTTAAATCTGTTTTTCATCTTAAATTTATAATTGTTTTTTTAAATTATAATCATAAAACTATTATAATATCAAAGACGCATGAAGTTAAATTAATGAGGGTATTTTCCAAGAATTTTTTTTTTCATGTCAACAAGCAAACCTATGCCCTCCACAGAATATGGGGCATGATAGCTTTTACACCTAATACATAGTTTTCCATTGATATTTGTCTTGCCTCACGCCTATTTCTCTACCTATATAAGCACCCATATAGCCTGATACTGAAATTCAGGGGTTCTTATACTCAGGCCCACTTCCTTCAATATAGATAAATGGAAGCAACAGAGATGTTCATGTTAAACCAGAAATTGAGATCAAAATCGATGCTTTGATCATCACCAGCAAAGAACAAAATGGCTACCAAGCTGAAGTTGACCAGCCATCACAGTCTTCCATTGTAACTAGGACACATGCAGGCTACTTCAGGATAAGCCTGTCTTTTGGTACACAAGCCTTGCTACGGAAGGTCCTAAGTGAGCCTAATTATAATAATGGTTCAAAAGATGTCTGGCACGTATTTCGTATGCTTCCTTCAACTGCTTTTCTTTTGCTATGGTGGCCTGCACTTCTGATACAGAATTCCCTCTCTCTTATCTATGTTCTGAGATTTTTCTTTCACTTTAACTTGGTGAAGCAAGAGTTCTCGCACTATATAGGGGTAAACTACCTGTATGCTCCTTGGATTTCATGGTTTTTGTTGCTTCATCGTCACCTATATCTGTTTCAGAAATTGTTCCCTATTTTGTTGTTTGTAGCATCTTTTCTGTTCCTATTGTGATGCTTGATATAAAACTAGGCCTGTGATAATACCATATGTATTCTGTGTGAGGGAAACTTTGCTCTCATCTAATTAATCAATCTGTATGCTGTGTATCAGACTTGTAGGCCAGCTCTTTTCAAGAAATCAATGAGAAAATTCAATGTTGCATGGTGAGATTACTCATTCACATTAACATTCCTGGCACTCGTTTCTGTTGAGTACGCAAAAGATATTAAAGGTCATATAGCTTCAGGATTGATCGATGCTTGTGTTATCTGCACTGTCAAATCTGATTTTCCTTGGCTTGATGGTTCTCACTGCATTTAACACCTACAGGTTTCTCCACCAAAAGGACCCTGCACTGAATTTTTTCAGTAATTCAAAAACAAGAAATTCTTGTTAATTTATAATCAATTGTAAATCAAAGTCTGTATTCTTTCCTAGCAAGAGAGGAGAAAGCTCGAGTTTGAGCCTCCCTTTTGTAGATCCACCACTAATCTAAAAATTGTTGGTCCAATTGATCACCAGGACCTACCTTTTAATTACTCACATATGCTTATCTTCATAGTCATTACAGGACATTCGAATTTTATTTTTTTTGCCTTAACACAGGACATGGGGTTTCGTGCACCACCGGGAGTGATTTTTGGAGGTTCCAAGTTATATGTTTTTTGGTTGGTGTCATCTTCTCCCTCCACACCCTCTGGGTTTCATCAAACCACTCTCAAGGATGAAACAAACTCTTATCATTGACGTAGATGCAGGAGAGAAGATTGATGGTCCACCAATGTAAGTCTGGCAAGTGTTCTCCATATGCTATTTATGTGAACGGAAAAATTTGCATGTTTGAGAGGCGGCTTGATCCTGAAAGAGCTCCAAACTTTGAGCTCTTTGATGGAGTGAAGCATTCATGGTCTGAACTTCCCTAACTCCCGAAACTCCCAGCAAGATTCTTGCCCTTTATGACTAAGCGAGACCACATCGTAAACGTAGATGCATGCATGCTGTGTCTATATGGATCACATGGGCAGCCAAGATCACCACAAAACTGGATATAATCCACCTCTACCAATGATTGATTTGCCAGTTTTCTGGGGAGATAATCCTAGGGGATGGTTAAGGAAGTACAAGGAGTTCTTTACACGTAACTTGGTTCTTGTACAACAAAGGGTTGAGTAGGCTTCTCTGTACTTGCAAGGAAGGGCATAAGTTTGATTTAAAGGATTCATTTTGAGTAATAAGGAGTTGGCCATTTGGAATGAGTTCACAAAAGGAACATGTATGAGGTTTGGGAGTGGGAGTAGGGAGGATGTAGTGG
The DNA here is from genome assembly GCA_033617975.1 of Populus alba x Populus glandulosa. NCBI lineage: Eukaryota > Viridiplantae > Streptophyta > Magnoliopsida > Malpighiales > Salicaceae > Populus > Populus alba x Populus glandulosa. The sequence continues at coordinate 470,173 of CM066146.1, forward strand.
AAGAATTTAATAAGTTGATTCAAGAGAAATCGAGGGATACATACACAAGTTTGAAGAACTCTAGTCCTTTATGATTGCAATGAACTCTAACTTGCCTGAATCATACTACATATCAAGTTTTGTTAGTGGGTTCAAGGATTATGTAAAACCAATGCTGAATATTTTGAAGTCAGTCATCCTAATACAGGCATTTGAACAAGCCAAGAAACAAGAAGAGTCAAATCTAGCCATGATTAAAAGGAGCAGAATGACTAGTAAGATGAGTATTCCAATTGGTGTGAGGAAATGGACAGGACAGCAACCTTTAAATCCCAGCAATCAAATCAAGAACGATACATTTCAAGGCCTTAAGCAACCATCTGAAACATTGTATGAGCAAAGAAGAAGGCTAGAGTGGTACTCCAATTAAATATGGTGGGAAGTACTGTCCATGCCATCAATGTAGCGTGAAGGAAATACATATGATAGAATGAGTGGAAGAGGATAGGTTCTTAGATGTGGAAGAAGCTGAAGAAGACGAGTGAAGCCAATAGCAATCTTGGAAAGAAAGATCATGAAAAAAGAAAATAGAGCATTAGCGGCTGGATTAATTCCGTGGTCCTATTCATTTCCTGAATATGATCCATGAAGAGAAATAGACAAGATTCAGATGCAGTTCCTGTTGTTTTCTTTCGATTCTTGAGGATAATAATCATTTCCTGAATATGTTTAAAGGATTGATGCTTGTGCTGGCTGCACTGTCAGCACTGACTTTCCTTGATGGTGCTTACTGCATTAGACACCGATATGTTTCTCCATCAAAATGATCTTGTACCGCATTTTTCCAGTAATTCAAAAACAAGAACTTCAGGTTAAATCATAGTCCATTGTAAATACAAAGCATAGTTACAGATCGAAGTTTGTAGCCTTGCAAAATAAGAGAGGTGAGAGCTCGAGTTTGAGCATCACTTTCTTCAATCCATGGCTAAAATAAAAAAAGTTTGTCTGACTCGAAAAGAACCATTTATATTCAGAAGGGAGAGAATACCAGTAGTATATGTTCTCTAATACACCAAACAATGTGAAGAAAACAACATATCAGAATTTATGCTGACAAAAGATATCCATTATTTTTCAGCGTTAAGCTCTACATTTCACTTGTAGTGAACACAAAATGATAACCCTAATTTTACTTTCCTTTTCTGTGCGTTTCAGCTTGTCTTTTTCTCCACACTTGCAGCAATGCATAGATGTCAATTAAACCCTAACCAACAATCCCATCGTGAAAATCCCCAGTGATACTATGAAAAAAAAACAAAAAAACAAAACAACTATGAGGAGGATAAAAAGACTATTTAACAAGTGGGGCTCAGTTTTTCAAGTATTCTTCTTGCTAGTTGATCGTGAAAGTCTTGAGTCCACAGATTGCAACTGGCTCCGTAGGTTCTGGTTTTCTTCTAGCAAGCGATCATACTCAAGAAGGAACCCTTCAGATTGCTTACTTAGAGCAGCTGCATTGGCTTCTGATGTATTCACCTCCTTTGACTTGACTTCCAGCTCAGATTGCAGCTGTTTAAGTTTTTCTTGCAGTGTGGACACCTCTGTTTCTAAAGCTTTGGTCTCCTCAACCTTCCCATCCTCAAAACTTCGATTTTGTTTCTTTACAGCCTCCATGCTCTTCCTCCGCATACGAAGCTCTCTGATGTAGTGGTGCAGGCGGTCTATCATTAGTGAAAGGAAAAGGATGGAACCTGCAAAGAGTTGCCTCAAGTTTATACAGGTTGAAGAGCCCATGAGGTCTCTAGAAACAAGGAATTTGCAAAAATAAATTGCCTAGTCATTCAACTCAAAAACAAAAAAATTATTTCAAAAGATTCAGAATCAGACAAAACTCTCACGTTTATAAGTGCTGCTCAGAAAAGAAGATATATGCTACAAAAAAAAGCACTTCACACCATTCCTCACATATATTATATAAAGAAATTCGGTTTCCAACACTATGTTCTACAAGATCCATGAATAGGTTCACTGAAGAGCTGTTGCAAAAAATGTTAAAAAGAGATAGCATTGCATAGCATAAAAGGTATTTAAATAAAGGTAATAGCCATTCTGGAGACACATCAAACAAACAGGGGACTGTGCGGAAGTTCTTTGCAGTAAATATGAAACTTTGTGAAGCAAGGTTTCTTTTGCAAAATTTTACCACTGCTAAATGATGAGAGAAGAATCAGAAGCAGGAAAGTGTATATTTTCAAATATCTATGCCACCCGCCAAAGTTGTAAAAGTATAATGACAGCATATGTTCGGAAATGAAAAACAAACATTTGAAGTTACAAAATCTGATGATGACCAAATTGTTGCACAGCATTTGAAGTTGCATAGCATTTTGAAATGAAGTACATATGTTTGAAAAGCAGTATGTTGAATCTTATTACAAATGAGATGTTGCCTAGCATTCTAAAATGAAGGACAAGTGTTTGAAAAACATCATGATGAATCTGATCACAGCTGAGGTGTTGTACAGCATTCTGAAAAGAAAAATAAATACTGGAAGCTATATAATCCACTTTTATCTTATTGTTATTTGAGTTTATAATTCATAACCGATGTACAATAGACAAGAGAGCATATAACAGGGATAAAATCTTCGTGCAGCTGAAGAGAATTCCATTGGTGCAGAAAAATGCCATATTTGGAAGTACTTTTGCAAATACATGTATGATACAGGATGCTGTAAGTTTGACATCTTAAGGGAACCATAGGTCTGCAGGCACTTGCATAGAAAAGCAGGCTATTATTGCTTCACTATATAGTAGTACTGTATAAGAGAAAAATCACAGCATGCATTGCTCTTTACTTGAAGTTTAGTTGTCAAAGAATGTTTTTTAATTGAAGATAGCAGCACATTTATTCACATCTAATGGCATTACCAAGCATCAAGGCAGAGTTCAATCATCTAAAAACAGGACAACATGTGGAGACATTGATGCTGTTTGAAATGATTTTCTTACATCGAAATAAGTATCGCGTGCTAGCTTTAAGAGCTTAAACACAAAAAAAGAGAAAGAATCATCTAATTGACACTCTCCTAAAATCCTGAACAAAGAGTTCCAACTCCAAAGTTCTCCCTTGATCTAAGACGGAAAAACGTAATATTTGGACTCTTTTGCTCAAGGTCAATCAAAATTCAGATATTGGAGTTAATCGACTCAAAATTTTTTTTTTCCCCACAGCACTAAACATTTGGTGATCCATCTTCCATGGCGATGGATGACACAATGCTCTCTCTCTCTCTAAATCTTAACAAGCTACCAATAAACAGGTCCAAATCAAATGCCTCATTTCATTAAATCATTCAACACGCATGGTTAGGAGGAAAAACAAGAAAGAGAAAAAACATCTCAACCTCACAATCAAAACGCACCTCTAATTTAGATATCATTCTTCAGCATTAACAATGGATCTAAGACATCTCCAATCCGAAATGAAATAGCCATTATTTCACCAAATCGTACATAAAACAGTGAAATTATCAACCCCGCCAAACCAATCACAAACATATCTATGAAAATCTAATCTTCAGCACACATTCAATCACATTACATTAACCCCACAAAGCTCATAACTTTAACAAAACAAAAGGCCAAAACAAAAACATAACTCAAGAAACAAAGAATTATTACCCATAAGAGTAGCCTCAAGAAGATGTTTAGCCATAAGAACTTGGTCTGTAGGATTAACAACACCACCAACATCGATCCCACGTTTCTGGATCTTCACCATACTATAAACACTTGAGATTAAAACCAAAAACACTGTCCCGGCAACTGTCTTTACCATGACTGGTCCACGCCCTCTTTTGAGTCGATCCAAGCTCATTATCAGAAACTTCCTTAATGGGGACTTGAAAACAAATAATAATATCATTGCCATCTCTGAAAATATCACCGTAAACAAAAGCTGAATCATGTTTAGTGTTCTTTTTGGAAAAGATTGAGACTTTTTGTGTTAGAGATTGTAAAGATGGAGTCTTTGGGTGCTCAAGATCAAGAGTTTTTGTCGGTTTGAGGTACTTTTAGCAATGAGGATGGTGATCAAAGAAAAATTACAGAGATCACATAGAAGAAGGTTTTTATTGGATGGAATGGAGGCTAGTTTGAAGGCGTCCTTGAAATTTATTTTATTGATTGATATAACACGATGGAAATCATATATGGACCCTATATCTTTCACATTTAGTCAAATTAATCCTCTACTAGACAACTAAACAAATTAATACTCAACTAAGCAACTAAGAGATGTTATGATGCAAAACAAAATAGGCACACAAATTTTTTTATCAATACTGATTATAGCTTGAGAACTGTAAAACGCGCGTCTAGAAAAATAGGATCATGGCTCCAATATTTTCAATCCAAAATTAAAAAATAGACTGCATATACGTGCGTGTACTATCCATGATCCATCAAATGGGAAAGGAGGGCCATGGCCAAGTATAAAGTATAGATGTTGATTGGACTAAATGTTGAAACATGAGGGACAGAAAGGGAGAAAAATGATGTAATAAATGTCTTTTTCCCTCCCTAGAAAGGTTTTTTTCCTTTATATTTTTTACACCTCACAGTACTTTTTGAAGGTTTCTTGTATTTAAATTAATTTAAGGATTCAATTTTTTTTTTCTTACACTTAGAGCATGTGCATCTCTTTGTCCGCTGTACTTTTGCCAATAAATTATTGAAATACAAGTGATCAAACTCATTATTATTATTATTAAAAAAAGCTTCAACCTAATGGATCCTATATAGTATATGGTATGCTAAACTTCTTTGATATTGCTGCTGATAGTGATGAATACCAGAACTCTATTTTTGTCCAAGGACTGCTTTCCAATAGCATTTCGAAAGTGGAAAGTGAAGGTTAATTAAGAAGACTACATTAACAAGTTAGATTAGGATTTCTAATTTAAGGATTTAGTATTTCTATTGATTTAATTATTATGATCAATAAGAAATAGATGAAGTAAAATGTAAATCTATTTATAAAAAACAAAGCCTTTAAATGCTTTCCAATAACAAATTATTATAGGCTTTTTTCTCTAATTATATAGAATCATACTTGTTATTAAATCTAGTTTAGTTTAGATATATCCAGGACTTAAATCTGATTTAAAGTAGATCTCTAGTTAAATTAGATAAAACATTAACTCGGTCAATTCTATTCGACCCGGTTGAATTTCTAGCTAATAAATCAATTAATTTGATCAAATTTTATTTAAACCAACCAAGCCAAAAAAATAATAAAAAAAAAACATTGTTGTTTTAATAAAAATAGTTGATTCGAGTTAATTTAATTACCTAAAAATTGTTAGAATAACTTGATAATCCAAGTTTTTTTTTAAGGAAGTGGCTGCGAGGGCTCATGCAAAAAATGGTTTCTTGGTGGTCCCTTTTGTAATTAATTCAATAAAGAAAGTTACAAATGAGCTACATCATTCTACATCATACAATAGAGAATTAGCCTTGAATATATTACCGACAAATATATATATGAAGTATAATTAAGCTTTGACAAAGGGGAGCACATATTTTACCGACACCAATTTTATTATAATTTCTTTTTAACAAACCCTAAATGTCAAGAAATCGACGTCAGGAAGCATAAAAGAGGTGACAAGGCATGAAAATGGACCAAGAATTAGTTTGGTTGGTGGAGGGTAGCTAGGTAGGTCCAGTAATTCCATGGTTTCTGTAAAAAGGATAATATTTGAAAGCAAAACTACCTCGTCATGGTTTTCGTTATTGATCCCATCACTCTCCTGCAGGTCCCTTCCTCGAGGCCCCAATTTCAGAAGCATTAGGCTGCCTATGCTCATTGTGTCCTTAACTAATTCTTCTCATATTTGTGCATCAAGCAGCTGCGTGTGAGGATATTGAAGGACTTGTTAATGTGATTGTGTAGAGTACTGATGAAAATATAAATACAGAAATGACAGGAACACGTTCAACTGCAAGAACGGAGATAAAAATATAAAAATAAATTTATTTTCAAAACTATTTTAAGGATAGATTTATATCTTTCTAAAATAAATAAATAAAATAAAACATAAGAAGGTATTCATTTTGACTCTTATGACTTTGTTTTTTTCGAGATGATAGTCAAAATGAGTGTTGTATGTAAGCTACTTAATCACTAGCAACATGAATCGTCAGGGATTGTGAAATCACAGGATGTATATATAGAAAGTCTTGACTCTCAAGCAACAACCCACAAGCTAGAGCATTTCTCTGTCTGAAAAACGATTAAATTATTGAATAATCAAATTTTATTCTGTGTGGTTGATTATTACAGGATCATGGGGCAGCTCTTTCTCAAAAAGAGAGAAAAAAGAAGATGATGCATGTAGCTTAAGGTGGATGAACTAATTACCTGTAATTAATTACAAAGAAAATGTGATTAACAACATCCATCATTACCTGCGCTAAGAGCTAATCACCTTTTGGGGCATGCATGTTACTGATGGACTGTTCTTGTAAGAATATTGTGAAAGAGGAAAAGATCATGGTGATAGGATGGATAAACTACTTACCAATCTGATCACTTTGCCAGATAATGATGAAAATGGGCTGGTGCGTGTGATGTACTCTGTGATCACATGAAAATGCTAGCTACGGGCACAATGATTTTTTTATTAATTAATTCGTAGAGCCGAATTGCAACTAATTAAATTCCTCTAATTTGTTTTTTTTCATGTTTCTGAATTTAAAGGGCTTAATATACCTTTATCCTCTCTTATTAAATACTTTTAGCTTGGGAAATGTAGTTTAATTGGTAAGATTTTAAGTTTGTTTTTTTAAAGATTATCAGTTTAAGTCTCACAAATTTCAGGGTCATTGGAGACTTACATTGTCGTTAACTTCAGGGCCTATAAAATTAGTCGAGATACATGCAAGGTATGTTCATTCAACCATTTTTTTTCACAATTATTATTTTCTTAAATTGAATTCGATGATTTTAGTTTTTATTTCCATGAGACATATAACAGCAAATTGATGGAGGAAACATATAACAACAAGTTGATGGCGAGACACTGAGACGATCCTTCAACTCACCCAGATTTTGATTCGGATTTGTGTATGAAGGCGAGATTATTTGGTGGACCCAATAGAAATCGAATGCACAGACTCTTCAATACTACAGCCGAGAACTTGTGAATGGCCTGTAGTGTCTCAACCGTTGGGAGTTCATAATTAGTATCAAGCACTCAATATCAAGAGTTTGCGCCCTTGTAACAACATACGAACTATTTCATCTAAAAATATGAGCGACTCTTGATGGATTATGCACAACTCCGTCAAATAGTTATGGACATGAGATCACGGATAGGTAGCACGTGCGCGCTGCCTTTTTAGTTGTATGGTCCCAAGAACAACCAGCCTCCTCCTCCAACGTCGTCATTGTTCTAGTTTAATTTTATTTAAACATATACATTTGTAATGAATATATGGATTTTATATTATTCAAATTTATTTTTTTTAATTATTTTCTTTTTTTTGTTCAAAAGATTTTTTTTTAAATATATTTTAAAATTATTACAGACGGATATACTGATAGGCACTATTCGCCAGTATATTTCAGAGAGTTTGAAACAATTTACTCCATATGCCACTATCACCGACAAAATAATTTCATCAGTATTTTACAGAGAGTTTGAATAAAATTACAATAAATGCCACTACCAATCACCAATGGAATAATTTTTTCGATGTATTAAAGCGGGTATTTTTTTTTGCGGGGTATTTTCTATCTGTAAAACCATTGGTATTTTTTCTTTATCGACAGAAATGCTGACATAAATGAAATTATCGATGAACGGTTTTCGTCCGTGAATCTGTGAGTAAAATTCTTGCCAACAGAATGGTAGTTTAAATACCGACAAAAAATTCCGTCAGTAAAACTATTAAATGTGATAATGGTTATAGTATTTTTATTCACACCAGATTTAGTACTTAGCTCTAAAATTCATAATCCTTTTTAATTGAAACATACATAAAAGAATCAGAAGCATCTACCCAACCAAATATTAATGCTTTAAAATAAGTTGGATCCGGTTTAATAACTATGCTTTTATTATTTTTTAAATTTACATGTTTATGGGTATGGTTGTAAGAATAAAAAAAAAATTGTTATTATATTTTGTACTCAAATTAAGCAACAAAACTTTTTGTTCAACACCGCAACATACAAAGTATAGATTAATTAGTGGTTCAGAATGCTCAAGTTTAATAATGCAACAACGCAACTTGCTAGTTAAATCGTTAAACAACCGGATTAATTAACTGATCTAGAAAGGAGTAATTATGAACACCATGATATAAATTTTATAATAAGTTCTATCACATGTAATTTTGCAATTAAAACAATTATTAAATCTATTCTGGCTTGACAAATGAAAATTAATCTAATCAATAGAATTAATTTGATTGTTAACCTGATTAAAATCTAATTTAACTTTTAAAAAATAAAATAATATTATTAACTTTTAAAAAATAAAATAATATTATCTAATTATATTATATCAATCCATACAAAGTGACTTGAACCATACGATAGGCCAAGTACATGATATGTTGAATTTAATAACTTTGAATTTAAGATGCTTATGGTGGCTCCCTCGACGATGATGACCTTAGTAATAAATCTATAAATGTTTACAGTGAACAAAAATCTAATAAGAAAAATCAATTAGACTATTTCTTGCATCAAATGCAACGTCTAAATTTGGGCGCTTTGACTGGCTGGTTTGTTTGACCTTCAGCAAGACAGACTCCTCCAGAGGACATGAAATTTTTTTTTCTCAATTCTAGCCCTAACAGTACTGTTACTAAACCTCTTTCCCGGCTAGTTAATACAATGATTTTGCGGCTACAATCTAATTCAAGCTAAATTTAAAATTAAATTAAATAAAAGTTAATTCGATAAATTTTAAATTGGGCTGGATTTATTAACATGGTCATAACCCAAGTCATTGTAAACACTCTATCTCAAGATGATGTTTACGGCACACCAACTTCTAATAATAAGAAAATTGTCTTTACTATATAACAATGGGATTAACCGATGATGATGATGATGATGATTTAATTAATTATCTTAAAAATTGTCAACCAAGTCTACAATAATTAATTAACAAAGTAATAGACACCAAGTATAGTGAAAAAAGAAATCAAAGGCACTCTTATTACGATGAACAAAAATCATGTTTTTTTTTTTTTTGTTAATAGTCGAAATTTTATTGAAAGGAAAAAGCTACAAAGATAGTAGCCTAACTTACATCAGAAGAACAAACAGAGGAAAGGGAAGCACAAAAACTGTTGCATGAAACAGGTGATAGCAACAAAAAGAGAACAGATAAATCAAAAGAAACCAACTCCTCCCGACTAAACATTCTCTATATTAAGCTCGAAAGAGTTGGAGTCAAGCCTCAGCCATAAAGCAATACTTTGGCGCACCATGGAGAAACAGATTTGAAGGTTAGGGGCAGCGTCATTAAAAATAACATCATTTCGATGAAGCCAAAGATTCCAAACAACGCATGAGAAAAGAAGTTGCCATGAGAGATTTTGTTGCTTGCCTTTAACCATAGAAGACCATTGGAAGCACATATCATCAACAGATTTTGGAAAAACACTGCAAAAGCCCTGATTAGAAAGCAGTTTCATCCATATATTCCAAGAGAAGTGGCAGTGAATGAAGAGGTGACTTGAAGATTCCAAGCTTTTATTGCAGAAAGCACATCTTGACTCCTGAAGGGAGAGGTAGTCGCGTTGAAATAGGAAATCTCTTGTGGTTACTTTATCTTGGACAAGGAGCCAAAGGAAAAGCTGCACTTTTGGTGGGGTTAGTTTTATCCAAACAGAAGATTGGAATGGTTTGGCTCCACCGTAGAGTAACTGGTCCATCAATTTGGAGCAAGATTTTACACTGAAGAGGCCATCGTTGTTGAGGGTCCAGATTTTCTTATCCATCTTGTGGCAGAACATTGGCTTGGATTCCAGCAAGGATGATAAAAGTGATAGTTGTTCTTGTTCAAAATGAAAAAGAGGTCTGCGCCATTGTAAGGACCAGAGCCAGATTCCATTGCTCCATCTACCCATGTCAGCCACCAAAGCATATTTAGAGGAAGACAAAAGATATAGCCTTGGGAAGGCTGTTTTGAGAGGGTCGTCACCAATCCAGCTGTCTAGCCAAAAGGATGTTAAATTGCCATTCCCCACCATGAATTTGCAATGATTCGTGAAGACTTGATGAACGTCGGTTTGAACAATGGACATAATATCCTTCCATATCTTGGATGGTTGTTTGTAGAAAATTGGGATCCCATTCTCATAAGATGGATTGTACATTGAAGAGATAATCATTTTCCATAAGCTTGTACCTGGGGAAGAGAGTCTCCAAATCCATTTTAGAAGTAGGGCTCTGTTTTTTGATATAAGGGAGCCTACACCGAGGCCTCCTTGTTTCTTATCGCGCATCACTATTCTCCATTGGATCTTGCAGAAAGATCTTTGCTTGGTACATCCACACCACAAGAAACGTCTTTGGATGGATGAAAGAAGCCTGCCTACCCCTTTTGGCATCTTGAATACAGACATAAAATATATAGGCAATGAATTAAGGACACTTTTAATGAGACATAGACGACCAGCCATGCTTAGTAGTCTCCCCTTCCATATATGAAGCCTTTTACGAAACTTCTCTATCACTGGCTTCCATGTAGAGATACGAGATGGATTGGCTCCTAATGGCATACCAAGATATTTGCTTGGGAGGGAGTCTGATCTGCAAAAAATAGATGTAGCCAAGCGCAAGCACAAGTGATCATCGACATTGATACCAATAATGGAGCTTTTATGGAAGTTTATATGAAGGCCCGAAGACAGAGCAAACCATCTTAAAATTCTTTTGACTTGAACTAACTGATCAATATCTGCCGGGATGAATATTAATGTGTCATCTGCATATTGAAGATGGCTGACGAAAATTCCTGATGCAAATTGCAGCCCTTTGATAATATTCCCCCTAGATGCCCTTTGAAAGAGAACAGAAAGGCCCTCAGCAGCTATGTCAAACAGAAAAGGGGAAATCGGATCTCCTTGATGCAGCCCTCGCCGAACCGAGAATTCTTTTGAAGGAGATCCATTGATGAGGACCGAGAGTTTTGATGAAGAAAGACATTCATAAATCATGGTTCTCCATTTTCTGCCAAACCCCATATAACCCATGATATCATCTAGGTGATCCCAGGAAACTGAGTCAAAAGCTTTATGAAAATCAATCTTGAAAATCAAACCTGCTGCTTTTCGCTTTTTTAGATCACTCACCAGCTCATTTGCAATCATAAAGCCATTTATAATGTTACGGTCTGCTATAAATGCTGATTGGTTAATGCTAATGATATCTTGCATAACAGCTTTCAGTCTAGATGCAAGGATTTTAGCAATGATCTTATAAATACCATGAATCATGCTGATGGGCCGAAAATCTTTAAACTCAATGGGTTCGACTGTCTTGGAGAGGAGAGTTACGTAGGTTGTATTGATTCCTTTGGGAAGCCTTCCTGTTCTGAAGAAGCTTAAGACTATATCAAGAATGTCTTGAGCAATAAAATCCCATGCTAATCTGTAGAATTTGAAGTTGAAACCATCTGGCCCAGGACATTTTGACCCATCACAACCCCATACACCGCGCTTCACTTCTTCCATTGTGATTTCTTGCTCCAACCATTCAGAAGATTCTTTAGAGAGACATTTGAAACCCAAAGGATTTAATTGCGGCTTTTTACCAGAAGGGGAGTCGTACAACTCAGAGAAATAATCCACAGCAGCTTGCTTAATTCCCTGCTGAGAGTCAAAAGTGTTGCCATTATGGTGGATTTTAAGTATTGATGATTTAGCCTTCCTGAAATTGGCAATCATGTGAAAAAACTTGTTATTTCTGTCACCCAATTTGCACCACATCTGCCTTGATTTCTGCCTCCAAATAGATTCAATGTGATTGTTGCGAACCCAGCGATCTTTCAACAAAAAGTCTAAATGCTCCTGCTCTTGTTCGGTTAAACCTTCTTCTTCACATTTTTCCTCGAGTATGTTGATAGCTGAAAGGGTTCGTTGAAGGCCAACTTCTTGATTTCCAAATACAAGCTTATTCCATTGCCTCAATTTGACTGCAATATGATTAAGCTTTTTGAGAAATTTAAAGCGGCCAGGGTGAAGGGAGCATGCATCATTCCAGAAGCTTTCAATAATGTGCTTGAAATTTGGGTATTGAGTCCAACAGTCCAAGAAACGAAAAGGACGCCATCCATGGTCTTGCAAGAAGCTACATAGAATTAGAGGGCAATGATCTGAGAACTCTCTTGGAAGTCGTCGAAGAGATAAACTGGGGAAGTGAAGATGGTAGGTTGAGCTTGCGAACATTCGATCTAGTTTGCTCTTGGACCTTCCTCTGAACCAGGTAAAATAACCTTCTGCTAAAGGGTATTCAGTGAGCTCACAAGACTGCAGGAATCTGCTAAAAGAATTTGAGCCTGCAGGATGACAAATTCCACTGTTTCTGTCTTTCTGAGAGAGCGTTTCATTAAAATCTCCTGCTATTATCCATGGAACTTCAAAAGCATGCTTCAGAAGAATGAGATCCTCCCAAAGTTTTTGTCTGTCCTGATAGTTACAAGGAGCATAGATGCCAATAACAAAGCAATGAAAATCACTGTGAACATGTTTACCATATAAACCGATCCAACCATGACCATATTCAATATTAGAGACTTCAAAGTTAGTGCTTTTCCACATAGCAAGCAGACCTCCTTTTGATCCTTGAGCATCATTACTAAACCAACTCACATGATTTTCATTCCAAATACGAGATACAAAACCAATGGAACAATTAGCTAGCTTAGTTTCTAGAATGAAACATATATCAATCTTATATTCTGCTATTAATTTCGTGATTCTTCTTCGTTTCCTCATCATGCCCAAGCCACAGGAATTCCAAGAAAGAATATTCATGACAGAATTAAAAGGCCTATCTGCAGGGATGAAAACTTACTATTCATTGTTGTTTCTGCCAATCTTCCTTCTCCTTTTCTAGCTGTCTTATGATAAGACCAGAAAATTGTTCCAAGAGAGCTGAATTACCAAGACCCAAAGCTTCTCCCAAATGGATCATTTTGGTGACTTCATTGTGGGACGACTCCGCTGCATATTCTTTCAGGTTACGGGTATTATTCACCCTGATGTAAGAGTCTATAGAAGATATGCTTGCTGGAGAGTGCAAGGAGAGGAGACTCCCAGTAGAGGATATTTTCTTTAGTCTTGGTTTTTTGGCTGTTGGGGTCTGTTGCTGGTTAGAAGTAAGAGGCAAGCTTTGGATATTGAAGTGGGATTCTAAAGAATCATCACTATTAACAGGGGTATAAGGTTGTGGCGAGAAGGAGGCTCTTTTGAAAGCCATGCTTGGATGTTCTAGAGGGCTTGCTGAATTCACATCGTATAAGATAAGGCCCCGCTCTGGTTGGAGTTGAATTTGGGAGAGCTTGTTGGTAGAGAGACAGTGGTGGGGAGTTCTAGGAGCAGCTATTTCTGGAAAGAGATCTTCAACAACGATATGTAGCCGTTCTGTGTTGTCAATGGCATTTATTGTGGCTGCAAAGCTATGATCGTAGACCTCATATGTCCCATGTCGGTTGTGCTTCCTTACCTCCATTGTGTGTCCCTTGTCATCAGATCCACAATTCTTATCAGCGATACCTAGCCTGCAAATGTTGTCAACTCCTGCCAAGTCAAAAGCCAGATCAGTGTACACTTCATCATCTGAGTCACTGTCAGCACTATCTCCCTGAAATAATATGGTTTGAAATTCTGCCATCGAGTATGAAATTCCTTTTGCCTCTGGATATCTTAAAAGGTCAATCTCATCCAGCTGTATGTGTACTAACTTGGAGTTTAGCATGAGAGCTATAGAGTCGTGGATCTCCGGCAAGTGAGTACCTATAAGGATTTTCACACTGTGAAGTTCAGAGATTTTTAGGCTGGTTTTGTCAAAACCTATCACCCGTCCATGGTTCATGAGAAGGTTTGAGATACATCTCAAACTCCAGCCAGAGATAGGCAAATGAGAGATAGAGATCCATGCTAGACGACTCTCTGTCACATCTTCTTCCGTCCACGGGTGAACTTCATCAAAGTAGAGCCTCCAGCATTCCATACCTTTCTGCATGGCTTGTTGCATAGATTTCTCATCCTCAAAGCTTATGATTGCATGTGATCCCCCCAGGAAACGGAAAGCAGAGAAGCAAATGCCTAGCTGAATTAATCCATGTCTGATTTGTGCATAATCTACTCCCTGAGATATCTTGCCTATAAGACTATTTCTTAACCATAGAATTTCCTCATCTGTAGTGTTGAAAGAAATGAAGTTATGAGGACGTGGTGTGGCATTATCAGACGCTTGATGCACTTGACTCCCTGATCTTACTGCCTCAAGATAGCTTCGGTTGTCTCTTACACGGATGGGGGCCTTGGCTTTGTTGTTGAGCTTGGGTATTTGTTTCCCTGTTCCCATTATTTTCTGTTTCGTCACTTCATCTTTTCTTCTGTGCTTAGCTACATTAACTCTCAGCTTATAGGAATCAAACCATATGTCATTTAAGCATTCTAGCAGAGTTTTGTCTGACAGATTCGAGAGGATGGTGACGAAGCCAAAATGCTTTCCTGCTTGATTTGTTTTTCGAGAAACAAACAACTTAATAACTTTCCCCTGTTTTCTGAAACAGCCTTTAAGCTTATGGTAATCGACCCAACTTGGGAAGTTGTCAAAGTAACATTGTAGTTGAAAATCACGGTAGTTTGTTGAAGTCTGAGTGTTTAAGGTGATGGATGGTAGCTGAGGCTGGGGGTAATATGGCTTGTATGTAAGGTCAAGTTCATTTTTGTGTTTGTGAGAAGGAATTAAGTTTGTCTGGAACGGTGGCTGGGTTTTTTGAGAGAAAGCTTTCCCCTCCATGGCTGGGTTGAAAAGTTCTTCTTGTTGTTACTGTTATTGTATAGATTCTTACCTCTTGAACCGATCCCAAATCACAGCTTCATTCCCCACCCCAACCAATCTCCTCTTTCCCGTAGTCTTCCATCCTCAATTGGGAAAGGATCCAAATCAACAACCGGTCCGGGAGATTGTTTGTGCGATGATTTCTTCTTAATTGAGTTTCGATTATTGTCCTTTTTTCACAGATCTGCGTTTTTTTCTCCTCCTCCTTTAGATTGGCTTCTTTCGAAACTGTCACTGTTTGTTGCCCGAGAGTTCATCCCTGTAGCACATCTGGTTGTTGGGCATCGCCAGCGCTGATGGCGGCTGGATCGGTCCAGATCTGCTACACAAGTTCGAGTCTTTCTTTCTCTTTCAGATTTATCTCATTTTGGTTCTGTAGGGGCTGCCGTGTGGTGGCCACTGCTGGAGGAAGCTTCAGAGCTAACGGAGATGAAGAGATCGGGGAAGATGGGTGTTGATGTGGCGGTAGACCACTGCTTCTGGAGAAAGGAAATCGATGGTGATGCTGACCTCCTCTGCTGTCTGTGTTCTCTGCTCCACCGTTCGGTTTCTCTTCAGTGCTAAAGGAGATGAAGAGATCAGGGAAGATGGGTTGGAAAGGGTTCTTTGGTGGAGACCTAAAACAAAAATCATGTTAGTATATCATATACAAAAAGAATCAACAAATCATAATAACAAGGAGGTACTTGATGATTAAGCTGCCAACTAATTAGCACTAGAAAAGCTTGCTTCCAAATTCTTCTTCAGTATCCTCCTCAATATTTCTTAAAGAAGATGAAGCTGCAAGGTTTCTGAGGTCTGATAGGCTCCTGCCTAGCTGTAATGCCACCTTCATTTCATACACTTGTCCATTTTCTCTTCCCCATACATTTGTCTCGTTTAAGTTTGATTCTATAGATTCTTCCATGAGCTTAAAGAAACCTGCATTGCTTCTATACATCTCAAATATCATCCCAACTTGGCCTCCATGCTCCATTGCATTCACTACGCTTGCCAAGGCACCACCAGCAACTCCTAATATCACAGCCCATGGGTTAGTAGCTCCTACGAAAGCTGACCCCAAAGCTCCAAGACCGGTAAGCAGAGGACCAGAAAACGCCAGCACCTTGTGAGCTTTCAAGGCCTTTTCACTCAATCTCAAGTAATCTGCCTTGTCTTTTCTCTTCAAAACCCCAACAATTTCTCTCATTTCATCTTCCAACTCTCTGTTCCACCCATTTCCTTCGATCTTCTTACCAAGCCCTTTCGCTTGTTTTCGCCCTTGTTGAGGCCACCAAACTGCGGGCTCTACACTTGATGGGTATCTTTCAAGCATGGCGCCTAATAATGGAAGTGGGTATGCCTTGTCTAAAGCCAGAACATTCTCCGTTGCTTCGTTGACATCACCAACAGTAGGACTGCCAACGGACAAAAAAGTTTGAATCTGGCCGTGAAGCTGCTTAAACAACCTAGCAGCATTCCTTTGCTCTTCAGCAAGCTGTGATGGCTGGATCTTATTCATTATCGCCAACATTCCGGTTGCTGCAAGATATAGTATCGTCGAGGATACCTTGAGTCCTGCAAGTGGTTCACCACTTGCACTAGCGGCTGCAAGTCCACACATGGTGGCTGCCGTGAGAGTCATAGCATGAATGGAACTCAAAAGCAGGTGGTTCCAGTTATCTCTTTGCTCTCCGATGTTGTTGTGCATCTCAATTCTGTCTGCCACAGCCTCCATGATTGCGTAAAGCTTGGCAACCACCACTGGATCAGAACTGCTGGTCATGGGACCGGTTCCCTTCTCCATTTGTGTAGTTATCGGAATTCCATAACCACCTGATCTAATGCTCAGTTCTTCAATAAAATCTTTGCTAGAAAGCCTTGGGAGAGATAGAGGGCCGATCCGGATTTTCGGTCCGTTTATAGTGGCTCTAACTAAACTTTTGTGACTGCAACAATAGGATGAAGAACCTGAAACCGCCATGCCTGAAACTTGAAGACTTGCCATGGTTGAATCTATCTAGTCTTACTATATATATGTCTTTGAAGGAAGTTGTTGTCGTGAATGGGATGGTGAAGGCTGGCCTGCGTTAACGTCTCAACACTCAGAAGAAATGTGATGTGAAATGAATTGGGTTTGAGGTTCAGCAAGGCTTGGTATTTATACAAGGTGAAGGGTGTGGACCAAGACGTGAAGGAAAAAGTCTAATGGCTGAAACATAGAAGTTTGAATAGGTTTTCGTTGCTCACAAATTGGATTAGACTATTTCTTATGTTAGGGTTCGGACGTACTGGTTCAAGTCAACTGTTGATGGCTAAGACAGATTTTGGGTTTCCTGTGTATGTAAATGACTTTAAATAGCTACAGACGATTTTTCTTACATGCCTTCAAGTTGAAACAGACAAACCATCCCAAGATAAAAATGTCTTATTTATATTTGGCAAGAGGGTCACGGCCTACTGTAAATGTTTAATCACCCAATTTGAACAAAAATAATGACAAAACAATAATGCAAAAAAGAAAAAATGAAAAAGGATTGTTAAAACACCTGAAAAATAAAGAGAACATAAAGAAAAACAACATACCTTAGGATGAGAAGAGAAAATGATGCTTGATTTTAGCTCAGGTCATGAACAAAATTAAGATTGAAGAAGATGAAAGAAAAATAAAGTATAGATAAAAAAATATTGTTTAATTGCAATGATATATGTTCATCTGGTTAAAATCCACTCAAAATTTAATTTGATTTAAAAATAAATTTATTTTAACTTTTTTAAAAAATCTTGAAACAATTTTCTTTTGAATTAATTCATTCCAATCTTGATTGTAGAACAAACTTGAAAAATTCTAGATTTGCATAAATAATAAGTCCCCTTCGATACGTAATAACAAACTAAAAAATGAGGTTAAGTAGTTTTAGGCAAATGAAAGTAACGTGTGTGATGAAAGGAAGGTATAAAGAATATACATGGTGCAAGATCCTTAAAACAATGAATAAAATAAAGTGATGAGGTAGTTATCAAAAGTTACAATGAATAAAATAAAATGAGTGGTTAGTTACCAAAAATTACCTTGAACTTCACTAATTAAAAAATGATGAAGATAAAAGACATGAAAACAATAACAAATTAACAACAATAATTGCTTTACAATTGAATCAAGTTTACAAAATCTTCATGTAAGATCCCACATCGGAAGCGAGTGTCTAGAGCCAGGGCCTTATAAGTGCATGCTCACCTTGACTAGTATGACGCGTTTTGGGAAGTCAGGTCCCACGGTGGGCTCGCTTCTGCAAGGACAAACCCGTGCGGGCCCGTGGGATCCAAAGCAGACAATATCTTGCTAGTGAGGTGGGGTGTTACATTTGGTATCAAAGCCGAGGAGGGCTCGTCTTAAGATGAGGGGATTGTAAGATCCCACATCGGAAGCGAGTATCCAGAGCCAGGGCCTTATAAATGCATGCTCACCTTGACTAGTAAGACGCATTTTGGAAAGTCAGGCCCCACGGTAGGCTCGCTTCTGCAAGGACAAACCCGTGCGGGCCTGTGGGACCCAAAACAGACAATATCTTACTAGTGAGGTGGGGTGTTACACTTCAAAACTTATTTATGAGAAGGCTTATATGTAATCTCGTACGCTAATAACTTGTAGGCAGTAGTTAATTTGTAAGCTTGGAATCTTGTAAATTTGTAGTTTCCATTACCACAAAGAAGACACAAATAATATATTGATTCATGTTCTCTTGTCAAGGATTTCCAATACATGGTTCTAATCAAGGTTGTCAAAAATATTTTTTTTTTGACACGATACAAAAAATATAATGTAAACTTAGATCGTAAAAACATATCGAAAACAACAAGCAATTCCATCAATTAATCAAGATATTGTGTGCTTGTTTGTGCATGATAAAATCTTACCATGCAAGATCCAGGGGGGAAAATTGAAAGTGGTCGATAAGACTCTACGTCGAAGAAAAAACCATTGAAAATAGTCAAGTCTTCACAACTATACTTCTTTGTTGACTAACACTAGTTCCAATGTTCTCTTTAGATGCATAACAATTTCTAGTGTTTTAGTTAATTTGATGTTTTTTGTCTTGATAAATAATACATCACTTTTAGTTATTCTTATGTTTTGTCTTAGATATTTTTATACTTTCATAAGTTTCATATATTATTTGTTACGTACATACAATGAATTTTAACAAGTGGATTAATAAGAAATTGTAGACTTTATATGAATGAAAATTAATGAATCAAACAATTAAAACTATGATTTTTTTTTTTAAATTTTGAAGTTGGTTCTTAGTTAGATTATATCTTAGATAAGTTATGAGATTTTTTATAGAAAAATCATAATGCTGTAAACTTGTGTGATTTAAGATGCTTATGGTAGCTCCTTCAATTATAATCATCTTAATAATTAATGAATCTATAAATGTTTACAGGTAACTAGTTGCATCTAAAGGATCAATTAAATATGTCTAACGTATATAACAAATACAAATATATATATATATATATATATATAATTAATTAATTAACTAACTATTCAAGTAATTGTCTAAAACAAAAATATGATGTCGAAACACTTTCAGTCCTTTAAAACTTAGTTTTATAATTTTTTTTCTTGAATTCGGTGATAGACAGTGATATTTATATAGAAATGAAACAGAGATGAAGAAGGAGCAGACAGTAGAGAGTAGAGAGTAAGAAGAACGGAGAATGAATATGTTTATATAGAGAAGCAGAAGATGAATTCTAGCACTGTTTTATTATTTGCTTTTGCTTAACTTTTACATTCATCATTCTCAATTTATATATGCAGCATAGGAAGATACTATACGAAGAATATTATTCCTCTTTACACTCAGTATGCATGCTAACAGATTCTCCTTTAACAAATAATACTAACAACTTTGTAACAATATTAATTGCTAATCTTCTGACACTTGGCATCATTAGGATCGTTGATATCTTTACATGCCCCCTCAATCACAGGCTGGGAGGAGCCAAGCATGAGATTGGAACAATGATGCTGAAATAGAGAAATGGAAAGGCCTTTGGTGAGGATATCAGCAAACTGATCACAAGAGGAGACATGCTGAACCAGTAAATCACCCATGATAACCCGCTCTCTCACAAAATGATAATCAATCTGAAGATGCTTCATCCTGGAATGGAACACTGGATTGGAAGCAAGGGAGATAGCAGAAATATTATCACAATGTATTAAAGGTGGAAGAAGTAAAGGAATATAAATGTCACATAGTAGCTGATGAATCCAGGCAAGCTCGGCAGTAGTGATTGCGAGAGCGCGATATTCAGCCTCCGTAGACGAACAAGAAATAATATGTTGTTTCTTAGAAGCCCAAGAAATAGGGCTGGAACAAAAATACACAAGAGAACCAGAGACAGACCGGCGATCATTAGGATCTCCAGCCCAGTCGACATCACTGTAGGCCTGCAAATGAAGAGGACCAGGACGAAAGTGAAGGCCAAGATGTAGGGTACCTTTGAGATATCGTAAAATACGTTTGACGGCGACAACATGAGAAACCATTGGATTATGCATAAACTGGCAAGCTTGATTCACCAAAAAGGCAATATCAGGCCTGGTGAAAGTGAGATACTGCAAGGCTCCCACAATGCTCCTGTATTGCTGCGGATTAGAATAGGGTTGGCCATCATCCTTGAGCAAGTGATGATGAGGAAGACAAGGAGTAGCACAAGACTTGGAATTCTGCAAATCAACCCTGGCAAGTAAGTCAGTGACATAGCTGGTTTGAGACACAAATAAACTAGTAGGTAGATAGGAAATCTGTAGCCCCAAATAATGATGCAATGGACCCAAATCTGTGAGGTCAAATTCTTGAGACAGAGCAGTAATAACAGATGAAAAAAGGGAGGAATGGCTGCCAGTTAGAATGATATCGTCAACATAGAGGAGTAAGAGCAGAGTGCCATGAGAAGAGTGCTGAACAAATAAAGAGGAATCAGCAAGAGATGCTTGAAACCCCAAGTTGGGCAAAAAACTTGTGAACCGCTCATTCCAGGCACGAGGAGCCTGCTTAAGACCATACAAAGACTTCCTCAGCCGGCAAACAAAATCAGAAGGATGAGCCTTACTAACAAAGCCTTGAGGTTGTGTCATATAAACCTCCTCATGAAGAATGCCATGCAAGAATGCATTCTTTACATCAAGTGGTCTCAAAGACCAATGAAAGTGAGCTGCAAGGGCAAGAACTAGGCGAACAGTGGTGGGTTTCACCACAGGGCTGAAGGTTTCTCCATAGTCAATACCCTCCTCTTGACTAAACCCCTTAGCCACTAACCGAGCCTTATGGCGAGCAATATAATCATCAACATGCTTCTTCAGCCGGTAGACCCATTTACAGCCAACAAGATTTCTGTCAGGTGGCAAAGCAACAAGGTCCCAAGTACCTTGGGCATGAAGGGCCTCAATTTCTTCCTGCATGGCTGCTTGCCATTCAACAGTGGCAGAAACAATTTTGAAGGAACGAGGTTCAACCTGAGAAAGATCAAGAGACTGAACAGTGGCAGAATATGCCTTTTTCTTGGAAATGCCATTCTTAGACCTTGTAGTCATGGGATGAATATTAATAGGGGAGAGAGGCAGAACGACACACAGTCGTTCAGGGTAGAAGTCTAGATCCACGGGAAGAGGAGAATGGGTAGGGGAGTGCAAGTCAAATGAGGGTTGTGAAGACATACCAGTGGACAAAGAAGGTAATGATGCAGAATGAGGAGAAACAAGAGGCAAAACAGAGTTATTAAGAGAGATAAAAAGAGAAGAAGGAGAGACAGCAGGCATATGCAGAGAAAGAGATACTGCTGGTAGAGGCACAAAAATATAAGAAAACAATGATTCATCAAAGAGTACATGGCGAGAGACAAAGATGCGATTGGTATGAAGAGAAAAACAAATGTACCCTTTATATTGGCCGGCATAGCCCAAAAAGATGCATGTGGAAGTTTTGGGCTGTAGTTTATGAGTGTTATAAGGCCGAAGTAAAGGGAAACAAGCACAACCAAAGACAAGCAAGTGATGGATGACAGGAGAGGAACCATACAACAAGAAAAAAGGAGATTGTAGCTGGAGAATTTTACAAGGCAATCTATTAATCAAGTAGATGGAAGTAGCACAAGCATGAAACCAAAATTTAAGAGGTAGATGGGCAGTTTGTAACAAAGTGATGGCAGTTTCCACAATATGTCGATGCTTTCTTTCAGCAAGACCATTTTGTTCAGGAGTATAGGGACATGCCATTTGATGAACAATGCCCTTGGTAAGAAGATAGTTTTTGAAGTTGGTGCTAATATATTCACCACCTCCATCACTTTGAAAGACCCGAAGTGTGGCAGAAAATTGAGCAATTAAAAATGTATGGAAATGGATAAAAATAGAATAAACCTCTCCTTTATTGATCATGGGAAAAATCCAAGTGTACCGTGTACATTCATCAACAAAACTAACATAATATCTAAAGCCATTACGGGTGTAGGGCCCCAAACATCACTATGTATGATTTCTAAAGGGTGAAGTGACTTAACTGCTGGATATGAAAAAGGAAGCTTGGTAATTTTGCCCTCTAAACAAGTGGTGCAAACTGACGTGGTAGGATCTGAAGTGAAGGGAATCTGAGACTGAGTGAGAAGAGTGGACGTGATGCTATTAGAGGGATGACCAAATCTCTTGTGCCAAAGACCGGTTTGAACCTGTTGACCAAGATAGCAAGACTGTTTATGATGGGAAGCAGAGGCAAGTTGAAAAGGTGTGTGGGAACTAGAAGAAATAGAAAAAGGAATAGGATATAAACCGTGACTACACAGTCCCTTGAGAAGGACATTCCCCATGAATTTGTCTATAAACTGACAATAGATGCTGAGATAGCTTAGGAACATGCAACACTTGGTGTAATTGTAAGGAGCATTGTGGAATAGGCAAAACAGAAGAGCCAGTACTAGAAATGCTCAAACCTAAACCTCCTGCAGTGGTAATAGCATCAGGACCGGAGTAAGGAGTAGCCTCCTGAAGTTGAGAGAAATCAGATGTCATATGAGCTGTGGCGCCAGTATCAGCCACCCAAAATGGTTCAGGAGGTGGAGGAAAGGTGGCAGCCATAGCACTAAGATTGTTGAAAGGAGGACGACCTTGATAGGAGAAGTTGCCTCGATGATAACATTGAATGGCAGAATGTCCAAACTTCCATCAAATTTGACATTGAACAGAAGAGGTTGGGGCTGAGGTTTGGTTGTGACGTTGATAACAATCGGCAGCAACATGACCTCTCTTACCACAGATTTGGCAAGTAGTAATATCAGTTCCAGAACCAAGAATACCAGGATTAGAGCTTGGTGGAGCAGGATTGTGTTGTGCAGGATAATATCGTTGGCCAGATGGGAAAGTATGGCGGCCTCTACCACGACCCCGAAACTGAGAGCCTCGGTGGTGAAAATAACCACCAGTGTTATGACCATTAAAACCACTCGGATAGCCATTAAAACCTCCATGGAAGCCAGAGGAAAATTGAGAAGTAGGAGCTGACTTGAAGGTGGAAGAAAGAGGATTAGAATTCCCTTCATCAAGAACCAGAGCCTTGCCTTGAGAGACTTGATTATGAACATGCATAGCAGAGACAAATGGAGAAGATGAATGGGTCTGCTCAATAGCAGCTTCTTCAGCAAGCAACTGAGAGCGAAAATCTTTAAGAGATAACACATTATCTCTGCCTCGAACCATACATCGGAATGTGTTATAGTCAGAGGAAAGGCCATTGAGAGCCAAGATCACAATATCCTCATCTTCAAAATAAACTCCTGCAGTAGAGAGATGATCACGGGCATCTTTGATTTTCTGCAGATACTGAGACACCGGGTGTGAACCTTTCTTGATAGTTTGAAGTTCACTTTTCATCTGAAAGATACGTGCCTTGGTTACTGTAGAAAAACGATCCTGCAATTGAATCCACATATCATAAGAGCTGATGCAACCAATGACATAAGAAATGGCAGTAGAAGAAAGAGTGGCAATAAGTAGCTGCATAAGTGCTCTGTCATGCATTTTCCAAATCTGATGATCATCAGATTCAACACCCTCAATATCGGAATCTGTATCAAATCGACTTGGACATTTTCTGGAACCATCAACAAATCCTAGAATTCCATGACTCTCAAGAAGAATTTTCATTTGAAATTGCCAGACAAGGTAGTTTGTATCGTTAAGTCTCACTGTTATAGCAGTAGAGATTGCAGGAAGCAGAGAAGTGATAGGATATTGAATAATATGAAGTTGAGAGCTAGTCACCATTTTAGAATGTAGAATGTAGGAGAAAGTAGAGAATTGAAGATTATAATGTTCGGTGAAGTAATAGAAAAACTGGAGTTTTGAAGAAGAAAATCAGTTAGGCAATATATCAAATAGTTGGTAGGCACATCAATAAGTACACAAGAATTTTATGAAGAGGATGAGAATAAAGCCAGAATTCAGACGTTAATGGCCACAAGATCAAGAGTTACACAGCTCCGATACCATGATAGACAGTGATATTTATATAGAAATGAAACAGAGATGAAGAAGGAGCAGAGAGTAGAGAGTAAGAAGAACAGAGAATGAATCTGTTTATACAGAGAAGCAGAAGACGAATTCTAGCACTGTTTTATTATTTGCTTTTGCTTAACTTTTACATTCATCATTCTCAGTTTATATATGCAACATAGGAAGATACTATACGGAGAATATTCTTCCTCTTTACACTCAGTATGCATGCTAACAGATTCTCCTTCAACAAATAATACTAACAGCTTTGTAACAATATTAATTGCTAATCTTTTAACACTTGGCATCATTAGGATCGTTCATATCTTTACATTCGGCATACCAGAATTTTAAAACACAATCAAATACAAAAAATTCAGATTTTTTTTTTCAGAAAACACAAACAAATCCTTAATTAATTTCTAATAAGAAAAATCAATTTGACTATTTCTTGCATTAAATGCAACGTCTAAATTGGGCACTTTGACTGGCTGGTTACTTTGACCTTCAGCAAGACAGGCTCCTCCAGAGGACATGAAAAACTTATTTTATCAATCCTAGCCATAACAGTACTGTTGTTAAACCTATTTCCCGGCAAGTTAATACAATGATTTTGCGGTTACAATCTAATCCAGGGTAAATTTAAAATTAAATCAAATAAAAATTAATTTGAGAGATTTAAAATTAAATTTTAAATTGGGGCTGGATTTATTAACATTGGCCAGAACCCAATTAAGTCATTGGAAACACTCTATCTCAAGATGATGTTTACGGCACACCAACAATTGTTTTTTTTTTTTTAATTATTGGAACGCCAAATATTGATGTTTGGGTTACATAATAAAAAGAAAATTGTCTTTATTATATAACAATGGGATTAACCGATGATAATGATTTAATTATCTTAAAAATTGTCAACCAAGTCTACAATATAGGCACACTAATTAATTAACAAAGTAATATACACCAAATAAAGTGAAAAAAAGAAATCAAAGGAACTATTATCAAGATGAATGAAGTGTTGTTATATGAACAAAATTCATGTTAGTATCTCATATACAAATCATATATATTAACAAGGAGAGGTACTTGATGATTAAGCCCCCAATTAATTAGCACTAGAAAAGCTTGCTTCCAAATTCTTCTTCAGTATCCTCCTCAATATTTCTTAAAGAAGATGAAGCTGCAAGGTTTCTGAGGTCTGATAGGCTCCTGCCTAGCTGTAATGCCACCTTCATTTCATACACTTGTCCATTTTCTCTTCCCCATACATTTGTCTCGTTTAAGTTTGATTCTATAGATTCTTCCATGAGCTTAAAGAAACCTGCATTGCTTCTATACATCTCAAATATCATCCCAACTTGGCCTCCATGCTCCATTGCATTCACTACGCTTGCCAAGGCACCACCAGCAACTCCTAATATCACAGCCCATGGGTTAGTAGCTCCTACGAAAGCTGACCCCAAAGCTCCAAGACCGGTAAGCAGAGGACCAGAAAACGCCAGCACCTTGTGAGCTTTCAAGGCCTTTTCACTCAATCTCAAGTAATCTGCCTTGTCTTTTCTCTTCAAAACCCCAACAATTTCTCTCATTTCATCTTCCAACTCTCGGTTCCACCCATTTCCTTCCATCTTCTTACCGAGCCCTTTCGCTTGTTTTCGAACTTGTTGAGGCCACCAAACTGCGGGCTCTACACTTGATGGGTATCTTTCAAGCATGGCGCCTAATAATGGAAGTGGGTATGCCTTGTCTAAAGCCAGAACATTCTCCGTTGCTTCGTTGACATCACCAACAGTAGGACTGCCAACGGACAACAAAGTTTGAATCTGGCCGTGAAACTGCTTAAACAACCTAGCAGCATTCCTTTGCTCTTCAGCAAGCTGTGATGGCTGGATCTTATTCATTATCGCCAACATTCCGGTTGCTGCAAGATATAGTATCGTCGAGGATACCTTGAGTCCTGCAAGTGGTTCACCACTTGCACTAGCGGCTGCAAGTCCACACATGGTGGCTGCCGTGAGAGTCATAGCATGAATGGAACTCAAAAGCAGGTGGTTCCAGTTATCTCTTTGCTCTCCAATGTTCTTGTGCATCTCAATTCTATCTGCCACAGCCTCCATGATTGCGTAAAGCTTGGCAACCACCACTGGATCAGAACTACTGGTCATGGGACCGGTTCCCTTCTCCGTTTGTGTAGTTATCGGAATTCCATAACCACCTGATCTAATGCTCAGTTCTTCAATAAAATCTTTGCTAGAAAGCCTTGGTAGAGATAGAGGGCCGATCCGGATTTTCGGTCCGTTTATAGTGGCTCTAACTAAACTTTTGTGACTGCAACAGGAGGATGAAGAACCTGAAACCACCATGCCTGAAACTTGAAGACTTGCCATGGTTGAATCTATCTAGTCTTACTATATATATGTCTTTGAAGGAAGTTGTTGTCGTGAATGGGATGCTGAAGGCTGGCCTGCGTTAACGTCTCAACACTCAGAAGAAATGTGATGTGAAATGAATTGGGTTTGAGGTTCAGCAAGGCTTGGTATTTATACAAGGTGAAGGGTGTGGACCACGACGTGAAGGAAAAAGTCTAATGGTTGGAACATAGAAGTTTGAATAGGTTTTCGTGGCTCGCAAATTGGATTAGACTATTTCTTATATTAGGGTTCGGACGTACTGGTTCAAGTCAACAGGTGATGGCTATGGCACATTTTGGGTTTCCTGTGTATGTAAATGACTTGAAATAGCAACAGACGATTTTTCTTACATGCCTTCAAGTTGAAACAGACAAACCATCCCAAGATAAATCTCTTATTTATATTAGGCAAGAGGGTCACGGCCTGTTGTAAATGTTTAATCACATAGGGCATACGCATTAACAACTACCGTATTATACCCTTAATAATAATAATAAAATACTCCCTAACAAAATTAATTAACATTGTTTTTAGCGAATATTGTGATCATATATTAATTTCTTCAGAACGGGGAGGATATTGTGAATCCAGCCTCAAGACTTTTATTTAGCTATTAATTAACAACATTTTGGAGGAGCTCTCTTTTATTAAATAATAAGCCCATTATCCATTCACATATACATACATATTTGAATGCCTAATTTTATTATTTGAAAATGCTTTATAGTGACTAGTGTGTATCAGGAGTTTAAATATTTGGAACCGATTGCCAGCATCTAATAATCAAAACATTATAGATTGTCTGTAAATTCTTCACTGTATTATTAAAAAGTTTGCACACTTGATTTCTATCAGGTACCTCGAATGATCATGATTCCAATTACAAATCCAGTTGAGATTTGGATGGATCGAAGAATAAATTCATCAAATTGAATGAACTTATAACTTAATAAAAAAAATGTTTGAAGATCAATATACTACAAAGTGCTAAGCTCGGCTATCCATGATCTGTTGCATATTTTTTTAGCGATCATAACTCTGTACGTGCGTTTCAATAAAAAGTTCCATCTGACATGACTCGCATTCAAAAAACATAGCCTATAAGATAAAAATTTTATTAGTTAAATATTTTTATAAAAAATAAAAAATAAAAGTAATAAAAAAATCATACCATATGCTTCACATGCAAAATGAACAGAATAGAACAATCGGTATGCGTTGTAATGGAATTGTGAATATGCTGGCGTCGGTTTTCTATACCGGACTGTGACCGTTGAGCTAGTGAAATGCACAGACATCACATGTTGAATGTAGTCCACCATATAGCCTCTAAGATATATGGTAGACTGCAATCCTTTTGAATTGCCACGTCATTCCAGGTAGGAAGCTCGCTTTTTCTCGTATAACCTATAAGTTACTAATAAATTATCTATTAGTAAATAAAAAATAAAATTTTAATATTTAGAATAAAAAAAAATATTCTGATTTTGAACTTACCTGGTTGCAGTGTGATTTTCTCAAACCCTCACTGCAACATCATCATCAATTCTTTCTCATTCAAATTTTCTATTGCAATAAAAATTGATAAAAGAAAATTTTCAATAATTTCAATAAACTAACTTAATTAACATAATAATAAAATATTTAAGTTAATACTAAAATTAAATCTTGAAAACCATGCTTCGATATGCGGTTTTCATTCAGGATGTCTGGAAACTTGTCTTTATGGAAACAATGAAATTTTCATCAACGATTTAAAGGCCGATGTTATTTTTCTTGCAGTCTCAATGTTTGTAAACTTGAAATTGAATTTGTTAAATAAAATTATTTCTTAAAAAATTATTAAACATGTTGTTCTGAAAGAGGAAAAATCATTCTTACATTGAAATGTCGCCTTTCCACTATGCCTGGCACTTACAGGTAAATAGATTCTATTGTGAAGCGAACCCCTTTAACATTGCAAAATCGCACTCTATGACCCCTTGTCGTGAGTCGATAGATGTGCCTAATGTGCATGTTCTTAGTCAGCATCTAATGACTCGTAGTTGTTAACATTGCTTCTAGAAGAACTAGTAGTGATCATGTTCTCATGACGTGTAATAAACTTTCCTCGTGGCATATACACAAATTAATAGAACAACGAATTAAACAAGTTCTATTTAAAAAACAAATTAGCAGCACCTATTATATACGAGAGGCAACTTAACATTTTTAAACCTGCAAATATATAACATATATGCTATAAACCAATTAATTTTATTCCATTTCTTCCAACAAATTAGAATAATTAAATTTCTCATAAAATTCTCATTTTCTAAGTGGCAATATATTTAATCCTAAATTTACAAAATATTAACCTAAATTACCAAAAAGTCAAAATAATAATTAAAGTTAATCCTACACCTTTAATTAAAATTGCACAACAAAATTGAAAGAAAAAAACTAAAATTCAACAAAATAATTAAGAAATTATTACAATAACTACTAAAATTCAACACATAATTGAACAAAAATAATGACAAAACAATAATGCAGAAAAAAGGACACAAATAGAGAAGAAAAAAGAATGAAAAATTCTTACCTTTATAGAGTGCTTAGTGTAGGGCGAGAATTAAAAAAACACAAAAACAAAATAAATGAAAAAAAGATTGTTAAAACACCTAAAAAATAGAAAAATAAGAAGAAAATAAAGAAAGACAACATACCTTAGGATGGAAAGAAAAGATGATGCTTGATTTTAGCTCGAGTCGTGAACAAAAATAAGATTGAAGAAGATGAGAGAAAAATAAAGTATAGATAAAAAAGATTGTTTAATTGCAATGATATATGTTCATCTGGTTAAGATCCACTCAAAATTTAATTTGATTTAAAAATAAATTTATTTTAACTTTTTTTAAAAATCTTGAAACAATTTTCTTTTGAATTAATTCATTCTAATCTTGATTGTAGAACAAACTTGAAAAATTCTAGATTTGCATAAATAATAAGTCGCCTTAGATATGTAATAACAAACTAAAAAAGTGAGGTTAAGTAGTTTTAGGCAAATGAAAGTAATGTGGGTGATGAAAGGAAGGTATAAAGAGTATACATGGTGCAAGATTCTTAAAACAATGAATAAAATAAAGTGAGGGGGTTGTTATCAAAAGTTACATT
The DNA here is from genome assembly GCA_033617975.1 of Populus alba x Populus glandulosa. NCBI lineage: Eukaryota > Viridiplantae > Streptophyta > Magnoliopsida > Malpighiales > Salicaceae > Populus > Populus alba x Populus glandulosa. The sequence continues at coordinate 500,360 of CM066146.1, forward strand.
GAATAGAATAAGATGAGTGGTTAGTTACTGAAAGTTACCTTGAACTTCACTAGTTAAAAAATGATGAAGATAAAAAATACGAAATAACAACAAATTAACAACAATAATTGCTTTGCAATTGAATCAAGTTTACAGGATCTTCAAAATTTATTTATGAGAAGGCTAGTATGTAATCTTGTACGCTAATAACTTGTAGGCACTAGTTAATTTGTAAGCTTCTAATCTTGTAGTTTCTATTACCACAAAGAAGACAAATAATATATTGATTCATGTTCTCTTGTCAAGGATTTCCAGTACATGGTTCTAATCAAGATTGTCAAAAAAAAAAAATTTTACACGATACAAAAAATATAATGTAAACTCAGATGGTAAAAACATATAAAAAACAACAAGCAATTTCATCAATTAATCAAGATATTGTGTACTTGTTTGTGCATGATAAAATCCTACCATGCAAGATCCAAGGGAAAAAAATTGAAATTGGTCGGTAAGACTCTACATCGAAGAAAAAAACATTGAAAATAGTCATGTTTTCACAACTATACTTCTTTGTTGACTAATACTAGTTTCAATGTTCTCTCCAGATACATAACAATCTATAGTGTTTTAGTTAATTTGATATTTTTTGTCTTGATGAATAATACATCATTTTTAGTTATTGTTATGTTTTCTTTTAGATATTGTTATACTTTCACAAGTTTCATATATTATTTGTTACATACAATGAATTTTAACAAGTGGGTTAATAAGAAATTGTAGACTTTATATGAATTAAAATTAATGAATCAAACAATTAAAACTATGATTTTTTTAATTTTGCAGTCTAGTTCCTAATTAGATTAATTATATCTTAGATAAATTATTAGATTTTTTATAGAAAAATCATAATGCTATAAACTTATTTGAATTTAAGATGCTTATGGTAGCTCCCTCAATTATAATCATCTTAATAATTAATGAATCTATAAATATTTACGGGTAACTAGTTGCATCTAAATGATAAATTAAATATGTCAAACATATATAAACAAATACATATATATATATATATGTATAAAATTAATTAATTAATTAACTATTCAAGTAATTGTCTAAAATAAAAATATGGTGTCCAAACACTTTCAGTCCTTTAAAACTTAGTTTTATAATTTTGTTCTTACAAAGAAAAGTGAATTCGGTGGACCAAAATTTAAAAATACAATCAAATACAAAAAATTCAGATATTTTTTTCAGAAAACAGAAACAAATCCTTAATTAATTTCTAATACGAAAAATCAATTAGACTATTTCTTGCATTAAATGCAACGTCTAAATTTGGTCGCTTTGACTGGCTGGTTAGATAAGAGGGAGATTATTTGATTCAAGTGTCCCTACTTTGACCTTAAGCAATTCAAAGAATCCTCCAGAGGACATGAAAAACTTATTTTATCAATTCTAGCCCTAACAGTGTTATTAAACCTCATTCCCGGCAAGTTAATACAATGATTTTACGGGTTAACTCTTCAATCCACAACCTAATCCAAGCTAAATTTAAAATTAATTAAATCAAATAAAATTTAATTTGAGAGATTTAAAATTAAATTTTAAATTGGGGCTGGATTTGTTAACATTTGCCATGACCTAAGTCATTGTAAACACTCTATCTCAAGATGATGTTTACGGCACACCGACTTTTAAATTGATGTTAGGGTTATATAATAATAAGAAAATTGTCTTTATTATATAACAATAAAAATTATTTAATTCACATATTAAATATATAATTATCAGGTGATAAAATCTATATATAAATATACGTCATCACCATGTATTTAGTTTTCATTTTCTTATAGCAATTATTGACCTTCTCATGTAGATGGATTCTTCAATAATTTTCCCCTTACAAAGTCTTCTATAATGGGATTAACCGACGATGATGCTGATTTAATTATCTTAAAAATTGTCAACCAAGTCCACAATATAGGCACACTAATTAATTAACAAAGTAATATACACCAAATAAAGTGTGAAAAAGAAATCAAAGACACTATTATCAAGATGAATGAAGTGTTGTTATATGAACAAAAATCATGTTAGTATATCATATACAAAAAGAATCAACAAATCATAATAACAAGGAGGTACTTGATGATGAAGCTCCCAATTAATTAGCACTAGAAAAGCTTGCTTCCAAATTCTTCTTCAGTATCCTCCTCAATATTTCTTAAAGAAGATGAAGCTGCAAGGTTTCTGAGGTCTGATAGGCTCCTGCCTAGCTGTAATGCCACCTTCATTTCATACACTTGTCCATTTTCTCTTCCCCATACATTTGTCTCGTTTAAGTTTGATTCTATAGATTCTTCCATGAGCTTAAAGAAACCTGCATTGCTTCTATACATCTCAAATATCATCCCAACTTGGCCTCCATGCTCCATTGCATTCACTACGCTTGCCAAGGCACCACCAGCAACTCCTAATATCACAGCCCATGGGTTAGTAGCTCCTACGAAAGCTGACCCCAAAGCTCCAAGACCGGTAAGCAGAGGACCAGAAAACGCCAGCACCTTGTGAGCTTTCAAGGCCTTTTCACTCAATCTCAAGTAATCTGCCTTGTCTTTTCTCTTCAAAACCCCAACAATTTCTCTCATTTCATCTTCCAACTCTCTGTTCCACCCATTTCCTTCGATCTTCTTACCGAGCCCTTTCGCTTGTTTTCGCCCTTGTTGAGGCCACCAAACTGCGGGCTCTACGCTTGATGGGTATCTTTCAAGCATGGCGCCTAATAATGGAAGTGGGTATGCCTTGTCTAAAGCCAGAACATTCTCCGTTGCTTCGTTGACATCACCAACAGTAGGACTGCCAACGGACAACAAAGTTTGAATCTGGCCGTGAAGCTGCTTAAACAACCTAGCAGCATTCCTTTGCTCTTCAGCAAGCTGTGATGGCTGGATCTTATTCATTATCGCCAACATTCCGGTTGCTGCAAGATATAGTATCGTCGAGGATACCTTGAGTCCTGCAAGTGGTTCACCACTTGCACTAGCGGCTGCAAGTCCACACATGGTGGCTGCCGTGAGAGTCATAGCATGAATGGAACTCAAAAGCAGGTGGTTCCAGTTATCTCTTTGCTCTCCGATGTTCTTGTGCATCTCAATTCTGTCTGCCACAGCCTCCATGATTGCGTAAAGCTTGGCAACCACCACTGGATCAGAAATACTGGTCATGGGACCGGTTCCCTTCTCCATTTGTGTAGTTATCGGAATTCCATAACCACCTGATCTAATGCTCAGTTCTTCAATAAAATCTTTGCTAGAAAGCCTTGGTAGAGATAGAGGGCCGATCCGGATTTTCGGTCCGTTTATAGTGGCTCTAACTAAACTTTTATGACTGCAACAAGAGGATGAAGAACCTGCAACCACCATGGCTGAAACTTGAAGACTTGCCATGGTTGAATCTATCTAGTCTTACTATATATATGTCTTTGAAGGAAGTTGTTGCCGTGAATGGGATGGTGAAGGCTGGCTTGTGTTAACGTCTCAACGCTCAGAAGTGAATTGGGTTTGAGGTTCAGCAAGGCATGGTATTTATACAAGGTGAAGGGTGTGGACCAAGATGTGAAGGAAAAAGTCTAATGGTTGAAAGATAGAAGTTTGAATAGTTTTCGTAGCTATCAAATTGGATTAGACTATTTCTTATGTTAGGGTTCGTACGTACTGGTTCAAGTCAACAGATGGCTATGGCAGACTTTGGGTTTCCTGTGTATGAAAATGACTTTCAACAGCAACAGACGAGTTCGACGACAGGATAAATATTTTACCGACGGGCTCTGAACAAAAATAATTTGTCGATAAAATGTTTGTCGGTAATTTCTTTTTTTTTGTTGGTAAGTTGGTGGATAATAAATTTATTGTGGATTTTGGGTTTCCTGTGTATGAAAATGACTTTCAATAGCAACAGACGAGTTTTCTTACATGCCTTCAAGTTGAAACAGACAAACCATCCCAAGACAAAAATCTCTTATTTATATTTGGCAAGAGGATCACGGCCTGTTATAAATGTTATTTTAATCACATAGTGCATACGCATGTAACGACTACCATATTGTACCCTTAATATACATATACATATACATATACATATATATATATAGTATTAATATATTAAGATTATTGAAAAACATTAAAAAATTTAATTTAATATTTTTAAAAGGAAAATATATTTTTGAAAAATACCTAAATATATATATTTTTAATTTTTGATATCAACATATTAAAACCATAAAAAACTATACAAATATAATTTTAAAGTTAAATATATTTTTTAAATACATCCAAATATACTTTGAAACATAAATACAAAACGTTACCAAATCTACCTACATAAATAGTCTCTTTGATTTACGTGCCCTGAACATGCAGATACTTGTCGTTAAATCTCTTCATCATACACACAGAGATAACATTAACATTACATGCACACCAGGTGTGGACACCCAAAACATAACAAAATATACATGTTTTCCACGCAGCACATTGGTGTAATAATTGCGAAGAAAAATTAAAAACAATACCGTCCAATCCATGAACGTCTTGATCCTGTTACTTGGGAATGTGCAAAGAGCTACAACCTTAGTTAGTTTGTTCTGCTTGTATTTCAGAGACCGACTTTCAAAGTTTGGTTCTTTTCATTGATTCATAGCTTTCTCCCCTTTGGAGTGCTACAGCTTCATTGAAAGTCATTCCTTGTTGAAAGATAGGTTGATGAGACCCCTCTTTCCTTTAACATGAGATTTTTAGAAACTGAACTTCTCCGACCACCGCCAGAAAGAAATGTGGTTTAATCACTTGATATAAGGCTTATATGATTATAGAGATAATAATTTATTGTAATAAATATTAAATGTAATAATTGAATATGATACAATTCAAAATTTTAAACTGATTATGCGAGATCCCAATATATAATTTATATTATTCTTTAACATATCACTTCTCAAGTAAAATCCACACTAAGGTAGTTTAATTTTTATAACATAAATAGAGATGATGAGATTTGAATTCGTGACCGTTTACTCATCAAAATTTTAATATCATATCAAAAAATTATTTTAATCCAATAACTTAAGCTATTAGATGAGGTCTTAAAATATAATTTATATTATTTTATAATAAAAAAATCATCTTTAAAAATCAATTTTTTTATATTAAAAGTTAAGAGTTGATTATAAAGTCAATAAATGAAATTGATGAAAGTTTTTATTCGATAGATGCATATCTCTCACCACTAGGTTGCATAGATAATCTTGTATAGATGGATATTTACAAAGTCCAAAAAAAGGTTTGGTTTGTGAAAAAAGTAATTGACATAACAAAAAGACTTATAACTTTTTATCTGATTTTTTAATCGCGCTCAAATTTAACAAAAGGTTTCAAAGACCCAGCTTTAAAGGAGGGTTGGCTCAATATAATCATTCAAGACTTGAAAAGCTTTCAAATTAAGTTTAGAAGATATTGTTCAAGAAAATTTTGTTATTTTTAGATTTTTTTAATTTGTTTATTACTTGGAATCTTAGTTTTGTTTAGGTAAGGTTTCAAAAAGAAAATATTCCGTAATAAAATTTATTATAATTTTTGTGTGGAGACAATTTTTGTCAACAAACTCTGTATTCTCATGCTTTTTTCTTATGCGCCTAAAGTCCGATATCTCAACCGATTCCAAGTACAAGAAATTATCCAAAGCAGCAAGCAATTACTTGAAACATGAAAGCCACGAAAGTAGCTATAAAGCTGCAAGATAAATGTTTTTTTTATTTCCATATGAATCACAGTTTGAATTTTTTATAGCCACGCCTGATCTACGGACTATGTCATATACACAGCCTGCTATAGCAATAGGAAAAGAGAATTAATCAGCATAATTAAACAACTCTAGGCGTTGACATTCGGAATAAAGGCCATATTATAATGTAATACTAAAAAAGTAAAAAATCTTGGACTTGCATGCAAGCTTTTCAGATTCTGTCTATCTTGAACAAGAGTGCTGAAGGACGAGATTTTGTCAAGCTTCCCTATGTCAATGTCACTATGTCAGGCCGACATGAGCATATAGTATAGAACAACTGAAATGAAGTAAAATACAGACTAGTCTATCAAATTGGCCACTATCATTTAAGTCGTAGAGAACACAGGATTGGCTGTTCAACAAGAATCCACACAAAGGAAAGAAATTTGGGGTAAAGCACTCGGTTCATGACACAGAACATACTGAAAATCACAAAAAATCATTCATTAGTAAAGTAAAAAAAAACAAAAAACAGAGTGAGAGAGAAGAGATAACATTTCCCAAACAAAATTTCATCAATATCCATCACACATTACACAAATAATTGAAGGCCTAATATTGCTGAGTTTATAGCTGCTCAAAACAATGTGCTAGCCACATACTATGTTCATGTAACAGGAAGCATTATTCATCTTTGGTGATTTCTGCTCTTATGTTAACCTTTGGTCAACGCCATTGACTTTGCTCGGAGATTTAGAAATATTCCCCTGAAAATGACATTGAGGAAAAGGAATCAAATCTCATTTTCTGTAAAATTTGATAAAGAAAATTTGAAGTAGAGAAGAATAGGTTGGAGACGAAGTAAATACCAGCCTACTGCGATAAGGCCGTGGAAAATAACACAACTGCAGTGGCACGTACTGGTGATTTACCCACCCAACGACAGGCCAGAACTACGTTTTTTTCATCTATCAAAGTTTCATGACAATGAGTGGATTTTTCTTTTTAACGTAACAAATTGCATTGATTGTAATGAGGAAAGAGCAATACCGTCCATGATGTGAACTGCACTGCTGGGTATTCCTTTTTTAGTTTGGTTTTCACTTGCATCCAGGGTCTTCCTGCATTTCATGTTTCTAGTTAGATGATAAGCAGCAATGATGTGCTTGTTTGTCATGCAACAAACAACTGAATCAATATATCGTTTCCTCATGCCTGTATGAAAGTTTTTGTAAACCTAGCCAACGAATGCTTCTTCTGAGCTAACTTCTTTTACAATTTGACAGTTCTTTTGAGTTTACAAATTCATGCATGACTACTTAGAATTGAAAAACAGAACAAAGCTTACATTGGGATTATGATTCTTGAGTAGTGCAAGAAACCAGTTTATATGTTAATCCCTTTGTTTTGCTACAAATTCTTTTCCATGGATATGGACTTATAACTTCACCAATGTAGTTTTTAGTGTGTCATACCACACTTTATGGACATAAGAGCTTAGAAAAGCCAACCCTAAGGTAATCAGATAGGATTGCGGCTTTGCCGAGTTGTGAGTCTAAGATGAGCCGATACAGACTTACCATCAATAACCATCTCATAATCAATCATGAAAACCAAGTTGTTCCAAGGAGAAGCTGTCAACTGCTCCACAGGCACCTGAAATAATTGGATTCAGCATTTTAGAATGGTTATTTAATTTAGTAGGCATTAAGGGTTACTGAAATATAAAGAACATTATTAAGGTAGAATGAATTGAAAACAGCATTGGTAATATGATAGGAAGGTTACCAATCCACGATAGAAGAGTTATGAGTACAGAATTTTACAATAGCACCACAAAGGTAGTATACCTTCTTGGCAACTGTTGCGGTATCCTTCTTTCCCTTGAACATTTTTTTCAGCATTAAATGTAGGAAATGCCCGAATGGTCCCAGATATCCAAACCCAAAAAGCTGCATTTAGCCACGTTAGGGTGGATGATTGTAAAAAGAGAAGAAAAAATGTAACAATAGATACCCAAATGTGAATTAACATACCAGCAGCTGACATGCATACAACTCAGGCTATTCACAACTATTTAATGCATTTAAAAACCCAACTTTGCTTTAGTTTATGCATGCTACTAGGGAATCACTATTTGGCTTTGCTATGGTCAATTCAACTACAATTGAAACTGAAAACCCAGACTGAAAGACCTGATTCATGGAATGAAATATAGGTAGATTTCATCATTTCGGTGTGCAAAATGCTTGTTAGATGCAATTCTTGGTATTTAGCAGGACATGATCAAAGTTAAACAACAGGATAAAAAGTTCATAAGTAGCAAGAAATAGACAGGAGTATGATCATAAGTGACAAAGGAGGAGTAATGCCTTCTAAGCACTTGGAATTGGTATAAAAATCTCACTACTCCAAAAGTATTGTAAATCTGAGTAGATTTCGCGGTTGATCTAACCCTGTTTGTTTTTACGTTTCAAAAACGCTTTTGAAAAAAATTAAAAAATTTTTAATTTTTTCTTTGCTTCAAATTAATATGTTTTTGCTTTTTTAAATCATTTTGATGCGTTGTTATCAAAACTATTTTTTTAAAAAAATATATATATTATTTTTATACATTTCTGAGTAAAAACCACTTTGAAGAACAACCATAACCACACTTCCAAACAGGTTAGTAACATCAGCTTCTCTACAGTTTGCTTATGTTTGTACAGGTATTGTGAACAAAGGCAAATTAGTGTAGAGAAACAAATACCAAAACTCCCCATCCCTCCCCATGGATTCGTGGGTTTTCAATCACAATTTCCTTTCTATGTTTGCAACAGTTCTTAACTATTTGATACACATCCACCAAGCAATATACTCTCCCATTTTCCAGAAATAATATGATTCAACTTCGAAACAGAAGAAACAATTTACAAACCAATGCAAAGTTGTGAATCCTCTATCACAGTATACCAGTCTACAACTAAGTGCAATTCCCTGGAATAAGTCGACTTCATTGAACTGATAATCCAAACTTCCACCAAAGTCTCAGCTTTCCTATTATTTCCTATCAATAGAATTTGGCCTACTCCTGAGTCCTAACAGATAAATTGCTAAGATTCCGATCAATGAAGTTACAGTATTCTACAATAAAAATCAAAGGGAAAAAGAAGCTGAAACCAATAAAACTCACACTGCTCACTCACAGTTCATTGGAAAACGAATTGAAGGTAACGAAATGAGAAAGAAGCTTATACCACTTTGAGCAAAATCCTTTTAATTTGAAGTTTCTGTATGCCAGAGAGTTTCTGTGCTACTATGTCACTGACAGCTGACAACACCCCTGCTGTAATTGCCTGCATTACACAAATATTTCTTACAAAATCCGATCATATTACAAATTCAAAAAGGTCATTCATTTACAAATGTGGATCTCAATTTTTTATAACACAAATGCAATCATCAAGAGGGTAGTTGACCTCAATTCCCCATCTTAAGAAAAAACCCAAAAAATTGAAAACATCCAAACTTTCATCACATTCTTCCCTCAATCAAATACCCCATAAAAAATGAAGCCCAAAAAAATTGAAAAAACAAGTAAAAAATTCAAACTTCAATCACTTCCTTCCTCAATCAAAAACAAATCCAAAACAAACAAAAAAACACATAACAAAGAAAGAGATTTGACATCAAATATATAACTTAGTCCTCAAGGGGTGCTGTTGAAGCTGTAACAAGTACTGTTGCAGTCCTCTCTTCGCTACTGACCCCATTTTTTATATTACATTTGCCTGTAAAATTGAGCAAGAAAGACTCAACCTTCTGTACTAATCACTCTCACCCAACTTCCTCTCGTTAACTTGACCAGTGACTCGCTCTAAAAAATATCAGACAAAGACATAAGAAAGTGACAAGAGAGAAGTGAGAGCTATCGTAGGTGTCAGGTAGAACTTGATCGGGAGTGTTAGTTATATTATTTTTTAAAATATTTTTTTATTTAAAAATATATTAAAATAATATTTTTTTTATTTTTTAAAAAATATTTTTCATATAAAATATTTAAATATCTAAAATATAAAAATAAATAATATTAATTAAAAAAATAAAATAAATTTAAATTTTATTAACATACAAAACTAAAAATAAAAATATTAGTGTCTGATGCTTGGCTGAGAAAGGACTGCCAATAGTGACATGAGCTCCAAGGGTTTGAGTCGTTTGACTATATTCATGACAACATGGAAATATCAATATAAACTGCAACCTTATCGGAAATTGTTTACTTGGTCAAGATAGTGATTTGCTAACCCCCTCCATTTTTTTATGAACAAGAACTTGAAAATGTCAAATTATTGCGATTTAATTTCATTCTAATAACTATAACTTTTTGTCCATCAGCATCTTGATTGTAAGAATTAAGATTTTCCTATATTACTTTGTATATTTTTAGGGAATAAATAAAGATATTTTTACAATGGAATCATAATTTAATTCGTACCCTCAAAAAAAATATTAAACAATCTTTTTTTTTCATTTGGTTTAGCAATCAGGTGGTGGTTATGAAAATTTATAATTATCAATACTTACAGCATTAAAAAAGAAACAAATATGAAAAAAATAAAAAATAAAATCACATTTAATCTATGAAAAAATATAAGAATTTATTTTTCTTTCGTGTGTCTATCTTTCTTATAATTATGCAAATATTAGTTAAGTAAATCAAGTCTATTTTTTTATTAAAAATATATTGTATGTATCAAGATTCAAGAATATATATATATATATATATGATTGAGGTTAAGGGTAAAGAAAAATCAAACTTGACCACATTTGATAGTAAGGAGTTCTGATATTATTTAGATTTATTTTGAACAAATCAATAATTATATATATTATCTAGGTCATGTCACTAAACAAGCAGAATTGATCAGATCATTATATAATTCCACTACTTGTTATATATAGACAAGAAGAATCTTGCATGAGCAATGATGTCAAGAAATTGAGAAAACATATATTATAACAACAGAATTGATCAATTTAAATGGTAATAACGTAGGTTGATCAAGTTTTACAATGTCTCGCCTAAGACCCAGTAAAGCTATATAGGCTGAAGGGTGAATTTTGAAGGAGACAAAGTTTTCAAGAGGGTGAATGGGTCCGGTCGGGCGCCATTATGCCTCGTCAACTAAGTCATGCATGCAGCGGTCAATTCAACCCGGCCGTAAGACCTTTTCTTTTTTCAGTTATGTTCGTTACTATAAAAACCTTTCACTGCCTCCCTCCATTTTCATCATCAACCTCTGAATTCTCATCCTACATATCACAAACACATTAGAGAAGCCAAAGAAATTAGAAAGCCGACACATTTTCTCAAAAAAGAAAAGGGAAATCCATATACATTAATATGGCCTCTTTACAAGCTTCAAGCTTTCTTGTCTCTTGTAGTTGTTCAACAAGAATCAATGCCGCCATTTCTGTACCTAAGCTCCCAGGAATTCGTATTTCAGTTCCAAGAAATGCATTAAATGTAGTTGAGGAACTGAATTTAAGAGATGGGCTCAAAAGTACAATCCCAATAGAGAAGAATACTGCCACTAACACAAGAATTGATCAAGAACCAACAACTACTAGAGCAACAGTCAAGCTTTATGCCATCTTGGAAGCCGTTGCAGATAGAGTAGAGATGCACAGAAACATTGGGGAGCAACGTGACAATTGGAACAAACTTCTTTTGGATTCAATTAACATGATCATTCTTACAGCTGCAACCATGGCTGGTGTATCAGCAGGAGTACCTCTTTTAGCTTTGAAGCTATCATCAACGCTTTTATTTTCTGCAGCTACCGGAATGTTACTGATCATGAACAAAATCCAACCTTCACAGCTTGCAGAAGAGCAAAGAAATGCCACAAGATTGTTCAAGCAACTTTATAGACAAATACAAACTACACTTGCTCTTCGCGATCCTACGGAGTTAGATGTGAAGGATGCCATGGAGAAAACATTGGCTCTTGATAAAGCTTACCCTCTTCCTTTGTTAGGGCGCATGATAGCAAAGTTCCCTGAAAAATTTGAGCCTGCTGTGTGGTGGCCTAAATCAAATGAGACCCAAGGTAGGAAACAGCCTAAAAAAGTGACTACACAAGGAAAGAATGGGTGGAGTGAAGATCTTCAAGAGGAGATGAGGGAGGTGATTGAAGTGATAAAGAAAAAAGACAGTGAAGATTATATGAGGCTTGGCAACTTGGCATTGAAGGTTAACAAGATCTTAGCCATCTCTGGTCCATTACTCACTGGCATTGCAGCTGCTGGGTCTGCCTTTGTAGGTCATGGATCTTGGGCAGCAATAGTGGCAGTGACAGCAGGAGCATTAGCTAGCACGGTCAACACCTTCGAGCATGGTGGCCAAGTTGGTATGGTGGTTGAAATGTATAGAAACTGCGCTGGATTCTTTACACTTTTGGAAGAATCAATTGAATCTACAATTCAAGAAGGGGATTTGGAGAAAAGGGAAGGAGAAATGTTTGAAATGAATGTAGCATTGAAACTTGGAAGAAGCTTGTCACAGCTTAGAGATCTTGCTAGAAAATCATCTTCTTCTCATGCTGATGGAACAAGCATAGATGAGTTTGCTAGCAAGCTATTTTGAAAGTAGATTTTTTTTTTTGTCCATAATCAATCACTTTGTTTTATTATTTTTCAAGACCAATTCCTTGTACAAAGTGGCTTCTCTCAGGCCTCTAACCTCAAAAACTTGTATGCAAGTCCAAGATTCTTACTATTGCATATAAAATATTGCAGAAATTACGAATGCTTCCATTCATTTGTTGAACTATAACAAGAAAATCTGATTTCCCACAGGTTTTTTTTTTTTTTAATCTTAAACCCAATTAGCAAGTAAATGATATTTGTAAGGTCAAAGAAAGAAAAGAAAAACTTGCTGATGTCTATCCTGAGACCCAATAACTTTGACATTTTTATCAAAGTATTCTTCATATTTCCAAAAATCTTAGTCCTTTCGACATTTTTATCATAAGATCAAATGGACTGCCATTTATGAGATCACTTCTACATGTGAGATAATTTGTAAGGACATAACTTTGAAGTAGACGAGGCCTCCTGAGAGGATATTTAGGCTTAAGTAAGAAAACTTGAAATGTGGAAATAATTATAGTGATGTTACATAATATAATGTAGAAATATTTGCACATATATATCAACAATAAGACTCAATCTCTAATTGGCTATTGAAATATTTACTGAAAGGATAGTTGAAGCATTGTAAGGATGTTGTACCCAAATTCATGGGCAATGCCATCAAATTAGGATCAATGTCTCTTTTGGACAAGGCATTGTTGCTAACAATGTCCAAGTACCAAGTATATAAGAATATATTTTTTTGTTGGTTTCAAATTGTAATTTTGTAAGATTATTCTTGGATATAATATCAGCAGTCTTTTATGCATACTCTAATCTTGCTTGGATCTTAGGATTCCATGCATGAAATTAAAACTAACATTAATTAATACGGTTGATCATAAAATTTTCGTTTTTTTTTGTTTGTAGAATATGGTTTTTTCCTTCTTTAATACTCTTTACGTCTTAATCTTATTGACCCCTTTGACTTTTCAAATATCAGCAGTTTTTTTTTTCCTTTTAATGGCTGCGATTCTCTTTAACGTACGGGCATTGCTAGTTAACGTTTGGCAAAAACAATGACTGATGAACTAGTAAAGAATTATATTTGATGGACAATATTCAAAGCTGCAAGGGAAAAATACTTCCTTTACCTGCTTACAATTGTGGCAAAAGGAATTGGAATTTGAGACCATAAGAATTACAATATGGCAAGCTGCGTTTTTCTGTTGAGATGAAAAAATTCGGGATTGATACGGTGATTAAATTATTATTTTTTCTCTTTTTTTTTTTATTCAAGGTACTTTGGCCAGAATCTAAAAGGATTTATTAAATATTTTCTAAATATATTAAGCTGAATTTAAGTGACGGGTTCACAAGTATAATCCCGTTACGAAACGCGAGACCAGATCATCAAAATGAAGCAATCGAAATGATTACTCTAACAGCTACAACCATGGCTGGTGTAGCAGCAGGAGTTCCCGTTGTGGCTTTGAAGTTATCACCAACTGTTTTATTTTCTGCAGCTACCGGAATTAATGTTACTTATCATGGACAAAATCTAACCTTCACAGCAGAAGAGCAAATAAATGCCACAAGATTGTTCAAGCAGCTTTATAGCCAAATAGAAACTACACTTGCTCTTCGTGATCGTGAGGAGTTAGATGTGAAGGATGCCATGGAGAAAACATTGGCTCTTGATAAAGCTTACCTTCTCCCTTTGTTAGGGAGTATGATTGTAAAGTTCCCTGAAAACTCTGAGCCAGCTATATGGTGGCCAAAACCAAATGTATCCCCAGGTAGAAAACAGGTGATGAAAACACAAGAAAAGAATGGGTGGAGTGAGAAGAAAAAAAGAACAGGAGGAAGAATGGGATGAGCAAATCAGAATATGTTGAACGTGAACACAGCTAAAGAAGAAGAAGATCTTGAAGAGGTGATGAAGACAAAAGACAGTGAAGATTATATGAGACTAGGCCACTTGGCATTTAAGGCAAACAAAATTTTAGCTATCTGTGGTCCATTACTCACTGGCACTGCAGCTTCTGGGTCAGCCTTTGTAGGCCATGGATCTTGGGAAGAAATTGTGGCAGTGACAGAAGGTGCATGAACTAGCACCGTCAATACCTTCGAGCATGGCGGCCAAGGTGGTATGGTACTGTTGGAAATGTATAGAAACTGTGCTCAAATTGAGAATTCTGTTTATTGTATTGATCAGAATATGGTACATAAGGAAACAATTTATATAGAACCTATGTACTATTTTAAGTAAACAGATCATAAAATAAAATTAATTATATTTACATCCTATAATATATCATTCCCAATCAGATCGTGTGATTTCTTTTCCTTTAACAGGATTCTATACACTTTGGAAGGATCAATTGAATCTACAATTCAAGAAAGGGATTTGGAGAGAAGGGAAGAAGGAGAACTGTTTGAAGTGAATGTGGCATTGAAGCTTGTCGCAGCTTTGAGATCTTGCTAGAAAATCCTCTTCTTCTCATGTAGATGGAAGCACCATAGATGAGTTTGCGGGCAATACATCCTGAAAGTTGTTTCATCACCAATTTCACTTTCTTTCATTTTATTTTTCAAGAAACATGTCGTACGTACATCAATGTAAATATTTTTCATTTCATTTTATTTTATTTTTACAATTGCTGCCTCATAACATGGCATACATACGAAGAAGAAAGAAACGTATATTATATTAGAAAATTTAATTTCATGAAATAAGTGCTAATAGATTTGAACTCACTTACAATAAATAGAATATATTTAAAACTAAACCTCTAGAAACAACGTTAGCATGAACAAAAAAATAATTTAACATTTTTTCTCCAATTTCTTTCTAAAAAATAAAAAATGGCAATTTTTTTTGAAAAGCACCCATAGCAAAAAACCAGTTAGTATAAACAATCATTATTAGTTAGGAGAGTTGATTTCTATTTTATTTTTAAAAAAATTTAATTGATTGAAAGATACATATTAATTAGGTTAAATTTGAATCGATTACGTTAACGGATCAATATAATTTTTTATCAAATTAATTATATATATTTTTTAATTCATATCAATTCAAGTTAAATTTTGAGTCAATCCGAATTTTATATCTATAGCTCTAAAAAGAAATATTTATAATTTATTTAATGTGGAGGTAAAATAACATAAATTATGTGATATTTTATGCGTGTGTCATTTGAATATGCAGTAATTATTGTAGATTGGTTGTGGCGATATTTACAAGTATCAAGTGGGTCATATAAATTGTATTAGATATATAAATTAATTGTTCAGTTTTTGTGAATCAAGAATTAAAATAAAAATGTTGATTTAAATTTAATAAAAATAATATTTGTGTGTTTAATATTTATAAAAAGTATATTCAATATAATAATGTGTGTACGTAGAGCAGGTTTTACAAGGTCACACTTGAGACCAAAGAAGCTGGCTAGGCTAGGGAGAATTTTTGAAGTAAATAATCTTCAAGTGGTGGTGAACAGGTCCATGCGAGATTCAGCAGCCAATGTTGTGCCCTGTCAACTGTCACAAAGTCAATTCAACCTTATGACCTTTTCTTTACAGGTATGTTCGTTGCTATAAATACCCTTCCATTGCCTCCCTCCATTTTCATCATCAACCTCTGAATTCTCACCCTACATATTACAAACACATCGAAGAAGCCAGAGAACAGAAATAATCAAAGAAAACCCTTACATCTTCTCAGAAAACAAAGGGAAAAAACCATATACAATATGGCCTCTTTACAAGCTTCAAGCTTTCTTTTCTCTTCTTCTTGTTCTTGTAGTTGTTCAACAAGAATCAATGCTGCTCTTTCGGTACCTAAGCTTCCAAGATTTCGTCTCCCAGTTCCAAGAACCCCATTAAGATTTGTTGAGGAGCTGAATTTAAGAGATGGGTTCACAAGTACAGTCCCATTATTAGAAAACACAAGGCCAGATCAGTGTGAGCCAATCGAGTCTAAATCTACTGCAGCAGCAGCCAAGCTTTACGCAATCTTAGAAGCTGTTTCTGATAGAGTAGAGATGCACAAAAACATTGGGGAGCAACGTGACAATTGGAACAAACTTCTTTTGAATTCAATTAACATGATCACTCTAACAGCAGCAACAATGGCTGGTGTTGCATCAGCTGGTACAGTTGGAGCACCTCTTTTGGCTTTGAAGATATCTTCTACTCTTTTATTTTCTGCAGCTACTGGAATGTTACTGATCATGAACAAAATCCAGCCTTCACAGCTTGCGGAAGAGCAAAGAAATGCCACTAGATTGTTCAAGCAACTTTATAGCCAAATACGAACAACACTTGCTCTTCGCGATCCTACCGCCTTAGATGTGAAGGATGCAATGGAGAAGACATTGGCTCTTGATAAAGCTTACCCTCTTCCTTTGTTAGGAAAAATGATTGAAAAGTTTCCTGAAAATTTTGAGCCTGCTGTTTGGTGGCCTAAAACACAAGGATCCCCAAGAAAGCAGCACAAAACACAAGGAAAGAATGGGTGCAGTGGAGATCTTGAAGAGGAGATGAGGGAGGTGATTGAAGTGATAAAGAGAAAAGATAGTGAAGATTACATGAGACTAGGCAACTTGGCATTGAAGGTTAACAAGATCTTAGCCATCTCCGGTCCATTACTCACTGGCATTGCAGCTGCTGGGTCTGCCTTTGTAGGCCATGGATCATGGGCAGCAATTGTGGCTGTCACAGCTGGTGCATTAGCTAGCACAGTCAATACATTTGAGCACGGTGGCCAAATCGGTATGGTAGTTGAAATGTACAGAAACTGTGCTGGATTCTTTACACTTATGGAAGAATCAATCGAAACCAGCATTCAACAACGAGATTTCGAGAAAAGCGAAGACGGAGAAATGTTCGAAATGAATGTTGCATTGAAGCTTGGAAGAAGCTTGTCACAACTAAGAGATCTTGCCAGAAAATCCTCTTCTTCTCATGTAGATGGAAGCACCATAGATGAGTTTGCTAGCAAACTTTTTTGATAGTATTAGACGTCTCTGTCCATAACTAATTCACATTCTTTTAAAAATTCCTTTTGTACATCAAAGTAACATGTATAGATTATCACAAATGATATTCAATTTTTTACTCAAGATGTTCAAGTATGAGAAACTTCTTTCTTACTTTGCAAGGATGAGAATTACCACTAACTAAATTCATGAGATCTGATGATATCTAAAATGTAAAGGGAATCAATGTTCTTAAATTTTACATTTGTTCCAAGCAAGTGGTTATAGTTCTAAGAGATCATATTGTTAAAGATCACAAGTTTCATATATTTTTAGTCCTGATGCTTGGCTATTTAAATAACGTTTCTCGAGCTCCCAAGTTGTTGAATCTGCTAGTTGCAAAGATTATAGTTGAGTGAGTCGTCATTTAAGCCACCAAATCCAGAGGTTGGTCTTTGTGTGCTATGATTCAAAGCTGTCTCAGTCAACAAATTGCCTCGTAAAAATACTTTAATAAATTCCAAGAGAAAAGTCAAAATATCAAGTCTTGAATATGGAGATGTGAACAGTTGAACCTGGAATGAATGGACTTGCTCTTAATTTCAGGCCATTTCTAGGGCTTAAGGAACTAGTTCAATATGGCCCAAACAACAAGCCAGATGATTAAAAGCAACCGAACTTTTGTTGAGATTTTGAGGATTGACCTCTGGTCATAGAAGTTGCAAGGATAAAATGTGCCAAGTCCTCTTGGATTATTATTCGAAACACCAAGTGTCAATAAATTTATTAGATTATTTGTTCAAAAACTATCTACCTAGGTTCTAAACAGTAGCCACCAATGAGTTTGACAAATTTGAAACCATGTCATATTTGAACATCTTGGTGTGTAAACGCTTTGTGCTTTGCTTTTCTTGTGATGTGGGCTGACTCCATCTCCCATCTCATCTTTCCAAGGACTCAACTTCATTTGTCTGCATACCATGGCGGCTGCTCTTGGACAAAGCATGGTAGCTGCAGATGTGTACCAGTCAGCGAATCTTCGGTATTCCAAAGGCCTGTCTCAGCTATTCAGTGCAGGTCCTCGCGTGTAGGAACATACCAAGACATGGCACAGCTCTTTTAGAGCTTAAAAGCCACCATACTAAACCAAACCACCACCTATATACAGAGAAGGCTCACAAAATCCTTTGCAACGAGTGCTTGAAATGACCATCACATAAAGAAAGTAAATGTGGTTTTCATTTATTATCACGAAATTTGTTCTCATTTGGAAACATGTAACACAATCATTCCTGTCAACTAATAATGAAAAAACATGAACATGATATTAGGAACTTCTTAGATACAGGAATAGGGGAGATTTCGTTGAAGTGATCGAGTTTATCGAAAACAAGTCAAAACAGGAACCAATTACAAAATGCATGAACTGAAGTACGAAACCTGAGTTAAGATGGCTTGTAATATTTTGTTGGTACAAATGGCTTTTTTGTGACAACTCCATCATAGGCCTTCCCACGTACCAGTATTTTAGCTTTGGTGCCTGCCTTGTGCGAACCAGATTTCACGTACCCCATGGCTATATTTTTCTTGAGGCATGGGCTAAATCCTCCACTAGTAATTTCTCCAATGTTAGTCCCTTTCTCATCCTGAATCTCACTGTGGGATCTGGGAGGTGGACCAGTAGAGGTAAATCCTACAAGCCTGATTTTTGGACCTTCTGCAAGTTGTTTGAGTATTACTTCAGCACCCAGAAAGCCACCTTCTGCCTTCCTTCTCTTCCCTATCGCCCAAGACAGTCCTGCCTCTACTGGTGTTATGTGCTGTTCCATGTCATTACCATATAAGCACAGCCCAGCTTCAAGTCGGAGACTGTCTCGGGCACCAAGCCCTGTCAACCTTATTTTTCCTTCAGATTTTTCTAGGATTGCTTTGGCAAGATCCACTACATTCTCTGAAGGAACTGATATTTCAAATCCATCTTCTCCAGTGTATCTGAAAATCTCGGCAAAGAGACAAATAATTCATCATGACCAATAAGAGAAAAATAAGCATGGGAAATAAATGGTTTAAATGCAAGAGAACATTTGAGAATATTGTACCCTCAGCTCCAAATAGCTCTAAGGTTAAATTAATTCTTCTTCGCTACGTCGTCATAAGGTGTATAGTTGAAGACAATTATCATATTCCCAGAAATTTTATTGGAAAATAGAGAATATAGATGGGAAATTAAGCACACAATCAAAGTGAAATGTCAACAAGACAGCTATACTTAAACTCTTAATGACTACATATAAATGGTCATAGATGTGCATTCCATATTTGAGGAATGAGGACATATGAAGGAGAAACCAAAATGAAGCATACCCTGTCCTAGTGATAAAGCAGTGCGCTCCATTGATGTCTGTAATACGGAACTCCCCAAAGTATAACTTGCTCAAGTCATCTTTTGTCAGGTGTTGGAGAACAGAAGCAGAAAGAGGACCCTGCACCCAAAAAGTGAAGAAACTCTATAAATGTCATGATATCAGGTGTTGGAGAACAATGTTGCTTCTCAAAAGATATGGAAAAGGAAAACAATAGGAGGGGGAGAGAGAGAGAGAGGTAATAACATTCAAAGCATAAGGCTATAATCACAAAGCCTGACAGTATACATTTTAACTTTGTTCCAGATGTGCTTTAGTTGTATACTAAAGTCGCATATTACTATGATAGCTGAATTCAAGTCAATAATCTAGCACTAGTGTCATGATTATCAAAACACAATAAAATATCCAAAAAAATAAATAAAAAACAAAGAAAAGCAAAGATAAGAATACAAGGATTGACCTGGAGGGCGAGAAGAGATCTCTCATCATGGATGTGCCATGAGACATCTCCACCTTTTGCCTTAAATGCCTTCATATGCTGCTCAATGTGAGCAAGATCCTTATCTCTACACCCTGCATTCACAACTATGTACATGTGATCATTCTGAACTTTGGTGATCACTGAATCATCAATTGCTCCTCCTTTCTCATTAGTAAAGACAGTTAGAGTCCCAGTTCCAGGTGCAAGCGCGGCAACATCAGCAATAACAATCTTCTCTAGGAAAGGAATACAGTCCTTGCCCTTGAGGCTAAACCCACACATATGTGAGACATCAAAAATGCTACCGTTCTGTCTACAATTCACCGTTGATTCCATGATAGAGTCCTTGTACTGGATGGGCATGCTCCACCCAGCAAATGGCACCATCTTGCCACCATTAGCAACATGGAAGTCATAAAGAACAGTCTTTTTCAACTCAGCTTCTGAGGCAAAGTATCGACGTCCCACAACCTTCTTATCAACCTGAGCAAGCCGGCGGGTAATTGATTGGCCAAGTTGCCACAAACCTTCTCCCCTCATTTTCTAAACTGAATATATCTGATCAAAATAATAATAATATGAAACTCTTATATACAAGTACCACCGAGAAGAATCTAACATGATCAGCGCGTGCAAAATACAGAATAAAGTTTGGATTTTGATCATATATGAGTTTATATTTAATCAACCCATAAAGTGACAAATGATGCCAGCACCTTCAAACCAGAGCAAAAGGGATCACAAATATGCGAGTGATATGAGAGCGCAAGGAAACTAGGACATGATTTACAAGTTAATGACACTACATATAGCACAAGGAACTAAACTATGCAATCCAGGCAACATTCTAACAATCGAAACAAAAATCACCAATCTTTTACTTCCCATTTCCCAACACTATCTCATAAACCAGCATTCATATATGTAACATAACAATCT
The DNA here is from genome assembly GCA_033617975.1 of Populus alba x Populus glandulosa. Lineage (NCBI taxonomy): Eukaryota > Viridiplantae > Streptophyta > Magnoliopsida > Malpighiales > Salicaceae > Populus > Populus alba x Populus glandulosa. Next base: position 521,512 of record CM066146.1, read on the forward strand.
GTTGAGTCTCAAAAGCTACCAAATTGCCAGATTGGAAATGGGTTTTCTAGATCTCATTCAAATACTCATTACACAAAAGAAGTATTCGCCATTCAATCACCCTTGTAGAAAGTAAAGCTGCAGTCTTTAAAGCATAAATGCCCAATAAATGTCAAGAAATAGAGAGACTTACATGGTTGTTGGTGGTGGTGAGTGTCGCTCAATGGAAAGCAAATCTAGGAGAGCTCAAAAGAGCATCTCTTGCAATGGAGTTGAGAAGATAGAGAGAGAAAATATGGCCACTTTTATATGTGTTGAATATGATACCATGTTTTTTTTCGGTAAGGATGTTTGGTGGTATGTGTAGTGGGTGGAGGAGGGTGACTCTGCCACATCAAGATGCAGCCAACTGCAACCCCACCATTAGTGAGTGGTGCCTAGGACTATGGACATGGCTCCCCAATCTTTTTTTCTTGACCTTTATTTTTTTATGTTAAGATAAGAATATTTTCGATTAACTTTCTTTTAATATATTACTTTTTTCATATAATAATGAGAATTTAAATTTCAATAATTAAGTAATTATTTTTTCTTGAGATTCTTAGTTTTGATCAAGATTATTTTTATATATATAAATTGATTTAAGCCGAGCCCCAAGGGATTCAGCCATGTAACTCTTTCGTTTGTTCAGCTTTTACTCATTATTGCCTGTTAGAATCTTATGGATTTCAAGAGGTACAATCTGATACCACAGAATATCTACCCTTTGATTCAACATTAGGTTAAAGGGGCTTGCCTTTTATGATGATTAGCCTCTTAAATCTAAGCACATGAAGATTAGGGTGCAGGTTTTTTATAGTGGAGCTAAGAGCATGGGATTAGAACCATGACAGACTACCTTTTAGCTGTTGAGGTATCACTGACAGACTGACACTGTAGAGCAGAAAAAGAAAAGGGCAAAATGGGTTGGTGAGATTTGAAAGGATTCCACTGGGTCAGGAAAAGGCTATTGGCAGCTCAAGTATGGGAGTTGGTGGCTCTGGAAATAGTCACAAGAGTCCTGGCAATAGAGGACTTGATGTCCTCCTTAGTCCTTCCTGGATAAATAGGCTAGTGTTAGGCTGAAATAGCCTGTCTATATTTGTGGGTGAAATTATATTTTATAATTTTTAATATTGTTTTAAAATTATTTGTGTTGTGTTTTTTTTATTATTTTAATAATGATTATTTTTTAAAGTAATTTTGTTTGAAAATATATTAAAATAATTTTTTTATTATTTTTTTTAATTTATTTTTAATATTAGCATGTTAAAATGATTTAAAAACATAAAAATATTTTAATTTTAAAAAAAATATTTTTAAAACATAAAAAAACAAAAACAAAATACAGCTTGAATTACAGTTTCAACCACAGAAGTAACAGTTTAAGGTGAAAAATGAGGTTGTAATTTGTGTAAAGAGACAAGGCTATCTAACAAGTAGAAGTAAGTTATGTGGGCATTTATTTTACACGATTAGGACCACATTCAAGTCTCTTTGTTTTTTCTGTATTAGACCCTCTCTACAATCTTGTCATGAATTTGTTATCAAATACAAGGCAGAGTCAAAGATTATCACTCTTCAAAACTAATCAAAAATTCTTTCACCACCAAGCCAGCCATGTCATCAACAAGTGTTTGATAATTAAATTAGTTTCCCCACACACAAGAAAATAGGATCCCAATTTGAGGCTCAGTGTCTCACCCTTAAGAATTAACATAAACAAATTGTGGAAATACCAATTGGCTTCCATGTTTGCTAGCATATGAACTAGACTAGAAATTAGATATCCTGAGAGTAAAAACTAAAACTTGTAAAGCCATCAAAATGTTCAAGAATTAAAATGTAAAATAACATGGTAATTAAGTGTTTGCAATGTACCGTAAATGACACCACACCCAAAAATATAAAAATCATGCTTTTGTTACGACACAAGTTGTGATTGCACCACAAAAACAATCCTAGTAAATAGAATAATTTTTTAATAAGATTTTCATATTATAGCCATTATCATTTCAATTTAAAATAACTTACTATGTTTTTAAACCATTATTTCTATTATTTTTTGACGTTATTATCAATTGTACCATGATGACAATCTTTGATCTCAATATTTAGGATTTAGGGCATGGAAACAATCACTATATTTTGTTAAATGGAGGTCATGGTTTTTGAAAGGACAAAAAAAAAGCAAAAATAGTGTGTTTTTAATTAATGTTGGTGTCTTGATCGGTTTGTGCGTATTTTAACTAATTCTACGGGCCTTAAAGTTAACAATCATGTAAATTTCTATTAACCTTGAGATTTTTAAAAAACAAAATTAAAATCTAACTAATTAAATTATATTTCTAGATTAAAATGGGGTGTTTATCACTACATTAACAAACGGACAAGTCATTGTGGAACCTGAAAGCACCCCTTTCCAGGCTGCATCATCCTTATAAATATCAAACTTTGTCAGCAAAATCCCATGAAGGACAAAGCTTTCAAGGTCACAATCACCAACACAACGGTTCTAACAACAAGAACCAGAAATGTTTTTGGTAGGATCAACCCATGGTTGGAATCTTTATTAGCCATTCAATATATTGGTGGCTTAAGCACTTCCCCATATAATTCAAAGAGATTCTTTCTTTCTTTCACTATTTATTAACCAACCAAGTATCCGTACTTGAATTTAAATCAATTTGTCTATTGCAGCATTACCCTCTTGACTATATTGCTTCTAATGAGTTTATGTGAATCTAGATAAGGTAAAGTTCTTTTTTATATATGTTGCTTCATATATTTTGTTGGAATTTTGTTATTTTGATTGTGTTGGAGTTCAAAGTATGGATTTTTATGGATATATTCCTTGGGGAAGAGAAACCTATGTGAGGAAAGGATTTTGTGCAATCATAGCAAATGCTTACTACATGAGAGCAAGGTTGTCAATTCCATTTCATTTTGTTTGGAATAGTCAAAATATTTCATACTAATTTAAAAAACAAAACAAAACGGAATAATTTTCATCTCATTTTAAATCTCGGTCCGTTCCGGATTTTTCGGCTAAATTTCAGCCGAAACGTTCCGATTTCATTCCACATGTTCCGCTCCGCTCTTGAAAAGCTATTAAATCAAATTTAACCTTGTTCAATTTAATTAATTAAATCACCCAAGTATAAAAAGCTCTTTTTTATTACTATTTTCATTAACAATGATATTAATTTTTTAAAATTAGATTTATCACTAATATATATGGTTTATATTCATGTTGTTTTTTTTCATGTTTATACTTTGTAGGAATTTGAGCAAAACAAGAGATGCTTTGTATTCTATTAGCCTTGATAACATTGACCTAACTTTATATTTAAAATATTTGTGTTAAAACATTTTACTTTCATAATATTTTGATATTTTGTTTAAGTCGAATTACTTTGAGTTAAAGATCTATTTAATCCTGACTATTTAGAAATATTTTAAATTTTAAAATTATATTTTTTTGACATTGTGTTTGTATTGCATAATTTATAATTAATTTATCTTGAATTTGGATTATGTTTGTTGATATATATATATATATATATATATATATATATATATATATATATATATATATAACATTACAACCTCGAAATGGCATGCCAAAACACTTTGAAATTAAAATATTTTATTCCAATTAAAAAAATAAAATACTTATCGAAACGGAATTAATAAACTTGCATGAGAGGAAAGGCATGGTAAGCGGTTTTAGCACCTCTGTTTGACTATTATTTCATCTCATAGTCATTGATATCATGAATACATGAACTTGCTACATGCTTGGTTGTTAGGGTGGGAATGAGTAAGATCACGCTGTAAAGTTTATCAAGTGCAGTTAATCTTTTTTTTACTATTGAGATAGACCTCTGCCTTTGATCAAGACCCTTTTTATTGAGATATTATTGGAGATTTAGGCTATAGTTGTTTTTTGGAAAGTAATTTTCAGAAAATTATTTTTCAAACTTTCCTATATTTGTTTGTTATTAGAAAAGTTGGTCAATGAAAAATACTTTCTGATCAACAGAAAACACTTTCCAATCAATTTTAGTTAAAGAAAAATTTGGCTTGATTTTCAGGAAAGTGTTTTCCCTTTAGCTGTGTTTGTTTTCCGGAAAGTGATTTCCGGAAAATCACTTTCCAAACTTTCTTGTGTTTGTTTGTCATTAGAAAAGTTGGTCAATGGAAAATATTTTCCAGTAAAAGGAAAATTTGGCTTGGTTTTTAGGAAAGTGTTTTCCTGAAAAATTTAGGGGGAAAACACTTTCTGGTTGTGAAAAATTTAGAAATGTCATTATTTACTGATTATATCAAATTTGATCCTCAAACTTTTGATTGTTATATATATTTTGTTTTGAATATTTATTTTTCAATTTCATCTCTTAAAATTCTATTTTTATATTAACTTTGATCCTTATTTTTATAATTGTTATTTTCTTTTTCCTTATTATTTTTTTATTGAAATTTTTTATCTATCAAATTTGGTCCTCATTCTTTTGATTGTTACTTATTTTATTTGAAATAATTTATGAAATGTTGATTATTATTATTTTAATTTCTTCATCTTTTATTTTTTTTAATTTTTTAGATTTGATCTCTATTATTTTGATTATTATTTATTTTATTTGAGATAATTTATTAAATTTTTTTTTTCAATTTCATTCTCATTCAACTTTTTAATTTGTAAGATTTATTCCTCATTATTTTAATAAACTTGAGAAAAATAAAATATTAATATGTTATTTTCCAGCTCATTTTCCATAACATAACCAAACACTGGAAAATGTTTTCCAACTTATTTTTCATTACACTACCAAACATCGGAAAATACTTTTTCGAAATTTACTTTCCCGGAATTCATTTTCCCCGGAATTCACTTTCCAAAAGAAAATTACTTTCCAGCAAACAAACGGGGCATTAATAGAAAATAATAGAAGCGTGGTCCCTTGCTTTTTTTTTAAAAAAAAAAACTCAATTTTAATTTAAAATTTATTTTTTTATTTTTAATCCAATGAGAGGAAAAATGACCTGATTCTTATGGTAAATAAAGAAAATTTTGGTTGACATCGATTCTAACCATAAAAATTATTAATTTTGATGCCAATAAGTTTATTCTAGATATTCTTTTTCCTAAACTTTGTATGTGGTGATAAATCCAAGTTCATGAATGATTTTGGTTTCAAGTTAATTTTGATTTTTTTTATAGCTTTCCGAGTTTTATTTTTGAGGTTATATATAGATTGATCAAAGTATTTAAGATGTTTTATATGTGTTTTTTAATAATTTATTTAGCTTGGATAAATAATTTTTAGTTTATTTAATTAAATACATGTATAAATTTTTAAATTTAGTATTAAAAAATTTTTATGTTAAAAAACACTTATAAAATGTTGTCATATTCAATTTTTTATGTTAAGAGAAAAATTTATTTGACTCCAAGACAAATTACAGGTCTAATAGCTAGTAATATCTGAATGACATGGGTACGGATATGTAACAAACTTTTTTTTTTCTATTTATTATAATGATTGCCAACTATTATCATGGGCTTCTTTTTTTCCCATCCTATATGTATCCCCGATGGTGGACATATTAGATCGACTATATATATCCACGACAAGGGTTATTCTTCGAATAATTCCCGCATTGATGGAAAAAATAAACTGTAAGAAATTGTTTATGATAGCATTTATCAATATTGCAACTCGAATTTTTCCTTCTTTAATTTGGTGTGAGAGCTTCTGGAAGTGAAGAATATTTTTAAGCACTGGAGTCCACTATGAAATTTAAAAATATATATATACTAGTACATATTTTTTTATTAGAATGAAATTGTGAAGGGGCTGCTATAGTGGGAGTAGTTAGTTTCCCACTGAAAATATTAATAACAGCAAAAATCTTTCAAAACATTTCTAAAAAAAAAAATCTTTGAAAACAAATAATTGACATGATAATCTCGGTGTCTTTCTGTGTACCTTTTGTTTTTCCTCAAGAATTTGCCCATTAATATTCTTACTGTTACTTGTTATTTGATGTTAATTTGTACTTCGGCGCCAGGCTTATATATATCTCAAGCGATCAATCTTCTTGCTAGCCACCATATATACCAGCTACAGGAACAACAAGAGGCATGCTTATTTCTCACAGCACTGTGTGGAATGATATTCGTGACTGTCCAAAAGTTTGCTAGGGTTCCAAACTCATACTGTATACAATTGTTTAAGTTCTTTAAAAGTGAAATGACAGAGAGGATTCCATTTAGATTTCAAGAATGACACCACATTTTTTCTTACTTAAATATAATTTGGTTTGTTTAATGCTTCTCTACCTATCAAAGATATTTGAACAATATACAATCACCTAATCCACCATCTCTGGCTAATTTTAATGATGTTAGCGTCATTATTTGGTATTGCAGTACATTAATTTAATTTCTTAAATATTTTTCAATAATTTTAATATATTAATATAAAAAGTAAAAAAATCTAAAAATATATATCATTTTCAATAGAAAATTATACTTTTACATAAACATCAAACACATTAAGACACTAAGCTGCATGTACTCTCGCCAATTATTTGGGTATTGATTAGGAAATGCTCCATTTTCTTCACTTCTAGAAAAGTTTCTTGGCGGCTATAGTTGACGACGCTATAAACAGCCAAGACTTTTCTTGACTCGGATGCTTTGCTTATTTTTTTATAGTGTCATGTTCATTGCACTTGGTTTCCTTTGAAATATGGTATTGTTTGTTGGGGAAATAATTCCAAAAGAGGAAATGTAGGCATGGGCCATTGTTTGCTAAATGATTATGGTGGCAGAGTGGCTACAAACTCATATAAATAGAAGAGACTAGAGAGGGAGTCACGCAAGTTGGCTTATGTTTCGTGAGGAGTCATGGGAATCTCTAGCAAATTCTTGTACCTGGCTCTTTTTGTCTTGAGCATTGCTAGTGCTTTGAATGGCATTGATTATGGAGGTGATTTGGGTGATGAAAGCAACTATGGTGGCCGAAGTGGATGGAAGTCTGACAACGATGATAACAGTTATAATTGCTATAAAAATTGGCGAAGTTGTGGAAGCTTTTTCGGGAATGGTAGAGATTTTAGCACCCAAGGTAAAGGGGGTAGTCATGGTAGTGGTGGAGGAGGAGGAGGAGGTGGAGGTGGTGGAAGTCATGGAGATGAAGGAGGTGGACATGGAGAAGGGTATGGGGCTGGAGCAGGTGGTGGTGATGCTAGTGTAGGAGGAGGAGGAGGAGGAGGTGGTGGGGATGCAAGTGGTGGGTTTGGTCATGGTAAAGGTTATGGTTTCGGAGCTGCTGTTGGTGAAAATGGTGGTGTTGGTGGTGGAGGAGGAGGAGGTGGAGGTGGTGGAAGTCATGGAGATGAAGGAGGTGGACATGGAGAAGGGTATGGGGCTGGAGCAGGTGGTGGCGATGCTAGTGTAGGAGGAGGAGGAGGTGGTGGTGGAGGTGCAAGTGGTGGGTTTGGTCATGGTAAAGGTTATGGTTTCGGAGCTGGTGTTGGTGAAAATGGTGGTGTTGGTGGTGGAGGAGGAGGAGGTGGAGGTGGTGGAAGTCATGGAGATGAAGGTGGTGGACATGGAGAAGGGCATGGGGCTGGAGCAGGTGGTGGCGATGCTAGTGTAGGAGGAGGAGGAGGTGGTGGTGGAGATGGTGGAGGTGGTGGAGATGCAAATGGTGGGTTTGGTCGTGGTAAAGGTTATGGATTTGGGGCTGGTGTTGGTAAAAATGGTGGTGCCGGTGGAGGAGGAGGAGAGGGTGGCAGTGGAGGACAAGGGGCCAGTGGAGGATTTGGTCATGGAAGTAGATACGGTGCTGGAGAGGGTATTGGAGGTGGAGGTAATGCAAGTGGTGATGTTGGTGGTGGTGGAGGGGGAGGAGGGGCAAGAGGTTCAAGCCAAGGGTATGGTCATGGAAGTGGTTTTGGAGTGGGTAGTGGTGGTGGTGTAGGAGAAGGGGAAGTAGGTGGGGGTGGCAGTGGGGGTGGAGGTGGAGGAGGAGGTGGTGGGAGTGGTTCTAGTGGTGGGTATGGTCATGGTAGTGGCTTTGGAGCAGGTGGTGGTGTAAGTAGCAATAAAGGAGGAGGAGGAGGTGGCGGCGGCGGGGGTGGTGGTGGAGGGGGAGGGGGAGCTGGTGATAGTAATGGACATGGTGAAGTATATGGACATGGTGAGGGTAGTGGTTTTGGAGTTGGTGGGGGCAAAGGAGCGCCTACAGGACAAGGTGGTTACAAGGGTCATAATAGCAACAATGGCGTTGGCATGGGATTTGGATTTGGCATTGGCTTTGGGTTTGGGTTTGGTATAGGAAATGTTGAAGGTAATGATTCAAACGATAGTGATAATGGTAATCCTTAAACCGGACGTATATAATTGGCTGACCCTGAACAGAGCAGCAAGCTTGGGATAATTCTTTATAGCAATGCTCTAAATTAACGGATATAAAATGCTCATCACTCTCATATCATGTACATGTCTTCTACATTTCATCTCCGGAATAAAAGTTCCATTTTCTCAGGCTAGCAAGCTCGTGTTAGTTTCTTTGAGAGATTGCTCTGTCAATGGCTATAAACAAGCTAGAAGCAATGTTATTGTTTCCTCGAATGGTCATGATGACATGAACATAATTGGTTGTTGTTACACAAATTGTCACGGAGCTACCATTTGCACTTCTCATCAAGCTTGAAACTTTCATGCTTAAAAATGAAGATCCTAAATATAGTATCTTACATTGCGTTTTATTTCATATTTTTATTTATGTCCCTTTAAATAAATATATATTAGTAATCAAATACTAATTTAAAATCAATTTTTATGCTAAATATGTTTCTACTCAATTACAAACTAAATTCATAAAAATGTTTTTATTTTTAACGACTCCAATATAAAAAAATATAAAAAATTCTCTTTTCCCCATATTAATTGAATCCCATGGAAGTTCAAATCTTGGATAAATCTTGGATAAGCATCAAATACAACATTTTCTCATCCAAACAAATACATACAACTATGATAATTTATGTTGTTACTTATTTTTGGACCCCACGTGATGAAGATGGTGTGTACCCCATTTAAATAAAATGCAGGAGTGTAGCTCATGTTTGCTGGAAAATTGATAAAAGCGGAGGAGAAAGAAATATTTTTTCAAACCCTGTTTGAACTGTTTTCTACTCTTTTTATCCTCTTCTTTGCTGCTAAAAACGTCAGGTTTCTTAGGCTGATAAGGAGTCTTCATATAAATCCCTCAGAATTTGCATTTTAAAAAAAAAACTGATTCTGCTGCTATTGCAATTTTTTGTTCCAACTTAGGCTCCAATTCTAACTTGATTTCGTACTTTATCTGACTATCCTAGCTATATTCTGTCACACATGACTTGTTGAAAAATTGACTTATATCTTTATCGGGTCCTAGGGGTCACTATTCTTAGGGTAGACTCTCAGTCAGGTTTGGATGCTCGGCATTGTCAGATCAAGAAAACCTTTTTGACCAACCAGATTTCTACCATATTCTGTTATCTAAAACGATTTTATCTCACTTTGAATCCTTCATCAAAGTTGTAGTCCGGGACACGTAGATGAATTTGGGCTTTTGAATTGCTTGATTTCGAAATCATAAGCCCAAGATATTCATGTTTGAAATCTAGCATGAAAGCATAGAATCCTACCGCGAAAAGGTTTCAACCGAGTTTGGTTGCCATTATGTTATTCAAAACAAGTTTATCTCATTTTTTATCATTCATGAAAGTTTTAGCTCTATAAGTGTAGATGAATTTGAGACTTTTGAATCGCTTGATTTCGATATTAAAAGCTCATAATATTCCTGTTTGAATATCTAACGTGAAAGTAGAGAATTCTGCTGCGAGAAGGATTCTGACCCGAGTTTTGCACTAAAAACTCTGCTTCCATCACAATTTTGGTGATTGTTGTTCTTAGTTCATACTCTCAATCATATCAGAATACTCGACATTGTTAGTTTCTAAATTAGATCAGGATATCCTTTTTGTCCAACCAGATTACTGCCAGATTCTGTTCTCTAAAACGATGTTATCTCACTTCGAATCCTTCATCAAAGTTGTAGTCCTAGACACGTAGATGAATTTGGGATTTTAAATCGTGTGATTTTGATATCAAAAGCTTAAGATATTCCTATTTGAATGTGAAAGCAGAGAATCATGTCGCAAGAAGGGTTTAGCCCAAGTTCGCGGGCTTGATTCGAAGGATTTTTTTTGGACCAAGGACTGAATTGAAAAGTGCTAAAATGAGGGATTTAATTAAAGAATGATATTGGAAGCTGGAGAGGTGGGTTGGATTATCATAAATTACGGGATTTCTACCACACCGAATAAGAAAAATAAGACTTTGCAGCATGCACCTTTACCCATCTAATTGCTTTCTTTTTTCTTTGCAAATTTCCTGATGGTTTTCATGTTTGTCTTGCTGGATTGGAGAGCTGCAAACCACATTTTTATTGCCTCATTTCAAAGAAAACAACTGGTGCCTCATGGTCCCAGCTATGGAAGGAAAGAAAGGAGTTGTACCACCCTTTGATCAATGAAAACTAATTGCTGAAATGAAAATAGGAATCAGGATATTTCAGTTTTCTTTTGTGTTTTTTTATTGCAGATCAGCAGGGATTTGCATCCTAGAATTAATGCATTGAATCTTTTCTAAATAAAGATATATTAAATTATATATAAGCCCCTCTAATGACCTAGGAGGGAGACAAAAAAAATGAAGGGAAGCAGGATAAAAAAGAGGAAGAAAGGAGCAGGAAAGGGAGAGAGCAGAAAAAACAAGAGAGAGAGAAAAAAGACAGCGAAAGGATAGGATAATGTAGATAACAAGGGAACAATGAGGTTCTTTCTTTGATCCTTTTGTCACTCTGAAAGAAAAAAAAAAAAAGAGGAGAAAAAGAGAGGCATGCGACAGGAAAACCAGTAAAAGCAAGAGAAATAAAAGGAAAAACGTTCAATTCACCAACACATCAGCTTCAGCATCTTTGCTTCGTCCTTCATTTACCAATAGCTAAGGAGGCACGCGTGAGCTGTCTTTCGATCTTTGGTTTTATTTGCTACAAACAGGATCTGCAGGTATAAGCCTCAATCTCTCCTCGTTTGTTATTTTTTTATACTAGGCATTTGTTGTTCATTCGGTTGTAAAGCTTTTTCTTCCTTCTGAATAATTGATTTTTGTTTAGACAAAGCTAACGCTTGTCCATTTCATCCATGATGTTTGAGTTTAGCTGTTGTCAATGTAAAAGGGGTTGTCTTCATGTTTAGGAACTTTTACGTTTAAGGACTTTCATTTTGTTTTCCTTACACCCACTAGAGGAGAGATTAGCCGGCTATGGTTTTGTCTTTCTTAGTGATTGTTCCTAGTTTTATTTTTTCCTTGCTATCTGTGTGGGATGAGTTGGCTTTGAATTTTTTTAGTTGCTTTAAGCTTATTATAAATCTTAGAATATATGTGACAGTTGGTTAGCTTTTATTGCGATTTTTGTGTTTAATTGTGATGCTTGTGTTTCAATAAAAAATTAAATTTTATATTTTGTTTTGTATGTTTCATACGGTCAATACCTTAACATTTTTTCACGTTCTTTTATATTAGTACATAAAAAATATCAAAAAAACATTAATTTAAACTGTTTTCCAAGGTGCATATAACCAAGTCCTATATAGCAATTTTTCTTTTTATATTTAGAATCTATTAGGTTGTTCATCATGGCTACTTATGATTTACGAATTGATTATAATTTTGATCTTTGTAGTTTAATAAAACTAATTAAGCGGTCCTTGTAGTCTAAAAGATAATTAAATAATCCCTTGCACCAATGACTTTCCTCAAATTTTTTTAAGAGTTTTTTTACTTGAAAATACATTAAAATAATTTTTTTTATTTTTTAAATCAATACATCAAAAAATACTAAAAAAATATTAATTAATTTAAACTTCTTTTCAAGTGGTATATAACGAGGTCCTATATAGCTATTTTTCTTTTTATATTTAGAATCTATTGGTAAGATGGAATGAGGTTGTTCATCATGATTATATGAACACGAAATGACCCTGCTGCAGTAAACAGCCGACAAATAAATTCATATAACTGGCACCGACACTTTGGTTGTTGCACAGAAAAAAAGATTCCTTCCATGCCTTTATACCATATAAAGTGTCTGCTAATTTTGCTTGCATGTAAATTCCTTTTTCTTAAAAGAAAATTTAGCGTGTGTTTAGTAAAGCATGGAAATTGTTTTTTTCAAATATTTTTCTGTGAATTGATTTTTTAGATTTCTTTTTAATTTTAAAATATTTTAAGAAAAAAAATTGATAAATTCGCTTTTTTCTTTCATTTTCGTGCATGTTACCGGGGACTAAGAGAATATGTTAAGATTTCTAGTTCATTCTTTTTATGCCTAGTTATTTAGTTATTCTACAAGAATAATTAAACTGTCATATATTTCCTTTTTCCATCTTAATTTCATTCGAAATTACAACATAAAATATATAGGAGAATTAATATATAGTTAAGACGGGAAGTTTGTACTAGAAAGTCTCGTACTCAAATCTAGAAAGGATTTTATATATATATATATATATATATATATATATATATATTGTAGTACTTCGTATGTGTTGAAAAAAGAAGTGCTTAATTAATTATGAGGCTATTTTCTCAATTGAAGCACATTCAATACAAAGTCTAACTTTTAGGCTCTCATCCATATTCTTTTATGATCAATAATTAGCTAAAAGTACTAAATTCTTATCAGTCTATTAGAATTACAGAGTTGAGGCTATTAATTTCCTCGAGTTGCTGCATCAATGGGAGTAAACTATAGGAACTTACAGCAATGATCAAGCTGAAAGACTTTTCTAAAGATTCCAAACTGTTAGCTTCATAATGTGTATGTCTTCAAGCAAGGGTGAGCTCAAGAGAAACATCATTCACATCTGAACTATTCTTTGCTTTGCCCAGCTTCAAAAAAGACTCCGAAACTTTTGATTTTAGGGATAAAGTCATCCTGTCACCATCTATTCTCTGTGCAATCTCGTCTAATTCTTCTAAACTTTGATTGCTTCTATTGCAACCTGCGGCACCTGCTGACGTCTTATCTTGGTCATTTGTCTCCTGAAATATCAAATGGCATGTGCTCAGAACTATGAATTAATAATTCTCTAGATGTCCAACTTTTTTTCTTCTTAATTTGATGACAAGTTTGGATTCATGCAAATTTAACAAGGAAAAGATTCAAACAGGAAACCTCTTAAGAAAGGGGCATGCGTAAAAAACGTGTGAATGCTACAAGTTTATTTGTCGTACTGGGTTTAATGTCATAAACATGTCGAAATATATCAGTACTTGACAAGAAGTAGAGAGTTTACTGTGCCATTGCAGCTCTTGAGTAGATCCTTGAAGATAATGTAATTATCAGGTTTCTGCTCCCACTCCTTGCTTGTTTTTTCTTCATGTAAGAATGGTTCGTTCACTTTCTTTCCAATCCACATCCCTTCCCTGTCTTTCCTGCAAAGATATCCGAAAATAGCCACATATATATGGTTATTTTGATTCTTATTAATTCTGACCAAAAGGAAAAATCATTACAAAACAACAAGAAGACAAAGAAAATAATGTAATGAGTAGAAAAGGAAGAGAATAACACCTCATCTCATGAGTGAAAATTTTGACTACCACTAAAAGTAATATTCTTTCTCCTTAACTGATCGTGATGGTCAATTGGGACTTGAATCACTCAACAGAATTTACTTTCCTACTTCATTCCATTCAAAATGTGAGCATGATTTAATTAATATAGCTTTTGGTTATTATTTCAAGATAGAAAATATAGATAATTGGAGATATAAAATTATATGTTTTCATACTCTTTTTATTTTAAAACATTCAAAACAGAGAATATCACAACATGAAACAATTAGATACAAGCCACAAAAGTTATCACGTTTTCTCCCCGCACCTTGTTTTGCAAAGTTACAAGCCATATACTTTCAACCTTGTTCTTCAACAAAAACATACTGCTATCTTTTATATATATATATATCTTGACTCTTTTATTATAAAATACTAACTAATAATCTGTATAATTATTGGAACTATGTTATGGAGAAAAAGGTTGAAATTTATGAACCTTCGAGATGTCAAGAAGCTAGCATTTCTGAGGGCAAGCCCATTAGCAGGATTGTGAGCTCCACGGCCTTGATGGAGAAGTGCATTGTTATTGACCAATCCCTTGCCATTTAACTGACGATTCTGTTGGCAGCACATTGTATGCGTCAAATAATTTGAATGGTGAATCTTAGGCTCCTTACCATTCTTCTTTGCTTCCATAGCCGCTTCTGCACCAAGGAATCATACATGAGGCTAAAAGAATTGTAGTAATAGGATTAAATTATTGACCCCTTTTAAATGAAGAAAATGAATTTCTTTATCATGGAGTTGTTGCTCTTTTTGTTTACAGAACAAGTCGCAAAAAGGGTCCAAAAATATGGTAGCAAAGCATGATACCCATGTCTAATCACTGATGCAGCTTTAACATAATTCTTCTTTTAGATGATAACTCTCTGACATGGAGCTCAAAGAGTACAGAAATTATTTTCAGAAGTAGGGAAAATAATTAACTGACATGGTGACCATTGCTTGCCTGTATGACACTGTCACAACCTATTTGAGTTTTCTGCCAGAATTATTACCTTGTGTGTGTGTGTGTGTGTGTTGCCAGGATTAATAGCTAATACATTTGTTACATACCTTGTGTCATCTGCTCATGCTTCATGCTCCTGTACATCTGACCACAAACATACCAAAGCTTTTACTAAAACCTCTAAAGAAGATTCAAAGGCAAAACATTTTTCTCAAGGCAAATTTGATCGTAGCCAACCTGAAGATGGCTCTTTACGTGAGATATGGATAGGCCCTTCACATCCATGATTTGCAAAACCATCTTTGGGGTGGCCCCTGTATATGAGAATTCAATATTTTTTATATACAATTAAGAACTAGAAATTAATAAAATGACGTGAAGGGCTTGTAAATAACAAGATAACTTACGATCTTCTCCACCAAGCCTTTCAACTGCATGCACAAAGCAGTGATGAAGATCAGGTGCCCAGCGAAGCCTGGGCATTTTTGATCGAACATAAGGCCTAACTGTGGCTGATTTCATGTTTTTTTCTTGCAAACTACCAGCTACACCTCTCTTAGTAACTCTTATATCAAGAGAAGATGATGGAGACCCTTTATTTAGAGAGCTCTCAATTTCAACTTTTTTCATTGCCTCTAGGATTCATCAAGAAGAAAGATAGAGATATATAGAGAGTAAAGATGAGTTGGTCTATGCTAATACAAAAGAGAATAAATACTAAGGAGACTCAGTTGCATAATTTCGTCACTATGTGCAGCTTTTTCACTTCTTCTTTTTTCTTTTCTTTTTTCTTCTTCTTATTATTATAAGGTCAGTTTAGGCATTGTGAGGGGTTTTTTTATTAGAAAAAGAAGAAATTGGGCTCGGAATATCAGAGACTTGCGTTCAAAAATGCGTTGATGATTGGGTGAAAATGAAAGGTGAAAGGAAGTTGAAAAAGCACGTGTATCCAAAAGTTCATGATGATATCATTTTGGGTGCATGTATGACATTCTTTGAGCCATATCTAGACATTCGTTACATGTTTTTAAAATAAGAGATATACTTGGATGAGGGGATTATCTTTTAGGCTCAAAAGTTGCAAAACGGATTATGAATTTATTCAAGAAATGGAAAAGGGGATTAATTAGACTTACCAAAATTACATTTTCATATCCATGGTGATTAAATTTTCTTCCTTAATGAGGAGGTTTGTTAGATTTTAAGCTACAAATAGGAATATTATCTATTTTTTAAGTATATATAAAGGGAAGTTATTATTTATTGACTATAATCAAAGAGTAAAAATAAAACCCAATATGTTAAGGTCTTTACATATATATTAAGATAGATTTTCGAAAAAGAAAATAGATAAATTACCAAAGAAAAAAAATCAGAATTATACAATGCTTTTTTTAAAAAAAAAAAAACTTTGATACAGGTGAAGTTTGCTTTCTAATTACATTGATCATATAACTCTTTTCTTTTAAAGATTTCCTAACATCATGCTAAATCTGATGAAAAATTAAATGATTAAATAATTGAAAATAAATCTCGGACCTTTTTACACTAGTCCTCCTTGATTTTTCCCCTATTTTATTTCATGCTTATCGCTAGCTGCTTGTATTGTTGCAAATCAAGATATTCTTGATGAGATCATCTCCAATATTTGGTCAAATAAAACAAAAGGTTAGCCTCTTAGAATAGCAAACTAAGCATGCCAGCAGCCATTCCCAGAAATTCCCACGACCAGTTGCCTAAACCAAACGTTATAGCAAAGAAACGTACGTACAAGAAGAAAATTCACAAGAAAACAAGGAAGACATAGGCATTTGAAAGTGAAAAACATGGGCTCATGACCTAAGCCTTTGCATGACCTTAAGGAAACATACCAAGAAACCCTCCCACTCCTTGAAACGTTCTCTCTTCTTATCCTATTTTTTAATAAATAAATAAATAAATAAGAACATATATAGCTTTAGCCTCCCTTTATCTTGCCTCAAAACCCGATAATCAATGCTCCGTTGACAAGACTTTGAAAAAAAAAAAAACATGTTTATACTAGAGATATATATCAGGTACGTAGCTTTTGATTATTATATTGGATTAAAAGAGACGGAGTATTATTGTTTTGGGTCAAAACCCGATAATCAATGCTCCGTTGACAAGACTTTGAAAAAAAAAAAAACATGTTTATACTAGAGATATATATCAGGTACGTAGCTTTTGATTATTATATTGGATTAAAAGAGACGGAGTATTATTGTTTTGGGTTAAAAAAAGATAAACATAGTAGTGATAAAAAAGATAAGTTTTTCTATATTTCACTCTAAAACTAATTTAAAAATAAATTTATTTTATAGTTTTATTTTTTAATCAAATATTTTTTTTTATTTTGAAATACTAACCATATACAATTTTAACGTAAGAATGGATGTTATTAAGCATGTAAATATGGGCACGTCATGAATGGTCCAAATGGTGTAATCATTAACCGACTTCTAGCACTAGTTTTATTGTATTTTTCAAAAATAATTTTGGTAAACTAGTAGTGATATTAGAACATGTGGTGCCACGTAACATGCTTGGAATGTCGAGCAAATTTCCATGCACATGACACCTAGGGTTTAAAACGTCACCATTGGTGGTGGGATTTTATTTTTATTTTCATTTTTATTTTTTCCTTTCAAGGTTGAGAGCTAGGGCATTGTGGGAAGCAATACTAATAAGTGGGTTTTTTCATTGCCAATTGAGGCCAAAAGTGGTGAAACAAATTATGAATGTCGGGATGTGACTAAGCTGACAAAGGGTTGGAGAATTCGGAAGACGGTTTCAAATTGGGAAATATTCTTTGGATGGACTTGCCACAAGCATCGACAAGTGTTTTATGATTTCGTAAGCATAATTAAATTAATGATAGAATGTCAAAAAGAGAGAGAGAGAGAGAATTCTTGGAATTTTTGTGCTTTTCCTTACATATTAAATTATGCAAATGAGTGTTAAATTTTTTATTTATTATTAACATGGATATTTAAATTAATTTTTATTTATTTTGACTAATCTTCTAGATTTTAAAGTTAACGATCATGTAAATCTTTAATGATTCTGAAATTTATAAAATTCGAATTAATAATCATTAAAAAATAAATTTAGAATTTGACTAATTAAACTATTTTAAATTTTGTACATTTAACGTTTGTGAAGGTTGCATTGTGCCAATCAGCCAATCTTAACAATTATTTATATGTATATATTCAAACATGTTAATTTGTTGGCAGCAACATAATTAACCTGATAATCCTTCTTTTTTATATTACCATTTGTGTTAAATGGTTGCATGAACTCATTAATTATCAAGAATTTTTGTTTAAAGGGAAGATAAATTATATTTAGCTTAAAGTTGGGAATTACCTAGGTAGCTTGCCTCTGTTCATGAAAGTTGGCGGGAAAGAATACTACTGTTAGGAGAAAATGCTAGGATTCCTAGAAGTGCAAGAGCTTCATTAATTAATTCTTGGATAAAATGGTCACAAAATCCATGTTTCTTAGTATGTTGGCATCTTGTTAAATTCAATATTGTTTAATTCAACTCTCTTATAATCCGTTACATATCGAGTTTTGAGGTAAAATACTAAAATAGTTAGCAAGTCCACAGCATCCAACAGTTACAATCAAGGTTGTCAATTCCGTTCTGTTTCGCCTGGAATGGTCGAAACATTCCGTATCAATTCAAAAAAAGGAACAAAACGGAAAAAATTCCATCTCATTTTAAATCTCGGCCCGTTCCGGATTTTTCGGCTAAATTCCTCCCGGAACGTTCCGGTTTCATTCCACATGTTTCGTTCCGCTCTTAAAAAGCCATTGAATCAAATTAAACCTTATTCAATTTAATTAATTAACCCGTCCAATTATAAAAAAAGCTTTTTTTTATTACTATTTTCAATAACAATGATATTAATAATAATATTGAAAATTATTATTACTATTTTCATCAACAATGATATTAATTTTTTTTTAAATTGGATTTATCACTAATATATATGGTTTATATTCATGTTGTTTTTTAATGTTTATACTTTGTAGGAATTTGAGCAAAACAAAGGATGTTTTAGATTCCATTAGCCTTGATAACATTGACCTAAAATATTTTTGTTAAAACATTTTACTTTCATAATATTTTAATATTTTGTTTAAGTTGAATTACTTTAAGTTAAAAATCTATTTTGACTATTTAGAAATATTTTAAATTTAGAAATTATATTTGTTTGGCATTGTGTTTGTATTGTATAATTTATAATTAATTTATCTTGAATTTGAATTATGTTTGTTGAATATATATATATATATATATATATATACATGAATAGTACAATCCCAAAACGGCACATCGAAACACTTCAAAATTGAAACATTCTATTCTAATTAAAAAAAAAAAACAATTACCAAAACAGAATTAACAACCTTAATTACAATAAGTTTAAAATATTTTAATTCAAATTCAAGCAGGTAAAAAGAAAAAGGAAAAGTTCCCTTTCCTTTCCTTAAAGGAGTTAAAGAAATGATTGTTAAAGATCCCACCATTAATATGATGATGATGATGATGATGGATTAAAAAAAAACAAAAAAAATTCTTGATATTGAGATCTTGAGCATGAAGCTGAGCCGATGACCTTTAGGGTGACGACTATGACGAAGAATTAAGCTTCCTTTACCAAGACAAGACCATCATTATCATAAGCTAGTGTTGTGGTTTCATAAAGTAGGAGCTAGCTTTCAAAAGAAGGGCACCATCGGACTAGAAGCCAAATTTTGTTTGATAAGATTGTTCTTTATATCATATCAAGCAATATTACTTTTCATCAATAAAACTTATACGGATTATTTTAAAAAAATTATTTTTAACATTAATATATTAAAATAATTAATAAACAAAAAATATAATTTAAAATAACAAAAAATTAAAAAATAACAAAAGATGATTCAATGCTGCTGCACTAGACGCTGACTAATAAATATTAAAAGCTTGTTTGACAGTATGGTTGCGGTTGCTTTTCAAATAGCTTTTCGTGCTAAAATGTATATCAATGATTTTTTTTAATTTTTTAAAAATTATTTTTAACATCAGCACATCAAAATAATTTGAAAATATTAAAAACATACTAATTTGAAATTAATAAAAAAATTAAAAAATTTTAAACAGTAGTATTTCTACCACCGTTCTAAAACCCGGCATGGCCCAAACTAGTGGATTTGAGGACCTATTAACTTGAGCCCAGGCCCAAGGATTTTATTCAGACCAGCCATGTAGGAAATCCAATTGACTTGATGGTCAACTCGTGACCTAAAGATCAAATTGATTTGTCATCTTTTGTTTTCGTTTCAAGTTGTGTTTTTTTTTTTTTCTCTGGACAACGCCATTTTGAATTAAAAAAATCATTGACCTAGTTTCACTCGCTATTCTTCGAGTTGACCTGAAGCATCCGTGATACCTTGCCAGCTTGGTGTTTTTTCCTGACAAAATTCCGAAACCCTCGAGTTATTAGAAAAGATAAAGGTAAGGCATCGGATTCCTTCATTTCTCCTGTGAGTTTGATTCCTGGCTGGCATTAATCCATAGTACTATATTCTAATTTATTGACCCAGCTAGATATTGATTTACCATGATAATCACTATAGATTAAGCTTTTATGTTGTATATATTTCAAATAAACATATGAATCTCAAATAAAGATGCACACGCAGAAAATTGTTTGCACTTGGTATGATATGAGCCTTGTCCCCACGACTCAAGCAAGCCCTTAACTCAAACATGGTTAAAGAATTTGGTTTTTCTCTAGGCTTGTATCCTAATGAGGTTCTAAGCAGTAATCAAGCTCAGTATAGAACCAGACGTGCTGCACATTGAATTCATAGTTATTTAAAAGTAGCACAGCAACAATCAGATAAAAATAAGCCAGACAAGAATGAACGAAAAAACACTCAAAAGCTCAAGCTGAGCTTGCATTAAAGATTTCCGCAGGGAACAGTTAGCCCTCATCTGCAATAAGCACATTGTCACCCTCTCGTGACAAAATTCAATGATCTAGCTACCTCTCTCAAAAAGGCCTCGTGTGACGACCTCTTGCCCGGCCGCAAAGGAGAGCATTTTTTGGAATTGGTAATTCGTCTCTCCATGAGTGTGCTGGAGAGTAAACCCTGAGGTAGAACTGCTGACCTAAATATTGCCTAGCCCAGTTTTCTGACCTTATGTTCCACATTCCTACGTTGTCCAAAGCCATGTAAATCGCAGTCCATGACTTGGGATAAACCTGCATTCAATCAAAATATTTAGCAAAAACTACAAAAGCATCTTACAGCTTTCACACAGAACACGTTTAGATCGAATAAAAAAATAACAAAACCAAAAGGTTGTTTTGTGCAAACCTGAGTGGTGCAACGAGCTACAGTGTCTCTTAAATTGTAGCGTGCTCTACTTGCTGGTGTCCATTGCCCTCCATCCATACTGATCACATAGCAAATCTTCAGCATTTTTTATGACTGAAACATTGTACAGTATTCTGTACTATGGAAGCATAAATTCTGAGTATTGAGAGTGATAAGCTTACCCGACAACAAAGAAGGAATGACCATCAATGTGCCATGACTGAACAGTGTCCTCCCAATTTTGGAAAACAATCTCAATGAATTCACGGAAGTTAGCAGACATGACTGCAGTCTGGAGGTAAGCATTATTACCCCAGGATGGGTTGCTAGGCATACTTCCAAGGCTGAAAACCCCAGGAATATTGAAGTAGTCTGCAATTTTTAATGGGGTGTCCGCAGGAATATACGAGACACCATTGACAGCATACCGCTGCTTGCGGTTGATAATTGGACCAGAGTTTGCGAGGGTGATTGTGCGGCTGGTCTTGATCAATCCATAGTGGTAAGACCCTTGGGGATTCGGCCTAGGTCCACTTGCAGTCAGATTCCATCTGGTTTGAGAGAATATGAGATAAGATTTGTGTTCATTAACCACAACCCCATCTAATTTACGTTGTTAATATATACAATAAGTCTCATAACAGCTGAATACCTAAAAGATCGAGCCTGGTTGAGGGACCAATCAATCTGAGTAGTAGGTCCACCAGGAATAGGGCCAGAAACTCCTTGCCATGAATTACTGTAGTGAAGAATGGCAGTTGTGGTAAGCACAGGCTTGGTGAAGCGCGAGGAAACAACAATGTAGTAGTCTTTTGCTGGCTGATCGGCTGTGACGAGGACAGAATAAGATTGTCCAAGATGGATGTCGAGGTCAGAGTATGTGTTCTGTAGTGTATGGGATCCTTCTACCTCCACCAGTTTCATCTCGTGCCCCTGGATTCTGAAGTTAATGGATGTTGTAAGGCCAACATTTGATATCCTGAACCTATATGTCTTGCCTGCGGATAGATATACAATACATAGATTGCCCTCAGTTACTAGATATAAATTAAATCGAAAGATTAAGCATATTTGCAGGGATATTTATAAGTTCAAGGGCAGGAACCTGGATCAACTGTGAATGTGTATCCATTCCATCCACGACCATTGATGAGAAGGCCATCAGGGAATGGGAGATTGTGGCCCCCATCCAAGATTCTTCTCAATTGCTACATAATCAAAGAGAACCTGGTATCAATACTAATAAATAAGAAGATATTAGGCTAAAGTCCGTTAATCTATGAGAGCTCTTACATAATGATTTCTCTTGTACCAGTCTCCAGCCAATACAGTGAAATCACCGGCAGGCGGAGGAAAAGGCACAGGAATGCGAGGCCGGCTCCAGATTCTGATGCCACCAAATGCACCAGCTGCCTTGTGGAATCCTAGTGATGGGAAGTAGAAAAAGCTACCAATCTGGTCCTTCACTTGGAGAGCATAAGTGAAGTTCTTTCCTGGTGGGATTGGGCAGTTAGTGCCATAGACTCCATCTTGCCATGAGTTCCTTCTTTGCTGTATCCCATTCCTGTTATGCCATGACATCCGAAGTTCACATCAACAGTGTTTGACTTAATTGCTTTATTTTATAAACATAAGTGGAAGCTCAAAAAAGTCAGCTGAAGTCTCCAATATTGTGCTTGAGTCAAACCAAGACACTTAGAGGATGAGAAACGACTACTTTCGTTGTGGGAAGCAATGGTCTATCTCACACCAGGAGAACTCATGCAAAAAGTCTGCACTTGAAATTCAGGTCATGTACAGTATCAAGAAATTGGAGATCATCCAAGGGCTCAATGTTTGACCATGAAAATCAGCTCAAGGTTTCAGATCATATGAAAATTACCTCTTATTTACTTCCTTAAATCATGCTATTTGTCGTGTAATTTTAATAAATCCTTCAATATCTTTTTGTCCTTTTCCTATGCAACTTTACTAATAAATTAGTCAACATCTTTTTCTTAATGCACTCCTGCACACTTCCATCATAATGGCAGAATGGCAGAAAGCACCATGAACGCAGATGCTTGTGGTTCCCCATGAAACAAATAAGGTGGAAAAATTGCAAGAGGGCTGAGGAAGATAATGGGGTCTCAATCCACCACCAATGATTAAAAACCAGAATCATACTCATAAAAACATGTGAGGCAAGCATCTAACTCTGGTCAACCACCACGAATGACACTAATAATAATATTATTTGAACCATGAGGGGTGTAGCTTAACTGGTCAGATCCTAAGTTTGCTCCCTAGAGATTATTAGTTCAAATCTCACAAACCTCAGGGCCACTGGAGACTTACATGGTCGTTAATTTTAGAACCCGTAAAATTAATCGAGGTGCGTATAAGCTAGCTCAGACAACCATATTAATTAAATAATAATAATAATAATAATACCATATGCAAAAATGTGGGGATAGTCAGGATCCAGAGTTCTAGCATGTGAGTAGTGGAAATAATTTCAAGGGCCAGTTGTACAATTGGAATATTTTAACACCGCGTTCAGCGTCGGCCAATCAGTGAGTCGTAAGTGAAAGAAATTAGTTAGAGAAACTAGTATTTAACCATGCCATTACATCATTCTTAACAGTGATTCTAATGTGAGTGTCAACTGTAAAAACACTGACCATAGGAAGTAGCTGAAAAGGGGCCATTTCGACATATATTTTTGTATTCATGCTATCCAGGAAGGCAAGGACATAAATCCAAATAAAAATATCTTCAACATGCAAATGGCCAAAGCAACCCCATGATTGATAAAATTGAACTATCATGGTGGTGACTTTTTACATCGAAATCTCAACCAAAAAAAATTCCCACACTTTTTACAAAGGAAAAATTTTAGCCACAGATCTGGTAGGAGAATTTAAACCCAAAACAGAAAGATATTAAGAGTGGCAATCTGCTTGGTTGCCAGGGAAATGCAAGAAAAGAAAATGACATGTGATTAAGGAGCTTCATGCAAAGTATGAGAAACAAAGAAATGAAACATCCAAGACAAAAAAAAAAATATTAATAATAATATTTCCTTCTTTTCTTCCATTTTCCTACATTTTCTAAGCAACCAAGCAGAACCATGAAAACATCAAGGAAAAAAAAAACAGAAAGAAAGAAAGAAAGAAACATTGCTGGATAGTTAAATTTACCAAGAAATGAGGAATGGCTCCCTCAAGTAATTGTAAACACTGATAATGAGGTTCTCATTAGTAACAGCATCAATTTGTGGCCCTGGAAACTGCCCATTTATCAAGATCCCCTGAAACATTCAGCCCACAGAACTAAACACATTACTTCAAAACCTTAAACCCGCTTCAAAAACAATTTAAGAACACTTCTTTCCAATCCAAAAATTACAAAGAAAACAGGACAAGAAACTAGCAGTACTCTACCTGTTGCTTAACACCAAGAGGGTAGATATCACCATAAGTGATTTTCCATGTAATGAATCTATAAGGGTCTTCACAATTAACACCATTGCCAAGAAACAACAAGAAAACAACGAGAGAAGCACAAAAAACCCTGTAGTCTCCCATTTCTTGCAAACTCTCTCTTGTTATACTCTATGTAGCAAAAATTATTTGACAAGTGGTTGTTTGGATCTGTTAAGCAAAGATTTAAGGCTGCATTACATTACAAAGAAACTAAAAGGGGTCTCTCTCTGTATCTATCTCTTCTTTGCTCGGTCAGTTTTAAGCTGAGAGCTCTGTTTTTGTAAGGTAACCGAGCAGAGACAGTACGGCAAGGATTAGCTGTGCCTTGGGTTTTTATCACATACATGCGTAGAATCCAGTGAAGTTTAGCGGTGCAATCAAATCATAGACATCTCTCAGTTTCAAGTGGGCCAGCACTCAGCACCAAAAGGGGATCACTTCTAGATTCGGTTTGATTGGATGATAAACGAAATCTTTGATTGGTGGATAATAAAGAATAGCTAAAAAAAATACATAGGCTTTCTATTTATTTATTTAAATTATGTTTGATTAATATTTTAAAATAAATTAAAAATATAAATTAAGGTATTATAGTAAATAGTTATTTAAAAAAAAAAACTAACTACATGACGTAAGATATTTTGAAAAAAACATTTTACTTGAAAATATATTAAATTAGTTTTTTTAGTATTTTAATTTTTAACATCAATATATTAAAATTATTAAGAAATACTATTTTTTAAAATAAATATATTTTTCAAAAAATATCTAAAAATAAAAATTACTGTATTTTCAAACAAATCTAAATATAAAAAGTGTTATAAATAAATAAAAATTTCTAGTGACTATTAATATTAATAACTACAAAATTTAAATTTAAAATTATAAAAATACCCTCTGCTTTCAAACTTTTACCATAACCGGTTACATGAATTACTTTTATAGCCATGAGTTATGGCATGTGATAGACGGAGAAGTGGAGAGAATGTGAGAAGAGAGAGAGTTACGTCATTCACGTGAAGCCTGAAATCACATGGACGGATACATCCTCTGCTACAGACCGAGAACCACCCACGGGTGAGATTTAGGGTTTCATTACATACGTGGCCAGTCTTAGACCATGGATCTATCTTCCTCTGTTTTTTATAGTAAAAAAATCAAAAGATATTAAGATGATGCAAATTTATTATTTTTTTTAAATTACGTTTTTGATTATTTACTTAGGATAAAAAAAATATTTTAAAAAAAACTGAGATAAATTTGATAAACTTGTTGTATTTATAGTCTACAACAAGTTCGAGCAATTACTTTCAACACCATCATCACCTGAAGTTTAAACAGGGCAGCTTGATGTCATCAAAAAATGTACAAATCTAACTGAAAAATATAAAACCCAGTGCGGCTTTTTGGGAACAAGAATCTCAGCATAACCCCTTGTGCTCCAACATTCTCCATGAACCACTTTCAGTTATTGTTATTTTTTAAAAAAATAAATCTTATAAAAAAATAAATATTTAAATAAAAAACATGAAAAAAAGAGACTAAATTTTTTTAAAAAATCAAGTAAGTCCAATTACAATGAAAGAAATAACTTTTTGTTTAAAAAAAATTTACTACCTGTTGCAGAGTATAGATCAAATAACTAGTTTATTAATGGAATTTCATGCTACTACAGTTTTATTTTTCCTTCTCAAAAGAAAAAAGAAGAAGAAGAAGCAAAGCTAGGTTATATATTTGATAATTTGATTTCACTGCAAATTTTAGTAAATCATGCTGTAATTAGTAAAAATTTCACTAATGATAGAGTGATTGAATTAATAAAAGGACACCAAAATAGTAGCCATCTTACAAACAAAACCCTAAGCTGCTAAAAAAAAAAAACTATGAAAAACCACCCAAGAAATCCCTGGTACTAACTCTTGTTCTCCTCTCTTCTTGGACTCTAATTGCCACATTATTCTTCAATGTTTCCAAA
This sequence comes from Populus alba x Populus glandulosa, assembly GCA_033617975.1. Lineage (NCBI taxonomy): Eukaryota > Viridiplantae > Streptophyta > Magnoliopsida > Malpighiales > Salicaceae > Populus > Populus alba x Populus glandulosa. Next base: position 548,073 of record CM066146.1, read on the forward strand.
GATGCCTTAAACTTTTCAAGTTCCTCCAAATCCATATCTTCAACCGACCTCTCCCACCAACACCCTTCTCCTTCTTCATTAATGTTGTCACAATCCATGTTGTTTTTTCCATGTGTGTCCTCTGAACAAGAAATATTGTTTCTTTCACTGCTTTCTTGATCACCAAGGTATTGATCAACGACGGTATTCACATCAGGATGACCAAAAGAGTATGGTCTTTGGTTAGGAGACAAAACGATTATAGCAAGATTGGCATCATCATATAAATTGCAAAACTCACTAGCTTTCTTGAGAAGACCATTGCGTCTCTTGCAAAAAGTCACAATTAGGCTGCTTTTGCTCTCTATTTTCTTCATCTCCACCTTCTTCCGGCCCGTGCCCCATCTCCTTGTAGTGTTTACTTCCGTTTCTTGCATGATGGTGTCAAATAAAAAGGGCCAAGAAAAGACAAAGAAAGAGAGAAATTCCGGTCAATTGGTATGTAATTTTTGTGTCTGAAAAACAATAAAGCAAGAAAGAATGTTGTGTGTCTATATATATAAGAGAGCTATTATAGTTTTGTTTCCTATATAGTTTGGTAAGTGGTAACTCCCAAAGTCGTTTCCTTCTATAAAGAGAGGGAATTTTGGAAATTATGAAACAGGAAAGCAAAAAGATTACGAAATTTCTAAATTTGATGCTTTAATTATTAGTAAATTCTTGAAAAAAAAGGTACTTTCCTTTTTGGACTTTTGGATTTCCAAATTAAGAGTATTTTTCTTATTAAGGCGGTGCTAATTAATGTTAGATGCATCCAACATTGAAGCAAAATCATCATTTGCATGTGGGGTGTCTTTATTTTTTAATTTCCACGGATCCTTTCTTGGTCCCATTTTTTTTTTTTAATTTCTTGGACTGTACATACACGCTTTGGCCTTTTGACATATATTTCTTGTAAGCTTGATAGAATGCATGGATCATGGATATCGAGTAGAAAGTGAGTGCTGATTGTAATCCTTCCATGTTGAATAAATTGAATTAGAAGTTTTATCAACAACGTGGATCCCTAATTTGATAATATTAATGTGGTCTAGAAAAGTAGTCCATGCCTACATAGTCCAATGATTTGGTTCTTCGGCGGATTGGCATGGTTGGGCTTCACTGTCGGCTAACGAAGAATACTGGTGTTCAGCTGATATTTAAGACTCCTCCATAGAGCTGGCATGGTCACTGGGAATAAAAAACTGATTCTAGAGTCGGATTCAGAACTTGTGGTTGATTTATTATCACGTGATATGGTGAAGATTGATGCAAATTATGTGTTAATAACAAAAGTAAGAGAGGTGTTGAAGTTGGCATGGGATATGTAAAGATACAACATGCATATATAATTTAATGTGTTAAAGCATCAAGTTAGAAACTCTCATTTATAACTGGAAAAAAAAAAAAAACAGATAGCAATTTGACAGCAATGAGGTTGGAATCATATAACAATACCTCGATTCCTTGACAATGCCGGCTAGCCTGGCATGTCTTTAGATGTAGCCAAATGTGTGGCAGCAGCCAACAGGCTGCAGCCTCTCCTCTTCTATTATTTCCGATAGCAAACAAAAACTAGTGCATGGCTTTCTGACAGGAAAAAAGAAAAGAAGGAAAACGAGTCCCAAACAGACTGAAACCAGGCCCTCAGGCCAGGCTCAAACCAGTCCTCCTTAACCATTTCGACCTGAAACTGACCAGATCACAGGGTTGTGCTACACATTTCAAAGAGATAGTATGGCGCCACTTTATTACATGCATGCACGTCTCCTGATTGGTTCACATTTTGGTGAAATAATATATTTTTATTGGCTGCATAATTCATTATACGTGCTCTTTTAATAGGTAAGGAAAATAGGTGAACAATCACCACACCCGAACACTTATCGTCAGGAAGAAGAATCACTGATCATTGTCCCCTCTTTATCATATGATATGAGCTACTACGTACTGCTCCTATTATCTTCGTCGGTGAGTCATGTAATCCTAGGTGGCCAGGTGTATAAATACTCTAAACCATCCTCACAACATTCAATTTTAAAAAAATACTGTTCTTTACCATTACATTAAACTTTCTCTCCCTCGTTCATCTCTCTTTATTTTCTCTAACTTCACTGACTTAATCCAATCATAACATTCAGGCCCAAACATTACGTCCAAAATCAGTCATGGAAAGCCCAATATCTGATCCTTCTCTACTTTCCTTTTTAATAATACACTGTCTCTTGAAGAGTAGAGAAGACCCCATGAAGTCAAGCAACCAGGGCAGTCTTAGCTAGCTTGTATTGTCAAAGCATAGACAATTTAACGAGAATTAAAGATTATAAACTTTGATTTTATTGTATTTTCTTAGTAGCCAACGACCTGATCACTCTTTAGTCATCTAACACTTGAAAATGATATATAATCATCACAAGTAATTGAGAGGAAAAAGATAAGAGGTACAGAATCTTTAATGGGAAAGGGGAAAGTGAGGTTGGTCAACCAAGGTCCATATGCAACTCTACTGCCCCACAAGTCTTAACTCTCACCTCTACCTCTCTTTCATACTACATGCTGGTGTTGAATTTGGTGCAGGTCATACTGGACAATATTGAAACCTCAAGGGTACTTAACAGGCCTTAAATATGGAGGAATGGACAGCATTCTTGACCTAAAATCAAATGAATCTAGTAGAGGATAACCTTCAAAAAACAAAAAAGCCCCACAATTATTCATACTTCAATTCTTTTTTTCAGTAGTCTTGGATAAGCAAAGAACATGTTCTAAGGCTGCTACTGCAATTGTAAGATGATCTCACTAGTCCATGTTCTTATAATCTTGATCATAACTTGACAAGTCAACTATATAACATTGTCTGTGTATAATTTGCAAATATTGGGACATCAATCGCAGCTTGCCAGGAGGGCAGGACAGATATCAATTGAATGACCATCACTTGAACAAAATAGCTATGATACTTTCTTGTCATACTTGGTTTCTATGAAATGATTCAAAATATTTGTTACTTTGTCTGGAGCTGAGTATAGTGTCATTTATAATAGTAATGACAAATTAGAGATTTCGTTTATATATAAGCAACAAACTGCCTCTCAGTATTGACATAAGGTCTTTGATCCATCTGAGCCTTCTTGTTCCTTTTTCAAAATTAATCTTCCTGAACTTATATTGAGTTTTAATATAATCTTCTTTCTGTTCTTAGGTACATATTCAACAGTGGTGTTTCAGGATTCCTCTGCTATGCCATCTACGAGCTTCTAGCAGGATCTCCAGCTTCTGATCTTGCTCAGACAAGGATGGTCTTCAAGTTTGGACGCGACAAGTAAAATATGTTCTCTACGCTATTCGCTAATTAATGCCTCTTTCTGTACATGTTTGTTGGCTTTAAGCGAAAATGCTTGTTTTAGATTTCATTACATGGCAATCACTGACGAGAAGCAAGGGATAATGCTAATGCCTGAAGATCTACTTCCAGACAGAGGCAAACAGCTAATTGTGCCTGAGTCAGTTCTTTTGGCAAATCCATTTAATCCTGATCTCAAAGGAGAGGTAAGTAGGATACGGTACCGATGACTGTTCGTTCCTTCAACTGCAAGATATAATGTTGATTTCATGCTGGCAAAATGCTGTGAGTGATTAAATGTACCAATATTCAATGGACAATAAAGATGGTGGAGTCCATGGATGGATAAGTTCTGGCCCCGTTATTGGATTCTGGGTCATCTTTCCTAGTCATGAATTTCGAAATGGTGGTCCTACAAAGCAAAACCTAACAGTGCATACTTGTCCACCTTGCCTAGATGTCGGTTCTTCTGTCCCTCACAACCAAACACTTCTCATATTTCCATAACCATGCAGCATTCTTAAATGATAAGATATTACGAATGTTAAGTGTAACTCCAAGTGATCAATAATTTCCATCATTGAAGGCAAAATGTGCAACAGAAACTGAATGAAATCTGCCAAATGCGGAACAGTGGTTGATCATCCATGCGTGCTTAATTTCTTGTGTGTCGATCTAATGCAACCCAAAATATTAAAAAACATTTTCAATTATGGTTTTAACATTTCAGGTTCTTGTTGATCTCTAGTTTTAGACGAAAACAGTTGAACCACTTGGTCATACAGGTGAGCTAGAAACTTATGATACAAATTAAAATAATGTTGTCTAATGGCGATGATCAATTGCTATAATTCATACCTAATTACATCACAAATCAAAATATTATGACAGCAATTCTCAAGCACAAGCAGCTTAGCCAACTTTCAATGCTCACTGATAAAATTCTGGACAATCCGTTAATCGATACTAGTGATGATAATGTTGAACATTTAATGAACGCTTCAGTTACAAGAAACAGTTCATATCATTTCGATCCAAAGAGTTTTATACAAAATCTGTAACAGCATGCTCTGCAAGCTGCTCCAGGCCTTTGCATCTTTGAGTTTGTTTTGTACAAAATTGCATGCAAAGTATGCTCAAAGGATATTTTTTTCCCTGACTGTATCGTGATCGTCCAGCTAGATAAAATCGTTACTAACTTTACAGACCGGATATTGTTAAAAGCAAACCATAATGATCACTAGGCAAGACAGGTAACTCCAACATCTTTACCTCTTTTCTCACTTTCTTCTCCTTCATATATGATAAACCAGGAATTGCATCCTTACCAATCATGTCAATTTTACTGATCTTGAAATCACACAGACTGCATATGAATCGATCCAGTCTCTTTTGCAATGCACGATTACCAGACAACATTTGGTTGGATTTGGTATCATATGTCCATCCATTGTCCCCTGGCTTCAACTCTACCCAGGCATCAACCCATCCATCAGGGAAAGGAAACTGACCATCCAACTTATCATCCCAATTCATGTCACCACAAAAAATCACATTTGAGTTCTTCTTGAGAAGGTTGATGGCCTCCTTTGCCTGATCCACACGTTCCTTGCTGAACATCTGATCCCATTTTGGAGGTGCTGGACATGGACTCTCGAGATGGCTAGTGGCAACAACTAATGACTTTTTTCCTGGAACTTCAAGCTCAGCAATGCAAAGTTCTCTCCCCATTATTGAATTCATAAAGGGTTTAGTGCTGAAGGATTTTACTGGCAGTTTGCTTAACTGCAAACAAGGGGGCAATATTAATAATACTAAAAAAAATGAATGCCAACATTAAATGAACTGTCAATGACATTTACAAAAAAACAATGCCAACATTAATTCTTTAAGATATTAAACTTTTTTCCCACGTTTTACAAAAAAACAGTGACATTTAATGAACTGCTAAAATTTAGTTAAAGGTCAAACGTATTCGGTGATCAGTCAGATAATCAAGGGCCGGTCCAGTATATTAAAGACTATCACTTAACCAAAAGAATCAAAACCTGCAAAAGCTCACTCAACAGCCAGCATAAAACCATGTTTCCATGACTCTCCAGTTCTGGGGAGAGAGTGTACAGCAAGAGAACTATCAGGATCCATACTTGTCGGTAAGTAAAGTTAGCCAGAAACATGCTAACGGTCATGTTAATTTGAAACCATGTATGAGTTGTCTCTGCCATAACAGAGCATGAGAGTAACTGTAACAACTTTTAACATGGTGACTTACAGGACCACTAATTTTGATGCTTAATGTATCTATCTGGCAGGCCTGTGAATGGTGTATTATAAGAACATAGAAGCAGAATCACCATCCAGCACATATCAAAACCATACCTGCATGCAAAAGTATCCTCTTGAACTTGCTATTTCAGAAGAGACAGAGCATTGATATGCTTTCCACCAGCTGGATCGCTGAAATATGTCATATATATCTGGAATAACCTCCTGCAAGGACAAATGGAAATAGTTAAGATGAAAGTCAATACAGGAAGATCCAATTTCATGAGGTAGGGAACAAGAAACCTGTAAACAAATGACATCTGGTGAATGTAGTTGAATAAGTTCACCAAGTGCTTTCATCCTCCTATGCATCTCCAGGTCTTCTCGGAACCAAACATTATAGCTCAAAATCTTGAAGGAACCAAGCACTGCTGCTGAATTTGTATCCTCTGCCACAAATTTAAGATGCTTTGAATCGTGCAATGAACATATATAACTGGAACCTTTTAATAAATTCCCATCTCCCTAGCAAGCAGTCAAATTTCATGATGGTAAAACTGGTGCTAAAAAGCAAAATGAATGAAGCAACTCAACAAAACCAATGCTTACGCATAACCTCATCAATCCATCATTGTGGTTTCAGACAACATAAATAAACTAACAAAGCAAAGAACCATTAAACTGAAATATGTAAATAAATAAATAAATAAAATGAAAACAGCTTAGACTATAAAAATCTCCGTTACCTGTCAAAACAGCCACTCCCTTGTTTGATGCCCTAGCACCTTGAAATGCACCCAATTTCACACTAGCCCCATCACTTTCATCTGCATATACTAGAAAATTCAACAACAAAATCTAGAAGCCTAACAAGAAGCACAAAAAAGAACTAAACTTTAATTAAAAAATATATATAAAGAAAAGCTGGCTAGCTGATTATTCAGGACAAGACAACAAGCTTAACATGTGACTGACAACAAGCAATGGTATTAATGTTCACATTTTTCACACACACACTTTATTACTTAGCATAACCTCTCTAATCCACCACTATCAATGAAGACAACATAAATAAATGACAAAACAAAAACCTTTAAAGAAGACTAACTAGAACCAAAAAACACTTACTTACGACTCACCCTTTAGAACCGTGACTCCCTTGTTTGATGATTTAACCCCTTGAAACCCACCCAATTTCACACTATGGCCATCACCTCCATCTGCATAGATCAGCAACAAAACCCAAAGGACAAAGAACATTACAAGTAACTCACATTGTACTTGGCATACACACAATAATGCAATCAAACTCACATTGTTAAAATGAAAATAGCAACAAAACTACAACCTCGGAAATTTCCATTTTGAGTTGCACAGAGTGGAAATAAGCTTACAGAGCATAAACCTTTAAAACGACAAAAAAAGAAGAACTTGAGCCACAAACATTTGACTTACCCTTTAAAACAATCACTCCCTTGTTTGATGCTTTAACACCTTGGAATGCACCCGATTTCGCAGAATCCCCATCACCTCCAACTGCATACACAAGCAACATTCATCCATTAAGCAGACAAAAAACCCAACAAAATCCATAAAGCAAACAACAAACACACAAAAAATAACCAACCTTCGACATTGTTCAAAGACTTTACCCCACGACACCCACCCTCTTGATGATCGTCAACTGAGTCTCTAACCTTCCTCTTACAATGCCTTAAGGGCATGAAAACAGACCCAACAGAAGAATCCACATCACCATCAAGACCACTAGTATCGGTCAAATCCTCTAAACTAGAAAGAGAAAAAACAGAACCTCTAGTGCCACATACTTCACAGCTACTGTTCTTATACGGGTTCAAGAAAGTGCAAGCCTTGCAAGACCATTTTGGGGTTTCTTGATTTGAAGAAGAGGAAGGTAGTGGAGGGGGTGAAGGAGGTGAGAGACAGATTTGGCAAGTGGGTTTTGGTGATGGAGAGTTAATGAAAGTACACTTCTTGCAAGACCAAGACATGAGGTTTGAGAGATGAACAGAAAGATTGCAGCTTTTACTAGGTTTATAAAGGGGAGAGATGATGACGATGGGCACAAAGGTTATTTTTTGCAACAAAGATTGCATTTTTATAAGTTTGGAAAGTTCAAACTAATTTGAAACATTGAAGTCCAGCTTTGGAGACAAAGTGCTTCAAGTATGGCCCACTGAAGAATCAAACGTGTAGGTGCTTAAATGGGGGACCCACATAAGGGGCTAATTATTTTAAAAGAGTGTTTTTTTTTTTCAGTTTAAAGCTGCATATTTTAAAATTGCGTTTAATTTGAAAAAAAAAATTAATATATTGGAATTAAAATTAAAAAAATATCTTAATATATTTTTAAATAAAAAAATATTTTTTAAAATATCTTGCATCACAATAATGACACACTCTTAGGATATGTTTGACATTACATTTTAAAAGTGTTTTAGAAAAAAATTAAATTTTTTTTATTTTAAATTAATATTTTTTAATGTTTTCAGATCATGTGTTGATATCAAAAATAATTTTTTAAAAATAAAAAAATATTATTTTCATGTGTTTTAAAATGAAAAACACTTTAAAAAAACAAACGTTACTATACACCTAAACACACCCAAAACAAAGAAATTTCAAGATTGTTTTTTCTTTTTAAAGAATTTTAAAGAAAAAAAATTAAAATAATAAAAAAGTCAAAAACAAAGAAATTTCAAGAATTTAAAGAAAAATAATTAAAAAAAATCAAATTAGATTTTAATTAGTTTAACTCTCTAATTAATTTAATTTAAAACTTGAAACAGAGTTGATAAATTATTATTATTTTCACAGTAAAATCAAATTTAATAATTATTAATTTTTTTTTATTTGTTGGTTTTACAATAAGGGTATCTTAGGTTAACTTTGTAACTTGGACACAAAGTTCACCTTTAAAGTTCATTCAAAACCAATTTTATATCTCACAATCTTAGCTTAAAGTTTGAAAGATTAAGAAAAAAGCTCACCTTAATCATAGGTCAAACCTTAATTTAGACTGTTTGTCATGATCATTACGAGAAGATTAGCCTAAAAAACTAGTGAATATAAAAGATAAAATAATAAAAAGAAGAACTTGGGTCTTAAAGACAAGCCTTTTCACAAACTACATCATTCTTTTTGGCTTGTTTTGAGGAAGGAAAAATGGAGCTTAAATAGAGAAACTGATAGCCTTTTTTAAAATAAAAAAAACAAAAAACATCTTGAAGATACTCCCGAAAAATCCTGCTCTCTAGGCCTCCATGTTTGTTGCGGTATGCTCTTGCTTACAAGAAAGTATATAGTGCTAACCTACTTTTTTGAACACTTTTGATTCCACAGAAGAGCCCACAAAAAAATTGTCATCACTCCTTTCACAGAGAAGACCCTACCAAAAAACATCTCTCAAGTGAGAATTTGCTTCTACAATGAAGAATTTGTGGACTAAAAACAGCCTAGCACAGCAATAGCCAATCATCATGAAGGAATTAAACACTATTACATTACAAAAAAATTGTTTATTTTACACCTCAAGACATCATAAAGGGAATGTATAACAAAATAGAGAAGATTACAGTCAAGAGAGTTTGTAATGCCTTGTCTACTGCACTCATTCTACTGCTTTTGAAGCTGATTAATCTTGAACCACCCGCTGCGTTACTTGGACTGGTTGTGTTCACCACCGTCCTCGCCTTATTCGTTATTTTTTTGCTGCATCCGAAGTTGGAAAATTGGTGAGAAATTGTTGCAAGGTGTTTTCATTAAGTAATGATTTTGCTTTTTGCACTTTCCGTCTCTTTGACTACCAGGAAAGCGAATGCAAAGAAGCAGAAAAGGAACCAAAGTGTGATGTCCTTTCGATTAAATTAGGCCACCAAGTAGAAAAGAAGAGTTTCTTACCTTCCAGGAAATATACAGCTCCCATGACCTGCCAGCAAGGAGAAAAGATGTTAGGTTTGAGAAACATAACAGGTGAAAAAATATCACAAACAGGACTCATTTTCCTCAAGGTAACAGTCATTCGGTAAATAAAGAGCAATGATGGAGTTTCTTGCAAGAATGCATAAAAGAAAGAGGATTAATGGCCTTGAACTGTTGTTACTGTCCTGTCCTGACTCTACGGGGCTCTCTTGGCATATAGCGTCCAAGTTGAAATCATAATTTCCTAGGTTGGCTGTTTCAGCACAATTATAAATGTTATTCCCTGCCCTTTCCACAATCCAATCACTCAAGAAACCATGTGACTCTGTCAGGTAGGAATCACACAACATGTACCCTTGAAGTCACCTCAACATTCACTTTCCTTTAGTGGTGTGGCATAAGGCAATTAGCACCTTTTTAACTTTTAATCCTAAATACTTGAGCTTAAGGTATCTGTTTAACCACTCAAGAGCCTTAATGCACTTTTAGTAGATGCACAGCATACTATTTGGTTGTCTAAGCAGCAACCACGCATTCAATTTTGCACACAGACAACAGTTAAATAACGATCTATAGAGGACGAAATTTGAAGATCAGATCCTAAACTTTGTTAAAGTTCAATGAAATATGAAAGAACTGTGTTTATTCAAGGCATTAAGAGTGAAAAATGCTTACTCGGATCGGTAGTGGTGGTCATGGCAATGCCCTTGAAATCACAGGACCCAGAAGCCCTTCCTTCCTTCTGGTAATAGCTATCAAATGCATAAGAGGCATGGTTCTTGACATTGTTAGGCTGATAACAGTTCTCCCCTGGCTGAATCTCACTACAATTAGCCCTTCCTGGTCCACATACCCAATCCAATGCTGCCTGCAATGTCTTTGAATCAACACCATCCATAACAATACAATATGTTTGGTTGGTTGTATCATTAGCCAAAAAAGTCCCACTTCCAGATACATGAAGCAAATAAACCGGTGTCGAATTCGCATAAAACAATCCCCAATTTGCTTCTGATACTGGTGGTGACCTCAAGTCTTCATTGAACAACTCGTATAAATACACACTAGAAGTGATTTCTGGGTGCAAAGGAGTCCCGCTATGATCAAGAACATGCTTAATCAAATTAGAATTATAAGTATCTGCATTGTCAATTGTGGCATAAGGTTCTTTTGAATCACCCTTTGAAGGCCAGCCACTCTCGGTAACAAGAACCACAACATCAGTAAAATTCATATTCTTCATCGAAAAATAAGCAGCATCAACCATAGCATCAAGAACATTAGTGTAATGCAACAAAGTATTAGGATCAACCATTTCCTTGGATGGTGTCAAGGGCTTGAACAAAGAATTATCAAGAGGCACCACTCCTTTATTTTGCATAAACACATAGTACGGATAGAAATTCATCATCAAAGGTGACCCAGTTCTTGATAAAAAATGAAGCAAAGGTTGAATAACCGAGATCCAACTCTGATTAAAAAAAGACTGAGAAGGTGGAAATGAATCAAGAATTATAGAAGCAGAGTGTGGAGTTGAAATCTTTATCTGATTATGCAAATTTTCAGCCACCAAAGCACTATAAAGAGACTCAATAGCTGGCATAAGCAAAGGAGCTGAAGAGGGTACTGTAGTTAAAACCTCATCACCAACAGCAATTGCAGTAATTACAGTCTGTGGATAATAAGCAACAACATTTTTACCAATCCAAGAAGCTGCAGTTGCATTGGAGGATCCAATAGCAAGAAGCTGATTATTTGGAACACTAATAATGACCCGGATCTTGGTTTTAGCCAAGGCCTTGAGTATGTCGGGGTCTGCATCATAAAGCTTGATATGTGTAACCTTTTGAAATTGTAGAAATGAAACAAGTTCTGTAGCTGACATAAGATTGGACACATCTTCTCCTATGTTGATTCCCACAAATGGCTCATTGTCTTGTTGGTCCTTGATTTGTGCCACTGCTATTTTTGATGATAAAGCTGCAAATTTTCCAGAAAAACATTAGAAACACAAAAGGGATTGTTCTTAGTTTCTTGAAATAGTGAATATACAAGTGGGGTTTTTTTCTATTACCTTGTGATGATATAAAAAGTGAAATGTACAGGAAGAAGAAGACACTGTAGAGAGGAAGCTTAGACAGTGCCATAACTGAAGAAGAAATTGAGCTTCACAACTTCATCTTCTGGTTCTAGTTCAGCTAAAGGTTCTTGCATTTGTAGGCTTAATTTTTTCGTTTTTTGAGTGAATGTTCTTGGTGGGTTTTGGCTTGGCCTTGGAGATGGAGTTGGCTAGTTGACCTCAAGAAATCTTCCAGTATCTAACAAGAATCAAGAAAGCAATCCCATGGACTTTACTGCTACCAAGATGAATTAAATTGTTCGGAAGACTTCAAGAATACCCCTAACTATATTACTAGTTTCAATTTCATCCCCAAACAAAATTTTATTCCTTAAATTTCAGTCATTTTCAATTAAATCTTTCCATTCATGTTTGATCATGACTTCCATCCAAATCATAACTTTCTTTTACCTCTTTATTTTAGTATTTTTGTTTATCAATTATAACTCTCTTTTTTACCATTGTTACTATGTTCCTTCCTTGAGTTTATAAGATTTGTTTTATACATGATTTTCTAATATTATGGCACATAGGAGTAAGATCAAGCTTTCTACGATTTGGAGAAAATTATTGTTCTATTAGAAGAACTTCATTGAAAAATCCAAATTATTTGGGTATAAAATTAATAGAAAAGGTTGTTTGGGGAGACAATCGACACTACTCCAATAATTGGGGGGTATAATTGAAGTTTTCCCTAACTTGTTTGTTGATCTATGTGAATTCCCTAAAGTGGCCTTGTGAACCGACAAGTACTTTAGTTAATTTGCACTGTGCTCTTAAAGACCCCTAGAAGTGGAGCTTTATGGTAACTTCATCTAGATTGACATGGCTGGTTCTTGAAGTGATGGAAGTTGCAGAGGCTGGCATGGCAATCTAGAGAGAGACGTTAGAAACCTCTGACTTTCTAGCCCACCAGTACAGTGCACTCAGCTGCTCGCCAGAGTGTCGTTCTTTAGAGTTCGGACTTGTAGTTAGGCCTCCACACTCGACATCATTTTGATTTTGATTGGAGTATGGCTTATTTTTGTTTAATTAAACATACCATTTTCACCTCTCTTTTTTAGCAATCCCATTCCGACACAACGCATATACTCTTTGAGGAAATCTTCTGTGTGTGTGTCTATATATATATATATAACCTTTATTTTACATTTGATCAAATCATACCTTCTATTTTAAATTTAGTAAAACCAACCACACTATTTGTAATATTCGAAGACAATTGGACATCTTTTGTTCAATCTTTTCATGTCATGTGGTTTTTATTGGACCATTTTGCTAGTAATAAAAAGTTGGACAAAGAAACCCAAATCACTTTCGATTGGAAATAGCAGGGTAGTTTTGCCCACATCATAGATTACAAGAAATTAAAAAAAAAAAATACAAAACAAGATCAGAAATCCTGTACATAAGAGTGCTTTCACTGTAGATTTAAAAGTGCTTTGTGTTGAAATTTTTGTTGATCTCGAAGATATGTTTGGTTTTCTTCTCAGGTTTTGTATGTGCGGTTGAGTTCTGGGCAACGTGGCTTCTTTGTTATCATAATATATATTATACTTTGTGTTTTTGTCTCAAAATATTGTTAAGGCCAGACACCAACATGCAGTTTTCCTCTCATATGAATCTTCCCTTTCGACCAAATATCACCAAACCCTTCACTGGCCATTGCTATGCATCACCAAACACATTGCCTCTCTGTGTTAGACAAAGGGTGGGGCTTTCGCTTGTCAGCCAAGGAAGAAAGGTTTTTGATCTCTTCTGTGCTTTGCTTTTAGTTTTTTTAAGGGTCAATTGGCACGAGTAATATTTTTTAAACAGAATTGTCTTCTACGGTGGTGTGTGCCCTTTCTCTTTCTGTTTTAATAACCCAGATTTTACATGATGAATTCTGATGAAGGACTACATGATTGACAAGACAGCCATGAGCAGTAGATGAAGGCTACTTTTCAACTCGAAAGCCTTGGGGAAGTTTCTTGATTCTTGCTGAAATAATGGGATAGTATATTATCAAAATAGTGTACTTGCAAAAGCTTGAAACTCATCCCTTAAGAAGGAAAGATTTAGACTATACATTTGAAGTTATAGCACCTAATCGAACCATAGTGCAGAGTATTGTGTTTCAACGCCCTTAGTAGTTCCAGCAACCTGCAATGATGCTTGAATAATTGCTATCACAATAACATTTGTTCATTTACTTTCATGTGCACCTTTATACATGGATTTTCTATAGTTTTTTCTTTTCTTTTCTAAACATCTATGGTGCTCAATTATGGAGTATTAAGCGAAAATTGAATTTTTCAGGGGAAAAATTCTTAAAGCATCGAAGGATTGGGCTGAGAGAAATATCCAAGTCATTGTTGTTACTGTTGGTGAGTGTATCTTCGGGCTTGGGGGTCTTGGTTGCCAGGTATTGATGCTCATAAATTTATTTACAAATTGGATATGCAAACCACATCTTATCTCCTAAGGATGTAATGGTTTTACATTCGTTAAGGAATGGGGATTCTGGTCGGAAAACTCTCTCTATAGACAGCATTAGGAGGATTACTTGCCTTTGCAGTAAGGATAAATCTGCTATCAAATGTACAACAATTTCATTTACTTATTTTTCTTCTATTATTTAGACACGCCTCAATCACTGCTTTACTAGAGCTATTAGTTGTCCTTTGCTATTTAGTTACTAAAACCTTCCAACTGTATTCAATACATACAGTGCTTGCTTGTAGCCATTGATGTTGGCACAAACAATGAGAAGCTGTTGAATGATGAGTTCTTTATTGGTTTTGGACAGAGGAGGGTAACTAGACAGGTAGAGTAATTTTACTTTCTTCCATTTCCAATCGACTGATATTTCTTCTTTTCTTTTCTAGATTTTAAATCATTCCAGGTCTCAAGATTTGTGCTTGTTATTTATTGATCTTTCTTTTGAATAATATTGCTTTTGTATTAAGTGATGTGGACTGAATTCTTTCTGGTCGATCCAATGGTTAAAGAAGATCACTTAAATATTGCGATCTCCAACTCCTAGGATCCTTGCATTCAAAGTCTTCCTCCCCTTAACTTTTGCAGTCCACTTCAGTGCACCTTTGTCTTAAAATCTTCTTTTTGTGGTCGAACTGATTAACTTACTGGTTCTTGGCTAAATGGGTTGGAGACCAGGTGCATTATTTTAAAACTTGATAAGGAATAAACTGAGAAAAATGGTACTATTATTCTTGAGTAGTTTTATGGTGTTGCCAGTTGAACATTAGCTAATACAGATGAGGGGCTCGAAGGACAACCACAGAAGAACAACAGAGAAGAAAAGGAAATAGAATTTAATGAGAGAAATACTGCAGTTTAAGTTGGCAGGTGTTTTTTATTATTATTATTAACGTGGGTGTCCGGGTTAATTTGTGTACACGTTGACTAATCTCGAAAACCCTAAAATTAATGATTATATAAGTTTTTATTAACTATAAAAGGACTCAAATTCATATAAGACTTGTACAGTTGAATTACTCCTTGTAATTAGGTTGGGTGCATTTTAATTAGTTAAATTGTTGTGTTGGTCTCTTTTTTCTTCTTTTTTTTCCTGTCATTTCTTTCCACTAATTCAATGTGCAGTGCTGCATGAAATGTTTGGTCTGGTCGATATTGGTTAAATGTGGTGGTATTTAATCATCAAACTTGCTCTATTAGTATGGTGTGAGCAATTACACGATGCCTTTGAGTGAATGAAAAAAGTTAAAAACACTGAGGCATTCATGAAGTTTTTTTTTTTTAAATCATTGACTTTTTAGCGAGTGTTTTTTATTATTATTATATTATTAAATAAAATATAAAAGAACGAAGTAATTAAACAAGGCGAGGTTCATGACCTGAGGCCTGTATTTAACAGATCTCAATATTTAAAAAACAAAAGCGAATGCATTTTGGATTTTTTAAAAAAATCTTATTACTGCTTGAAAAAGCATTAATGCATGCACGAAACGTTTTTTATGCGTCGAAAGGTAATATGTGGTGGCGGGAAACCTATCTAGCAATTTTCTATAATATTAAGGAATCAGCCTTGCTGGAATAAAAAAAAGGTAATCTCTTCTTTGATTTTCTAAGTTTGATGTGAACATTTTAAAGCAATTCATTTCTTCTAAATGTACAATAATGATATTTTCATTAAAAATTCTAAGATACATGAAAATAAAGTTTTTTTGATGATTTGGTAATGTGTCTTATTATCCCGGCTTGATGTAGAAAACTTAGTAACTACAAAACCGTTATATTTTCTATGAATTTAAAGATTTTTAGATTTTCAAGTCAATAACTACAATAACTCAGAGAGAGTCAAATAAATATGCAAAAGATAACTAAATTACAATAATAAAGTAGTTTGTTTTAGTTTTGGTATATATAATCAATGCTTTTTTTATATGAGAAAATGATATCATTTATATATGTTGAGAATAGAGAAATTATTAATTTTTTATCTGTGTGGTTTATAAAGTATTTATACCTCTTGAATCTTATCATTTTATTTAAATGCGAGGGCTGAAAAATCATCTCACCTTGACAATAATAATGAAAAAATATTTGTTTTTGCATGTTTATAGATTTTAAATTGTACACATTCTAGGCTTACATTAAACAATCTTTTTTATATTTTATATGTTTTTGTTAGGATAAACTAAACAATTTTTTTTATAATAGTTTTATAAACTAAACAACATTACTTACTAGTCTTATAATATATTCAACAAACTTTTGATTTACACAGTTTAAGTATAAGCTTAGAAAAAAAAAACTTTTAATTAAATAGTTTTGTCTTTGTTTCCCTTTTCATGGTGCCTTTTTGCAATTTCTTTCCTCTCTCAGTCTTCATCTACAGTGCTATTTTATACATAATTCTCTCTATTACTATTAAAAAAATAATGATAACTATTTAAATATATAATAAGAGATGCAAAGTGTTTTTATACGAAGACAGTGGCATTCAATTGTCTGAAGAAAGAGGGGGAAAAACATCACAAGCAGAGAGCACTTCTTGCTTCGGGGTACCCCATGCTCAACGCTGTTTGCTTCAGTTTAACAAGATTTTTATGCCTTAGACCGAGTCCTCGGCTAAACCAGGCTTTAGGAAGAGGAGGTTTTAACCACAGAGAGAAAGAAAATGGATGTACTATGCAATATCTAACAGCCAAAAAACAAGAGTGTAAAATCATGAATCTGAAATCAGAAGACAAGCAATTAAAGCTTATGCATCAATGAAATAAACAAAAAACATTAAGATACAACAAAATCCAGTATAGATAGCAGAATCGGACGAAAAAATGTTTGAAGGAAATTGAAGTACAACATCAGAAGGAACTAAATACCCCTATTGAACTGCTACAACTCAGTTACAAATATAGCACTGATCTATAACACTACTGCAGAAATAGAAGTGTAAGAGCACAAGTTATTTTAATTGTTCAACACATGGAATTTTGTGTCAAAACTCAAAATAATATGTGCATGGTTCACATGTAAATGATTTCGAATTTTGGTCCTCTAGGCTCTAGCGAGCATGGATGTCTTATTCTGGTTCAACCTGCCACCTGAAATATACACCTTCTCCGAAACTGTTGAGACTCTGAATAAAATCCTGACAGCATGCAATTCCTCCTCAGTTGCATCAAATGTGTGGATCTTGACGATCTTGAGTTGTGTCAAGAAACAAGGAGGCACTGGATCCAATGCGAGTTTTTAAATTTCGAAAGATACCCTGCAAATCAACCATACATTTCAAACTAAATATCGAAGCTTAACCACAGTAGAACCTATTTGGTGGTTAGAAAATATATCATACCATTCGGAAATCAAGACAGTCAAGATGAGGCAATTTCTGTAGGAATCTATGTGGTGCTCTGGAAGATAAATCCACACAGTTCCCCTTCAATTCAAGATGAGTCAATCTCTGAAACACTGGAATATCTATTTCTTCTGCATAAGCAAGAGCCTGGAAATCCAAAACAAAATAGCGAGAAATTCATAATTCCAATAGAAAAACTCCATTTTGTTTAATATGACTTCAATGTTTAAAAAGAAGTAGAGCAAAACAACCTTGTATTAATAGGAAGCACTGTCCTAATGACATAATTAACTGACCTCTATTCCACCGGAAACATATAGCACCGAGTGTTTTTTTTTTTTCTTCTTTCATAGGCCATAGAATGCATGAAAACAATTAATAATAATAGGCATACAAGAGAACCAGAACCAGCTGACTTATAATCAAGAAACCAAAATCAAAACCATGCCATTGTTTCTTCAATGCAAGAAAACTCCACTTTGATAGTATCATTAAGGACCGTAGTAGTAGCTAGCAGCATCTGAAAATACAAAAGTCCTGCCCGTGTATAATTGACAGAGAGAGAGCTGCTCAATCAAAGGCTACAATTTTTATTTCATTTATACAAGTTTTCTGTGCATTGATTCATTTACATAATGAGTCCAGCTTTCAAAACTCACTGAATAAGATGATTCTGGGCAATCCGTAAATTGATACTAGGGATGACAATGTAGAACATTTAATTAACGTTGCAGTAACAAGAAACAGTTCATATCATTTCGATCCAAAAAGTTCAATACAAAATCTGTAACAACATGCTCTGCAAGCTGTTCCAAGCCTTATCGTCCAGCTAAAATCGTCACTTGACTTTACGGACCTGATATTGTTAAAAGCACACCATATTAATGATCACTAGGCAAGACAGGAAGCTCCAACATCTTTACGTCTTTTCTCACTTTCTTCTCCTTGATATATGATAACCCAGGTATTGCCTCCTTACCAATCATGTCAATTATACTGATATTGAGAAGGGCAAGCAAGCAAGGCAACAATATTTTTATCTGCTAGCTTAACTTTGAAGCTTCTGTTTTTCCTCTGTTGCTTGCTCTAACGATTGATGGTTTGCTTAATATCTATGCTCTTAGTTTTAAAAGAAAAGCTACTTATAGATTTTAGGGTGAGAGGAAGCAGGATTAGTTACATGGTTGAATAAATTCTGAAGACATTTTTTTTTTTTTTTTTTTTTTTGGAATAAGTCGATATATTGAAAGGGCTAACCAGAAGGTAGCCAAAAACAAGATACATGAAAAAAAAAAAAAAGAATCTAAATAACAAAAAGCAAACACAAAAAGAAAGGAAAAGAAAGTCAACAGATACATAACCGAAAAAGGACATTAGGAATGAAGAAGCTGATACGCCATGCTTAAAGCCTTTATTTGGTGTTAGACCAATCTATAATACCTTCAGGTCCCATAATTAAACTAGTGTCAGTAGCCATGAAGAACTTATCTGCAGACTTGAGCTAATTTGAGAGGCGAAAAAGAATTAAAGAGAAAATATCTTCGAAGGTCGCAGTTCCATCATTGAAGATTACCTTGTTCCTCATAAGCCATATACTCCAGCTAACACAACAAGAAAGCATAGACCAAGCCTTACGCTGGAATTTTCCGAACACTAGGTTGGGCCATTGATGTAAAAGATCATCCACACAGCAGGGAAGGCAACCACTAATACCCCACCAATCCAAGAATTTCATCCATAATTTCCACACTGGTCTACAATGGAGGAGAAGATGATTTGAACTCTCGATCTCATTTTCACAAAAGATACAAAAGGCTTGATCAACTGGGATTATATTACGGCAAAGTAAGAAATCCTTAGTGCACAGTCTATTCTGAACAGCTAGCCAAAGAAAAGATTGAACCTTAGGAGGGACCCCTTTTTACCATATCGAAGCCTTGAAAGTTCTAAGCCTTGGATTCACAATCCTATCAATAAGTAAAGAACAAGTTTTAACTGTATACCCTCCATTTGTTGAAGAGGACCAGACTTTTTTATCTAAAGTTGTTGTCTTTATTCGAAAGCTTTCTAAAGATGAGAGAAGGTAGACGACCTGCTCAGTTTCAAAGAGGAACAATTGTCTCCTCCAAGCTAACTCCCACTTCCATTCTCCTTGCTCCCAAATTCCCATGTCAGCAATTGTGGCATTCGGTTTCGTGGTAAGAATGTAGAGTAGTGGATAGATGACTTTCAATGGAGAGCTATCAAACCAAACATCAGACCAGAATCGAGTCAGAGAGCCATTTCCCACAACAAATCTGCAATTATTGGCTAAAGCTGAAGAGACAGAGTCTGTTGAGGTCATAAGGGATGTTATATCCCTCCAGATACAAGACAATCTTTTACAAAAAATAGGAAAATCATTTTCAAACACCGGCTTAAATTTGTTGAATATCATCTTCTTCCACAGCTCATTACCAGGAAGAGAGAGCCTCCAAATTCATTTGAAAAGCATTGCTTTATTCTTGGCTATTAATGACTCAATTCCAAGGCCACCCCTATCCTTATCTCTAACAACCACGCTCCATTAGACTTTGCAAATTTTTCTTTTTTTGACAGTTCCCGACCATAAGAATTTTTTTTTCCTGTTTTGTATATATCTATTTTTTTTTTCTCTTCCTTCTGGTTTTGCATCCACATGTTGTCGCTGGCCTGGACCATAGTGGCCTCGTTAACTACTTTCGTTGAATGATAAATACTTTCGTTGTCCTGTTCCAATTTGCTCCATATTCAGTGTTTTTCGTTCTTTCATTGGTTATTTACATCGTGTCCTTTTCGGGACCAGTTAAATCTTCCACTTGCACATGAGGTTCTGGCCCGCACATGGGTTGGAACCTTGTTGTACGCGTCTGTTATCCTGTCATAATTTATATATTTATTGCTGGTCAGTAAATTTAGTTGTGGTATATGTAAATTGATTCGGAGATTCCGCGTTATTAAAAAAAAATCTTTTATTTTTTCTGACTTGACATGATTTTCTCATATTTATCAGCTAATCTAATATTGTTTTCCCTAAATAAAATACTTATAATAAATCTAATTCAAACTCGATTATATTAGTATTGAAATTTTTTTATAAAAAAGGCAAATTAATACATATTTTAAATATTATTTTTTAGCATATTTTATCAAGCATGTCTATATATTTAACTTTGGCTTTATAATGCAACTTAAAATTAAAGTTTAAAGTATCCTGATTTTCATATCAAAGTTAAAATAAATTGTATCAATCAATGTGTAAATAATTGATCAAAATAAATCTTAATCTTAGCATAAATTTGCAACATAAATTATAGAGATTGAAAGTGGGCAATGAAGCTGATGGTCTATGAATTAGGACAACCAAATACGTGCAACATAAAGATTTAGCTGTAGAGAGTTCTTCTATCTTTTTTTACCCATAAATCTGACTAATTACCGGCAAGCTAAAGATCTTAATATTTTCTAGTTTTTAAGCTCACGAAACCTTTTTAAAATTTATTTATTTTCGAGTCTTAACACTTTTATCAGGCTGTAGGTATCCTACGACCTTGTGTCACCCCGGTTTTTGTAGTTATTTGTCTGCGGACATCCCTGTGATTCAATGGTAAGTCACATTTAAAAATTTCATAGTTTTATCCACGGATTAATTTTTTCGGCGCGAAATTCAGACTTTATCAATAATTTTTTTATTAACTAACTCGCCGAGAGAAAGTATTTGTTGGCATGTCTTTCATCAGTAATCTCGCAAAAAAAAAAAAATTATTGATAGTTTTACATATATAAAATATACGCCAAAAAAAAAACTTTATCTGAAATATACCGACGGATATATTTTATTGGTGATAGTAGCATATACAATAAATATTTTTCAACTCTCGGTAAAATGCTAACGGACTCTACCTATCTGTGATTGTGACATTTCCAGTAAATATTTTTTATCCATCTATGAAGGCGCCGGTAATTGTGATATTTTTAGTAAATATTTTGCAACTTTCTGTAAAATGCCGACAAAGACATTCCGTCTGTAAATCCATCGGTGGGGTTTTTTAAAAAAATAAAAAATAAATTATTTAGAATAAATAATATAAAATTATATAAATTAATAGTAAAAAAAACCAATTATGCAAATAAAATTTTATTAAACATCAAAAATACAAAAATAAAGTTAAATAATATTAATTACAAATTTAATGTGTTTCTAAAAAAATATTAAACTAGAACAATGACGGAGCTGAAGGAGGAGGAGGCTGGTTGTTGTATCACCCATCTGTGATGTAATGTTCATGACCATTTGACGGAGTTGTTCATAATTCGCTGGGAGTTGCTCGTATTTTTCGGTGAGATGAGTCGTGTGTTACTCCAAGGCCATGAACTCTTTAGATTGGGTGCTCAATACTGATTGGGAGCTCCTAAAGGTTGAGACACTACGAGCCGCCTACAAGTTCTCGGTTGTAGTGTTGAAGAGTCTATACACCCGATTTTTATCGGGTCCACCGGACAATCCAACCTCCATCCACAAATCCGGATCAAAATTCGAATAGGTCGAATGATCGTCACCATAATCCCTCCCTCAATCGGCTATTACAGGTCTCTTGAAAATGAAAAAGAAATCATCATATTCAATTCAATAAAAATAATAACTTACAAAATAAAATGGTTGAACAAACATACCACAAAGTGTTGAGCGCAGTTGTCAACAAACTGTTGCACCTCCTTTTGGCGATCTTCACTCCGCACGTATATCTCTACAAACAGTTCCATTGGGCTCGGCTCACGTTCAAGAGATGTAGCGTGTGAGAAAAAAAATTAATTAAGTAACAACAAATTAATTAACGATATATTTCATTTAAATTAATATTACCATTCGTTTCGCATGTGCAGCAAACAAAATAGAGTTGCTAGTGTGCATTGTCGCCGAACCATGAATTTGTCGGTTTTGGTTGCCCGCATCGGACTGTGAGCATCGTGTGAACCGCTCAGACGTCACGTGCTCAATATATTGCATCCATATATCTCCCAAGATGTATAGCGGTTTGAAATACCTCCAAACCACCACGTCGTTCCAGCCTTAGAGATCGTTATCTCTCGCTTTCTTTTTTTTGCTTTTTTTATGCTTCATACCAAAAATCACGCAACCTACTTCTATAATGACAAGTTAGATTTTAAAACATAATTTAACAAAAAAACATATCATATTGTTTTCGATGTTATCTAGTTGTCGTGTGATTTTTCCACACCCTACTCGCAACATTGTCAAGTGCGTTGTTCCACTCGAATTTATGTTGTGTATAAATAATTTATTTAAAATAAAAATAATAATTTATTTACAATTATAATAATAATTTATTAAAAATAAGCTGAAAATTAAAAATTAACATCAACCTCAAATTTATCAAACCGTGCATCGATATAAGGTCTTTATTCAGGATATCTAGAAACCCAACTCCATTAAAATAATAGAATTTTTATCGATAATTTAAACACCGATGATATTATTTGGATGGCCTCAATGTTTATAAACCTAAAAATAAATTAAATTAATGAAATCACTAAACCCGACATGCATGTCGAAACATCAACCCCACAAGTACTCTGTCGTGAAGATTGTTTTCTTTTACCTAAACTAAATATTGATAATAAAGTTACATGTTATATATATATATATATATATATATATATATATATATATATATTATCACGCATGTCTATTTAAGTTTGGCTTATATATGATGCCACCTTAAAAAGCTTTAAGTATTTTCATAATCTAATTTTAGGTTTTTTCAAAAATTTTCATTTAAAAAAATAAAAAAGAATAAAAAAAAGTAAAGTAAAAAAAAGAAAAAGAAAAATAATACTATGAATTAATCAGATATATAATGAATAATTTAAGGTTTTACTGAAGAAATATTGAAAAATGAATTTAAGATCAGTTGAGTGGTTACAGTACTGCTTTTCTTTCCTCTCTGTAAATTAATTGAGATTTAGGCCTCATTTGTTTGATGGAAATTAGTATTATTTTGGAAAGTAAATTTTGAAAAAATTAATTATGGAAAAGTGAATTATTTTTTGATATTTAGTAGTGGAATGAAAAATAAGTTGAAAAACATTTTTCAGTGTTTGGTTATGTCATGGAAAATAAGCTGGAAAATAACTTATTAATGTTTTATTTTTTTCAAGTTTATTAAAATAACGAGAAACAAATCTTACAAATTAAAAAAGTTGAATGAGAATGAAATTGAAAAAAAAAATTATAATTTCATAAATTATCTCAAATAAAATAAATAATAATCAAAATAATAGATATCAAATCTAACAAATAAAAAAATTAAAATATATATAGCAATAAAAAATTTAAGGATCAAATTTGATATAATCCGTAAATAATATGATATTTTTAAATTTTTCATAATTCTAAAAAATATTTTCTATCTAAAATAAAAAGAAACACTTAGTGTTAAAGGAAAGTTTTTTTTTTCATCAACTTTTATAATAAAAACTAACAGAAATAAAATTTTTTAAAAAAATTTCCAACAAACACTTAGTGTCGCGACAAGTCCATTCTTATGGGACGGAAATGACATTTGTGCAATCATGATACCCCGAATCTAATGGCAAAGACAAATCGGACCCCCTTCACATCTAAACCCATCTTTTTGAAGAGTACATAACCCCCTGTTGCTCCATTACTCTGCGATCAGCCAGCTCGCACTCTCCAGTCTCCACTCTTAACTCACAATTCACCGAAAGCAAACTCTCTCATATCATCCTTAACTTTCCCCCACCCATTTAGCTCTATCATGGCCACCGTGATTATACGTAAACGACTCACTCCCACAGACATCAAATCTTGTCTGTCTTATCCCACTGGTGCACTCGGGCCATTTCCGATGGTCGAGGGTCAAACGGCTATTTGGTTTCAAGCAAGAGATCCCACCGGGAAAGTTTGGAACTTTGAGCTCTCTAAACGGCCTCATGGCTATCTAAAACCCGTCATCAGAGGTGACTGGTTGAACTACGTCCGTGAGAAGGGCCTTACAGTTAGAGATGTTATCGTCCTAACAAGGGAACAAGATATTCAGTATGAAGTAACCTACCACATCAAAGTTGAACCAGATTTGAGACTCACCTTAAAGACATTTTCTTCGGCTTATGAGGTGATCACCTTACTCTTGCTGTGTCATTTATGCTTTGCTTCTTTCGATCTGGTTTCAGATCCCCTAGAGAGTCTTCAACCTCTAGGGTTTGGTTTAGTCTTGGGTTTATTTTAATGTAATCTTTGACGGTATGATACTATCAATCAATAAGTTATACACTCACATAAGTTGAGTCTATTCAGTGTTCGAGTCTACTCTACTTCTAGCCTTTCTTGGTCTCTAGCAAGTTCTCTCACATTTGATGATTGTGTTTCTTCAGTATCTGCTAAGCAAGCCATTGAATCTCTCTCTCTCTCTCTCCCCCCCCCCCCCCCCCCCCTATGGCAACGTTTTTCCTGAAGTTTGTGCTGAGTTTTTTTGGTTTGTGTTAAGAAAAAAAAAAGATACAGCCTTTTGGATGTCAAGTCAGATAAGTTGTTAGATTTGTGGATTCTGATCTCCAATCTCTTTGTTCAGCATTAGAATTAGCATAAATTTCGTGGATTTGACCAAGATAAAAGCTTTGAGTAATGGAGTCTCTTTTGTTCTCTTGAGTTTATTGGGATGCTGGAGAAGACAATTGATGATGGCTAAAGATACCATGAGGGTGGAAACTCTGTGGTATAGTAATTGAGTCTCTTAATGATTTGATTTTTGAGTGCATTTTCTTGAGTTCTTGTTTGTGCTAAAAAAAATATATACCTCTTGATTCCTACATAGCTATGCATGTCATTCCTACAACGACTAACACAGACTATGACCAGACCCTTTTTTTTTATATACGAAATGATGTAAAAGTAAAACAATTGACTGAAAGATTTTGTCGTAAGAAAAAATCAATTCAGCCATTTGGGTGCATATTCAGATAAGTTGATAGAATTGTGGATTGTGATCTCCAATCTCTCTGTTGATATTGAGCCTTTGAATTAGCACAGGAGGCATAAATTTCATGAATTTGACAAAGATAAAAGCTTTGACTAATTGATTCTTTTCTGTTCTTATTCAGATGCTGGAGAAAACAATTGATGATGGCTCAAGATACCTGGAGGGTTAAAGATGCAGAATACAAGAAGGCGTAGCATGCAGCTGAGACAACTTAGGGGGAAAGCTTTTGCATTTTTTGTATCAACTTACGGTTACTTTTTTCTTCTTCTTATGGGTCTTTATATGGATAGCATCTACTACATGTGAGGAATTGTTAAAATTGTGTGAATCGCTGCATGATGTTAGTTTTTTATTAGCTTTGATATATATATATATATATATATATAATCGTTATCTTGAAGCAAAAACGTTAGTCTGAACTGAGTTTTTCTTTTTTCATTGCATCATTGACGATTTGAGTTTGAACTGAGTAATCCATGGTGTTTAAAGTAATTGGTATA
The DNA here is from genome assembly GCA_033617975.1 of Populus alba x Populus glandulosa. Classification (NCBI taxonomy): domain Eukaryota; kingdom Viridiplantae; phylum Streptophyta; class Magnoliopsida; order Malpighiales; family Salicaceae; genus Populus; species Populus alba x Populus glandulosa. The sequence goes on from CM066146.1 coordinate 574,126, forward strand.
AAAGAAATTTAAATTAGATTATATAAAATATATATATATATATATATATATTTATATTTATATAATCTATAACAAGATGATTTTTAATTTCTCATAACTTCTGAAAGGTATTTTTTGATCTAAAATAAAATAAAAGTTCTTTCTTGAAACACAAGATATAAATTTTTTATTAAAAAGTGTTTTTATTAAATAATATTTTTTAATAATAAAAAAACATATAAAATATTAAAAAATAATTTTGAAATAACCACGGAATAAACGGTGACTAAGTTTTTTTCTTTTAACAACAACAATTAAAGTAAGTTCTCTATAGAGGAAATTGCGACTCCAAAGAACTAGCCTACTGAATCGACCCTTTTAATCCATGTCGGCTTGGTGCCATGCACATGCTGAGGCTCTGTAGCTCCAGGCAATATTTGACTTGTTTGCCTCCGTAGGCATAATGTTAAGAAGATTCTATTTCTGCTTTTTTTTAGGTTGTGTACGGTACTGTGTTGGTAGTTGAGGTTTATATGTTTTTTACTCGTAAATATATTAAAATTTAGATTTATTTTTTTGCTTTCAAAGGCATAATGTTAAAATTCGATTTCCATTCCATGTATTTTCTTTTTCTTACTCTGAGCAACGGACTCATAGCAAGGGTTACAATCCCGTTGCTACAAATTGTTAGATTTGTGGATTGTGATCCCCAACCTCTTTGTTGATGTTCAGCCTTTGAATTAGCACAGGCATAAATTTCATGAATTTGACCAATATATATATATATATATATATATATATATATATATATATATATATATAATTCCCGCCTGAAATATACCGACGAATATATTTCGTTGATGATAGTGGCATATACAGTAAATATTTTTTAATTTTCAGTAAAATGTTGATGGACTCTACCTGTTTGTGATTGTGACATTTCCAGTAAATATTTTTATCCGTCTATGAAGGCGTCGGTGATTGTGGTATTTTTTAGTAAATATTTTGCAACTTTATGTAAAATGCCAACGAAGACATTCCGTATGTAAATCCGTCAGTGAGGTTTTTTTAAAAAAATTAAAAACATATTTAGAATAAATAGTAAAAAATTATATAAATTAATAGTAAAAAAACCAATTATGCAAATAAAATTTTATTAAACATAAAAAAATACAAAAATAAAGTTAAATAATATTCATTACAAATTTAATGTGTTTCTAAAAAATTATTAAACTAGAATAATGACGGAGTTGGAGGAGAAGGAGGAGGAGGAGGAGACTAGTTGTTGTATCACCCATCTGTGATTTAATGTTCATGACTATTTGGCGAAGTTGTTCATAATTCGCTGAGATTTGCTCGTATTTTTCGGTGAGATGAATCGTGTGTTGCTCCAAGGCCACAAACTCCTTGGATTGGGTGCTCGATACTGATTGGGAGCTCCTAAAGGTTGAGACACTACGAGCCCCCTACAAGTTCTATGTCGTAGTGTTGAAGAGTCCATACACCCGATTTTTATCGGGTCCACCGAACAATCGGCTATTACATGTCTCCTAAAATGAAAAATAAATCATCATATTCAATTCAATAAAAATAATAACTTACGAAATAAAATGGTTGAACGAACATACCACAAAGTGTTGAGTGCAGTTGTCAACGAACTGTTGCACCCCTTTTTGGCGATCTTCACTCCGCATGTGCATCGCTACAAACAGCTCCATTGGGCTCAGCTCACGTCCAAGAGACGTAGCTGTGAGAAAAAAAAATTAATTAAGTAACAACAAATTAATTAACGATATATTTTATTTAAATTAATCTTACCATCAGTTTCGCATATGCAGCAAACGGAATGGAGTCGTTGGTGTGTTGTCATCGAACCATGAATTTGCCGGTTCTGGTTGCCAGCACCGGACCGTGAGCGTCGTGTAAACTGCTCAGACATCACTTGCTCAATATATTACGGCCATATATCTCCCAGGATGTATAGCGGTTTGAAATCCCTCCAAACCACCACGTCATTCCAGCCTTGGAGATCGTTATCTCTCGTGTGTTTTTTTTTTGTGCCTTTTTTATGCTTCATACCAAAAATAACACAACATACTTCCATAGTGACAAATTCGATTTTAAAACATAATTGTTTTTTAAAAAATATCATATTGTTTTCGATGTTACCTCGTTGCTGCGTGACTTTTCCACACCCTCCTCATAACATTGTCAGGTACGTTGTCCCACTCGAATTTATGTTGTGTATAAATAATTTATTTAAAATAGAAATAATAATTTATTTATAATTATAATAATAATTTATTAAAAATAAGCTAAAAATTAAAAATTAGCACCAACCTCAAATTTGTCAAACGATATAAGGTTTTTATTCAGGATATCTGGAAACCGGACTTCATTGAAATAATAGAATTTTCATTGACAATTTAAACACCGATGATATTATTTTGGTGATCTCAATGTTTATAAACGTAAAAATAAATTAAATTAATGAAATCACTAAACCCCACATGCACGTGGAAATATCGACACAACAAGTACTCTGTCGAGAAGATCGTTTTCTTTTTTCTAAACTAAATATTGATAATAAAGTTACATATTTTACTCATTCCGAATTTTATTCCGAATTTTATTCTGCTCAGGAAATTGATTCATTCCGAATTTCTCTCTCAATTTTCAGCCCAATTACAAAATAAAAGTATAAATATATGTTCTCAACATCTCAGAAGTTCGGTTCAGATTCTCAATGGCCATGTCACCTAGTCAAAGGCCAAGAGGAGTACTTGGGTTTTGGTCATCCTTGAGTGCTTGGGGCAACACTGAAATTGTGCCTGTAAGTGATTCAGATGTTCTTTTATTTTTTAGTTCTGAGATCTTCTTTAAATGTTGGCTCTTCTGCTCTTTTAGTCAATTGCTAAAATGGTACTTTGTGGTGGATTATTGTTGTGCCGCTGCCTCTAATCTATGGCGCTGTGTTTGGAATATCCACCTCTTCTCACTTTGTCCTGCTATGCTTTTTGCAAATTATTATGATTGAAGTGCTGAATATGACATTCTTTCCGTGTGCTAATCAGGCGAGATTAAATAAAAGTTTTAATAAGTTGAGTGGTTTGGAAATATATATCATATACCATTCCGAAATCAAGACAGTCAATGTGAGGCAATTTCTGTAGCAATCTATACATGTGGTAGTATCAAGAAACCAAAATCAAAACCATGCCATTGTTTCTTCAATGCAAGAAAACTCCACCTTGATAGTATCATTAAGGACCGTAGTAGTAGCTAGCAGCTTCTGAAAAAACAAAAGTCCTGCCCATGCATGATTGACAGAGAGAGAGGAAGAGAGCGCTGCTCAATCAAAGGCTACAATTTTTATTTCATTTATACAAGTTTTCTGTACATTGATTCATTTACATACTGAGTTCAGCTTTCAAAACTCGCTGAATAAGATTATTCTGGGCAATCCGTAAATTGATACTAGGGATGACAATGTACAGTTCATATCATTTCGATCCAAAACGTCCTATACATGCTCTGCAAGCTGTTCCAATCCTTATCGTCCAGCTACAATCGTCACTTGACTTTACAGAACTGATATTGTTAAAAGCACACCATAATGATCACTAGGCAAGACAGGAAGCTCCAACATCTTTACCTCTCTTCTCACTTTCTTCTCCTTGATATATGATAACCCAGGTATTGCCTCCTTACCAATCATGTCAATTTTACTGATCTTGAAATCACGCAGACTGCATATGAATCGATCCAGTCTCTTTTGCAATGGAAAATTGCCGGACAACATTTGGTTGGATTTGGTATCATATGTCCATCCATCATCCCCAAGCTTCAACTCTACCCAGGCATCAACCCATCCATCAGGGAAAGGAAACTGACCATCCAACTTATCGTCCCAGTTCATGTCACCACAAAAAATCACACTTGAGTTCTTCTTGAGAAGGTTGATGGCCTCCTTTGCCTGATCCACACGTTCCTTGCTGAACATCTGATCCCATTTTGGAGGTGCTGGACAAGGACTCTCTAGATGGCTTGTGGCAACAACTAATGACTTTTTTCCTGGAACTTCAAGCCTGAATGCAAAGTTTTCTCCCCATTATTGAATTCATAATGGGTTTAGTGCTGAAAGATTTTACTGGTAGTTTGCTTAACTGCAAACAAGGGGGCAATATTAATAATAATAATAGAAAAATTAATTTAGAAAAAAAATGAATGCCAATATCAACTATTTAAGTTGGATCGCTGACAACTACAAGGCAATGTAATACATGAAATCCAGGTAAGATATTATTTGATCCGTGTTTTACAAAGACACTGACTTTAAGGAACTGCTAAAATTTAGTTATAGGTCAAACATATTCCGTGATCTGTAAGATAATCAAGGGCCGGTGTCCAATAAATGAAACACTATCACTCAACCAAAGAAGGAAAACCTGCAGAAGTTCATTCAACAGCCAACATAAAACCATGTTTCCATGATTCTCCAGTTCGGGGGAGAGAGTGTACAACAAAGAGAATTATCAGGATCCATACTTTGTCAGTAAGTAAAGTAAGCCAGAAGCATACTAACAAGCAGAATCACCATCCAGCACATATCAAAACCATACCTGCATGCAAAAGTATCCTCTTGAACTTGCTATTTCAGAAGAAACATAGCATTGATATGCTTTCCACCAGCTGGATTGCTGAAATATGTCATATATATCTGGAATAACCTCCTGCAGGAAAAAAAATGGCAATAATTAAGATGAAAGTCAACACAGGGAGATCCAATTTCAAGAGTAGGGAACAAGAAAAACCTGTAAACAAATGACATCTGGTGAATGTAGTTGAATAAGTTCACCAAGTGCTTCCATCCTCCTATGCTTCTCCAGGTCTGCTCGGAACCAAACATTGTAGCTCAAAATCTTCAAGGAACCAAACACTGCTGCTGAATTTGTATCCTCTGCCACAAATTTAAGAGGCTTTCAATCACATGCAATGAACATACATAACTGAAACCTTTTAATAAATTCCCATCTCCGTAGTACTATAACCAAGGCCCAAAAGGTACAGTGTTCGACCAAATATACATAGCAAGCAGTCAAATTTCATGATGGTAACACGAATGCTAAAAAGCAAAAAGCAGCAACTCAACAAAACCATGCTAATACATAACCTCATCAATCCATCATTATGGTTTCAGACAACATAAATAAACTCACAAAGCAAAAGGCCAGTAAATCGAAATAAATAAATATAATTAAATCAACTTGAACTACAAAAATCCCACTTACTAGTTAAAAACAGGGACTCCCTTGTTTGATGCCTTAGCTCCTTGAAACACATCCAATTTCACACTAGCCCCATCACTTTCATCTGCATATACTAAAACATTCAACGACAAAATCTAGAAGACTAACAAGCAAATAAGAGCTAACCCTTATGAACAAACATAAAGAAAAGCTGGCTGGATGATTATTGAGGACAACACAACAAGCTTAACATGTGACTGACAACAGGCAATGGCATTCATGTTCACATTTTTCATCTCTAAATATATAAATATTTATCAGGAAGTACTTTATTAAGTAAAGATTACTGAAATCTTTTTAATGCAATCCCATCTCCCTAGTAAAATGAAGGACAAAAAAGCATAATAAGCAACACACATGAGCCTCATATCAGAGCAATCAAACTGAACATTATGAACAAAACCAGCAACACAATAAAATTATTACTTAACACTCTAATCCACCACTATCAATGAAGACAACATAAATAAATAATGAAGCAAAAACCCTTAAAAAAGACTAACTAGAACCAAAAAAATTCTCACTTACGACCCGCCCCTTAGAACTGTGATTCCCTTGTTTGAAGCTTTAGACCTTGAAAATTGAAACCCACCCAATTTCTCACTATGGCCATCACCCCCATCTGCCTGGATCGGCACCAATTCATTCCAGAAACAAAACTAAACAGGCCCAAGAAAACCCAAAGGACAAAGAACATTACAAGCAACTCACATTGAACCTCACATACACAATAAAGCAGTTAAACTAACCTTGTTAGAATGAAAAAAGCAACAAAACTACAACCTCGGAAATTTCCATTATGAGAAGCACTGAATGGAAATAAAATCACAGAGCATAAACCTTTAAAAAGAAAAAAAGAAAAAACCTTGAGCCACAAACATGACATACCCTTTCAAACAATCACTCCCTTGTTTGATGCTTTAATCCCTTGAAATCCACCCAATCTCGCAGAAGCCCCATCACTTCCAAAAGGATTCACTTCTCTCTCTCTCCCACGATCCCAACCACCTCTCCCTGTCTCCCACCACCACTACCATACCCACCGCGGTAATCATTTCGTGGAACACCCCAGCGTGATCCACCACCATACCCAGGACGATCATTACTCGACGCAGGCCCGCTAAAGGCAGCAGCTGGTGGATTTGAAGATGGCGAGCGGTTGCGGAGATGAGGAGGAACATATGTGGATCGAGTAGGGGCATTTCCCGCAGTACCTACACTTTCATTGTTAGCAGAAGAGCCAGCATTTGTGCTCTCATCCGCAGAATTCGAAGCCAAATCAGCCCATGAACTCCTCGGATTCATCACAATTCTTAACCTAAACGCAAAAACCCCAACACAAAATTCCCTTCTGAAAAAAATCAACTTCTACTTCCCAAATCAAACTTTACGCAATTCCACTTTTCTTGATATCACAACTTCAATTCAAGCCCTGATCTGATTCACCAACTGTCAAAATTGAAATGCAACAACTCTAATCCAAAAAACAAACAATAATCCTACCGTTTTTCTAGAGAGAACCTGGGAAGGAAACGGAAAGGATTGAGAGAGAGAGAGAGAGAGAGAGAGAGAGAGGTGTTGGAAGGGAGGGAAGGATGGTGTGTTAGGAATGGAGAAGATCGAAGAAGACAAGGAAACTCTAAAATTAAGGATGAAGAAGATAGAGAAGGAAGGGATTTTATTATAAAGAAACGCAAAAATATCTATTGGCGGGGCTTCCAATCAAATCATATCATTATAATCACATTACAAAATTATAGTTATAATTACAAATTAAAAGAAAAAAATATGTAATTATAATTTTATAAGAAACTCTTACAAAATAGATTACCAGATTACTGACAAACTTGCACCTCCCCAGTCTCAGCCATTCAGAGTACTCAGCTTCTGCAATTCTGGGCAATCACCAAAGAACTGCACAGATCATCTGGAAGCAGACAGCATGGCGATTTAACTTTTTCAGAATGGGTTTATTTTGGAGTTTCAGTTAAGTGTATTGGACACGAGAGAAGGTGATGAGGTAAACGGCTCATCATCATAGTTAAGGACAAGTGATCAGTCCTGTACTTGACAGCTGGGCAATTTAAATTTGCGCTTGATTTCACAAATAAATCAACTCAACATAAATTAAATTCAATTCAAGAAAAGAATTAAATAATTATTTTATTTTTATATACAAATTATATTTTAAATAAAAATTATATCTAATTATATATTTTAATAAAATTAAATATTTATACATAGTTGCTTATGAATACTTTTACTTTGACCATAACTTTAAAAATTATAGTAAAACATTGGGTTGAAAACATCATAAATTTATAATATTTTCAAATCTAATTTTTTCCAACCTTAATTAAGGTTTATAAATATGCTACATACCAAGTAGCTTAACATATATGTTTTTTAAGAAAATACATGGCTTCGTAGTATTTATGAACCCAAACATAATGAATTGGATTCTTGTTCAATCTCATTTGGAGTCCATTTTATTAGAATTTTGTAAATTAATTTTAGTTATTTCTGTTTAGATTTATTTGTCTTGATATTTCGAAGAGAAATCGTATGTTTGGCTGAAATTATCTTTGATTTTTGCTCTAAATATTGAATCAAAATCCTGTATTTCAAGTTACTGTTATAACTCATGCTAAATGCAATTTTTTCTTTATTTATTTACCTTCTACAAAATACACACATATTTAATTTTGTTTCTTTTATAATAGCCGAGTGAATTTATTATTAAAGCTAGTGCAAGTAAGTTGATGGCAAACTAGGAATTAAGTAAAAACATATAATCTCATGTGCAAAAGAAAAGTGCAGAACATAGATGATTGAGTTAAAATTTGCTTAAGCTAGAGAAAGAAAAACTCTTTTAAGCTCATTATATACTTGTTAGTCCACTTCAGTGTCCCTTATATTTCATCTCTTCACTTTTCTACAAGAATGCTTCCACGCTTGCTCCAGAAGATATCCCTACCTTGCCTGTGCTGTGAATAACTAGTGATCAATGGAATACCAGAAACCGAAATGCTTCCTTTCAGCTATGATGCGATAATTTCTTACACCATTCTCTTGCACATGCATAGTCAAGGCAACTCTATCTCCTGGCCTGAGCTTTTTCTGAAGAACATAGAGCCCCCATTGACCACATATCCAAGGTTTTAGATACTTACCTTTCTTGCGTACAGAGATCTTCAGTCTCCACGGTTGGTCTAACATGTCGAATGCAACGAAATGAACTGAATTTTGACCGGCAGGCATAGGGAAAGCCCCCAAGCTCTCAGTCGGGAATTCGAATCGCTTATTATTCGTGTCACTTTCGGATAGCAATTTGGCCATCACCTCCATTTTTAGAGAGTGGCTGAGAAAAATGTATAATTAAGAAGGTATATGCGTTCTAAATGGCTAATTTGAAGATTTTTATTGGGATGGTGATCTGGGAGATGGATAGATACAAGTCATTCATACTGATCATCAAATTATGGAAATTTATAAACCTCAGTCTGTGGCGTTGACATATTGTTACATCTAGAATTTGGATTGGGAACATGCACTGAAATTACTAATGATCTTTCGAAAACATGGTGGTCAAAAACGTGGAGTTTTTTTTTTTCTTTTACTTTGAAGATTATAGTGGATTTCACTAGCATGTGAACTTCGGGCTGGGTACATGCATGACAATTTAGTAAACCTACAGAAAGAAAAACTTTGTCCGAGTTGTTTTGACCTCCTATGCAAGTAATGTTCTAGAACCAGTTACTGGAAAGGAGATGACAGACAATGTTGTCTTAGTCTATAGGTCCACAAAGAAAAACAGAAGTTAGTTTCACTAATATGGGTGGGAATCCGTCAAAATACCTATTTTGAGAAGCTTTCAACTGTAGTTCACTGTGGAAAACAGGATACAAAACAGGCAAAATCAACTTTTTGTGCCCTTTGATTGTGGCAATCGATTGTTTTTCTTATGAACTTCTAAGTATGGTCGATTGACTTTAAAATCTACCGAAAGGAGGTTCATTTATCCATTTAATAAATACCCCTTAGAAAACTACCAAATTGCATTTTCTAGAAATATAAGTATTAAATTGAACTTTTTGAAAATATGGTTTTTATTATTGCAATATTGTTTAGGCAGTTTCAAGTTTTTTTTTTTTGCTTCATTTCTCTGCTTTTATGGACTTAATAGAGAAGCCAATTAATCATGTTTTGTTTTGTGATTTTTCTGTATATTTTTGGTTATTTTTTCTCTCCTGTTTAGCCATGTTCTTATTGGCTAAATACGATGATTAATAAAATTATCGTCTTTCATTAAAAAAAAAACTATTGTTTTGGCTACTGGTGCGATTTAGAGTTAATCTCAGTATATATATATATTAACTAATACTTGGTTAATTTATATGACATGTTGACATGCTCCACAAAAATAAAGTGAAAAATACTTCAAGGAAATTATATTTTGAAGTGGATGAAGAAGAAATTATTTGCTAGAAGATCAAGGTAATTAAAGCTGGGGCGAAGCAAAATATTAAGGAAGGGGGAACCCCTACTTAAATTTAAATGTCATTTGACCCCCTTCTAATTTTCCTCTTTTTCAATTTTATAAGAATTTTAAGGAAATTCAATCCCAAACCACACAAGGAAGATTAAAACAGAAATGTTTCTAGATCATACGTAGTTCCACAAAGGCAACAGTTAATTTTCAAAGAATCAGTTATCTATATGATTTAAAATCATTATATTAATTTTAGAACAAATGTATAGAGAGGGTACTAATTTTCTAACGTTTATATATATTTAAAATTTGTGTATTTAAAGTTGTATTTTTATTAATTTATAATCTTTATTTCAGTTTAAAAATGTCTATTTATTATTATTAATTGTCGTTATATTATATCTAACTAAATTTGTTTTAGGAAAAAAATATGAAAAGAACTAAACACATTTATCTTAAGTTGTCTTTTATATATTTAAGAAGATTACTGAAAAACAAGAATATATATATATATATTAAAGAGATTTAAAATTTTACATTAAAAAGATATTATGTAATCTTTTTAAATTGAAGTATTTAAATCAAAATGTTTTTTATTCCACATTAAAAAAACTTAATTTTTTTCTTGTGAACATAAAATATATATACAAAAAGGTTTCAAATCTCATATTTAAAAAAATAATATTTTTCTTGAAAACATAGAATATATATATTAAGGGTTTCAAATCTCACATTAAAAAAATAAAATATTTTTCTAGTATTTATATAATACACTTTAAAAAATATTAATAATCAACTTAAAAACATTAAAAAATATATAAAAAAAAATCATATTTAAAAAAAAAACATTAAATTTTATTTGAATTTGTTTATGTCATAAGTCGGCCTGCCGGGCCTACCGGGCTTGGCTGATGATAATGTAATGTCAAATAGGTAAAAGTCTAACAAAAGTCTGTTTCCTTTTCTAACACGTGATTAACCAATATTAGTCCTGAACCACAGCGCTATATATTCAGTGCATGAAGAAATTGACGAACAACCTTCGACATATATATATATATATATATGCTAAAAAGTAGAAAATTATGTGATTAATGAGAAACGAAGAAAATTATGTAACCATTAGTGGCCTAAATTCAGGCATCTAAAATATCTAGAATTGATTGAATGGAAAACTGATGGAACCAAGCATGAAGAAAAGCAACAGAATTGATCAGGAATATATAGATGTCATATTAATTAATATTTGATTGATTTATATGACATATTTTGATCATCAAAAGACGAGACATGCTCCAAAAATAAAGTGAAAAATAAGGAAATTTATACTTGAGGATGGATGAATGTTGTAAACTAATTTTTGATCCCATATTTTTTTTAAAATATTTTCAGCATATAAGAAAATATATATGTGTGTGTTTTAAAAAGATTAAAATTTTAATTTTTTTGTTAAAGTATTCAACTTCTAATATGTTATTTTTAAAATCGTTAGTTTTATTTATTGAATTAGTGTTTGATTTTGTTTTTTTAAATCAAAATGTAAAAAAATAAAAAAGTATTTGGACAAAAAAACCAAGAAAAGGAAAAAAAACAAAGGACTTTAAACCAAGCAATGGAGAAGAAAATATTTTTTTCACTAATAAAAAAATAATTATCTCACACAATAAAATAAAAAAGGGAGATCAACCATTAAAAAAATAACAAAACAAAAAAAAAAACCAAAAATCTCTCAAGCTAACACCCAAAAAACATACACAAAAAAACCCCAAAGTTTTCTAAACCTAGCGCCACCCAACAGCCCCTCCCCTGGTTGAACTTTCACGCTAGGCTACACGCCCAGCTCTACATACCACAGCCACGACTCTACAGGTACTCTATTTTCCTTCTGCTTACTTTTTTATGTTTTTTTCTTTGTTGAGATTTCTTATTGCAAACAATTGATGCAGATTTTGAATGATTCCCTCTTTTTTCCATGTTTTTTAAGCTCTTCTTCGGATTGGAACAAATAATTGAGAAAAGTACTCATTTGACAACCATCCTTTAGTCACCCATGAAGAGAAACATCTGATATGATTTGCAAACATGAACTTTGTTGTTGTCGGTTTCATTCTTCATTTACATAACTGGTTTTTAATGAGACTACAATTTTTTCAACTTTTTCAGTTACTCTGATAGCTACCACACCTCCGGGCATATTGCATAATCCATCGGCTAACAGCATCAAACACAGTTCAAGCACATCCTCTTGCTCATGACCAAGAACTTTGCCTCTCATGTCATATTTACATTGAGCACTGACTGTGAAGGCATTTCCTCCATGTTGCCTGTATTATTAGTTTTTGATCTTCTTATTGATTGTTAGTTTTTGATCTTCTTGTTGATTGATTAGCTTTGCAACAGCGAACATATGGTATATTAGATTAAAGAAGCATTGCAGTGATTTATATTGTTTAGTTCTCTGGATTTGGATTGTAAATTTTGTCTTTTGATGGAATTATAGTCTGTCAAGTTAATATAAGGGAGAAAAGCAAATCTTGATGTATGTGTGTTTGCTTTGTGGATGCTAAATTGTCCGTGTTCTTATTCTTTGTGTTATACTTGCCAGATATGGCCGAAGAAGCAGGCATGTTTATGGTTCATCAAACAATTGGAAGTGTTTTGTGTTGCAAATGTGGTATTCCTATGCAACCAAACGCTGCTAATATGTGTGTTAAGTGTTTGCGCTCTGAAGTTGACATCGCTGAAGGTCTAAAGAAGAATGTAATTCTTTTACATTGCCCGGAGTGTGATACCTACTTGGATCCACCTAGTACGCGGATTAGGGCCCAACTGGAATCGAGGGAGTTGTTGGCATTTTGTCTGAAGAAGTTGAAATTGAAGTCCACAGGAGTTACTTTGGTAAATGCGGAATTTATTTGGACTGAACCACATTCCAAGAGGATCAAGCTCCGAGTGAGAGTTCAGAAGGAGGTCCTTCATGGTGCAATACTCGAACAAGCATATGTTATTGAGTATGTTCAGCAGGACCAAATGTGTGATTCTTGCACAAGAGTTCAGGCCAACCCTGATCAGTGGGTTGCTGGTGTCCAGCTCCGGCAACATGTTGCTCACAGAAGAACTTTCTTTTACTTGGAGCAGCTGATTTTGAAGCATGATGCTGCTGCCCGTGCGATTAAAATAAAGCAAATGGATCATGGTATTGATTTTTTCTTTGCAAATCGTAGCCATGGTGTTAAATTTGTTGACTTTGTGGGTAAAGTAGCTCCAGTAAAGAGTCGCAATGACAAGCAACTTGTTTCCCATGATACTAAGAGCAACAACTAGAATTACAAACATACTTTCTCTGTTGAAATCTCTCCAATTTGCCGTGAGGATTTAGTCTGCTTGCCTCCAAGGGTTGCTGTTAGCTTGGGGAATCTAGGTCCTCTTGTGATCTGCTCGAAAGTGACAAATAGCATTGCTTTGTTAGATCCTTTCACCCTGAGACACTGCTTCTTGGATGCTGACCAGTACTGGAGAACACCCTTTAAGTCTCTTCTCACTAGCAGGCAACTTGTAGAGTATATTGTATTTGATGTGGACTTTGTTTCCCCCGAAGTTAATATTGGTGGGTCTAGATATGCTCTCGCTGATGCCACTGTTGCTTGCATGTCAGATTTTGGGAAGAATGATACCATGTTCAACATAAAAACGCACCTGGGGCATATTTTGAAGCCTGGTGATTATGCTCTTGGTTATGATTTACATGGAGCTAACAGTAATGACATGGAGCTTGACAAGTACAAAAATCTAGTCATTCCAGAAGCAATTTTGGTAAAGAAAAGCTATGAAGAGAAGCGCCAGAGGAAACGAGGGAAGCCTCGTTCCTGGAAGCTAAAGTCCCTCAATATGGAGGTTGATGACACGAGAGCTAGAGGTGACCAAGAGAAAATGAACTCAGAGTATGAACAGTTCCTGAGAGATCTGGAAGAGAACCCGGAGTTGAGGTTCAATGTATCATTGTATCGTAACAAAGAATATCAGCCTTCTGAGATGGCATCTGTGACTGATGGGGAAGATATACCTTCCATTCCTCTAGAGGAGTTGCTTGCTGATCTTGAGATAAATGACGCTGAAGATGAGGACGAAGGCATGAGGGAATGAATATTAAGTTTTGTTTATTTTTCTGGTTGGCTTGAAATCATCTTTTCATCAAGTAGCTTTAAACTGTGCTCGACATGTCTTTGCTTTCGCGTAATGTAGTTCTCTCAACAAATGATGCTTTGTAATTTGTTGTGTTTGTTAATTAGGGAATTTTTTGCTGTATTGACGATGCTTATGCTGAAATGATAGCAGAAAGGAGAATTTTTGGCTGTATTAACCTTTATTGTTTGAATTAGCCGATGATGCAAAACTGTTGCCTGATTTCTATTATTTTTAGTGGCAAATGGCTTAACCACATCTCGATAACCTGCTAAATAAAGAAACCAGCTTCACACTTGACAGAATGATCACTGACCAGCATTTTTGAGAAAATATTGGTGTTGTACTATTTCAGAGCATGAATTGTTGACAAATATCGGAGGATTTCTTTCCAAAAATGCAATGGAATCATGCAAAACATCTCTTTTTACTTTCAACTGAGCTAGAACTCACAAGATCAGTCCAAAAAGGAAAGTCTAAGAAGAAATTCACTAAGAAATGTAAATGCATTTGGTAAAGCACAAAGGCTTCTTTTGCCAATAATCTGGAAAGAAGAAACAAGTAAACATACCTTTTCCACATTGAGTCTTTCACGATGGAACTGCATTATTTTGCCTAGAGCAGAAACAGCAGCACCATTGACCATTACACATTCTCTGTCCAACGCCTTAGGATACCCTATCACCAAACTTTTAAACTAGGAACAGCCCCTGCCAAAAGAACTCAAGCATTGAAGGACAGTATAGGAAATAACTCATATAGCAGTAAGCAGAATAACAAAGCTACCTCGAATAAGAGGCTTGAATACAGACCCACCAGGCCACCATCTTCTGCAAATATACCAATTTCCTGTGGAACATTAATGAAGTGTGCCATCTGACAGGCCTGAGTCATAGATAATCCTCCTGAACTTCGGGGATCTCATCCTTGCAAGGTCTAAGCTGGTCTGGAAGACTATTCCTGAAGTACCATTCTGTTCAAGTTGAATAAAAAACATTCAAGCAACATATTCAATAAACAAAAACATATTCCCCCTTGCATTGCGAAACTGATACTGTTTGCAACACACACTGGCTTGCAGCTCTTCTATTTACATTGCTAACTAAAATCAGTACAGTGCTCCATAAAAGAGTTTCATATTTCTAAGGATCTAGATGGCCTTGGGGCGAACTTTGCAGAGGGATTAGGAGAAAGCCTGTTACCCTTTTTCTTTGTTGGTGGTGCTGGTTGTGGACACAAACATGCTTGGAGAATCTGTGTTTCTTGCTGAGACTTTCTTTGGAGATTGGTGGTGAGCGTGATCTCTACTTCAATATAAAATATACATGATTGCTTGGTCAAAGTGAAGTGAATAATTTTTATTGTTTTGGGATCACTCAAGCAAATAAACAGGCATTAGGTTGGCATGGCCACGGTTTGCACACAATAGTATACAAATTGCTTTTTTCTCTGGCTAGACGCGTCATTGTGAATTCTATGAAGTTTTTCCACCAGTCTCATGGCTATATAGGCATCCTTTTGCTGGATAGGGTTAACAAAAGTGGACAGCTGGGGAAAAGGCATTGAGATATGTGTTTTATGATTAAGGCTGAGATTGTAAGAGAATTAGGGTGATTGGGAGGGAAAGGGTGGTGGTGGGTATTGGTCTGGGTGAATTGAGGAAGTGGGTTGATAAGAGGGTAGAGGATTTGTATCCGATCGAGCTTGCAGAGAGGATGTCGTTGTTTGGGATTGGAGTGTGGGATCCAGAGAAAGTGTCTAGATTGTCTATGGAATCAAAGAATTCAGCTGAAAAATTTGGATTTCTCAGTCACAGTGGCACTTCGATGACAGTGGTTTGTGAAAAAACGATTCATCAACAAATCAGAATTTCTGCATTAATATGCTTTCTTAGTTTCTTACTGTCATTACAACATCTGCAGTGAATGCTTCCTTCTCTGGATGCAACAGCCTAAGAATGTTGCCTTTAGTTTGAAAAACATGCTTGTTTGTTGCTGTCATTGCATATTAGCTTCAACGTTGCTGGAAAATCAGCCTGGATAACCTTGCTATTTACCTTTCCATGTTAAAAAAAATTATCACCACCTTAGACTTAGATTTTAGTTTCTGCCTAGCCCTGTCTTGAAAAAAAATATGACAGATTAACTCTTTCATGCCCATAAATAAATGGCAAGAGCTTGAATTGAATCCACTGTAAAACTTTCTTTGAAATAGGATCTAGCAGTCCCCAGAATCAAGACAAGTCCATTACAAGAGCTTATAGCCCTATACATGAGAAGCGTCTTGGTTTTCTTTAGCATCGTTGATGCTCCAAAAAAACTGAATCACTGTGATAGGACAACTCTCTGTCAGGTCCCATTTCCTATTTTGTGTGTGATAGGATGGACGAGTCAAAGCTTTTGCAAGTTCTCAATCTTAGAAACAATCTTTTGTTAGAAATACTTGATTGTTGGAGGCAGTGACAATATTTAGGCAACAACACTTTTACCAGTGACATTCCGAATTCGCTAGGAAACTACAGTTACCTTCAATCTTTGAGCCTTAAAAAGAACATCATTTCTGGTGGCATACCTTTGTCACTTGAAAATTGATCACAGTTACAAACCCTTGACTTTGCTGAAAATCAAGTAGCTGGTATTGCTCCCTCATGGCTTGGAGAAAGGTTGTCTAATTTGAAGGTTATCATGCTATGGTCAAGTAATCTTTATGCCTCCATCCCTGAAGAACTCTGTTATATAACTTGTTTACAAGTTTTAGACCTTTCTCACAACAAATTGTTCGGAAGCATACCTGGATGTGTTTAAGAAATCCAGTGCCATGATGACCAATGAGTAATTCTTCTGAAGAACACATACAATCTGATTTATACTACACTAGCAAATATGAGGATGTATTGCTGGTGATGAAAGGGAAAATAAGCTATTATGGCACCACCATTCTAAAGCTGGTAAGAAGCATAGACCTTACCAGCGCTATTCAGTTCTTTTTTTGGATTCATCAAGCACCTCTTTTTTTCTAGAATCATTGGACAGCAACTATGTTCTCTTTGTATCTGCTTATTCACTTATTATGCAAGCATCACGCTTTTAATATTTGGTTGATAAAACTATAATATTATGATAAAAACCATTTTAATTCAAAAAATTAAACTATTACATGACACTTTAAAATATAATTTATATTATTTTCTCATACCAACTAGAATAATAAAAAAAATACTTATGAGTGCTGATAAAAGTGGCCATACAACCAGCAGTCTGCATCAAGAAATAAACACAAGGCAACAAGCAAACCTCATTCCAAGGAACATATACAAACAATTAAATCTGAAATGAGTATAAAAGCAGCATGTCCAGTTAAAGATGACAGAAACTACAGACTTTGTCAGAAACATTTCTTCTTTCTGATTTTCCTCTTCTACTAATTCTTGCTTTCTAGCGTCAATGTCCACCATTTTGCTTCATGAATGAGATGGTCTGTTTATGAGAACCTTCATTATCTCTACCTAGAAGAAGTTGATTTTGTCTTCGCCTAGAGTTGGTCCTGGCAACTGAAAGAGAAGAGATCATGGTTAAGAAAGCAGCCTTTGTTAATGCGAGCACCACTTGATGACGATACTGTTCTTGAAATTCCAGGCTCAAATGCTTGGAAAATTCTTTAATTGTATTTAGAGCTGCCAACAAATGCGAGGGTGGATATGTTCATTGACAACTTCTGTAAGTAATGTTGTCATATCATTCAAATCGTGTTTCCATGCCTGCAACACATATAAGCAGCATTAGCCCAGGGATGATTGAAGGAAGCTCTTTCTAAGAATTTACCCTGTTCCTCACCCAGGGCAGCTGCAATTCTAGCCAAGGTCTTCTTCCCATGAGCCGAAAATCTTGACAAGTCTAGATTCTTGTCATCTCTCTATGCAGTTTCACATTCTGGTTCATCTTTTATGACTTCGAGCAGAAACAACATCTTTTCATTGAACCTCGTGATAAAATGTGGCAATTGGAGTAGAATTCTCGATCCTGATATCTTTCTTCAGCTAAAATGACTACAAATTCCAGTGCAAGAGTCTGGTTTTCCGCTACAATTCAACTACATTTCAAAATGGGTACTTGGAGACAATGAATTATTCTTTGCCAACCAAATCAATTTGATTCCTTGACCACCACTTGTGCATATTGGTCTGAATAATGATAGACCGAAATGAAAAGGGTATTCACCATTTGATCCAAATGGGAAATGTACTTATAGTAATTCGATCGATTTTTCCAGTACAAGATAAAATTAGTTGAGTTATGAACTACCTGAGCATATGCCTCCAAACTCATTTTAGAATCAAATATATTCAACAACCTATTATGGCATTGTGGCATCAACTTACAAAGCAAATGAAGTGCACACTTTAGTTTCCCCTCGGATCTAGAATTCAAAGATTCCTAAAGAAACTCAATAGGCTCAGGCCATTCATTTCGATCAATTACTACTTTTTGACAAGCTTGGCTACAAAATCGTGAATTTTAGGCAAAAACCTTTCTGGCCTTGTGTATAAAGGCAATCAAGAATTGCAGATTTCAGTTTTTTCATCCTCGAAGGAGGTTTCTTTCCAAAATCCATGCTGATCATCACCTAGAAGAAGAGTGAGGGTCTCAAATGTACTATATTTGGTGTCCATTTATTCAGGGATTAGATTAAAGCTTTTGTGTTAATGAGGTGTTAAAATTACAAAGCCGTGGTACTTTAGCCCTTGGATGGTGGCAACTCTATGTCATGTGGCCCTCGAGCTTCTTTTCTGACATAGGCGCAGTGGGTGTTATAAGAGTAATGGACAAGGACACGTGTTCCTTTCTTTCTGGCAGATGTTCAATATCAGAATGAGTACCTTTTTTAGATTAGAAGTGATTGAATAAGTAATCTATTCCTTTGATGCATACGTTCCAGGAACTGTTAGGGCAAAAAGGGTGAATGCACATAAGAGTAGTTCATATACATTCTGCAATGAGAAAAGTTGTTGATTAGCTCCAAGGTTTCGAAGTGGGACAAACAACATTGACGACTAGAAATAACAATCTAGGATGATAATTTTGATTCCAACTTCCTTCGCAGATGGTTTTCCATGGATAACATGAAGGATCTCCAGGTAGAGGGGATTGACCTTCTCCTGTAAAGTTCCAATTGCTTGATCATTTGGCTTACAGTTTCCTCAGTTGCTAACTTCTTACCTGCCCACAGGATCTGAACAAAAAGAAAAGGGAGTTACTCTATGATAAGTAGAATTCACAGAAATTTAAGCAATTTTCTGTTTTTAAACAAAGGATGGAACTATTGGACTGTACCTCGGCATAAACAGTAACAATCTTGTGAAGATTTTTCCTTCTCGGACCAAGAAGTTCCACATCTGACCTGAAATGAAATAAGAAAAATACTCCATCAGTGGAAAATATAACTGACTGTTTCTAGTTGTACTAATTCAAACAACTGTGACTCCTTTGACTTACACTTCAACTAGTGAACAAAGCTGATGATGCGCAACTTTGGCCTCATTTAGATTATTTTCCAGTGGAAAATGTCTTAACCATGTCCTTAAAAACTGTTAAACAGAGAAACAAACTTCACAGAATGGCCATAATATGGTTGGTGAAGGTACATCGTAAAGTGACCTTATATTTTTGTGGATTTAAAGCAAAGGGCTCGAGAAGAAACTCGAGGTTTTGTTTGAGAAACATTTGTTTATTTTTTAACACTCATTTTATCAACATGAATAATAATGAGTAGCTTGTTCTCGATGTCATGACTCTTATGAAAAAATAATTTTTTACATTTTAAGAGCACTTTTTATTATTCCATGCTGCTTGTTTGCTTGCTTGATTAGAAAAGACTTCTAAAAGCACATAACGTAGGTTGTAGTTCTTGGTTATGAAAGAAAAGGATTCATACAACTCAAAAGGTGTTTTAAGGTTTCAAAGACTTAAGATCACTATCATTAGCTTGACTCTTTATGTCTTTAAATCTTTTTTCTTTGCTATTTTTTTTTATTTGCCTTTTTTATATATGTTTTTTTAGCTAAGGCAAACTTTTTTTTTTTTTGCTATCATTGTTTTTTGGCTTTCTCACGACTTTTTCATCATTGAAATATTTTGTGTGTGTGTGTAGGAAATATTACAGGACTAATCTAGTGTTGTAATCTCTACATTAACTATTATATATTGCTCTACATGTATAAATAGGAAAGATTGACTAACTAATAGGTTAAGCCACCTATTACTCTTCAACTCAATATCAGATCTTTAACACATTAAAACTTATCTCTCTTTAATAGACTCTATAGCTGCTGACTTCTTCTACCACCAGACCATTGTTATAGTACCACCTGCTGGCCACGCACAGACTATTGTCGCTGGCTTTTCTTACAGCAGTAGACCCTCTTCTCTTGCAGAGCAGAACAACGGTTCCTATTCTCATATGTGTATCATTCCTCTTCATATTATAAGGACTTCAACTCCAGTCATAATTACCTTGTCCAATACTTAATAAGTTATTTTGATGAAACTTATGAACAACAATTATCTTTATTAGTGAATGTATATGAAGTCATATCTTCTTGTTCAGGGTATCTTCCACCTTGTTGATTCCTTCTTATCGTGTCCTTCTCATATAACTGAAAATTAATAGTTTTGATGGTTCTTCTCCACACATCGATCCTTGTTTTTTTCATTGGAAGCAACGAGATCAATTTATGTAGTTCGAAGAGAGATGGCAGTTCTCGTGCAGCTTAAAAAAAAACAATATCTTCTTCTTTTCACACAATTTCTACTCTAGAAACAACAATTAAGATTTTCTTGCTTGCCATTAATCTTTTTCTTGATCTGCTTACTAATTAGGCCGGTGTGCAAGAGCTGAGCTTCCCTTCATCAATATGGATATTGTATTATATGATTTTAAAATTAAAAATAGCAAATATTTCTAAAATATAACATCATATAATGGCATTTTAAGCATGTCCATCCACTTTCTGTGCTCAAATTTTGATTTTTATTTCTTGACTTCGAGTCACCGTATCTTTGTTCAAATAATTTAATTTAATTTTTTCAACTGAATTTAAACAAAAACAATTTACTTGGTTGTTATTTGATATTATTGTAGTTTTCTGTTTTTTGAAAACATATCTGGATGAATTAAATCTTTTATTTTTTTCCATTAACAATTTTTAAAGCTAAAACAATTTTTAAAAATAATAAAATGTAGCTTTCCTTTTCTTTTGTTCTTTTTATGAGCAGAATATATTACTTATATCACCACCATACTACCACTTCTTTACCATGATGGCCACCATAACCATCACTAATTCTATTGTTGCTTCTTGATCACCACCATGTCTTTTTTTAATATTACCACTTGAAATTTATTGTAATGAAATACCATCCTATTCCTCCTATCCTATCCAATGTGCGTACTAAAATCCTCTTGAGAGAAACTCCTGTAGGCCGGCAATATCAGTCCACGGCGGAGAAAACCAAAAGGGCCACACTATAAGGAACCTTCCAAGAAAACTAAATGGTCCCCTCAACCTTTTCCAGTTTATATTATTATATCTTGCAGACATGTAGTACTGGTGGTTCTTTTATGATATTGTTTAATGCATTTGAGATATAATTAATTGATAAAATCAAGAGTTACAACTCAGTTGATAGATAATAGGTAATCCACTTGTCGAAGCTATAATGAGTTTTTAAAATATTTATGTTGTGTTTGTTTTTTCTGTTGGACTATGCTTTTTTGAATTTTTTTATGCTTTAAATTAATTATTAATTTTAGTGTTTTTTTTAAATAAAAAATATTATTTTGATATGTTTTTAAATAAAAAAAAATTATAACACTTTTAAAAGTTGATAAAATGAGTTTTATTAAATATTAAACAATCATGTTTCATTACTACAAATATTAATTAATCAAGTTTTATTGATGTAATAAGACAATCTTATGGGGCCAACCATCATCAAAGACGGCGGCAACACATTCCCGGCATAAAAGAATGCACAAGGGAAACTGAATCCCATATTTCAATGATGTCCCTCTCCAACCACCCTCACTTTTCCGTACATGAGGGCCACCTATTCTCGTTTCGGAGTTAGGCTAGGTTAGTGTTTAGTATTATCACATGTGGAAATATTTTTTTATTTTTATACCAGTAAGATAAAATAATCAAATTAAATTATTTAAAAAAATTACAGTCACGCAGGAAAAAAAAGAAAAAGAAAAGAAGAAGAAGCATCTCCTGGCTCTCTGAGGCATGCAACAGGAGCAGCCAGGTTACCATCGTCGTTCACTATTATGATTCGAGACGCACTGGCAGCTTGCGTTCCAAGCAACTACGGGTATTGGATCACGTAAACAAGTGAACGACTTAAATACAAATATATTACAATTTCACTTACTACAAACACGACCGAAGGGGCTTTTTACAAGGAATAATCTATCAAGGGACTCAATTATCTTCTTCTTTTTATCAAGTTTTCCATCTTATCTTCTTCTTTTTTTAGTTCTTGAAAAAAAAAACACTCATTAATAAACGGATTTAAGAATATAGATAATTAAAAGAACTAATTAAACATTGACAAATTACAGGAATTAATTTATAGTTAACTCCACATTTTTATTGTAAAAGTTCTTAAAGCAACTAATGAATCTGTCTGCAACTAACGTCCCTCTCAACTGGTAAAAAGAATAAACGGAAAGAAAAGTTTGTAAGATTGCTCCCCTTAATTAGCCGACATCCCATCCCATCATATAATATAATTAGTTCAATATTTTGGAATCAGATTAGGTGACTTGGATTTTGGAATCGGACTAGGTATATGCTATTCTTTAGCCTCAAAACGTAGGCAGTAGGCTAGCTATGAAGGTTGGAGTTGCAGGTTTTGATTTCTAACTTTTAGTTGCGATCCGTTTTGTAAACTTGTTTTTCCTAGTTATCTACTTGCTTGTTATTCCTCTTAGCTATTGCATTATTGATTATATATGGAGGTTAACTTGATCGGCCTGTTCATCTAGTTTTTTAAAATGATCATCTCTTAGCCATATATTTGTGCCCTTTAATCACCACACATTTTTTTTTTATAGTAAACAAGTGTGGTATGCTTACTTAATCACCACACTTAAACTAGTTTTAATTACATTAACTTAACTCTTGTTAAATTAACTAAAGCTAAAGTTAATCAGCTGTCAACAATAACTTAATTTAACTAGTTAGAATGGGATTAACAAATGATTTGGAAACATCCATCTTTATTTTCAACGCTCAATAGACATAAAGAAGCATGCCAAACTTGTTTTCAAACTTATTTACACCGAATTACTTAACGCCGCCATGCATCTAAGATTCTTGGCCAAATTAGGTAGTGGGGTTCATGGCTAATTAACCACAAGTTTCTTAACTTCAATTATTAATGTAACTCATCAATATCGCTCATTGACCTTATGGATATATATTCTTAAGAAGCTCCCATCAAAAAATATTTCCATCCCATCTTAATTTGAAGGCTATGTTTGAGCTGACTAATCCTAGTAGCATTGCAACATGTAAATTTATAGAGATCGAAAGTTGGCTATGAAGCTGTTCTGTTAATTAGGACAAACAAATTCCTGGAAGATACAGATTACCCATAAATATGACAAATTACCGGCAGGTTAAATCTCATACTTACAGGCCCTTTCTTCTATAAATAAAAACGAGAAGTGAAGGTGCAAGAATCGTCCATTTTGGGATGCCTACAGAGACAGTAGAACAAGCCTTACCAAGGACATAAGAACTGGTAATTAACAACTCCAACAGACACTACGCTAATGGCACCTGCATATAGCAACAAGAACAGGATACCAAGGCAGAAAGACAACAATTCATAGGGACAATTGTTCTTACGACTAGCTAGGACTTACCTACTTCAAGACAGTCAGACACATATTGCTTTTTTTAACCTATAGTATATTACTCTACCTGACGTACTGAATTTCTTAACAGCTCCAAAAGATACTTTATGCTTGCCTGTGGCACAAAACATAGGGGCAGAGACAGCCTCAATCGTCAATTTATAGAACCATTACTGCTGATCAATTGAATACCAGAAACCGAAAAGCTTTCTCTCAGCTCTGATATAATATATTCTGTCGCCATTCTCTTGATCATCCATAGTGAAGATAACTTTATCTCCTTTTTTGAGCCCATTATGATGAACATAGTCATCCCATTCGCCTTTTAGCCAAGGTTTGGGATACCTTCCTTCATTGCGAATGGAGATCTTAAATTTCCAAGGTTTTTGCAGCCTGTCAAATGCCACAAATTCCATCGAGTTCTGACCGTCAGGAATGGGGAAGGCCCGGAGACTCCTAACTGGAAACTCGAGTCTCTTATTTGCTGTGTCGCTGTTGGATAGTACTTTGTTCATCGCCTCCATGTCTACTTAATCAAATGGGTTGAGCAAAATGTAAGAGATTAGCTAGTTGTGTATGCAATGGTGTGGAGAGAATTCAAGTACGTACAAAGTAGGGTCAGTGGTATAGAAATCAAGGCGGATAGTGATATATAAAGATTTGAGAACTAGATAATTAGAGAAGTCTTATTAATCATGGTGTGCTGTTAATTATTAAGATCGTGATCGAACGCTTACTTGTAAGTTTTTGTTAATCATCGCGCGACAATGACCATCATCTAGATTGTGAAAATGATGATGCATACAATAGAAGAATATTCAAAGGGTACTAGAGATTCCAATAATTTGACTAGGAAAACTGATCAGCATTTTGGTAATAGTTAAAGCTAAAAACCATGTTAAAAAAGTTGAGATTAGGTAAAGAAAAAAGCGAGAAGTTCTGACTCATTTCCGAACCAAAATCAATAACCATTGGTCTTTGATACTTGGATTTGATTCTGTTGTAAACTGTGAAGATTAAAAATAAAATCACACTAACTCACTCCAATTCTTTTTAAGTTCACCGAGAAAGATCAGTACTTACACGAACTACACTTTTTTGTGTGTGTGTAAGATTGGAACTTATAACATAATGTGTGTGCTCTGTGTGTGTGTATTGGATTCAAATTTGATCTTTAAATAGATGATGTGAAATGATTCTTATAAACCATTAAACGTATAATCCGTTTTAGAAAAATATAATGAATTTTTTATACATCATATAACTAGTGTCATGATCTGATATTAGTTCCAAGACATGAGAGGATTAGGGATAGCAGCGGTAGGGATTTCAGATTCACACATATACCCTAGTTCTTGTAAATATTAAAGAAAAATAATCACTATCGGATGCAACTCGAACCGATATATATTTGTTTACGAAGCCTGTTCATGTCTTTGTCAAGTTCATGTTATATATAATCTTGGTCTAGTAATCATGACAAGAACTTTAAGCAGACAACTAACCTAAGGCATTTCCAAAAAGAAAAACTGACAAAAAAAAAAAGATTTGGGGCCCTACGTGTTATCGGTAATCATATCCCTACTAATTAGATTATCTAAGAATCTCATATAGATAGATTGCTGCTGCTGATCAAAGCCTCAAAACATAATTTATATGTTAATCGTGACAAGGATATACGTATACACACATGTATGTACACACACACATAACAGGACAAATATGTATAAATAAATAAATAATATTTATTTAAAAGATTTTAAAACAATTAAATATATGTGCATTGCTAGATGCACGTTGCCTAGAAGTAGTTAAGACTATGTATTCTCACGTATATATTGACATGAAGAACACCTGTATCGATGTGTTCATAAATGTATCATTTATTTTAAATTTTTATTTTCTCGAGTTTGGATAAGAGCATTTAATTTGTTAGCATTATTATAAGGTGATTTTGTATCTATCCTCCTTTGATGTGGGATAATCCTAGCAATCTTTGTCTCACACAACAATTTTTTTTTCTCACGTGTCATGTTGTGGAACGGAGCCCTGACAATTCATGTGTCATCCTAAGTGTAGAATAACTCAGCGACGTGGTCCAACAAGATGACCACTGAGCGAGGACTCCTCTCTTTTCTTCTCATCGAATCTCACCGTTGTTCACTTCTCCAGCATGCGTAAGGTGCAGTCATGAGCTACTTTCTTTTTTTGTTTACACAACAGTGAAAGAATAGTTTTTCTTTCATTTGTTTTTTCTCATCAGAAGTGATGTAAGTAGAACAACCATAACACGCAAAATACATAAAAATTAATGAGAAAAAAGAATTGTAAATATGAATTTTAAATTTGCTATTTATTTTCTGAAAACAAAACTAGTAAAGTGATGTAAATATGAATTTTAAAAGAATAGTTTTTCTTTCATTTGTTTTTGCTCATCGGAAGAGATCGATGCAAGTAGAACAACAATAACACATACAATACATAAAACAAAATTTAATGAGCAAAACAAATCCTAAATATGAATTCTAAATTTGCAATTTACTTCCCGAAAACAAAACTAATAAGGTCGGTCTTCATAAAAAAATTACAAAATTTTTAAATAAGTCGTAAAAAACCCTAACTCTACTGGAAATAACTAAGAATATAAAAGTTTAAGGGAAATTAAAACAGAATTAAAAAAATATCCTAGAAAAAATAACAAAATTAGCTTAATTTTAGGTATAAAAATACTTACTAAAACATTCACATAGTTTGACATAATCATTATATTGTCTAGTAGTATCATATCCTCATCAAGAAGGCTACTTGTCATAAAGTTTTTACAAAACCAACTGTAAAAACATCAACATATTCTTTTAAAAGAGCAACCAATTTGTTTCTCGTATCAGCGGTGATCAGCATTTCTATGTTCAATTCTCTTTTACCATGCTCGGTTATCAATTCTAGTTTTTCTTTCACAGCCTCCTATGTGCTCAGATTGTTTTATCTGCTTTGTAAACTCTTTGATGTCTTCATCCCTGCTTTCTTTCTCATCCATTGCAGTTATAATGTTATTAAAGTTAGGTTAATTATTCTCAATGTAATGAATTTATAAGTTTATCGATGATCCGCTTTCATATTTCCTGCAAGCAAAAAATGTTTTGGTTATGAGTGTATAATTATGGGAAAATGACTGGACAAATTCAAAAGCGGGGAAAGCAAAGGACTTACCTGGTTTGCTGGAGACGAAGCCGAAGACAATGGTGCGTTGGCTGGACGATGCTCTCTCTCTGTTCCTCTTTTCGTTTGTTTTTCTCTCTGGTTGTTCTTCTCTTTGGCTCTGTTCTCTGTGTTTCTTTTTGTGTTTTCTTTCCTTCTCTGGCTCTCTCTCTGTCTTTGTTCTTGGTCTTTTCGTTTTTGTGTTTGGTTTGTTACAGTGATCATTGTTTAGGGGACAACCTAGATGACAATGAAACGTGAGGGAAGGGTGGTGTGGTTTGCGTGGTTTAGGTTTAGAGGTGATCCCCTGATGATAGTTCCTGGAGTTTTGAAGGGAATTCTACAGTCCCTCTCCTCTGTCTTGCTCTGGGTTCTGTCTCTCCGTCCCCCTTCTCTGTTTCTTTGCTGGCTTTATATAGGGATAGACCCCTGGTTATGCCCGGCGGGTCTGTCTCATCTCTCCCAGGATGTGGATACACATGACTTGAAGGTGTTCGTGTTTTGGTGGGATTAGGACACCAACAGTCCTGCGGACTGTTGGTGATGGTTTCCTTAACGTTGATGGCTCATTGTGGCGGCGAAGAAAGACTGGAACAGAATGGAATAGATTGGCTGTGTTCAAGGGGAGCCAGGAATTTTTCATGTCCTGGACTATTAAATAAATATATAAATTTTAAAAAAATAACTATTAATTTATGTATATAAATTTTTGAAGTTAACATTACAGTTTTAATTCAAATATATTATATAAAATATTAAAAAAAATACATAAAATTAAAGTAAAAAGTAAAAAGAAACTCACTATTGAAGTTACATCATTCATGTTTTATAAAATATAATTAATTTATAATCAAATCTGAATCGATATTATAACAACCCCTCAACCAAGATATAATAATAATCTCATGTCAACTGGAAAACAAAATAATTAATTTTTTTCCCTCTCTCAATTCATCCTTCCTTCACTTGATTCTTCTTTAGATTAGAGTTTTATAAGTTATACTTTGTAAATTTATAAGGTTATTTTCTTACTTTTTCTATTTTTTTTCCTTTGATTTTTTTTTATGTTTTCCCTTTCTTCTTTCTCTTTCTCTCTTGCCTTTTCTTTTCTTTTCTTTTCTATTCTGCTTCTTTTCAGTCAGCAACATATATAAAAAAGAAAGAGCTTATTTGTTTTATTTTTTAATGGCAAATAATTATTTTACCCTTAATGAGTTGTTTTGTTTTTATTTGACAATTTTTTTTTGTTAGCATTACCAAGCTCCGTTCATTCTAAAATTTTAACCAGATTTTATTCAATATATTTTAAGATCCCTTGTAAAATTTCAGCTCAATTTAATAGTCGGATTGAAAATTACGTTCAATAATGTAAAACTAGTCAAATTATGATTTTTCATTAAATTTCTAAATTTCTTCAAAAATTCTGAAATTTTAATCCAAGTTAAAGTATTATATTACAAGGCTCTACGCAAATTTGTAAAAAAATTTGATAACTTAATTAAAAATTAAAAATTTATTTTATATAAAACTAGTAAAAAAAAATAGTGATAAAAGTTTACCCTGGGCTAGAGCCCACCCTAGCCCTCAGCACAGCTCCGCCCTTGGCTGTGTTGATGGATCCTCTGCTCCAAGGAGGAAGAGGATGAACAGTCCTCATTGGAAGGATGCCGTTTCTTCGGCTGAAAGGGGCATATTAATCCCCTCCCCCTGAATTTATGACATTTAGCAATTGGACCCTTATTAAAAACATTTCACCCCGGACCATTGCAATTGGACCCCTAGATTTCGGCGCAATTTATAAAATAGTCCTTGGTTTTTAATTTCATCAACTCAGTCCCTAATTGACTCCTCAACTTTTAATTCTTTCAAAATTACCCCTAAAAAATCAATTAACCCCCCTATAGTATCACCACATATTCCCTTAGGTCCTCGGACTTTAATCTCTTACCATTTTAATCCACCCTGATCTTTGATATTTCTTCAATAACATTTCTAATTTCATTAATTAAATTAAATTAAAGTTTAATTAAGTCTCCAAACTTATCAATTCTTCTAATTTTCATCCAAATTTACTTCCAAATCTATAATTTCCTTTTTATTAGTTCCCAAACCTTCAATTTGTGTGGTCTTGACTCAATTTTGAGATTAATTTTCATTCATTTATTTTTTTATATTATTATATTTTTAAATTTTTTTAGATTTTCATTCATTCATTCTTTTTTATTTATTGTTTTGGAAATTAAAAACAATTTTGAGTAGGCATTCCTATACCTGATCAATTTTGATGAATGTGCATGTCTTTTTTATTTTTCTCAAAAAGTAGGCGTTCCTATTTAATTTGTACCTGATCAAGAAGAAAATCTACTTTATTAGTAATGTTTTTTATTATGCTATATATATGTCCTTAATTTCATGTTTCACACGGGGCTGGAAAGGACATGATCAGGCTTTTATAAGCAAGCACCGTTTCCAGCAAACTCCCCTTCCAGATGTACGAGGATATAAAACAATATTTTCTCATTTCTTTGGAAAGAAATTTATTATTAAGACTGCTTCTGTTTTTGTTGTAAACTGGATGAACAAACAACCTGTTAGATCATGGGGAGATTAATTCATGATCTCTTCATTCTAATTTCTTCTCGGTACTCTGCTCAGTTGGGTTCTGTATCTTAGTGTCATGTTTTAAGAGAGGCAAATCATATATATGGCTGACATTTAACCTTGCTAAACAAGGAATCATGAATAGAGTATGTGAGTTGAAACTGATATGACAGCTCTCTCTAGTTTGCTTCTTCTAAGGAATTGTTTATGGCTACTGTGGTGCAATATGTCCTGGAGATGGAAATGGGAAGGCCAGGAGCTATGTTTGTTTTAATTTACAGTCTTGTGATGTCCGCGGTTCAGTTTTGCTTGTTTTCTTTTGTTTTTGTTTGCTGTATCTGTTCCTCTGTCAACCCTTTGGGTTGCTTGTCTTGCCTCTACCATGCTTCATGTATTTTGCTTATAAACAAAAAATATAAACACTTGAATGTGTATAGTTAAAGAACTGAGACTAACTTTTTGAAGGGGCTGGTGCCAGGTCTGATATCAATTTCATACTTTAACAAAAATAAAACAAAACCAGACCTGAATTTGTCTAAGACCTGCATTAAGCACGGTTCAATACTCAGAACAACTTATCAATATTCAAATCCGTACATAACAATTTTCCAAGTTCAATTAAAGAAAACAAAAATCTCTACCATTGTCAACATTACCACGTAACAAAGCCTCAGAAGCTTCAAGTACTTCATTTGATTCCATAATGCTAAAAGACGTTGAGTAAATACAAAAAAATATTGCTCGAGGAAACCCTTAAAATTTATAGCACCCACACCGGATAAAACCTGGTTTCATTAAGAAAGATCCATCTATAATTTGCTTTAGCCAGCCCTACATAGAAGTATTCAAGTATGTCATTACACGATTGGGATTAGATTTAAATATTAGGCATTATGCTTGGGGCTTCTGTATCTCTCTTTCTTTCCCTTAATTGTAATAAAATTCTGCTCACATTCATAAAAAAAAAAAAAAAATGGTAATGGCCCAAAAGAATTGTTTAACTATAAGTATAGCAAAAATATTAAGCTAATAATGAAATTGGATGCCCAAAACTATATTTTAGCCTTTTGGAAGGTCCAATAGCCCAACACTAAATTGTCTCCTTGTTTATCTTCTTCTTTGTCTTTCAATTCTTCGTTTTGCCTCGCAAGACAGAACTAGCAAACCAGTGTTCGAAATCTTCAAGAGGTGTCAGACTCCGATTCCATACCCTTGCCCGTATCGTGTCGACAGCTAGCGGTATTTCGGAATAAAACGAAGGGCTCAAGCAACGGAGGTGTTTGACTGTTTTAAAATATTATCTGAATATATATCCCTCATTAGTGATTGAACTAAAAATATCACTCACTCTCATCAATGTTTAATTATTAATTCAATACTGAGCCAAATTTCTTGTCTTTTCTAGACCAACTGATCAATCTGGGGTGACCATGCATTTGCTCATCAGAACTAAAATATAATTCGTTCTTGACATTTTTCCAAGTTAAATTAAAGAAAATAAAAATCTCAATCATTTAATCTAGTACTGTCAGCAACCTTATTATATGTGTAACAAAAGCTCGAATGAGGCTCATGCACGACATTAATGAAGAAATGTTTTGGAACCAATGAGGTCATGACATGACGTTGCAATATTACCTCGCTAACATCACTTTGCAAGTTCCGATTATTTATTTTAATGAAGACATAACTCTATAAATATGTTTAAGGGATCATAAGAAAGTGATTAAGAGCTCTAGCTCAGATAGGTTCTAGTTAGTACGTAGTATTGCACAAACTTTGAGCTTGCTTATATATTGTGATCAGAGCTTCCCTGCCCATTTTCGCTAATACTATTCCAATGGTTGAGCTCATCATAAACAAACTATTAATCTCCGCAGGCATCAGATGCCGTCTAGCAATGCCCACAGGGAAAAATAATGTCTAGTTTAGAGTAACACAACATTGGAGAAAACTTCACTATCTAAAATTACTAAATATAAACGAAAACATTAAAGAAATATTTTTATTAATAAATTATAGTTAATTTTACTAATAAAATATTCTCTCACAATATATATATTGAAGGAATTATAATGAGATAAAAAAAAGGTATAATAACATGTTATTCATATATACAGCATCATAGATGATATTAAATATCATTGATAAAATCCATCTATAAACCTGTTAATAACATGCTCCCTTATATCTGACACTATTTATTATATTAATTATAGAGGATATTATCGAAGGATTAATTCTGTTTGTATATTTCAGAATTGTTCACTTCTCAAACATTGCACTGTTCATGTTGACAATTATATACAAAATCACTGATTGATTAATTACATCACTATTTTCCAGAGAACTCTAAAACTATTCACTTCTCAATACACTGTTAATTACTTCTTTTAAATATTACAGACGGAATCATTGATGGATTTAAAGGTCTTCAGTGATATTTGAGGGGTTTTTGAAAAAAATTATTAAATTAAATATTACAGATGAAATCATCGATGATTGAAAAGTCATCAGTGATATTTGGGGGGTTTCTAAAAAAAATTTATTTAATTGAAATTTTAAAATATTATAGATGAAATCATCGTCGAATTGAAAAGTCATCAATGATATTTGGAGGGTTTTTTCTATCAATAAATCCACTAGTAATTTTATTATTAACAAATAATAAATTACTGATAAGATTTTATTAACAAAGCATTTTTGTTTATGAACCTGTCTGTAAATTTTATTACAATAAACCAAAAAATTCATAGTTGATGAAATAATAATATAAATATTGATGGAAAATTTCATCAGTAAATCTAAGAATTCTGGTATTGCATGGAACCTTAAGCTGTCTGTTCGGATTCATGGTCCTTACAAGAAACCTATTATCACAGGTGATTGGTTACAGTTCTCCCGCAAAAAAGACCTCGCAGTCGGAGACAGAATCGTTCAGAGCAGGGAGGTCAATGGGGGGAAATGGAAACACTAGACTCAAATCTGAAATCGTGAGAGTGCGTGTGTGTATACACGCACCACTCTAGCTTCAGGGTTTATGTCTCTCAATGACACAAGTGTGTGTATATATATATATATATAATAATTAATTATTATATTTATATATAATAATTAATTAGATAGGAGAAGGGATGTAGCTTTTTTATACAGAAATAAACTAGATGCGGCGCCCGCGCTTCGCCCCAGGCTGTTTTTTTATCTGTTGATGTAACCTGGTTAAGACTGAGCTAAATTGCAAAGAATGGAATGCAACGTGCAAGTATAAGAGTGTTAAGAGATTGTAGTTAAATCATCATTGCTGTCAAAAGTGAGCAAACTCTGCATTCAAGAATCGAGAAAGGCTGGCAAGTGGAAACAGAAACGGGAGCATAGCAAGTGTGCATGGTTTATAGCAAGCCTATGCAAAAGAAATAAACACGTGTGGACGAATGCCTTGAATGCAGGAGATGATGGAAAGCAAGCTTGTGAGACTGCAGGAAGACAACAATGAAATTAAAGAGGAGTTAGACTAGCGAAGGAGTTGACAGGAGAAGTTGTTTGGAAAGGCAGCTATATTTATCAATGTGAAGATGAAAGGATGTAAATCAATTTAAACAAAGAGATTCAGTATTAAGTCTTTGATGTCCAGAACAGCAAGTAAAATTTACAAAAGTAAGAGCCGAGGGTTGGTGGCTGCTAATTAAAATAAATTGCGTTCGTGGGATAGAAATCCAAGACAGTGCGAGTGAGATGGAACAGTTTAGTTCGCATGAAGTTTTGGAGCATGTTTTGAAAAGGGCGGGTAGTGTTTCTATGCAACAAAGTTGAATCAATCAAGAACTGCAAGCAAATGAGTAGTTTTTAACAGCGATTAAAAAAAAATAAAAAATAAAACCCCAACAACAGTGACACGGGCCAGATGAGAAGGAGACTCGCTTAAGTGCTTGAAGGAGGCGAGTCCCGAAGCTTAATTTTTTGCGCGAGGAGAAGCTTCTTGCGAATCCCAAAGCGAATAGAAACATTGCAGCGGGGAAGCAACAGTACAAAAAACGTGTCTATCTGCTATTCAAGGATTCAATGGTAAATGTGTGGAAACCTATAATAATTGATTAAATGTTTTCGCATTTGGACCCACAACTTTTTTAAGGAAATCAGCTGAAAGGTTTTAATTCTATAAAGTATAAACATTTCGAACCCAGGATCACGACGATGACGACGCCGATGACGATGATGATGATGATGATAATGATAATAATAATGATAATATGTGTTTGAATTAATTTTTTAAAATATTTTATTTAAAAAAGTTAATATTTTAAAAATAATTTTTATTTAAAAAAATATATGAAAAAAATTAAAGTTAAATTTTTAACTAGCTTAATATTAAAAAAAAATCAACAAAGATAATTTTAAAAAAATATATATGAGGAAACACTATAGCAAAACAAAAATCAAGTAAGAAAACATTATAGAAATTCACAATGTTTTAAAAATAAAAAATACAAAGCAAAATTCTCAAGCAACTTAATATGAAAAAATTAAAATCAACAAAGATTATTTTAGAAAAAAAAGAAAAAAATTCATAAAAAAAACCACATAAAAAAACATTGTAGTAATCTATAATGTTTTAAAGAAAAAACTAGAAAAATAAATTCTCAACTAGTTCAATATTAAAAAAAAAATTAACAAAAATAATTTTAAAAAAAAACACACAAAAAGAAAAAGAAGAAGAAGAAGACAATCTTGAGAAAAAAAAACATGTAAAACCCAAAAAAAAAAAAATATGGAAAAAGCTATATTCACGTATTTTAGAGTATTACATAATATTTGAATTATTATTTTTTTTAATTTTATTTTTATATATCTCTTAAAAATTTTGAATATTAAAAAACTGTAAAGAACTTTTAAAATATATTTTTAAAATTTAATATAAATAAGTTATGACATATACAATAGCGCAACTGTAATATGAATGAACTAATCAATAAAAAAAAAAAAAGTTAAAGTTTTGCACACTGTGAATGCTTTTGAGGCGAAAGTCATATTTAGCACCTATCATATAAACCCCCCTCACGTAATATTGAAGAGGAAACCCCCCCCCCCCCCCCTCTCCCTCCGGAACGCACTAGCACCCATACCAGCATCTCCAACGAGAAAACCAAATAAAAAGCTAAATATTAAAAAGTACATTTTTAATTTTTATTTTTTCATTTATTCACTCCAACTCATAAGCTAAACAAATTGTTATTTTAGCTATTTATTCATTAACTAGCCATTTCTACATTTCCCTATAGAGATGGCTAAAACAAATAATTATTGGCCAACAGTTATTTTTATAGTTGTTGGCCAACAACTTCTTTTTTTTCTTAAATGCAGGCGGAAAGAACTTGTAGATTTTAAAATTTTGTATTGTGCCCCACCCGTCTCTCAAATTTAGAAAAATAAGAATCAATTATTCTCCGGTTAATTAATAACACCGGTTGTGTTAATTAGCTGAAATTAAAAGGTATGCTTATTTAAAAGCTTTTTCTATTTTTTCTTTTATATCTCTTGATTTTTTAGACCTTTTTTTGTTAATTTAATATTTGTGATGATTTTTATTTCTTTATTATTTTATGTTTTTAATATGGGTTAAGGAAGACAATTTTTATTTATATTGTTATCTTTGATAAAATTGAGAGGAATTAATAATGGTAGTTGATATTGATAAAAATATAGAGTGACATATTTAAAATTTATTTTTTATTATCTGTTTTAATTTGAGTCAATTATATTTTGTCTTGTTGAAAATGCAATTAAACCAGTATATCAATTCTCTTTTAGTTCCTAAAAATGGTCAAATTGTTATGTTAGAACAAGTAGGAGGCAATGCTTATTATTAATTCACATGTATGGAAACTACAAAATTGCTAGACATTGAATGTGAACTCTTTTACACTCTCTTATAAGGTTTTAACTTGAGTTTTTTTTTTTTCAATATAGATGGATTCAAATTTTCCAAGCTCTTTTACTAACTTTTTTATGAGTGAGTCAGAAGATATTCTTTCTCAACCAAGTAATTCTAATCAATTAATTGATGACTTAACATATTCGAATTTAAATGTTTCGGTTAAAAAATCACAAAGAAGTAAAAATTTCTCATCAGAGGAAGATTGTTTACTTGTCTCTGCATGGCTAAATACAAGTAAGGATCCAATTACAGGAGTTGAACAACAAACAAAACAGTTCTTGGCTCGCGTACATGTTTACTTTGTAGAGAATGGAGGAAACTTGAATAATCGTTTCCAAATAAGCATCTCAAGTAGATGGAAAGAAATAAATAGAGAAGTCGGTAAATTTGTTGGATTTGTTACTCAAATCAAAAATCGTCAGCAAAGTGGAATGACCGAAGAATCAAGGGTAATTTTAATATTCATTTATATGTTAAATTGTTTAACACATATTTTAACATTATTTATTTTATTTATTTATTTACCAAATTAATGATGCTCGACAAATGTATGCTTCTTGCGTTGGCAAACGATTTCAACTAGAACATTGTTGGGTTATCTTAAGAAAAGAATCCAAATGGTAATTTGAGTGTGCAAATCAACATCAAAGGTCAAATAAGAAACAAAAAAGTCATGTCAATGCAAGTCCGGCTTCATCAGCTCCATCTACCCCTGATTCTGTTAGTTTAGGAGAAGATAGTGAACCATTGATTTATCAAGATAGACCAATCGGTCAAAAGGCTGTAAAGGAACGACTTAAACGTAGATAAGGAAAAGATAAAGTTGGGGAGGTAACTGTAATAAATCTCTTTCAACAATTCAGGGATACTCTAGTTGAAATTGAGGATCAGAAAAAACAAGACAGGAAAATTATGTTAGAGTAACAAGCCATGATGATTCAACAAAGTCAAGAGAAACAAGAATTGGACAGGATTAAGAAAGAAGAACAAATTATGAAAATGAATATTTCTAATTTGGATCTAATTTTTACAGCGTATTTCCAAAATAGAAAGTTAGAAATTATGCAAAAGAGGGGTTTTAGTTTTTAATTAACTTCGATTGATTTATTGTAATGTAATGTTTTTTTAATTAAATATGTAGAAAATTCTTGGTTATTTATTGTTATGAAATTAATATCAATTCATAATACTTTTTTGAAGTTCCTCTAACACTTAACAATAATAAGTAGGATTAATTAACTTAAAAAATAACAACCATAATGAAAAAAAAACATAAAAAACTTGAAAATTATGATAATATAAGAAGTTCAAATCTAGAGATTCTACTGGTTGCCATATTGTTCCCACAAATATTCAATCAAATCTTCTTGTTGTTGAGAGCTAGTTGCTCTATCCCTAATTCGATTATGAGTTTGAAGAAAATCATGTAGTTCTGGTATTTCACCATGTGACACTGATATAAAGGAATTGACTTCATGTTCATGGTCAAATCCAAGGTTCATTGCTCCTTCATCCTCAATAATCATATTATGCAAGCTTTCATAATATATGCAAGCGTTTCTTCATTCCAGTATCGAACATGTCCACGTACAATTGCAAAACGAGATTAGAGCACCCCAAATGCCCACTCCACATCTTTTCTTGCAGATTCTTACTTGCTTGCAAAATATTTTCTCTTTGCTCCTAATGGTCTTAGGATTGTCTTAACAAAGGTTAACCAATTAGGATAAATCCCATCTGTTAAATAGTATCCCATTGTATATTCATGCCTATTAATTGTATAATTAACAGGAGCAGTATGACCTTCAGCAAGTGCAACAAAGATAGGTGACCGATCAAGAATATTAATATCATTTAATGATCTAGGCATTCCAAAAAAGGTATGTCATATCCAAAGATCTTGTGAAGCCACCGTCTCTAGAATTATAGTTGGTTCACGACAATGACCAGTATACATCCCATGCCATGCAATTGAGCATTTCTCCCATTTCCAACTCATACAGTCAATACTCCTTAACATCCCTGGAAATCCACGTTGCTCTCCAATTGATAATAATCGACAAATATCGGCCTTGTTTGGTGCCCTTAGATATCAATCACCAAAAACTTCTACAATTGCTTTGACGAAAGCTCTAAAACTTTCTATCACAGTGGTTTCTCCAATTCGAAGACATTCATTAGTAAGATATGCAGGAATACCATTTGCAAGTATTCTGTGAGCTGTAGTTACCTTTTGAAGGCAAGATAAACAAAGAACACCAAGAGCATCTGTCCTTTGTTTGAAATATAGATTATGAGCTTCCACTGCATTTGCGATCCGAAGAAAAAGACGACGACTCATCTTAAATCTTCTTCGAAATTAACTTTCAGTGAATTTAGGATTTTCTGCAAAATAATCATTATATAACCTTAACTCACCTTCCTTTCTATTACGATTGACAATATTGTGATCAGGAATAGAGACATGATACCCTGTTCTCCGCCCTTGATTATTCAATTCTTCTCAGCAACCACAACAATAGCAACTTAAAAAGCGAACACAGGAGTGTCATCATTAAAATCAAAAGCATCATAAAAATTAAAATTAGAATGATTTATGATGAATTTTAATGAAATATATTTTTTATTGCAGAGAAAACAATGGAATGATGAGAAAAAATGCTAAGGTATATGAGAATATTTATAGATGGATTTACTTTTAAAAAATTAAATTTTTAATGATAACATATAAAACTGAAAGTTTAAAATATTCATATAAATAAATTTTAAGTTTAATTTTAAATTATATCTTTTAACTTTTATATTATTTCATTAATTTTATAAATTATTCATATTAATTATATAATTAATAACATCATAATTATATTATATATAAAATATCTAAATTAGTTATATAATTATATAAAAATAAATTTAATATAAAATATATTAAAATATAAATGACTTTTCTAAGGGTGTGTTTGGTATTGCGGTTGCTGTTGTGGTTGTGGTTTTGAAAAAGTTATTTTATAAAAAGTACTTTTAGTTGAGGTTGGTTTGGAAAAATATATGTTTGGTTAAAACTGTGGTTGAAATTGAGGTTGAACAAAAAATAGTTTAATGTGTTTGGTTAAAAAATACTTTTCAAATTGAGGTTATAAAATAATTTAAAAATATTTTTAATTTAAATATTGTAGTTTAACTACTATTATTACATCATAAAATAAATAATATTGATATCAAATATTTTTTTATTATTGAATTAAACTATATGCAATGTTATCATATACGAAATCTATCCAACAATGACTATATTTTTTATAGTTTCTTAAGCACGCAACAACAAAAACTGAATTTTTTGTTACATCATCAAGCGATATCCTTCTAATTTTTTGAATAAACACAATTAAAATAAAAATAAAAACTGAAATTTTTTTAATTGGGTCGGACCCGGCAAGAACATAATTGGAATTGCAATCAAATTCCACAAATGCTACATCATCATGCGATATCTTTTTAATTTATGTAGTGTTATTAAATAATATTAAATACTAGTTTTTCGAGTAAAACTCAATTTGTTTTTAAAAAAATTATAATTTCATTCCGTACAAATTCATTCTACAAAAACTATAGTTTTCATGATTTTTTGAGCATGCAATAAAATTAGGTAAAATATTATCAGGAATAAAATTAAAATTACAGTACGAGTAAATTTAATTCATCTTAAATTATTTTTTTAATAAAAAAAATATTATTCACGTGAATAGTGTGAGTGAAATCAATTAATTATACTGGTTTTTCAAAAAACAAAAAAACCCAAACTAAACTGTTTATTTTGATGAATAGTTATAGTGGAGCATGGATCTACGCTTCCTGAACAGTGTATTACTGTTCACTGAACAGTGCCTGTGTTTCAGTGAACAGTGCCTGTGTTTCAGTGAACAGTATATTGACTGTTCACTGAACAGTGCTGTGGTCCTACCCGCTCTACTTTTATGAGTGCCTAAGTGTTGTTAACCTCACCCGCACCCACGTTCATTAACAAACCGCACCCGCAGCCACGTTCATTAACAAACCGCACCCGCAGCCATGTTCGTTAACAAACCTCGCGTTACGAATCAGCCTATAAATAAGGATATTTTACTGCACCAGTGTAGAATCGAGGTTTTTGCCAACCCTCCCCCCCCCCCCCCCCCCCCCCCCGGGGCTCGGAACGCAAGAGAAAAAGAAGAGATGCCATGGATTTCCTCTCTCTCATCTCACAACACAGAAGAGGATCGTCCCTCCCATACAAACCCAGCCGAAGAGGAACGCACTAGCTGGAAGAGAAAAAGAAGAGATGCCATGGATTCAGTTGTTTATTTGATGTGCTGAAGAACTCCCACCCACCAAGTCTATGGTAATATTTTCGTCTCTCCCATCTCACAACACAGAAGAGGACTTAAAAAGAAGAGATGCCATGGATTCAGTTGTTTATTTGATGTGCTGTTACGAAGTTTCTCAATTTTCCAGGTTGAAGTTAGGGTGGTTATCCTTTTGACTGCTTTTATTTGTTTTTGGGAGTTTGTTTGGATCTGTAACAGATCTGCCACACATGCTTGGTTATCTCTATGTTCCAGTCATTGACGGTCTTTGTTTTTTTTTTTATCGATTATCATGGCCTCGGAGCTCCAGGTCGTCTTTTTTCTTCTTTCACATTTACTGCTCAGACTCGCACCCCAAAGGAGGACTTGTGCTAGATTTGTAATTATCACGGGGGTTATTGGCAAGATACATATGGCTATGTTTATCCTCTTAATGATTTGATTTTTTTAGTTGATTTTCTTGAGCTCTTCTGTTTGTGCTGAATGAAAAAAAAATAAAAAATACAGCCTTTTGGATGTCAATTCAGATAAGTTGTTAGATCTTTGGAATTGTGATCTCCAATCTCTTTGTTGATATTCAGCTTTTGAATCAGCACAGGCATAAAATTCATGAGCTTGACAGATGAAGTTTTGACTAATTGATTCTTTTTTGTTCTCTTGAATTTATACAGATGGTGGATAAAACATTTGATGATGGCTAAAGATACCGGGTGGGTGGAAACTCTGTAACATAGCATGTCCTTGTCCCAGGAACTTCTGAATAATACTGAAACCTCATGTTGATGAAACTGCAAAGAAGCTTCTTGAAGATAAATTTTCTTTAGGACCAGTGGTTCGGAAACTCTGCGCTTTTGCTTGGGTAGTTACTGGACAAAATGCTTTCAATCACCATTCCATATCCATTGCCTGATCTAAAAGATGCAAGGTAATCAGTGGATTTTTTTTTCCTTTCAAATTCATTTATCTTTTTATTGGAAAACGTAGCAATCTTCTAATCCTTTATCTATTTGTTGTTCTTTTCAAATTCTCATCACAAATCATGATCTCTCCTGGTAGATAGTTGTCTCGCTCATAGTCCTTAATAAATCTTCAGTATAATTGTTCTTCTTTCCAGTAAGCCTTTGCCTAATTATTTCAACTTTTTTAAACAGACACCTTTTAGGATTATGGTCCGCCTCTCTCTCAACCTTGAATTTATTTATTTTTTTGGGGCAAGATTCTCACTGTCTATTCTTAAAGTTCAATAACTATTAAATTTTAATATAGCTAATTGTTTCTGATAGAATGCTACCAAAAAGAATAGTCACGGGAAGAGGAGATTAAAACCTTAATGCCCAAATTTTACATTTGGGTAGATGCGAATGTGAGTTTGGCATTACTATGGCATGGTAGATGCTTCATGCATGCTCTGCAACTGCATTAAGTTGCAGTGGCATATGGGATAAAACCAGATTAAGTGGTTTTCATTCTTTGACACCAGCCATTGAATAGTTCTGTTTTTGTTCTAGAGAGGTATTGGAAATTAAACTTTGGCTTGTTTCTCCTAAAAAAATACAGCCCTTTTGGGTGTCTGTTCAGAAAAGTTGTTAGATATATGTGGATTGTGATCTCCAATCTCCTTAATGTCTTTCATCTTTTGAATTGGCACATGCATAAATTTCATGAATTTGATGAAGATAAAAGTTTTGACTAATGGAGTCTCTTTTGTTCTCTTGAATTTATTGGGATGCTGGAGAAGACAGTTGATGATGGCTAAAGATACTATGAGGGTGGAAACTGTGTGCTATAGTGTGTCCTTGTGCCAGGAAATCACCTTTCCCTATCCATTGCCAGATCTAAAGATGCAAGGTAATTGGTGGATTTTGTTTTTCCAAATTCATTTATCTGGAGAAAATTGCGATCTTAAAATCCTTTATCTGTTTATTATTCTTTTCAAATTCATTTCTATTCATTTCTTTTTTGTTCTTTTATGCAGAATTTATTTGAAAAAAAAAAATGTAGCAGGTTAAAATGAGATTCTCATCACAAATTATGATCTCTCCTTTATCAGGTAGAACCTTTTTTTTTTTTTGTGCGTGCGTGCTTTGATATAAATCATTATGTCCTCTAATTCACTTTATTTAAATTGATTTATCAAATTTGTGTTCTAATTTAATGAAAATGAAATTTATCATTATGTGCTCTAATTTTTGGCCATATTTGAAAAAAAGAGAAAAACATATGTTCCTTAGTTTACTGATTTTCCACCTTCCTCTTTATGTACTCCATCCGTCCTATTATTATTGGCCCTTTTGCAATTTGTAGGTGTTCCATTTTATTTCAAAGTCAACGTTTGTTTTCCTTACTTTACTGATTTTCCCCCTGCCTTATTATGTACTCCATCCTATTGCTATTGGGTCCTTCTGCGATTGCTAGTTGTCTTATTTTACAAAACTATCAAAATTCCTATTGCATCCTTTAGCACCTTTTAAATTTTTAATACAAGAATGCATAGTGGTTAAGACACCTTACGGTTGAAAAAAGAATAGCATGCTAAAGCCAACTCTAATTAATGGACTGTTGGTGCTTCCTTAAACCTTTTTTTTTTTTTTTTTAGCAAAATGCGAATGTTTATGGCATAGAGGGAGTATAATTTTCAAATGTTAAGGTTTGCTTTTTTAAACTCAAGTGGCTGGAAAGGAACATGCTTTTAACACGTTAAAATGATCTGACACCAACATATCCTTTGTGCTAATCTGATTTATCATGAGATTACTAATCTGCAACTTATGTTAAGAACCCTGAATTTTGAAAGCAAATACCCCTCTTCTTTGTTTTGTTTTTTTTGTAAGCTTCTTCTTTTTAGCCCATTTGTTTTTGCATTTCAAAAGCACTTTTAAAAAAATTTGAATTTTTAAATTTTTTTTCTTTGCTTCAAATTATTTTTGTTTTTGGTGTTTTCAGATTGTTTTGATGTACAGATGTCAAAAATGATTTTTTTTTATTTAAAAAAAACATTATTTTGATGCATTCCCAAATAAAAAGCACTTTGAAAAACAATCGCTACCACAATACCAAACGGGTTCTTCATCTATGGTTTCATCAGTTTTGTTGTGGTCTAAATTTTAGTGATGCTCGAATTGCAATTGAGATCAAAGGCACGACTTTCTGCTATGCAAGAAAAGAGGAAGTTAATAATATCTATGACAAGATATTATTTCTCCCTTTTGTATCATTTCTTCTTGATAACCTATTTTGTAAGACAATACCACTTTTTTCTTGGTTTATCGAATTCATCTATTATTATATTTTGATATTCAATTTCAAGTATACTTCCATTTTCTTAATGACCTGGTAGATAGTTTTCTCACTCATAGTCCTCAATAAATCTTCAATAATTGTTCTTCTTTCCAGTTAGCCTTTTCCAAATTATTTCAACTTTATTAAACACTCCTTTTATGTGTTTTGTTTCTCACTTTCTTTCCACTAAACAATAATTCCTTGGTAGAAATTGTATGATAGCATGGCAATCCAATTAAGGTGTCTTATGAAATCCGGATTAGGAGTGTGGTCTGCCTCTCTTAACCTTGAATTTCTTTATTTTTTTGGTCAATTTTTTTACTGTCTACTCTTAAATTTCGATAATCATATTTCTTTATTCATTACCTACTATTATATGAATAGTGTTTAACTTTTAGCATGGCTAATTGATTGGTGCCCAGAAGCCCAATACAAGTCATTACAAAGTCAAGCACACAATCGATTTAGAGAAATACCATGGCAGATTAAAACCCTAAACAATCTCTGATTTATAAAATAAGAAAAAAAAACATAAAAAAGCTTGCTCACAGAACTCCAGCTGCTAAGAGATCTTGAGAGACGACCTCATTGCTGTATCTCAAGAACCTTACAAGTAAGTTTTTTGTTTTTGAATTTCTATTTTGAGTCATGAAGCTCAATCGCTAAGTGAATTTGTTTGTTATTCATGGGTTCATGTCTGTAGTCTTTTTCTGGTTAGGAATTGTTGAGATTTCTTGTATAGATACATGTGACAATGATAGATCTTAGTCTCTGTCCCATGAATGAAGCTATGGTTTAAGAAATTGGGGGTTTTGTGGTTTAGAGCTC
Organism: Populus alba x Populus glandulosa; assembly: GCA_033617975.1. Lineage (NCBI taxonomy): Eukaryota > Viridiplantae > Streptophyta > Magnoliopsida > Malpighiales > Salicaceae > Populus > Populus alba x Populus glandulosa. The sequence continues at coordinate 618,190 of CM066146.1, forward strand.
AAAAGAATCTAGAGTGAAGTTCAGTAGTTGAACTATCCAGAGATAGGAGAGCAGAGAAGGATTAATACAATCAAGTATTTGATGGAATATGTAAGGTAGGTGAAGTGTTTGAAGAAAAGACTGAGAAAAGGAAAGATAGCATGGCTAATTGATTGGTGCCCAGAAGCCCAATACAAGTCATTACAAAGTCAAGCACACAATCGATTTAGAGAAATACCATGGCAGATTAAAACCCTAAACAATCTCTGATTTATAAAACAAGAAAATAAAAACATAAAAAAGCTTGCTCACTGAACTCCAGCTGCTAAGAGATCTTGAGAGACGACCTCATTGCTGTATCTCAAGAACCTTACAAGTAAGTTTTTTTGTTTTTGAATTTCTATTTTGAGTCATGAAGCTCAATCGCTAAGTGAATTTGTTTGTTATTCATGGGTTCATGTCTGTAGTCTTTTTCTGGTTAGGAATTGTTGAGATTTCTTGTATAGATACATGTGACAATGGTAGATCTTAGTCTCTGTCCCATGAATGAAGCTATGGTTTAAGAAATTGGGGGTTTTGTGGTTTAGAGCTCAAAAGAATCTAGAGTGAAGTTCAGTAGTTGAACTATCCAGAGATAGGAGAGCAGAGAAGGATTAATACAATCAAGTATTTGATGGAATATGTAAGGTAGGTGAAGTGTTTGAAGAAAAGACTGAGAAAAGGAAAGATGAGATATAAAAAAGAAGCATTATTAAAGGAATAGAATAATTACAAAGAATTCAGGAAGAAATCATAATGCTCCAGAATGAATAGAATTTTATCTTTGCTTCCTATTTACACGAGCACAAGTTCACCCACTTGAAGTAACTGTTTATCCCCTGATTATAACTGTCACCCAAACAAACTACTAACCCTCTTAACAAACACTTTAAAAGAACTGCTATGACATGTATGACTATGATGTTATCCCTTCGATCTTTGTTATTGATGCTTGTCCAATGTCATTGATGTAATCCTCCATTCCTGACTCGGCACCTGTCATATGAATCTTAGCATCTTCTGCAACCCTGTCCTTGTCATTGATTCTGGTCCAGTGTTATCCTCCATTCCTGACTCAGCACCTGTCATATGAATCTTAGCATCTCCTCCTTGGAGCTGGAAATTCTTGTGACAAAACACTGCATATCTGTTTGCTGTCCTCTTAGAATTACAAGGCACGTTTGCAATGTGTCTGGCAACGTAATTCATAATATCTGCAGAGTTATGTTCTAGGATGAAATATTCACTAACATCCAAACAGGTTGCAATTTGGTCAAGAATTCCTTAAATGACTTACAAACGGTAAGAATTTTACCCTTAAACAACCCATTGCCTTTAGGCGCTTTCACAAACCCATCTCTTTTCTGCTTCTTGTGTCATGATCAATGAGTTTTGGCAAACCACTGCTCCTCTCTTCAACCCTTGCAGCTGCTACATAGATCTCTTGTAAGATTATTTTGATCTTTTACTTGAAACAATAATGCCCAAATTTTACATCCAAACAGGTTGCATGGTGAAGGGTTCCAGTCCCACCCCTCCCTTCTCCACTTCCCCCCTTCCCTTCTCCCCAAAACAAACACTGCAAGTAGTTGCAGCATTTATTTTCATACCGATCACTCTTTTAGTTTAACTTTGTACATGTATTACTTGTTTATGTGGTCTGAAGCAGTTTTCGTTTTAAATTTGATAGGGGAATGAACAGACATGGATGGTTTCTCCCTGTTACTGGAGTACTGGCCACCATTATCCAATTGAAACCCGAAACTCTCACTGCATCTATTATAAACGATGCTATCATAATCATGGTTGTTGTTGCTGTGCTCATCCATGTTGTATGCAGTGCATTTGAAGAAATGCTTGAAGCTGGTCACTTCAAATCAATTGCTGCTGGCTCCGGTCGTCTGGCCAGATCTCTTGCCATTACTCTACTACTCATAATCTGCGTCCCAAAAATCTGGTGGTTTCTTCTTTCCGCATGGGTGTTGTTCTTTACATGGGTGACATGTACTTTACGTGAGGAATTGTGTAAATTGTGTAAATTGCTATACAATGCAGTTCGCCGAGGCCAAGCCCAAGAGCTGAATGAGTTGCCAGTGTAACCTTACCGAGCGCCAAGGCCAATCCCAAGAGCTGAATGAGTTGTCAGTGTAACCTTACCGAGCCATTGACAAGAATCTTTTGTGAGTTTCTCACTGGTCAACGTCCATATCTATGTACGGTTGGTGTAAGACTGTGTGATTGAAATTTCTATGTGTATAATTGCTTGGTGTGATTGAAATTTCTATGTGTATAATTGTTTGGTGTGATTGAAATTACGAACGCTATTTTTACTAGTATGACCGCAAATTGGTTTTAACGTTATCTTTAATATATTGTTTGAATACTTGCTTTAAGAAAAAAAAAAATTCCAAAAATGTCTATTTCAAGTATGAAGAAGCTCCCGAGTTCTTGCAACTCTTTTTAATCTTCAGTCTGACCTCTCTCTTGCTACCTACAAATAAAAGTTGTAGTTTATTATATGTTGCTGACTTTCCTATCCATTATCTATGAATTTTTAATGGATGGTAATTTCTTTTTCTGCCTTAATTAATCAATAATTATCAACATATTTGGAGTAATTTATTTAATAGGAAAATCAGGTTACAAAAACTAACTTATTTTAAACTAAACAAATTTTATTACATAAAATTAAAAAGGGCTGTGATTTAATCTATTTTTTAAATTGTTTTTCATCATTTTTTTGATTTTTTTTAATTTTATTATGTTAAGGAAAAAAATTTAAAATTAAAAACTATTTTAATATATTTCTAATTAAAAAATAATTTTATAAAAATATACTGTTTGGCATCATAACTGGAATTAAAAGGATAAAAAATAAGAATTAAATTATAAAATCCAACACATAAATTTAACGAAAATAAAAAAAATTAAAAGAAAAATAACCAAAGTAAAAAAAAAACAATATAAAATAGTTTTGAATTGAGAGATAAAATTAAAATCCAATCAAAATAGTACAACAATGCTAAAAAAAAAATCAAAAGAATAAAAATGTATAAAAGCAACACATAATATATTAAGATTAAATGGTAAAATTTAAATTAAAAAATTAAAAAATATACAACAAAACCAAGGAAAAAATTAAAAATTAAAAGAAAATAAACCAAATAAAAAAAAATTGAGAGGGTTCCTTTGAAAATTTGAGAGTTTAGACATGAAAATTCTAGGAAAGAAAAGAGAAAAAAAAATAATCGCAGATGTTAAACTAGATGTTATTAAATGACATGCACCAGCCTTGAGACAAATCAGACGCCCCTATTTGGTTGTTGGAAAACATCGTCGTGTCTCCAAAAACAGTGATAAAAAATTGTGTGCTGAAACGTGCAATGCAAATATTAACAATTTATTTTGTAATATTTATCATAATGTAAAAAACCAACTTGCTACTTATCCCATTTAATAACAACAAATAAAATAAGATAAAACTACCTTTAATAAAAGGAAAAGAGCTTGTAAATTAACTAATTTTAAAAGGAAAAAACTGAAAACTTAACTACATGTCAAGGGCATTTTTATACATTTTTTGTCTATTAAAAGGAATAAAAAGTCTCTTTTACCCTTATTATTTTAAGTTTGAGATGCAAAATTATAAATTCACTACTTCATTTCAATTCATAGTGCTAGTCATAATCTATAATAATTTGCCCTATTTTACCCTCTTCCATTTTAGTTTATATACATGCACTAAACTAACATATTTTGGAATTAAAATTTATTATTATAATAATTGACAACCTCACTTTTAAATGAACAAATTGAAAAACAGAAAATAAAAAATCAATCAGTGGATCAGCACGATATAAAGGAAAGGGGAAGTCTATTTTTAAATAATAAAACCCAAAGTGGGGAAAAAAGTGAGACAATTTGGCTGGGGAAGGAGTAAAAGCAACAAATAAATAATAATAATACAATTAGTGGATCGAGCACGATAAAAAGGAAGAAGAGCACGATAAGAGGGAAGAAGACTAATTTTAAACAATCAAAACCAAAATGAAGACTATGGTTCGCCAGTGGCTGTTGGTGACGGCGCTGGAGAGGGAGGCTTCGGGTTGCTGTCAAGTCTGATCTATGGTATTCTTGGACCGGTTGTGTTGGTGACTGGTGGTTGGTCGGCTTTGTGTTGTCGCCTTGTCGGCATGGAGGGAAGAGGATGTTGAGTGACTGTTATAGGAGAGAGAGACCACCGTTGGTGGTGAGAGAGGCGGGATGTCCGCCGCGTGCTCTGGGTGAGGGGAGCTGAAATTCACTTCAATAAATAATTGATAATTATTGATTATTAAAATTAAAATGAAAACAAAAAACCTAAAAGGTATCTTTGTTTCCTTTGAACGGGTTAAACTGTTTGGTTTCGTCTAGGTTAATCTAAAAAGTTAGGGATTGAATACTTTTACATCGACATGATTTTTATTTATTTTTTAAAATAAAATTAGGTATTAAATCAATGCACTTAAGACATGATTTGTTTCTCGGTGAGAAGATGTTTTCAAGAAAAAAATTGTTTTTCTTTTTTATCAATTTTTAAGTTAAATTAATTTTTTATATATTTTTAAATTATTTTGATAAATTAATATATATATATATATATATAATACATTTTAAAATAAAAAACCTCTAATATTTTGAGCAAACATAAACTTGGATGAATAACAAGTTGATGAATATTTGCAATGAAGAGTTCATTTTTGCGTCACATTTTGTGCAAAATCAAATTCGAGAGATCAGACAACAAAATATCTCCATTCTGTGATGAATGGAAGAGAACAAAAAACATGAACATTTCCAAAAAAATGGAAGAGAGAGCGACCAACTTTGCCATAAATCTATAATCTCAACAATGGTGCTCATTATCATCGCACTAATTTATTGGCTTTCCACCTAAACAATATTCACCCCAAAAAACAACCATCAGAATTCTGGCTCGAGAAATACAAATTATAAGGAGAAGATGATTACGAGAAGACTATTACAAATCTTTTTTTATTAAGAATTTCTACGTTAATTAGGATTTTTTTAATTAATATAAAAGCTTTTACAAATTCTAGATCCCAGTAACAAATGTTTTGAAAACATCGTAGTATAAATATGGCCTGACCTATTCTAGTCTCACTGGTATTTTTATTGTCTTCTGGAAATGTGGTATAAATACTTTTAATTAGCATATTTACAAGGATGGAGCCAAGAATTTTTCATGTTATGAGCTATTAAATAAATATATAAATTTTTTAAAAATAAATTATTAATTCATATACATAAATTTTTAAAGTTAAAAATAAAGTTGTAATTCAAATACACTACCCAAAATATTAAAAAATAAATTTGAAATATATAAAATTAAAGTGAAAGTAAAAATAAACTCACTATTAAAGTTACATCTTTCGATATTTCGTGGAATATAATTCATTTATAATCGATTCTGAATCGATATGTTATAACAATCCCTCAATCGAGATAAAATAACAATCTCATGTCAACTGAAAAATAAAGTAATTAAATTTTTTCCCTCTCTCAATTTCTCCTTCCTTCACTTGATTTTCCTTAGATTAATATTTTATAAGTTGGACTTTGTAAGTTTACAAGGTTATTCTCTTACTTTTCTTATTTTTTTTCCTTGGATTTTATTTTTATGTTTTTCCCTTACGTTTCTCTCTTTCTCTCTTGCCTTTTCTTTTTTTTCTTTTTCTATTCTACGTCTGTCTAGTTGGCAGCATATAAAAGGAAGAAAGAACTAATTTATTTTATTTTTTAATAGCAAATAACCATTTTATCCTTAATGAGTCGTTTTGCTTTTATTTGATGTTTTTTTTGTTAGCATTATCAAACTTTGTTCATCCTAAAATTTTAACCAGATTTTATTCAATATATTTTAAGATTTCTCATAAAATTTCAGTTCAATTTGATGATCGGATTGAAAATTACACCCAATAACATAAAACTGATCAAATTGTGATTTTTTTTTATCAAATTTATGAATTTCTCCAAAAATTCTGAAATTTTAACTCAAGTTAAAGAATTATATTAGAAGGTTCCACGTAAATTTTTAGAATTTTTTAATATCTCAATTGAGAATTAAAAATTTTCTTTATATAAAATTAATTAAAAAATATTGATAAAATCTTGATATGGGCCACAACCCACCCGAACCCATACATGCCTCCGCCCTTGCCCACTCAAAACTATACCAAGTATTGACTAGGTAGGCTTGTTTGTTTCTGTTTCAAAAATGTTTTTGAAAAAAATTGAATTTTTTTTATTTTTTTATTAACTTAATTAATATGTTTTTAACATTTTCAAATCATTTTGATATGTTGATATCAAAAATAATTTTTTAAAAATAAAAAAATATCATTGATATGTATTTTTGCATGATACAGTGAAGTATAAGGTTTCTATGAATACATGTGAGTTAAAGGATATGAATACATGTGAGTTAAAGGAAAAGAAGAATTTCTATATTAATGATGGTGATAAGATAAAACCTCTCACATCTATAAACCTTTTCCCATGGCAACGTTTTTGCCGAGTTTTGTTTTTTGTTTGTGCCAAAAGAAATAAAAAAGATACAGCATTTTGGATGTCAAGTTGTTAAATTTGTGGGTTTTGATCTCCAATCTCTCTGTTCAGCTTTAGAATTAGCACAGGCATTTTCATGAATTAGAAAGATCAAAATTCGAGCCTCTTCTTTATGATAATAATAATAATAAAATCGAACTGCCATGCATGTTTGGTTCTCTCTTTTTTCCAGTCAAAAGAGGACTTGAACGCCCTAGCTAGAAGAAAAAAAGAAGAAGAGAAGAGAAGCCCAAAAACTTCATCACAACTTTCTTCTAGAAGTTCATTACAAAAAGCCACAAAATCTAGAGCAAACCATAAAACCCTAAGAAAAGTTTCGTAAAGGTCTTCTGCTAAGATATCGTGAGAGAGAACGTCATTGCTGTTATCCCGAGGGAGCCTCGGTTGCATAGAAATAAGTAAGTTTCTTGTTTTCAAATTTCTATTTTCAGTCAAGAAGCTCAATTACCATCGAATTTGTTTGGGATCGTGTTTGTAGTCTCGTTCTGGCGGAGAATTCTTGAGATTTGTTGTTCAGATATATGTGACAATGGCAGATCTTCGTCCCTTAGAGCATCTGGAGTTTGTTGATTAAGTTCATTAGTTGAACTATCCAGATCCAGAATCACTCTGTTTCTTTCTTTCTATCCATTTTTATAGTTGGGTAAGTGTGATAACTGTCCGTAGCTCAAGCCTTCTCCAGTAAACAATTCCATAGGTATCCCTCTCAAATTTATTCTGATGGGAAGCTTCCCTGAATTGATATTTTGCTATACAGATTGGAAATCAAGTCTGATGGAATATGTGATGTTTTTTGGTGGGGTAGGTGAAGTGTTTGAAGAAAAGACTGAAAGAGTAGGAAAGAAATATAAAAAAAGAAGCCTTATTAATGAAATAGAACAGTTACAAAGAATTCAGGAAGAAATCATAATGCCCCAGAATGAATAGAATTTTATTTTTGCTTCCTATTTACACACACAAGTTCACCCTCATGAACTAGCTGTTTATCCCCTTATTATAACTGCTACCCAAACAAACTCATAATCCTCTCAAAAAACACATTATAAGAACTGCTATAACATGTATGACGAGGATGCAACCCCTTCGTTCCTTGTTATTAATCCTAGTCCAACGTTATCCTCCATTCCTGGCTCGGGACCTGTCATATGAATCTTAGCATCTCCTGCAACCTCTTCCAGTCGTTGATCCTGGTCCAGTGTTATCCTCCAATCCTGACTTTTTTTTTGGATAGTTATCTTACTCAATGGATAATTGATAATGTATGGATATTGTTAAATCCAGCCCAAAACCTGATTCAAAATTAACCTGAAATATGTAGTTGTGCTATATAAATATACATGTAGAACATTTATATTTTCTTTGAATCCAATATAATATAAATATATCTCAATATTGACATAATAATAAATATTAACTTGTGTGATATTTATATTTTATTATTTAAAGTATATATACATTCTTCAAATATATTACAATTTTATTCTTTATTGAATAATAAATAGTAGTTAGATAATTGATACACACATGGAATTAGACCCTTTTTGCGGTTTCACGTTTGATGTAATAAAATACCAAAGACTGATTAAGACCTCAACCAAAATACTATGTTGCTTGGTGTGATTGAAATTACAAATACTATTTTGACAAGTACGATTGCAACTCGGTTTTAACATTATCTTTTGAATGCTTGCTTTAAGAGGAGGAAGAAAAATATATTTTGAGTTGGAGAATCACTGAATTGAGCTAGGCGGAGTTTTATTTTGATTGAAGGTTGAATGAAGGTGGGTGTAATATTGGAATGTAAAACAAGATGGAAGAATTGCATTGATTTTCTTTTCCTTGATACCTTAGAAGAAACTAAGTGGAAACTATTTGGTATATTTCTTAAATCAAGCGTGGGCACGTAGCATAATATGAAAACAGCAGCTGGCAACCAAAGAATCCGTCATCATCACACAAAATATGACTAAACCCCCACCACATTTCGGCATCTAGCTATCTTGTTCCTGCGTTTAAAACCTTTTAAGCCATCTCCAACCACATCTTGCAATTAGGTCATTGAGATTCGGATTTCATAACAAAAATATCCGTTGATAGGAAATTTACTCTAACCATCACAGCAAGGATCAGGGGTTAACTTGAGTATCCTCTAGAATGGGGTGTAAGCAAGTTGTGTTCTTAGCTTTGCTAGAAATTGTACCTGTGGTCTCTTAATCGTGACCTCTTAGAAACTATCGAGGGACCATCACCACTTGAATTAGAAGCTCATTAGTTCTAATTGTGTGCTTAATTTTCATTGAAATTAATCATCAACCATCGAATTTGGCCATTTTAACTCTGTTTAACGTGTGCTCCTAGAGCTAATAATTTAGACTTCACGAACATTTCCAAAAGAATGGAAGAGAGAGCGACCAACTTTGTCATAAATCTATAAACTCAAGAATCCAAATCACCACAACACAAAGACCTCTATCACTGAAAAACCACTAGGGTGTAAGCAAGTTATGTGTTCTTAGACTCCTTAAAAAAATCATCTGGTCTGTATAAGATAAAACTGCATAAAACTGTCTATGAAAGTATTTTGAGGCTGGCAAAACTTAAAGACTGGGAATGAACCTAGAGCTGGCAAAAGAGACCCCCCAAAAAAGAAAAAGAAAGAAAAATGCGTTTGAGCTATTTCGAAGCCCTTACGCCCAGGAATCCAATCCCTTTAAAGTGAAACATTAATCCTGCTGATGATGTTAAAAAATACAATGATCAATTGATTCAAGTCTTGACTCATGTGAGAGATCAGGACATTCATTGATAAATGCAAACAACAATGGTACTCATTATCATTGCACTAATTTATTGGCTTTCCACCTAAACAATTTTACTACAAAAAACATCCATCAAAATTCTGGCTCGAGAAACACAAATTATCAGGAGAAGATGATTAAGAGAAGACACTATACCAACACTATACAAATAGACCAAAGATACATTTGTGTGCGCCAGTGCTGGGAGCAAACAATTAAGAAGTGCTGAAAATTGAGGCTCCACCGTTCCCACTCACCATTGAAACTGAAGTCGAGGGTTTTACCGGAGAGCATTCACAAAAGTCATAAATGAATCCACGTCCCTTTTCTCAGAGGGGTACTTGATTGGGCGAGATGAGTGTTTAGGGAAGAAAAGGATTGTTGGAAAACTTCCTAGCTGTAATTCTTGTTTTGAGAATTCCTTCTGATCGCCATCTGCCCTGAATTTTCCCACCTTTACTCCACTCCCTGCTAACTTATCAGCCAATTCAACATAGGATGCTTCCATACCTTGGCAAAATTGGCACCATGGGGCGTAGAGCACCACAAGCCATGGTTCCTTTCGGTTCTCTAATTTTAACAAGTTCTCGATTCCTGGTCTGCTCAAATTGACCAAATTCTCGGAGTTGAAAATATCAGCAACATTGACAGCCCCATTTGCATGGGCAGCCCCGTTTCCATTGCCATTAAGTTGGGCTGCGTCACCCTGTTTCAGATTTCCTTTATGAAGACCACATTCCTTAGCTGTGGCATCCTCCCACCACCACCTTCCTTCTCTCTCATGTTGGCCAGGAAGAACTGGCCTTGTGCAAGGCTCGCAACCAATAGAGATGTATCCCTTTGAATGCAATGAGTTCACAGGCACATCCATAGTTCGAAGGAACTTCCATACATCTTGTCCCTCAACATTTGCCATTGGATTCCACTTGATAAGGCTTCCAGCCCCACCATCCAATCCCTCAAAAACCGGGTCCACCTGAACAACTGGAATTTCAGACCTCGTCCCTGGAGATTGATCCTTCCTTTGGCCAGTGATCCAGGCCCGAAGCCCCTTCAGAGCCCGCCTCAAGGGTCTCACCTTCCTGACACGGCAGCACTCCTGATGCCCATCCTCGTAAAAGGAGAATAAACCCTTGTTCCTTACTAATGCTTGAACTTCAACAGCATCTGGAAACATGTACTCAATTCGAATGCCATAGTGCTTCTCAACTTGGTCAAAGAAATGGTATGTTTCTGGGTTCAATCTCCCTGTGTCCAGGCTGAACACCCTGAACGGTCGCCCAGTCAACTTTGCATACTCAATCAAAGCAACATCTTCGGCACCACTGCATTACAATAAAAACTAGTTAACAACAAGGAAGTATTTCAAAACTTCATTCTTGACAACAAAGTCAGAATCTAATTAAGCACTTAGCAACCATTGAATTTCAAAGCAAAATCCAGAGGACATTTACAGATTCATGAGTTGGCATCATCTCAAATATGTTTTTAAGTGTATAGTCAATGGATCTATAATTGATAATCAAAACAATACACACTGACAGAGACATACTAAACATCAGCTCAAATTACGGATTGGTCCCAGTTAAATAACTTCTGTTGATGAACCCTCCAAGACAAATCAACCTCTTTCACATCAGAGTTAAATAATAGCAGCTAAAATATGTGGTTTCAATCTAATGGAAAATTTGAAAATTTACCCCCTCAGGTGAAACCAATAAGACAATAACAAAGATCCACCACACAAAAGGAATATTCTACTGCAATAATTGTACATCCACAATTATCATATTCAACAAGTTGTAATTTTAAAAATCAAAACCAAACAAATCCAACATTTATATAATTCTACAAACATTAAATTTTCACAAAATTAGGTACCTGAAAGCAATAGCAATGTCATCCCCAAATTTCTCAAGTGCCTTATCCATAATTTCCAAAGGAGAACCATTTACAAGCTCCTTAGCTAACTTCTCATAATCTTCCTCCACCTCTACTTTCTCTGCAATCTCTGCAAATCCCATAAAAAAACACAAAACCCCATTAGTCACACCCTCAAAACAACATCAACAGGTCAGCTTTCGAGCACCCGGATAAAAAAACAAAAACCCACCTGGAGCAGCGATAGTTGCAGCGAGAGGAACAACAGAACCATTCCTTTTAGGCTCAGCATTTAAAGGCTTTACAGCACAGCGTCTTTGTGAAGAAACATTAACAAATGTTGTCGGCCGATCTAACAGCTTAAAAGAACCAAACTGGGGTGCTGAAAACATCAAAAAAAGAAACAAATTAAACCCACTTCTTAAAATCTACAAAAAAAAAAAACCATCAAAAAAATTCACAAAAACAGTTAAAAAAAAGCTAAAAACTTCCACTACCTTTAAGTTCTTGACTAGAACGTGAAAACCCAGAAGCGGAAATCGAAGAAGAAGAACTAACACTCAATGCCATAGCAAAATTTATCGAAAAAGATCAAGACGTCCTGAATTACAAGTGAAAATTTCTAAGCTTTTCTTCTCTTTCCGTGAGGAGTCTGTAGGACAGATGGGTTAGAGACGAGGGGCATTAAATAATGGCCGAAGAAATTGCGAGTTTTAAGGTTCATTGAACCTGGACGTGATTTGGGTTATGTTTTGATTCTAACATGGCAAGGTTTGATTGGGTCGACGTTTGTCTTTGTTGCTCATTGCTTATGTCATGCGGTGGGCTTCAAAAGAAACGTGGTAAGAAAGGAGGCTATTGTAAAATTTCTTGGTGATTTCCTTCTCTCTATTTTATCGTAGCTAAAATAGATTTATGATAACTACAAATGGATTTCCAATCTATTTAACGACTGATTAAATTAATTTATGTTTTAATGTTCAAAACTTGTTAGTTTATCACGAATTTAACTAGATTATAGTTTTATCATATCTAATTTTTAAGAATTTGAAACTGTATTATATTTTAAAAAATGATTAAAAGAGTTAAAAATTTACAAATTATTTTAAGAATATTGAAGCATGAAAACTCGTGCATTGAAATTGATGGTTCATAGTAGTAATAACATATAAGAATAGGGACAATTAAACCTGCAGGATGTGGGAATTAGGGGGTAAGTTTGTATATATTTTTTATTTGAAGGAGCCATTTCATATAACTTAATTGAAATTATAAGCAACACTAGGAGGGATTTCAATCTTTTTTCCTTAAATTTGGGAGCCAAGGCCACCCCTTAAACTCATCTTGAATATTCTTGTTATATATAAGTGTATAGTTCTATGTTTGTACATTGTTTAATGCTTTTTTCCTTATCGAAGAGGTAAAATGCTAATCTAAAACACTGATTTTCTTGTCAATGTTTCTGATATATGTATGTTGTGGTGTTGGATTATAGTAAAGGAAGCTAGTAGGAGACTAACATGTTAAGCAAGAGAAAGGTTGAGGATAAGGTAACAAGAATTTGAAGTTTTGGGATTGATTCTTTAAGATTATATAGATTGGGGATTATTTTGCTGCTGCCCTAAGTTTTTTTTGGCATGGAATGAATTGGTGGGGTCCATGGGATAGTTTGCAGGGTTGAAATTGAGTGATGGGGATGCGGAATGTGAAAGGGGAGAAGGGGGGGTGGGAAGTGGTGGCTTGGACGATTGAAGAGTCGTAGGCCTCTCTTCAGAATCGGTGTCCTGTGGAGTTGTTTTTGTGTGGCAATATATATAACAGATAATTGAGTATTATGTGTGACTCACGAAAAATGGAAACTATTAATGTGTGAACACGAAGATTTAACTTTTGTTTTTTTTTTCTTTTTCTTTTTTTAATGTTTTTGACGGACGATAGTTTGCTTGTATTAAAGAAAATGATGGGAATACAGGATCTAGGTAATAATACTATTTAATGATACCTTGCTAAGATGATAAATGCATTGCAGAGATTATTGATATATACTATGATTTAACAAGGTTATGTTTTTTATGTATTAAGATTTATTACTAGTTTTCAAAATAAAAAATACTTGTATTTTGAGCTTAATTTAACGGATTAAAAAACCCTCAAAACCCCAAAAACACCAAGGATTTATGTAACATATTTGAGCCCAACAGGCCATGGGTTTATGCAACGAGCTTAGGTTCAATTTAGGTTTTTGTCAAGCTCAACATGAAGATCTAAACCTAACCTTACAAAACTTGAATTTTTATATCCCATGTGGATGTCTCAAGATTTTTACTAACCCGATACATTTTATTTTGAATTTTATTTCCCATACACTTTTATATATATATACAAATCTTTTATGTTTGGCTACATCTCCATCTCATTATTACATTTGAGTGGAATACAACTTATGACCATATTAATTTATAAGAATGAAATTACTCTTCAATCTCTTCACTCAAGTAAAAGGATAAGATTCATGAGCTATAAATACCTTATCAATCATATAAGTAGAATATTTATAATCTTTTTATTCTCTATATATTTGCATAAATGTTTTCATAAAATCTCTCTAAAATATCAATGTTTTTTTTTCTCTATAAAAATATTTTCTTTAGCATTTAAGAATCCTCATATCAATCAAATAAGATTATTTATAGCTACTTGACTTCTCACATTAAGTTAATACCCATCCTATTTTTGTTTTTAAGTATCTTGGATTTTGAAACACCGAAGTTTGTTTTTGCTTCTAACCCTCCTTCATGAACAAAGTGTTTGCTTAGCAATATGGTGTATAATGCTTTTGTAAAAATAATTTTTAATTGAAAATATAACAAAATGATATTTTTTAGATTTTTCTTTTAGTTTTCACCATGAATACATCAAAACCATAAAAAAAAACATTTAAAAAGTATTAATTTACTATTTTTTTTAAGTATAAAGCAGTTTTAAAATTAATTTCATAAATAAATTGAAAAACAAAAACAAATATATCCGATCAACCAGGCTGAGAAGCAAAATCTGGATTATGTATTTGGTGGTGTGGTTATATGTGCAATACATACCTTGTGCCTTGAAATAATGATGTCAAAGTGGCCAGATTTTGTTTTCCTAGAGGAAATATTTTGCCAAAACATAACCCTATCATGGCTCTCTTTGTTAGTTTTAATCCCTTTAATTCACTCTCCTAATCATAATGACAGCAATTAAGCTTCAGTAGTGGCATCCTTTTCCATTTCTAGACTCTTCACCCATTCATTACAGTGCCCTAATTACACTATGTAACGTTTCTTTCATGCAAAAATCAGTGGATACCTTCCATTTTACCTTGAAGGGTCAAATCAACCTATTGAAGCCACCGTTGATCCACTAACATGTGATTGTGCAAGAAGAAAATGAGAGCAAGAAGGAAGAAAGAAATTCCAAGGTATATACGTACAATATGGTGGGTAGGTCCATTTTATTGTAGCTAGCGGGACTTTTTTTCTTAAAATTAATATTAACCACACAAAAGATAACACAATTGCCAAATTGTGGCCACCACAGCCACAATTATGATTATTTACAAGTTTTTTATAGCATTAATTTCTCGAGGATGCTTGTGACTTTCCTTGTTTGTATTTGGCAAATTGAACAAGGAAACATGTCCATTACGCTATTTGCTAGAGGATAGTTTGCCATCAATTTCTTTGATAATTCAATCACATTTCTCTCAAATAATTAAACAAATAAATATTGCCATGAGTTTAAATTGAATCCAAACATCAAAGAAATTTATTCCAATACCAAAAACATATCTTAAAAATAGTTTGAGAAAAAAATTTAATCTGGTTTATATATAAATTAATTTTAAAATATCATTTTCATACACAATATTAAGATATATAATTCTTATGTTTACATTAAAAAAGTAAATATATATTTTGTATGAATATAATGCATGGAACGGATTTCTTGCATCTAGAAATCATGGAAACACAAAATTCTAAAATTGAAATTTTAAAGTCAAACATTAAAGAAACTCACTCTAATACACATAATACATCTTAAAAATTAATTCCGAGAGGTGTATTTTAACCGATCGGGATCTAGATTTGTTTTTTAAAGATTACCAATTCGAGTCTCACAAACCTCAAAATCACTGGAGGTTTATATAATCGTTAACTTTAAGACCCATGAAATTAGTCGAGATACGCGCAAACTGACTCGAATACTCACGTTAATAAAAAAAATATATCTTAAAAATTGTTTGAAAGAAAGATTTAATCCGATTAATAGATAAAGTAATCAATATATATATATATGTATATGTTGACACTAAGAAAGTCAATGTACATTTCGTATGAATACATTGCATGGAACAAATTTCTTGCATTTAGGAATCATCCTTGGTCTAAAGATGAAACACACGATTTTACAACTGAAACACGATTTTAAACCTTGCCGATTGGACTCTTTCAAGGGACACAATCAATAATATTAACGAGGGGCGGATGTAATTAGGAAAGAGATTCGTCCTAATTGAAAGACTACACATGAATAGGACCACAGTCAGTGATGAACAACGTAAGCTATGATGACCAAGTGCAGAGAGCATTTGCATTTTGCCGTCTCAGATTTGGGGTTTTAATGGAAAAGTAATCCTTGTTGTTGATAAGATACAAATAAATAGATTAATTAAGGATTAGATAATTAAGCCTCTGGACCCTATAGCATAATACATCCAACATTTTGTACGATGCCTTTGAATTTTCTAGTCCAACTTGAGGTGTTCCACATTTCTTAAATTTGTCGATTATGCAAAGCAGCCGCCTTGTGGAAGTGGGGTGTGCTGGACCTGCTGATGGGCATGAGACTGCACTTTCCCTGCTCCTTCTACTGGCATTTCAATGGTGTATTTGACAGCTTAGATCAGTTCGAGAAGTAGTCTTGAAGAAGTTTTTCCGGTGAAGATTTCCTTCATCAGTAGCATAAACCAAAGACAGCCTAGGAAAAAGTAGTTAAGGTTTAGCCAGCTAAGAACATTCTTGCTATGGCAGTGGTGTAGTTTCGTAGATTGCACAGAAAAATGCAGGCAGATTTAGAGACTGTAAACTTCAGAAAGAATGTGAGTTAAACCTTAATGGATCGCCACCACGATATCCCCATCACTTGAGTGGGAAACCCAGTACTGGTCGTAGAGTGTACTTGTTGCCATCAGAGTTCTTCTCGAGCAAGGTATCCTTCTGTCAGCATAAACCTTGTCCACCAAGCTCCATTCCCAAGAAGGATAATCTTTGATTGCCCCAATAGCCACAGCCTTAACATTGCCATATGACATACCGATAGCATCATCCGCAGAAAGCCCTGACACACCCCCAATGCAATAAACAGTTGAAAACCACGAAAAAATTTGTGGAATTTATAGGAGCAATCAATGAATGTTGATAGGTCAGGATTGAAGGGATCGTAAGCAAAAATATGCTCTCCGTTGTAGCAAAACAACTTCCCATTGTAGCCAACAATAGAGTATGCCATCTATACCTTGAACCTCCAAGAACTGGTCTATACCATTGTTGAGTTTCTGACCAATATGTTCTCAAAACTATTTGCAGAGATTGTACTCTATCAAAATGGACTACCCTAAACCGATAACTGGAATTGATAGTGCATTCTCCCTTGTCATCTTGGGAATAATAAGGTTCAGAAACAGATCCCACATCTGGAATATATTGTCTTCATCAGGTTCAAGCAAAGGGAGAGCAACCCATTGCGTTGGAAATGGATTACACATATAATAATAACACTGAGGTATTCCAAATTCAGTCCAATAACTGATGAAAATGGAAATGGGTTTTGCTTGCACTGATGATTGAGATGGTGGGCTGTAAAGCGACGAGCAGAAGGAGAGGAAATTAGAGAGGACCAATTCTTGCAGACAGATTTGGAGGTGGTTAACCTTTGAAGAATCTCTTCAATTAAGAGGTCATTCAGAGGGAAATTGGATGGATATGATGAACTCTCCTTCAGTACTCTTTGCGTTTGCATTCAGAGATGAGGCAAAACACTCTTACTGGTTGCTATTAATAGTTTTTGTGTTTTAAAAAAATTTAAATTTATTTTATTTTAAATTAATAATTTTTTTATATTTTAAAATCATTTTATATATAAGGTCAAAAATATTTTTTTTTAACATATTTTTAAATAAAAAATATTTTTTAAAAAAACCACTACCATACACCTAAATACTCCATTAACACACACACACATATATATATATAAAAGCATAGCTGTTGGAATTTAAATTTGATAAAAAATACATGAACCAAAGTGAAAGCCGGTTGACTTTTGTGAAGGTGTAGGTTTTATACGGAAGGATTTGGAATGAAGTTATTGAGGCATAGGGATATACACTTCAACATTTAGTAGTTTTATTAGTGTAATTTTTTGGCAGCGTGAGATTAATACTATGTTGGTAAAATTTTTACCGATTAATTTTTGGCATAAATCGATTATTGTTTTTGTGTTAACAAATTGTTCTTTAAAAAAAGAGAGAGAAAAAAGAAGAGAAGGAAAGATTAATCAAATAAATTTTCTGTAGTGATTAAAATGTAATTTGAAAAAAATATAAGGATTGATTCAGTCTAAAAAATAATAATTGCAAAAGAACAAGAGGAAAAAACAAAGTTGGGAGAAGGAAAAGTCTTTCGAAAGATGTGGAAGATAAGATAACATTCTAGAAAATTTTAAAAAATAAAGGATTTCTAGAACAAAATCTAAACAAAATAATTAACCCATTCAAAGACCAGCCACCATCCCCCGCGTCTCTCCCACAGCTCCTCCAAGAACAGCAATCGCTGATTCCATTGTGAGTAGCAGCAGAAGCTTCTTTTTCAGTCACACCAGCATCGGACGACAGCAGCAACAGCGTAACCCTGCCACCGTGACCTCCTAGCACCGGTTGCGGCAGCATCTCCTCTCTGCATCATGTGCTTTCCTCATCAACGACAATCGTTGTTTCCTTCACTGCCAACGCAACACCTGAAACCAGCAGCAACTATCCTCTTCCATGGTCGATGACAAATGCAGCTCCGCCAAACACTATGATTGATTCCAGTACTGCCTATAGCAAGAAGGTTTTGAGACGTCAAGATTACTATCTATAATATATTAATTACTTTTATTATGAGTATCTTTGGTATTGCGGTTGCTGTGTTGGTTGTGGTTTGAAAAAAATTGTTTTATAAAAAGTACTTTTAGTTGAGGTTGGTTTGAAAAAATATATGTTTGGTTAAAACTGTGGTTGAAACTGAGGTTGAGTAAAAAATAATTTAATGTGTTTGGTTAAAAAAATGCTTTTCAAATTGAGATTATAAATATATATATATATATATATATATATTGTTTTTAATTTAAATATTGTAGATTTAACTATTGTTATTACATCATGAAATAAATAATATTTTATATAAAATATTTTTTATTGTTTCATTAAACCATTTACAATTCCATCACGTATAAAATACATCCGATAAGGACTATAGTTTTATTGGTTTTGTAAGCGCACAACAACATCAGGTAAAAAAAAAAATCATCAGAAATAAAATTGGGATTGTGATCAAATTCTACAAATATTACGTCATCAAGCGATCTTCTTCTAATTTATATAGTGTTATTGGATAATGTGAAACACTAATTTTTTGAAATAAAACACAATTAAAAATAAAAAATTTTTTTTTACTGGATCGGACCCGATTCAATATATTTTTATAATTTTTTGGACCAGGAATTCTCAATTGTTCATATGAACAGTTGAGGAACTCTCCACTGTCCACTTAAGTGCATAGTGGAGAGTTCATTCTCCACATGAGAAGACGCAGGTAGGATCGCAGGAGAAGAACGCAGGAGAAGCAGATAAAATCTACTTCTCATGAGCAGCTGAGGTTCGACCTCAGTTATTAGGTGGGACCCATGTAAAAAAATGAGAAGTTTGGATTAACCAAACACTTTAATTCAGCTTTTGTTTTCAACTGCTGTCGCGATCGCGGTACCAAACGGCCACTATGTATGTTTGCTTTAAAATAATATACCTTTAAATACAATAAATTCTTGAAATTTATACAATTTCAATAAGTTTCTAAGAAATTTCTTTTCTTTTTTAAATGTAAACAAAAGTTTGTAAATAAAAAATAGAGAGAGAAAAATATTGTTTTTTAATTGATTTATATTTATAAAAAAATAATATCTTTTCAAACTAATATGTTTATGTATAGAAATTTAAAGGCACATGGCACACCTCTACATATAGAATGTTTGTAGAATTCAAAAAGCATCTCTACATATCAATATGCCTATAAAATTCAAAATGTAACTTTTTAGTCAAATTAAAAGAATAACTTAATAATAGGTGTCATGCATAATTAATTAATTATAATTAATTTCAAAAATAAAAATTATATATATATTAGCTTTTTTTCTAACATCCAAACTATTGACTTGTGTCTCTTACTTTATAAAGTACAACAAATTTTTTTTCCTAATATTCAAACTATTATTTTCAATGTGTTGTTTATTTAATATTCAAACTATTATAACAATCCTTCACTTGGCTAGTAATATTGGGTTATAGTAAAGAATATATAAATGCATAATACTTTGATACACCAAACTTAATTTTTTTGTGAAGATAACTACAATACTATTTTAAATAATACTTTGTGAGGATAGCTACAGTAAAACTTAATTTTTTTTAGTTTTTTGTTGTTAATTAATGTTAATGTTAATTGTCGTTTGTTTTTTAATGTGTTTGAATTATCATTCTTGTTGATACACGAAGTAATTCACATTTATGGATCTTCTTGGTCATTAACAGAGATCTCAATAAAATAAGTCACACTGTGTGAAGCTTCATAATTCTGATGTTCGAGATTCACAGTACTAGCCAGTAGCTGCATCCTTGTAGATCAGATAGTTCAAGGACTAATGAATCAAATGGTACCATTCAAATTTTGGTGGTATCGTGATGATTCTTCACCATTTCTCTCTTACAAATCTATCACTAGTGGATCTAGAAGTGCTGCAAATCCACAAGATTACTCCTTCACAGTCTATTGCCTCATAAATACATGTGGGTTTCCATTAAATCTGCATCTTCAGCTTCTAGATATCTCCGCTGGAATGGCTTGAAAAACCAGACTGTCATTTACTTGTTCACGTCCCATGGTTTCTCCTGAGATGCTTCAGGTCAAGGTCATGCAAGTCTTATTTAACAACCCTCGTATCTTGAACAGAAGCTTGGAAGAACATGTATACATCCAATAAGAGGATTGTTCCTAGAGAGCATGTCCACAGCTTGTGATAATACCTTCAACAGCTTCTGAAACTATTAAACATGCGAAGCTCTTGCAATCAAATCCTTCCTAACAAACCCTTGAACTTCCAATGTCTCTACATCTTTCTTGCATCAAGATTTGGATCTCAGTATTCAAAAGTACTGGCTTTCGTACGATGAACATTCCTATTTGTCTCAAGTTAAGAAGAATCTTAAGCCATGGAAACTTTCCAAAACCACACGAATCTCTACTTGAGAAAAAGATGTGTTTTGAATACACTGCTAGTTAAAAACGAACTGTAGAAGGGAAAAGATCTAAAATACTCAATGCCTGATTGACCTCCATTCCTATGCAGTTAGCAAGAAAACAAGGAGGGTCAGCATATACCTAACTTGGATAAGATCATCTCTCATAGTGCAAGAACATCCCTCCTGAGTAACAATAAGACAGTATAAGTAGTCAAATTTCATATAAGGCGAGACAAGTGCAGTGATCATGTGGTATTGCAGATGGCTGTAAAATCATTAAGGACAAGGTTCACGGCTTGATAAAGAAAAAACAGATGATATAGAAACAAAATTGCAAACAGATCAGGTAACAATGCGCTATGCCACAATTACAGAATTCTTAGAGAAAACAAATAGATATGTAGAGTGGTGGTGATTTAAAATGTTGAAGAGTTTACAACTGATTAAAGATTCAGTTTCTTCTCATAAAATCTCAATATCAGGGTAGATTCAGAATGGTGATGTATAAACATCTTCCGGAACTCAACTCATCGCTGGGTGTCTTGAAGAATGCAAGGCTTCTGAAATTCTTCTCAGCCAAACCTTTTCTCCATGCCATTCGATGCAATTGATGGGTTTTTGGCAGATAGAACGCCTCCCAGCCCAATTTGTGGACAAAAAGATCCATCAGTGCCATGATCTTCTCTTCAGATAGGGCCATAAACCATGGAAACTTTATGCAAGAATTTCCTCTTCGGACAAACCCCACCTCCTATACACAGCAAGCTTCTTTGCCCATGTGGATCTGCTCATGGACCTCCCCACATGATTGCAGAAACAAACTGACTCTTGGAAGGATGAAATCCCATTAGAGTCACTTCCTCTATAAGCTTTTAAAATTCTCCAGATTTGAAAACATAATAGAAGGCTGGGTACGAATTAGCTGAGCAATATTCTTTTAAAGGACTCCATTGTCTCGTAAAACATCAACAATACATGCCATGTTTTCAACATTACTATTTAGAATACGAGGGGAACGCTTGATTGCTATGATGACCACGACATCAGATTGGAGCAAGTTTCCAAGGAAATCAAAAGCAGGGACTATCTGGTCTTCTAAGCTACGTTTCAAAATCCATGGGTAGGATGATATGACTTTGACATGGTCAGGGCTTGAAAAACCTTTAGATTGGAAAAATTCAAGCATGGGCAAGTGTTTTGTGAGCTGTAGACAAAAGCACCAAAAGCAGATTCATCACGAGCTTCAAGGTTTGATTGAGTAAAAAACAGATGATATAGAAACTAAATTGCAATACACAATGCCTAATTTATGGAAATCCAAAGAACACAAGAAGAAAACAATATGAAAAAAATGTATAGTGATAGTGATTTAAAAAGTGGAAGTGTTTACAACCGATGAAAGATTCAGTTTTTCCTCGTAAAATTTCAATATCTGAGTAGAGTCAGCATGGTGATCTATAAACATCTGCCGGAACTTATCTTCAGGTGTATTGAAGAATGCAAGGCTTCTGAAACTCTTCTCAACCAAGCCTTTAGAAACTAAAAATTGCAATACCAAAGCCCTTGGAATTAGCCTTTTCTCAAGGCTATATGATGAAAATGTTGGATTTTTGGCAATATAGGAAGAATCCCAGCCCAATTTGTTGACAAAAAGATCCATAACTGCCATGATCTTCGCTTCAGATAGGGACATAAACCATGGAAACTTTACAAATGCTTCAAGAATTTCTTCCTCAGACAACCCCCACTTTCTAAGCACATCAAGCTTCTTCTCCCACGTGGAACTGGTCACGGACGTCAGCACCCTGATTGCCACAACAAACTGAGTCTTGGAAGGATGAAATCCCATTAGAGTCACTTCCTCTATAAGCTTTTTTAAATTTTCCAGATTTGAAACCATAATAGAAGGCCGGGAACGAATTAGCAGAGCAATATTCTTTTCAGGGACTCCATTGTCTAGTAAAACATCGACAACACGTGCCATGTTTTCAACAGTAACATTTAGAATACGAGGGAAACGCTTGATTGCTTTGATGGCCACGGCTTCAGATTGGAGCGAGTTTTCAAGGAAATCAAAAGCAGGAACTAACTGGTTTTCTAAGCTGTACTTAAAAACCCATGGGTAGGATGATATGATTTTGATAACATCAGGGCTTGAAAAACCTTTAGATTGGAAAAACTCAAGCTTGGGCAAAAGTGTTGTGTTAGGTTTAGACAAAAGCACCGCTGGCCGTCTCCTCACAAGGTTCAAGATATGGGACTTTGAGAAGCCATAGTTCTTGAAAACGGTAAGAACAGAATCAGGCTTATCTGGGGTTTCAAAATGGACCTGTTTAGAAACTTCTAAAGCAGCTTTTAGAGAGAACCCACATTTGTTCATAAGGTATGAGACTGTAAAGGAATGTTCTTTTATATTATCATCCGTATTCACTGATGAGATGTATCTGAGACATGATAGTATTGAAGGGTTTTCAAGAAAATAATGAACTGGTGAAGCTCTAACAAAAGACCCTATCACTATGCTTTTGCAGAGTAATCTAAACATTGGAAATTGAAACGTGAGAAAGTAGTTGTACCAGTAGCGAATAAAATGCAACTCACCATTCCATTGAAGCAACTCTGAAACCCTAACAGTGGAGCAGAGCAGATAGGATGGAGACTGGAGTAAACCTGACCAAGAACAAGTTTGGGTCTATTTTTTTCATTTCTTCTAAAGTTTCTGGACAAGAAGCCCTATTGAAAAGATTGTATTGATAGCCTGGCCTTTGCAACATTCAGGTTATTGGGCTTTAATCTTCATGAATAAAGACGAAATTAGAAAATAATAAGCCCAATATTTAGAAAGGACCAATGTTGTAATTTATTAGCAAACTACAGAGCACACGTTAACCATGAAAAGAATCTCTAGTTATATTGTACATAGAAAAAAAATAGGTGAAGTAAAGTAAATAAACAAGAAAATAAAAATACATAAGATCGAACCCCTCCCTTGAAAAGACGGTGGCCTTTGGACTCGATAACGCACATAATAAATTAAACATATAAGCACATAAACAAATAAGATTACTATTATTGATGCAAAATGATTGAATTATCTATTTTAGCACCTTGCGTAAGGTGATTCATTGTGTGTTGGTGACTGTGTGTGTATCATGCAACACTCCATTACATACAAAGAAAATATAATATGAAAAATATGTTTTCAAGTAGCTACTGATCAATAATGAATCCTCAAATGGTGAATTATTAAAACACACAAGTTTTAAATGGATAAGTTAAAATATACCATTTACAGATGAATCGATAAAAATAGAACAAATTTTTTTGAATTATTTGATTAAAACAAACAACTCATGGCGGTAAAACAATTATACATAAAATTTTGAAAAGAATTGATAAAAACTAAAATGATTATGGGTGAATCGATCAGGAAACACAAGTTTTGAAATCAACCGATTGAAATGAACTGTTCATGGATGGACATGAACAACTTAAACACAACATTTTAAAAATGATCAATCAGCTACGAACCACTTAAGAGTGAACCAATCCAAAAGCATAAGTTTTGAAATCAACTAGTTAAAATGAATTGCTCATAGATGGACTAGTTAAACAAAACATTTTGCAAAGGATAAGTCAAATACAAATAATTTATGAGTGAACCAATCCAAAAGCACAAATTTTAAAATTAACTAATCAAAATAAATCGCTCATGGATGGATTAAATAAACATAATATTTTGAAAAGGATCAGTAAGATATGAATCACTCATGGGCGAAACCAATTAAAAAAAAACACATTTTAAAAAGGATTCACAATCCTTAAAATTCATCTAATATTGATAATAAAGACATAATAATAGTTATTGTATGTTTCTTTTAAATGTGTGTTTGGGAGAGAGTTTGCTTATGTTTTAGGTACTTTTCAAAAGTGTTTTTCCTTGAAAAAGTATCAAATTGATGTTTTTTTTAGTATTTTTCAATAGTTTTGATATAATAATATCAAAAATAAAAAAACTAAGAATAAAAACTATTTTTATGTATTTTCAAACAAAAATTACTTTTAAAAAGCACTTTACAATACCACAATACCAAATACACTTTAAAAACTTTTGTGTTCTATCGACCCAGTTTTAATTTCATAAGGTATCACTATATAAACTAATTCAAAGGTTTTTATACAATATTTTTTTTTTGTTTGAATATACACTGATTAACAATTATTTAAGATTAATTTTTATTCATTCAGAAATGATTTTAAACATATTAATGTTTCATATTAAACATTTATGTTGATGTTGGATAACGATTCTCAGCAAAATCTTAGCCTAACTTGTGAAAAGATCTCATTTAAATGTGTCCATTAATCATATTTTGTATAAATTTTTCTAACAAGTAGTCCATCATCACCCCAGTAATTCATGACAAGTGCAGATGCGTTTTGCTTGCATTGATTATATTGAGATGGCGGGTTATCAAGCAGCGAACAAAGATAGGCAGAAGAAATCAAAGAGAACCAGTTTTGGCAAAAATGCTTGCACATAGGCAGATTTAATTCATAATTCTGTTGAACTTGAAACTTTACTGAATCAAAAGCTAATAAACAACATAATCAATATGCAAAAGTTATACCGAACAGACTTTTGGTCTTATGCTTTCACTAAAAGAATGTGCATTGGAGAAGAAAACTTAAATCGATATTATCCTGAAAGACAAGATAGCCATATCAGTAACCAAACCCTTCTGCAAGTTCCGCATCATTACACCATCAGGAAAAAAAATCAGTCTCTCATGCCATCTTCAGAATAACAAGGAAAAAACCAGAACTACTCCTAATTCGAGTTCTTGCAAAATTGATGCATTAAACTTGTCTTCATTTGTCTTTGATGACATTGGCCCTGTTACGTCATGGTCGTTTCCGTTTCCAATTGGGATTCATAGTGGACTTCAAATTCGGGAAAACCTAAAAAAACAAAAAGCTGCTTGTGGTGAAACAAAAGATATGCTTGCCTTAGGATTGGCTAGGCAGCAACATCAAAGTTAAAGTAATGTTAGTTAAGTATTGCCAAATTGCAGCTGGAGTTAGCCAATTCTTCGTCCTCGCCTATAATATAATTTATTGTTTGATATACTAAGTTCAAAAGTGGAGGTTGGAGACAAACACCCAGCATCTTCCTTGGAGAGTGATGTTAATAAAATACGTGTCGAAGGACAAAGATATTGTGTTGGCGTGGAAGACAAATAAAGATACTCAAATTAATAAATCCTCACGATATGTTCCATGAATTACTGACGCACTGAGGCGGCGATTTTTATCGTGTTAGATAATTTGATCGTCAAGTCTTCAAGTCCTCACCAAAAAATGATAATTTTTCTCTTACAAGTCTTTAATTAGCTTTAATTAAGGTTGCATTTGACCGGTTGTTTGGTAAATTGGGATCCAGAGAATTGTGAGATGCATGGATGCTTGCGAATCCGTATCCAGATTTGAGAACACGTATCATGAACACAATAAAAAAAGACAACCTCATGTTCAAGATAATCATCATGAAGATTTATGGTTTTGTGTGAAACTCTCCAAGCACCTTATAGGTTGATTGATTTATCAAGTGAACATGTGAGGTAGAATTAATTACTAGATCTTGAGCATAAGAGGCACCAAAGAGAATGAAGGTGGAGTTGATAGTCATTAAATTGAAGGGTCGTGCCTCTACCTAGTAGGAGAAGTAAGCAAACCCATAAGAGTTAGGACACGCTCAAAATTTATGATGGGGAAAATTAAGATGATGAAGAAGAAGAAGCTGAATGCGGCGCACTTCCTTCCTTTCATGTGTACTTGAATTATGGATTCTTAAAGGAGGAAATGTTCTAAAAATTCAATCTTAAGAATAATTTGCAGGTTTTTAAACAATCAAGAGATCCCTTGCTATCAAACCCAAACATGATGAAAACAAGCAACAGCATAGAAACTCTAAAAGACTCAAATGGGTAAAATAATGCGATAGAAGAGAGTGTGACCTTTGGTAAACTCATTTAATTTATGAGGATATAGATGTGCATTGATATTTTTTTATTAATTTATAATATTTATTTTGATAATAATTATGATGTTAATTGTTAATTATAGAATAAACCTTACTAATAATAATAATAATAATAATAATAATAATAATAGCGATATCTTTATTGATAAGTTAGGTACTATTAATTGTAAAAAGAAACATGAAATTAGGAGTTTAACAATAAATTTTTTATTAATTTAGGCTATACTGATCCATTTTATTACTAGTTTAATATTATTATAAAAATATATTTATTCGAAGATTATACGCATAAATTTTTTAAATGATTTGTATAATGATTTCCTAGAAAGTAACAATTGGGCTCGTACGGCATCGTTTTCGAGAGTAGAGGTCTAGACAATATGGGATTTGTGTTCAGACCACACACTTGCACTCAACAGCCTTGATCTAATGTTAATTTTAAAATAATCTTTTTGGCAGCCCATGATCATATTTGTCCAGATTCATAGACTTTAATAGGTAATACAACATCTTGAGGTGGTGTTATTAAAATTTTAAGAGGTTACTTGCATTGACATGGCGTGTAATTTAATAAATAACTCAATCAATTTTCAAAATTTATACCGAATAGACTTTTGGTCATATGCTTTCACTAGAAGCGTGCGCAATAGCGAAGAACACTTGGAGGCTGTTTGGGGCTGCGGTCTTTTTGTTAAATTTTAATTTTTTTTTTTAAATTGAGTGCGGTTTGTACTTTCTGGATCGTTTTGATGTGCTGATATCAAAAATAATTTTTAAAAAATGAAAAAACATTATTGACATGCTTTTCAGCACGAAAAACTATTTGAAAAGCAACCGCTACCACACTCCCAAACACACTTTTAAACTGCCAGCGCCATAAAAGACAAAGATGGCCGTATCAGTATCCAACCATGCAAGTTCCGCATCATTACACCATCCGGGAAAAAAAAAAAAAACAATTTCTCTTGCTATCTTCGGAATATAATAAGGAAGATATCAGCACTACTACTAATCAGAGTTCTTGCAAAATCGATGCGTTAAACCTGTCTTCATTTCTCTTTGATGACATCGGCCCTATTACATCATGGTCGTTTCCGTTTCCAATTTGTATTCAGAGTCTCGGTGTCCTTAAAATTCAGGAAAAACTAAAAAAAGACTTGCTGGGGTGAATCGAACGATATGCATATGCTTTCTTTATGGTTGATTTGGCAGCAACATCAAAGTTAAAGTAATAATAATAAAGTATTGCCACAATATTGCAACTGGGGTTAGCCAATTCTTTGTCTTGGCCTTTTGGCCTTTTCATTTCCACTGAGGTTCCCGTGTATAATTATACAATTTATTCTTTGATATACAGAAGTCAAAAGAGGAGGCTGGAGCCAACCACCCAGCATCTTCCTTGGAGAGTGATGTTTCCGCAGTGAATGTCGATTGTGTGTGGCATCATTAGAGGGGTGTTCACGGTTCGGTTCGGTTTCAACCATAAAAACCAACCGAACCAAGTACCTCATATTTTTTAAATTTCAAACCGAACCGAACCGGATTCCAGTTCAAACTGAACTGGTTCGGTTCGGTTGAATCCGGTTTTGCAGCTAAAAAACCGGGAAACCTAATCATTAAATTAATGGGCTTTTTTTACTTTTTTTAATGGGCTTAAATTAAATTGGGCTGTTAAATTTTCTTGTTGGGCTAAATTTATAGGCTTTTTAATCAAAACTCTTTAAAATGTTATAATTTGATTAATTTTGTTATAAGCTTTCTAATGAAATTAAAATATTGAATTTTTTTTGAAATGTTTAATTGCTTATAGTAACAATAAATTTGATATGATTTATCTTACTATTTTTAATATACAAAGAAATATGATATGAAAATTCAAATCAATGCAATATGCAAGATGATGATTCACACTAAAAAAAGTTTACATTAGCAAATAGCAACTAGTAATAAATTATCATAAACATTCAGCATAAGTTGAAGAAAAAATCCGACACTAGCACTACAGCAGCATCCAAAACTTCCAGCAACAGCAAAAGCCAAAAGATCCAACAAGGATAATGCTATAAAAAAACACTAGCAAATTAGCAACATATTATAGTTTGACAATTAAAAAAATTAGGAATGCAAAATTTTAAAAGGAATTAATAAGGCAAAGTAAATTAATTACCCAAAACAATTATATTCCAAGATTGCACCAACATCATCAATATAACTTATAAATAATCAGTTGAGATTTTTAAACTTTCACCAAATTCTACAAAAACAAAAATTAAAATGTTAGATTAAGCATATATAAATAAATGATATTATAAAATAACTATATTTAAATTTATAAAAAAAATTACCTGACTCAATTATCTCAGAATTTTCACAATGGTAGGATCACAGCTTAAAGTTGTAAGGCTACAAATACCAGGTCCAACTTCCGCCTAGTGTCCAGAATTTCAAAAGGCCTATAAACCATGATCCGAGGTCCAGTTCCAAATCCCAACTCTGTCCGTGTCCAAAATCCTCCACACAGTGCCGGCTCTGCCACGAACATTTTGTATAAAATGATTGCTTGCATCTGACCACTAGTTCTACAACAAGTATCAGATGGTGACTTCAAATGTCTACCATGAAGTGATATTAACTGGGAAATACTGCTGCGCTTCAATGATGAATTCGGGGAGAAAGACGATTGACCACGAGATAAAAAACACAGGTCAATGACAAGAAACAAATAAATTCCAAAATACCAGCACAGTGAAATGAAACAAGCATTCTCGAAGCGCAGCAGTAATTCCCAGTTAATATCTTGCACTTGAAGACCGCAACAACCATCTTGCACTTGAATAAACTCATCTGTCAAGTTTTATTGCCTGTCCAACATCGAGAGTTGCGGCTAGAGTTATTGCCCTGTTAAAATCTTTGATACCTGGGGATGGGGCTGCCCGGCAGCTGAGATTTAGAAGTTGCTCGAAACAGCTGTGGCCTGTGGGTGTTATTTTTCAGTTTTTTTATTCTTGCTTGAAAATAAATTTCTGGGTCTGACATAAAAGAGTAATTGGTGTGATGTAGTCAAGCTGTTTGATGTTTGGTCTGTGAAGGGTTTTGATCGATGAAACTATACTGTCTGTTTATTTTCTTCGTTACCTTGGTGAGGACAGTTATCTTATGTTATATTAGAGCAAACGTGCACTAGTCTTTGTCAATTAAGCCTTGTCTCGTATTTTTGCATCAAGTCTTCATGAAATCTAAAGCAATTTATATGGAATAAAAGAAGTGCGTAACAGAAATTTACCTTTCAACAATCAACGGATGGAATTAAACAATGAAGCCTGTTTCTGGGAAAGATAAAGATATAATAGACTTAGAATAAATTTTCAAACCCATTAAATAAAGAATCAAAGATGAAGATGAAATTTACCTTGCTGTTGAAAGATGAAGATGGAGACGATTTCTGGAAAATAAACAATTTGGATTTTTGTTGAAAATGAAAAGGAAAATGAAGACGGCTTTGTAATTGCAAGAAAACTGAGATGAGAATATGTTAGTGTTAGGGTTAGAGAGGGAGGCCTAGGTTAACTTAACTATTTATAGTACCTTTTTTTTTTAATGGTTTAATGGGTCCGGTTCGGTTGGCTCGGTTTCTGGGTCAAAACCGAAACCGAACCGGACCTGTTAACATTTATGATTTTTTAAATCGGTTTAATCGGTTTTTACTTTCGGTTCGGTTTTTTCGGTTAATTTTTCTTCGATTTTCTCGGTTTTCTCGGTTAATCAGTTATTTTGAACACCCCTAGGCATCATTACGATCATATTCCTGAATTGGAATAGGCAGGAATGATGTAGGTGAAAAGAACAATAAACTCTTATTTTATGAATAGAAAAAAAGTTTTAAAAGATTTTTAAAATAAATGCTCAAATTATTATTTTTTATAATTGATTTCTAAAAATTCTCAAAAGTAGTTTTTCAAGAAAAATTTATTTTTAAAGTCAATTTAGGCTTTAATTAGAAAACAATTAAAGTCTAAGAGTCGAATAGTATAAATATTGCATAAATATTGAATTTTGATAGGCAATTAGAAACTTAATTGAAAAAATTGAAAACTAAGGATCATACTAGAAAAAACGTATGGATATAGGGACTGAAATTGACCAAATCAAGGGCCAATTTAAAGTAATTGGAAGTTTGTTAGTCATTTGAGGGTTAAAATACACAAATTTAAAACCAAGAATCAAAATAAAAAAGGCAGCCGCCTTAAGAGCTGATATTTAAGTCTAGCGGATGTTAAATTGCATGCAACTAAAAAGTTTTTGTTTCACTTAATATTCATGAAATATATTAATTAAGTATACAACAAATGTAATTTTGGTTTGTTTATATGGCTTCAATTTAATAAGATTAATTAAAGTCACAAACTTGTTTTGATTAAATGAATATGTAGAATAATAATAATTTTTAATTTGATAATTAGATAATATTTATATAATCACAATACATGATACATGTATTAACTTCAATGTTTTTGGATAAAACATAAAGTACCATGATAAATTATTATTTTTATCAATTAGTGTATGCATTAATAAATTAATAATATCTCAATTAATTTATTTTATATAATTCTAAAAGTATTAATTTGTAGAAATTTAACAAGAAAGGGAAACCGATGATGTTTCAAAAAATCCAAACAATTTAGAAGCAAGGCTTATATGTTGGATAATTGGTTAACCTTTTGGTTCTAATAATCTGATCTATTCTTTTTAGCCAAAGTGGTTGGTATCCGATACATGGTGCCTAGTAAGTTAATGTAATTAATATTTGCAAAAAGTCCATCTTTGATAACTTTGGAAACTCTCAATTGCTTAAGTAAATATTTTTTTAAAAGAGAGAACAATGTTATTTTAAAGAGAGATACTTTGAAAATATGTATACAGTAGAGAATAAAGATTGTGAACCCTTTATCTAGGTAGTTTAAAGGGTATTTAAAACCCTTAAATCTTGTTGTTTTGTTGAAGGGGTGGAGAGTCTTTTCCAATTGAAAATATTATTACTGAAAAATATTATTTTTATCAACTTCAATGTTGATATAAATAACTCTTATACAATATTAATACCAATAAAAATATCTCTTACACAACAATGTTGATAGGAATACAACAAACCCATAGAATACTTTCATACAATATTATTTTGTATAAACAACATTAATGTTGATAGGAATAACTTTTACACAATATTAATGTTGATAAAAATAAAATAAACTCTTAGAAAATTTTTATATACCTAAGAATGAGAGAGAGTAAAATATAAAATGTAGCTCTTTCTCGAGGCTAAGCTTATGAAGGCTAAGCTCTTCTTCTAAGCTGAGTTCATGACGCTGGGCTTTTTCTCCTAGGCTTAGCCTATAAGGGCTGGGTTTTTTTTTCCGAGGCTGAGTTTATGGGAGTTGAACCCACACACGTTGTTGCCTGAGAGCTGTGGGTTTTGAGGGCTTCAGATTTGAGGTCGTTAAATTTAGGTTTATCATAAACTTTTCTAAATCAAAAGCTATTAAACAATTCAATCAATATGCAAAAGTTACACCGAACAGACATTTGGTCATATGCTTTAACTAAAAGTGTGTATTACAAAAGGACACTTGAATTGCAACACCCTGCAGGAAGACAAAGTTAGCCATATCAGTATCCAAACCATTCTGCAAATTCCGCAACATTACTCCATCAGGAAAAAAAAATCAGACTATCTTGCTATCTTCAGAATAATAAGGAAGATATCAAAACTACTACTAATAAGAGTTCTTGCAAAATCGATGCATAAACCTGTCTTCATTTCTCTTTGATGACATCAGCCCTATTAACTAATGTTCGTTTCCGTTTCCAATTTGGATTAAGAGTCTTAGTGGACTTAAAATTCATTAAAAACTAAAAAAAGACTTGCTGGGGTGAATCAAACAACATGCTTGGCTTAGGATTGGTTGGGCAGCAACATCAAAGTTAAAGTAGTTAACCAATTCTTTGTCCTGGCCTATTGGCCCTTTCATTTCCATTGAGAATCCCATATAATTATGCAATTTATTCTTTGACGTTGCCACCATATCTAGTCAAAGACAGCCAACCTGTCTTCATTTCTCTTTGATGACATCGGCCCTATTACATCATGGTCGTTTCCGTTTCCAATTTGGATTAAGAGTCTCGGTGTCCTTAAAATTCAGGAAAAAACTAAAAAAAGACTTGCTGCGAACGATATGCATCTGCTTTCTTTATGCTTGATTTGGCAGCAACGTCAAAGTTGAAGTAATATTAATAAAGTATTGCCACAATATTGCAACTGGGGTTAGCCAATTCTTTGTCTTGGCCTCTTGGCCTTCTCATATGAGGTTCCCGTGTATAATTATACAATTTATTCTTTGATATACAGAGGTCAAAAGAGGAGGCTGGAGCCAACCACCCAGCATCTTCCTTGGAGAGAGTGATGTTTCTGTAGTGAATGTCGCTTGTGTGTGGCATCATAGCAATTATATTTCTAGACTGAAATCGTCATGAATGATGCAGGTGGAAATGACAAGAAACTCTTTCTTTATCGGTAGAAAAAAAAGGGAGCCATCGTCTAGTAATTTGGTTAATAGAAACCTAAATAGTTTTAGAGTTTGGGGAGAGAAATGATTGTGTAAAAATAAAGATATTAGCACCCTGAATACATGAGGTAAATTGCATTGTTTATTTATTTGATATAAAATAAAAAAATATTGGGTTTTCTAATTATTGGTATGTTTAAGGTTGAAGAAAAATATTGAGTTTTCTAATTTTCAAAATTTATACCGAATAGACTTTTGGTCATATGCTTTCACTAAAAGCGTGCGCATTAGCAAAGAACACTTAAACTGCCAGCGCTATAGAAGACAAAGATGGCCATATCTATCCTACCATGCAAGTTCCGCATCATTACACCATCAGGAAAAAAAACAATTTCTCTTTCTATCTTCGGAATATAATAAGGAAGATATCAGCACTACTACTAACAGAGTTCTTGCAAAATCGATGCGTTAAACCTGTCTTCATTTCTCTTTGATGACATCGGCCCTATTACATCATGGTCGTTTCCGTTTCCAATTTGGATTCAAACTCTCGGTGTCCTTAAAATTCAGGAAAAACTAAAAAAAGACTTGCTGGGGTGAATCGAACGATACGCATATGCTTTATTTATGATTGATTTGGCAACAACATCAGAGTTGAAGTAATATTAATAAAGTATTGCCACAATATTGCAACTGGGGTTAGCCAATTCTTTGTCTTGGCCTTTTGGCCTTTTCATTTCCAATGAGGTTCCCGTATAATTAATAATTATACAATTTATTCTTTGATATACACCGGTCAAAAGAGGAGGCTGGAGCCAACCACCCAGCATCTTCCTTGGAGAGTGATGTTTCTCTAGTGAATGTCGCTTGTGTGTGGCATCGTAGTGATTCTATTCCTGGACTGGAATCGTCAGGAATAATATTGTAGATGGAAATGACAAGAAACTCTTTCTTTATCAGTAGAAAAAAAAGAGAGCTGTCATCTCATAATTTGATTAATAGAAATCCTAACTAGTTTAAGACTTTAGGTAAGAGAAATGATTGCGTAGAGAAAAAGATATTAGTATCTTGAATACTTGAGTAAGTTGCATTGTTTATTTATTTGATATAAAATAAAAAAATATTGTGTTTTCTAATTCTTGGTATGTTTAAGGTTAAAGAAAAATACTCCCTAATAAGAAGGTTTTTATCTTATCAGGTTAAAAACCTAACCGTTCGAATAATATAAAAATAAAACTAAATTGTTTTTTTTATTTAATTAGAAAAATGTCTAACGTATAATTCATAATTCCATATATTAAAAAAAAATATTTTGGTATTTTTAAAATGCATGCCAAAATTCTTTGAAATTTTACAAACTTCTTGTAAAATCCATTACAAAAGTATTTTAGATTTTTAAAATAAATGCTCAAATTATTATTTTTTATAATTGATTTTTAAAATTCTCAACAGTAGTTCTTCAAGAAAAAATATTTTTAAAGTCAATTTAGGCTTTAATTAGGAAAAAAAATAAAGTTTGAAGGTCGATTAACACTTTTTAGGATTTAATTTGATAAAATCAGTGGCTTAATTACATAAATATTAAAGTTTGAAAAGCAATTAGAAACTTAATTGAAGAAATTCAAAATCAGGGATCAAACTAGAAAAGACATATGAATATAGGGACTGAAATTGACTAAATCAATGGCCAATTTGAAGTAATTGGAAGTTTGTTAGTCAATTAAGGATCAAAATGTATAAATTTAAAATCAAGAATAAATAAATAAAAACAATCAACTTAAAGGCTGATATTTAAGTCTGATGGGTGTTAAATTGAATGTAATTAAAAAGCTTTTGTTTCACTTAATGTTCGAGAAATATATTAATTAAGTATACAACGAATGTAATTTTGGTTTGTTTATATGGCTTCAATTTAATAAGACTCTGAGTTTTGAGGCTTCGGGAGGATGTTAAATTTAGGTTTTTATATCATAAACTTTTCTAAATCAAAAGCTATTAAACAACTCAATCAATATGCAAAAGTTATACCGAACAGACATTTGGTCATATGCTTTAACTAAAAGTGTGTACTACAAAAGGACACTTGAATTGCAACACCCTGCAGGAAGACAAAGTTAGCCATATCAGTATCCAAACCATTCTGTGAATTCCGCATCATTACTCCATCAGGAAAAAAAAAAATCAGACTATCTTGCTATCTTCAGAATAATAAGGAAGATATCAAAACTACTACTAATCAGAGTTCTTGCAAAATCGATGCATTAAACCTGTCTTCGTTTCTCTTTGATGACATCAACCCTATTAACTCATGTTCGTTTCCGTTTCCAATTTGAATTAAGAGTCTTAGTCCACTTAAAATTCAGTGAAAACTAAAAAAAGACTTGCTGGGGTGAATCAAACAACATGCTTGGCTTAGGATTGGTTGGGCAGCAACATCAAAGTTAAAGTAGTTTTAATTTAGTATTTCCAAATTGTTTGTCCTGGCCTACTGGCCCTTTCATTTCCATTGAGAATCCCATATAATTATGCAATTTATTCTTTGATATACAGAGAGGTCAAAAGTGGAGGCTGGATCGAGCCAACCACCCAGCGTCTTCCATGGACAGTGATGTTACACCTTGGCTTTATGATGATTAAAATAAGTAAAGTGTCGAAGGACAAATATATTAGGTTTGTTGAAAGACAAATAAAGATACTCCAACAAATCCTAAGGATAAATTCCATTAACTACTGAGGCGGGCAATATTTATCGTGTCGGCTAACTTGATCGCCAAGTCTTCAAGTCCTCGATAAAAAAATTCTGATAAGAAAGAAAAAAAAAAATTCACTAGCTTATAAATATGGAAATACTTTCAATATTTTGATAGAAGCCAAGACACCAGGTTGATAACTAGAAAAATGTGGACTGAGCTAAGCGCCACCATATCTAGTCTAGCGGTTGCTTTCTTCATGTTTGAAAAATATTTTAACTATTTTCCTTATACAATTCGTGGGTATGTTGAAAGAAATTTTCGGAAGGTGGTTAATTTTGTGAACCCTTATGTCGAAATTTCTTTCCATGAATTCACAAGTGAACGCCTCAAGCGTAGCGATGCCTTCTTTGCCATTCAAAACTATATCAGCACCAGCTGTACCGAGAATGCTAGGAGACTCAAGGCTGATGTTGTCAAAGACAGCCAATCTGTAGTCCTCACCATGGATGCTAATGAAGAAGTTACCGATGTTTTCAACGGGGTCAAGGTCTGGTGGGCATCAGGCAAAACTCCCCCCCAATCAAAATCCATTTCTTTGTATCCTGGCTCTGAAGAAAAGAGGTATTACAAGCTCACTTTCCATAAACATTATAGGGAAATCATCACCAAGTCTTATGTAGAACATGTTCTGAAAAAAGGAAAGGAAATTGAAGTGAAGAACAGACAGAGGATGCTTTACACAAACAATCCTAGCAAGGACTGGCACGGGTGGAAGTCTACCAAGTGGGGCAATATAGTGTTTGAGCATCCTTCTACATTCGATACTTTGGCAATGGACACAGCGAAGAAAGAAGAGATCAAGAAGGACCTAATCAAGTTCAGCAAAGGGAAAGACTATTACGCAAAAATCGGGAAGGCCTGGAAGCGTGGTTATCTCCTTTATGGTCCTCCCGGAACTGGAAAATCATCTATGATTGCTGCCATGGCTAATTTATTGGATTATGATGTTTATGATTTGGAGTTGACAACTATAAAGGACAACAGCGAGCTGCGGATGCTACTCATCGAAACGAAAGGAAAGTCTATTATTGTGATTGAGGATATTGATTGCTCGCTTGATCTTACAGGTCAGAGAAAGAAAAGGAAGGAGAAAGATGATGATGAAGCAGACAAAGAGAAGGATCCGATTTCTAAGATGAAAAAGGAGGCAGAAGTAGAAAGCGGCAGTAAGGTTACTTTATCAGGGCTTTTGAACGTTATTGATGGAATTTGGTCTGCTTGTGGTGGAGAAAGGATTATTATATTCACTACCAATTACGTGGACAAACTCGATCCTGCTTTGATTAGGAGGGGGAGGATGGATAAGCATATAGTAATGTCATATTGCTGCTTTGAAGCATTCAAGGTGCTAGCCAGGAATTATTTGGATATTGAATCGCATGAATTATTTGGGAAAATCGAAGAGTTGTTTGTCGACACAAAGATGTCCCCAGCTGATGTTGCTGATAATTTGATGCCAAAATCTGACGAACAAGATGAGGAGACTTGTTTGAAGAGATTGGTTGAAGCTCTTGAAGCTTCAAAGGAGGAAGCTAGAAAGAAATCAGAAGAAGAAGCAGTGCTGAAGACCACGGATGGAGTAGTCACTGAAGGTTAGGACAGAATGGAACCATTTGGGATATGAAGCAGCTTGGTTGGATCACAGCGTTGTTGCAGTTAAAGGGTATTTTATGGTGTTTTCTGTTAATTAGTATTGTATAGTATGGTTTCGTAGTCCAGGAGATTTGTTCCAGTACATATGAATGTCATTTCTTTCTCTTGTAAATCTGTAGACTGTACATAAGAAGTGGAATTGGGTGTATTATTAATTTTATAATATGATATTGCAATAAACTCATCTAGTTAGCAGAGTGGTCTCCTTTCGCTGCATCCTTGTTTCTTGTACCTTGTATTTCTATTGTTTTCAGCTCCGTGTCAATGCTCATCCACTGATTTGTGGCAATAGTTGGCCAGCATAGCCTTCTTTACTTGTTTTGCACTGATCAGATTGTGATGATTTATTTATTTATTTATGCAGACTTTGTCTTCAGCAGCCCACGCCTCCTTCCACAGTAGTCGCCGCCTGCAACAGCTGCAAAGAAACCAAAATCATCTGCCACAGAAGACTCAGCTACGGAGACTCTTGAGGCAAAATTAATTAAACCTGCCACGCTATCTGCCATTTCAGGTCCCTATGATATTTTCATCCATTCTACAGCTTCATACCTAAAACAGATCGTTGTGGGGCAATAGTTGTCGGAATTGCTTTTTGACACGGTGATAGGGTATATTTGAGGTTAAATTTCGCACTAATATTTTCTCAACATAAGTATTTTAATATGGAATATTAATATATTTAAAATTTACTGAGAAAATAAAAAATTAATTTAATAGAACTAGCAGTTGAAGAAATTTACACCTTGATAAATACTGCAACATTTCAAGGTGGTATTGTTAAAATTCAAGAAGTTACTTTGTGCTGACACATTTGCTTGTACCAAGTGAGGGCAATTTAGCCTCAAAGAAGGATAGAATATACAATCATTGACTGTGAAACGTTTCTATTTCCTTCAAGCATCCAAAATTTAGCAAGCAAATACTCCACTTACATTGTTTTAAATTTCAATACTTATTTTATCTGATACAATTTACTGAAATGATATTTTATTTTTATTATTATTTTTTTCACCCTTCAAATATATTTTATTTTATTATTTTATCAATTAATATTAGGTGTTGTCAATGCTTGACATATCCTTATCTGGCTGCATTTGATCCGTTATTGTTGTTATGTCAAAT
This sequence comes from Populus alba x Populus glandulosa, assembly GCA_033617975.1. NCBI lineage: Eukaryota > Viridiplantae > Streptophyta > Magnoliopsida > Malpighiales > Salicaceae > Populus > Populus alba x Populus glandulosa. The sequence goes on from CM066146.1 coordinate 657,243, forward strand.
TAAAATTAATCTGAATAGCAACAAACTATTTAAAGGATTGTAATTGTTCAAGAGTTGATTACGTATAGATAGTAACTAGCTAGATACTATAATGTGAAGTGTATATACATACCTAAAAATAAAAGTGTGTTTTGTAAACTTGCTTTGACTAAATTATCTACTAACAAAATTCAAATTATAGATAATTTAAAATAACAATCCAATCATCTGTTTATATTCACATAGGCAGAGCATGAATGTTAATAAATCATGCAGCCTTTACGTATCCATCTCCCATTTTAGTACTCCTAGACGAATATATATAGAAAATTAACTAATAAAGAAGCAGAGCTAGAAGTACCGTTATTCTACACAGGAACGGAAATAAATAAAAATGAAATGTTCATGGGCATGAGCATGCAGCTGCACTTCAACATCCCTTCTGTAAGCAGTGAAGTCAAGAGTAAAACTGGAAGTCCCTGGCTTGTAGTATTATCTGCCTTAATGCTCCAATGGGGGCTAATACCATCAATACAACGCCAAGGATAATGCATATCTGTAGATAATGAGAAGAAATTAAGACCACGACTATATTGCTAATTAGGAAAAAAAATTACAAAGAGGCTGTATATACCCAATTTGCGAGCCATGACAAGCTGAATTTCTTTGGTTTATAAATAGCAAGCCACATGACGCAGGGGAGCTGCAAAGAGATTGCAAACAATTGCGGCATTTTGAGCTTTGCATGTTGTTATTGAAGCAAGAAAGATAAGCAAAGATATGTATAACACGGTGCCTTACATAATATGAGGTGGGAGCAAAGGCAAATCCTCCAGAGAAACTTAGAAGCCCACCAAAAAATGGGAATGTCATTGCGACGAACATGGTCAATCCTGCATCAAAATAACACGAAATTAAGTTAATTAAACCAAAATCATCTCCCTTTGTTAAAAGAACACTCCTTTTACTACAAAAATGATCAGTAATCAATGGAAGTTTTTATGGAGATTTTTCCTCACCAACATATAGAATTCGTGTTATGAAGCGAAGCGGCTGACCCGGTTGGAAATTCATTTTCAAGACTAGGAATGCTTCCATAATATCAAACACTGGCATTGCAAAAACCTATATTACGCAAAACAATGGCTCATTATTAATGCAGCTAACCTTAAGATCAATGAATCAATGCAAATTTAAGAATAATAATCCAACCGTCATCAACTCATCGCTAAGATTGCGTTCAGTTAATGTGTATTGAAAGAGAATGGATAAGCAAACTTGTTTCGTTAGAGAAACAAAAACATGCAATAAATCAATCTTGGGAATAATTTTGGAATGAATTTAATTATGAGATGCAGCCTCACTGTTTAATCTCAAAAAAAGAAAAGGAAAAGGAGTAAGATTGTTTAAGCATACCTGATAACTTCCAATGACATGAATGACAACAAACAAATTAGCAACGGCAACAAGCCAACGAGGCTTCTCTAGTGATAAGAGAATGTTGTCCTCAACTTTGTTTCCAAACACCCATTAACTCATGAAACTAACAGGTAAGTAACACAAAGCGACAACAAGATAAGCAACAACCACTCCTTTCCACATTGGTTTCTTGGGAGGCTTTCCTGGTGTGGAAGGGATTGTTGCCTGGATCTCCAACGCCACACTGTGCCCTGCGAAGGCAAAAGCTATATCTCCTAGAGCACTGAAGGCAAAAGCTTCCACCATTAGTTGCTGGGGTACCACTCACCTGTTAGGTGTGTTGCCATTGAATGTGCCTAACCTTGACTTTGACCATCCACCTTTGTTGAAGAAGATGGCAGCCACCATTGACTCCCATGTGTAGCCTTCTCAATTGTCAAAATTCAGCAGCCATTATTGATGAAAAGGAGCTGGAGTTGGTGCTAGCATTTGCCTATAAAAGAGGCATGTTTTGAGAGCTAAGATGTGAGAGAACATGAGAATGAAGTGAAGAGAAAGAGGAGAGAAAGAGCTGCTGCCATGGGCAGCAGCCCTGCTGCCATTGCAGCAGTGAGTGATGGGAGTTGAGTGATTATATACTCCTCCATGTATTTATTGTAATTCTTTCTCTATCTCTAAATGAAATAACTCTCTCCCGTGGATGTAGGCGATTTTGCCGAACCACGTAAAATATTGTGTCTGTGTGTGCTTCTCCTCCGACGAGCAATAATCAGTTCATCACCGGTCACCCGGAATTTCCCAACAATTGGTATCAGAGCATAAGGTTTAAGTGGTGTTTGATTTTTGCTCAAAAATGAAAGTTGTCAAAATTGTGTTTTGACCATCCCACTGTGTAGAGGAGGAAGAGACGAAGCCACTGGTGAAAACCGCGTCAAAATCGGACGTCGGACATGGCCGCACTCTCCATCACTCTCCGGCAAGGCCTCTGCCCACGTGCACAGACGCGCCCCACGCGTCTTCTTCACCCGGATGAGTTGACCCGACTCATGTGAACAGTAGTCGTGAACAGTACGCATCATGAACAGTGTCATGCAGATGATGACATCACCCTGATGTAACGATGACATCAGCATTGAATTGACCAAGTCAACATACATGTCAGCATTGTGGGACCCACCTGCCACGTCATCGTCGCGAGCCGAGCCGAGCATAGCCAGTTGAGCCGAGCCGAGCCGCGAGCTGAGGGATTGGATTCTGTGCAGCAGAGTCTACGTGCAACCGGATTTGAGATTGAATCTGAGCCGTTGATCAGGCCAGAATAGTTTTGATCAATCTTAGCCGTCTGATGTGCGATTTGGACGATTCAAGACATGTTGCCAGCTAATTTGATCGTTCCGGATGCAATGGTACGGTCCGATCATTGAGATTCGAGACCGAAAATGGAAGGATTATCCATACGGTACTATTTTCGTATATATTGCAGTTTATAATGAAATGGTTAAAGACTAGCAGGATGACGGCACAAGGGGAACAGTTGGGTTCCGTATGATCAAGGATCTGATGGAGTGGTGATTTCTCCAAAGAAATTAGATTCGGTGACTGTGATTTCTCAAGGGGAGAATTGATGAAGACCCTGATAATGGAAGAGAAATACAACAAGGGGATAAAGATTGGCACCCTATTTTGACTTGGCCAGGTGTTGTGACAGGATGAGCTGCTGTCAAACATAAGCAAGGAATAGGGAGAAATCTGGAGAACAGAAACTGCACGAGAGCACACGGAGATTGTGCAAGAGTACCCGAGGATCCAACGAGGTACTGTAATGAGACAACAGGTGCAAGGAGAAGAAGAGTTCCCAGATGAAGCTCAGAGCAGAGACTGTGTACAACATGAAGTCTCTTATGCTCTTGATAAAGGCAACAAGCGATGACCTTTCCAATGCATGCAAGGATGGAAAGAGAGCTGTTGCAAAGGCACCTAATTGAGGGGGTGCAAACGCCTGTGATAAAGGCGACCGCCTATGATGAAAGGCGAAGCCACCAAAGAGAGTTGGTGTAGGTGGAGCTGTCAAGCAGAAAGGCATAGAAGCTCCAAACATAGAAATCAAGGTGGAGGATTGCGAGGAGTATACTGCAATTTTCTCTTTCTATGTAGTCAGTGGCAGTAATCTCTCCCAAGTCCACATGGTGGTAGAGAATCTTGAAGCCACTTGAGTCATCCCGATGAAGGAGGATGAGACCGCTCCACGACGAGCGGAGACACCTCGGATGGAAGGTGTGAGGAGCATGATATGAGCCCAGATTTCAGACCGCCGCATGAAGACGAGCGGAGACACCTAAGGAGAAGGTGTGTGGGCCACGATATGAGCCCAGTTCAGAACGCCCCAGAGCTAATGTGATGGCTAGATATGAGTGGACAGGTGGATAGCCAATGAAGTGGCTATGATGAGTATGAACAAATGCAAGATTGACTTTCATGGATATTGCCCCCATGCTAAAGATCAATGAGCTAGAAGACATTTGCCTTGGACAATAAGTGTGTGACTTGTGGAGCATTAAGACGCGGCTGCTATGAAGGAGCAGAGGGCATGCGCAGGTTCCGGGAACGAGTTGACTCTTGTCAAGGTGGTGAGCTCGGAGATGGCATTGTAATACTCAGAGTATGAAGACATACATGGATCAACCTTTAATGGGCTGCCCCCATGGTTAAAGGTGGAGAGCTACCTGGACTCTTACGACTAAGAGCGAGAGACTCATGGAGAAGTAAGGCGTGGTTCCTAAGGTGGAACAGAGGGCAGGCGCAACTCCTGGATGAGTAGACTCTTGGAAGAGTGGTGGGCTTGTGATCATATTGAGATACTCAGATAATGACTGTCGCACTTGGGAATATTCGTTTGAGGGGGTGTTGTAAGCCTTGGTGTGAGGCTTGATAAATCATTCCGGACCGAGCATGGTTGATACGCTCGAAGGGGAATGTTCCCAGAGACAAGCGTTAACACTCTTCAGATGTGATGTGTGAAACCATCTGGTTGAAGTGATCCTTTAGAGTGAGCAAAGGGGTGTTTGGTTGACTCTGGTGATTGAAAGGTTTGGCGAGTACCTGTAAACTTGGCCGGAGATGCTCTCGGAATGGTAAGCTTGGAAGAGCTACAGGATGCAAGATTGTGCTGAAGAAGCAAGAGGACAATTGCCCATATAAATGTCAAAGGGGGTGATTGTTAGGTGTGTTGCCATTGAATGTGCCTAACAATGACTTTGACCATCCACCTTTGTTGAAGAAGATGGCAGCCACCATTGACTCCCATGTGTAGCCTTCTCAATTGTCAAAATTCAGCAGCCATTATTGATGAAAAGGAGCTGGAGTTGGTGCTAGCATTTGCCTATAAAAGAGGCATGTTTTGAGAGCTAAGATGTGAGAGAACATGAGAATGAAGTGAAGAGAAAGAGGAGAGAAAGAGCTGCTGCCATGGGCAGCAGTGAGTGATGGGAGTTGAGTGATTATATCCTCCTCCATGTATTTATTGTAATTCTTTCTCTATCTCTAAATGAAATAACTCTCTCCCATGGATGTAGGCGATTTTGCCGAACCACGTAAAATATTGTGTCTGTGTGTGCTTCTCCTCCGACGAGCAATAATCAGTTCATCACCGGTCACCCGGAATTTCCACATTGGTAAGTAACACAAAGCGACAACAAGATAAGCAACAACCACTCCTTTCCACATTGGTTTCTTGGGAGGCTTTCCTGGTGTGGAAGGGATTGTTGCCTGGATCTCCAACGCCACACTGTGCCCTGCGAAGGCAAAAGCTATATCTCCTAGAGCACTGAAGGCAAAAGCTTCCACCATTAGTTGCTGGGGTACCACTCACCAAATACATGCTGCCCTAACTCGTGATACCTATCAAATCTCTTTCCAGGCACCATTTCATGCATCTCCACCATTTGCCATAGTGTATATAGAGTGATAACCCATGACAGGATCAATACAGCAGCACCGGGACCCCTAAAACAAAATCAAGAACATGATTTAGCCATTAATTGAGATCACATTAAGTAAACAATGGTTAATTATAAATTCCAGCCTCTAGACCTCGACAATTTGACTTAGAAAATAATGATCCTTTAGCCATTGTTTTGGCTACAGAATACTTACTTACCATCCAAGTTGAGACATAGCATAAGGGAGGCCCAGGACCCCAACACCAACCATGGCTGTAACATTGTGAAAGGCAGAATACCACCACTTTGCATTTTTAAACTTGGTGATGGGAAGCAAGCCATTCAGGTCTTTCTTCGCGTTGTAAGGGCTTGACATATCTTTTACCGGCCGGCTGTATTTGATCCATTTTTATTATTTTATGAAATTAAGGTTAATTTGTATAGCAACAAAAATTATTTAAGAGTTTGTAACTGTTCAAGAGTTCAAGAATTGATTATAGATTTGGATAGCAATTAGCTAAATTTTATATTGTGAAGTGTACATATGTATCTAGAAATAAAAGTTTGTTTTTTTAAAAAATCAAATTTATTTTAACTAAGTTATTCACTAAAAAAATTTAAAATATAGATAATGTTCAAAAGTAATTTACTTTTATATATATATATATATATATATATATATATATATATATATTATAGAATTTCTTTTTTATATATCTGCCTATAAAATCTTCCTGGGAGTTTCTAACAAAGTTTGATATCTTCAGAATAATATGGAAGATATCAGAACTCCTCCTAATTGGAGTTCTCGCAAAATTGACGCATTAACATTGTCTTCATTGCTCTTTGATGACATCCACCCTGTTACGTCATGGTTTCAGTTTCCAATTTGAATTTAGAGTTGTGGTGCACTTCAAATTCAGAAAATACGAAAAAAAGACTTGCTGTGGGGAAACAAAAAAGATATGCTTGCCTTAGGATTGGTTGGGCAGCACCATCAATGTTAAAGTAACGTTAATTTAGTATTCCCAAATTGCAAGTGGGATGATCCAATTCTTTGTCCTGGCCTATTGGCACTCTCGTTTCCGGTGAGAATCCCATATAATTATGCTAATTATGTTGCCTAAAATTATTAGAAGACTAATTAAACTTATGGATTGTTTAGTTTATGGTAATATGAGTATTTTAATTAAATTATATATCCAAGTAAGAACTAGAGAGTATAAAAGCATGCAAAACATATATATTCATGGCAAACATGTAGTAAAAAACTAAAAAAGACAAAGCACATATATTCAAAGAAACATAAGATATAATTAAAAACACAATCTTAGCATGCATGTTAATATATTTTAATAATATAAAAAAGAGATAATTACTTGTTGAAACTCATTCTTATAAATTTAACAAACCTCATATACCAACCTAAAATCATGTTGGAAAAAAAAAAAGCCTTTTATAGCCCAAAAATAAACTTAAGCCTAGTCCTGGTTGTGGATGCATGTTTAAGCTCAAAATTTATTTTTCTTATTACCTTTCTTTTAAAAAAGTTTGACTGTATTTTGGATTTCAGTTATCAAACTCGACCAAGAAACCGGGTCTGGAGTCAACTAGAGAAAATTTAAAAATATATTTGAGATTTTAACATATCACATGAAAAGTTAAAGAAATAATTCATGTGAATATAGGTTATACATGTTGTAAATAATGAAGTTTAAAATATTATTTTAAAAAAAATAATTTATTTCATATTAGAAAGATATTATCTTCTCATTTAAGTTGAAATATATTTAAACTAAAAAGGTTTTTCGTTCTATATTAAAAAAAACAATTTTTTTTTTATAAACATGTAATGTATATATTAATGAATTTTCAATCCTATGTGAAAAAAATAAAAGCTTTTTCTAATATTTATATAATGAATTTTAAAAATCAATTTGAACTTTTTGAAGACACTAAGGTGCAAATTGAGGTATTAAAGATTGCACTACTCTAGAAGAGTACAATTTATGATGGATGGCTTTGTGTCCTGGTAAACATTAATATCTTTTAAAAATTTAAGAATCAAAATGAATCTTTGCAAAAGAATTTAGGATGAAGTTTAACTTTTTTATATATTAAGAAATAGAAACGTGAGAAAAATAAAGTTTAGAATCTTAATGTAAGTAACTAAAACTCCAAAGACCAAATATATAAAAATTAAAAAAATATAAATCAAATCCAAATGGTGAACAGTAACACCCATCTCTAGTAATAATTTTAAGTAGTGAAATAAAAATCGAATCAACACTAAAGCCCAATAACGCGAAAGTATGTTGTGAAGGCCACTGTCAGTACAAACAATTCAATAGGGCTTATAGTCCACAAAATGTTAAAAGCAAACAAAGAAGTCCAAAACTGATACCCAAACTTGTTCTTTGTGACGATCCTCCATTCTCCGCTGCTCTGCTCCACCCTACTGTTAGGGATTGAGCGTTTTGTTTTGACAAACATGCTTGCACATAGGCAGATTTGGAGGTGGGTAGCCCTTGAAGAACTTCGATCACGAGAGCTTGGATCAGATCATTAGGACAGAAACTGGACTGTTCTGATAAAGATGATGATGGTGTTTCTATCTTTGTTATTATGTTGGAGCAGAATGATGATGGTTTATTTTATTAAAAAAATACATTAATTTTATTAATATTAAATCACTACAAAGAAACTTACTCTTTTGACATTGTTCCATAAAATATAAAAAACTTTCATAGTTTTAGTGAATCATTGCTTTTCATTCTCATAGGCAAAAAAACAAAAAAACAAAATAGTGTTTGCTTTTCACTCCCTGGCAAACTGCTAATGCCTAATTGCCTTTTTATACTGCTAGCCATGGAAGCAATGACGCTCCTTAAGCCTTTTGCAGCTTTCCCATTATCAGAACTTAAATCACTGCTCTATCAAATTTATACTCCTTTATTTATGAAGTTAACAAACTGCTAATGCTCAATATTGCCTATATGAACTTGGTGTGTTTGGTTCTCAAATCCTGTATATGTTCCCTCCCTTAACCCCTTTGCCGCTTTGCTATTATCAGAATTTAAATCACTGCTCTCTCAATATTTAATTCATAATTTAAGAAGTTAACAAACCCCATTTGTATAATTCTGTTGAACTTGAAACTTTACTGAATCAAAAGCTTATAAACAACATAATCAATATGCAAAAGTTATACCGAACAGACTTTAATTTGGTCTTATGCTTTCACTAAAAGAATGTGCATTGGAGAAGAAAACTTAAATCGATATCATCCTGAAAGACAAGATAGCCATATCAGTAACCAAACCCTTCTGCAAGTTCCGCATCATTACACCTTCAGGAAAAAAAAATCAGTCTCTCATGCCATCTTCAGAATACCAAGGAAAAAACCAGAACTACTCCTAATTCGAGTTCTTGCAAAATTGATGCATTAAACTTGTCTTCATTTGTCTTTGATGACATTGGCCCTGTTACGTCATGGTCGTTTCCGTTTCCAATTGGGATTCATAGTGGACTTCAAATTCGGGAAAACCTAAAAAAACAAAAAGCTGCTTGTGGTGAAACAAAAGATATGCTTGCCTTAGGATTGGTTAGGCAGCAACATCAAAGTTAAAGTAATGTTAATTAAGTATTGCCAAATTGCAGCTGGAGTTAGCCAATTCTTCTCATTCGTCCTCGCCTATTGGTCCTCTCATTGCCGGTGAGAATCCCATATAATTATACATATTATTGTTTGATATAATGAGTTCAAAAGTGGAGGCTGGAGCCAAACACCCAACATCTTCCTTGGAGAGTGATGTTAATAAAATAAGTGGTGAGTGAGTTTCCAGGTAATTCATGACAAGCTAATATTTCCAAGTCTTGTTCCTCACTCTTCTCTTTACGTTGGAATGGTCTTGTTCCTCCAAAGGTTAAAGCCTTCATGCTCTTACTGCATGATAATATCTACAATAGAGACGTGTTGATTAATAGAAACTTGCTTGTTCATAGGAATGCTTCTTGTTGTTTTTGTGATGCTCATTTGAAGACTTCAAATTATCTTTTCTTAAATTGTAGGAATCTAGCAAATTTTGGGGTAAATTTGTGGAATGGTTAGGTTTTCAATTGTGCGTGTCATATACCATTGATCAAGCTTTGTTTCAATGAAAGTTTTTGTTCATAAAGAAATTTTAAAGTCGGGCAATCTTTATGTTTGTTTATGATATTTGCTGGGAAATCTAGTTGTGTCAAAATAATTTTATATTTCAGAATAAACTCTTAGACTCGTTAATAAATTTCTCTAACTTGATCTAATTCCGCTTGTTATCATGGTTGAAGACTAACAACTCTCTAATTTCAATTATATAGGAATGGATTAGTTAAAGGTTTGGAGGATATTCTAATATGTTCCAATTAGATGATATTTACTTCTACTTTTTCATTTAATTTTTGTACTGAACTCTTTTTTCTAAGTGCCATTGTTGCTGTGACGCTAGCTTACATATTAATACATACTATCTCGATAATCATTAAAAAAATAATAATAATAAAGTAGTGAGTGAGTTAGTTGTGGTGTTGTACTCTACAAGTGTCCTTCTACAAATAAAAGTATGGACTATTTCTTTCCACTGTTGTTGCCTTAAATTCAACATCCTATTATCAGAATTTAAATCACTGCTCTCTCAAATCTGTAATTCATATATAATTTAAGAAGTTAACGAATCCCATCTGTAGAATTTTTTTGAACTTGAAACTTTTCATAATCAAGAGCTAATAAATAACTCAATCAATTTTCAAAATTTATACCGAATAGACTTGTGGTCATATGCTTTCACTAAAAGCGTGCGCATTAGAAAAGAACACTTAAACTGCTAGCGCCATAGAAGACAAAGATGGCCATATCAGTGTCCAACCATGCAAGTTCCGCATCATTACACCATCAGGAAAAAAAACAATTTCTCTTTCTATCTTCGGAATATAATAAGGAAGATATCAGCACTACTACTAACAGAGTTCTTGCAAAATCGATGCGTTAAACCTGCCTTCATTTCTCTTTGATGACATCGGCCCTATTACATCATGGTCGTTTCCGTTTCCAATTTGGATTCAAACTCTCGGTGTCCTTAAAATTCAGGAAAAACTAAAAAAAGACTTGCTGGGGTGAATCGAACGATACGCATATGCTTTATTTATGATTGATTTGGCAACAACATCAGAGTTGAAGTAATATTAATAAAGTATTGCCACAATATTGCAACTGGGGTTAGCCAATTCTTTGTCTTGGCCTTTTGGCCTTTTCATTTCCAATGAGGTTCCCGTGTATAATTATACAATTTATTCTTTGATATACAGAGGTCAAAAGAGGAGGCTGGAGCCAACCACCCAGCATCTTCCTTGGAGAGTGATGTTTCCGTGGTGGCTGTCGCTTGTGTGTGGCATCTTGTTTGTTGCATCATAGCGAATATATTTTTGGATTGGAATAGCCAGAAATGATGTAGGTGAAAAAAAAAGGAATCGTCATCTCGTATTTTGATTATTAGAAACCCTAACTAATCTCAGAGTTTGGGTAAGAAAACTGATTACGTAAAGAAAATTTATTAGCATCCTAATACGTTTACCTGAAGTAAGCTGCATTGTCTATTTGTTTGATATAAAATAAGAAAATATTGTGTTTTCTAATTATTGGTATGTTTAAGGTTGAAGAAAAATACTCCCCGATAAGGAGGTTCTTACCTTATCAGGTTAAAAACCTAACTGTTCGAATATCAATATAAAAATAAAACTAAATTGTTTTTTTTATTTAATTAGAAATATGTCTTACCATATAATTCATAATTCCATATATTAAAAAAAATTATTTTGGTATTTTTGAAATGCATGCCAAAATTCTTCGAAATTTTACAAACTTCTTGTAAAATCCATTGCAAAAGTATTTTAGATTTTTATAATAAATGCTCAAGTTATTATTTTTTATAATTGATTTTTTAAAATTCTCAAAAGTAGTTCTTCAAGAAAAATTATTTTTAAAGTCAATTTAGGCTTTAATTAGAAAAAAAAATAAAGTTTGAAGGTCGATTAACACTTTTTAGGATTTAATTTGATAAAAATAGTGGCTTAAATACATAAATATTGAAGTTGGAAAAGCAATTAGAAACTTAATTGAAGAAATTCAAAAACAAGGATCAAACTAGAAAAGACATATGAATATAGGGACTGAAATTGACCAAATCAATGGCCAATTTGAAGTAATTGGAAGTTTGTTAGTCAATTAAGGGTCAAAATGCACAATTTCAAAATCAAGAATAAATAAATAAATAAAAAACAATTAACTTAAAGGCTGATATTTGAGTCTGATGGGTGTTAAATTGAATGCAATTAAAAAGTTTTTGTGTTCACTTAATGTTCATGAAATATATTAATTAAGTATACAACAAATGTAATTTTGGTTTGATTATATGGCTTCAATTTAATAAGACTAACTACATTCATAAACTTGTTTTGATTAAATAAATATGTAGAATAATAATAATTTTTAATTTGATAATTAGATAATATTTATATAATCGCAACACATGATACATGTATTAACTTTAATGTTTTTGGATAAAAAATAAAGTACCATGATAAATAATTTTTTATCAATTAATGTATACATTAATAAATTAATAGTATCTCAATTAATTAATTTTTTGTAATTCTAAAAGTATTAATTTGTAGAAATTTAACAGGAAAGGGAAACCGATAATGTTCCAAAAAATCCAAGTAGTTTAAAAACAAGGCTTATATGTTGGATAACAGGTTAACCTCTTGGTTCTAGCAATCTGATCTATTTTTCTTGGCTAAAATGACTGGTATCCGGTGTCTGGTGCCTAGTAAGCTAATGTAGTTAGTACTTGCAAAAGGTTCATCTTTTATGGCTTTGAAAACTCTCAGATGCTTAAATAAATATTTTTTTAAAAAGAAAAGATAATGATATTTTAAAGAGAGATACTCTGAAAATATGTATCCAGTAGAAAATGAAGATTGTGAACCCTTTACCTGGGTAGTTTAAAGGGTATTTATAACCCTTAAATCTTGTTGTTTTGTTGAAGGGGTGGAGAGTCTTTTCCTTTTGAAAATATTACTACTGAAAAATATCATTTCTATCAACATTAATGTTGATAGAAATAACTATTACACAATATTAATACTAATAGAAATATCTTTTACATAACATTAATGTTGATGGGAATACAACAGACCCATAAAATACTTTCATATAATATTATTTTGTATAAACAATATTAATATTAATGAAAATAAAATAGATTTTTAGAAAAATTTTATACACCTAAGAGTATAGGGAGAGTAAAATTTAAAATGTATTTTTTTTTTAAGCTAAACTCATAAAAGCTAGCTCTTTTTATAGGTTGAGCCCATGATGCAGAGCTCTTTCCCGAGGCTTAGAGGCTTAGCTTACGAGGACTGAGGTTTTTCTCTAAACTGAATTCATGGTGGTTGATACTTTTCGAGGCTTCGGATTTGAGGCTTCGACACACGTTGTTGTGTGAGTTTTGAGGCTTCGGATTTGAGGATGTTAAATTTAGATTTATCATAAACTTTTCTAAATCAAAAGCTATTAAACAACTCAATCAATATGCAAAAGTTATACCGAACAGACATTTGGTCATATGCTTTAACTAAAAGTGTGTACTACAAAAGGACACTTGAATTGCAACACCCTGCAGGAAGACAAAGTTAGCCATATCAGTATCCAAAACTCCATCAGGAAAAAAAAAATCAGACTATCTTGCTATCTTCAGAATAATAAGAAAGATATCAAAACTACTACTAATCAGAGTTCTTGCAAAATCGATGCATTAAACCTGTCTTCGATTCTCTTTGATGAAATCAGCCCTATTAACTCATGTTCGTTTCCGTTTCCAATTTGGATTAAGAGTCTTCGTGGACTTAGAATTCAGTAAAAACTAAAAAAAGACTTGCTGGGGTGAATCAAACAACATGCTTGGCTTAGGATTGGTTGGGCAGCAACATCAAAGTTAAAGTAGTTAACCAATTCTTTGTCCTGGCCTATTGGCCCTTTCATTTCCATTGAGAATCCCATATAATTATGCAATTTATTCTTTGACGTTGCCACCATATCTAGTCAAAGACAGCCAACCTGTCTTCATTTCTCTTTGATGACATCGGCCCTATTACATCATGGTCGTTTCCGTTTCCAATTTGGATTAAGAGTCTCGGTGTCCTTAAAATTCAGGAAAAACTAAAAAAAGACTTGCTGCGAACGATATGCATCTGCTTTCTTTATGCTTGATTTGGCAGCAACGTCAAAGTTGAAGTAATATTAATAAAGTATTGCCACAATATTGCAACTGGGGTTAGCCAATTCTTTGTCTTGGCCTCTTGGCCTTCTCATATGAGGTTCCCGTGTATAATTATACAATTTATTCTTTGATATACAGAGGTCAAAAGAGGAGGCTGGAGCCAACCACCCAGCATCTTCCTTGGAGAGAGTGATGTTTCTGTAGTGAATGTCGCTTGTGTGTGGCATCATAGCAATTATATTTCTAGACTGAAATCGTCATGAATGATGCAGGTGGAAATGACAAGAAACTCTTTCTTTATCGGTAGAAAAAAAAGGGAGCCATCGTCTAGTAATTTGGTTAATAGAAACCTAAATAGTTTTAGAGTTTGGGGAGAGAAATGATTGTGTAAAAATAAAGATATTAGCACCCTGAATACATGAGGTAAATTGTATTGTTTATTTATTTGATATAAAATAAAAAAATATTGGGTTTTCTAATTATTGGTATGTTTAAGGTTGAAGAAAAATATTGAGTTTTCTAATTTTCAAAATTTATACCGAATAGACTTTTGGTCATATGCTTTCACTAAAAGCGTGCGCATTAGCAAAGAACACTTAAACTGCCAGCGCTATAGAAGACAAAGATGGCCATATCTATCCTACCATGCAAGTTCCGCATCATTACACCATCAGGAAAAAAAACAATTTCTCTTTCTATCTTCGGAATATAATAAGGAAGATATCAGCACTACTACTAACAGAGTTCTTGCAAAATCGATGCGTTAAACCTGTCTTCATTTCTCTTTGATGACATCGGCCCTATTACATCATGGTCGTTTCCGTTTCCAATTTGGATTCAAACTCTCGGTGTCCTTAAAATTCAGGAAAAACTAAAAAAAGACTTGCTGGGGTGAATCGAACGATACGCATATGCTTTATTTATGATTGATTTGGCAACAACATCAGAGTTGAAGTAATATTAATAAAGTATTGCCACAATATTGCAACTGGGGTTAGCCAATTCTTTGTCTTGGCCTTTTGGCCTTTTCATTTCCAATGAGGTTCCCGTATAATTAATAATTATACAATTTATTCTTTGATATACACCGGTCAAAAGAGGAGGCTGGAGCCAACCACCCAGCATCTTCCTTGGAGAGTGATGTTTCTCTAGTGAATGTCGCTTGTGTGTGGCATCGTAGTGATTCTATTCCTGGACTGGAATCGTCAGGAATAATATTGTAGATGGAAATGACAAGAAACTCTTTCTTTATCAGTAGAAAAAAAAGAGAGCTGTCATCTCATAATTTGATTAATAGAAATCCTAACTAGTTTAAGACTTTAGGTAAGAGAAATGATTGCGTAGAGAAAAAGATATTAGTATCTTGAATACTTGAGTAAGTTGCATTGTTTATTTATTTGATATAAAATAAAAAAATATTGTGTTTTCTAATTCTTGGTATGTTTAAGGTTAAAGAAAAATACTCCCTAATAAGAAGGTTTTTATCTTATCAGGTTAAAAACCTAACCGTTCGAATAATATAAAAATAAAACTAAATTGTTTTTTTATTTAATTAGAAAAATGTCTAACGTATAATTCATAATTCCATATATTAAAAAAAAATATTTTGGTATTTTTAAAATGCATGCCAAAATTCTTTGAAATTTTACAAACTTCTTGTAAAATCCATTACAAAAGTATTTTAGATTTTTAAAATAAATGCTCAAATTATTATTTTTTATAATTGATTTTTAAAATTCTCAACAGTAGTTCTTCAAGAAAAAATATTTTTAAAGTCAATTTAGGCTTTAATTAGGAAAAAAAATAAAGTTTGAAGGTCGATTAACACTTTTTAGGATTTAATTTGATAAAATCAGTGGCTTAATTACATAAATATTAAAGTTTGAAAAGCAATTAGAAACTTAATTGAAGAAATTCAAAATCAGGGATCAAACTAGAAAAGACATATGAATATAGGGACTGAAATTGACTAAATCAATGGCCAATTTGAAGTAATTGGAAGTTTGTTAGTCAATTAAGGATCAAAATGTATAAATTTAAAATCAAGAATAAATAAATAAAAACAATCAACTTAAAGGCTGATATTTGAGTCTGATGGGTGTTAAATTGAATGCAATTAAAAAGCTTTTGTTTCACTTAATGTTCGAGAAATATATTAATTAAGTATACAACGAATGTAATTTTGGTTTGTTTATATGGCTTCAATTTAATAAGACTCTGAGTTTTGAGGCTTCGGGAGGATGTTAAATTTAGGTTTTTATATCATAAACTTTTCTAAATCAAAAGCTATTAAACAACTCAATCAATATGCAAAAGTTATACCGAACAGACATTTGGTCATATGCTTTAACTAAAAGTGTGTACTACAAAAGGACACTTGAATTGCAACACCCTGCAGGAAGACAAAGTTAGCCATATCAGTATCCAAACCATTCTGTGAATTCCGCATCATTACTCCATCAGGAAAAAAAAAAAATCAGACTATCTTGCTATCTTCAGAATAATAAGGAAGATATCAAAACTACTACTAATCAGAGTTCTTGCAAAATCGATGCATTAAACCTGTCTTCGTTTCTCTTTGATGACATCAACCCTATTAACTCATGTTCGTTTCCGTTTCCAATTTGAATTAAGAGTCTTAGTCCACTTAAAATTCAGTGAAAACTAAAAAAAGACTTGCTGGGGTGAATCAAACAACATGCTTGGCTTAGGATTGGTTGGGCAGCAACATCAAAGTTAAAGTAGTTTTAATTTAGTATTTCCAAATTGTTTGTCCTGGCCTACTGGCCCTTTCATTTCCATTGAGAATCCCATATAATTATGCAATTTATTCTTTGATATACAGAGAGGTCAAAAGTGGAGGCTGGATCGAGCCAACCACCCAGCGTCTTCCATGGACAGTGATGTTACACCTTGGCTTTATGATGATTAAAATAAGTAAAGTGTCGAAGGACAAATATATTAGGTTTGTTGAAAGACAAATAAAGATACTCCAACAAATCCTAAGGATAAATTCCATTAACTACTGAGGCGGGCAATATTTATCGTGTCGGCTAACTTGATCGCCAAGTCTTCAAGTCCTCGATAAAAAAATTCTGATAAGAAAGAAAAAAAAAAAATTCACTAGCTTATAAATATGGAAATACTTTCAATATTTTGATAGAAGCCAAGACACCAGGTTGATAACTAGAAAAATGTGGACTGAGCTAAGCGCCACCATATCTAGTCTAGCGGTTGCTTTCTTCATGTTTGAAAAATATTTTAACTATTTTCCTTATACAATTCGTGGGTATGTTGAAAGAAATTTTCGGAAGGTGGTTAATTTTGTGAACCCTTATGTCGAAATTTCTTTCCATGAATTCACAAGTGAACGCCTCAAGCGTAGCGATGCCTTCTTTGCCATTCAAAACTATATCAGCACCAGCTCTTCCGAGAATGCTAGGAGACTCAAGGCTGATGTTGTCAAAGACAGCCAATCTGTAGTCCTCACCATGGATGCTAATGAAGAAGTTACCGATGTTTTCAACGGGGTCAAGGTCTGGTGGGCATCAGGCAAAACTCCCCCCCAATCACAATCCATTTCTTTGTATCCTGGCTCTGAAGAAAAGAGGTATTACAAGCTCACTTTCCATAAACATTATAGGGAAATCATCACCAAGTCTTATGTAGAACATGTTCTGAAAAAAGGAAAGGAAATTGAAGTGAAGAACAGACAGAGGATGCTTTACACAAACAATCCTAGCAAGGACTGGCACGGGTGGAAGTCTACCAAGTGGGGCAATATAGTGTTTGAGCATCCTTCTACATTCGATACTTTGGCAATGGACACAGCGAAGAAAGAAGAGATCAAGAAGGACCTAATCAAGTTCAGCAAAGGGAAAGACTATTACGCAAAAATCGGGAAGGCCTGGAAGCGTGGTTATCTCCTTTATGGTCCTCCCGGAACTGGAAAATCATCTATGATTGCTGCCATGGCTAATTTATTGGATTATGATGTTTATGATTTGGAGTTGACAACTATAAAGGACAACAGCGAGCTGCGGATGCTACTCATTGAAACGAAAGGAAAGTCTATTATTGTGATTGAGGATATTGATTGCTCGCTTGATCTTACAGGTCAGAGAAAGAAAAGGAAGGAGAAAGATGATGATGAAGCAGACAAAGAGAAGGATCCGATTTCTAAGATGAAAAAGGAGGCAGAAGTAGAAAGCGGCAGTAAGGTTACTTTATCAGGGCTTTTGAACGTTATTGATGGAATTTGGTCTGCTTGTGGTGGAGAAAGGATTATTATATTCACTACCAATTACGTGGACAAACTCGATCCTGCTTTGATTAGGAGGGGGAGGATGGATAAGCATATAGTAATGTCATATTGCTGCTTTGAAGCATTCAAGGTGCTAGCCAGGAATTATTTGGATATTGAATCGCATGAATTATTTGGGAAAATCGAAGAGTTGTTTGTCGACACAAAGATGTCCCCAGCTGATGTTGCTGATAATTTGATGCCAAAATCTGACGAACAAGATGAGGAGACTTGTTTGAAGAGATTGGTTGAAGCTCTTGAAGCTTCAAAGGAGGAAGCTAGAAAGAAATCAGAAGAAGAAGCAGTGCTGAAGACCACGGATGGAGTAGTCACTGAAGGTTAGGACAGAATGGAACCATTTGGGATATGAAGCAGCTTGGTTGGATCACAGCGTTGCTGCAGTTAAAGGGTATTTTATGGTGTTTTCTGTTAATTAGTATATTGTATAGTATGGCTTCGTGGTCCAGGAGATTTGTTCCAGTAAATTAAATGTCATTTCTTTCTCTTGTAAATCTGTAGACTGTACGCAAGAAGTGGAATTGGGTGTATTATTCATTATATAGTATGATATTGCAATAAACTCATGTCTCCTTCCGTTGCAAGCTTGTTTCTTGTACCTTATATTTCTAGTCTTTTCAGCTCCTTGCCAATGCTCATGCACTGATCATTCGTGGCTATAGTTTTCTTTACTTGTTTTGCACTGATCAGATTGTGATGATTTCTTTATTGTTATACATCAAGTTATGCAGAGTTCAGTGTATTAATTAGAAACTGATGAAATTATTTAAGGAAAACCTCAAAAATACCCTTCAACTATACAAGTTTTTCTCCATGTTATCCCTAAATAGTTTTTGAAATTCCCAATTAATTTTTTTAAAGCTTGACAGAAAACTTATTGTTTTCTCTTAAATTATTCTAACAAAAGTTTTTAATTGAGGAATATGGTAAAACTGACATAAATTTGAAAACTGATACAAAATTGAAACTTTTAGGTACCAAGTTGAGATTTTGAAACAACTCAAGCATCAAATTGAACTTTTCTTTGCATCTAAGCACTGAAATATAAGAAAAAATAAAGTTTTAGAACCATGATATAAGCACTTAAAACTAAATGAATAAAAAAAATGTTAAAAATCAAATTGAAATTTTTAAAGACACTAGGCACAAATTGAAGTACTAAAGATTGCAGTACTCTAGAATAGTACAATTCATGGTGGCTTTTGTTTCTTGGTGTATAGTAACATAGCTACATTAAAACACCAATATCTTTGAAAACTTTAAGAGTTAAAGTGAAATTTTATAGAAAAATTTAAGATGAAGTTTAACTTTTTATTATATCTAGAGATAGAAATATGAGAAAAATAAAGTTTAGAATCTTAATATAAGCAACTGGAAACTCCAAGGAAAGTTGCATGGTAACAGTGCAATCCAAATGGTGAACAGTAACACCCATCTCTAGTAATAATTTTAAGTAGTGAAATTAAAATCGAATCAACACTAAAGCCCAACAACGTGAAAGTAAAGTTGTGAAGGCCACTGTCAGTACAAACAATTCAATAGGGCTTATAGTCCACAAAACGTTAAAAGCAAACAAAGAAGTCCAAAACTGATACCCAAACTTCTTCTTGGTGACGATTCCTCCATTCTCCACTGCTCTGCTCCGCCCTACTGTTAGGGATTGAGAGTTGCATGAATTGAACGATCTTCAAAAACGTTGCATAGGTAAGTAGCATTTTATGTTCTAATAGTACTTTCACAATTTCGATTCCCAATGTTTAGATTTCTCTGCAAAAGCTTAGTGTTAGGCTGTTCAAATAGAGCTAATTTATCAGTTCATAAAGAACTTCACTCTTTTCTTGAAAACCCTTCAATATTATCATGTCTCAGACACATTTCATCAGTGAATGCAGATGATATAAAAGAACATTCCTTTACAGTCTCATACCTTATGAACAAATGCGGGTTTTCTCTAAAATCTGCTTTAGAAGTTTCTAAACAGGTCCATTTTGAAACCCCAGATAAGCCTGATACTGTTCTTGCCGTTTTCAACAACTATGGCTTCTCAAAGTCCCATATTTTGAACCTTGTGACGAGACGGCCAACGGTGCTTTTGTCTAAACCTAACACAACACTTTTGCCCAAGCTTGAGTTTATCCAATCTAAAGGTTTTTCAAGCCCTGACCATGTCAAAATCATATCATCCTACCCAAGGATTTTGATGTGTAGCTTAGAAAACCAGTTAGTCCCTGCTTTTGATTTCCTTGAAAACTTGCTCCAATCTGATGCCTCGGTCATCAAAGCAATCAAGCGTTACCCTGGTATTCTATATATTAATGTTGAAAACATGGCACGTGTTGTCGATGTTTTACGAGACAATGGAGTCCCTAAAAAGAATATTGCTCTGCTAATCCGTTCCAAGCCTTCTATTATGATTTCAAATCTGGAGAATTTTAAAAAGCTTATACAGAAAGTGGCTCTAATGGGATTTCGCCCTTCAAAGAGTCAATTTGTTTGTGCAATCATGGTGCTGATGTCCTTGAGCAGATCCACTCGGGAAAAGAAGTTTGCTGTGTATAGGAGGTGGGGTTTGTCTGAAGAAGAAATTCTTACAGCATTTGTAAAATTTCCAATGTTTATGCGCATATCTGCAGAGAAGATCGCTGGATCAATGGATCTTTTTGTCAACAAATTAGGTTGGGAGTCTTCCTATATTGCCAAAAATCCAACTTTTTCATCATATAGCCTTGAGCAAAGGCTAATTCCAAGGGCTTTGGTATTGCAATTTTTAGTTTCTAAAGGCTTGGTTGAGAAGAGTTTCAGGAGCCTTGCATTCTTCAATACACCTGAAGATAAGTTCCGGCAGATGTTTATTGATCACCATGCTGAATCTACCCAGATATTGAGATTTTATGGGGAAAAACTTAATCTTTCATCAGTTGTAAACTCTTCGACATTTTAAATTACAGTCACTCTACATTTTGTATTGTTTTCTTATTGTGTTCTTTGTTGCAGGATTTCAATAAATTTGGCATTTCTTATTGCAATTTTGTTTCTATATCATTTGTGTTTTCCTCCATCAAACCCTGAAACTTGTCCTTACTGATGTTTTTACAGCCGTCTGCCCTAATAGGATAGATGCACTTTTCTTGCCTCGTACAAAATTTGATCACTTGTACCATCTTATTGTTGCTTGTATGTGATGATTTTACGCGATAAGAGATGATCTAATCCATTTCATGTATATGTTCACCCTCCTTTTCTTGGTGATTGCTTTCATGAAACAGAGAGGCTCGGACTTCATTCTGATTTGAGACTGCATAGAAGTGGAGGTCACTCATGCTTCGCATATTAGATCTTCCTTTCTACGGATTGTTTATACTAGTCGAAGTATTCAAAACATAAAAATTTGTTTAACTTACAGATTATCGGAGGATTTAGAAAGTTTCCATGGCTTAAGATACTTCCAGTAACCTTCACCCTATGAGTGACGGATTTGATTTCTGATGCAAAGAAGATGTTAAGCCATTGTCAGTTTCAACGATTCATCCCGCCTGACATTAATTAAGGGTTGTGCTAAGACCAGCTTGTGTCTCAACAAGGTTAGAAGCTTTGCAAAGCCAACCTCAGCAAAGGACATTAGTCATCCCAAAAAATGGATGCATAAACTCCGACCTTGTTTATCGTCACTTCATGACCTATGCACCTAAAAAACTAGACGTTTTCCTATCCCTCAAGCTGAATAGGACCTATCTTATTGAAATATAATTATAAATAAAAGTAGGTGTCAAAGCTCATTATATTTGGATCATTGAAAGAAAAAAGGGTTAGTGGGCCCGTGGGGCACAACGGATGTTAGAATTAAGAAGTTGTCATGTAATTATTTGGTTTAGGGTCATTAAAAATTCAAATGAATTGATTTTATCAGAATTTTTAAAGTAAAAGATTAATTATGGCTAAGAAAAATATTAATATCCCTAACACATCATACCTAATGTAAGATATATTATTTTATCTAAATATGATTTAAAAATCACATTAGATTGCACCTTACCACGGATGTAGTCTTGCACCTATTTTTCTTGGTATAGCATCTCCTCCTTAGTCTATCCTTACATTCTTCGGATCCTATCAATGCTTGATAAATGTCAAAAATAATCTTATCAAAGTAAAATTAAAAACCAAACCCTAAAACTCAAATCTCATGCATGAAGAAACTGAAAATATATAGTCAAAAATCAAACTCTAAAACTTAACGGTATGAAATTAATCTATATAAGATCACATATATATAGATTAGTTAATTAAACAATAAATCTATCTTAATTATTTCTCTTTCAAATCTCATAAATAAATAATCAGCACAACTCTAATTGCTAATCATATATTTCAGCTACTTCTAACTAGCAAATTAAAATAAGACTCTAAATCTATTAGATCATAAATTTAAATAAAAAGATTTTGACTTCAAATCTTACAAACAAAAAATAAATAAATAATTAACAAAATATTAATCAATAATCACATATTTCAGCTAACTCCAACAAAAACCAAATTAATGAAGTTTAAAGCTAAGAAAAATCAAACTCTAAATCAAACATATTATAAGAAAATGTATCACTCAAATTTCTTTTATCATATAAAGATTGATTTATCTATTATTGATGTTGTTGTTGTTATTAAGAAAGTAAGTAGAAGCTAGTAAGTTTCTTTTATGTAATGAACAAGTAGAGGGAAAAGGAGCCTCTCACTCTCTTATTAATGTATACATCTCCCTATAAGAGCGATGAGAAGAAATATTTTTTAACAAGAAAAAAACTTGAATATTAGAATCAAATTTCTTTATTTGATCAAATAAAGTGAAGCAAATTTTTCAAAGAAATGACAATCAAATTAAAGTAATTATTTAGAACATCTTTAAATTAAATATATTTATTTTGAAAACATTTTTATATCAAACATGAAAAAAAAAAGTTGAGCAAGTTTGTTCTCATTACTTTTAGTAGTTTTTAGAGTGATTTTTCCAGAAATTGTGTGTGTATATCTACCATTATCTGTTTTGCCACTATAATATCTACAATTATAACTAACTTAGAATTATACAATACAATTAGAAATATATTAACCAGAAAAAACATATAGAATATTATGCCTTCATTTTTTTTTTATGTTTGGCTGCTTGAATTAGTAAGAAAAAAAAGTCAAGCAAATTTTCCAAAAAAGAAGGATCAAGTTAATGTACTTTTTTTAGAACATATTTAAATTGACTTTATTTATTTTAAAAACATCTTTAAATTAAACATCTTTAAAAAAAAAAAGGTCTAGGCTCACCCATACCTAATCATACCTCAAATAAACCCCAACCATAGATTCAATTTAAAAACGTTGAAATCTAATCGTTCAATCGAATCAATCCGAACCTAAATTGTCCAATGCAAGAAAGCTCAAGAATATAGCATAGGTTGTGCTAAATCAAAGCCCAACCCATTTCAACATAAAGAACTACTTGATTCACTCGAGCCTTTGTCGCCGCCGATCTACCTCTCTGGTTAGCCGTTAGATATAGGACCACTATCAATGGACAAATGAGATTGAGATCTTCTTGTGGGTTGTTCAATACGTCGTCATCATCCCACTAGGATTTTTGTCGGACCATCATCAACCGTGGTTCGTGAGTCGCACACTCCAAGTGAATAGTACAATGCATTGCCAAGGGTATTTTAGTAATTTCATGCCTTGACCAGATGCATTTTGATAATTTCATAGTTTGACCATTGGCATCTCAATGATTTTCAAATATGATTTTATTTATTTATTTATTTATTTTTACTTAAATTTTATTTTTATTTTATTTATACTTGTAATTTAAAACAATTATACTTATGTGTATTTATAGATATTTGATTAAATAAAATATTGGTAGCACACCAAAGCATGCCAAACCCTAGATGTCTGAGATACTTAAGGAATTTTGAGGGGAAAATAAGGATTGTTGATGTCCTCTAACGGAACTAAGAGGATGAGATTGTGATTTGATTTTTTAGTATTATTTGGGATGAATGACGTTCCCGATATTTGCTGAGTTGATATTTGAATAATTGGTTGACCATTGATTTGCATGATTGATAATTTAATTTATTGATTTCATACATGATTACCTGATTATATATTGATCAATTGTGTATGATACTTCTTCGAAAAAAAATATTTTTTCAAGCACAATCCTGAATTTTGCATTATGATTGTGAATATATGATATGAGTAATATGAAAGGATTTGATGAATATTGATTGACACTAGGTATGCGTCAATTCTCGATATGAGATGACTTGATAAATATCGATTGCTTGACTATTTTTATGTATTTATCATTGATATTAGATGAATTTTAAAGATTGTTAATCCCTTTCAAAACTTATGGTTTTTTATTGGTTCATCCATAAACAGTTTATTTTTATTAATTTTTTCAAAATATTATATTTAAGGTTTGTTTTTACAAGTTAATTTCAAAACTTGTATTTATAAACTAATTCACTCATAAATCATTCATATTTAACCGATTCTTTTAAAAATATTATATTTAATTGATCCATCCATAAACAATGTGTGTGGACCATTTGAGTTATAGCCCCGACCAGTTTAATTATCCTTGTGATAATCATAGTGATAGCCCCAGCGAGTCCAGTTATCCTTGTGATGATCATACTGATAGCCCCAACCACTGACAAAATAAAAAGTGCCTAAGCAGCTTTGATCTTTTCTAATTATTGGGCATATAATTTTCTAATTTCTTCATGATTAATGAAGACCAAAGCCCAATAACCTGAAGGTTGTAAAGGCCAGGCTATCAACACAGACTTTTGAATAGGGCTTCTAGTCGCGAAACGTTAGAAGAAGTGCAAAAATAGACCCAAACTTGTTCTTGGTCAGGGTTCGTCTATTCTCCTCACCTGTAGCTTCTCTGCTCTGCTCCCCTGTTAGGGTTTAAGAGTAGCTTCGATGGAATGGTAAGTAGCATTTTATTCACTACTGCTACAGTAGCTTTCTCACGTTTCAATTTCTAATGTTTAGATTACTCTGCAAAAGCATAGTGACAGGGTCTTCTGCTAGAGCTTCATCAGTTCATTCTTTTCTTGAAAACCCTTCAATATTATCATGTCTCAGATACATCTCATCAGTGAATACAGATGATGATATAAAAGAACATTCCTTTACAGTCTCATACCTTATGAACAAATGTGAGTTCTCTCTAGAATCTGCTTTAGAAGTTTCTAAACAGGTTCATTTTGAAATCCCAGATAAGCCTGATTCTGTTCTTGCCGTGTTCAAGAACTATGGTTTCTCAAAATCCCAAATTTTGAACCTTGTAAGGAGACGGCCAGCGGTGCTTCTGTCTAAACCTAACACAACACTTTTGCCCAAGTTTGAGTTTTTCCAATCTAAAGGTTTTTCCAGCCATGATGTAATCAAAATCATATCATCCTACCCATGGGTTTTGATGTACAGCTTAGAAAACCAGTTAGTCCCTGCTTTTGATTTCCTTGAAACCTTGCTCCAATCTGATGCCGTGGTCATCATAGTAATCATGCGCTCCCCTCGTATCCTAAATAGTAATGTTGAAAACATGGCATGTATTGTTGATGTTTTACAAGACAATGGAGTCCCTAAAAAGAATATTGTTCTGCTAATTCGCTGCCAGCCTTCTATTATGATTTCAAATCTGGAGAATTTTAAAAAGCTTATAGAGGAAGTGACTCTAATGGGATTTCATCCTTCCAAGAGTCAATTTGTTTCTGCAATCACAGTGCTGAGGTCCATGAGCGGATCCACTTGGGAAAAGAAGCTTACTGTGTATAGGAGATGGGGTTTGTCTGAAGAAGAAATTCTTACAGCATTTGTAAAATTTCCAATGTTTATGCGCAAATCTGCAGAGAAGATCGCAGCATCAATGGATCTTTTTGTCAACAAATTAGGCTGGGAGTCGTCCTATCTTGCCAAAAATCCAACTTGCTCATCATATAGCCTTGAGAAAAGGCTAATTCCAAGGGCTTTGGTATTGCAATTTTTAGTTTCTAAAGGCTTGGTTGAGAAGAGTTTCAGAAGCCTTGCATTCTTCAATACACCTGAAGATAAGTTCCGGCGGATATTTATAGACCACCATGCTGAGTCTGCCCAGATATTGAAATTTTACAGGGAAAAACTGAATCATTCATCAGTTGTAAACTCTTCTACATTTTAAATCACAATCACTCCACATTTCGTATTGTTCTCTTGTGTTCCTTGTTTCAGGATTTCCATAAATTAGGCATTTGATATTGCAATTTTGTTTCTATATCATTTGTGTTTTACTCGATCAAACCTTGAACCTTGGCCTGACTAATGTTTTTACAGCCATGTGCCTTAATAAGCTAGCTACACTTTTCTTGCCTCGTATAAATTGGGCCAAAAAACTAGCTTGTGTATACATTTCTGTCTGTTTATTATTTTTTTTAAAAATATTTATGAAAAAATTTCATTTTTATTTTATTTATTTATTTATTTTAAATTAATATTATTTTAATATATTTTTAAATAAAAATATTTTAAAAACTAACTGTATCTACACTTTTCAATATATCTGAAAAGCTTGTTATAGAACATTGTGTCAAGATCTTGTTCTGAAGCTTCTTTGGAGTAGAAAAATGGATTTCAGAAGGGAAAAAACAAAAGTTTTTATCAGGATTAATTACACCAAAAGGGTTTGTTCAAGCTATTTTTGAGATATGGGTTAGCAGGAAACCACGGTACTTGATCAAGTAAATGACAGTATTTACGAGGCAAGATACCGTGAAGGAGTAATCTTGTGATTTGCAGCACTGCCTCTTCAACTAGCTAGTGGCACAAAAGTTCCTTCATTAAAATAGTTTTTGATAAAATAAAAATTAATTTTTATAATATTTAAAAGTGCATCAAACAACTCTGTTAAAAAATTATATTATCTAATTCATATATCATACACTATAATTACAGCTGGGCATGCGGCAAACCTTATTATCATAAGCAGTCTATAAATATATACTCTTCCTGATCTTGATCATCACCTCATCAGTTATATTCCTCTCGTCAAATCCTTCAGTGCAGGTATCCTCATCCGTTATCGCGGCACTTATCCATGTTTTTATATTAGCAATCTGAAATTCAATATCGGAACCTTTTAGGCTGCCTAAGGCCTTCAAAGACTGGTTGAGCTCATCGATGGAGTCTCCGATTTCCTCAATGCAATCTTTGACAATACCATCTTCAGTCTTGCTTAAGCCCTTTTGCTTTGATAGAGCCTTTACTAAGGATGATGTGTTGCTAGCAGCTTTTAGGGTCACAGCTAACGCTGTTCTGCATAGTTTGAGGTCTTTGGTTTTGATGGTAGAGGTGTAAGAAGAGAGGGACTTGAAGCAAAGTTGTGGATATGTGGTAGAATCGCAAGCTGTCTGCAGGTAATTTGTGTAGGTTTTGCATTTCCATTCTTTTTTTCTTCAATTTTTTTTATATAAAAAATTATATTTAAAGAGAAAGTTTAGTTTTCTTTTTCTAACTTTAATTTTCTGAAAAATTAGTGTGTTTTTGTATTTTCAAACACCTTCATAAGTTGCTTGGTCTTTTCTAACTATTGGGCTTATAATTTTCTAATTTCGTTATGATTTATGAAGATTAAAGCCCAATAGGCTGAAAGCTGTAAAGCGCAGGGTATCAATACAAGCATTTGAATAGGGCTTGTAGTCCAGAAAAAGTTAGAAGAAGTACAAATATGAGACCCAGACTTGTTCTTGGTTAGGTTTCCTCCATCCTCCTCCCGTCTGCTCTGCTGTCCTCCACTGTTAGGGTTAAAGAGTTGCTTCAATGGAATGGTAAGTGGCATTTTATTCACTACTACTACGACTACTTTCTCACTTTTCAATGTTTAGATTACTCTGCAAAAGCATAGTGATAGGGTCTTCTGTTAGAGCTCCATCGGTTCATTATTTTCTTGAAAACCCTTCAATAGTATCATGTCTCAGATACATCTCATCAGTGAATACAGATGATAATATAAAAAACCATTCCTTTACAGTCTCATACCTTATGAACAAATGTGGGTTCTCTCTAAAATCTGCTTTAGAAGTTTCTAAACAGGTCCATTTTGAAACCCCATATAAGCCTGATTCTGTTCTTGCCGTTTTCAAGAAATATGGCTTCTCAAAGTCCCATATCTTGAACCTTGTGAGGAGACGGCCAGCGGTGCTTTTGTCTAAACCTAAAACAACACTTTTGCCCAAGCTTGAGTTTTTCAAATCTAAAGGTTTTTCAAGCCCTGATGTTATCAAAATCATATCATCCTACCCATGGGTCTTTAAGTACAGCTTAGAAAACCAGTTAGTTCCTGCTTTTGATTTCCTTGAAAACTCGCTCCAATCTGATGCCGTGGCCATCAAAGCAATCAAGCGTTTCCCTCGTATTCTAAATGTTACTGTTGAAAACATGGCACGTGTTGTTGATGTTTTACGAGACAGTGGAGTCCCTGAAAAAAATATTGCTTCGCTAATTCGATCCCGGCCTTCTATTATGGTTTCAAATCTGGAGAATTTTAAAAAGCTTATAGAGGAAGTGACTCTAATGGGATTTCATCCTTCCAAGACTCAGTTTATTGAAGCAATCAGGGTGCTGTCGTCCATGAGCAGATCCACGTGGGAGAAGAAGCTTGATGTGCATAGAAAGTGGGGGTTGTCCGAGGAAGAAATTCTTCAAGCATTTGTAAAGTGTCCATGGTTTATGTCCCTATCTGAAGAGAAGATCATGGCAGTTATGGATCTTTTTGTCAACAAACTGGGCTGGGAGTCTGCCTATATTGCCAAAAATCCAACTTTTTCATCATATAGCCTTGAGAAAAGGCTAATTCCAAGGGCTTTAGTATTGCAATTTTTAGTTTCTAAAGGCTTGGTTGAGAAGAGTTTCAGAAGCCTGGCATTCTTCAATACACCCGAAGATAAGTTCCGGCAGGTATTTATAGATCGCCATGGCGAATCTACCCGGATATTGAAATTTTATGAGGAAAAACTGAATCTTTCGTCAGTTGTAAACTCTTCCACTTTTTAAATCACAACCACTCCACATTTTTTCATATTGTTTTGTTGTTGTGTTCATTGGATTTCCATAAATCAGGCATTGTGTATTGCAATTTGGTTTCTATATCATCTGTTTTTTACTCAATCAAACCTTGAACCTTGTGATGAATCTGCTTTCGGTGCTTTGGTCTACACCTCACAAAACACTTTGCCCATGCTTGAATTTTTCCAATCTAAAGGTTTTTCAAGCCCTGACCATGTCAAAATCATATAATCCTACCCATGGATTTCGAAGCTTAGCTTAGAAGACCAGATAGTCCCCTGCTTTTGGTTTCCTTGAAAACTTGCTCCAATATGATGTCGTGGCAATCATAGAAATCAAGCGTTCCCCTCGTATTCCAATAGTAAAGTTGAAAACATGGCATGTATTGTTGATGTTTTACGAGACAATGGAGTCCCTAAAAAGAATATTGCTCAGCTAGTTCGTACCCAGCCTCCTTCTATGTTTTCAAATCTGGAGAAGATTTGGAGAAGATTTTAAAAAGCTTATAGAGGAAGTGACTGTAATGGGATTTCATCCTTTCAAGAGTCAATTTGTTTCTGCAACCGAAGTGCTGAGGTCCATGAGCAGATCCACGTGGGAGAATAATCTTGATATGCATAGAAAGTGGGGGTTTTCTCATGGAGAAATTCTTACAGCATTTGTCAAGTTTCCATGTTTTATGGCCATGTCTGAAGAGAAGATCATGGCACTGATGGATCTTTTTGTCAACAAATTGGGCTGGGAGGCTCCCTATATTGCCAAAAACCCATGTATAGCTTGGAGAAAAGGCTTATTCCAAGGGCTTTGGTATTGCAACTTTTGGTTTCTAAAGGCTTGGTTGAGAAGAGTTTCGGAAGCCTTGCATTCTTCTATACTCCTGAAAAACTGACCCTTTCATCACTCGTAACATCTTCTACATCTTAAATCAGAATCACTCTACATTTCATATTGTTTTCTCTGTTTTAGCCTGTACGAGTTCTATAAATTAGGCAATGCGCATTGTAATTAACTGTTCTCTCTGCAAATTTGTTCTATATCATCTGTTTTTCCTCCATAAAACCTAGAACATTGTCCTTAATGATGTTCTTACAGCCACCTGCCATACCAGGATCCCTGCACTAGTCTTACCGCCTCATACGAAATTTGACGACTTATGCGGTCTTATTGTTACTCATGAATGACGTTTTTACACCATGAAAGATATCTAATCCAAGTTAGGCATGCTGCTGACCGTCCTTGTTTTCTTGGTAACTGCATTCTGCATTGGAACGGCAGAGAAATGGAGGCCAATCTGGCATTGCGTATTTTATATCTTTTCCCTTCTACAGTTTGTTTTTAACTAGATGTATTATTCTAAACACAACATATTTTTCTCAGGCAGAGATAGATTCTTTTAGGGTTTGGAAGGTCTCCGTAGCTTAAGATCCTTCTAAACACAAGACAGAGGAATGTTTACCGTACAGAGCCATTTTTGAATGCTGAGATCCATATCTTGATGTTGAGACATTGCTAGTTCAAGGATTTTTGTTATGGAGGATCTCATGTCAAGAGCTTCGCATGGCTAACAGTTTCATTTGCTCTAGGAACAGTCCTTTTTATTGAGGGATTACGTGTTCTACAAAGCTTCTGTCCTGATATAGCACACAAGGGTAAAAAGAAAGCAGAGAAGGCAGGAGAAACTGATAATAACCAGACAAGTCTCGAAAAACCACCACAAACATTTTATTTCAGTTGGAAGCCACGGGCAACAGCAGCCGTCGACACATACTGGGATAGCTACTGGCTGCTGTCATGGATATATACACAAATACTGGCATCATTATGCATACGCAGATGGCGAAGCTTTGATAGTAAAGGATCCAGTATCGTCTATTTATGCAATTACTCTGCCTTGTGGAGTTCTTTGAGGAAGTCCTCGTTGTCAACCAGAACCTACAAATACAGTAAAGAAAAAATAATAATAATGCAGATGCCACAACTAAAATCTGCGTATCTGAGGCAAGTTCAGAACACCAGAAACTAGATTTAACATTCCAATTAGGAAGCCTGGCCCGGCGCATCTACACTCAATCTTGTACCAATTTCTAAATGTTTCTACCTCGAACAAACAAAGCTTTATCAACATATACAACTGCAAGATCTCACATGCCATTTGTGACTATCATCTATTCTCCCACATGCTGGGACAACTGATTCATCTTATAAGACCCGTACAAGTCTAGCTATTAACTCAATATGCAAACAAATTCAACTAGGTTTTCCCACTTCCGGTCACACCTGATTCTTCTTATACAACTCACAACTAATAAGGAAAACAAACTAATGGGCTACGAGCCCATTTGTTAATAAGGGGCAACCGCGGGAGCATCCGTAAAAATCAACTAAAAGATGCTTTTAATGAGGAGCATCCACAAACAGGCCCTACATGGTTTGAAAAAAGCTAAACAACAATAATAAAACAAGAAGAAAACCTCCAAGAACATTATCAGCCATTTATCAGTGACCTGAATTTGGGACCCACTCACATTGTTTGTGTGGTTCGGATTTTGTCCTGGATTTTCCTAATTGTATGTAAAATTTTTGGTTTTAAAAGTCTCACCTGACACATTTTTTGCTACTATTCAATTGATAAGTTGGATAAAGAAACTTGGAATCTAGAATTGATTAAAGGAAACTTACAGATTTCCAGCCATCTGGATCTAGAAAAGAGGTGATTTTGGTGTTGATTCCAGGAATTGGTCCTGGTTGACGTGTTATCTTACCACCAAGCTCTTGCGTAACAAGGTTGACAACCTCAGCACTTTTGTACACATCATCAGTACTAATTGCAACCTGTAGGGAGTACCAGAGTCATCAATGTCTAAACTAGGGAATCGTTTAGGGGTTCGAGTAGCTTGGAAAAATGAATTTTAACAAACCTGTGCATATGCATTTCCCTTGGTGTATTCAGTCACACCATAGTTGTAAGTCAATTCCAGAACAGTTGTCTCATATTCATCAGCATACCCCATCATGGCCAATGTGTACTGTAAATTGAATCAACAAGGTGAGGGAGCTCCAAATGCCTAATCCTTATCTCAAAGCATAAAGCGTACACCTACTATTTATGTATTAACTGAGAGACAGCATTATACCTTGTACTCAGGTCTATCAATCTTCCTCAATAGCTTCATCCCCAATGCCTGCACGGAAGGAAAACCATGAAGCTTGAATCAAACGTGTTATTTAGTATTGTTGCTAAGTTCCCCAATGCCTGCAACATTGTAGCGTCAAAAATGCATAGAACATAGACTTGACTGTGTTACTAAACAGAAAGGGTGATCATAAATCTCCAATTACCCCCAGCATATCAACCCAAAAAAGGTATTTGGCTCAAGAGCAATACATTCATAGTCTTCATTTTTTCTTGTGCCAAAACTAATTTGTAATGTGTAATTACTTTCTTTATTAACATCCTGAAGATGAGCTTGCACATAGTAATCTATTACACAGGCCAATCAATCACTAACCCAAATATAATGGATTCTTTACTTAGAAGCCGAAACATTCTTTCATTCTTTTTGCTGATAAATAATTGCTCTGCCCCATGCCACAAACATCCCAGAACAGACAAAAATCAAGTAAAATGACCAGTTATACCTTTTCATAGAACTTGATAGAGCGATCAAGATCTCCAACACGGAGCATTAATTGGCAGAGGGGCTCAGGAGTTGGACCTCTCTGGATGAGCTCAAAAGCATAGCCATCAGGATCCTTCACGAAAGCAATTACAGATGCTCCACCTTTGACCGGACCAGGTTCCCTAGTAATGTTACCACCAAGGGCACGGAGCTTTTCTACTAGCTTATAAACCTAAAAGACCATGAAACACAAGATTTATTCCAAGCACCAAGGAAAAATCTAATCCTAATAACATAATATCACACTTACATCCTCAGTTGCAATTGCAAAATGACCAAAACCTTCTCCAATATCATATGAAGTCACCCCATAATCTGTAAATCAACAACAAGCTATATAAACTCCTAGAATCACGGAGGTGAAAGAATCAAAAGACTATATATGATTTTTAATGCCAGTCCTACTGATTCCTAACCTATTTGCTACTAAAGCAAGGCTCGAACATCACAAAAAAAAAAAAACAAAAAGGGAACAAACAAAATCCATGCAACCAGTAAAAAAACCAAGGAATCCACTCCCACTCAACAATATAAAGAGATTCTGCAGCTTATCTCTTCTATTATTCATAATACCTATCATAAATCCACCCTTTTCCCATCTAATTTACAATTCACCAACTAACCATCCATAAATAACTAATGAATTCACCAAAAAAAACTCTAAAGTAGGATCAGGTTTTGAGAGGGAAATACTGTAAGTTAATTCAACAACAAAATTAGACTCTTCAGGTCCAAACCCAAGAAATGCATTGGAGTATTTCTCTTCTGGTATATCCCTGTGCCTTAATAACTTCATTCCGAATCCTTCTGTATAAAACCTACACCATCAGCAAAAAGACAAAACTTACCAAAATCACAAAAAACAAAAAAACAAAAATCCAAATTATTTACATCAAATGCATACTTCTTCGTTCCATATCACACCATCAAGTACTTAAATCCACTAAAACAATTGCAGAAAGTAACGAAACATAGCATAAGAAATCTAAATTTATATTATACACATTAATTCCACATAAATTTGCATATCAAGAGAAAATCAACTGCAAAACAAAAAAACGTCGAATAAAAGTAAAAGATTTACTCACTTAATGGTGCGATCAAGATCACCAACACGATACACAGCATGAAGCAAACGACGCTTGTCTTTCGTCGGCCATTCGAGCAACTCTGCGTTTGGCGTCACTGCTTTCGCTGCCTCCTCAGCCATACCGCAATTCTCCATGACCACACAAATTAAGCAAACAAGATCAAACGATAATCATTAAATTAATTAATTAATCACTCAATCGAAACCCTGATTTTTTAGATTAGAGAGAGATGTTACCAGAAAGTGGAGAGTGGAGAGTGAGAGCTGAAATGATCGTCGCGTACAGTACCTAGACGGGTATTTAAAAAGAATAAGGCACATTAGAGTGACGGGGCTGTTACGTTGTGAAGTTGTTGATGTTTGCCACGTGTTGGATTGTGTCGGTTTGTGTGAGATATCGAATCAGATGTATCTGTCGTAGAGGAATAAGATGCATTGCTGTTAGCTTAGTGTTTGACCGGTCTGAGTAACGGACACAATGAGAGAAACGTGGCGCTCTGTTTGATTGTTAGTGAACTGGATAGTGTCACGTAACGTGGAAAGATTTTTTTGCTTTCGAAGGCATTGCTAAGCTTTTTTTAATGAGGAGTCAATTCCTAGTATAAAGTTGTGGCTACTAGCCATAAGACCTTTTACCGATCCCTTGGTTGTACTATTTGGAGTCCTCCTAAAAATAATATTCGGATACTTTTGGAACCTAGTGAGTTATTGCTTTCAACAATTCCATTCTATTATTTTTAAAATGTTTTTTTATTTAAAAATATATTAAAATAATATTTTTTATTTTTAATATTATCATATCAAAACAATAAAAACACTAAAAATTTATTAATTTAAAGTTTTTGAAAAACAAAATAAAAAATTTGACGGCAATACAGTGATTTGCACTTAATGTGATAGCCTTCACATGATTTCAACCATGTGTCTTGTGTTTATTAGGCATCCCAAAGTTTTTGATCATGGAAATAGGCCCATCTCATGTTTAGTCTCAATTCTCAAATACTTGGCTACTTTTTTTGTTTCCATGTTTTAAAAAAAAATTTAAAAAAATTTAAATTTTTTTTATTTTTTTATTAATTTTAAATTAATATATTTTTAATGCTTTCAAATCATTTTGATGTGCTGATATCAAAAATAATTTTTTAAAAAGCAGAAGATATCATTGACATACATTTTAACACGAAAAATTATTTGAAAAGCAACCACAACCACACTACCAAACAAGTTCAAAAAAAATTAAGGAGAAATCGGACTGAATATTGTAAAATGGCCCCATTGTTTAAAAAATCAAGATACTGAAAAGAATTTTTTAAGTATACATCACAGAGTTTAGTTAAATACTTTTTAAAATATTTTTTATTTAAAAATATATTAAAATAATAATATTTTATTTTATAAAATTATTTTTTAACTTTAGTATATTAAAATGATTTAAAAATATTAAAAACTTATTTAAAAATAAAAAAGTTATTTTTTTATTAAAAACAATATATATAAAGAAGAAGGAGGAGAAGGAGGAAATTTTAATAGAAAATAGCTTAGCTTTAGGGTGTTTTATTAAGTAAATATTGATTAATAAAATCGTAAAAATGATGATTCTCAAATACATGCTTATCCATGAGAAAATTAAGGAGGAATTGATTGAATATTGTAAAATGGTCCCCATTGTTTAAAGAATCAAGATACTGAAAATCTTTTTAAGGAGGCATCATAAAGTTTAAGTTAAAAGGGGGATTTTGATAATGTTGGTTATTACCTTGCAATAAAATGTTGAATATGAGAGCATTTTTTAGGCTCGATCTGTTCTATTCTTGTTATGAAAGATCCATCAACATCTAACTGAAACAAGAAATTAAAAACGCAGAGATACCTGCAAGATAAATCTCTGCTAAAAAGGAGCTGCCTCAATCAACGAGGTGATGCTGAGAAG
The DNA here is from genome assembly GCA_033617975.1 of Populus alba x Populus glandulosa. Classification (NCBI taxonomy): domain Eukaryota; kingdom Viridiplantae; phylum Streptophyta; class Magnoliopsida; order Malpighiales; family Salicaceae; genus Populus; species Populus alba x Populus glandulosa. Next base: position 693,015 of record CM066146.1, read on the forward strand.
TGTGGTTTCTACATTGCTTAAACGAGCTATCAACTTCAGTTGCTTGAGATTGGTCAACACGGGAACTTCAAGGACCTAATTCATCGTGTTCTCTTTGCGAAAAGAAATTAAAGTTAGTCTCTATATGATACAGATATCTTGAAAGTCTGCAAAAATTATGAACAATATAATCGCAATAATCTCCTCCTATCGACAGTTCAGCAAGTTGGGGAGCATGCTTCAAAGGCATTCTGATAACCAGTCCACAATAGTTGAACGATACAAGATTCATGGCTGAAGTCTCAACTTTCTTCACTGAGCAGCAAATTCAAACCTTTTTTTATTCAAATTATGGATTAGCATGGTAATGTAATGACACTTTTAAAGGAATAATGGAAAATCCTCCGGAATCCCCTGACTGTCTACAATCGAGAACTCAGGCCTCCAATCCTTCCACCTAGAAACTCCCATCAGGAGGAATGAAAAGAATTTTGAAAGAGAAAATCAAGATCATGCATGCCTTCAGCACATTCCCTTAATTTATATTGAACCTCCAGATTCATCTAGATCATACATACGTACGGTGATGAAAGCCGAATCATCTCTTCATTGCAGATTCGGCCAGTATCTGAATAGCTGAATCCATCGGATAGCAACCAAGAACACAAGTAACAATTACCTACTCCAGTAGAGAGGGAAACAGAATAAATTTTCATGGAGACGTTCTTGTCTTGTGTATTTGACGTGGAAACTTCAGTTGACTGCAACGAACTCCTTTGGGGCCATCACATCTTCCTCGAAACATATTTATTCTTGGTTAACAATCCCAAGTAGAATGATTATGTACCAAGGAAAGGAAGATACGCATGGCCAGGAAGACAAATGTAGATTCTACTTTATGCAAACAAATGTTGGAAAACAGATATCCTTTAAAAGCCTTTTCATAATATCTCGAAGGAACATCTTCATCTATAAATACTGGAAGCTGGACGTTGAATGTCAACCTGACTTACAATGCCTTCCTAACAAGAACTCATGAAGAAGACAGCTTCATTCCCAAGGCCAGGAGAAAAACCAAGAAGTAACTAGACTAGCTTAAAATCCAATTAGTTTTCTATTATTTTTCGCATGATATATATTGGCGAGCTTATGGAATTTGATTAGAGTACAATAAGAAAAATGATTCATTCGTAAACTAGCAATCTTAACTGGTGTTCAAATGTTTTAGATAAGGGCTAATTATACTAGGAAAAAAAATAAAAATCACTGTAAAACAATATTCTACATAAATTAAGCTTTTTTGAGTTTGTTTTTAATAATAAAAGATAAATATTATACTTACATGCTAAGAAATTGTCCAGTATATTAATGCTTGTTATTAAAGGTAAGAAATTAAGACAGTGATTCGACACTCAGCAAGGCATCACAATCAAATCCTCACTTTTGAAATACACTACCACTCAAGGAGAGGAATCATACCAAGGGAAGTCTCAAATTCCTCTCACTCGTTTTCTCTCTTCTCTAAGCCTTTTTCCCTACTGCTAGTATTGGTTATGCATTGTTGTATTGGATATGTTAGTGAGGAGGAGAGAAAGGCCATACGGGTTTGGTGGTGGTTCTGTGATGATTGCATGAGCAAGGGCAACTAGTGTGTGGTGGTTGTTCGATGGTTGGTTCGTGACGGATCGGAAAGAGTGATCGATGGTGGCGTTGTGGATGGCTAGTAGAGAAGGGTTAGCTTGGTGTTGTGGAGTTGTGCTAGTGGTTATGGAGGCTCTCCACCGGAGTGGTTCTTGGTGGCAATTGGTGGTGTCGGTGGCTGGGGTTGGCAGTGTGTGGTAGAGAGTGTGTGTGTATATATATATATATGGTGGTCCGGTCTCTCTCTGTGCGTGTCCCTAGTGTATACTATTGAGGGCCTTGTGAGATTGAAAAATATTGAAAGACTTTTTTATTCTTTAATTTCTTCTGGAATGGATGAAGACCTCAAAATTTGGAAACTTTGTAGTTAAAAATTAATTTATTTTCCTTTCTTGAACCATCTAGGATCTCTTCGAATATCTTCATTAAAGCTATATTTTTTTAAATGTGAAGCATAATCCCTCTTTTATTTTATATTTTTAATCTTTGAATTATATTATTTGATTCCTATTATCTTATTTGATATTCCAAGACTTTGGTGATTATTTTGGTCCTCTTTTTCTTGCTTGTCTGCCATATCACTCCCTTTTGTTTTAATTTTATAAAAAAAACCTGCCACACCTAATAAGAAGTAAAAATGCCAGAAATCATGAAATGAGGGTGAAATTCATAAAACCACATAATTTGCAGCAAAACAGACTTAGAAAAAAAATCAAGACATGTAAAACCAAGCTATATGTTAACAAGGCATACTTAATAAGCCACAAAAAGAAAACATCTGCTGGATTCAAGGGAGCAAGTGTGGGATGTTGAAGCTTTTACTTTCTTCCTAACCATTTTGATGGGTGAGAGTACTAATCCCCTCTTCATCTGTAAGCTCTGCTGGGCTTTCTGCTATCCAGGATGCCTCCTAGGGTGGCCAAAGCGTCTTGGTACTTCGAAATCTTGAGGAAACCCCTTATCATGGTTACTTCATTGTCCGAGAACTTTGCTTTCTCCATGACCATATCAATGAGCTTAATCAGGGTTCCCACCATAGCTAAAGCAAAGAGTCCCTCGGCCAGCATATAGAAAGATGAGAATTCAGGTACATATCCCCTCTCTAGCATTTCCATAACGAAATCAACAGCTTCTCCAATTGGTCCTCCACCCTGGCACAGCCCACGGAAAACAATCTTATATGTGACAGCATCTGGAGCCTCAGCCTTCTCTATCATTTCTCTGAAAAGTCTCACGGCTTCTTTCGATCTCTTCCGTCTAAATAGTGCTTGAATTACAGGGTTATAGGCATGAGGGGTCAGATTTATGCCTTTCATTTGAATGGTTCTGAGGAGCTTAGTTGCAGCCTCAACTCTACCTGCCTTGCACAGTCCTGCAATCAGGGTCCCGTATGTGACAATATCTGGTTCACACCCATCGGAAGACATAGTTTGAACAATATCTGCTGCTTTTTTTATGTCCCCTGCCTTGCAGAAGTACGTAAGCAGAGAATTGTAGGTGAATTTGTCAGGCCTCAACCCTTCCATTATCATCTGGTCCATCAATTGAGAAGCCTCCTCTACCCTCTCGCTCTTACAAAGACCATCAATAAGGGTATTGTAGGTCACTGAATTTCTGGAAACCCCTTGGAGTTCCATCTGGTCAAAGATCTCCTCTGCCTCTGCAATCCTCTTGTTTTTGCAAAACCCATCAATCAAAGTATTATACGTTATAACATTTCTTGCACAGCCACTCACTTCCATTTCCTTAAGCAGATTTAGAGCTTCCTGAAGCTTCCCTCTAAAACAAAGGCTGTCAATCAACATATTGTAGGTAAACTCATCAGGATGGCACCCTTTAGTCTTCATCTCCTTGTACAATTCCATTGCAACGGTATGATTTCGACTCAAGCACAAACCTTGTATAAGAGAATTATATGTACAAACATCTGGTAAAATCCCCTTACCAGTCAAGACAAGAGCAAGTTTTGTAGCCTCTTCAACTTGGTTCTCCTTACACAAGGTACTAATAATCGTGTTATAAGTAACCGTATTCGGCGAACAATCCCTCTCAATCATCTGGTTGAGAACTTCCACGGCCTCATCAACCTCACCCAACTTACACAAACCTGAAATCAAAGAATTATACGTGTATATATCCGGATCAAACCCTTCCCTGAGCATCATATCCATAACCTCTAAAGCATGCTTAACATGACCTGTCTTACTCAACCCATTAACCAACATATTAAAGGTATACTTATCCGGAAAAAATCCCTCCCTCAACGACATCTCTTCTATAAACCTCAACGCCTCCTCAATCCTTCCCTCTTTGCAAAACCCATTAACCAAAACATTAACAGTCACATTAGTCACAACACATCCAGCTTCCACCATTTGCTCTTTCACTCTCATCGCACCATCTAAATTCCCTTCCTCAATAAACCCTTGCATTATAGTAGTAAAAGTTTTCTCGTCCGGCAACAAACCAAAATCTTCCATCTCCTCCATCAACAAAATGGCTGGCCTAATTTGATGAGCTCTACACAAAGCTTTAATTAAAATATTAAAAGTCGAAACATCAGGCCTAATTCCTCTACTAACCATATTAGAATGCGCAATTTCCACTAACTTCAACTTATTTCCATCAACAAGAACATTCAACAAGAAATTATAAAAATGGGTATTCGCCACTACCCCAAATTCAACTTCCATCGCATCAACAAACTGAAGAATCTCATTATATAATCCAAAACTGGCATAACTTTCAATAAAAACAAGTAAAGAGTCATTATCAATGACAGACAAAGAAATCTTCATTTCTTTCAAGATGTCTTTCATTGCATCGAATTCACCTGCTTTACCAAGTTTATGAAGAACTTCCTTGAAGATGGATGAACTGGGCTTGAAATTTGGCTGTTTTGAGGCCCAGTAAAACAGGTGAATCACGGCGGAGGAGTCTTCTTCGCGGCGAAGGGAGTGGAGGAGTTGGGTTGGAGTGAAATTGGGAGATAGACGGATTGCTGAGTTGGTGGTCGTGGTGAGCGGCTCATGGTCAGTGGTAGCAAAAGAAAGAGTGGAATTGGAGGTGGGTTTGTGAGAGGCGAGGTGGTGGTGGAAGGGAAACCAAGTGTGGAACTTGAGAGTGGAAGTGAAAGCCATGGCAGGTTCAGTTCTTCGGCTGAGTTGGAATTTTTAAGACACATCCAATGAGAGAGATAGAGATGTTGGCTGGGTTTATGGCTTTTCAGGCTAAGCAAGTATTTTTGTTTTTTAAGGTATCATTTTCAGGGTTATAATCCAGCCCTGAAAAAAAATCATTTACAGATAACTAAAAATATTCATTTTTTTTTATCAAAATAAAGTTGTCTTTAAATTTATTTTTTTAAACTTAATCAGTTGGAGTTTAAATTGAATGATAGGTTATAAGAAGGTAGTTTCTGTATTCCATCTACATATAAAATGATTTGAGTTTTGACCCAACGTAATTTCTATATTCAATTTAAATGTAAATGATTTGTATAAACCTAATCAGTTCTGATGTATGAAAAATAGTTTTGATATAAAAGATCCTAAGAGAAGTAAATAAAAAGGAAAGGAAAGGCTTTGAGCAGCTCAAAATCATGGCAAAATGCTCTTGCAGTAGAATGAATTTGTTTATATTGCTTAAGAACTTGGATTGATCATCAGTCTTGCATGCTTCAACATTTGCCAAAAAACGAAATCATATCTAGGTTTCGTTCTTTTAGGAGTGATCCGTTGAAACATTGTTGTGTTTTGCTCTGATCATAATTTAAAAATATTTAATTAATTAATATATATCATAGTTTTACATAACTAATAAAATTATAATTTATAGCTTCTTAAAAAAATTTAGTTTTTCAAACTACAATCGTAAAAAAAAAAAAAAAAAAAAAATGCGACAAATACACACTACACTTGCTAGAGGGAGCATGGCTAAAACTATCAATGCTTTAAAGACCATGTTATTAAATCTTGCAGGTCCAAAAATATTAGGGGAGGGGTGAAAGGGATACACATCTCATGCACTAATTGTTTAAAGAAACCGTGTGAATGCACCAGAGTCTATTTAGGCCTTCAATCGTTACAACTTACACCTTGAAACCCCAATTTTGGGGGAGTGAAAAGAATTATGAAAGAGAATTGGAAATGGAGGAAAGATCATGCCAAGGAGAGCGTTTCCAGGACACCCCAGGGATCTCGTCTCCAACTCTAGATTTATCTGAATCATGCATATGTACAGCAACAAAAGCTGAATCATAATCTCTTTGTTTCAGGTTGGATGACCATCTAAAGAGCTGTATCTGTTGCATAGCAGCCAAGAACACGAAGAAATCTAGCAAATTCCTGGATGAAGATAAACAAGATTAAAAATAAATTCAGTTTCAGTTTACAAGTTCTGGCATATGGTTTTAGGATATGCGAAAGACCAAAAGAGGCAGCACATCAGAGAGTAGATTCAAAAAGCAGAATAATATGAAGTGGAAGCCAGGAGAAGAAACATATAATCAGGGTTTCGCTTCTTCAACAGGGATGAGTTTTCTCAGATGTGTCAGGAAATTTTAGACTCACTGACCTGCAAATGTGCCAAAGCGTGCTGAGCCCGAGGTTCTGCCATGGAAGCTTCAAAGTCAATGTAGAAAAGGTAATCAAAGTACCTGTTGCCAGAAATACATTATTACTGTTACACATCCTACAAAAATTAAGAAATGATATCTTCATCTGAAACTACAGAAGATAGCATGGACCATTTAGTTGCAGAGAAGTTGAGGAACAAATGAGACTCCACTCGTCAAGAAGTAGGTTCAGTTAAGTGAGAGTCTTTTGCATGCAAAACTTAGGAAGCAAAGGTAAATGGAGACGAACAGTGTCTTTAAAGCACCAATTTGAGCAAGGGAATGACTCAAGTCTCAATGATAAAAAGATTAAAAAAACAAAAAAGGTTAACACTTACCTGGCACTTCCCTTGTTAGAATCATCAACAACCCTTAATGGACGCTTTCTTTGTGGGCGACTCTCTATCTGGAAGGTGGTCAAAGAGAGAGAGAACAATTGGTTTTTGGATACAACTAAAAAAATGATCTCATCTAAAAAAATTACCTTTGTCAAGTTAATGTCCCTCGAAGCAAACACCGCTAGTGCTTTGAACAGCATGCCAGGACCTTCTTCGAGAGTGAAAACAATGCTTGTCTACGATGGGGAAACATCATGACTCGGTATCAAATGTTTATAGCAAAATTTCTGTTAATATGTCAACGGAAAGTACACAGCACTGGGAGACAGATAGTAGTACCTTATGGGGCCTGTCAGTTCCTGGAATTATAGGTTCTCTTGCAAGTATCAAAAAGCGGGTAATATTATCGTCATCATCCTGACATGTGTAAGTGAAGAAAATTAGGCTACATTTCGATTTTGCAAAACTGAAAATCAAAACAACAAAAGTATGGGCATTCAAGACAATCTTGTACATGCTAACATATTTATAGGCACACTCAATCGGAACTCCTCTGAGACTAGATCCCAAACACATCAGTCATATGTGCACAGCATATCTGGTGGCTTTAGAAGCATAAACCAGAGTGCATGTATTGAATCTCAAAGCATGTTTTCCAACATTGTAAAATTCATCATTAGGATATTCTGAGAATGTCAATGAGTGAGCATCTTTAGAGGTTGTGGCTTAACAAACATGTTGACTAGCACATATTTCCAATTGGCATTCTCCACAAGAGAGATCTTTTCAGCAACCCCATTAACATTGTAAAAGAGCACATAAGTGACAAGATTAGAATCTAATCAGATGTTGCCTCAGATAGCTTGAACATGTAGATCCTAGCAAATTTAGCTGGTAAAGCCATTTGGCATGATACCGAGCAAAATAGAATCCCACACTCATACTAGGGAGGGGGGGGGGGGCTAGCCAAAATGCCAATGGACCAACTGGTACAAAAGAGCAACAATAACATCTTTTACTTTGCTTTGCAGATTATCGCATCTGTGGAGACAAGATTACATATGTTTGGCTGTTATTGTCAATAAATGACCAAGCAGGTCAGGTTAATAAATCAGCACTCAGTAGGTGCATGTGATAACAATTTAAGTTTTCAGTACGAGGAATGTATTTAATTTGAAAATTCATGTGATAAACAGTCATGGAAACTTAAAGGAGAAGTCTTGCCTGGATTTTTTCCAATAGAATGTTAAGGCCATAGATGTCTGCTGCACGATCACTAGCAATCACACCAGAATCTCTTTCACCACTTGCCGCAACCATCTGTCTCCGAACATTTTTACATTTAGTACATAGACAGTCTATAGCATGATTCAAGCTTGGTCAAAACAAGATTAAACAGATCTGAAAATTACCTGAGCAGCACCTGCAGTATCATCAGTACTAACTCTGACAACACCTAATTTTGTCAATATCATGTCACATTGATCAAGTGCCTACAAGTTAGAATATTTTTTAATAGAGCATCATATAAATTTTTGAATTTAGCCAAAAAGTCCAAGCATAACCAGTCGGCCTCATATGAAGTTTAGAGATAACATGCTTGAAATGTCGGAAGCAAAAGTTCAGAAAGTAATTAGATCACGCTGTCAGGACCCTACTTTGGCTGGATTAGCACTAGTTAACAGGTGTTGTACAAGTTTAGATACAATCACCTTAATGGAATCAGTTTCAAAGTTTTCACTAATAAATGGAATTTCACAAGCACTTTGACCACATATTGATGGATCTCATGGTGTACATCAGTAAATGTTTTCTAAAACAAACCAAAGTTACCAAAAAACACTCATTGGAGGGCATCTCCCAATCTAAATCAAACTACCAATAAATTCCAGCATACAAATTTTGGCTTTTGAAATCATTTAGTATCACTTAGTTTATCAATAAAAGAAAAACAGTGATCCCAACAATTATTAGTTAAACTAGTAAAGGGAAAAAATGGTAATGACATAACATTTGCAGAAAAATCAAAATTTTATTTGTAATCTGATGCACTCCTCAAGGCAAATCATGTTATTGCATTCCATAGAGCAAACATTCTGAAGAAGATTACCACGATTTACTGTCTCATACAAGCAGCACACACCATTTTCAGAAAATTAATCAGGAAACTGGGTGTTTAGCTCCCTCATCTAACTTTCATATGGGATCTATTTGTAAAAACAATATGCTGACCCCGTTAAAATGTAAGAGAGGGGAGTAGTATTCAGAGTTCGCATGGTCTTGTGTTAGATAATTTTTCCCATTCCAGTATTCATTCCATACCACAATCTTCAGTGTTTTGTGACTTTGAAACAACAACAAAAGAAAAAAAGATAACAGATTAAAATGCAAGAAATAAAACAGCTAACCTGGGGGTGGCTCAAAACACGTTTCAATTCCTCCTTCTGTACACCAGGCAATCCCAAAAGGCAATGGTTAACTATCATCTGCACCTCCCCTACTATATGCAGCCTATGGCGAAGGAGTAAATCATAATTGCGGTGGATGCTGCCACCCACTGAATTCTCAATGGGGAGGACTGCTTTATCCACTAGCCAGAGTTCAACTGCCTGTTCAATTGAGTAGAGAAGAATATCGGTGACAAGCTGACAATCATTTGTAGATTAGTTCAGCAAGAAAAGTGATACATAGGAATTATTTGAACCTTGAAAGCAGCTTCAAACTCCTCACATGGGACAGTTTCGCACTTTGGATATGCTTTGAGCGCAGCAGCCTCACCGTAGGCACCTGGCATCCCCTAAAATGGGCACCAAAGCCAGCTTAAGAATAGCATAAAAGACTTGGATGTTTGAGTGAAGAATATTTAAGTTCTTACCTCATATGCAACCCGTACTTTTGCACCATTTCGAGGAGAAGAAAAAAGATCTGTAGCAGATAATGGTTCTGCAACACATAGCAAAAATGCAAATCAGATCAATCAACAATTGTTAGAGTTTAGGAAATCGCCGCCAGCTTAATAAATTTTCTGTCATTATTGTACTGGCACAGTGGATTATTATTGCTTGGTCGACCTTAATAGGCAACATGGTAATTATCCGCCATGTGGTTGAAGCTCACGTATCAGAACAAGATCTATCACAAACCTCCAAAACATACCCAGAGTACTGGACAAACTGATACAAATATGGAAACCACTGATTTCACATTAATGATCGAAAAGAAATAATGTTAGGCTACCATAAAGATCGACCATGAGACCAATTATGCATGCAGAACATGACAATTAACCCAAGAAATGCTCGAATGCATGCACTCGACGAGCATCCCTAACAAGGTTAGCCCCTTCTATAGAAGTTAAAAATTTTCAGTAAAAACTTCTTCCAGTATAAACCTAGAAATGCCTGAATGCATGTACACTACAAGCATCCAACTTTATCGCATCTTATATGGCATTTCAAAATTCTGAATAAAGCTTCATATATGGAATTTCAAAATTCTCAACAAAATCTTCTTCTAATATAAGCCTAGAAATGCCTGAATGCCTGCACTCTACGCGCATCCAACGCCATCAACATCTTATATAGCATTTCAAGATTCTAAATAAATCTTCTTACCATAAATTGGTCAAACACACAAAATCATCGTAATAGCTTCAAATCATTAGTTATCCTCCAAATATATTTAGAAACACACCATTGATTCCATCAGCTAAAAAGGATAAATTCATCCATAATCTCATCTATAGCCACAATAGCATTTGCTAAAAACTACAGAACAAAACAGAAAATCAATCTGCGTTGCCAGCCAATTGATTATGTTTTGGTTTTCAGGTTCAAACCAAATTGATTGTTAAACTACAGACACATATGAATTAGTAATCCACCAGGGAAGCAAGGTCTTAGTTTATACTAAAGCAGGCTGTTTTGCAATCCAAGTGCACAAAAAGCTAACAAACATAAAACATCAGTTCACTATATAACAATCCAATAGGAATAAAAACGGCTTAACTACAAAGAAAAACAGTGATTGAATATGCAATAACTCACTAGGAAGAAGGTTCAAATCCTTGTGAAACCCCCTGGACTGAGTGTTCTGAACCTGATCAATTGCCTCAGAAGTCTCCACCTGAGGAATTAAAGGCTTCTCATCTTCAACAGGAGTGATAGCTCTCTGAGCCAAAACACTCAAACAACAACATTCCCATCTAGGGAGCCTCTCAAGATCCCAATTGCACCTCAAATCCACACATCTCCTTAACCCCAAATCTGACACACCTACATTAGAATGAGGCCTTAAAGGGCTAACCCATATGTGAGAAGCAGCCATTAAAAAGTGAAAAGGACTGCAAATTTCACAATGCAAATGCAAACCAAAAAAAACCAAACTAAACAAAACACCCCCTCCAACAAGGTTATTAAGAGAACATAAGAGAAGGGTTGTTGGTGATGCGGTTGTTGGAGGTGTGTTTTGGTGAAATCTATCTCCTACAACATTGTCAATGAAACTCAACTCTATGGACCCCACTAACCCAAGAAACAATACAAGCAAAACCCAAAATTCAATGGTCTTTAAAACCAAAAAAGACGTAATCTTTTTCACTTGTTTTTGTTTTATAAATATATTATGACACAGAATTGGTCTCTTTAAGGGATAGTTAGTGAGGTAGGTGAGCCAGAAAGCTGGCTACACGGTTTCTCAGATTCTATAGAGACAAACAAATAATAAAAAAAAGGCACTAAACGAGACAGCTTTGAATGAGAAATTTTGAATAAAATGTGTTTACCTGGCTCTCTCTATCTTCAGTTATATTTGTGTACTGTGACGTGCATTTACAAGGACTTAACCTTCTACAGGTATTAACAAAGAAGATGAAGAAAGAGAGGTCGTTTCATCTTGTGGGGTAGGCCTAATTTCTGTCCCTATAGATTCATCAATGTTTCACTTTTCTCCCTAGATTTTAAGTATTACCTTTCTAGTTTTCAAGACATCAATATTACCCCTAATCATTAAATAGCTTCTTTTTTTTTTTTTGGTTTTTGAGTTTTCTTAGTATTTTTTTTTTTTTTGAAATATCGGATTTGAGAGGAAAGAATGAGAGAAAACAAGAAAAACTATTAGAATAACATGAAGAAACGTGAGTAGTTGATAGTTTGTTTAATTAAGGGTTTTAATTAAAACTTTCGAGATTATAGGATTGAGATTGGAAAAAATAAAACTATTATTGTAGAAGTGGAATATTGATAAGAGTATAAAACAAAAATAAATAAATAAATAGTTTACCTTCTTTTCCTTCAATATTTACTATCATTTCAAGTATTGTAGATATTTTCAGCCGTAATAATTATTTTTTCATAATTATAAATCAAAGTTACAGTCAAACTCAACTCATGACCGCTTCAAAACAAAAATGATTTGCGACCTGTAGTCCTAATTGAAAAAAAAAAAAAAAAAAAAGAGTGAATATGCACAATATATATATATATATATATATGATTGATGAATTTTCTCCTTCTAGATGGCATGGTGAAGCTTTAACACATGAAGATTATGGGATTGTTGTCATTGTTAATCGTCACTTGGCGGCAGGGCTACAAAGCCGGCAATAATCATACATTTCTGCAAACCTAAATGGCGAGGTTTGACTTCCATGGAGAAGAATCTCCTAAGTATGATGAGAAGGCAAGACGACAAATGGATGACAGCCTTGGCAGGGTAAACAAGGACGATACTCATCTTCTTTACTCTCCACTGAGTTTGGCTTCTTCTCCATTGAAACCCTACTGCACTCACTGCATTGGTGGAATGTTTGGAAAGTTGGTGAAAGATGGCCAGTTGACAATAACCAGTCAACTAACTATAACAGAGTCGATAAAATAAATAAATAAATTATAATTATAATAGAGTGCTGGGAATGCGATTTCAAAAAATAATATGTGCTGTCCTAAGTAAAATAAATGAATCTTAGTAATTGGTATATATTCGATTAATTATTCAAAAATCTATAACAAACACCCAGTATTTTAATATTAATAAACACCCAGTTATACCAAGTTCTTTATATTAATTGAACATTATAAATTAATTATGTTTAAATGTGTGGGTTTTTTTTTTTTTTTGATATAATGGGTTTTCTTGGAAAGATTTCATTGCATCTTTATCTTTCAATTTAAATGGAAATTATGAGGGGGGCATAAAGTCAGCAGAACGGGCATATATATGAAGCGATTCACGACCCACATGTGATGATGGGATTATTCTTTGATTTCATTGATGGAATGGAGGAATCCTCTCTCTTATTCAATGGTACCAAATGATTCACATGTAAATGAAATTAAATCAATTATATCGCAAGTACTGTACACTCGAAAGCAACTAAAACCAGTTTTGACATCAATAAGGGAGAGCCGCTTTGAAGTTGTAGAATGCTACATTTGCATCTACTCTTATTAAAGTTTATACAACAAGCTGATCAACTGACGTTTTTTTTTTTTTTTAGGATTTATCCTAATTTAGGGTTTAAATTAATATAATAAAAGTTTGTTTAAATAGTTTTGATGTACGTACTCATTAAAATCCAATTTGATTTTTTTTTTTAATCTGATGTTGTTTTTAATGACAAAACTTAGCTTTGCTTGTAATATAATCTATGGTGGTGACAAAATTATAGTAAGTCAGTTAGATTACATTAATTATATGATTAATTATATGGGACCGTATAGCTTTTTTAAATCATTGGATTATGTACTAGTTTACATAAAAAAACAAGGAAGTGAATTTAAGTTGTTTTTTTTTAAAAAAAATTTGTGCTTAAGTATATTAAAATAATTTTTTTTTTATTTTTAAAAAATTATTTTTGAGATCAGCGCATCAGAACAATCTAAAACACGTAAAAAAATTATAATTTTTTAAAAAAATAGTTTACATCGTGTTTCCAAATGGTATTTACAGCAAGAATTGAGTTTGAATGAAAAAGAAAAACTCACCTTGCTTTTTCAGATCACATATTTAAATTTCGTTATTTATTTTAAAAATTATGGGAAATATATGAAATATTTATTGTTAAAAATATTTTAAGCTTGATCTAAATATTTATATGGTGATGATATTTTTAAATACGTATGAGAGGTAGAGATAGAATGAAGATAAAAGAGGCTTTGGAAGTTTAAATTTGCCCAACCTTTCTTTCTAGACACGTGCCTTTATATATATTTTTTGAAACTTGTCCATCAATCTATAATATTTACTATTTTATGATTGTTTTGATTTAATTTTTAATACAATAATTTCCTTTCCATGCATACACTCACTGCGATAATATTTTTCAAGCTTTATAACTTTCATATTTGTCTCCTTTTATCTATAAATTCTAAATTTGCTATTTCTTCTGAGTATTAAAGATGTAATACTTTTTTACATTTATAATATATGTCTATTCATACTATTCTTTTTTAATGCACGACTCATATACATGTAATTTCATGTACATGTAATATAGCTAATTAAAACCCAAATCTTGATCTACAATATATGAGATATTCTATGACTGGGAAAAAACTATAGTCAGTCATAATATCTAGATAATTCCTTTGATTGTATCAAATACTGCATCATTTTTTACCCTATCTGCCAATCATCCCACGACATGATTCGTCTGCTGGTCTATCCACAGGAGAATCTGTGGGAGGATATATATATATATAACACGAAGTGTGACAGAATTCTCTAAAAAAATAATGAATGGCCTTGTCACAGCTTTTCTTATCAACCCAGATGTTAATCGTAGTTGAATATCGATCCCCAAGATAATTTTATTATCTAGGATGTTGCAGCAAGTGCTACCACCTAACCAAATCTTACTTTCTTGAGGAGGTAGGTGTTGAAAAGTTTATGGTAAAAAGAAAAAAAAAGTAGAGAACAATTTCTCCAGGGAAAGTGACAGGGAGGACTTGTTGCAAAGACGAAGAACGTAGAGAATGATGATTACAAGATAGATAGTCAACGTAGATTTCCAAAGATGAAGTGACGCCCTTTTACCAGTTACATTCATTGCATTTGTGGAGAGGAGAATTTAGAGTATCATTTGATTCGAGTTAACCCGTGACCTAACCCTTAAATCCAGTCATAAACCAAGTTGTATTTAATAACTTTGGTCTATATATTAACAAGGTTGATCAACCCTCTAATTAGTGTGTATTTGGTGTTGTAATAGTTTTTGCAATCATAATTTATAAATATATGTTTTAAAAAAGCTATAAATTGTATTTTTTTCTTAACTAATATTTTAAAAAAGAGTTTTCAATGAATTCATGTAAAATTATAATATTTATTAATTAATTGAATACTTTTAAAACTGCAATTATGATAGTACATAGTTTCAACCACATCGCAATATGCTATGAACCGACCCTTAATATTGTGTGAGCTAGTGAAGGCCAAAAGTCCCACGCAACTACAGACATTGTGTGTTGTTTACAAGAGTTATCATGTTTTGGCAAAATTTTACAGGAAAAGAATTCACTTTTTCTTCGAGAAGTGTATTTTCTTTAGTTTGACCTTATGAATACAAGAGTGGTAATAATATATCATAACATCTCTCTAATAAAAGACTAAAGAGATAATTGTGTGGATTAAAAGAAGGAAAACAAAAACAAAAATCCACTTACTTTTATGTATAAACTATAAGTATCTCGTTTATCTACGCAGTTTGTTGCGTTTTAAGTTAAAAAACATCATTATTTTTATGGTTTTTTATTTCAAATATAGTTTTGCTCACAAAAACAAATATCCTAAGTCAATTAATATATGGCAATATATTTTAGTCCAACCTTAAAATTAAAAATAAAAAACATAAAATTTCTTACAACTTAAATTCAATAAATAAGTAGATATTAAATAAATATTGATTTTACATAACTATCTAGTAAGGGGTATAATAATAAAAATTTTGGACTAAAAAGTTTATTTTTTTGGTGGTTTCAGGTTTAAATCCTATAGTCGCTAATATGATAACCACTGAAAATTTATATGATCGTTAACTTTAAGGCTTATGAGATTAGTTAAGATACACGTAAGCTGACTGAAACACCAATACTAATATATATTAAAAAAAAATTGGTTTTATGTGCCCTAGCTAGAATGCACCTGATCGTAAGCGAGAAAAATCTAGCTCGAACAGGAAAGTATGCCATAGGAATCGGAGGACCTTTTATAGTCTTTGCTCTTCTCCATGGACTTGTCCTCTTTGTTCAATCTGCTTTCAGCACTTCTCCTTCAAATGCAATCCTGCTAGAATCCGAGAAGCAACTAAAGAAACCAGATAACAAAGGCATTGATAAGTTGCTAGATATCAAGCTCTCAAACTGTGTATAGATTGAATTCTTTATTGTTGGTGATATATATATATCACCAACAATAAAGAATATATAGCAATTTTTCATTTATATACATGCTAGAATTCTTGGCATGTGAGTGTCCAAATTTATGTGGCTGTTGCTAGATATTTATTGAAGAGAAGGCATTAGATAAAATTATTATTAAACTTGGCCTGACCATGCGGTTAAATTTAAGATCTAGTGAGAATTAATTTAACTAAATCTAATCAAACCTTGGTTTTATTTTTTTAAAAAAAAAAAAACTCTTGAAACAGTATTTTTTAAATTAATTCAAATTAACTAGTCCGGTCTGTGACCCAATACTTAAGTCATATTATAAAATGTATCTGATTTTAGTAACCTGGCTATTAAATTAGACCATAAAACGGGCCTGATTATATCATTCGCTATTTTCTCAAACCCCATATATTAAATTATTTGTTGAGTTAAGAGGTGACAAGGAAAGAAACATTTCATATTTGGCAGTGTATTGCCCTAGCTATGGTCCATTCGAGTGTGGTAGAAATTTCATTTTCACATAATTTACTTGAGGATCAAGATACTTTGCATGAAAAATTGACAATATTAACTCATTGTGTCAAGAATTTCGTTTCCATGGTTTTGGATTGATCTCTATAAGGGCCAGAAATACTTGTTGTCTTTGTGCTCGTTACAAGGCCCATTTTTTTATGTTGAATGTTAGGACTCCAAATATATTTTTGGACCTAAAAAAACACCCGTAGGCTCTAAAAAATAATTAAAGGGCCTAATCTGAGGCCTTGAGATAACATATAAAATTTTCTCAGCATATAAAATTTCTTGTGTTGGATTTGTTGCTGATAACTTTCTTGATGAGAAAATCGATCCTTCCATGGAGGCTTATAGACAAAAAATCAAGTGAGCTCTTTACTTGGATGGGCTGAGATTGCTTTTGTAGTGTTTTCTTCTACATGGAAGCCCTTCTCTTTTGCTCGTGTTCTTATTAAATAAGATTTGATAATATTAATAATATACTTAAGTATAGACATCATAAATGGTTTCTAATATATTTGGGATATGCCTATGCACACATATTTTTTTATGATAATATTACATTTAGCTACACACTCTTAAGGATACTCTTGTTCATTTAGATAGTATTTGTTTTTTGTCAAATCATATTTTTTTTATAAAAAAATATTTTAAATTGATTATTTTTATGTTTTTAAGTGTTTTGATGTATTAATGTTAAAAATAAAATTTAAAAAATAAAAAATTATTTTAATATATTTTAAAATAAAAATTATTTTTTTAAAAACAATCGATAGTATAATAACACTTGCATAGTTATTATCATAATGTCATCACGTCCATAAAATAGTATTTCATCACTTAATCAATTTCTGAAGCAATTGGAGGTAACACTTGATCTTCGACTCTCTTGTACATATTCTCTCTTAATTACTAGCTTAATTATAGGAAGTTCGCTACCTAACCAGAGAAAAATGTTTTGCAAGTATATTTGTCGCCTCTCATTAAACTATATAAAGGGTCTAAAGTTATCCAATTTCATTATTCTTTTATTCTCGTAAATACAAGAAAATAAATAAATCCAAATATCAAAGGAAAGATATATTGTTACTGAAAACCTTTTTTATTTACTCTTGCAAACTCTTTTTGACAAATATTTTGGAAAGGATTGATTTATAATATCTCATGGACAAATGAATCCAAGTGGACTTTGCGGGCTCCCAAGCCCCTTCTCGCCCTGAGGCAGCCCCCAATGTAGAGACCTGGCCGAAGGTAGCCACACACCTAGCTATTTTGTAATTGTGGCTTGCAGGGACATCTAGGCTCTCCAAATTGGTAATATATATTGTAGGGAATTTCGACCGGTGATGTTCTGATATTTGCCCATTGGAGGCTAAGCACACTGACATAATATTTAACGTGGTTCGGCAAACCGCCTACATCCACGGGAGAAGCCATTTGTTTATATAGGGAGAGAACAAGATTTACAACAATAGAGGAGGAGGAATTATTCCCTCTTTAGCAACTCTCAACCTCACTCTATTTCTCTCTTCTTGGTGCTGCAATGGCAGCCCACTCTCTCCTATATTTCTCACATATTTGGCTCTATTTTCACTCTCATTTTGCTCTCTAATGTATGCCTCTATTTATAGGCATTCATGGTAGCTTCTCATGCTCTTTTGTCAACAATGGTGGTTGCCAAACTTGCCAAACTTCTTCAACAAAGGTGGCTGCCAACTTCTTCTCTTCTTCAACAATGGTGGATGGTCAAAGTCAATGTTAGGTTGCTGCACATTAAATGGCAACACACCTAACAATCACCCCCTTTGCCATTTATATGGGCAATTGTCCTCTTGCTTCTTCAGCACAATCTTGCATCCTGCAGCTCTTCCAAGCTTACCATTCCGAGAGCATCTGTGGCCAAGTTTATAGGTACTCGCCAAACCTTTCAATCACCAGAGTCACCAAAGCACACCCTTGCTTACACCAAAGGATCACTTCAACCAGATGGTCTCACACATCACATCTAAAGAGTGTTAACGCTTGTCTCTGGGAACATTCCCCTTCGAGCGTATCAATCATGCTCGGTCTGGAATGATTTATCAAGCCTCACACCAAGGCTTACAACACCCCCTCAAACGGATATTCCAAGTGCGACAGTCATTATCTGAGTATCTCAATATGATCACAAGCCCACCACTCTTCCAAGAGTCTACTCATTCAGGAGTTGCGCCTGCCCTCTGTTCCACCGTAGGAACCACGCCTTACTTCTCCATGAGTCTCTCGCTCTTAGTCGTAAGAGTCCAGGTAGCTCTCCACCTTTAACCATGGGGGCAGCCCATTAAAGGTTGATCCATGTATGTCTTCATACTCTGAGTATTACAATGCCATCACCGAGCTCACCACCTTGACAAGAGTCAACTTGTTCCCGGAACCTGCGCATGCCCTCTGCTCCTTCATAGCAGCCGCGTCTTAATGCTCCATAAGTCATCCACTTATTGTCCAAGGCAAATGTCTTCTAGCTCATTGATCTTTAGCATGGGGGCAATATCCATGAAAGTCAATCGTGCATTTGTCTTCACACTCATCATAGCCACTTCATTGGCTATACACTTGTCCACTCATATCTAGCCATCACATCGGCTCTGGGGCGATCTGAATTGGGGCTTCTATCCTGGCCCTCACACCTTCTCCTCAGGTGTCTCCGCTCGTCGTCATGTGGCGGTCTAAATCTGGGGCTCCTATCATGGCCCACACACCTTCTTCTGAGGTGTCTCCGCTCGTCGTCATGCGGCGGTTTGAATCTGGGCTCACATCATAGCCCACACCTTCCTCTGAGGTGTCTCCGCCCGTTGTCATGCGGCGGTTTGAATCTGGGCTCACATTATGGCCCTCACACCATCCATCCGAGGTGTTTCTGCTCGTCATGAGACGGCCTGAACATGGACTCATATCAAGGTCCTCACACCTTTCATCTGAGGTGTCTCCGCCTGTCATCATGAGACGACCTGATTTTGGACTCATATCATGGTCCTCACACCTTTTGTCTAAGGTGTCTTCGCCTGTCGTCATGAGACGGTCTGAACATGGACTCATATCATGGTCCTCACACCTTTCATCTGAGGTGTCTCTGCCTGTCATCATGAGACGACCTGATCTTGGACTCATATCATGGTCCTCACACCTTCTGTCTGAGGTGTCTTCGCCTGTCTTCATGAGACGGTCTGAACACGGACTCATAGCATGGTCCTCACACCTTCTATCTGAGGTGTCTTCGCCTTTCATCATAGGCGGTCGCACCCCCTTAATTCGGTGCTTCTGCAACAGCTCATCTTTCCATCCTTGCATGCATTGGAAAGGTCCTCGCTTGTTGCCTTTACCAAGAGCACAAGAGACTTCTTGTTGTACAACTTTTACATACAGCCTCTGCTCTGAGCTTCATCTGGGAATTCTTCTTCTCCTTGCACCTATCGTCTCATTACAGTACCTCGTTGGATCCTCCGGGTACTCCTGCACAATCTCCGTGTGCTCTCGTGCAATTTCGGTTCTCCAGATTTCTCCCTATTCTTTGCTTTTATGTTTGACAGCAGCTCATCCTGTCACAACATTTATCCAAGTCAAAATAGGGTGCCAATCTTTATCCCCTTGTTGTATTTCTCTTCGATTATCAGGGTCTTCATCAATTCTCCCTTCAAAAAGTTACAGTCACCGAATCTAACTTCTTTGGAGAAATCACCACTCCATCAGATCCTTGAACATACGGAACCAATTGTTCCCCTTATGTCGTCATCTTGCTAGTCTTCACCAGTTTCATTACAAACTGTTACATATACAAAAATAGTACTGTGTGGATGATCCTTCAACTAAGCAAGTTCCCAGGAAAGATTTGGAGGGGTCACACTGGTCCCGCTTAAAACCCAATCTCCTAGACAGAACTTCTTAGAACGTATCTATCCACCGTACTGCCTTTTTGTATATACAACCATTTGCTAGCTTTGTTGCGGCTTTCCTTTACAAGTGATCTGGGATATTCTGGTTTTATACCTGATTTCTCAACATCTGGCGAGACTACCAGTGCTTAGATTCGTCAAGATTGGTCTTCATCAATTTTCACTCTCCACCTCTGATTGTCCACATAACCGGGTGTCCAGAGTGTCCCAATTTTGCCTTCCATCAAGGCAATAAATTTTCCCATTTAATGGTTCAGCACATGTAATTGGGCAAACATGTGCACCTTCTTCTTCTTCATCTCCATCGACCTCAATCCAGACCCTCAGATGCCTCCTGATCGGGCAATCTCTCTTTAATAATTCACCACTGCCATTTTAGGTCTCGAATCTCAATGATCGAACCGTACCATTACATCCGGAATGATCAAATTATCTGGAAAAATGTCTTGAATCATCCAAATCGCACATCAAACGGCTACGATTTGATCAAAACAATTCTGGCCTGATCAACGGCTCAGATTCAATCTCAGATCCGGTTGCACGTAGACTCTGCTGCACAGAATCCTATCCCTCGGCTCGCGGTTCGGCTCCAAATCGCGGCTGATGACGTGGCAGGTGGGCCCCACAATGCTGACATGTATGTTGACTTGGTCAATTCAATGCTGATGCCATCGTCACATCAGGGTGATGTCATCATCTGCATGTTACTGTTCATGTCAACTGTTCATGATGACGTCACTGTTCATGTCTACTGTTCACATGGGTCGGGTCAACTGGTATTCGGGTCGGGTCAACTCATCCGGGTGAAGAAGACGCGTGGGGCGCGTCTGTGCGCGTGGGCAGACGCCTTGCCGGAGAGTGATGGAGAGTGCGACCATGTCCGACGTCCGATTTTGACGCGGTTTTCACCAGTGGCTTCGTCTCTTCCTCCTCTACACAGTGGGATGGTCAAAACACCATTTTGACAACTTTCATTTTTGAGCAAAAAATCAAACACCACTTAAACCATATGCTCTGATACCAATTGTAGGGAATTTCGACCGGTGATGTTCTGATATTTACCCATTGGAGGCTAAGCACACTGACATAATATTTAACGTGGTTCGGCAAACCGCCTACATCCACGGGAGAAGCCATTTGTTTATATAGGGAGAGAACAAGATTTACAACAATAGAGGAGGAGGAATTATTCCCTCTTTAGCAACTCTCAACCTCACTCTATTTCTCTCTTCTTGGTGCTGCAATGGCAGCCCACTTTCTCCTATATTTCTCACATATTTGGCTCTATTTTCACTCTCATTTTGCTCTCTAATGTATGCCTCTATTTATAGGCATTCATGGTAGCTTCTCATGCTCTTTTGTCAACAATGGTGGTTGCCAAACTTGCCAAACTTCTTCAACAAAGGTGGCTGCCAACTTCTTCTCTTCTTCAACAATGGTGGATGGTCAAAGTCAATGTTAGGTTGCTGCACATTAAATGGCAACACACCTAACATATATATATATATATGGATGTTTAGGTTAATTTATGTGCACCTCGACTAATCTCTCGAGGCCCTAAAATTAAAGACTAGATAAATCTCTAATGACCATGAGATTTATAACACTCGAAGTAGTGATTTTTGGAAAACAAATCCAAAATCTGATTAATTAAACTACACTCGTCAGGATTTTAAATTGACAATTTTGTTTCATATATGTGTTCATTCTAATGGCTGAAGGGAATGACAAATCTCCAAGATGCAACATTGACTTAGGTTGCTGGGAATACACAACGTTAATCGACTCAAATCTCATCATCATTGCAGGCCATATCACCTAGAAACTCAGAGGAAAAAATAGTTAAAAGCTGGCCTTGGTTCCCCCCTGTGTGTGTGTGTGGCATGTAAGGAGGTGAAATCCGTCATGATTTGGTCCAGGTAGATGCAGACATGTTTCACTCTTGTTGATTGCTTATTGTCAGCACAAAGGAAATGCTTACAGACTGCTCTTTTTTCACTTAACCCCACCAGTCATCTTAGACTTCCGAAATCCAGATTTGATTAAGATCTTCTTAACAATCCCGCTGTTTTAAGCTTTAGTTTAATAAGAAATTTGTGCACTTGCTGTCCTAATCTGAAGATTAGTCAACTTGATTAGTACCAAGGCCACCATCCACAGAATGACACCTCATCGTCCATTCTCTTTTTGCTGCCATTCTCTACAGAATTCAACCACATTGCCTTGGTAACATGTTCTTGCTCAATAAAGATTGGACAAGGCAGAGACAACATCAACATAATTTTCAAATCCTGTTCCAGTCACTTTTTCCCTTCATTATAATCTCAGTTACTTGTGAGCAAAAGCTTAGGCAAAATCATTGTGTTCTATACTGATTAAAGCAATAAGCTTGCTTTCTTCAAATCAAAACAAATTAATGTTGCATTCATGCTGCATTATTATCATATGCATAAACAATTTTATAAGACAAGATTCGAGGGTTAATCTAGCTCAAGACTTGAGTTGTAGATGTAGTTGTTAACTTAGATCAATTATGTGCTTATAAACATGGGATTGTCTTTGCATTTGTACCACATTAATTTACTAGAAAACAATGAAGAGCTTGTTGTTTCTGATCTCTAATAATTAATGGTCAGCTCCTGCCATTTATGAACAAGCTCACCTTGCCCCGTTATTTTTCTTGAGAAGAAATGATTGAGCAATTGCTTTCACATTTACTGCTATCCATGATTGTGATGATTACTAATAATGGAAGAATGTCTGTTCCTCTCATTTCCAGTCTTCATCAAGGAATTTCCACCTCCCAAGTGGTTGCCAAGGATCTGGCTTCCCGATGAGCAAAACCAGACGCATTTAAAAAAAATTCAAAGCCAACCAGAGTCTTCTCCACCTTAGCTCAAGAACATAAAAGAACGAGAAAGCAGTTGAGGAAATTGATGGTGAAACCAGCATGATCTAATTCACTAAATGAAGCAATGAAATAAAAAAAAAAAATCTAGGGATTAGTTTACCTTCTAATCACTGTGTTGTCAGACCTATCATCGACCACACACATCAAGGGCTCAATATGATTCCATTTATATTTGCAAGCTCAAATTACAAGAATGCAGTTAATTAATCATCACCAACCATCTCCTTTCTTCTCTTTGCCCTAAATGAATTTCCTCATTGTGTCTTTTGCTCACTCATTACTTAGATTTCCTGACAGACTTGGATTTCTTCATTTTGCTAGACTTGTCATCAACACTTGTCCATGTATATCCACTTGGTATAGCGAAAGGGTCAGCTTGCTGCTGCTGCCGCCCTACTGAAGAACTATGTCGGTGATGCTGCTTGCTTGCAGACTGGCTGCTGTTTCGCCGCAACCACGAGGTCGAAGTTGACAACGAAGACGATGACGACGGTGGTAATGATGAATAATGTGTGTCTGATTTTTTATCATCATCTGATATTCCTGCTCTACTTCCTACAAGACCACCGAAATGTCTTGGACTTGAAAGTGGAGTGTAGAATTGTTCCGTTGGTGGTAACTCGACAAATTTAGTGAATGTTATCACCACCCTCACTGTCGGGACCACCGGGATCGCCACCTGTATCCACCAAAACACACCACCACCACCGCTACCGTTAACAAATTTATTAACCAGATCAAATCAATAAAAACAAACTCATTGATTGCGCACCCCATCATGCATGTGAAAAGTGAAATCACTCAGCCCTTCATTCAAGCACAAGATCTTGCCACTGTAGCATCTGATCAATCCCAGATGACGTGGCAGAATCGGGCGCGGTACTATTGTTTTCTAGTCAAGAAAAGAAATAGCCAAACATGGGACCCATAGGGCTTAAGCTCCATTCCCTGCTTACAAGAAAAGGAAAACCTCGGATCTTTAGGGTCCCACCCACCATCACCGTCGATCAAATAAAAAAAAACCAATCACAACATCCCACGTCACATCACCGACCGCTACAAAGCCCCCACCCCACCACACATTCCTCACAAAAGATCTCTCCTCTGCCACGAATCACAGACAAGAGAGACTCCTTTTCTTTTCCTTAGCTTCCGCCAAGAGCACAATGGGCCCCGCAGAATTCCTAAACCCCGGGGTATCACATATCCCCGTAATTATAGATGAAACGACAACTAAGTCATATCCAAAACAATCAAAACGACAACGGCACCAAAATTTATTTATTAGAGACACTTAATTACCAAAGTAATCCTTTTCCAAGTTCATTAAAGGTCAAAAGCCAAAAACAAAAGGGCCCCACAAAACCACTTGAAACGACAGAATTCAATAGTCAAACAAAACTCAAAACGACACCCAAAACACTAATTCCAAAATCTGCAATTGACTAATTAATGTAATTAATTTACCTTGACCGGAAAAGTTCCCGCCGGGAATTTAGTGGTGAGCAATTCACGCATTCTCCTCACAGCTTTGACTTTATTCGCTAAAATATCAAGTAACGGCAATAGCTCCTCAATCTTTAGCGGAAATTGTTCCGTTAACCAAACTGATGGCTTCAAACTCCTCACATACTCTTTCTCCTTCACCTTTTCAGGCACCGCCACCACCCTCCTCCTCTCTGCCACCGTAGAGGACGGATAAATATCCACACTTTTCCTCCCTACACTCACAAACTCCCTCTCCTCCCTCACAAAACTGCTATGCCTCCTTTTACTCTCATTTCCGTTATTAAATTCAAAATTAAGGAAGCTAGGATTTTCAGCCACTAAAAAGCCGTCACCATCTTCGTCAAGCTCTAACGGCAAAACTTGCTCGCTTCCTGCGACGTCGTTTTCGCTTACTTTACGAGATCGAAAGCTGAAAACGACGTTGTTTAATTCGTAAACTTTAGCTTTCCATTCGCCAACAGATTCTGTTTTCTCTTGTCGTCGCCAATTCGTTCGGCTTATTAATTCGGCTTTAGTGACATCCATCCCGGGACGGTATACGCTCGTTTGGGAGCAGAATCCGGCGATATCAGACTCGCTCATCGGTGATCCCGCGGATTCGAATGCATCAAAGATTTTACGTTCATCGTGGTTGAGAACTAAGAGACAACCTGGAGAAATGGAGTGAGTCTGTTCACCGTCGCCGAGGAAGAGGAAGCTTTGATCGGCGCGCTGGATTTTCAAGCCGTCGAAGCCAGCTAGGGTAGTATCGGCTCGGAGATTAGCGTCACGTTTCCAGATCTTGTACGTGTCCGATGGAGCGAGTTTGTTTACAAAAGGAATGACTGAGCTTTCAAAGTGGAAGGAAATTTCCATGTAGAAGTCGCGCATGCGGCGAAGGACGGCAGTGAGACGAGGCAAGCGGCGTCGCCACTTGGACCAGGCGGAGCGGTGGTGGAGACGGAGAAGAATGAGAGCGATTTCCGAGTACCGGCGACATAATGCCTCCTGGAGGGGGTTCCAACCAGCGGAGTTCTGTAACGACACGTCAGCTCCAGCAGCTGCAAGGGCTTTGGCGGCGAAGAGGTCGTTTAAGCGGACAGCAAGGTGGAGAGGCGTTTCACGGTAAGGGACATCACGGCGGTCGACGAGAGAGGATATTTTGTCGACAAGTTGTTCTTGACTGAGCGAGTCAGACTCCGTGTGGATTTTGGTGGGATCGGTGAGTCTGGGGAGAGTGGAGAGGAGGCGTGTGAGGGTTGTGTGGTCCCCCAGCACGACGGCGTAGTGGACTGGACTGTGAGCGTAGGATTCTGGTTTTATTGAAGGAGACGGTGTCGTTGATGCCGAAGACGACGACGTTGAGGTGGATTTGGACATTGCTTAGCTTAGTTTAGTTTTGGTCTTGTCCGAGAGAGAGAGAAATGAAGAGAGTAGGAGAGGGGACAGGAAATGATTTTGAAGAGGGATGGAAGGAGACAGTTATGCTTGGTTTTGTGTCTTATTTCTTACTGTTGAAAGAATGTTATGGGCTTACGGGGCAGAGAAAATAAAAGGGTATAATTGTCTTTTAAAAAATTAAGAGAAAAATATTTATCACAGATAATCAATTTTATGACTACGAAAATCAAATGCAAATTAATTTCAAGAATTTAGGTATATTAAGATATTATTCTAAATCATAGTCACGAGAAATTAGATACATTTTAAATATTATTTATAATTATTAAATATTTAAAAGATATTAACATTAAGATTATAAATATTAAATCTAAGTTTGTTTTAGTGATTAATATGATAACTTATCAATTTAAAATTTATTACATGGCAAGTTGAAATCTAATATGTTAAACTACGAATTGACATGTTAATTTTAGATTTGATTAAAATTTTAATTTGATTTTTAATATATATATATATATATTAAATTAATATTATTTTAATTTAAAAAAAAATAAAGTGAATTTAGTTTAATAACTTTGGGTGAGATCATGATATTCACAAAATATACATCTATGATCAAGATTGCATGATATACATGGATATTTATTTGGATATTTAATAGGAATTATTTATTTTTCTTAAAATATTATTCGATAATAAGAAGAAGAAAATTTGTATAATGAAGATTAAATCTTATTTTTGATGGATCTCAAAAGGGTTTAAAAGAGCTTGTAATATTTTTTTCTAATTCAATATTCTTGAAATTTCATTTTTCAACTTCAAATGGTAAGGTTTAAGCATTCTCCGATAATTTTAAATTAAAAAAGAGTAAAAAAATTGAAAAATTAATTAAATAAAAAAATAACCGGAAAAATTAAACCATGAAAAAAAACTAATTAGAATTTTGAAAAAAACACCGGTTCAGTTTGGTTTTATAAGCCTGAAACCAAAAAAACCAAACTAAAAAAATCGAGCCAAACCAGAAAAAATCGAGTCAAAATCAAGCCAAACCAGAAAAAACAGAGCAAAAAAAAAACGAGCCAAAACTAAAAAAACCGAGTTAAACCGGTTTTGTTCTAAAAAATCCGAACCGAACCAAATTTTTTTTTTTTCCGAGTGATCTTAAATAACAAATATATGCATAATTTTGAAACCGGCCTTATGGGTCAACCTAGGGCTAAAAATCAGGTCGGGTTAAAAAAAAAATCCGGTATGACCCAACGGGTTGATTCGGCAAAACTCCATTATAAACTCATTAACTTTATTTTATTTTTTTATATATATTATTTTATTTTAAAAAAAAAATTAACTCGATCAAATTGATGAAAACCAAGTTAAAACTAGGAATTCGAACTTTGAATATATGTGATCTGATGATGGCTTGGGATTGGATGGAGTTGTCTTTTAGAATGTTAATATATATATATATGTTTTATGGGAGACTGTGCAAAAGAAAAGAGGGGAGATAGAGAGATACACGCAATCTTGTCTTGGCTCGACTTTTCTTGATTCTCTCTTGTTTGGCAGGAGACAGAGAGAGCAGCAGCAGGAACCCGTGGATGTTTTCTTTACTTGTCAGTGATCCTATCGACTCTCTTTTGCCTTTGGTTTTTCATGTCTTTCTCTCTCTCTCTCTCTCTTTTCTCCTTTCCCTTTCAAGTGTGGGGTGATGATTTTTGACCCAATGATTGAGCATGGTTGTCAGGATTTGTTGAGAAAAAAAATTAAGAATATAGATTATTGGATTAATTTATTATATAATTCTTTTTTTATTTTTAGATTTCTTTTGGTGTTGTTGCAACGGGTTTGGAAGAGTTAATTAAATTTTATTAGATTGTTTGAGTTAATTAAAAACTTAACCTAAAGAATTCATGATTTAATGGTAAGAGATGTTTTGATTTCTTAACAGCACATGAAATTGTTTTTAAGGAAAAATGGAACTGTCTGGTTAACCTAAAGAATTCAAGAACAATGTAAATGGAACATGATCTGTAAATGAAAAAAATGGAACCTAAAGAATTCAAGAACAATGTAAATGATTGGTACATGATATGATATGACTCTTTGTATTTCATAAAAATAAATAAAAAAGAAGTTGTTCTTGACTAGAATCCTGTACCAAGTTATTCCTAAATCAAATTTAATAATTATGAATAACATGTTTATATTTCATAAGAAAAAAAAAGTTAAAAACATACAATCCAATCAAAATTTAGGTTAACCTGTGATCCAATTAATTTAATTAATTGATTTAAAAAAAATATATTTACTCAAGCTAATTTCCTGATTTTTGACTTGAGTCATATACCAAGTTATTCCTAAATTAAATTTAATAATTATTAATAACACAATTATATTTTATAAAAAAATAAAAAAAAATGAACCTACATGATCCAATCAAAATTTAGGTTAATATATGATCCAATTAATTCAATTAATTGATTTTTTAAAGAAATATTTACTCAAGCTATTCTATTTATTCTTGACTTGAATCCTATATCAAGTTAACCCTAAATCTAATTATGAATAACATCATTCATCAACTTTATTTTTGAATAAATAGATGGATGTATTGAGTTGATTTAGAATTTTATCAAAATTTTATTTTTATATTCAATAGTAGTTAATATTATTTACTTGAGAAAGTCTTTCGTTCAATGTATATATGATAGGTGGTAAAATCACACACAAAACCTGGTATCTACACAGCTAACAGTAGCAGTGCTAATAAACAATAATGAGATCAGTAGCCTGGTATGTGAATGATGGGCAAGACAACAGTAAGAACACAATTAAGGACAGCAAAAGGAGAGGGGATGAGGAGGTGTCACTTTGTAAGTGGGCATCTGGTACTTAATCAAATTGACTAATCTTGATTTAATGACTGTAATTAACTGGACAATCAGTGTGTTAAACTAAAGCCAAAACTAGTGCTGGTCTGAAATGATTAGTAGGGTTAAGTGGAAAAAGAACAGTCTCAAAGCATTCCTTTGTCGTGACCATAAGCAACAAACGACAGTGAAACCTGTCTGCATTAACCTAGACCAAATCCTAACGTATTTCCCTCCCTTTGATGCCATACATTGCAGAGGAAACCAGAGCCAGCAACAGGCCATTTTTGGCTCAAGTTTCTTAATTTCTTCTTGGGCCCTTCATGTTCCTTTCTTCGTACAATACGGTTGATTAATCCGGGATTCCATTTTGCCGTCATATCTTCCTGGCTTGCAATTTGCTTTGACCTAATTCTCCTAATAATGCCACCCCATTCCTCTTATAGTCTTGGCAGAATGGCCAACGACATCACATAGCTGGCAAATAATGTTGGACTAATTACCAGACCTCCCTTTATTACCATGGCGGCTAGGATTTGAGCGTGGATTTCCAGAATAACCTGTGTTGGGGTGGCGGTGAGGATATGATTTGGAGGGAGCATTGCGGGGCGCAGAATTGAGCTGGAATCCTCCATGCGTTTCAAGTAGCTTTCATGGCCAACCAGCATGTCATGTAGTTCTTCAAACGTAGGACTGATGACGGACAAACAGTGGTTCTGTCAAGGACATCACTTGAGCACGACGCGAAGGAGAGTTGGAGGGTGTCAGTTCCAGGGAAACCTGAGAACCGGCAAGGTGAGTGTCGATGCTGCCTATGAGTTCAAAATTGTTGACAGCTACAGACTCAGGTGTTGTGGCCATGAGAATAAAGAAGAAAAAAGACTTCGTTGGAGGATTTTAATTTCTCTGATACCATACAGAAGATTTCTCCGGGATGTTTTCTTGATAAGTAGATGTTCTATTTAGAAGGACTGCACAAGATGTTGTTGATACAAATTCAAATACATGAGAACTACTCCGGTAACTTAACAAGAAGATCCTAGGATAAGAAATTTACAGGAGATCAGATATATTACCATTTTGATAAGAAACCCAGATCACTTGTAAATTGGATTTTATAAATTGTTCAATTCAAATATGATTTTCACACTAGTTAGTTGTCTTTATCATCTAAAATTTAAGGTAGAAAATGATAATGCCAAGCAACATTAATAATCATCATTTCCTTATGTGGAAGGTCCACTAGATTAAATAGTATCTAATATAAAATATTACCATGATAATCGAATTAATAGTATATATATGCCTTACATATATTGTTTTAAATTATGGATCATCATAAACTTTCAATTCAATAGTATATAAAATTAATTCACAATAGACTAAAACAAAGTATAATTTAACTCGAAGAGATAACAAAATCTTTTAAGAGTGAACAAATCATCAATCATAGCCTAAATAGAAGATGTTTCATCTAATATATACTAAATTTATAAATTAAATCCTAGGATAACAATCTCTATCACTTTTTAATTGAATATTATAATTTTTATTTTATTTTAGATAAATCTTAACACTAGTTGTTTTTGTGATAGAAAATGATGATTTATCCGCCTCTAATAATATAAGATTAATTAGTTCATACATCGTATTGAATAAATAATATATAATACCATACCGATTTTATATAATATAATATATTTTAATTTTATTGTTTTAAACTACGGTTTATCCTAATCTTTCAATTAAAATGTTAAATAACTTAATTTAGTTTACAATTGGCTACAAATTAAAACAATAATACTGTTTTTTTTTCAAAAAGATAATGAAGGGATTTAGGGGCAAATAAATATACTGTTAATCACAACCCGAATACAAGTGTTGCATGTCATAAATATATTTAATATTAAATATTGTATGATTTAATTTTCAAACTCAAGACAGAAACTAAATGAAATCAAATATTAAAAATGAAGACAAACAACCATATCATCACTAATAATTTTCAATACAAAGTCATTTAAAACTTCACACATCTAGAAGGCTAGCCAAAAAAAAATTCAAAGCATCTTTACAATTTGCAATAAAAATAAAGTATTGTTCATTGGCGACCATCTGAAGAAGAGTTCCATTAGTAATGTTCTTCATTTCTTTGGTGCACAAGCTCTTAATTCAACAATTCCATCATTCTTGCTAACATTTTCTTTTAACTTAATCTCTTATCATAGCATTTTTGTTTTTGACAAACCAAAATTTTACCAATGTATCTTTATATATCTTTATTAATAAATTTCGAATTAAGAAAAATATATGAGTATAATGTTTTTGAATTCTCAAGTGCATTGGGCTAGTATACGTCAAAACCAAACACGCTCCAGTGGAGGCGCACTGAGTCTGGTGTTAACCAGACCCAGACTCTGCCCCGAGTGGGGTTAGTAGTATGCCAAGGCCAACCAATCGAGAGTTTGACAATGTGCCAACCCCAACCCCAGATGGGCTTAAGTCTATCATGACCCGTCATATCTTAATCTTTTAATTGGATAAAATAAGTGGAATACAACTCACAATATAACTTAAAATATCATAAAGAGAGTTATATTCCAGACTTTTTTCTCCATAAAAGATCTCAGCTCATGGGCTATAAATACACCATGAGACCTTTAGAACAAATGTTTACAATCTTCATTCTCTACTGCATATATATTTTCAGAGCATGTCTCTCTAGAATATTATTGTATTTTTCATCTCTAGAAAAGATACTTATTTAAGTATTAGAGAGTCCTCACCTACACCAAATGAGACCTTTTACAAGTGCTAGCCACAAAGGTATATTGGCCTACCGAGCATCAAATATAAGTTATCAACCACCTTGAGAGAATGGATGAGATTTCTATTATCAATTGATTAACTGACTATCTAACTCGAGAGCCCTGTTCCTAGGCTACTTGGACTTTTGGGACTTCATAATTGGCGCTGTTTGTGAAAAAATTGATAAAAAGCCATCAGTTTCTTCCTAAAACTTTATTTTAGCATTTATAGGGCATTTCATGGCACATAACCAATGCACACCTAGGTTAGGACACAAAACTAATCAACTCGTTATCACTAACACTCCTATCTAATAAGAGCTTCAACAACTCATTAGTCAGGTGCATCCCCTCACCTAGGCCATATTGGCAATCTGAGAGTAAAATCAGATTTTGCCACCCTAACAAGTCTTAACACCTTCAACAACATATAATGCCTCAGCGCCACGACCTCCGGTTGCACAAGGAGCCTATAGAAGATTACACTACCTAGAGGAAACCAATAAGAATGATATTCATAAAAGTCCCTCAATGGATCATATCCATACCCATGCACAGAGTTGATACTCCGAATGTACTCCTTGTAGTTACTATAGGATGAAAATCAGTCATTATAATCGTCGTTCTATTCCAAGCTCTTTGGGCTTTCAAGAGCTCAACTAATAAAGAACTAATAGAGAGTCTATGTATGAGAATACCTAGGAATATATCTATAGCCCCTATCAATAGAGAGTTTCTCCCTTATCCAAATGTATATTAAACACTTGACTCCCTGAAGACTATATTTCCATAAAAAATGAGTTTGGACAACTATGATGGCTTGATCATCCCAAGGGACCATGTACAAAATATATGCAATAACTTAGAATTGATCATCCAAGACCATGACTCAATATGCAAGATACTCTTACAACTTTCACAGTATCTGTGTGTGATTTTGTATAACAACTTGTAACCAAACTTTATTGAGGATTTAATGACCTGTGCGCCAAACTAGTGGCATACTTTAAAACTAGCATACCCATAAAAAAAAAACTTCATGGAGCTTTTTAGTGTTGCCCAACAAGAGGGCGAGTCTACATGAATGTATTTAAGGAGATCCAATGAGAAGATGCTCAAGGTAGAGGAATTGATTAAGTTAGTGGCCTAAAAAACCTTGATAAGAGGAGTAAGAGGGCATACCCTCTAGAGAAAACTTTATGCCTTATCAAATAGAAGTTTGTCCAAAGTGAAGTAATTTAGATCACCTCAAGACATAACAAAGCTTCCAAGTGAAGTAATCAGGATATTCGAAAGCATGTTTTCTCCTAAGAACCCCATCCATACCTATCATTTAGATCACTTTATTATGTATGATCCTTGATAAAAATATAAGTTTCTTAAATATAAATGACTTTTTCAAAATGATGTTTTTTTTATCTCTAGGGATGGTTGAAAGCCCCTCAACACTTGTCCTAGGAATGTGTAATTCTTTTAGAAATGGATGATGTGATCTTCCTAGTATAAATAGAAACATCATCAAATCATTGCTCTTTAGTGGGGGGCTCTCATGCCTCGTTAAAAAATAATCATGATGATCATTCTTTAGTTGAGGGCTCTTAAGTCTCATGACAATGTTGGGAAAGTTACAAACTCTCACTATCTAAAAACCTATAATCATTTAGAAATTTCAAAGTATAAGTTCACCCTAATTAGGTTCCACATAACCACTTAGAAATTTGTATAGATGATAGACTTGGTACCCTTCATCTCTTAGAGTTTTTCTAAGTACAAATTCTTATTCTTTTATGTCTGAAAGATTTTCTTTCAATCCAGATGCATCTTTCTTTGTATTTTTCTTGGTTTACCCTCTTTTTATACAAGAAAAATTCACCACTCTACTTGAATTAAGAGATTAATTAAAAATTTTACATATTATTATATCATAAAGATTAGGGGCTACTAATGAACCAAGATTTTATCAATATATCTTTATATATCTAAAAAGAATACTTATTTAAGCATCAAAGAGTCCCTATTTTCATCAAAGGGGACCTTTTGCAAGTACTAACCATAAGCTATTTTAGCTTACCAAACACCATATATAAGCTACCAACCACCTTTGCTAAAGAGAATGAATAAGATTGATATGTTAGGACCAATTGATTAATCAACTATTTAACCTAGGAGCCTTGTTCCTAAGCTACTTGGGTTTTTATGACTTCATCACGTTCTTAGTATACCTATTAGACTTTATGTTTGAGTTTAGAAAAAAGATAGGTTTTGAGTGAATATGTATGTGTTTGTGTGTGTGTGTATGTAAACCTATTCTAAATAATACATAGTCTAGTAACTTTAAAACAATTAAAACTATGATTTTGAGTATCAACTAAAACTGCCTTCGTAGTTTTTTCAATTTTTGATAAGCCTTTTTCTTTTTCTTTGATCATCTTTTTATTGAATATATTGTTAATCGATTTTTGGTGATGATATGTCATATGATGATAAAACTCATTCTCATAGAGGCTCACTAACAAATGAGATTGAAAGATTATTCGAGAAACTTAATTAAAGGTTGTGTTTGGTTACTATTTTAGAACAAAAAAGACAAATACAAAAGGAATATAATACTGAGGGATGAAGGTGGAGAAATAAAAATAAATGTCACAGATAATTTTAGAGTGAATTTCTATCATTTCAAAATAGAAAGAATAAAGGAACATATCTTCTCTTTCTCAACTATTTTTGTGAGTCTTGTCCTTTTATGGAGAGGAAGAACTGAAGTGTAATTTTACCTCTATGATGTTTTAAGTTGTATTGTGAGCTGTATTTCACTCATTTTATCCAGTTAAAAGATGAAGACATGACGGACTATAAAAGACTTTTAATACACCTAATGATATTAGCAAAGTGTAAACTTGTTTAATTAAACCTATTTATTGAGAAATAAATCCTTTAAGATTTTATATAAAAATCTATAGAATTAACGATGTTAGATTCATGTATTATATTTGAATATGTAGGTGTATCGAATCTAGGCATGAATCAGTTATGATGACAAAAATTCTCAAGCTTAACACGTTAAAAAAAATGCGTCGAGCCCACCCTCTTTGCCTGGTAGCGCACCAGGCTAAGCTACTAAGCATAATAGCACTTGCCTAACTTAAGAGCTATGTTTGGTAGGCACCAGACCTCAAGCATTGGGTCTAGCGCCATCTGCCAGACCCAAACATAGGGTTTGGAAGTGGCACCCCTTAACATGGTTCTAGCATTGGCCAAAGCAATTGGAATTGGCCAACGCCAAACCCTACAATATATAGGTTTGACCAGTGTCAGACCCAACAATCTTTGGGCAGGCATTGGCCAGACTCAACGCGTCTGAGCTTGGCACACTGTCAAGCCCAACTATGGGCGAGTTTGGCTAGCACCAAGCCCAATCATGACCTGTTCTGGTTTTGGTCAGACCCAATGCTCCTCCACTGAGACGTGTTTATGCTAGCACGTGCCAGCCCAACGCACTTGAGGATTCGAGAAAATTATACCCATATGTTTTTTTTTATCAGACATTTTTTTAGTAAAGATAAATACCTTTGTTTATCAATTTAATTTGATTTTATAATTGAATTCTTATGTTCAGGGATGAAATTAAAAAATTTTATTTGGGGATATCATTATAAAAAATATAAGACTGAGGAGTAAATATTTTATTTTTGGAGAAGCTAAATGCATAATTATTATAAAAACTTTAAAATTTGAATAATTAAAATTAAGATATTTTTAAAAAATTTGGTGTTATTATCCTCCAGAACATAAAGGAGGTCTGCCTCGGCTTATGTAAGAAATAGATTTTAAAATTTATTTGATCTAATAATTATTTTTAGGCTCATTTTAAAAAAATACAAATAGAAGAGAAAAATCTTCGAGGAAGATATTGTTATCATTTTCGACTGGTTAAAATTCCAGGTATCATCTACTTATACAAGTATGAACGTGTGTACAATTGTTTAGATGTACCCCCCCCCCCCCCCCCCCCCCAGGTAGAACCCAATGTCCAGCCAGGACATAATACATGATGAATACAACTACGTCAGGTTGAAATTTTCTAAGGGAACATAACCAGAAAGAGTTAAGGTTAGTTGGATGTCAAAAATAGTTTTCTTCGTAACAAGGAAAGAAGAAACAAGTGAGTTGGAAAGTCTTTTTTAAGCATAGGATGGAGCTAAAGACAGCCTATCAACAAGTGGCTTCTTTTCCTTTTCATTAGTTCAAAGGTGCTTGAGCCCTTGATCATTTCCCATCAACTCTTCCTTCAAGTTTCTCAATCTAAGCCAAGGCTGATCGCCACAACTCCACAAGGTAAATCTCGTCTTTTTTCCTTTCACCCACCAAATTAAATATGATATCTTGATCTTCTCTTTGATTGTGTTCTTGTCCGTGTTTAATATGTTTATGATTTGGATCTGTTTCTATTTTGACATGCAAAACTCTTGTAAAATAACATAAATCTCAGGTCTCTTCATGCATTTGAATATGATCTCTAGTTTTTAATAAAGAATGGCTTGTCTTCTGTATGATTTTCTTGAGATGCTTGCAAATGTGATCACAAAATGTAAATCTCTCGATGCTTGTTTCTCATAGTTATGTGGGTTAATTGGATCTATACTTTTCTTGTGAGGTATGCAATATAGGTTATTAAACTTTGGCTTTGTTGTTAGATTCTTGGCTTTATTGAAGGAAAACAAGAAACAATGGCAAGTGAGGCTCCCAGCTGGGCAGATCAATGGGGTGCAGGAGGATTTGGTTCCATGGAAGAAGACAATTACACAACCAAGCAAGATACCAGCAACGAGAAGAAGTCAGATGGCAAAGGGGGATTAAACAAAGCCAAAGCAGCTGCTATGTCTGGGGCTCAAAAGCTCAAGAGTGGAGCATCCAGTAGCTTCAAATGGGTCAAAACTAAATGCCAGAAAAAATAATCTCCAAAATGATTTATATGTAAACAAACTGGCCTCGTGTTATTATAGCAACAACAGATGATTTCTGGCAGATTATGTTATGGGCTGCTATTAATGCTCCCTTTGTCTTCCCTTTTTTTTGTTGCATGTTTATTTGTCTAGGAATTTGTTTGAATGCTATTTGGCTCACAAAATAAACAGATCTTCACCCAAAGAAAAGACAGTTTCCACCATGGCAGCATCCAAATGCATGGTTGTAGGTTTTGCAGTTTACCTTTTTCTTAACCAAGGTTTCAAAGAAATTTTTGGTATAATCCATATAAATCCATACAAAATTGTGATGTTGATTGATCAACCAAAACACTTTCAAATATACGATTAGGATAAAACGCAAGCCTCACCACACTGCACCAAGAAACAAATTGAACACACCAACTACTATTTTTGGAAAGTTAGCGGTAACAGCTTGGAAATGCAGGCTGCAAGATGCCCTTCACTACAGATGGCCAATTGAACATCTCATTCTGGTTGAGATGAGCATGCAACTTCTGAACATTCCAGCATTAAAGGGTAGAGACCGGCTTAATAACAATACTAAGAAAGAAACAAGTCAAAAGAAACCTTCCAAGAATTACTTTTCATTGCTTTTGGTCATTTATGATTTGTTCACACTTGTTATTGCTTCAAGGAGAATCAAGAGAACGACTTTCACTTTGTATCTTTGCACCTCAAACAAAGACTAAACAATCTCGAACAAAGATAACTGCAATGATGCCATGTTATCCATTCAATTCCATGTCATAAATAACTTCCATCATCCACTCAATGGCATAATCAAAACTTAAGGGAATAGATAAAAAAGTCAGAGCTTATGCTGAATGCTAAGATTATACTTCTTCCAGGATTCATTTATACAGATTGATGACATAATCAAGTGCAATCCAAAGGTATTCATTTATACAGATTGATGACATAATCTAGTGCAATCCAAAGGTATTCTCCCCACTGTATGTCATGTAAAGAAAACCATCTTCATCCTTGTTTTCCTCATAGATTGCAGACATCAATGAAGCTGGAAAAAAAAAAACGAAGAAAATCACCAACATAACTCATAGAACATTGACTTGCAACTTGAAAATTACAGAGCACTACTCACCGGTAGAAGGCAGAGTGTTTTTTACAAAGACAAATATAGCCTTCTCAGGACCGAGCTTTATCCTTTTCCGGACAACATAAACAAACTGGCCCACAGTCAAATCAGCTGGCACGAGATATCTGAATTTACAACAACAGAATGACAATTAGAACAAAAGGAGTATGGAATAAAAATTGAAATCCCCTTTCTGGTGTACAGAATTTGAGTCAGCAGTGCGTTATAATGCTGCTAAATATTAGATTTGTTAACTGGATACGTACATAGAAGTTTCAAAAGGTCATAATAGCAACAAAATGTTCTTGCTAAGAAAAAAAGAAATTAATCAGAGTTGTCTAAAAAGATTGCAGTAATTAACTATTATCTAACTGGAGCTCCTTCAAATAAGATGAGCTCGTCCTGCAACTTAAAACAGGAGAGAATGTGAAAAAAATGGAACTAACTTCTTCTTATCAATGTCAGGGATATCACTCCTTTCAGCCCTTTCCACAATCACCTGCACAGTGCACCACACGGCACATGCCGGTTAGACAGAAATGTATTTTCAGAATGACTAGAATATATAGAATCTAGATTGCAGCTGATGTTCTTACAGGTACTCTATCAGGATATTTCTCTCTGATGCGAGAAGCTTCTGCTTGCCTCCTCTCTGAAATAAGATCAAATTTTAGATAGAAGGTAGACAAATTTATATAAGATCAACACGCTGACTTCGTTTTCAAAGTATATGATTAAGATGAAATAGCACACCATAACCAAATTAAAGAACTACAACATCAATAGAAACCATTTGAACCTCATATTAATTTGGATTTACAAAAAATAATTTTCTATAAAATGTTCAGGAATCGAAAAGGAAAAAAGAAAGAAAAAGTAATATTCATTTGCCTCCTAAAGAAATGCAACAAATTAAGACCAATCAAATTCACCACATTCAAATCCGACCCTAAAGTCCATTCCTTTCATGTCATCAAAGAAAATAATAGATGAAACAGTAGATGAAATTCATGGGAGGTCCCGAGTCTCAACTACACCAAACAATGAAATTTTCCAGATGGCCTGATCACGCTAGTCCATTGCAAACTCTTGAGTCTCGTACCAAAAATAAAAATACATCTAATCTCTGCATATCAAATTGTATTTAAGCCCAAGATATAAAGAAATAATTTTATTATCCTTTACATATCAAACTAAAATCACACCAAGCCCAGAATATCATTCAAAAAGTAAACCTCTCTTATCTTCATATATCAAACTAAATAGCTAGCAAAGAAAAAAGTACAGTATGATCAATCCCCCCCCCCCCCCCACACACACAAAAGAAGAAGAAATTATCAAAACAGTAAGTTCAAGCTTTTTTCTTTTCTTTTCTTTTCTTTTTATTTCAAATGCAATAACTCAACTCAAAGGCTACATGATTTTCCATAACTCCTCGAATAATCCAATAAACACGAGATTGTGACTGGGAAAACAAAAGCATGGGTCTTAACAATTCAATCAAAATAGAAACAAAACAAAACTAACCCAAAGTATGATCAAGCTTGAATGAACTTCTATCCATGGTGGTGGTATCAAGATTGGAACTTTTATAATCCACTGCAAATTTCAAACACCAAAACATCATTAAAACCTTCTCTTTCACTAAGACCCCACAAAAAAGGATTCAAACTTTTTATCAAACACATTCAACCAACTGCATAAAGTTTCAGTCTTTTTATCAAAAATAATGAACCCAGATAAAGTTTCAAACTTTACAACATACCTAACAAAAGATAACAAAGATAAATTAAAGGTGACTTGGGTTTTGATCGATCGATCGATCGAAGTGAAGGTAAAGAAAAATGGGAGGGCGAGGGAGAGGGAGAGGGAGAGGTAACTTGTCAGGGTTTAGTTTGATGCCAACAAGAAACCTATTGGTTTTGTACCAGGAGTGTCTTAGGTGATTCAATTGGATCACAAACAGTACTTAGGTTGCCTACTTGTCAAGAAAGAAATCTGGTATGAGTCAGCAATTTTGATAGTGCATGCTGGCTGGGCTTGGGTTAGCAAACTAGGCATGCGTGATGCATTTAGGGTCCAGCAGAATTCTATTGATTAAGTTAACTAGGCTTCTCTCCATAATCAAAGTATATACCCTTTAATTTGATGATTATATTGCACTTAAATTTAATGAAAGCATGGGAAAGGGTAGTTTTCATGAATAAGTTGATGAGGGTATCAATGATATATTTAAGATTTAAGATTTAGGTTTAGATTCTATATGTTTTTGGATTTCAAATGTGTTTTAAAAAATATTAAATTTTTATGTTAGTTTTTTCTTTGCTTCAAATAAATTTTTTTTTGTATTTTTTATCGTTTTAATGTATTAATATTAAAAATAAATTTTTTAAAAATATATTATTTTTATGTATTTCTGAGTAAAAAATATTTTGAAATATAATCATTACTGTAAATACTAAATAGTATTTTAATTAAAAAATCCTAACATGATATTTTTAAAACTAATGAATTTTTTTTTAAAATGTTTAATGTTATAACTTCATCATGTGAATAACAACGAAAAGAGAATTGTATATTAGTGCTCTCCTTAGTAGGATTATAAAAGCCTTGTTTGTTTTATAGAAAGTTATTTTTTAATTTTTTTGTGTTTATTTACCATTAAAAAAATTAGTCAATGAAAAAAACTTTTTGATTAAAAGAAAAATTTAACTTAGTTTTCAAGAAAATATTTTCTTTTTATTTTACGAGAAAAACACTTTTTAAAAGTTGTGAAAAAATCAGAAATATCTTTTTATTTGTTGATTATATCAAGTCTGGTCCTTAATATTTTGATTTTTATAATTTTTTTTCAATTTCATCCATTAGAATTTGGTTTTTATTAAACTTTTATCCTATTTTTTTTTCTCTTATTATTTTCTTAATTGAAAATTTTAAACTATTATATTTAGTCCCTATTCTTTTGATTGTTATTTATTTTTATTTGAAA
Source organism: Populus alba x Populus glandulosa (assembly GCA_033617975.1). Taxonomy (NCBI): domain Eukaryota; kingdom Viridiplantae; phylum Streptophyta; class Magnoliopsida; order Malpighiales; family Salicaceae; genus Populus; species Populus alba x Populus glandulosa. Next base: position 733,972 of record CM066146.1, read on the forward strand.
CAATTTATGAAATTGTAATTTTTTTAATTTCATCATCTTTTTTTTATCTGTGAGATTTAGTTTTTATTATTTTAATTTTAATTTATTTTATTTGAAATAATTTATGAAATTATATTTTTTTAATTTCATCCTACAAATTTTTTTATCTGCAAGATTCAATCCTTATTTTTTTAATAATTTTTTTAAAAAATGTTGATAAGTTATTTTCCATAACTTAGTCAAACACTAGAAAGTTTTTCTAAGTTATTTTTCATGACACTAACAAACAGAAAAAAATAATTCGCTTTTCAGGAATTCAATTTTTATAGAAATCACTTTCCAAAATGAAACTACTTTCTAGCAAAAAAAAAAAAAATCAGCCCAAAACTTGTCCAAATTTAAGGTTTGTTTCATGGGTTAAGCGGTCCAATTTTAAATAGTATTGTTTTGAATATTTTTTTAAAAAATTAAAACAATACTATTTTGAAAAAAAATTAAAAAACCAAATCGGGTCCCACATGAGATTTTACTGGATTTGGATTATCTTCAAACTTTGTTGAATATGAAGTTTGACCTGATTAAGATTTGAATTGAAATGCCCCCGTAAAAAAATAATACAAGTTTTGAGTATTGAGTGAGGTAATGTTCTTACTTTTAAAGTAAGAAGGAGATCGTAGAATTCACATTCAAATCTTTTGCTTGTAAAAGGTTTAATTTGATTAAGTTTTGGAGCAAGTAAATAAGAAAAATTATTAAAATTCTTTAAATGCATCAAATTAACATAGGATTGCTTCTTTAAAATTATCTGGAGACAGAACTCAGTATTGATTGATAAATAATCCGGCCTTATGATACTCTTTATCGTTAAAAAAACAAAAAAAAGTGTTTAACGTCTTGGTTTGTTGTGAAGTTTATTAGGCTAAAAAAACTAACATGATAACAAGTAAAATGGATTCCCAAAGAAATGCTTACATTATAAATTCTCTTAACTCTAAGCCAAGAAAATAATTGTGTTTGGTCACAAATTCATATATACTTCTATGGAATCCCACTCCTATTCAAGCACAGATTTGGGTTAATCAGCACAAATCTGGGCTGCTCAAGATGGTGTCTGTATGTACAATTGGGCAGCAAAATGCATATGAAGCCCAATAAATCACATTAAATTTCACTGCTACAAAGAATTTGGAGTTTTATAGGAATAGGAATTTGCATACATGATCTCAACCTGTCCATTGCTATCCTTCTAACATTAAATGTTGAACAGTATACAAACAAAAACTTTGCCTAGCCTAGTCCACTTCAACAGCAAATATACAGAAATAAAATGAAACCATCCAAAATTTCATCCCAGCATATAAATTAGTGTTCTAACGTTCCAAGGCGTTATGGCGTACGTCTCCTATCTACATCTCTTCTTCTCTCTTCATAAAGTCTCCAATTGAGTCTTGTTTTGGGGACACTCCAGACACCAAGAAGAGCTGTGGATGTGGTCCATCGAGGTAACACTAATAAAGAGCATCTCCTAACAACTCGAACGCTGCACAGATCTCTCCCTCTCGCTCTCTCTCTTCTTTATTAGAGTTTCTCTGTGGTTCCTTAATTGTGGTCACAATAAGTTGGAATATGGATCGGTGTTATTCTCCATCATCATCGTCATCAACACAAGGAGGGCACGGTAGTGGAGACCATGATCAGACTCCTTCAAGCTTGAGGAAAAGATGGCTGCTTAGGGCCAGAGAACAAAGGTGTAGGCTCTACATCATGAGAAGGTGCATCATTATGTTACTATGCTGGCAGAAATACGACAAGTGTTCATACTAATAATAACACTCAGCTTATCACAAACTTGACATGCCAGTGGCCTTGTACTCCTTGTCTATTGATTGCATCAACAACTTTAGGGCTACAAAACCATATGAAGGTTGAAGAAACATCAAAGAAAATCTCCCAAGGAAACCAACCATTTCTAGAAATGAACTATGGGGTTAATTTGCCCATTATATTCTCTTTTGTATGCTAGATTAAGGCTCTTAATTATGAATAAATATGATCGTGATTTTAGGGTGGAAATTAGTGATCATGGTATGTGTGCATGTATAGTAAGGTATTGTGCAACAAGATGGAGCCGGGAAATGTTGCAGGGTTTTTTCACGTGAAAACATTTATTAAAGTGGGGCTTCGTTTATTTTCTATTTTTTATTTTTTACGGTGAAGGAAAGCAAGGAAAAGACAGCCATTAATTCACTTGGAGAGAAAGACAGAAGATCTCTGGGGTATAGAGTATAGACACAGGCCGATTTTTGGTACGTAGGGTTTGAAAGACAAGGGTTTGGTTTGGATTATTGGCTAAATGCATTTTCTACCTTTCTATGTAATCCCACCAAGTTAATCGAAACCCTATTTTTGCTTGGGTTTAACTGAATTTTATTGTTTCATATGCTCATATATTGGGAAATAAGGTAAGGTTTAGTAAAATAGAACAGGCCATGAACATATAATTTTTTCAAAACAATCATTGCTCTATTTTATTTTTTAAATCTTGAAATGATATTATTTTGAATTGAAATAAATTAACTTATCTAGAATGCATGTTGTAATTCAAACCTCGAGATGAGCCATATGACAGATCAACTTTAATAACTTTGACTAGAGTAGCACGTAAATAGTTGGAATTTAGAGGTTAACAGGAGCTTCAAAAGAAAGAATTTGAACTCTTGAACTTTTTAGCAAATCCAAGAAGTTCACCATCAGTAAACCAGAGGGTAGATTGGTTTTAAGCATCCAAAATTATTACAAGTTTAATAATCATAAAAAGCCATTGCTAGTAGTAGATCCCAGAATATAATTATAGCTTAGCCAACACAACATGGTCGAACTTTTGTGCCTGGTGCATGAATGTATGTGTCCGAATTCGCATCGTGGAAAAAAGACGATAGATTCTCTCTTTCGTGTTTCTTCTTCTCCATTTCATTAATAATATTAATCAACAAGAACTCCACCACAACAAAGTGGGACACCTCAAGATTCAAAAGCAGCTTGTTGAGGCATGCCTGTTTCTTGCCATGAGAGCTAGCGCCCTTCTGTTTCAAATTATTTTGAGAAACATTGAAATCAAAGATATATCTGTGTAGGGAGATCAACACAGATGCTCTTTTCTTGTTTCAAATATCACAGCTAACTATGGTGTCTTGCCTCAGTACTGTTAGGTTGTTTCATACTGGCACTGTCCCTCTAGGGACTGCCTTGTAGAACATGCTCCAAACATTCAAATCCTTGTAGAACATGGGTTCTGACAGTAGCAAGATGTGAATTTAATGCATATCTAACGTTATGGGGATGCCGACTGGCGAGGTCTTCTCTAGGAGACCCCATGCTGGAAAGATTTTCAGGTTCATATGATTCCATTTTGTTTTGGTCCATGCCCACTTGTAATTCCTCTTTGTTTTATATCCAATCCAACAAATTATTCCACCATTACATGTTTGATTGTATCTGTGCCCATGCTGTCGTTAATTTGAGTCTTAATTTACGGAGAGATCATATATATATAAATTATATATAAATTGGTTGATATCATATCATAAAAAGAATTTGATCTTATCTTGGCTAAAAATTATATATGTGCTGTCACTGAAGAATACACATCAAGCTTTGGTGTGCCATCAATTTAGGGCCCATGTTGTTCTTATACCTTAGAATTTAGTGTTTAAGAAATGGAGCTCAAATCTAGGGGATGTGGAATATGGATCCAATTAATTAAATATATGATTCCCTGTGCTAAAAAACTTAAACAATTAAATCCCTTGTCACTGTCAATATCGAACATTTGTCCCCTCGAAATAGTGGGTTCTCAGAGGAGACAACTTTTTATAATGTCCTTCCCTTTCCTCGCCAACAACACCTTATTTAGGTTGTGTTTTGTTGGCGGTTGAATCTCTTTTTTTTTCTTATGATTTTTAATTTTTTTTTAATTTTTTAATTTTTTTTAATGTGTTGGTATTAAAAATAGTTTTTAAAAATAAAAAATATATATTATTTTAATATATTTTTAAATAAAAAAAATTTAAAAATAACTATTATTATATTTTTCTATTACTAAAGAACCTTTATAAAAATCCAATAGACATATATATTAATTTCCACGTAACCAACCATACTCTTGCTAATAGTTTTAAGGAGCAAGGAGATCTGTATATATGAGTATTCCGATTTTTATATATCCTTGCATCCTCGTTTCTCATCATCAAACCAATATCTGGTACACCAATAAAATATTAGTCTAACAATTAAAATATTATTATATTTTTATAAAAATATAAATATAAATTTAATTCAGAAAAAAATACATTTATTAAAAAAAATAATCATAAATCTCAAATAAAACTAGCCTTATTTTAATATATATATATATATATATATATATATATATATATGAAAGTAGCCCGATAAAAAAATAAAAAACCAATATCTCATGTATAGGATCAACCAAAGGTAAACTTTACTTATCACAATCTACGAGGGTGGATCTATGGTTGAGAAATGACATAAAAACTTGTAAAATTATTGTTCAAACCTCACCTCTCGTCAAAACATACAAAAAGAAAAAAAAATGATTGTACACATATTAGAGCTTTATTTAACTCTTAGCCAGACTTTATATAAATACAGTAGGAGGAGAGAAGATATGTTTTTTTTCTTTTTATTTTTATTTTAAAAGGATAAAAATTATTTATAAAACTATTCCAAAAACATATTTATATTATATTTATACCATATATCTCAATCAAACTAAATTTATATTATATTTGTGTGTATTTTTTTAATCTTGAAACAGTAACCAAACACAAATTTGAGGCGTGGGGTGTGGTTGAATTGACTCCTCATAAATGCCCAAGGTTCTCTCCGGAGCATGACCTTAAAGTCTACTATAATTAAGGATGCTTGTGTGATGGCAGCAGCTGCACACCCTGGGCTCACCTTTTTCCCAATTAGCTAGCTAGCTGGCTAGCCCAGGTGCCTGAATTTGTAGCCTGTGGAAGGTTGTATTGTGCTCATAGATGGTCTTTAATGACCTGTGCAGTAAAACAAACACAGAATTTTGTTCCTCAGAAGGTCTAATTAAAATTGTACCTAGCTAGTACTTTCTAACCCCTTTAATGTATGATCGTGTAATTACAAAAATTAATTGAAAAATTAACATAAATCCTTTATTATATCTTTTTTTGTTAAATATTTTTTTTCTAAACAAAGATTTTTTTTATATTTTTTTAATTGACTATTAATCATTTTTAAAGTGCATTGTATAAATACTAAAAAATTATTTTATTTTTTAAACATAAAATTTAAAATTTTTTAATATATATATATATATATAAAAAGTTATTTTTTCAACATGAGATTTGAAACCTTTTGTTATATGTATATATATATATGTATATATGTTCACAATAAAAAAAATATGTTTTTTTAATGTAGGATAAAAAACCTTTTTGGTTTAAATAATTCAACTTAAAATGATAGCATAATATTTTTTTTAATGTGAGATAAAAAAAACTTTTTAAAATAATCTTTTAAATTTTATTATTTACAACATGTATAGCCTGTATTTATATGGATTGTTTTTTAATTTTTTATATATAAAATATTAAAACTTTAATTATATTTTAAAAAAAATTTAAGTTGACCCGTGTAACCTAAAACTCGACTTCTTAATTAAATCATGTATCGGATTTGATAATTATAGTTGTAAGTCAAGCATGAAAGAATATGAACCTAAAATGAAAAATTTCCTTGACTTATACCGTTCAATAATATCAACCAACTCATTAATATTTTTTCATTTCATTATTTACTCATTGGTGCTTAAGAGTATAGTAAAAGTTATTTTTTAAAATGTTTTTTTTCAAAAATATATTAAAATAATTTTTTATTTTAAAAAAAATTATTTTTGACAGTAATATATTAAAATAATCTAATTTTTTAAAAAAAATATTAATTTAAAATAAACAATAAAAATATTTAAATGTTTTCAAAAATATTTTTAAAACAAAAAAATAAACATAAGACATAAGACATGGATCCGGTGATATAGGGGACGGAATTAAGTCGTAACAGAGGATACGGTCTCCAAATAGTGGCATATACAAAGACTTAGCTAGCTATTTGTATTAGTGGTTCATGCTTCCTTCACATGCCTCCTGAGGGGACACAATTAATTAATTCATCATATTCCTTACCTTTTCAATTTGGACAAAAAAACACTAACATAAATGGAGATCCCCTTATGTTCCTGAAAACATGAAAAAAAAAAATCATATTTGAAAAATCTTATCTGTTGATTTCAAATAGTTAGATTTTATTTCAAGTTTGAATAACCACTGTTTATGTATGAAATTTGAATTCAAAAATGTGGATTCTACATATGATCCATCATGTTTTTTTCTTAAGAACATAACAGGATTCAGATCCCAAAAAATGAGCTCAATGACTTACACTAAACAACATCAAACCAAACACTTACATGGTGTTTTGCTTCCTGTTTCAAGTGGTAGTGTTTAATTACTATTTTATGATTTTAAAAAATAAAAATAAAAAAAATAAAATAAAACAAAAAAGACATAATTGTTTTTTGTTATTGTTACTTAACTCGGATCTTACTTTAAATTAACTCTTTAAAACTATTATAACAATCAATTTTATTCTTATATTAACTTGTGTTAATCCAGATTAACCTTCTTGGGCCATGACCCAGGCATTATCCTAGAGTTGTGTTTTAAAACTATAATAATAATGCCTCTAGAAACATGTCATTTTAGAAATAATTTTGGAATCGAGAATGTTTTAGAAATAAAATATAAAAAATAATGCCTCTAGAAACATGTCATTTTTGTACCTTATGTTTTGAAAATACAAAAATTTACTTTAAAATTATTCAAGAAATAAATTTATTTTTATATGCATGTCTTTTCAACCAAACACATTTCTATTTTCATTCTTTTCATCTTTTCTATTTCGGAACAATAACCATACAATACCTAAAAATTAAAAACAATATAACAAGAATTTATATCCGTCTTTATCTCTCCAACCAATTCAATTACGTTCCAATTAAGTGCTGATTAACTATAAGACATAGCAACTAATATTTATACAAGTAGTTCATGCTTCCGTCGCATGCCTTCTGGGGCCACAATTAACTCGTCTATATTGTTTCAATATGAACACAAACATGCAGGCCATATGAAGAAATCATCGAACTTCACTGTTATTTTGCCCACAGAATCCAGGCATTTATGCACCCGCCGTTTACTTTCCTTCAAAAACAAGTTTTCCATGTTTTCAGTATTTTCAAACCAACTTTGCCACCAATTTGTCAAGTAAAACATCAACTAGCTAGACTACACATAACCTAGAAAATTCAACCAACCAAGATTACACCTTTGCTTTGCTTTTTCAAATTCAAAATAATGGCTGGTGGCACCATACCAATGCCAACATGCCCTGCCCTCTCCTACAAGCTCTCTTTTTCAAGTCATAAATACAAATTGAAAGCTCGAGGGACCTCAGTGTGCCTTTTGCGTTGTTTCTTTAAGCTTTAAATTTAATATACTCACCTTCCCTTTTGATGTTGGGTTGGTAGGGCATTAATTGCTAGCTTATTCTAGCCCTATACATCCTCCTTTCATCCCTTCCTCTCCTCTCCTCACAGACACAGACATACACATTAAGTAATGGATTACAGTCTCAATGTCATAGCTAGAACATAGCCTCACCTTGCAGAAAACAAATCCCGTTTGCTTTCTCTCCATTGCTTTCTTTCCCTCCTTCGATCCTTGACTCTTCTATGTCTCTGTGCGCGCGGTAAGTTTGTTTACTCGAAAGCTCCCTTAAAGCCCTTAATTCTGCTGACATTCACTCGAAACCATCTCTTTATTCCTTGACAGTGCCTGAGTATCATGTTTCTTGGGGCTATTTAGGGTTTCTTGCTGCATGTGCTTGTGTTTGTTACTTTATAAACTAGATTTCATTTATATGTATACGTTGTTATTCGTATGTTTCTTCGGAGAAAACGGGATATTGGTACGGTTCAATCAGAAAGTAATGCTCCCAAGAGTATAGAGTACTATTGTTTGATTGAGCCGTGCCAATATCACGTACGCTCATCTTCCTCTCGAGGAACGAGCTCTTCCAAATATCGAGCTCGTACATATTTGGAAGGTATGATTCCTAATCCTGACCTCTTCTTCAAGTTATTTCCTTCTCGATCTCCAATGCATTTCTTGTGCTAAAAACAGGTCTTGTGCGACTCGAGGCACAAATCAATTCCTTATGTAAATTAGTAATCAAGACATTTCCTTTATCATTTTATCTTAAGAACTGTTGTTTCTTTGGTTCTGTAACAAATTAAGAAGATATTGAACCTAGATCTCTAAAAGGAACGAGTTATAATTATCGTTACTGTTTTCTCTCACATCATACTAATTATGTTGTTGGAACCATGTTTCCATGCAGAAATTCAACTAATCCTGCAACCCGTTATTGCAAACTTGATGGGAAAAACTCTTTACAAATTTCCTTACAAGTCTTGTTGGATTTCTTTTTTCTCTTTGATTACCAATATACTTCTGTGGCTTTAAAGTAGTAATATGATCATGGACAACCAACTGATCTAACTAAAGTAACTTGCTTAGGTGATAGGCAAGAACTATTCATAGTTGTCTTTGAAAAGTACTTCCACTTTTTTGACAAAGTGGGTATTAGTAGGTGACAAAGATTCAATCTCCTTAACTGTTCTCTTCTCATTATTTTAAAGCTCCAGGCATCACGACTTTCCGAATGTGTGAGACACTTTGGTGCCAGAAATTGAGGAATTATATTGTTTTTTCTTTTCAATTCCCTTGTAAACCCATCTAAATGCTGTAAGTTTATTTTGTAAAAGTATTTTAATTGAAATTTTGCCTTGTAGAGTACAATTTTTGTGGCAAAGATTTCTACCTTCGAATTATCTAAATGAAGTATCACTTGTAAACTATACATTGCTTAGTGTATTCGGTCATCTACTTATCCAATTGAAATGTATATGTAACGTTTCCCCTTTTTGTTTTTTTGTTTTTTTCAAAAAGGAAAAAATGGATAAAATCTTTAACGTATGGAAGTTTGGATCAAGCACTTTTCCTCCCAAAATATCTGTCCTCGGCGTGTTAATGAAGACTATTGACTTCTTGATGGTTTGCATTATATAGGTTTTTAGATGTCGGACCCGAACTCGAAAAAAGATTTGAGTTATTAGATTACTGGATGAACTCGTGAGTTGCTATTTCAATTATTTTTTAAAAAAATCATTTTTATCATTTTATTTTTTTTCCTTGATGTTAATTCACATATTGATCCAGTTGTCAGAATCAATTCTAAGACTGATTTGAAAAAGAATCTGATCTGAAAAAGAGTCTAAATCATTAGGTGATTGGGTTAGCCCATAAGTAAGCAATTATTTTTATTAAAATATTATTTCATTCTTTATAAATAAAAATTTCTTGTTTCTAATCTCACCAAGTTAACTATATCATCAATATTTTATCTTATCTAGAAATTTAATCCCGGTCATGTTTTAAGTCTCAAATTTCTTGGATGGGTAAGGTTTAACAACAACGGGTATAACGCATGCCAATTGAGTGGACAACATGAACCCTTGAACGTTACGCGGCATAATTTCTTCTGAGACTTGGCATTAGGGCTCATTCAATGCAGGTCTTATTTGATTTGATGCTTCGATTCCCTAGTTTCTCATTGTCGACAATGGGGTTAATGTCCTTGGAGTTTTACTTTCAGTTTCCTGGGTCAATATGATCCATCAGATTTTTCATCACTTTCTTTAAATTTGAGGTCATTGACCATTCATTATCACGGACAACTGAGATTCTTAGCGTAGGTCAAAAGGGAGATGGAAATAATGCAAAGGGAAGACAACGGGGGCATCCATCTGTTATTCTAGGTCGTTGTGGGGTAGCGATGGAATTTGCTTTCTCCATCCTGGTGATGTTAGGTTATCCAACAGACAAAGGTTGCTGACTTGCTGCTGTAGATGCCTAATGTTTCAGAGCTGGATCTCATCATTTGACCTGGAAGCTATCTTCTTGTCATGGCAATAGGCCAGCTGCACTGTAAAGATATTATGATCTCTCTCAGATCCTTTATGTTCTACAGAATGGAGCTTAAGCATGAAATGAAAAGAAGCATTAAAAAGTGAAAAACCATTAGCAATCTGAAGGAAAAACTCAACAAGGATTTTTTACTCTGTTGTATATTGTATTGATCCATAAAGCAAAAGCTGTTCATCATAAAGATTATTCCAACTTATTGTTTGCTATTAGCAGTCATGGCAGAGATCCAACTAAACGGTCCTCCAACCATTCAAAGAATGAATGTTAGTTTGTTACAGCCTCTCCTTTTACTTTCTTACCACCATCTAGGGCTGGCCTCCTATGGACAAGGGCCCTTAAACAGCAAGGATCTCTATTCTCTTTGACTGTAACTCTATAATTTATATTAGTATATTGCACACAGCTCTACAACCTTCTTCCCCAAGTTGCCCTTTCTGAGTTTGGAGGGATGGTATCTGACTCTCAGAAGCTTGCATGCTCTAGAGCATTTACATCTTCACCACATGTCCTGTGAACTTCCACCATTCTCTCAACGGACCTGCAAATCCCGCTACATTTCCAATCAAATGAAGCAGCACAGACACTGCCAAGCTGAGCCTTCCACTCACAATCTGCGGTAACGAATCACATCATTATCTCTGTAAGAAGTATTTATATTTACGCTATATTCTCACTCTTTAAATTAATCAATATATGCAGTTCGGTAAAAGGATGAATGGAAACTTGTAATAATTCTGAATATGTCTGTTTATAATTACAAGAGCTTACAGATAGCAAGAAAAACCTTTAAAATTAACACTATAATAAGTTCAAAGAAGCAAATTGTCAATTTGGATCTGCTGAGTTTTACAGAATGAGCATTTGTCCTCAGAGGCAGGGAAATTTTACATTTATTCAGGTGTTGCTTTCTTCTTTTCACCTACCGACCAGAATAGATTTCCCATGTGAAAACTAAATGAATAATATATAAACATGTACCGCTAGCAGTGTCAAATTTACCTGGTGCAGTACCACAACAGATTCTCTTATCGTCAACATGCTCCACATCTAAACCGATAAACCAAGATCCCAGAGAAACATCTTCATTGACATATTTATGCAATATGTGCCTGAAGATAAGATTAATAGAAAATTGAAGTGCATATTTAGCAAAACAAGTTCACAATCTGTAATGCTTAGGAATCAAATACATGGAGCCAGAATTAGAACCCCCTTTTCCAGATTCTTGGTAGCAAACTGGATTGGCAATCAATTTCAGCTCATCCAATCATTACTTATAAGAGACTTTAAGTTTTTCTGTAAACCAAATAACTTGTATGAATGGAGGGAGAATTACTGGTTTTCAGATATATAGGTAGCCAAATCCTTTGATATAGCATAAAGTTGTCCGGTAGCATGTCGGAAATACTTGTTTCCAGCTTCTCCGAATTTCCAATACTCTGGTTCGTAATATTTCACTCCCCTGTTTCGTGGATATGTAAGAAGCCATACCTTACCAATGTTGATCTAATTCAAACAGCTCAGACCATTAAGCATACCTTTTAGAAAGTACAGGACCAGACTTCATACAACCGACATAAACCCGACTTTTCTTTCGGTGTCCAGCTAAGATTGTGCCCAATGTTGCTATATTAATTTTACAGCAAATGAGCTCAATGAGATGGGAGAAACAAGATAAACATGTACTTGGAAAATTCACAGGCACCCATCTCTAAAAACGCATGTCATTTTCTCCAATTCTACATATTTGTGTGTGCCCGCAAGTGTGTGTGTGAGAGAGAAAGAGAGAGAGAGAAGGCATATTGCATACAAGATCTACAAATTAAACATGCAAGAAAGGATCAAAATTCTATTTACCTAAATTCACATGAACATCATCGTCAACTTTGATATAAAAGTCCGCATCCCACAAAGCAACAGCGGTGCTAAAGTAAGTCTTTGTCTTGGCTGATAGTTCCAGGTAGCCCTCAACATGTTCCTGTTTAGACATTATGAAAAATAAGAAGCCTATACCTATTAGACATTTCATTAGACCCACTTTCAACCATCTGGAGTGCAAAAGATGAATGTAACGGCTAAGTAATGGATAAAATCACCAGTCTCAAAAAATCTCCATGCACCATTTCCTCTGCTTCAATAGCTTTGTCAAGAATGCCACCAGCAGTTGAACTGTGGAAAATGCCATTTAATGAAAATTTCTTCTTTAAATTCATACTCCACAACTATATAGTGTACCGACATCTAGCATGAACAGTGAACATAGCAATCAAGGAGGTATACAAGTCCATGTCCATCCTTTCTTCCTCGGTTTATTACCACATGTCCATCGTTTCTATCTCGGTTTATTTCACAGAGCACTTGATTCTATTCCTATCTTCCACATGACATTGCGATTTTTTTATCTACAAGTTTTTCATCTCTCTCTAGATTTCTTGCTTTTAAAACAAAGTCCTGCTTTCATTATTGCATTAGTTTTGAAATCTCTTCACAATGATTCTATACCTATCTTCCACATGACATTGCATTGTTTTATCTACAAGTTTTTCTTCTCTCTCTAGATTTCTTTCTTTTAAAACAAAGTCCTGGTTTCATTATTGCATCAGTTTTGAAATCTTTTCACAATGATATAATCAGATTTGTACAATCTTTCAGTGCTAGAGCCACAAATTTTACATACAGTTCAGTAGAAGAAAGATGGCAAGTGCTCCACATTTTAAGAAAATCAAGCACACCGCAAACAACACTAGCTACAAGATAGGTATAAAATCTCACCTGTGACCTATAACAAAGCGTATGACTATACCCTTCTCCTTCTCCAATTTCTTTCTTGCCTCACCTATTTAAGGATTCAAAACATGAACTTTTTAGTCATTCTCTAACTGCAAACTGGCAACTGGAGTAGCATATAACTTTAAAAAGAACAAGTCAAAAACAAATTTGGTCCCGGCCAATTCACCTTGTGGCATCCAAGTTGTACGAACAGAATCCCTCCGTTTCCGACTGCTAAAAGCTGTATTGATTCCAATTACCATAAAGTATTTTCTTTTCAAGTTTCCTGATGCAGTATCGCCACTTAACAAAGATTGCTGCTCTGCCTTAGCAGCTGCTAGTTTCATCTCTATGTTTGAAATTTTACTATCTAAGGCACTGCATTCAGAATAATACAGCAACAAGATATGCGTTTAGGTCAATGAAAGGGTAACACCGTCGTATCTGTGAAACTCAACGTAATGTACAGCAGAGCTTACCTGATATCATACTGAGTATTAAAGAAACAAGGACATTGCAAATTCTAACCTTTCCTTGACAAATATGACAATTGTATAAAAGAAAGTCCATGGACAGCGAAACTAACATTCAGCAATAAATTCTTCCATCCGGTTTGCATTTACAAATCACAAGTTATATATATTTGAAGAAAACTGCTTTTATGATACGATAATCCATAGCTAAATTAAACAATAAAAAATTCTTATTCCCATAAATTATCGATCAACCACTGAAATGTCATCACTGATGTGTCAGAATTTTTAGCATTGTAGTGAAGGGAGTTTTTCAATTGAAAATACATCAAAATAATGCTTGACCACCAACTAGTCATACTTCATTCTGAATTACCTCAATGCCACATAGCGCAACACAACATTAAGCTTGTCCATATGTTTTTAAATAAAAGCCTGATATGCACTTACAAGCTTCTGATTACAATTCTTGGATTCTAAATTTGTTCTTTCAGGCTCTGTCCAAATCCTGGTGCAAGATTTCTTGATTAATATATATGACAAAGCAAATCACCTTGACTTGTAAATTAAAGTAGCCTAAAATCCATTGACAAAAAACAATTATAACTTCAAATGACTGCCAACATTTATCAAACGAAGCTTGCTAGCAATTGGCACCAAAACTTGTGCATTATAGAATTATAAAAAATGTGGCCCAAAACAACAAAGAATAACACTCTGCAATTTAATTCAGCCCTACATCATCAGAAACAAGTTTAAGCGAAGGAAATAAAAAAGAAACGACAGCACACGTTTACAGCTTCTGTTTCCAAGGTTAATATAGTGTCGGTGGAGACATATTTGCCAAAAGAAAACAAAATTTTTTTTTTAAAAAAGAGATCAACATGGCAGTCATTTGATTCCACAATATCCAAAAATCAAGAACAGAAGAGTAAAGCACAACACAATTTTTTCCTAAAACATTCAAGTTCTTCATGTCTTACGACATTTAGCTTCAAGAATCAATGGCAACACTTCAAATTAAAAGTCCAAGAAATCAGTCAAAGAGGCTTACTTCAACAGCACACACCAATCCAAATGACCCTTTTCAATATCTCTATCACAAATCACATATTTCTCAAAATTAATTGATACCCAGTAGAGTAAAAATGCAAAGCAACCTCCAAAGCCTACAACTTTGAAGAAAGCAATAGGACCGCATTAATCAAAACTTGCCTGTTAGTGAATAATATCCCAGCAGAGAAGCTGCCAAAACAAAGCAAAAGAGCCAGATTCCTTGACACCACTGCATTCCTTGAACCCATCTCTCCTCCTCCAACTCCTACTCTACCCTTCACTGACATTTTTGTTTTACTATTTAACCTACACTCAACAACAACAAAAACAAAAAGATTCAAACTTTATCAAAAGTATAATTCTAAAACCAATTTAGACACAACCCAGAATCTGTTTTGGTTTAAAAAAACAAATGAAAGTGGTGTTGTACATGTGTTTATGTTTATGCAATGACACAGTCCACACACTTCTCTCCCTCCACAAAAGGGAACAGAGACAGAGAGGGAGACAGGTGCTCAGTGAAACGTCCCGGTTACCAACTACCACTCTTATTAATATATATAGTCTCAAAAATTACTTAACCGTTCTCTTTACAGTATGTTTCTGTTTGTCACCATTAATGTACTTTTGATGTTAGATGTTTCAATACTACAATTACAATGTTGTCTTTTACTTTTTGGAACAACAATATTAATGTTTCTAGTCTACACTAATAACAGTAACAGTTTCACTCGCATAGAATTAGTACTTTCTTTCTTAATCAATTAATAGGGTTAGTGCTTAGAACTTTGATGCTAGTTCTTGGTCTTGATAGTTTAAGGTTCATTTAAGTGAACCAGATGGATTTGAAAGATATCAAATTGGAAAGGTAATTCTTCACTTTATCTCAATCTGAGTATATAATTTTTTTATATATTATTTTTTAAAAAAACTTTTAATTAAGCAATTGTGTACAACTTTTGTTAATCAATTACTAAATAAAAATTACAATACCGGTATACCAAATTTTAGTTTTTTTCAATCAAGTACATGGGGTTTAATTGTTTTTTGGTACACTAATTTTAGTACTTCTTAAAAAATCATCAAATTTTTTTTCAATCACATCATATCTATCTATTTCATTGATTGAAATAATAAATATTTTAATGATATTTATAATTTATCTATTTATTTTAATAAATTTTTAAATAATTTCTAGACTCGAGGTAGAATGTAAATAGCTTGCTATTAAGTTATTAGTTTTTTAAGAGGATTTATTTTAATTTTAAAATTTTTTATTTATTAAATATAATATTATTTTGAGCAGTACTCTTACTACAAAAAACAAATTAGAAATTAAAATTTGATGGAAGTAATTGATTGACATAATAAAAAAAACTGTGTATTAAAATAAAAAGATTAAAGTTCATGAACTCAATTGAGAAAAGTTATAAAGTTAGTATACTTCTAGTGTAATTATCCCAATTTGCGAATAGAGAATTATGTTTTAATCTCTATTATTTAAGAAATGTTCCATTTCAATCCTTCAAGGTTATAATTTATCAATATTAATCTTATAGTTTTCAAATTCTCTAATGTTTTTTTTTATATATATAATAAGGGATATTCTCAAAACATCTTAAAGAAGTGTGTTTTGTTGGTATATTCAAGAAAATAAAATTTTCTTGGTGCTAACCCCGATTTGAACATAGAAGGTCGAGGAAATGAACAAACTTCTTTAACCATTATCCCATAAAAGTTGAAAGCGAACCCATATTTTTTAGATATTTAGAGTTTTTAAAACCTCTCTGAAACTATATGCATGGCTAATATAAAAAAATTGATCTTACATGGGCTGAAGTGGAAATGTATTAAATCTATGGGGACTGCTTTTTGAAATATAAAAAAGGAGAGAAGCACGAAACCTTCTATAATCTAGGCCGTCTATTATTTGCGTGAAACAAAAGTAAAATAAAGTCAACATGCTTATAATTATTAAAAAAAGTCAACAAACACATTAATAACATAACACAAAAAAAAAAAAGGTTGATCCGAGTATAGAAGATTAAAATTAAAATTTGAAAAAAAAATTTAACATCGCTAGCTTGGTTCTGGAAACAGTGATCACGAGAAAGCGAATTGGGCTTATTGCAAATATTTTGGCAAAATTGGTTGTGGGCTACACCTCTTCTCGTCTCTAGAGCATTAAAACAAGCTACCATTTTGCCTTTTTTTTCTTATTTTTTTTTTTCATAGCAGTAACATGCACAGACGACACAACCATGACAAATGATGTAACATGGGCTGTTTTTGTCTCTAATAGTTCATGTTTAAGGTGTAAGAAGAAACACATATCATGGCTTTAATAATAACTTTACTTCCCGGTTTAACAAGAATGATATTCTTGGATTAATTAACTTGCATGTTAATTTAGACTAAATCCCTCTATTCGAACGATCTTAGATTTACAATTTCTTTTACATCGTTCGAATATCTTTTAATAGAATGAATCTTCTTGATCGTAATGTTCTCAGTATACGAATTTAAAAAATCAAAGAAGAGAGGAGAATTTTAATGGTGAATGAAGTAATACGAGCACAAACTAGCCCCTTCCACCCTTTAATAAAGCATCAATGGAAAGATAAAATCAAGGGGCAACAAGTTAAGGATTTTGTACTTTTGTGCGACAGAATATCCATTCGAACAAAGGTTTAAGCTAGTGTTTTTTTATGAACTAAGATGACAGACGATGAAGCACTTTTGCAACGCTAGCGTATAGGTGTTACACCTTTAGTTTGCCAATGTGTAAAGAAGATAGCAATATCATAAAAGGGAAACGATATTGGAGATAGAACTTGAGATCACGAAGCAATATTGAGACAAGAGTTCTAGTGAATTAATCAACACTCAAGAACCACTTGTATTATTTATAATCAGGAACACTCTTGTGTGGATTCAAGGCAATGGCAGAAAGTTTTTTTTTTTTTTTTTGAAGTGGTCCTTGAAAGTATTGGAGGGTGCTCAGCATGTGATCAATGGTAGAGGTTGTAAGTGAAGGGAATGGAGAATTCTGCAAAGAAAATAATCGATATTCCTGTCGGAAAAGGGGGTTAAAGGCTTCTGTATTCTGGTGGAGGTGTGGGGATCTATGAATTGTAAATGTCATTGACATCTTGTTCCAGATTCTGATACCATTGTTAGCATGCAAGAATACGATTATTTTCTTGAACTTTATGCTGGTGGCCCCTTGATCCAACTGGAATGGATTTTAGAAATACTTGACAGTGAAGTTACACGAGGAAAAGGCAATCCCTTTTCTATCTTGAACTCTTTTCGATCGAAGAAATGATCAAGTCGTGCCCGTTTGGGAAAGTGGCCGCGGGGGCAACCGCAGCTGCGGCAGCCCCCGTTTCGGCTGCACGTTCCCAAACGGAGTTGCTAAAAGATTTTATCAACCAATACACAGGAGAGAAAAGATAGTTCAAGCACTTGCACTTGCATGCAGGCCTCATCTGTCAGCTAACAGCACAAACCAATATATAAATCTTCTTGTAAGTAAATGACCAAATCAAAGTCATCAAGGAAACAAGAGCAAGATTTAAAAGTAATAAGAGAAGGCATGACACAGGTGTAAAGCATTAGCAGCCAAAAGCAAAGAGATAAGAAGATTAAACTAAACCCTTTTTGATATATCCTCTTTCAAATCTCACTGCATTACTCGAAACACAAAATTCTACCAGGTTACCAGGCAAAATCTTAGAGGCTGCCAAAGGTTTTTTTTTTTTTTACTTTTCAATTTTCCTCTCTTCCTAGAGACCACACAACAAAAAGGGCAGCTCTGACTTCTACTTTCTACTCCCTCCCTGGTACATAACATACACCATATTGGATTTGATAGTTGATAACTTAATATAAGCAGCAGGTAAAGAAAGAGTACTTCATGGGATCATGGGACCCTCTTTTACAAGATGACAAAATTGATGATGATGATGATGATTTGATGGTGGTGATGAACTAGATTATTATGATGATTAGAGGGAGGAGATGACAGTAAACTTGGTTTTGAAGAGTGGTTTTAAGAACACCTTTTTACTCTAGAAAACCAGTTTTTGTCAAAATAGCATTTCTTACTTTACTAAGATCTCTCCCTTTGAGTGTCCTTCCAATCCCTTCACACACAGAGAACGAAGAGATTTGACTCCTTGCAAGCTTCCTAGCTAACCACTCGTGTGGAGGCACTATGTCATCATCACCATCTTCATCACAATCATCAACATCATCATTGACATGATCATCTCCATCACCATAAGCAATACCATTATGGTCATCAACCCATGAAGCCATAATATCCCTTGAATCTTTCCCATAAATTTTTGACCAATCAGGGATGTTCACAGGAGCTGATGACTGCTGTTGAGCTGCTTTGCCTCCATGGTTTGTAGCTGTTGTCTTTGTTGCTGGGATCATTCTTGGAGCCGTACTAGGTAGATGCCATGCAGAAGAAAAGGAAGGACCTGAAGAAGGGTACTTGGAGTTAGAACTTGAATCTCCCGTCTCCTTCACGACTGACCAAACATCTTCTTCTTCAAAATCTTCATCTCTCATTGATCTCCTTCCATAGCCACCAACAGTAATACTTCCCTTACCCAAGACACCACACCAATCTGCCATAACTACTAAAAAACGACAAGAAATGGAATCAAAGTCGGTATTTTAGAAATCAAAACAGGAGGAAGAGAGGTCTTGAGCAAAATAGGGAAGGCTACTTCAATCAATATAAATAAATGAGGTAAAAGGAGGATTCTTTTTCTTTGTTTTTTTGGGGTTTAACTATTAGCTAGTGCTGTCTTCTGTTTGGTTTTGATATTAATAAATTTATGTGTTTGATAGGTACCCGATGCGGGGTTTTTTTAAGTATTTTTAATTGAAAATTTATTAAAATATTTTATTATTTTTAATATAATATATTAAAATTATAAAATATGAACACTTCCAAATAGATTTTTTTCTTGAACAAAAATTTATTTTTTTGATTTATTTTATCTATTCCATAATCATAACAGGAGTAAAAGGAAGTTTCAAGAAATGTCAAATCTATTCACTCTATATCAGTAACCGAGCCGACTTAGGTGTCCCATAAGGGATTTGCTTTTATATTGATTTCTACATATTGGATCAAGATGAATCAGAAAAGAAATCTAAGAAAAAAATGGATTTGAATTTCCTACGGGAATGATTTGAAAGATTCAAAACAAAAAAGAGTTCTATTAACTAGTAACAACATAATGGAGGTGTAGTTCATCAATATGAATTGATACAAAATTTAATTCAAATTCAATATAGAATGAACTGATATATTCGTTCACGCTATGCTGAAAATCAATTTTTAAAAAAAAAAATTAAAGGAAATACTAAGAGTATGAAAATTTTTATACTCAATATCATTAAATTTAATCAAGCAATTTAATTTTGAAACTTGTCAACTTAACTACTTGTCTAACTTAAATTTCAAATTAAACTACGTGAGAGTTGATCCGAAATAAAATATTCAATTTAATGGATCCAAATATAATTTTAATGACAGGTAAAAACATAACATAACTTTTAAAAAAATTTTAAAATAATATTTTTTTTATATTGAGACGATAGATCGACATTGGTCACCACGTGACCTGAATTATAGACTTTAATATGTTTAATAATTTTATTATTTTTTAAAATTATTTTTGTTTAATTTTATGATAACATTAGATGCTTTCAAAATCAAGCATCAATTCTAAAAAAATATTTATTTGAAATCGTGATAATTCTATAAAAAGTATAAAAAAATAAACCATGAATTTTATTTTTCAGCCAATCCAATATTGAATAAATGAGAAATTAAAAAAATAATTAGAAAAATCAAAGGACCAGAAACTAAAAAAAAAAACATACTAGGTATGATGAGTAAACCCACTAAACCCGTGAATTGGATAACTCGAGTCAACATGTCAAACTTGCAAACCGGGTAATAGACTCCATTAAGATTAATAACTTGTTTTTTTTTTCTAAACTATTGTTTATTTAATTATATAATAATAAAAATATACAATCACAAAATCAAGTGTCAAACCAATACTGTGATTTTTTAAAAGATTATAATAACCTTATAGAAAGCAAAATGAAACAAATTATGAAACTCAATTCTGAATTAGTCCAATATCAAAGAATGCAATTAAAAAAAATTATTAAAAAACTAAAGTTAAACTCGTTATACCCATCAACAGGCCCATGGATTTTCTAAAATTTAATGACATGTTTTTATTTCCAAAACTATTTTTTAAACTATATAATAAAAAAAATAGATAATAATATAATCGAGTTCAATTAGAAAAAATAAAATGTATCATGCTAAACTTGCAAACTAAAGCAACCAGGGTTTCTTCGCTAAAATTACAAATTGGATCATTGATTCTACAAAGTGTATTAACCTAGTTTTTTTAAATCATTTTTTATTTAACTAATCTTTTAAAAAAATAAATCATACCTGCAATGTTGAGCTATTTTTTTAATACTAGAATAATTATATATAAAATAAATTAAAATAAATTATCAACTTTAAATTCCTATTAATATATCATATTAGGATTAAATTAAAAAAGATCATTAAATATTTGGAAAAAAGTGTCAAAATGCAAAAAAAATATCTTCCCACCCCTTGTAGCTTTATTTATAACTTATAATATAAAAACGTATTGAATTAATTTTAATTTTTTTTAATGAACAAATCAAGTGAAAAATGATTTAAAAAACAGGATCAAATAACTCCCCAAAAGAGAAAATAAAATGAGCCCTTTGTGTAGAGAGAGAGAGAGAGGGAGGGAGGGAGGGAGGGAGTTGTGCAGGAGAATCTACCCTAGCTTTGTTTCAAGACCCTCCAAAAGAAGCAAATATGTTTCGAAAAGATAATCTAAAGAAAGACGGGGGTGACGCAGAGAACTCGACTAGGAAAGACCTCTCCTTTATTCTGTGGCTAAAATAGAATAGATCCAGAGAAGGTCACAGACTCACAGGCACTCCAATGACAACAGACTTGCACAGCAAAGGAAAGGAAAACGACAGCAAGCAGTAGGATTTCCATATGTTTTGTCTGCATACATGCATTAACCCAGAAATCAGCAAAAGAAAACAACCAATTTTGTAAGAACACATATAAAAATAGTGATGGGTTTTGATTAGATTCTTAAAGTTAGTTGCCACCAAATAATACTCTCTTTTGTAACCTCATGGAAATGGCGCCCTCTACAGGTGCTAGAAATCCAAACGCCCACAGAAACCAGCAGCAGCAGCCAGTACTGGAAGGTTGGCTTTGATGGCTGTAAGAGCAAAACCAATAGAACAAAAGTCTTTATCGTATCATAACTTACCACCCATGGAGGAGAGTGGCCCGCTCCTCAGTATCAAGCAGAAGTGCCCAATATATATATATATATATATAGAGAGAGAGAGAGAGAGAGAGAGAGAGAGAGAGATGTTTCTTGAGGGTACAGAACCTGGCTTCAAAGGAATTAGATTGAAAGAGACTTGACAGAAAAAGTGAGGAAAAAATCAGAATATGAGATATTGACATAACTGTTTTTCGTCTTTGTCTTGTATACATATTAACTGTTAATTTTTGTTTTTTTCAATCAAGTAGAAGTTAAAAGTAGTGGCAAATAATATAGTTGTAAAAAGTATATATATTTTATCAACCTTTTTCTTTTGAGAATATACATATCTGTGTGTCTGTGTTGTGTGTAATTTTATTTAACTTGTAGAATAAAAAACAGATATTAATTAAAATCTCAAAGAAAATTAGTATTAATTGATTTAACCAATCATTATGAATCAGTTAACTAGTTTGTTTTTTTTTTTTTTAATTATGTTACAGTTATGAACTACGATAAAAATTTAATTAATCTTGTTATAAATAAATATTATATTTTTAAATAGTGACATTTAAAAAATATTATGGTTCATAATTTTAACATAAAAAATATGCTATTTTAACAAACAAAAAAAAACTTATTGTTGTGTTCATTCACCATTTATTTTTATTTTATATCCTAATTACCCAATTTGCTCCTGTTAATATGATTTAGAGATTGTGTTTTGACCGTAGCTGTAATGGTGATTTTACACACACACAAAAAAAGAAGTGTTTGGTGAAAAGAATTTATTAAAAAACAAAAATATTATATTAAAAAAGCTTGAAAATTGAACTGTGGGGTTTTCATCGGACTCGTTAAACCTGGCATGATCTGGACACGTTGATCTAAGAAATTTACTGTTAGAAGCTTAATCAAGGTGAAATATCAAGTTAAACCAGAAAAGTCGATGGGGTAGTTGGATTTAAATACCAATGCAAGTGAAGTGTTGCGTTTTGCATGGTATGATGCATGCACGAAACACCAAGCATTTCAATAAACAAATATAGTGCTATCTCCTTTGTTGTAAGCAAAGAAAAGGCTGGATTCTGATTGGATAGAGCAGTTGTCACAGATTTCAGTAAAACCTTATCCTCTCTAATCACTCAATGGCAATACAACTCACACTGCAATCTCATGACGCAGTTTCTCTCGCAGCTCAGGCTGCAGTGGTAGTAGCTAGTGTGAGAAAGTGTGAAGCAGCAGCCAGCAAACTTTTCATGGAGTACACCTCCTGCCTAGGAAGGAGGAACGAGAGAGAGTTATAAAAGCATTTTTCTTGCGTTTGGCTTTGGGTGTGGTTTGAAAATGTTTGAGCATGGTTTCGGTATTGTGATATAAGGTTTTTTTTTAAAAAAAAAATATTTTTTAATATATTTAAATAATTTTTTCTAACATAGCATGTCAAAACCATTATAAAATCTTTTAAAATTAATTAATTTAATATCTATAATCTAGTTTCTGGACTAGTTTTGATGATTAAATTAACTAAAATTATTTTGAGAAAATCGGACCAAATTTTTCGTCTTTTAAATGGAGAGTGATTTTTTTGTTTTCAGAGAGTTAAACTGGTCGAGAATAAAAAATTACTTGAAGGCAAAATTATTGAGCTTTCCATCCTTAGGATGAAATTGAGATTTTCTACGCAAAAGGGACCAAATATACTATATTAGTAATGAAAAGGGGGCAAAGAGATTTAACCTTAGGGCCGTCGCTGCCCCCCTCTTGTATCGATCCTTATAGTAGACTGTAAAACCAAGAAGTTTAATAAGATAACACGAGTTACAGTTAAAAGGATTATATGCTTTCAAACGTAAGGGACTAAAGTTTATGACTAAATAACAATTTACTCTAGTTTATTTTGATAAATTGGGTAATTAACATATAAAATTAAAAAAAATAATGAATTAATATAGTAGCATAATAATACACTTTTGAATTTAGTAGTTGTAAATTAAGATATTTAATTAAATATTATATTTCTAAACAACATCAATTAAATTTAGGATTAACCAATCAATCAGTTTATGATATTCAATTAAACTAATCGACCAACTCAAAAATAAAATTATAAAATTATCAAAATCAAGGTTTCGAAGTGATGTTTTTAAAATTAAAAGATTTGATGATCAGAGCAACGACTTCATCATGTTGGTTTGATTAAAAATCATTATCCTTTTGAGCTATCATTATAGTCTGGCATAACTTATTGGACATGAACTTATCTTACTAATTCATAAATATCTCAACTAAGTCATTTAAGTAATCTATTTGAGGTAAATTTTTATTTAATTTTAATAAATTCATATATGATTGCTTAAAATTACTTGTTATTGCAAGTTCGACTATATCATTAACACTAAAAAATAAAGGACAACTACTGTGTGATTAATAATTTTTTTAGATTTTAATTAAAATCTGTTTTTTAATTTACAAGTTGACTAAATAAAATATTTTGACTTATAAAATATATTTAAAAAAAAATATTTATAAAATTATAATTTTTATGTAAAATGTCTCATCAATCCATATAATTAAATCAACTAATCAATTTGTTGAATTAACAAATTAAAAATAAAACATGTTAAATTATTATATTTTAAAAACATGATATATTTAAACATTTCTATTTTAAAACGTGATAACATAAAATTGTATCTTTTCTCTAAAGTTATTATGTCCAAACTTTTAATTTAATATTCTAATTTTTTAAAAATCCCTAGGTTTTTATGTTTTGGGTTTCCTAGGGCACTCATGGGTGAGGCCAGGGCTAGGGAGGTAGGTAAAGTGAGTGTCTTCTCAAGTCAAATCAGAAGAGTCGGTTGGATAGTGACCTAAGAGATACGTGTCGGTCAACGCTTTTCTTTGGTTTCCTTGCAAGGTTGTGAACTCCAGCTGGAAAATTTTACTTCCCATAAAGTTACCTATTTTAAGTCTAAATTTTACCGTTAGATGTTAAATTTGGCTGGATATGGGATTTCACTCAAAAAAAAAAAAAAAACCCTTGAAACTTAGCTACGATATTCAATAAAATTCGGTTGATTTAATTGAATTTTTAATAATTTAATTAATATGATATTTAAATTTGATAATTACCACCAGATTTTTTAAATAATAAAATGATATTATTTTAATAAAAATAATTGATTTAATCTAATGATTTAAATTTGTTTGGATTAGTCTTTAATCCAAATAAGATATCTACGATCATTAAGCAATAAGAGATCCCACTAATTCTGTCTAGTGATTGCATTATACACATATTAGAGCATTAATTAAATCTTGAGCAATATCCATATCTCCATCACAAACAGTGCATTATCCTGTTCTATTTGCATTTTCAAGATGATTAATGTAGCCTTAACCTATGATAATAGCGAGTGAGTTGCCAAGGTTTTTTTTTGTTTTTAAAAAGTAAAGTGCTTATAAGGTGCAATATCCATATCTGGAACTTGATTCATTTAACAATTTCATTAAATTCGAATTTTATAAGGGTTATACAAGAACTTCTTATAAAAATAATAGTTTGATGTAAATTATTTATATTTAAAATAAGTTAAATTAATGTTCATGGCGTGGAATTTAACCTGTTGAAATATAAAATGTCCCACCGCAACCCAATCTAGGAATTAATTAATTGTTAAAAATAATTTGACAAAAGAAAAATATTAAAAGAAAAGAAAAAAAGAAAAAAGTGAAAAGTAAAATAGATGTGGCTATCTAAAAGTGCCTATCTCAAAGTGTGGTATATATTGTTTTTTAAAATATTTTTATTTAAAAATACATTAAAATAATATTTTTTAAATTTTATTTTTGACATCATTATATCAAACAATTCAAAAAAAATATATAAAAAATTAAAACTAAAAAATATTAAACTTTTTTAAAAGCATAGTTGAATCACAATGAAAAATACCATATAAATTACAATCACTTAATTGTCAAGAATACAATTATTAAAGTTTATTTTGCCTAATAAGTTGATGCAGGCCAAGCAGGCCCAATACTTAACTTGAATTTTTTTAAAAAATTAATTCAAAATTCAACTAGTTAAAACTTCAATTTATTATTTTTTTTTTAATAAATACACCTACTTAATGTTAAAAGTAATATAGAAAATTTCCTTTTTGGACAAAGAACATTATTGCATGATGTAAGTCAAACAATAAAAATGATAACATCCTGGAATATATTTGATAATATCAATTGTTGTTTTGATCTTAGAATCATTTATACTATTTACCACCTAAGCCAAATTGGATTTCTCATCATTTCTGCAAGAACATAAAAAAACTAGTTATTTTTTAATATAAAAATAAAACTTCATTGCATTGAATTAAATTGAAATTGAGGAAATCTTCTATATTTAAATCAAGAATCAATTAAAATACAAAAAAATAAAGAATAAAACAGGTTTACATATCTAACATACAACGAAAATTAAACTAAAAAACAAAAATATAAGAATCCATATCTAACACTATTAAAAAAAATACATGGTGTGAGAAAAATAATTTAACATTAGACACAGATTATTATGAATTGTAATAATAAATTAACAATCTTGTCCTTCATCAAGTCAGTCTAAAAAACTAAAT
This sequence comes from Populus alba x Populus glandulosa, assembly GCA_033617975.1. Classification (NCBI taxonomy): domain Eukaryota; kingdom Viridiplantae; phylum Streptophyta; class Magnoliopsida; order Malpighiales; family Salicaceae; genus Populus; species Populus alba x Populus glandulosa. The sequence continues at coordinate 760,434 of CM066146.1, forward strand.
TCAAGGGTAAAATAGACTTCTTCTTGTAATCCATTTGTCCTTTTTATTTTCAATGGTGTACAAAAGTCTTCTCACTTATATTCAATGGGTAAAATACCTTAACTACCTTTAAAAGTGAAAATTAGGGAACTAGTTGCTCAAGTTTTTTTTTTTAGATTTCGATTTTTTTATTTGCACAGTTAAATTATTATCTTACCATTGAAATAAAAAATAATTTAGGCTTTCTTCGGGGTCATTTTCAGATTTTCAAGTTGATTTATACATTATAAATAGATTAGTAGAGGAGCAAATTAGTATTTTTGCGTTACTTAAAAATGATTAAATATCAAAATCTGTTAGACACTACTAGTCACACAAAAGCATGTAGAAGGGTTTTGCCATGCTTCGATGGTGCATGTAGTGTCATATGGTGATGAAAGTTATATTCTGCCATGTCATTAGATTTCTTATGACGTCCTTTTCCTCAAATGATGGTGTATGTTCGGTTTTTCTAGATGAATTGTCGTTGAAGTTGTTTTTTCTCTCTTCTCCTCAAAATTAACACTTAACAATTAAAATTTCAGGGCAATTCTCTTAGTTAGGAATATTTCAATGTTAATCCTTATTTTTTTGATTTATTATTTTTTTTCTTAGCCCTTTCATAAGTTTTTTTTTTATTTTTCAATTTTATTATTCAATCTAAATTTTTTGTTTTTTCAAATTTGATCCTGGTTTTTTCCCTTCATTTTCCTCTTATCTCTTCTATAAACTTTCAATTGTTTTCAATTCTATCCTTTAATCAAAATATTCAGTTTGTTATTTTTTTTAAAAAAATAATTAGTCCTTATTTTTTGGGTGTTTTCTTCTTTTAGTTCTTTTGTAAAATTGATTTTTGTTTTAAATTTATCCTTTAAATCCAAGATTATCCACCCTCTTATTTGTTTTTTTTTCCAAAGTTATTCCTCATTCTTTTTAATTACTATTTTTTTTATGATTGAATTTGTTTTTCAATTTCATCCTCATTCTTTTAAGGTTTGGGATTCATAATTTTTTTAATTTTGATGCTTTTAATTAAATGATCACAAGTTTTATGAGCAAACATGGGTTCCCATCTTTTTTTATGAACTTATTTTCTTGTTTAATTTCATTACTCGATGTTGATTTTTTTTTTTTAAAGACTTCATGGTTTTCTTTGTTAACTTTTTTATAGGGTTATCTCGATTTCATAACATGATCTATGAGTTTTGCAAGTTAACCTAGGTAGGCTCGCACCCCTTTATTTGTTTTCCTTTTAGTTACTTTTTTTTTTCTTTAGGATCCTTTTGAGTTATTGATTTGTTTTTTAAATTTTATCATTCAATAATTGATTTGTTGAGAATTGATATTTGTGGTTTTTTTATATTTGATGCTGCCAATCAAATATGTCAGGGCAAAGTTTTTATAATCTAACAAGGGTTGACATAAATATTATTTTGGACCTATATTTTTTCCATCTCATAATTCAAAATTGATTTTTTAAAAAATTAGGTTTCGTGATTTACTTCATTTTTCTTTTTGTCGGGTTATCCTAATCTCACAACATGACCTAGAGATTTGACAAGTTGACCTGAGCATGTTCAAATATTTTTCTGACTTATAATTTCTATTTTTTAAAACAAAAACCTTTTGTATGATAGATTTTATTTTTTCAATTTTATAATTCAACATTTAGTTTATTTAGGATTGAGTTTCAAGATTTTTAAAAATTTGTTACTTTTAATTAAATGACTCGGATCATGAGCTTAATGATATTCTATGAGTCGACATCTTTCTTTTATTTTTTTTATCATTTAACATTAATTTTTTAAAAAAGAAAAACTCATGCGTTGGCTTAACATCGTTATGTATTTCTTAATTTTTTTTACATGACCCTCGAAGGAGCACAATTCACCTAGCTAATTCTATAAATAAACGAACAACCGCAATTATTATTATTATTTTGTTTTTATTTTTAATGAAGAATTTATAGTCAAGTATAATTTACAAGTGCTTAGCACCCGTTTGGTAACGTGGCCAACCACACGACTGGCGGCACTACCAAAACCAAATAATAGACTTTTTTTAATAACCAATCACGGTATAACACGCTTCACTTACTGGGATTATGAGTTGATTACATGGTTGTGTGGGATCCAAGTAAAAGCACACAAATCAACTTATCAAGAGCTCATGAATCATTATACAAAAGAATCCATTTCCTACCATCCAAAAAGGATCTTGGTAAAGTCTTGATGATAAGATAAGCGAGCCACACCTCAACTCCCTTTTCATAAATTCCCTGCTTTTTACATGGGATTGTTCGTCGGGTGCTTTTGAGATCTAGTGGTAATAAATTTGAGAGGGTTGACCAACCCTGGGGTTTAAGATAGATTTTGCTCTTTCTTTGTACATTTGGCACTACCATTCAATCCTCATGTAGTTGTTATGCTTTAGTTATTAGTTATTACTATTCAAACCTCTTGTTTTTTTTTTTAAAAAAATTAAACCAGTTTTTGACCGGTCAATCATGTTTTTATTATTTAAACTTTCATTTAGTTTATTTTGAAACGAATCTAGGTTAGGTTTTAAGTCAACATATCGCAGCTAAATTGGCATGTTACTCTGAAGAGTTTTATAATCCTAAAGTTAATATTATTTGGAAACACATACATTTATTTTAATATATCCTTTAAAAAATAATAGTTATCATAGTATTATACCACTAGAAACTCGAGGTCCACATAAGAGTCATTAAGCAATCATCCCCACCGGTATTTGGTCTCTTCAATGCCAAGCCAAAGATGTAGCAACTTTAGTGGCTAATATGGCAAACTTGGTGTAGCGTTGATATGGAAACTTGTACTTGCTAACTGGGGCCCTTCTTGAGACGGTATGTACGAAGTTACAGTCAATTCCCTCGAGTTGTCAGCAGTGACATTCAATCTCCACAGTTTGTAATCAAAAGTGGTAGCCTAAACGCAGTGAAGACATGAACTTTCCTGGAAAAAATGTTGAGCTGGTGCTTTTCATGTGAAGGAGATGTAACAATATGACTTTTATGATGTGTTAATTGTCTTGTAATGAAATGCAGAAACAAAGGCATCTGAACCCAGGACTCGAAGCCCAGTGATAATGGAAGGGTTAGGGTTCGTTAACGACAGACCTCCACTGTCCCTCTCGTGCAAGCCACAACCAAGATGCATGCTGAATTTTGGAAAAAATAAACCTCTAGGATTAGCCCCTTTTGGAGATGCTAATGATTATTGATTGGTAATATAAGTGATCAAAGGTACATAAATGTGTAGCCTATAGTTTTGTGCTACACAAAAATGGACGATCCATTTCGAGCTCTGACACTGATATGACCTAGCATATTATTTGGAGAGGGCAACTTATGTGCAAGAAATTAACCTGTGGAATGATAAAAAAAATCAGAGGTGTGCCACTAAACATTTACAAACTATGGTACCGGATTGACTTGCATATTGCTCTCTTGGCCTCCTGATTTCTTGTTTTCACTTGCGTGCTGAATGGTAAAGCTCCAAGTAATCGAGAGCAGGCTTGTTCCAAGACCAGTCTTGCTCCATCACCTTTTTACACAACGAGTTAAACCAATCCCGACCGTCGTACCAGGCAGAGATTGCCCTGAAAGATTCATCGGAAAATAAATATTACTGAACAAAATATATTCAGAAGGCAAGCTTGCATATGCAAGCGATAACAGGCAAGACAGATCGGTGTCATCTTAACATTTTACAGCATCCCCATCAAAACTTTAATCATTTCTTCTTCACATGTTCAAGAATGAAGATAAAGTTCTAGTACAAAAATAAGATGGCAAAAGAAGTTTTCCGTGATGAGGAAAAGGAACCAAAAGGATTGCTAATCGGCTTGCTTATGTACTCCAGGCACTACACGTCAGTAGCACATGTTAAATGGTATGGCATCTTCACATTAAGATTATATCAGGGCTGACACTGGGAACGATAGTTTAACGTGTGTTCAAGTTTGTGGGTGTTAAATTGCACCGATGATATCCTCATATTCAACATTTTCCAAAGGGGAAACATTGGAGACATAACTTGTGTGCGTGTGTTTAAACATGCAGTTCAGTAAAGAAGATAATCATCCACTCACCTATTTAGAGCATAATCAACACCAGCAGGGTCAGCTCCATCAAAGCTAAATCCATTTGGTTCAAGACCTTGTGCTTTGGCTCTTTCTTTGTCATGGTCAACATCAAACACAGTGTCGAAAAGCCCTAAAGAAGAAATAGCATGAAAATGGACTACTTGGCATACTTTAATTGTTGGTACTAGCTTGAGAAGTGCACTAGAGAACTTGTAAACAGTAATCTTGTCAAGAAGCACCAGAGTCGCAAGGCATTTGACTAGGAAAGTAGAAATTAATTTCAAGTCTACCAGATGCCAAAAAAGCACAGTATGAAGTATCCAAGAGCTAGTAACACTTCCCCTACCCAAACCCCTCATCCTCGTTACTAGTGATAATAATATGAAGCACCATCAGAGTTTCTCTCTTTTTTGTAGGTGCAATGACAACCTGGTGGTCAACATACACACCTCAAAAGTGGGTCTAGAAAAAGTTTTAAAAGGAAATTCTACTTTTATTTAAAGAATAATTCATTGGAGTTCATTTTTCTTCTTTTTTTGACAAAAAATACTAGAATAAGTTGAGATATTTTGTCAACGTAAAAGAAAGATAGGTACTCACCTCCAGTTTTTCGAACAACAGCTATTGAACCATATCTCATAGCAGTAAGTTGGGTCAGTCCACAAGGCTCAAAAATAGATGGGACTAGAATGAAATCAGCACCTGCATATATCTACCAAACAAAAAAGAAGATTTTCCTGGTCAGTTGCAAAAGGAAGAGGTAAGTTCATTGAAATAAAAATTGAATGTGAAGTTCCAGGAGAATACCAAGTGCGAAAGAGGCTCATCATAAGTCAAACAAAGGCGAGCACGGTCATGGTGACTAGAATGCAAGTGGTTGGCCAAATTCACAAAATCATTCTGGACACGAGGATCTGGAGCTGAACCAAGCAATACAACCTATACACAAATTTCATTTCACAGAAATGGTAAGATGTTATTATGCTTCAACATATGATTGTTCAAACCTGCAGATGACTTAAGACCTACTAATGGACTTCCATAATTCTTATGTTGGCATTCAGATCATAACTGTGATGATATTATTGCTGAATCACAATAACAGAAACACAAAGAAAGATAGAAGACAGGATAAGTTGGGGGTGGGTAGGTGGCGATGCATCAGCCAGATTACACAGCAGTCAGGATGCTTCAGGCCACTCCCAATGCTGCTCTGTGCTGGAAGGAAACCTAGATGGATTACCGTGCTTGTAACTTTTTTTTCTTTAAATGAGTGATGGGTCAAGTGTTGAGATCATGTCCAACATTAAAGGAGTCTACACTGCCAAACAAGAAATTGGCCACATTCTCAACTGTTAACAATCCAATAACCAAGCAATACTCTGCAAAGGAATAGCTCCCATTTAAAGCGAAAAAGTGGCATGAATTTAATGGTTTTTCACTATGCAATTCTGTGCCACTATTCAAGAGACATGTTATTGTCTTGGTGTATCTAAATCAGCCAACAGAACCAAAACATTTACTGCTAGCATTGCACTTTAATGATTGGGAAATAGCTGGCAGAGATTAGATATTGTTGAAAAGCAGTCCTATGGGCTGATAAATAATCCACAATAAGAAGAGAATTTGAGAAACAGGAAATCAGATAGAAAAGAACCTGCCCACCGCGCTCTAAGGTGCGCCCAATTGCATGCTTGATGAGATGGATTCCCTTTTGATGTGTCAAGCGAGTAATTATTCCAACCAGAGGAAGATCAGCCTTTTTCAAACCAAGCCTTTGTTGCAAAGCCTCCTTGGCAGCTCTTTTTCCTTCAACAACATTCTCGGAAGTATAAGGTACCTGGAATAATAGATATTAGCCACAATTGCTTGGCGGAAGCAATCTGAATCTCCAAAGAAGATTACAATTAAAGACAAAAAAGTGCTCCGTTCTAATAAACCATCTTCAGCCTTGAAAAGTAATAAAAAAAGGTACGCATAGAGTTTCCATCAAAATGACAACCCTCAATGTTTGCATATGCATTAAAGACAAATAATGGCACTTGCATTTCAGAATGGATTCCAATTGCAATCTTCAACCACGCATGGCCATGCATTCACAGGGCCAATCTTTCATTTCACTTCTAATGCATAGATGTATGTATCCAATTAGTAGGTTGCAAATTCATGGAAGATGGAGCATACTAGGAAGCGTTTAGAACTTAAGGACTTCAATTCAAGAACCATCAGTCAAGAAAATTCAAAATCATATGGTAACCCACTTACAGGAATGTGTGTATCATTATACGGGTCCCATATATCAGGGTCAATTCCATTTAGGATGCCATGGAACTTGCGGAGATGAGAAGAAATTAAAGGATTTCCTGAAATCTCCCTTGAATATGTTGGAGATACCTGCAAAAACACCAACGAAAAAAAATATATATTCTCAGGTGCCGCCACAGAAATCATAAAAGAGTGAAAATATTATATAAAAAAAAAAGTTGATTGAAAAACTAGAAAACGCAAAAGAAAGAACAATTACTTACAGTTGTAGCCTTGTCAGAATATGCCATAGCTTTCCCAATGTTGTTTGCCCCAAATTCAAGATTATGAATGGTGAAGACTACCCGGGATTTACTAAGACCATAGTGCATATAATGATCCTTAAACAACCATGCAACCGGAGCACTAGACCAATCATGGCAATGGATAATATCCTGGAAGTGTAAAGCACTGATTAATACATGTCTTAGGAAGAAAAGAATTAGATTCAATGAGCATATTCAGGAGGGGGCTGGTTGATTTGGTCAGATAGATATCACAGATTAACAATCATAGTTGCAACCAGTTGCCCAACCAGCAGCAAAAGCTGGTTTTGAAAGTTGGGCATGGAGAATAACTTCATGAAATCCATTCTACACATAATTAATTTTATTTTTCCTATCACAATGTTTATATATGGACTTTATTAGGGTTTAGTCAATGAATGACATCATAACTTCATTATGTATTAAGTAAAATTTACCACCCATGCAAAAGAGATATTCTAAGAACTAGTAACCATTTTAACAAAATAACTGCTTGATGCTGAATCAAATCATTTAACTTACAGGATGAAATCCACTTTGTTGTAAAAATTCAAGGGCTGCATGGCAAAAGAAACCAAATCTCTCCCCATCATTCTTGCAGCCATATAGGCAACCTGCCCAAAACATTCTGCAAGAAAATAATGCATCAAGAGACCTTATCAGGCATTTTGTTATATGAAGTGATAATTATGGTGGAACTATATGTACAAGCAGGCAACACTTTGAGGGTACTGTAGAGCACAAAAGTTACCCATTTTGAGGCTCCAAGAAATAGACAGAAAGGCCTTCCACCTTCCCAAACCATACTTTTATTTCAGTCCCACCCCAGGAATAGCTTCTCTGGTAGTGCAAATCTTTCACCTGTTTCAGAGAGCACGTTTAAAGATTTAATAGAAGCAGTGCTTCATGTTTTACAGAAAAACAAGATGCAAAACCTACTATTTAGTTTGATTGTGACATTTTAATTCTTACAGGAAAAATCACTTTTCTTATTGAGAGACACATGATCCTGTAATGGTAGTGTATGCTTTATAAGTGCCAATTCATTATTGCTATCATTATTATTTTATTTGGAAGAGTTTTTTTTCTTTTTTTTTTGGGGGGGGGGGGGGTACCCTACCCTTGCTAGTGAACTGCAACATCCTGATACTTAAATCATCCAAACATAATATGAAGGACTAATACTTCAACAATCTCTATTAATGGACCTCCAACAGGGAGGTGTAAGACAAGAGTGGGACATAAAAATACACTAAAGGATGAATAACACGAGATCTTCAATTTGTGGAAGCTGCAATGAGCTTACATGGCTAATCTTCATACAGTCATACTTCGGAAGAATGATGTCCACACTGTGGTTTAAATCTTGAACTGCACGGGAGAGACTAGTCACAACATCACCAAGCCCACCAACCTGCAAGAGATTTATCACAGAATAGTTGTACAAGTATACAAAAAGAAGAAGAAGAAGAAGAAGTATGTTATTTTGTTATTTTAAGACAAGTTGCTCAATGGTGTAATTTAGCCAACGGAATGCAAATGAGGGTTAATTCACTAAGCACATAACTTGTTGTGAGAAGTTATGCTCGGAAACAAGACTCCGTCCCCTATTCTACTAGTAGAAAAATGTTGCTCATGACTCAAAGTATGCCTTTCATATGAAATCATAACCCAATTTTTATGGCTTGTGTGTGTGTGTGTGTGTCTATAAGCTATGCTACACATTAATCTGCTTCTGGTATTTGGAGGCTCTTTTCCTACCTTAAATACATGTTACCACCTTAACATGTTTCTTTCAATTATTTGGGGTTTTGATGAGCGAGGTGTCAAGAAAATTGAAAGGTTTAGTACCCTATAACTCACCGTGTCTTAATGATACAGAATAGATACCAATGTGGTTAAAAGGCTCGAGTCCAAACACTTTGGATTCAGTCTAGAAAATTAATATCACTATTTGCTCCTGATTTTTTTAAAAAAGACCTTATATTCAATGAAAGAAAAAGAGAGAGAACAAGTCAGGAGTAGATGTAATTGAGACAAAACAGAGAAATCAAGAAAGCCGTGAAGGATGTTGGGTTAAGGTGGAAAAGTAGATGTTAGAAGTGAAATGGTTAGAATTTTATTTACACTAGTACCTTGAATTGTGTGAATATGATTTATTCCTTTTAAGTTTTTCTCACTACTAGCTTATAAATATTTCCTTTGTTTACCACAATCCTCATATTGAATTTTATTCTTACAGTTGGTCACAAGTAAAAAAATATGTTAATTAATTATAATAGCTAATATACTTAAAAAACAATGAATTTATTTATTTGACAATAATGTAACTTTAAAACCCCGTAGCATCAAGACAGTATCATACATGTTATGCATTAAAATTACCTTCGCTATTGGGGCCATTTCAACAGCAATATGCACAATGTGCATCGGTGGTTCTTTTGCAATTCCTCCAAACACTGGTATGTGATAATCCATGCCTTCTCTATTGTCAAAAATTCCACCATCTTCCTTCTCAGAGAATACAAAATCCATCATGTAGGCATCCAATGGAACCTTGACTGCAAAAAACACACAAAATGAAACCTTTTTTCCTGAAAAAACCCACAATCTCTTAGTAAGTGTGCTATCTGTACTGACATGATATGCCATCATCATTTACACATTTAAACTTGCGTATAGATGATTAACTTGCCTACTTAAGGGATAATCAGCTAAAATGAATGCTGGAAAGAAATTCCTTGGCATCAGATATGAATGAAATTGAACCCAATGCAAGTCATCTGTGAGCTGTATGACACTGCTTACAATGTCCATGACAAGAAAAACCCAGAGTGAGGCGACAACAGCAAAGATGATACAAACACCAAAATATGAATGCTACAATCACACATAAACTGAAGATAAGCCACCATATTAAATGGAAGGAAATTGCTAAATAAATAAATAATTCTTATCACACATAAAAGAACAAAGAATGAAAGCTGGAACTAAAAGCTTACCAGTGGCTTTGACGTGAGAGCCATTATCTGTAGGCAACATTTTCTGAGGTGGCAATGGACCCTTGCGGTGGGTCCAACGGTTGAATGAACCTCTGAACCAAACTTCAGGTTTACCATTCAGAATGGTGTTAGCAGGATTATAGAAAACTGTCACGGTGCTTCCAGCCTGAACATTAAGAGGCTCAGTATAAACTATATGCTTTTGTGACAGCAGAAACCTTTTCAAAGTTTGTTCCTTTGTTTCAGCTTTAATACGTGCTGTTTTCTCAGCCTGAGACAAGAGAAAGGATAGAGGCAGCGGGACTTAGCAAACTTGAAATTCAGAAAGTTACAATGTGACAAGATTTCATAAAATTTAACAAAAAATAAGTCCAAAGAAGGATGCAGAACAGACAACCTCTTTTAACTGTTTAAGAATTCCACTAATGCAACTTGTTAAGAAGATAACATACACTCAGCGTGACCAGCAGCAGAAAGTTAAGTGGCTGTTCTATGTGTTCAGTATGTGAGCCAAGGTTACTAGCAGACCACAAAACATGCGGTAGAAATTTCAGCCATGTTTATGTTGTGCATGATTCAAAGATAACCAATCATGCTTTTATAAGTGCCAGAGCACAAAATCTTGATCCTCCTATTCTAATTCTAGTACTTTGAATGTAGCATCATGTCAACTGACCTTGGCACGTATAGCATCCTCTCTTAACCTCCTCTCTTCCTGTAGTTTCCTATATATTTGGTGTTCTTCCTCAACCCAATACAATTCTTCAGGCATACCATTTGGGACAATAGCATGGAAATCTTGGCGATGATTGTTATCATACACAATGGCACTCTGAGGTGGACCATCAGCAAAGACCCAATCCAGGACAAAAGCTCGATCAGGTACAACAACTGCAAAAGATATTGTTGAACAAAAAATTCCTATGATACAGCAAGGATAAACCAACAAAACAGAATCATGCAGGGCAAGATTGACACAGACATAGCATCCTTCTTGTGCCAGTTTTAAAAAGGTGCATCCAGGCCCACCAAAAGAGATGAAGAGAAGAATCATGCAGTAATAATTCATAAAAGAAGAATATCGGGGACCTTTTCTATTTATTAAAAATAAATAACATTGCCAATTTCTTCTTTCTTCCAATTTCCCTAAAATGTACCACGCCAGATTGAAATTTCATGATAATCAAAAACAAATTGTTCGTGTGACTATAAGGCTCAATAGACAATGTAAAAAGAAAAAAAGCACTAGATTAAAGAAGATATATTCAAGCATACCATTAGCATACCACCAATCGCCATCCTTTTTGTCAGAGCTGACAAGTCTCTCAACAATGGACAATCCATCCTTCCAATTATTATGCCCCCCATGAACCCAAACGTCATTAGCATGGGCTAGAGGACCTGAGCTTTTGTTATAATATAACTTGATCGTGTCCTCACCTTTGAACTCACTAGGTTCTACGTGGCAAACATTATTGAAGGACCTTGCAGCCTTTTTCATCAGTTCTTGCAATGTTCTTCTCCTTTTTTCAATTTCTGCCCTTGCCTGTGCTCTATCAGCTTCACTTGCAGCCTTCTCTGCTTCTCTTCGCCTCTGCTCTTCTGCTAATCTTTCCTTCACAGCTTGCTCCTTTGCAAGTTTCTCCAGTTCCCGACGTTTTTCCTCAAGCAAGAAATCATCAAATGCAAACGCATCCATTCCACCTTCAACAAGAATGGAGAAATCCTTCTTGTCATTATTGTCATAGACATCTTGCCCATTGAAGAACACGAAGTCCATCTTATATGCTTCTTTTGGAACATGAACCTGGCAAGACCACCAATCCCCATTGAGATGGGTCTTGCTCAACCTAAAGGTAAAAGATTTCCATCTCCAGTCATTGAATGCTCCCATAATCAAAATATCAGGTTCGTCACTCAAGGTTGATAGACTTCTATTAAGGAACACTTCTATGTCTTCATCGGGTTTCACCATCTGCGGATAGGCAAACAATTTGTTACCCTTAGAGAAGTTTTCCTCAGCAAGCCTCTCAATTTCTTGCTTACGCAATTTTTCTTCAGCAAGCCTATCAGTTTCTTTCTTACGCAATTTTTCTTCCATTTCCAACTTCAATTTTATTTGTAGAGAATCATCTTCAGTCTTTCTCGCATCAATTGAAATGCTCTTCTCTTTCACAATACCATCATTCTTCAAGTCATCATTTTGGCTTCCCTCTAAAGCAATTTTATCCTCTGACAGAGTCACAACCTTACCAACTCTACTGATACTTCCATTTTTTACCACTTGATTACCATTAGCAACAGCTACCTTTTTACTCATCAAAGATACTTCCTCTCCTATCTTTTCTTCATCGACTTTTTTCTCCCCAGAATGTTCAATTGCCTGTTCTTCATCCTCATCAACCTGTGTTTCTAGTGTTTGCTTGTTGGCCTCTGCAATCTCACTAGATTTTGGTGTAATTGAACCCTCTTTCTCTCCATTGTTTTCTAAATCTCTCTTCTGGATGCTTGTTCCAACAGGTGTTTTCGGCGTGAATCCCTTCGGAGAAGAGCCTCTAGGCCTAGCATTTGACATTTTTCTCTGTCTCCTCTTAGAAAAATCTGCATATAAATGCAGTTCAAATTCTAAACTGTATTCAAATTCATCAATAAGCATTTAAAACCTAAATCCAAATATTATATTATATCTCCTTTTTCCTATAAAATCCAAAGAAAAAAAAGAGAGCAAAACTTGAACAAACCAGCAGTTGCAGTAATTCGAAACGAAACCCCACTTGCTGGAAACTCCTTCGTCCATGAATTAAGCTAAAACCAAACACAACAAAGTAAAAAACTCAGTATCCAGTAGACTCATACAATACAGCTTACTCGCTTTCATCTGCTTAGAATGAATTAATTCTCAGTCACAGATTAAAAATTATAATCACAGTCACCACAATGAACAAAAAAGCAATGGAATCCCAATAATTAACAAAAACATTACAACCAGCAGCACAAAAACAAAAACAAAAACAAAATCATAATCACACTAACAAACCAATCAAAATCCCAAAAAGCAAAAACCTTTAAAAAACCAACAGCAACCAACATTGAACAGAAACATCCAACTAAAACAAGAAGTAAAAAAACTTCCATTCTTCATCCCAGAACCAACAAAACCAATAACAATTCCATCAAAACAAACACATAACACATTAAAAAAACAGGAACTAAATGAGCCGATGAATCATTTTAGAGTAACAAAGACGCTTACACTTGAAAGTTGTCCACTTCTAACATGAGGGAAAGACCCAACAAGAAAAGGTTTTATCTTTAAACCATTTCTTTCACTAAAAACACCCCTTCCACTACAACTCAATGGACTTTGTACTAGCAAAGCCAATTCCATGGCTTTCTATTTTCAGAAACAAAACAGAAAGTTCTTGTGCGAGCAAAACCCACTTCAAGCTTTAAATCTTTCACTCCAAAACTGAACTTATAGTTGCTAATCCATTGATCAAGACTCGATCTTTTCTATTCTTCCAATAAAATTATGCATGTTCTTAGCACTGTTTAATTTCTTTCTTAAAAAAAACATACTCTCTGATAAACAGTACTTCAAAAGTCATAGAATCTCGGCCATAAGTGTCAAAATTGTTGCTCTCTGTTTTGCAAAAATAATGATCTAAGATGGGGGTTGTTTATGGACCGTTGATTGATTGGAAAAATTGTGTCAATGATTTTTTAATGGTGAAGATGGATTTGATGAGAGGGTTTATTGTGGGGTTGTATGTGGTGAAGTGAAGCCAGAGATAATTCAAAACTTTTTGGGGATTTTCTTTTGAAAGGGTTATGCTTTTGAGAGGCTGTTACTGTAGGCTTAGATGCCTCCAGGATCGGAATAAGAATTGACCCATCAAATGGAGACGTGCCATGTCAGCAAATCCTTAGTGCCTTGTAGTGTTTGGAATTTTGTTAATATAAATGATATTTCTTTTTTATTTTTTATATTAATATATTAAAAATATCTAAAATTATATAAAAAAATAATTTGAAGTAAAAAGATAAATTAAAGTATTTTTTGGATGCAAAAACAAATATATTCTTACCCAACTCTAATTTTATGGTTTGTCAATAAAATAAAAAGTGTTGACTATATGAAAAAATTATAGCAATTTTATTGTTGATTGTTCAAAATTCAAAGAAATGTTTTTTAGAAATTGTTTGATATATCATTTTCACCTTTTATTTTAAAAATTAAAATTGAAATAAAAAATAAAAAAATATATATTTTTTATAAAAACTCGTAAGATGTTGTTAATTTCTTTTATAACTAAAAAATGTAGTTTTCAAAAACTATGATACTTGTAGTTGATTAGTTTTTTTATAAAAAAAATAAGGTTTTAGATTTTTATTTTAAAATACTTGAAAACTAACATAAAAAATAAAAACAATAATTAATAAAGTAATTGGTTATAGTTTGAGTAATTAATTCCTCCTAACTCATTACCTAATTTATGATTTAGTCGAAGTTTAGTGTTATAATTTAAATAAATTAACTCGGATCAATATAAAATAAAATTATTTAAAATTTAGAAAAAAGAAGTTAAAACAACATAATTTATTTTTTAATAGAATCAAGCTAGATTTTTGTTTGAGTTATAAATTAACTCGGTAGACTACTTAGATCATATTAGGATTAAATTTTACTTAATTTTATTTAAAATCTAAGTCTGGACTAGAATTTAAACTTGTAAATTATTAGGTTGAATGCTGGGTTGGGTGAGATTTGATAACACAGTTTAGTGTTGAAAACAGTTAAATAGTTGAAATAAAAAAGGCAACTTAAAGTAGAAGTTAAGAAAAAAAACATTTAAATATTGGGTAGATGGTCTTTGGAATTGGCCTACAAGCATTATCGTTTTCATATTATTGCAAGACAAAAGGGAAACATGAATGGACATGTTCCAGAGCATAAAGCTTACATGAAATCTCTCTAAGAGGTTTAACCAAGAAATATTCTGACATTTCTTTTTAAAAAGAAAACCCTTTAAATAATTTAATTGTTGCTTTGAAATGAAGTTGATTTAATTACTATAATAATAAAAATAATATCATGAGCACTATTCATTCACAAGAAAAGAATATGGATTAATTTAAATGAACAGAGGTACATAAAAACGTGCTAAATAAATCATCAATCTAGGCTTATAAAGGGATTAAAGAATAAGATCCTCATTGTATTTATTACCTTAATAAACTTTAGGTTAGGGTTCTTAGTACGAGCAGGACTAAACAAAATAAAAGGAAATATTCCAATCTAAGAAATAAAATAAAATAAGAAGGAAATATGGTCGTGGTTATCACTTTGCATAGAATTTCTCGATGGGAGGGCAAGGACTTTTGTCAGAGAAATAAGATCTCTGATTTTGATGAAATCTTGCCTGGGGAATTCAGGTGGCTGAGTGATGGCTGTACAGGTGTTCCTTTAGTTTCTCTTAATTATTTATTTATTTATTATTAATGTTGATATTTACATCAACTTTTATCTATTTTAACTAATTAAATAAGCATTAAAGTTAACAATGATGTAAATTTTTAATGTATCTAAAAGGACTCAAATTCATAAAAGCATCTCCAATGGGAAATACCATTTTGAAGAGCCAAATGAAAAAAATAGCTTTTTGAATAGTATAAATATAGTTTTTTGTATTATATACATTTCAATGGTAAAAAGCTATTTAGAAAAGCCATTTATATTTTAATATATTTCATGTTAAATTAATTTTAATATAATTATATAACTAATTTAGATATTTTATATATAATATAATTATGATGTTATTAATTATATAATTAATATGAGTAATTTATAAAAGTAATATAAAATTAATGAAGTAATATAAAAGTTAAAAAATATAATTTAAAATTAAAATTAAAATTTATTTATATGAATATTTTTAATTTTAAGTTTTATATGTTATTGTTAAAAATTTAATTTTTTAAAAGTCAAATTCAAACTTATAAAAGTATTACGAATTGATATCAATTTCATAACAAGAAGCTCACATTTAATGTTTAGCAATTTTGTAGTTTTCATACATGCGAATTAATAATAAGCATTGCCTTCTACTTGTTCTAACATAACAATTTGACCATTTTTTGAAACTAAAAGAGAATTGATATACTGGTTTAATTGTATTTTCAAGAAGACAAAATATAATTAACCTCAAATTAAAACAGACAATCAAAAATAAATTTTAAATATGCAACTCTATCTTTTTATCAATATCAACTACCATTATTAATTTCTCTCAATTTTATCAAAGATAACAACATAAATAAAAATTGTCTTACTTAACCCATATTAAAAACATAAAATAATAAAGAAATAAAACTCATCACAAATATTAAATTAACAAAAAAAGTTCTAAAAAATCAAGAGATATTAAAACGAAAATAGATTAAGTTTTTAAACAATCATACCTTTTAATTTCAGCTAATTAACACAACCGATGTTAATAATTAACCGGAGAATAATCGATTCTTGTTTTTTAAAATTTGAGAGAAGGGTGAGGCACAATATAAAAATTTAAAACTACAAGTTTTTTCTTCATGTATTTATAGACAAAATTTTCTATGTTTAAAAAAAAAAAAAAAAAAAAAAAAATGTTGATAGCCGTTGGCCATTTCTACAGTTAAATGTAGAAATGGCTCTTGACAAAGCAAAAAGCCATTTTGGCTATTGCTTTGCCTCTCCCGTTGGAATGCTTAGAGCAACTCCAACGGAGCAGCTAAATGAAAAGGCAAATATCATTTGCCTTTTATTTTTTCACTGTTCACATTCCAACGAGGTAGCTAAACAAATAACCAAAATAGCTATTTGTTTCCTTGGCAGCCATTTCTACATTTAACTGTAGAAATAACCAAAATAATAGTCCAATAATTATATTACTTCTGCATCTAGTACCGCATCCCAACTTTCAGCTTTGGAGCTGTTAACTGGAATCTCCTCAAGGGGTTTGAATTCTTTTCCTATGCCAGTTCAAGATCCAAACACACTTTACACATCAAGTTTTCCTCTTCACGATTTCAAACCAACCTTGAATTTCTCTTTGGATGGGCTTGGAAGTTGTTATGGGAGTCTCCAAGGGGTTCAGGAAGCTAATCGAAGACTTTTGTTTCCATTTGAAGATTTAAAGCAAGTTTCAGAGCCCGTTTGGCTCTGCGGCTGCGGCTGCGTTTTACATAAAACGCAGTTGGCAGCCGTTTGGTAATGAAAAAACGTGATTTACTGTACATGGGCTCCACGTAAATTTTGCATCCAAATCGCAGGTAATGAAAAGCAATAAAATCATGCTTTTAACGCACTGTGCAGCTAATTGCACTGTTCATTGAACAGTGCAATTAGCATTAACAGTGTACTTCACTTTAAAAAAATAATGGACAGTGCAAGTGAATTGCACTGTTCACGTGAACAGTGCAATTCACTTGCACTGTTCGTCTATTTTTTTTTTTTCTATCTTTCTTTCCTGCAGTGTGTTGATTTTATTATTTAAAAAAAAAAACTAATTTAGAGTAAATTAAATTCATTTGCACTGATGTGAACAATATTTTTTTCTCGAAAAAGTAGTATAGAGTGAATTAAATTCACTCGCATTATAATATCAATTTTATATCTGATAATATTTTATCTAATTTTATTACACGCTCAAAAAATTATGAAAATTGTAGTTCTTATCGGATGAATTTTATACATAATGAAATTATACATAGTTTAATGGAATAATAAAAAAATATTTTATATAAAGTATTATTTATTTCATGATGTAATATGAGTAATTAAATCTACAATATTTAAATTTAAAACCATCAATATTAATATATATTTCTTAAAATTATTTTATAACCTAAATTTTAAAACATTCTTAACCAAATACATTAAATTATTTTTTTTTCAACCTCAATTTCAACCACAGTTTTAACCAAACACCTATTTTTTCAAACCAACCTCAATTAAAAGTACTTTTTATAAACCAACTTTTTTCAAACCACAACCACAACAGCTACCACAATACCAAACACCCTCTCAAGCACGGCTGATATTGATCAAAATAAAGAGCACGGTGATTCTACAGGATATTGGACTGGAATGTTAGGTGGAGGATCATGGTAAATTAGATGAAGAAAATAATTTTATATAACTTTTATAAATTAGTCATATTAATTATATAATTAATAACATCATAATTATATTATATATAAAATATCTAAATTAGTTATATAATTATATTAAAATTAATTTAACATGAAATATATTAAAATATAAATGACTTTTCTAAATAACTTTTTACCATTGGAATATACATAATCAAAAAGCTATATTTACACTATTCAAAAAGCCATTTTCTCCATTTGACTCTTCAATATAGTATTTTCCATTGGAGATACTCTTAAAGCATAGAAATAAAAGGCATCTGTACTATACCTCTTCATTTGGCAGCTCCAACGGAGCTGCCCTAACAATTAGAGGACAAACCCAAGAGTTACCTCTTAAAGTTTACGTGGGTTTTTTCTCTGTTTTTTTTATAATAAAAACGGTAAAAATAGTTAAAATTACATGTTTGAGAGTGATAACAATTTATTTCTAAAATGTTTTTTATTTTAGTGGGTCAACTTTACAATTTGCTAATCTAAGATCTGTTCATGGTTAGATTTTATTTTGAACTGATTCTTTTTTTAATAAAAGAGAAGGATATTTTTCTTTTTTAAGGAAAAAAATCTGAAACAATATTATTTTTATAACTAATATGAATTAAGAGTGGCGATGGGGATCGGTGGGGCATTTACATGACTGATTGGTGGAAGGCCTGTTCAAGGTTCTGATTAATTATGAGTCAAGAAATTCCTACAAATGCCAAAAGTTTCGCAAATGATTAAGGGTGAGAGATTGGTATGGCCTACAGAAAGATAAGCTAGAATTTGATAAATATCTTTGATGCATTGTTCTAGTTCCCAGCCACCTCAATAGCTGCAAAGTCAGTTTTTGGGTTTTTTGAATAAAAAACACTCAATTTTTTAAATTGTTTTCTCCTGAAAATATATACATAAAAAATTCATAATGTATATCCCTTTCTAATCCCAAAACACAAACAAATTAGATTAAAAATAAAATTAGATGGAATCAAAGAACCTTCTCAAGTTTTGATTTACATTTACAAAAATGATAAAAATTTCAAATCATTTTTATGAAACTCCACTATTTAAGACGCTAATATTAAACCTTAAATGATGCCAATCAATCATTTTCTTTTTATATTTTTTGGTAACTTTTTCTCGCCTCTTACTACATGGTAATAATCCTGAGATAGTAAAGATAAAAACAATAAAAATAAAAATATATTTGATTGAGAAGAGAAAAACATAGATATAAAAATAAATCTATCATCGAGATAATTTTGGAGTGGATTTCTTCACTTTCAAAATAGAAGGTACAAAAGAGATATATTTTCTTAGACAATATTTATTATTTTTTATTTAAAAATTATCCTTGTAAAAAAATCTTAATTCCAAAATTATCAAAATAAAACATATAAAGATAAAAATAATTACTATCATAATTTTAAAACTTAACTTGAGATTAATCCATGACAAGGCCTAGGTCATAGTTCGGGTTGACCCGAGTCAATATAATAATAAAAGTTGTTATTATCATAGTTTTAGGACTTGAATCGCGTTTGACTCGAGAAAGGGCCCGGGTCATGAGTCGGGTTGACCGTTGACTTAGGTCAATTTAAGGATAAAAGTTGTTATTATCTTAGTTTAAAAACTTGATTCAAGGGTCGATGTGGGGCAAGGTTTGAGTCATAGGTTGAGAGAGTCAACGTAAAAATAAAAGTGTTTATTATCATAGTCTTAAAACCTAACTCAATGGTCAACTTTGGGCAAGACTCGAGTCACGAGTTGAGAGGGTCACCCGGGGTAATTTGGGTCAATGTAAGGATACAAATATTTATTTGTAGTTTTAAAACTTGACTCAACGGTTGACATGGGCAAGACCTGCGTCACGGGTTATGATGACTAACCAAGGTGAATTTGAGTCAACGCATAGATAAAAGTGATTATTATTATAATTTTAAAACCCGACTTAAGAGTTAAATTAAGGCAATGTTTAGGTCATATGTCATGGCTTGAATCACGGGTCGAGAAGGCCAACCTGAGTTAAATCAAGTCAACATAAAAATAAAAATGGTTATTATCATAATTTTAAAACTCGATTTGGGGTCGACCCAGGGCAAGACCTGGGTCACCGATTAGGAGGGTCAAACATGCTTGATCTAAGTCAACATATAGATAAAAGTAATTATTATCATAATTTAAAGCTCGAGTCAGGAGTCGAGTCACGGGCCAGGAAAATCAACTTGGGTTGATCTATTTTTTCTTTTTAAAAAGGAATCAAAGCAACCTTATTTTGATTTTTTTTAATAAAAAGTCAACTGATTTTTTACCAAGTCGAGTCGGGTAAATTATTCTTGTATTTTTTCCTAAACTTGAACTAGTTTAGACTCTAAGTTAGCCAGGTTCCATGCAAGTCACCAGGCCAATCCGAATTTAATAACTATGATTATAATAATATTATTAATTTTAGCACACAATATAAAAAAATATCTAATTATATTTTAAATATGTAAGTTTGACAATAATACATAATAAAGGTATAATATACTTTTTATATTTTATTATATTTTATCCATGATAACTAAATATATTACAGAGACAATCACTTTGTTTTATACATCATTATCAAACACAATTTTATTTTTATTTTTTATTTTTTATCTTCTCTCCTTTGTATTTACTATCTGCATCTTTATTGTCTCGGGATAATTTCCAAACGGTATCTTAGGAATCGAAACATGACAAAAATAAGCTTAAAATCAAAACATAAAATTAAAAAAATATAGGGACCAAATAAAATAGTGTGCTATAAATTTATTTGTTTTTATCATAAATATAACACAACATATTTCTTTTTCTTAGAGTTAATAAATTAATTCAGAGTATCCAGTAAAAAATGTGGGGTCTCTTTTGCCTTATTTTCAAGAAAGTGGTTGGATGCCTTCGGAAGAACTTTCAACAACAGACTTTTCTATGCACAATGTCAAGTCCCCTACGCGTAATAGACATATCCTGTTCTTCATGGAACCTTCAAGTAAAGCTTAGCCCATTGAAGAAAAGAAAGAAAAAGAAACCCTGTTAATTGGAATCCAAACTTTTTATTTTTCTTAAACTAATTCTGCTTCAATGTCACAACTGAAGTTGCTTATGCATTTATCTCCTCTCTTGGTTGCTCATTTATTCGTATCAGGTATGGTACAGAAATCTATCACACCTTTTCTGTTCCCATCTCTAATTCTGCTACACAATTAATTAAGCTGTTATCTTATGTTATTGCTCGCAGGTGTTGATTCAGTAACTTTAACAATATTAAACAATTGTGACTACACTATATGGCCAGGAATAAACTCAACATATGTTCCAAGACCTCACTTATATGTCACCCCAACGATCCCAACTGGTTTTTCCCTTGGAAAGAAAGACTGGAAGGACATAACACCCTCGGATGATTGGGCTGGTCGTTTATGGGGTCGCACAAATTGCACTGAAGATATTGATACAGGAAGATTCTCCTGCATCACAGGCGACTGCGGCTCTGGCCAAATAGAATGTTCAACAGTTCCAGCTGGCTCGAGTCCTGTGACGATGGCAGAGTTCAAGATTAACTATGCTGGACTTGATTTTTTTAATGTTAGTCTTCTTGATGGCTACAACCTGCCTTTGCTTGTTCTGCCTTCTAACCAGAGCTGCAACAAAGCAGGATGTGTGGTGGATTTGAACGGCGTTTGTCCTTCAGAACTTACGGTTAATAGTTCTGATGGGAAGATTGCGGGGTGCCGCAGCGCGTGTGAGGCCTTTGGTTCACAGCAATATTGTTGTACTGGTGAATATGAAACGCCTTCGACTTGCAAGCCTACTTCTTATTCTCAGAATTTTAAGAAAAAGTGTCCAAGCACTTACACCTATCCTCTTGACGATGAGACTGGTACCTTCAGTTGTGAATCATCCGATTACCAAATTGTCTTCTGTGCAGGTAAATTTACCATTTTTCAATCTTGTAGTTTTTTGAGTTTGGTATTTTGTTTTTAATCATTTTAACATTTAGGAGTGGTGTAATTTGTTTGATGAGAAGTTAAGAAAGCCTGCACAAATAGAAGTTAGTTTACCACAAAGCCCCATCAAGTTAGTTTATTAATCTTTAATGCAGAATTTCTCAGTTTTCATGTTTTTTCTACGGAGATTGAAAAATTCAAATTAATATTTTTATATGATTTTAATATACCAATAAAAATTTATTTTAAAAAATATAATTTTGAGTTTATTTTAATTTAAAAGCATTTAAAAGCTCCTTTATAAAAACAAAATACATCTTATTACCAAATACACTCAGACACTATAGATTGTAACTCTTAAGGATTACATCTGCATTTGTTATACTATTGTAAATTTGTCTCGATTAAAATTACAGAGAGGAGGTCTCCTGAGTTACAAGTGGGTGCTGCCTTGACTATAAGGTCTTCTCAACAGGTCCTGCGAGTGTGTACCTTGCCAGGAGTATATAAAAATAGAAAATGGAAATGTGGAAGTCAATCAATTACTGTCGTTTGATATCGCAAATTACGGGCCAAAAACATCCCAGCATGATACCACCATATATAGTCAATTTATTTTAATTTTAATTAAAGTAGACTGCCGTGTTGAAATGATACTTTTTTTTAAAAAAAACTCCACCTCAGCAATGTAGTTTTGCTTCTGCTTGTCTTAAATTATGGGTTTTAATGAGAAAGAAATATTGAACTCCATATTATGTTGGTATAGTATTATTAAGCCGGACTTGACTTTGCTTATAAATCTGATATGGTTTGATAGGTCTAATTTGTTGACCTAGCTCCTAGTCAGAATTGAATTTAAAATTAAACTTGGCTTATAAATTTGATATGATTTGATAAGTCAATCTAGTAATTTATTGACGTAGCTCCTAATTAGAGTTAAATTTAAAATTAAACTATATAAGACTTGACTTGATGTATCCTTATTAACTTAATTAAAATCCAGTTTAAGTTATTATTTTTTTTTTATCAAAATGATATTATTTTAATTTTTTTTTAAAATTTAGAAACGACAATAATTAAGATAGCCCAGTTTAACCTAAGATAATTTATTAAGCTTGTAACCCAAGTCTTAAATTGAGTTATATGCAAGTTTATTAGCTGAGCCAAGTTTAATTTGTTTATGTGTGCGTATATTATGAATTTTAGTCGAGGACCTGCTAGGTATGGGCAATATTGAGACTATCTTAGTTTCCAATTTATTTTCTGTCATGATTTATTTGAGTCTCCATGCTATCCATGCCTTGCATTTTCTATGTTATTAAGTGAAATCCGTACATTTGCTCAAGGCCCATTTGCAATTTTTAATGGCGCCGCCAGTTACAAAGTAATATATAACAAAATTATTGCATGAGCATAAACCTAATAGCCTTGACATTTAATAGCCAACTAAGCATTGAAGAATTCTCCCGATAATAGCTTAAAGAAATACTTTTAATTACGTGGTATTGAATTTAGTTAATAACATTGGAAGCATGTTTATATATATATATATATATAACATTGAAAGGAGTTAATTAGAAGATGAAATATATAGAATTCCACTCAAAATAATAATAATAATAATAATAATAGAATCTTGCCGGATCGGACTTTGCTATTTAGCACTTTATAAACCCTGTCCTTAAGGAGTGTAGCGTAGTGGCAAAAAGCTCAAGAGCTGCACAACAAGTCTTAAGTTCGAGTCAGGGCATACACTTCTTGTAAGAGCGTAGAACAACCGAGGTTTTATTCGCTCACATAGGCCCATAAAATACATTTTCCGGAGGGTGGGGTTTCCTCGAATAAAAAAAAAAACTTTATAAACTCTCTTAAATAAAAAAATTTCTTTACTTTCTATTATTTTGATAGGTTGATGTTAAAATTAAATCTTAAAAAAAAAATTCAATATATTTCTAAGCATAAAACATTTTAAATAGCAATCCCCGAGATAATACTATTTCTAAGTGATTTTGTAGCTTGTGATTTTGTACATGTGAGGAGCCAATCCGATATCAAACTAAGCAATCACGATTTTTGATAATATATAAGTAGGGTTCAAGTCGTAGCATCAAGATTTTCTGCTAGCAATAACAGAAACATCCTGTTTGTTTTCTTTCTGTTCCTACAACAAAGTAAACATATTCAATGGTTATTTGTATACAAACAATCCGACAGCCAAGCAACCTCAGTTTTTTTTTTTAATTGATAATTAATTAGTACTGTCCTGACCCTTAATACTATTATTAGAAATTTGTAATCATGTATCTATTTGCTAGAAACTATAACATACCCCTTAGATGCATGCGTGAAGATCTCTAACGTATACCATCTTCATAAAGGTCGAATTCAAGAGACTCGACAGTCATTATCGGCGACAATTCTCAGCCATCGACAGGCCGGGAGATAACACCAAGCCCTTTGCCAGATATAATGCGTAATGCTACTCCTAGAAGACGTTCGGCACCATTTGTGGCTGGACTCGTAGGTGGCGGTCTTCTCATCATTTCGAAATTGTGGCGCAAGTCTAAAACTACCAAGGAGGATGTGGAAGTTCTAGCAAAAACGCCTATTAGGTTTCCGTATGAAGATCTACGTGTTGCGACTGATGATTTCGCTGAAAGAATTGGAAGAGGAGGCTACGGATCTGTGTTCAAAGGAGTGCTCGCTGATGGAACTAGAGTTGCTGTGAAGTGTTTGGATAAACTAGACAAAGGAAAGAAGGCAGTTTTAACAGAAGTGGAGACAATTGGAAACCTGCAACACTCTAACTTATTGAGGTTGATAGGATTTTGTTCAGAGAAATCATACAAGGTTTTAGTATACGAGTACATGAGTAATGGATCGCTAGATACTTGGATTTTTCAGAATGATCAAAGACCTTTCCGTGATTGGCAGGCGAGAAAGAAGATTATACTTGACATTGCAAAAGGGCTTGCTTATCTCCATGAAGAATGTCGACAGACCATAATCCATTTCGATATAAAGCCGCAGAACATTCTGTTGGGTCCAAATTTCAATGCCAAAATCTCTGATTTTGGGTTATCTAAGGTCATCGATGAAGGAACGGGACAAGTACAAGTTTCAATGAGAGGAACCCCTGGATATATTGCTCCAGAATTGTGTAAGCTACCACCAGGACGTATCACGGAAAAAATTGACATTTACAGCTTTGGAATTGTTCTCCTGGAAATAGTTTGTGCACGAAAAAACGTAGATCACTCGCTGCCAGAATCTGACTTCCATTTAGTTAGAATGCTGCAGAATAAAGCTGAAGAAGATAGACTAATAGACATTGTGGAAAATGTAGATGCATGCATGCACAGTGATAAGGAGGAAATGCTTAGAATGATAAAGATTGGTGCTTGGTGTTTGCAGGATGACCCAGAAAGAAGGCCTCTCATGTCAACGATTGTGAAGATATTGGATGGTGTAATGGAGGTAGATACGAACTTGGTGTATGTGTTCTCACATTCACTAATAGCTTCTCCCATTGCTAATCACCACATTTCTTCGGCACAGCTGCCAGCATCTGTTCTTTCTAATCCCAGATAATGGCATTGTAAATCTCTCTTTTTTTTTGTTAATGAAAATTCATCAAGCTTGTTTCATAATTTGTACTACTTGTCCATTATAAAATTCATCTTAATTGAGCTAAGAAAAACTATCATTTTAGTATTGCTAATTTTTTTTTTCTAGTAAACTTCATTAAGACATATTCAAGTGATGTTTGGTGAACGAGAAAAAAGAATTAATAATAGGAACAAGAGTAAAAGTTTCATTTCGACTTTATTTAGGTTGAATTGATTTTCTTGTTCGTTTATTTTAGCCTTTTTTTTATGAATAATAACTAAAATACTTTTAAAATATTTAAATAATGACATATTGAATAACACATATTTTTCTTTAAACATTAAAAATATGACTTATTGAATTGATCTGAGCCAATAATAATTAACCTATAAAATTTATGAATTGGGGTGTGAGATCATAGTAAAACCATGGAATCTACATCATAGAAAAACTAAAAATTTCAATTATAACAAAACAACTATCAAAGGGTGAAAGTGAAAAACTTTAATAAAAAAACAAAAAAAGGTGACCAAAGTAAACTTATATTTGGTCTTCGGCTCAATGCCGCGTGTCCGACCAAATTTTTTTGGACGTAAGATGAACAAAGTTAATGTGATGTTAGGATTGTTAAAGAAGTAAAAGAAATTTAAGACTTGGGTCATTGAGTCAATTGGGTTGAATAATTTTTTAATAACATAAAAAAGACAACTTAATTTAATAATATTAAAAACCAAGTAAACCCGAACAAATCTCCTATACCCAGCTTAATATTTCAAAATCATAACCTGTGAAATCTCAAACTCGTGCTCAATTAAAAAGGTCGATTTCCAACAAAAAAAGATACGCCAATACAAATAATGTCAACTTATGAATTATGGAATTACAATTTTCAACTAATTAAATATTGAAGGATAAAATTGAAAGAACAAATTAATCATACAAAATGATGAAAAAAAATAGCAAATATAAACTAGAAAAAGGCTTGTACCCACTCAGGTCAACCCATCAAATCCATAGGTTAGGTAACTCGATACAAATGAAAATGAAGAAAATCATGAAATTTAGTTAAAAAAAAAACTCATCGTTGGCTTATAAAATTTGTTACCTAGGCATTTGACTAAAAACATCAAATATATATAAAAAAAAAACCATGAAGCTCAATTCTAAACAAATAAATATTTAAATATGAAATTTAAAAAAAAATCAACAACGCAAAAGGATCCAAAAAAAGAAAGAGTAATTAAAAGCAAAAAAAAAAACGAAGAAGGTGTGAGCCCACCTGCCAAACCTATAGGTCAGGTCATGAGAACAATATAACCTAATATAAAGGAAAATGAAGAACCTATAAGGCCTATTTTGTAAAAAAATAAAAATCAATATCGAGTAATGAGATAAAGAAAATAAGTTAAAAAAAAAGATATTAATATGTGTAAGATTATAAAACTCGTGTCCCCTGTTATCTCATAAATCAAATGTCAAATGATAAAATTAAAAAAATATAATTATACAAAATGTTCAAAAGAAAAAAAATTACAATTAAAAGAATGAGGATCAAATTAAAACAAAAACAAATGATGAAATGAAAAGAAAAATTGACTTCATAAAATAATTAAAAGAAGAAAACACCAAAAAACTGATGACTGAATTTAAAAAAAATTATTTTTTTAATCAAATGATAAAATTAAAAACAATCGAAAGTTTATAAAATGGGTAAGTAAAAATTTAAGAAATAAAAAGAATGAAAACCAAAATATAAGAAACAAAAATATAATAAATTTAGATTAAAGGATGAAATTGAAAACTTGTTAATAGACCAAAGATAAAAGTTACAAATCTAAAGAATGGGGATCGGAAAAAAAAAACTAAAGGGATTACCTTGAATTTTTAAATTATTAGTGTGAATTTAAAGGGTGGAGATATAAAAGGAAAAAAAACTTGCCCGCAACCATCCGCCGAGAAACAACCAACATGCATCATAGCTTAGGGAAGAGGACATTGTGAGAAATCCAATGACATTACAAATTGAAGTTTTGAACTGCTAGAATCATTAACATATGTCATTTAAAGACGATGGAGAAGTTGACACTTACAACAAACATGTCAACAACTTTTTTCATTTTCATTTTGTTTTATTTATCAAATTACAATATTTCTCTTAACACCAAATAATTACTATAAAAAAACTTTTTAAAAAATACACAAAAGCCCATGAAGCCATTCCTTGAGAATTTTGATTCCAAAGACAATTAGGCCATTTCACAATACTTATAAAAGTAAAAAACCAAAAATAACCCTTGACCATAGCCAAGTGTCTTTATTTTTTTGCTTTTAAGGGTATGCAAGTAATTTAATTGTACAAAAAAATTAAAAACAAAAATCGAGCTGCCTCTTACAAACACAAAATGACAAATAAATCATGTGAAAAAAATCATTTTACCCTACGCGACCAACTTAATTAATTTTTTTTATAAGGTAAAAATATCAATTCATTATTATAATCCACAATAAATCAAGACATATATATATAGTAGTTTTCCCACATGTTTTAAGTTTTTGTAATTAAAAGAGATTAAAATAAGAATAAAGACGAGTATAAAAATAAAAATAAAATTAAATGTAGTTTTATTTCTAAAAGGGAAATGCAAATTGTTTTTTTTAAATGTCATATTATTACTAATTTTATAATAATTCATTTGTTTTCACTAATTTTCATTTTTGTCTTATAATGTTTAGAAAAAGTTGTTTTGATCTTTTTACTTAATTTTTTATAAGAAAGTTCTCAATTAGAAACTATTTGGTCCTTATATTATGTGCAAACTTCGTCCTTATTTTAATTTTCCTTTTCAATTAGACTCTGACACTCTATTTGTGTTTGTAAACATATTAAAACAATAGTTCAGTATTTTTATTCCTCTCATCTTTATTTTTTCTTCAAATATATATAAAAGGAGAGAAAAAAAAATAGGTTTCAACATTATGAAGGCAAACATTTCTTTAATTTGGAGAGAAACGGGGTGAAAAGTTTTATTCGAGTTATTAGGATTTAAGTTTTGCCCTTGATTTTATTTTAAAATCTTACCTAAAGAGATAGAAAAGGATATCAATGTAGCTTTGTTCTAATATATTCCTTTTCCTTTCCTTTCCTTTGCTTCTCGGTAGAAAAAAATATTCAGAATTTATTTTGATTCCTCCCATCTTCCTGTCTTTCAAATACAAGGAGAGAAAATCATGATCTTTCCTATCATGAAAAGAAAAAGAAAAAAAAACATCATAAATATAAATCAATTAATAAAAACCCAAGTGGCTCTATAAGTAAAAGACATCACCTTATATACTTATATACAAGAGAAGTATTTTTTCAGAAATACAAAATTTTCTTCAAAACAAGTTTTTTAGATAAAAAAACTCTCTTAAAGGCTCACAAATATTTCATAAAAGCTCTTCAACAAAACATAAAATAATCAAATCTTACTTTGGAATATACTTTTTAATTCATGTTTTAATAAAACACAAATCTTAACTTGATTTTATAATTAATTAAACAAAGCCATAAAAAAAAAATTCAAGAGAAGAATTCGTTTCATTCTTTCATGGGAACATTTTAAATAAAAATTGCACTTACAATTTATTCTAACAAAATCAAGTATTTATTAACGTATATGAATATTTGTTTAATTTCTGGGACTCCAATAAAATTCAACTGGACACGCATTAATTAACAGATCATGCAATCATGCGTACCGATTTTCCATAAGCAGAGGAACAGAACTATAAAATGTGTAGAGGCTTGTATTAGTATTTGCAGCCACCGCTTTGTAACAGTACAGACGCAGTCCATTTTTCTACGATTGTTATGTATTTGTACACCCAATCCAAATACCAAATCAAGCAATCCAATTCTTTCAAGGAAGCTTCATGCCCCAGCACAATCCAGGTCACTATTTCATTCCAGAACAACAAAGCAAACGTATTTAATTGTTGTGTGTATACAAACAATCCGACAACAATTCATCCTCAATTTTATTTTATTTTTAATTTATTCCTACCTATAAAATAAATATAATAATATTAGAAAAACGTAATCATGCATCAATAAGCTAGGAACTAGAACATTAAGTAGTTCTGTTCCT
Organism: Populus alba x Populus glandulosa; assembly: GCA_033617975.1. Classification (NCBI taxonomy): domain Eukaryota; kingdom Viridiplantae; phylum Streptophyta; class Magnoliopsida; order Malpighiales; family Salicaceae; genus Populus; species Populus alba x Populus glandulosa. Next base: position 790,022 of record CM066146.1, read on the forward strand.
CTGAATATTAGAAATCTTTGTCCACGGTTCTAATAAAAAACAAACTTCAATTAAAAACTGCTGAATTCAATAAAGACAACAATTTTTCTAGATATATCTTATCAAGTTAAAAATCTAACCGTTCTACTATAAAAATATAAAAAATAAAATAAATTGTTTTTTATTTAATATTAAAAATATATCTTATATATAAGTTTGTAATCTCAGATATTAAAAGAAACCAAATGAAAAATGCTTTTTGTATTTTTAAAATGTAGGCCAAAATTCTCTGAAATTTTATAAGCTTGTTGTAAACCCTTACAATAATTTTTAAAAAACATGTCAAAGTATTCTATATTTTTTTTATAAAAAAATGCTTCAATAACTTTAGTATTTTTAGCCATATGCAAAATATACGCTTTTCCTTTTAAAATAAAAAATAAAAAAATAAAGTAATAATAGCAATAAGACTGGTGATTTGAAAAAAGCAAGCCGAGGAGGATTTCAAACATACAAAAAAATAAAGTTGCAATTTTGGATGGAATTAGAAGCGTAATTGTATCCAAGATTGAAGAGACAATGCGGATTCAAAATTAAATTAAATGATTAATAAACAAATCTGCATAAAAATTAAGCTCAAAGACATAATTAAATGTTCAATATGCCAATTTGATTTAATCATAGGCCCAAGTAAAATTTTAATTATGTTTAAGAATTAATTTGGCTCAAATTAAATGATTTAATTAAGTGCAAATACTTAATTATACTTTAAATGGATCAAATTAATTTTATTAGGGACTTAATTGGTGAGAAATGAAGTTTTGGGTTTAATTGAGAAGATTGAAATTTTAGAGGACCAAACTTGATTTTTACAAAATTAATTGGTTGGAATCAAGTGTAAAATTACAAGAAAATAAAAGTTTATGGTCAATTAGGGATTAAATTGAAGAAATTCACAGCCAATGATCTTTTTGAAAAAGACATCAAATTCTAGGGACTCAATTGATTGAAATCAGGGGTGAAATTAAAGAGAATTGAAAGTTTAGGGTGTGTTTTTGGTGCTTTAATAATCTTAGAGACTATTTTATATTCTTATGTAAAGTCTATCTTGTGCAGGTTGGGCCAAGCATAAAAAGGACCATTTTGCTATTTCTAAAGTTTATTTGATATTTGTGTTTGGGAGATTCAGGACTCAAATCTCATTTTATATTTTAGTTTTATGTTTTATGTCACTTGTTTGAAATAGAAAAGGCTAAAGCCCTCAGAAAACCTTTTCCCTCCATTTAAGCTCAAATCCCATTTGCATTTTTTAATGGCGCCGCCAGATACAAAGTAATATATGAAAAAATTATTGCATGAGCATAAACCTAATATCTTTGACATTTAATAGCCAACTCGTGTCAATTCATCGAATCCACAAGTTAGGTAATTTGATACAAACAAAAATGAAGAAAATCATAAAATTTAATTTTTAAAAAAGCCATCGTTAGCTTATAAAATTTGTTACCTAGGCCATTTTACTACAAACACCAAATATGAAAAAAATTATAAAATTCAATTCTCAATAAATAAATATTTAAATATAAATTAAAAAAAAATCAACTAGGCAAAAGAATCCAAAAGAAGAAAGTGTAATTAAAAGCAAAAAAAAAAAACAAGAAAAAGATATGAGCTCACCTAAATTAACCTGTCAAACCCATAGGTTAGGTTATGAGAACAATATAACATAATAGAAAGGAAAATGAAGAAACTATAAGGCCTATTTTGTAATAAAAAAATATCATTGTCAAGATGAAGAAAATAAGTTAAAAAAAGATATTAATATGTGTTAGATTATAAAACTCGTGTCCCATGTTAGCTTATAAATCAAATATCAAATGATAAAATTAAAAAAAAATTATACAAAATGTTCAAAAGAAAAAAAAATTACAATTAAAAGAACAAGGATTAAATTAAAAAAAACAAATGATTAAATGAAAAGAAAAATTGACTTCATAAAATAATTAAAAGAAGAAACCACCAAAATACTGATGATTGAATTTTAAAAAAAAATTAATTTTTTTTATCAAATGATAAAATTAAAAACACTTGAAAGTTTTATAAAATGGGTTAAGAAATAAAAAGAATCAAGACCAAAATTTAAGAAACAAAAAATAATAAATTTAGATTGAAGGATGAAATTGAAAACTTGTTAATAGGCCAAGGATAAAGTTACAAATCTAAAGAATAGGGATTGAAAAAAAAAAACCACAACTAAATGGATCACCTTGAATTTTTAAATAATTAGTGTGATTTTCAAGGGTGGAGATCGAAAAGGGAAAAAAAATTGCCCGCGACCATCCACCAAGAAACAACCAACATGCATCATAGCTTAAGGAAGATGACGTCTTGAGGAATCCAATGACATTACAAATTGAAGTTTTTAACTACTAGAGTCATTTATATCTGCCACTAAAAGACGATGGAGAAGCTGACACTTGCAACAAACACGTTAACAACTTTTCTCATTTTAATTTTGTTTTATTTATCAAATTACAACATTGTCCTTAAGACCAAATAATTACTATGAAAATACCTTTATGAAATTACACAAAAGCCCATGAAGCCATTCCTTGAGAATTTTGATTCTAAAGACAATTAGACCATTTCACTATACTTATAAAAGTAAAAAACCAAAAATACCCCTTGACCATAGGCAAGCGTTTTTATTTTTTTTTCTTTTAAGGGTATGCAAGTAATTTAACTGTGTAAAAAAATAAAAAAAGACCAAGTTGCCTCTCACAAACAAAAAATGACAAATGAATCATGTGAAAAAAATCATTTTACCCTTTGCGACCAACTTAATTAATTTATTTTTATCAAAGATAAAAATATCAATTCATGATTATAATCCACAATGAATCAAGGCATGTATACAATAGTTTTCCCACATGTTTTAAGTTTTCGGAATTAAAAGAGATAAAAATAAGAATAAAGACGAGTATAAAAATAAAAATAAAAATAAAATTTAAATGTAGTTTTATTTCTAAAAGGGAAATGCAAATTGTTTTTTTTAAAATGTCATATTATTACTAATTTTATAATAATTCATTTTGGTAAGAATATATTTGTTGTTGCATTCAAAAAATACTTTTATTATGGATTGTTCAAAACTCAATGAAATGTTTTTAGAGATTGTTTAATATATCATTTTCATCTTTTATTTTAAAAATCAAAATTGAAATAAAAAAATAAAAATTTATATTTTTTTAAAAAAAAACTTCGTAAGAGGTTGTCAATTTCTTTTATAACTAAAAAAATGTAGTTTTCAAAAACTATGATAATTATAGTTGATTAGTTTTTTTATATAAAAAAAATCAAGTTCTAGATTTTTATTTTTGAAACCTTGAAAACTAACATAAAAAATAAAAATAATAATTAATAAAGTAATCGGTTGTAGTCAGAGTAATTAATTCCAGCCTGACTCATGACCCAATTTATAATTTAGTCGAAGGCTAGTTGAACAGATTAATTCGGATCAATATAAAATAAAATCATTTAAGATTTAGAAAAAAAGAGTTAAAACAACATAAATTTAATTTAGATTACTTACATAATACTAGGATTAGATTTTACTTAATTTTATTTAAAATCTAAGTCTGGACTAGAATTTAAACTAGTAAATTATTAGGTTGAATGCTGGGTTGGGTGAGATTTGATAGTTTAGTGTTGAAAACAAGTAAATAGTTGAAATAAAAAAGGCAACTTAAAGTAGAGGTTAAGAAAAAAATTAATTTAAATATTGGGTAGATAGTCTTTGGAATTGGCCTACAAGCATTATCGTTTTCATATTATTGCAAGACAAAAGGGAAACATGAATGGACAGGTTCCAGAGCATAAAGCTTACATGAAATCTCTCTAAGAGGTTTAACCAAGAAATATTCTGACATTTTTTTTTTAAAAAAAAAACCTTTAAATAATTTAATTGTTGCTTTGAAATGAAGTTGATTTAATTACTATAATATTAAAAATAATATCATGAGCACTATTCATTCACAAGAAAAGAATATGGATTAATTTAAATGAACAGAGGTACATAAGAACGTGCTAAATAAATAATCAATCTAGGCTTATAAAGGGATTAAAGAATAAGATCCTCATTGTATTTATTACCTTAATAAACTTTAGGTTAGGGTTCTTAGTACGAGCAGGACTAAACAAAATAAAAGGAAATATTCCAATCTAAGAAATAAAATAAAATAAGAAGGAAATATGGTCGTGGTTATCACTTTGCATAGAATTTCTCGATGGGAAGGCAAGGACTTTTGTCAGAGAAATAAGATATCTGCTTTTGATGAAATCTTACCGGGGGAATTCAGGTGGCTGAGTGATGGCTGTACATGTGTTGGTTTTTTTTCTATTTTTTTCTATTATTATTAATGTTGATATTTAAAATAACTTTAACATACCTTAGTTAATCCTATAAGTATTAAAATTAATGATTATGTATATTTTTAATGGGCCTGAAGAAATTTGAACCCGTGATAATTAAGAGGCAAACTCAAGATCTGACTAGATAAGTTACCCCTCAGAGTTAACATGGGTTTTGTCTCTATTTTTTTTACTTAGTAAGGGCAACAAAAATGGTTAGAATTGTGGTGTTTGAGAGTCTGATATAAATTTATTTTTAAAGTATTTTTTATTTAAAAATATATTAAAATAAAATTTTTATTTCAAAAAAATTATTTTTATATTAACATATTAAAATGATTTGAAACATAAAAAAACTACTAATTTGAAACAAAAAATAATTTAAATTTAAATTTTTTAAAAACATTTTTAAAATAAAATAATTATTTTTAAAAAAGTATCAAAGATGTGATTTATGGGCACATGTCCATGACCATGAGTACCAAATCCATCCCTTATTTCTTGTTTGAATTCCAACACATCTTCTAGTTTCCTCAGAGATCCTATTTTTACATGAGAAGGGAGTATAATTCCAGTTAATGAAATGTTTTTAAACATTATTATAAAATTTTATTGGGTCAACTGGGCAATTTGCTAATCTAAGATCTGGTCATGATTAGATATTATTTTGAACTGATTCTTTTTTTTTTTTAATAAAAGAGAATGATATTTTTGTTTTTTAAGAAACAAATCTGAAAGAATATTATTTTTATAACTAATATGACTTAAGAGTGGCGATGGGGATCGGTGGGGGCATTTACATGACTGATCGGTGGAAGACGTGTTCAAGGCTCTGATTAATTATGAGTCAAGAAATTCCTGCAAATGCCAAAAGTTTCGCAAATGATTAAGGGTGAGAGATTGGTACGGCCTCCAGAAAGATAAGCTAGAATTTGGTAAATATCTTTGATGCATTGTTCTACTTCCCAGCCACCCCAATACCTGGAAAGTCAGTTTTTGGGTTCTTTTGAATAAAAAAAACTAAATTTTTTAAATTGTTTTCTCCTGAAAATATATACATAAAAATTCATAATATATATCTATTTCTAATCCCAAAACATGAACAAATTAGATTAAAAAAAATTAGATAGAATCAAAGAACCTTGTCAAGTTTTGATTTTTATTTTAGAAAAAAAAATGAAAATTTCAAATCATCTTTATGAAACAGAACTTTTCAAAGGAGCCTATTAACACTAATATTAATCATTTTTATTGCTAAAATATCACCAATCAATCCTTTTCTCCTTTTTTTTTTTTGTGGCTTTCTCTCCCTCTAGCTACATGGTTGTAATTCAAAAATATATTTGGTTGAGAAAATAGAGACAAGAATATGCAAATAAATCTATTATTGAGATAATTTTAGAGTGAATTTCTGCACTTTCGAAATAGGAGGTAAAAAAAACGTTTCTATAGATAATATTTATTATTTTTTTATTTTCAAAATATCCTTATAAAAAAGTCTTAATTTCAAAATTATCAACTAAAATATGTAAAGATAAAATTATTATTATCATAGTTTTAAAACTCAACTTGGGGTCAATCAATGGCAAGGCCTAGGTCATGGTTCGGGATGATCAAAGTCAATATAATAATAAAAGTTGTTATTATCATAATTTTAAGACTTGAATTGGGTTCGACCTGAGAAAGGGCCCGGATCATGGGTCGGGTTGATCGTTGATTTAAGTCAATTTAAGGATAAAAGTTACTATTATCATAGGTTTAAAAGTTGATTCAAGGGTCGATATAGGGCAATGTTCGAGTCACATGTTGAAGAGTAAAAGTAAAAATAAAAGTGTTTATTATCATAGTTTTGAAACCTAACTCGAGGATCAACTTTGGGCAAGCCCCAAGTCACGAGTTAGGAGAGTCAACCTGGGTTAATTTGGGTCAATGTAAGGGTAAAAATATTTATTTTATAGTTTTAAAATTTGATTCGGTGGTTGACTTGAGCAAGACTCGTGTCACAGGTTATGAGGCTTAACTAAGGTGAATTTGAGTCAATTCATGAATACAAATGATTATTATTATTATAGTTTTAAAATTCAATTCAAGAGTCGAATTAAGGCAATGTCTAGGTCATGTGTCATGACTGAATCATGGGTTAAGAAGGCCAACATGAATTGAATTGAGTTAATATAAAAATAAAAATAATAATTATTATAATTTTAAAACTTAATTTGGGGGTCGATACAGGGCAAGAGGTTCAAACATGGTTGACTTGAGTCAATATATAGATAAAAATAATTATTATCAATTATCATAATTTAAAGCTCGAGTCAGAAGTCAACTCGGGTCAGGAAAATCAACTCGGGTTGATCTATTTTTCTTTTTTTTAAAAAAAATTAAAACAATCTTGTTTTAACTAATTTTTTTAGTAAAAAATCAACTGTTTTTTTTATCAAGTCGAGTTGGGTCAATTATTTTTTTATTTTTTTTAAACTCGAATTAATTTAAACTCTAAGTTAGCCGGTTCCATGCAAGTCGTGAGGCCAATCCGGGTTTAAAAATGTGGGGTCTCTTTTGCCTTATTTTCAAGAAAGTGGTTGGATGACTTTGGAAGACCTTTCAACACAAACTTTTCCATGCACAATGTCTGTCCCCTCCGCGTAATAGACATATCATGTTCTTCATGAAACCTTCAAGTAAAGCTTAGCCCAATGAAAAAAGAAAAGCAAAATCTGTTAATTTGAATCAAAATTTTTATTTCTGTTGTTCTTGTTCTTAAACTAATTCTGCTTCAATGTCACTACTGAAGTTGCTTATGCATTTATCTCCTCTCTTGGTTGCTCATTTATTCGTATCAGGTATGGTACAGCAATCTATCACACCTTTTCTGTTCCCATCTCTAATTCTTGAACACAATTAATTAAGCTGTTATCTTATGTTTCAACAACTTTAACAATATTAAACAACTTTCACTATATGGCCAGGAATAAACTCAACATATGATCCAGGACCTCTCTTTTATGTCACCCCAACGATCCCAACTGGTTTTTCCCTTGGAGAGAAGGACGGGAAGGAAACAACAACCTCGGATGATTGGGCTGGTCGTTTTTGGGGTCGCACACATTGCACTGAAGATGATACAGGAATATTCTCCTGCATCACAGGCGACTGCGGCTCTGGCAAAATAGAATGTTCAACAGTACCAGCTGGCTCGAGTCCTGTGACGATGGCAGAGTTCAAGATTAACAATGCCGGACTTGATTTTTTTAATGTTAGTCTTCTTGATGGCTACAACCTGCCTTTGCTTGTTCTGCCTTCTAATAAGAGCTGCGAAAAAGCAGGATGTGTGGTGGATTTGAACGGCGTTTGTCCTTCAGAACTTTCGGTTAATAGTTCTGATGGGAAGATTGCGGGATGCCGCAGCTCGTGTGAGGCCATTGGTTCACAGCAATATTGTTGTACTGGTGACTATGCAACACCTTCGACTTGCAAGCCTACTTCTTACTCTCAGAATTTTAAGAGAAAGTGTCCAAGCGCTTACACCTATCCTTTTGACGATGAGACTGGTACCTTCAGTTGTGCATCATCCGATTACCAAATTGTCTTCTGTGCAGGTAAATTTACCATTTTTCAATCTTGTAGTTTTTTGAGTTTGGTATTCTGTTTTTAATCATTTTAACATTTAGAGTGGTGTAATTTGTTTGATGAGAAGTTAAGAAAGCCTGCACAAATAGAAGTTAGTTTACCACAAAGACACATTCTATATATATTGTACTGCACGTTGAAAGAAATTACAACTTACACAATTCATCCACAATTCATACATCTGTTCTTTGACATGCTTACATGTCCATCACAGGAAACACAACTGTATATTCAAGCCCTGCCGAACCGCCGCCACCACCAACTGTGATAATAGCACCACCCCTTTCCCCACAAGTTAAAAAACCACCAAGGCCTTCTCCAGAAATAAGGCCTAAAACTCCAAGAAGTTTGGTACCAATTATAGCAGGAGTTATAGGTAGTGTTCTTCTTATCATTTCTTTTGCAGTGATTTTTATTTTGAGGGCAAGATGGCGTGGGAAGTCCGAGCAAGATCAGCAGGATGTGGAAGATGATCATATAAAGCATGTTCCAGGAATGCCTGTCAGGTTCTCATACCAAGAACTGTACATTGCAACTGATAATTTCAACGAGAGACTTGGAAGAGGAGGCTTCGGGTCTGTATTCAAAGGAAAATTGGGAGACGGAACACAAATTGCTGTGAAGAGGTTGGAGAAACCACGCCAAGGAATGAGTGCTTTTTTAGCAGAAGCCGAGGCAATTGGAAGTCTGAACCATTTTAACTTGGTGAGGTTGATTGGATTTTGCGCAGAGAAATCCTCTAGGCTTCTGGTTTTTGAGTATTTGAGTAATGGATCGTTGGATAATTGGATTTTTATGAATGTACAAGGATCTTTCCTTGATTGGCAGACCAGGAAGAAGATTATAGTCGACATAGCGAAAGGGCTGGCTTATCTTCATGAAGACTGTCGACATACCATAATACATCTTGATGTAAAGCCACAGAACATTCTTTTGGATTCAAGTTTCCATGCCAAAATCGCTGATTTCGGGTTATCCAAGCTAATCAATAGAGATATGAGCCAGGTTCAAATCTCAATGAGAGGAACACCGGGATATCTTGCTCCAGAATGGCGTCAACCATTAGGTCGTATTACGGTAAAAGTTGACATATATAGCTTCGGAATTGTCCTCCTTGAAATAGTTTGTGCACGCAGAAATGCAGACCAATCACAACCAGAATCTGCCTTTCATTTGCTTACAATGTTGCAGAAGAAAGGTGATCAAGATAGAGTAATAGACATTGTGGAAAATTTGGATGAATACACGCGGAGTGATAGAGAGGAAATAACGAGGATGATAAAGGTTGCTGCTTGGTGTTTGCAAGATGACCCAGAAAGAAGACCTCTCATGTCAACAGTTTTAAAAGTGCTGGAAGGTGTTATGGAGGTAGATCCAAACATCAATTATCGGTTTTCGCATTCAATGATAGCTTCTCCAGCTGGTAACAACCATATTTCTTCAGCACCTCCTCCAGCATCTGTTCTTTCCAATCCTAGATGATGTAGTTGTAAGATTCCCTCTTCTGGCAGAAATAAAATCAATCATGCTTCTTGTCGCTTCTGCTACTTTTCAATCATGCTCTCCTAAGCTAACCACAGCTTTTTTAGCACTTGTCTAGCAAGGTATTGACATGTCTCCAGTAGTTTGCCGGTGTACTGGAGTATAGTCTTCAGAATTTTCAACATTTGATTATTCAAAGTCGTTGGCTCTTGACCAGGCACTGTGAGAGTTTTTAGATGTGTGGATGGAATGTATCCTGCAGAAAATTTGAGATGGGTTTCCTATCAATTTTTAGGGGAAAAAAGGGCTTTTTTTAGGCGGAACCTCTATAGAATTGAGTTTATTGAATCTCCAAACCAAATTTAAATGTAATTAAAAAATCCGATGGAAAGTTATGAATATTTTTAGGCTATTTATTTGGCGTTAAACACGTCTTTTTTTTTTTGTTAATAGTCGAAATTGCGTTAAACACGTTTTTTATTGGGCTCAGCATTATCCCACTTCTACAAGAATTCTTGCATGATTCAATGATAGCACATCTAGAACTGAATATTCAGAAGTATCTAGACTTGCCTACAACAAATCTCCATTATTAACGCCACAATCTCCCTCTGAAATACTTTTATTAATCTTTAATGCAGAATTTCTCAGTTTTCATGTTTTTTCTACGGAGATTGAAAAATTCAAGATTTCTGTGTACTGTAATACTAGTCTTTTTTTAGCACTTTTTTTTAACACAAAAGTTTAAGTTTTGCATAGTTGCTTATTCCCCCTCTCATTTTTTTAGCACAAAAAATAAAAAGAAACTTTTCGCTAAAACTTATAGCCTATAATGAATTAATATATCTTAGATATGTTTGTTTAAAAGCTCATGATTAAAAGGATTAAAGATATGGTAATAACCAACACATTTAGATTTGGTAAGATATCAACCCTACATAACAATAACATGAGTTTGATTTACTTTTAGACCCAACATTATGAAGCTCAGCTGCGTGCTGAATCCAAGTGCACGTGGGTCTAACAAGATGCTAGAGCGAACCTTCTTATGTTTAACTATGTATTGATGCCAAATACATGTGGTTTTGGCAAGATAGCAGATCTAATATCCTTGAGTTCAGCTTTGTACTGAGCCTAAGTACATATGAGTCTAACTAGATTCTAAATCTATCATCCTTGAGTTTAGCCACGTGTTAAGCTCAAAGACATATATTCAAACATAAATATCATTGGGTTCAATTAGGCACTGACCCTAACGGCATATGAGTCTGATAAGACTTAAATGTCCTTTGGTTTAGCTACCACTAAGTTTGTGTGTGTGTAGGGGGGTTAGTTCAGCTATGAGCTGAGCTCAAATTTATATGAATTTGGCTAGGTGCTATACTCAACTGTCTAGGGTTTAGCTATGCGCGAGCCCAAGTGCATGTAGGTCACGTGAGACACCAGACTCAACTGCCTTGGATTTAATTACATGTTGAGCTCAAATGTATGTGGGTCTCACAAAATGCCAGACCTAACTACCTTAGGTTTAGCTACACACTGAGCCCAAGTGCATACAAGTCTGATAAGGTGTCAGAGCCATCACTTTTGGGTTTGGAATGATTCCAAACCCAATATATATTAAGTTGATAATCTTCTCGAACTCCATGTTGGGCCATATGGATTTATTTGATTATTCTTTTTCTCTTAATATAAATTATTAAAGTCAAGAATGCTTATCTTCATATATCTCTAGGTGCAGAAAAGTCTCCACATGGCCTATCATATTTCCATCTCCATTAATTTTGTGTAAAGAATATCTATTATTTATTAGTGTTGTGTAAAAGATATATATTTCTCATTAATGATATATATATATATATATATATATATATATATATATATATATATAAAATAACACTTCAACCTTTCTATTTAAGCAACATAACAAAGTTCGAAGAGTATATATACCCTCTTAACTGCTCAAGTAAATGATTCATATTTTTCTTATTCTCTGTTTATACTTTTATTTTACAGAGCATATATATATCATACACAACTAACAACAAATTAATATTATTATTTTTAAGAATTTAAAGTTCATCATCTCATTTAATCTCTTATTAAAAATCATTGATTTTATCATTAGTGGATCCCTAAATCCCACCATTTATAATTGGAGGACTTCTAAATCCCACAAAAAAAAATTGTTTTGTTGGTGCTGAATCTTTTATCACCAATTATCAACTTGAACTTTGAAGAAGGAAATATTAACATGGATGTACTTAAAAAAAATCCACATTTCTAAGCACATTGAATTTTAAAATATTATCGACATATTTCTAAAAAAATGTCGAATACTTGTCACAAACAATGAAAATTTTAGTCCTTTTTCCAAGTTTAAAAAGGTTATTTTTTGGTTTTTTTTTTCATGTTTAGAGGGTGTTTGAAAAAGTGGTAGCGGTTGTTTTTCAAAGTGATTTTTGCTTGAAAATGCATCAAAATAATGTTTTTTTTTTAAAAAATTATTTTTAACATCAGCACATTAAAACAATTGAGAAACACTAAAAAAAAATTAATTTGAAGTAAAGAAAAAGATATATTTTTTAATTTTTTAAAAAAACATTTTTAAAATAAAAAAATAAATGGGATTTTAAGCTTTTTAAACATTATGCTTCAAAACTTTGAAAATATCATTCATTCCTTGTTAAAGGCAGAATCAGTCCTCCCCCAGGTTCCACAATTACCTTTCTTCTTGCACTTTATTCTTTTCTCGAAGAGGAAAACGAAGGGATATATAAATTAAGTAAAGCACAAACACACTCATGTAAAAATTAATTAAAAAAAGGCTGGTATATAGATTATAGGACTAGAAAATTAGGAGGCAACTATCTCCTTGTTCAGTATCTTTGAATTTCTTGCTATTCTGTTTTTTAAATTATTTTTTATTTAAAAAATTTCAAATTAATATTTTTATATAATTTTAATATACCGATAAAAATTTATTTTAAAAAATATAATATTAAGTTTATTTTAATTTAAAAGCTCTTTTATAAAAACAAAATACATCTTATTACCAAATACACTCAGACACTATAGATTGTAACTCTTAAGTATTACATCTGCATTTGTTATACTATTCTAGATTTGTCTCGATAAAAATTACACAGAGGAGGTCTCTTGAGTTACAAGTGGGTGCTGCCTTGATTATAAGTTCTCAACAGGTCCTGCGAGTGTGTACCTTGCCAGCAGTATATAAAAATAGAAAATGGAAATGTGGAAGTCAAGTCAATTACTGTCGTTTGATATCGCAAATTACGGGCCAAAAACATCCCAGCATGATACCAACATATATAGTCAATTTATTTTAATTTTAATTAAAGTAGACTGCCGTGTTGAAATGACACTTTAAAAAAAAAAAAAAATCCACCTCAGCAATGTAGTTTTGCTTCTGCTTGTCTTAAATTATGGGTTTTAATGAGAACTCCATATCATGTTGGTATAGTATTATTAAACCGGACTTGACTTGGCTTATAAATTTGATATGGTTTGATAGGTAAATTTAGTAATTTATTGACCTAGTTTCTAGTCAGAATTGGATTTAAAATTAAACTACATGAGATTTGACTTGATATATCCTGATTAACTCAATTAAAATCTAGTTTAAGTTTCTGGTTTTTTTTTTATTTGTTAAAATATATCATTTTAATTTTTTTATAAAAATCTTGAAACGACAATAATTGGGATGACCAAGTTTAACCTAAGTTAATTTATCAAGCTTATAACCCAAGTCTTAAATTGAGTTATATGCAAGGTTATTAACTGAGCCGAGTTTAATTTCTTTATGTGTGCGTATATTATGAATTTTAGTTGAGGACCTGCTATGTATGGCCAATATTGGGACTATCTTAGTTTCCAATTTATTTTCTTTCATGATTTATTTGAGTCTCCATGTTATCCATGCCTTGCATTTTCTATGTTATTATGTGAAATCTGTACATTTGCTCACTTGTTGCAGCTTCGTCCAAAAACTTGTTCAAATTCTTTTTATTAACATGAAAATTTCTTTCGATTTGGGGTGAGTTTACCATTCATGGAGTTGAAGAATGGCTTTGGGCACCTCCTTTTTTTTTTTTTTTAATATTTAGCTGTTTTGCCCACCATAGAGGTGGCTTGTTAATTTGGATTTAATTGTAATAAGTAGAAGTTTAGGGTGTGTTTTTGGTGCTTTGATAATCTTAGAGACTATTTTATATTCTTATGTAAAGTCTATCTTGTGCAGGTTGGGCCAGGCATAAAAAGGGCCATTTTGCTATTTATTAAGTTTATTTGATATTTGTGTTTGGGAGATTCAGGACTCAAATCTCATTTTATGGTATAGTTTTATGTTTTATGTCACTTGTTTGAAATAGAAAAGGCTAAAGCCCTCAGAAGCCCTTTTCCCTCCATTTAAGCTCAAATCCCATTTGCATTTTTTAACATTAACTTATCAAATAATAAAAAAGCAATAAATTTTTTTCATATAGTCCCATTATATTAGTGTTAGATTTGTTATTGGACGGTATGAAACATTAGATCTGTCAAACTTGCAACGATTTATAATAAAATTTTAAAAAACATCGACTGCGATCTGTTAAACATGACTATTAAAAACATGTTTGTTTTTACATTTAAAAAAAAAAAACAGAGAGACCAATTTGCCAACAAGCTTTAATAATAGAACCCACAGGTTGATTGATGAAACCCTGACCCCAAGATCTGGGGACCGCTGAAGAACACCTTGAGAAATCTTGCATTTTACTCTTACTTTTTACAAGAGACAGATGAACTGGTCATCGCGCGCGACGTGTTCCCTACGGCCGAAAATAATGCAGTGGTTGTCAGTCTTGTTAGTGGTTGTGGAAAATTACACGCTATGACAAAGAAGAAGGTTGCTGCATTCATTCATCGCTTGACCTGATGATGGCTCGATGGGCCACCTGCTAAGACAAAAAGAAAAGAAAGCTGTTAGCAGTGGTCAAAATTGCCAGCCACGATGTGCCCGCAAGGTTTTTTCCTCCTATGGAAAACACATTTTACTATCTTGGCGTTTATAAACGGATGATTGCATGTTCTTCGTCATGTGTATCAAGAACCCAGTAAAACCATCTAAAAAGTCTGCTGAAAAAAAGATGGTTTAGATTTCCTCAGCTGACTTCGAGTCAAGGCGTAGAGCTTCAATCGTAGATAAGAAAAGGATGCTCCAGGATCTCTTTGTCAATTATTCCAGTGGAGCAATTCTCTCTTCTTCCAAACACAAATGAAACCACCACCCTGGTAATAAAACCATGAAGATCAGCTTTATCACTACTGCAGAGAACCTGCTTAACCCATTTGAAATACTTGATGAATTAAACTGCATACCACTGGCTTTGTACAAGCTGCTCTTTATACTATAAGACGAATCAACACACTCGATCTTATGATTGTTGTTGCTGCAGTAGCAGATCGATTTAATTTACTGTTGTCTTTTACAATGAAAAAGTTGAGAAAGTGTTAGTTCATGAATTGTATTAAACAGCCCACTTGTATGGCACTGGAATTCAATTCCACGCTATCGATCCTGTGGTTTGGATGGAATTGGTCATCGTCATCACATGATTTTCTATATGTTATTTTTTTATAATTTTAAATCATTTTGATATATTAATATTAAAAATAAATTAAAAAAAATAAAAAGTATTATTTTAATATATTTTTAAATAAAAAAAAACTCGTGGAATTCAATTCCATGCTATCCACCCTGTGGTTTGGATGGAATTGGTCGTCGTCGTCGCATGATTTTCCATATGTAATAAAGTCTTCTTTATTTGGCTTATTGTCCCATTGATTCTTCGAGGAAATTCCCAAGTTTTTGCTTTACATCAGTATTAATTCAATGGCTGGTAACACACATGACTCTCGTCTCTCTGTTACGTTCCTTTTACTTTTCACCATGGTTTTTGAACCCTATCCAAGGAGCTCTTATTGTACTCGGCTTATATGTCCTAACAACCACTATTTTGATGCCTAATTGATTTACATGCTCTACATTCATAAAAAGTTTTGATTGCTAAAAGTCAAGTTTTAAAAATTTATATTTTAGAAAAACAGATGAAAATTTCAAATAATCTTTATGAAACTGAACTTTTCAAAAGAGCCTATTAACACTAATATTAATCCTTTTCATTGTAAAATGTAGCCAACCAATCCTTTTCTCTTAATTTTTTTTTTGTGGCTTTCTCTCCCTCTAGCTACATCGTTGTAATCCAAAAATAAATTTGGTTGAGAAGATAGAGACAAGAATATAAAAATAAATCTATTATCGAGATAATTTTGGAATGAATTTCTCCACTTTCAAAATAAGAGGTTCCTATAGACAATATTTATTATTTTTTTATTTCTAAAATATCCTTGTAAAAAACTTTTAATTTCAAAATTATCAAACTAAGATATGTAAAAATAAAAATGATTATTATCATAGTTTTAAAACTCAACTTGGGGTCAATCAATGGCAAGGCCTCGGTCATGGTTCGAGTTGACCCAAGTCAATATAATAATAAAAGTTGTTATTATCATAGTTTTAAGACTTGAATTGGGTTGAACCTGAGAAAGGGCCCGGGTCATGGGTCGGGTTGATCATTGACTTAGGTCAATTTAAGTATAAAAGTTGCTATTATCATAGTTTTAAAAGTTGATTCAAGAGTCGATTTGGAGCAAAGTTCGAGTCACAGGTTGAGAGAGTCAACATAAAAATAAAAATGTTTATTATCATAGTTTTAAAACCCAACTCAAGGGTCAACTTTGAGCAAGACTCGAGTCATGAGTTAAGCGGGTTAACCCAGGTTAATTTGGATCATTGTAAGGATACAAATATTTATTTTATAGTTTTAAAACTTGACTCAATGGTTGACATGGGCAAGACTCGCATCACGGGTTATGAGGGTTAACCAAGGTGAATTTGAGTCAACGCATGGATAAAAGTGATTATTATTATAGTTTTAAAACCCAGCTCAAGAGTCGAATTAAGGTAATTTCTAGGTCATGTGTCATGGCCCCAATCACGGGTTGAGAAGGCCAACTTGAGTTGAATCGAATCAACATAAAAATAAAAATAGTTATTATCATAATTTTAAAACTCGATTTGAGAGTCGACCTAGGACAAGACCTGGGTCACCGATCAGGAGGGTCAAACGGGTTGACCTAAGTCAACATATAGATAAACATAATTATTATCATAATTTAAAGCTCAAGTCACGGTCAGAAAAATCAACTTGGGTTAACCTATATTTAAAAAAAATGAATAAAAACAACCTTGCTTTGACCTTTTTTATATATATATAAAAAGTCAACTGGTTTTTTACCAAGTTGAGTCAGGTCAATCCTTCCTCTATTTTTTCTTAAACTCGAACTAGTTTAGACTCTAAGTTAGTCGGGTTCCATGCAAGTCGTCAGGCCAGGCCAAGTTTAATAACTATAGTTATAATAATATTATTAATTCCAAGCATAAAAAGGACCATTTTGCTATTTCTTAAGTTTATTTGATATTTGTGCTTGGGAGATTCTACAGCTCAAGGCCCATTTGCAATTTTTAATGGCGCCGCCAGGTACAAAGTAATATATAACAAAATTATTGCATGAGCATAAACCTAATAGCTTTGACATTTAATAGCCAACTAAGCATTGAAGAATTCTCCCGATAATAGCTTAAAGAAATACTTTTAATTACGTGGTATTGAATTTAGTTAATAACATTGGAAGCATGTTTATATATATATCATAACATTGAAAGGAGTTAATTAGAAGATGAAATATATAGAATTCCACTAAAAAAAAAAAAAAAAAATAGAATCTTGCCAAATCGGACTTTGTTATTTAGCACTTTATAAACCCTGTCCTCAAGGGGTGTAGCGTGATGGCAAAAAGCTTAAGATCTGCACAGCAGATCTCGAGTTCAAGTCAGGGCATGCACTTCTTGTTAGAGCGTAGGACATCCGGGGTTTTACTCGCTCACCTAGACCCATAAAATACGTTTTCCGAGGAGTGGGGTTTCCTCGAATAAAAAAAAACTTTGTAAACCCTCTTATATAAAAAAATTTATTTACTTTCTATTATTTTTAGATTTTTTTGATAGGTTGATGTTAAAATTAAATCTTAAAAAAAATATATATATATATTTCAATATATTTCTAAATATAAAGCATTTTAAAAAGCAATCCCCGAGATAATACTACTTCTAAGTGATTTTGTAGCTTGTAATTTAAATATTGTAGAGGATCCATTTCAACAAGGTACATGTGAGGAGCCAATCCGATATCAAACTAAGCAATCACCATTTTTGATAATATATAAGTAGGGTTCAAGTCGTAGCATCAAGATTTTCTGCTAGCAATAACAGAAACATCCTGTTTGTTTTCTTTCTGTTCCTACAACAAAGTAAACATATTCAATGGTTATTTGTATACAAACAATCCGACAGCCAAGCAACCTCAGTTTTTTTTTTTTAATTGATAATTAATTAGTACTGTCCTGACCCTTAATACTATTATTAGAAATTTGTAATCATGTATCTATTTGCTAGAAACTATAACATACCCCTTAGATGCATACGTGAAGATCTCTAACATATACCATCTTCATAAAGGTCGAATTCAAGAGACTCGACAGTCATTATCGGCGACAATTCTCAGCCATCAACAGGCCGGGAGATAACACGAAGCCCTTTGCCAGATATAATGCGTAATGCTACTCCTAGAAGACGTTCGGCACCATTTGTGGCTGGACTCGTAGGTGGCGGTCTTCTCATCATTTCGAAATTGTGGCGCAAGTCTAAAACTACCAAGGAGGATGTGGAAGTTCTAGCAAAAACGCCTATTAGGTTTCCGTATGAAGATCTACGTGTTGCGACTGATGATTTCGCTGAAAGAATTGGAAGAGGAGGCTACGGATCTGTGTTCAAAGGAGTACTCGCTGATGGAACTAGAGTTGCTGTGAAGTGTATGGATAAACTAGACAAAGGAAAGAAGGCGGTTTTAACAGAAGTGGAGACAATTGGAAACCTGCAACACTCTAACTTATTGAGGTTGATAGGATTTTGTTCAGAGAAATCATACAAGGTTTTAGTATATGAGTACATGAGTAATGGATCGCTAGATACTTGGATTTTTCAGAATGATCAAAGACCTTTCCTTGATTGGCAGGCGAGAAAGAAGATTATACTTGACATTGCAAAAGGGCTTGCTTATCTCCATGAAGAATGTCGACAGACCATAATCCATTTCGATATAAAGCCGCAGAACATTCTGTTGGGTCCAAATTTCAATGCCAAAATCTCTGATTTTGGGTTATCTAAGGTCATCGATGAAGGAACGGGACAAGTACAAGTTTCAATGAGAGGAAACCCTGGATATATTGCTCCAGAATTGTGTAAGCTACCACCAGGACATATCACGGAAAAAATTGACATTTACAGCTTTGGAATTGTTCTCCTGGAAATAGTTTGTGCACGAAAAAACGTAGATCACTCGCTGCCAGAATCTGACTTCCATTTAGTTAGAATGCTGCAGAATAAAGCTGAAGAAGATAGACTAATAGACATTGTGGAAAATGTAGATGCATGCATGCACGGTGACAAGGAGGAAATACTTAGAATGATAAAGATTGGTGCTTGGTGCTTGCAGGATGACCCAGAAAGAAGGCCTCTCATGTCAACGATTGTGAAGATATTGGATGGTGTAATGGAGGTAGATACGAACTTGGTGTATGTGTTCTCACATTCACTCATAGCTTCTCCCATTGCTGATCACCACATTTCTTCGACACAGCTGCCAGCATCTGTTCTTTCTAATCCCAGATAATGGCATTGTAAATCTCTTTCTTTTTTTTGTTTCTTAAAGAAAATTCATCAAGCTTGTTTCATAATTTGTACTACCTGTCCATTACAAATTCATCTTAATTGAGCTAAGAAAAACTATATTTTAGTATTGCTATTTTTTTTTTTCTAGTAAACTTCATTCAGACATATTCAAGTGATGTTTGGTGAACGAGAAAAAAGAATTAATAATAGGAACAAGAGTAAAAGTTTCATGTCGACTTTATTTAGTATGAATTGAATTTTTGGCTTGCGCTTGTTCAATTTTTTTCAGCCTTTTTTTATGAATAATAACTAAAATACTTTTAAAATATTTAAACAATGACATATTGAATAACACATATTTTTCTTTTAATATTAAAAATATAACATATTGAATTGATCTGAGCCAATAATAATTAACTTATAAAATTTATGATTTGAGGTGTGAGATCATAATTAAACTATGGAATCTACATCGTAGAAAAACTAAAAATTTCAATTATAATAAAACAAATATCAAAGGTTGAAAGTGAAAAAAATTTAATAAAAAAACCAAAAAAGGTGACCAAAGTAAACTTATATTGGTCTTCGGCTCAATGTCGGAGGGTCCGGCCAAAGTTTTTTGGATGTAAGATGAACAAAGTTAAGCGATGTTAGGATTTCAAAAAATGTAAAAGAAATTTAAGACTTAGGTCATAGAGTTGGGTTACATCATTTTTTAATAACATAAAAAAGATAACTTAATTTAATAATATTAAAAACCAAGTAAACCCGGACAAATCTCCTATACCCAGCTTAATATTTCAAAATCATAACCCGTGAAATCTCAAACTCGTGCTCAATAAAAAAGCTCGATAACCAACCAAAAAAGATACACCCATACAAATAGTCAACTTGTGAAATATGGAATCACAATTTTCAACTAATCAAATGTTGAAGAATAAAATTCAAAGAAAAAATTAATCATACAAAATGATGAAAAAAAATAACAATTATAAGTTAAAAAAAGACCTGCGCCCACTCGGGTCAATCCATCAAATCCACAGGTTAGGTAACTCAATACAAACCAAAATGAAGAAAATCATGAAATTTAATTTAAAAAAAAACATCGTTAGCTTATAAAATTTATTACCTAGGCCATTTGACTAAAAACACCAGATATAAAAAAATTATGAAGCTCAATTCTCAATAAATAAATATTTAAATATTAAATTGAAAAACAATCAACCATGCAAAAGGATCCAAAAGAAGAAAGAGTAATTAAAAGCAAAAAAGAAGAAGAAAAGAAGACGTGATCCCATCTAAATTAACCTGTCAAACCCATAGGTCAGGTCATGAGAACAATATAACATAATAGAAAGGAAAATAAAAAAACTATAAGGCCTATTTTTTTTATATAAAAAAAAAATCAATGTCAAGTAATGAGATAAAAAAAATAAGTTTAAAAAAAAGATATTAATATGTGTTAGATTATAAAACTCGTGTCCCATGTTAGCTCATAAATCAAATGTCAAATGATAAAATTAATATATATATACACACACACACACAAAATGTTCAAAAGAAAAAAAATTAAAATTAAAAGAATGATGATCAAATTAAAAAAAATCATGAAATAAAAAGAAAAATTGACTTTATAAAATAATTAAAAGAAGAAACCATAAAAAAACTGATGACTGAATTTAAAAAAATTAATTTTTTTTTATAAAATGATAAAATTAAAAGCAATTGAAAGTTTATAAAATGGGTAAGTAAAAATTTAAGAAATATAAAGAATCTAGACCAAAATTTAAGAAACAAAAGAAAAAAAAATTTACATTGAAGAATAAAATTGAAAACTTGTCAATAGGCCAAGTATATAAGTTATAAATCTAAAGAATAGGGATCGATAATAATAATAAAAAAACACAACTAAAGGGATTACCTTGAATTTTTAAATGATTAGTGTGAATTTTAAGGGTGGAGATAGAAAAGAAAAAAAAAATTGCCCGTGACCATCCGCCGAGAAACAACCAACATGCAACATTGCTTAAGGAAGAGGACATTGTGAGGAAATCCAATGATATTACAAATTGAAGTTTTTAACTGCTAGAGTCATTCACATGTGCCATTTAAAGATGATGGAGAAGCTGACACTTGGAACAAACACATTAACAACTTTTCTTGTTTTCATTTTGTTTTATTTATCAAATTACAACATTGTCCTTAAGATCAAATAATTATTATGAAAAAACTTTTATGAAATTACACAAAAGCCCATGAAGCCATTCCTTGAGAATTTTGATTCTAAAGACAGTTAGGCCATTTCACTATACTTATAAAAGTAAAAAACCAAAAATACCCCTTGACCATGGCAAGTGTTTTTATTTTTTTTTGCTTTTAAGGGCATGCAAGTAATTTAACTGTGTAAAAAAATAAAAAAAGACTGAGCTGCCTCTTACACACAAAAAATGACTAATGGATCCTGTGAAAAAAATCATTTTACCCTACGCGACCAACTTAATTAATGTTTTTTTTATATATATAAAAGGTAAAAATATCAATTCATGATTATAATTCACAATGAATCAAGGCATGTATATAGTAGTTTTCCCACGTGTTTTAAGTTTTTGTAATTAAAAGAGATTAAAATAAGAATAAAGACGAGTATAAAAATAAAAATAAAAATTAAATGTAGTTTTATTTCTAAAAGGGAAATGCAAATTGTTTTCAAAAAAATGTCATATTATTACTAATTTAATAATAATTCATTTTTTACTAATTTTCATTTTAGTCTTATAATGTTTAGAAAAAGTTGTTTTGATCTTTTTACTTAATTTTTTTATAAGAAAAGTTCTCAATTAGAAACTATTTGGTCCTTATATTATGTGCAAACTTTACTCCTTATTTTAATTTTCCTTTTCAATTAGACTCTGACACTCTATTTGTGTTTGTAAAGACATTAAAACAATAGTTCTGTATTTTTATTCCTCTCATCTTCATTTTTTTTCAAATGTATATAAAAGGAGAGAAAATAAATAAATAAATAATTAGGTTTCAACATTATGAAGGCAAGCATTTCTTCAATTTGGAGAGAAACGGGATGAAAAGTTTGATTCGAATTATTAGGATTTAATTTTTGCCCTTGATTTTATTTTAAAATCTTACCTACAGAAATAGTAAAGGATATCAATGTAGTTTTCTTCTAATATATATAGGTATCATCTTATATACAGGAAAATAATTTTTTTCATAAATACAAATTTTGTTTTTCAAGACAAGTTTAGTAAAGGAACTCTTTCAAAGGCTCTCAAATATTTTTTATCTGCGCTTCAAGTTAAACAAAGTCTAAACATTTCATAAAAGCTCTTCAATAAAATATAAAATCATGCTTTGTAATATATTTTTCAATTCATTTTTTAATAAAACATAAATCTTAACTTGATTTTATAATTAAACCGAGCAAAAAAAATAAATTAAAGAGAAGAATTGATGATCGTTTCATTCTTTCATAGGAACATATATTTTAAATAAAAATTGTACTTATCATATACTTTAATAAAATCAAGTATTTATTAACGTATATGTATATTTGTTTAATTTCTGGTACTCAAATAAAATTCAACTGGAGACGCATTAATTACAGATCATGCAATCATGCGTACCAATTTTCCATAAGCAGAGGAACAGAACTATAAAATGTGTAGAGGCTTGTATTAGTATTTGCAGCCACCGCTTTGTAACAGTACAGACGCAGTCCATTTTTCTACAATTGTTATGTATTTGTACACCCAATCCAAAGAACAAATCAAGCAATCCAATTCTTTCAAGGAAGGTTCATGTCCCAGCACAATCCAGGTCACTATTTCAATATTCCAAAACAACAAAGCAAACGTATTTAATTGTTGTGTGTATACAAACAATCCGACAACAATTCATCCTCAATTTTATTTTATTTTTAATTTATTCCTACCTATTATAAAATAAATATAATAATATTAGAAAAACTTAATCATGCATCAATAAGCTAGGAACTAGAACATTAAGCAGTTCTGTTCCTCTGCATATCAGAGATCTTTGTCCACGGTTCTATAAAAAAAACCACTTCAATTAAAAACTGTTGAATTTAAAAATTGTTTCCAGATATATCTTGTAAGATTAAAAACCTATCCGTTCTAGTATAAAAATATAAAAAATAAAATAAATTATTTTTTATTTAATATTTAAAATATATCGTATGTATAAGTTTATAATTACATATATTTTAAAAAAATGCTTTTGGTATTTTTGAAATGTATGTCAAAATCCTTTGAAATTTTACAAACTTGTTGTAAATCCTTGCAATATTTTTTAAAAAACATGTCAAAGTATTTTAGATTTTTTAAAAAAAAATGCTTCAATAACTTTAGTATTTTTAGCCATATGCAAAACATACGCTTTTCCTTTTAAAATAAAAAATAAAAAAAATAAAGTAATAATAGCAATAAGATTGTTGATTTGAAAAAAAACAGGCCGAGGAGGATTTCAAACATACAAAAAAATAAAGTTGCAATTTTGGATGGAATTACAAGCGTAATTATACCGAAGATTGAAGAGACAATGCGGATTCAAAATCAAATTAAATTATTAAGCCCGGAGACATAATTAGATGTTTAATATGCCAATTTGATTTAATCAAGGACCCAAGTAAAATTTTAATTATGTTTAAGAATTAATTTGGGTAAAATTAAATGCTTTAATTAAGTGCAAATACTTAATTAATTATACTTTAAATTGATCAAATTAATTTTATTAGGGACTTAATTGGTGAGAAATGAAGTTTGAAAGCCTAATTTGGGTTTAATTGAGAAGATTGAAATTTTAGAGGATCAAACTTAATTTTTACAAAGTTAATTGGTTGGAATCAAGGGTAAAATTACAAGAAAATAAAAGTTTAGGGTCAATTAGAGGTTAAATTGAAGAAATTCACAGCCAATGATCTTTTTAAAAAAGACATCAAATTCTAGGAGCTCAATTAATTGAAATCAGGGGTGAAATTAAAGAGAATTGAAAGTTTAATAGTCAATTTGCATAAATCTAAGACTAAAGATCAAAATGAAAAAACACTAAAATTTATGGTTCATATTGAAATTTACCAAGGGAGAAATCGCATAAAATTAGAAGTTTTAGACCAATTAAGGACACAATTGAAATAGTCAAAAGCTTGAAGAACTAAATTGAACTTTTATCAAATCCCTAAATTAAAACCCTAAAACCAAAACAAAAGCATTTTGAAGATAAAAAAAATAGAAAAATTAGATGACGCATTGTTTAGTTACTGTTTATCATCCCTACCTTTTACCCTAAATAGTTGATTGGATGACTAGTTTTCAAGAGCATTTAATACTTCTTCTCCTAACTAAACCGGACAAACAATACACCATCATGGTGACCTGACATTTTACTACACCCAGAGGAGGTCTCGCTGACCAACAACCTTTATGGCTGCCACAACGCTGCCCTAAAATGGCCACCCTAACCAGTTTTAACATCCTATTTTGACAGACCATGATGACACTTTTGAACTAATAGTTGAGATCCTTTCCAGTTGAATCAAAGGTCAAGATTTGTCCATAATAAATACAAAATATTTCTCTTTCACTCCCTATAAATAAGTGTGGATTCCAGGTATTGATCATAGAGAAATCAAGAAGCAAAGTGGGGAAGAAATCATTTTTTCTATGCTAGCATTATTCTTTCTCTTTCTCTCTCTCTTAGCCACTATTTCAACTTTAACAACCAACCAAGAACTGCCTATACACCCTCACCAACACCAGTTCCTTCACTAGCGATCGTCATTCGCAACCACCATGAATAGTGGCACCACCACAAATTTGTTCTCCCTTCAAATGATAATCCAATAGCCACTACTATCACTTATCATGACGACCACCACCACTTCCTCCACTAAAATTAGAAAAACAAGGTTGGATTGTTATTGGAAAATTCTCTCATTTAACTCTATTAAAAGAATTATATTGTGGAAAGTGCAAGTGATATTTAAAAACACTTGAGAAAGCCTCCTAAAGGTTACTTGAGTTGTTTAATACTTGTTCATCTATAAGTATTGTTGAGAAAAGTTCTAGTCTTTGACCTGTTAAAAAGATTGTATAAATGTTTGATTCTTAGCTTATGCAAAAAGATTGAGTCTAATCTTTAGCTCATAAAAAGATTGAGATAGATCATGAACTTGAAAAAAAGCTTACAAATATGAGAAAAGATTGTTTAAATACTTGGTCTCACCCGCTAAAAAAACTAAGTGTGATAGTAAATACTTGAACAAAGGTTCAAGGAATGAAATAAACAAGCCACTAACAAAATATTGGCGCACCCTCTCTTAACTCAATCTTTACATTTATTAATTATGTTGATTGTTTTTGTACATCTTTAAATTATGCTATAAAATTGTTTTAAGTAAAGAAAAAGCCTTTTAAATTAGCAACCTAATTCACCCCTCTTATATGTATAATGTTTATAATTTATTTTTATTATTATTATTATTATTATTATTATTATTATTATTATTTTATTTTTTGTTGAATATTAAATAAAAGTTGAATAATAAATACTTCTATGCTACCCAAAACTTGATAAATAAATTATGAATATATAAATTTATTATTTCATGAATAAGAAGTAGGATATAAATTTTAAAAAACCTAACTTATGAATACTCATTGCCATCCCCAGTAAGACTCACCTAAGAAAAGAGAATTCCTCACATCACAAGAGGTCTTATCGTATTAGTAATACTTCTTGCTGAACCAACAACGTGTTATGGACGGTTTCTTAAATGTATTCTTTATACAAAAATATTGAATATTATATATAAGAATATTGTTAAAAAAATGGTAAATTAAAATTTATAAAATTGCCTATAGCTTTTTAACGAGATTACTTACAATGATGTTCCAAATTATTTTATTTGTATTTAGGTCCTTAAATCAGCATAATTCAATGGGTTCAGTCATGCATATGAAAACTGAAGTGGACAATTATCAACATATTAATATGGTTGAGATATAAATAAATAAAAAACGTGTTCTTGGCAGCTTGACCTAATTCTGACGTGTTGAATATATTCTGAATTGTGGAATTCTGAACATGTTTGGCTTTGCGGTCGAAACTGCGTTTCGTCAAATTTCAAATTTTTTTTTTTTTTTTGCTAAAATTGAGTTCGGTTTGTACTTTTTGGATCGTTTTGATGTGCTGATGTCAAAAATGATTTTAAAAAAATGAAAAAACATCATTGGCATGTATTTCGGCACGAAAAGCTATTTGAAAAGCAACCGCTACCACACTGCCAAACACACTCGTCTTCAAAGCCTTGTCCTACTTTGGATTAGGGGATCCCTTCAAAGCTGCTTTATATATATATATATATACAGATAAGAAAAAATAAAATAGAAGTGTGATGATTTCAGAAGTTTTATCTGCGACTACTTAGAATTTGTTATATGCCATGAACTTAACAATAAGTTTCTTACGA
The DNA here is from genome assembly GCA_033617975.1 of Populus alba x Populus glandulosa. Taxonomy (NCBI): domain Eukaryota; kingdom Viridiplantae; phylum Streptophyta; class Magnoliopsida; order Malpighiales; family Salicaceae; genus Populus; species Populus alba x Populus glandulosa. Next base: position 816,880 of record CM066146.1, read on the forward strand.
TTTGATTTAAGATCTAAGTTATGAGTTATCCCATCTCTAGAACGAGTTATAATAATGACGTGGGATGCGGTGGCTCTGGTGAACAAAGTGGGGCCCCAGCCATCTACCTTATTTCCAAGAAGGTGGAGGAAAATCGTTCACTGCCTTGTGAGAACTTTCAACGCAACCTGTCCTAATCACAAAGCCGGTTCCGTAAGCGTGTTGAACTTTTCCTTCTCTTCATGACTGACCTCTGAGCCAAGCTTAGCCCAATGAAAGGAAGAAAGATTGCTAATTGGACTTCAAACTCCTCCTCCTTGTTGTTGTTAAGTAAATTTTATCTGCTTCAATGTCTGTGATAAAATTACTTGTGCATCTATCTTCTTTCTTGGTCGCTCATTTATTCATATCAGGTAAAGTCGAGAAATCTATTTCTGTTTCCAGCTTTGCTTCTTCAACTTATTTTATTAATTGAGTTGTTTTTATGCTGTGTTATTGCTAGCAGGTGTTGTTTCAAAAACATTTACAATAACAAACATGTGTAACTACACAGTTTGGCCAGGCATTGTTTCCTATTCAGGTTTTGCAGCTTTCTCCACAACTGGTTTTTCCCTTGAAAAGAATGAGTCAAAGACCTTAACAGCACCGGATCCTTGGAGGGGGCGGTTTTGGGGCCGCACGTACTGCACCGAAGACTCTTCAGGAAATTTCTCCTGCATCTCTGGCGATTGTGGCTCCGGCAAACTAGAATGTTCAGGCAACGGTGGTGCTCCTCCTGCAACGTTGGCAGAGTTTGCGGTTGGTGGTTTTGATGGCCTTGATTATTTTGATGTTAGTCTTGCTGATGGCTTCAACCTGCCTTTGCTTGTTGTGCCTTCTCGTCAGAACTGTACAAGCTCTGAATGTGTAGTGGATTTGAACGAATCGTGTCCGTCAGAGCTTAAGTTTCCCACTAGTACAGAAGGCAAAACTGTGGGATGCATGAGCGCGTGCCAAGTGACTGGGTTGTCGATGTTTTGTTGTAATGGTACTGCTGCATGCAAGGCTTCTTTGTATTCTCAATTCTTCAAGGATGCCTGTCCACAAGCTTACAGCTACGCTACTGATGATGCTACTAGTACCTTCACTTGTGCATCCACCGATTATCAAGTTACATTCTGCCCAGGTAAATATGCCATTCTCCAATCTGTGTAGTTTTATGAGTTGGGTATTTTTTTTTTTTAATCATTTCAACATTTAGAGGTAGTTTTGTGCATCTGAAAGTCAGGTAAAGAGTTCACAAACTATGAAGCTTAAGTTACCAAAAAACAGAGTGTAGACTGCAGATACTGCAAGAAATTACATCATAACAATGAATAGCTGTTTGGTATTTTAGCCATTCTAACATGTATTTTGGGAACTTGGGATCCATATAAGAGTAAGGCTATACAAAAACAAAAGTGCAGAGCCATGCCAGTGATGTGAATGAGATCATACTTTCATTCTATCATTGCCTTTCACATAAATCCATCATCTTTTTGGTTCCATAATGAATCTACTTCAAAATCATTTTGTTTGGCAGGCAACACAACAGTTATTACAAAAAACAATTCTCGTCCATCGCCAGGGGAGATAGCACCAATTCCTCCACCAGAAATAAGGCCTGATACCACTTCAAGAAGACATTGGGTGCAAATTATAGCAGGAATTGTGGGTGGTGTTCTTGCCATCATTTCTTTTGTAGTTATTATTGTTTGGAGGGTTAGGTTGAGCAAGTCTAATGATACTGAGGAGGATGTGGAAGATGATTATGTAAAGCTAGTTCCAGGAATGCCTGTCAGGTTTTCGTATGAAGATCTACGCGTTGCAACCAATGATTTCAAGGAAATACTAGGAAGAGGAGGCTTCGGGTCTGTATTCAAAGGAGTACTTGCAGATGGAACAGGAATTGCTGTGAAGCGTTTGGATAAATTAGGCCAAGGAAAGAGGGCGTTTTTAGCAGAAGTTGAGACGATTGGAAGTGTGCACCATTTTAACTTGGTGAGGTTGATAGGATTTTGTGCAGAGAAATCATATAGGCTTTTAGTATATGAGTACATGAGTAACAGCTCATTGGACAATTGGATTTTTAAGAAAATACAAGGATCTTCCCTAGATTGGCAGACACGAAAGAAGATTATACTTGACATAGCGAAAGGGCTGACTTATCTTCATGAAGATTGCCGACAGACCATAATGCACCTGGATATAAAGCCGCAGAACATACTCTTAGATCCAAATTTCAATGCCAAAATCTCTGACTTTGGGCTATCTAAGCTGATTGATAGGGAGATGAACCAAGTTCAACTCTCAATGAGAGGAACCCCTGGATATCTTGCTCCAGAATGGCATCAAGCATTAGGTCGCATTACAGTAAAAGTTGATGTATACAGCTTTGGAATTGTTCTCCTGGAAGTAGTTTGTGCACGCAGAAGCGTTGATCACTCACAACCAGAGTCTGCCTTCCATTTGCTTAGAATGTTGCAGAACAAAGCTGAATACATTTTGAAATTTTTAGACGAATATATGCAGAGTGATAGAGATGAAATAATCAGGATGATAAAGATTGCTGCTTGGTGTTTGCAAGATGATCCAGAAAAAAGGCCTCTCATGTCAACAGTTGTAAAGGTGTTGGAGGGTGTAATGGAGGTAGATTCAAACCTGGTGTATAAGTTTTCACATGCACTGGCACCACCTCCTGTTGCTGATGACTATATTCTTTCAGCACCGCTACCAGCATCAGTTCTTTCTAATCCTAGATGATGTTGTAATGATCTTTCATTTTTGCTAGCGAAAAAAATTATCAAACTTGTCATCGCTTAAACTACTCTGGTCTCTACCATGTCATTTTAACCAACGCATATGTTGTTTTGAGTGACTGATTTTTGTAGTAACATTCATAAATTAAGATTTGAGGAGTTGTTTGAAGTTGTAAGCCAATAATCAATGAACTGAGGTAACAAAACAGTTGTTCTATGGGCTGTCCTGCTCAATGATGTTATCAAGTAACATAACAGATTCGATCATTGATAAGAACTCCAAGTGATTCATTCGCTTGGACCTTCCTGCCTCTTTACAAAAGGCTCTTCAACTCAGCAAATTGTGGAATTTATGTGGCAATACGTTATCGTAATTGTTTTGATTATTGGACTTTGATTTTCTTTCAACAGAGCTCTCGAGAGCGAAACTCATCTTTAGGCAGAGGGAGTATCACCGCAATGCTGATGACTTATTGAATTGCAGAAACATCATTTTCAGGACAAATATAAAAACATAAAAATCACATCTTGTTGCACCCACATGGCGTAAGTGTACTGTAAACTCATCAAGGATAAGGCAAAGGTTGGATCACCACAAATGATCAGAAATGTGGAGACCACCTTACAATTGCTTTGGATAGAATAGATTCTTTAGCTAATCACCACTTGTCGAATGCTAAGACAACTGCATGATCAAAATGATATGAGGTTGAAAGGAGCCTAAGAGGTCAATTCAGAATATGAAAACGCTTGCAACAGATGTATATGACTTTAGCTTCATTGGTTACAAAGAGCTCTGCACGCCACTTATTGTCAGTCTGAGATATGGAGGTGGAAGGACAAAACCATTAATTGATTATGGAATCTGCTATTTGAAAGAAGGTTTTGGATGTAAAATAATTCCATTGAAAAAAGTTCCGGGGAGTTCTTAGAACTTGTAAAATGTGTACAAGTCATTAATAATCTGAAATTATCAGATGAGCTGAAAATTATTTGTTCTTCGGGATGCCAGACTTAATGGCGAGGACTCAAAAACTTGCCTATCAATTGCATTCTGAGTACTAACTTCCTGAAATCATTTAAAATCTAAATGATTTGCACAAGTAACTCTTCCATTAAACCAATCACAAGGCTCGCAGTAATTCATTGGCAAACTAAGAGGCATCAAAGTAAGAACAGATGGCAACAGCAGCTTTTTGGAATTTACAGCTTGAACTCAAAAATTTAGCAGCCTTGTTTGAGCTCAATGGGAATTAAAGAAGCGAGAACCCTTGTGATTAAATCAAATTACAACGAGGACGAAGATCTGCAGCAACATTCTATACATATAGTGGAATACACATTGGACATCCCTGTAATGAAACCTCTTAAAAGGACAAGTAGTATAGATATCAGAGGAAAAGAAGCTGAAGCACAAAGATCAACAAGCAGAATGCTCCTGTTGCAAGATACGTGGCATATCTCATCGTGCACATAATTTTTATAGGCGATTTGAGAATTACAAAGGGAGGGGAAAAAAAGCACTGTATCTCAGAACTGTCTTAAAACAGGCATATTTGAATGAATAAGCAATCATCCTTGAATTTTACCTACAAAGATGCAGAATTGTGGCTAACATGATTAGGTTAAAGCATCGGCACCAGCAACAATCTCCAATATTTCTCCAGTAATCTTGGCCTGACGCTGCCTATTGTAAACCATCGAAAGGGACTTCTTCAATTCTGATGCATTATCAGTAGCATTGCTCATAGCACTCATCCTAGCAGCAAGCTCACTAGCTAGTGATTCTTGCAATGCCTTCAAAATCTGGCTGTTCAAATATAAAGGCAACAAGGCATCAAGAATCTGAACTGGGTCCTGCTCAAACTGTAAAATTGGTGAGAAATCTGTTGTTGCAGTCCTACTAACACCTCTCTCTACAGTCAATTTTCCTTCTCTTGTTGTCAACCTGAAGAACTCATCCTCGGCTGCATCAACGCACACCCCATTCACATCACAAATCTCTCCCTTCGGTGATAATGGAAGCAAGGTATGTATAACAGGTTCAGACTTAACAAGTGACACAAATTTTGTGTACAAAAGTTCCACTTTATCAACCTCCTCACTTACAAACAGTGAAAAGACATCATCTGCTATTGCTTGAGCTTCTTTAGCTGTAGGGAGACCACCTTTTTCAAGAAACCTATCAACTGGAATATAAGGCCTACGAAGAAAATAAGTGTTGCCCTTCTTTCCAACACTAATAACAGTATAGTCAATTCCAAGCTGCTTCAAGTCTGCGATTCTTGCTTCTGCTTTCTTGATTAAATAATTATTAAAACCCCCACAAAGCCCTCTATCACCAGTAACAACAACTAGAGCGACTTTCTTAACAGGCCTAACTTTTGTTAAAGGGGCATCAACATCATCAGTCTGAAGCTGTTCATTGATGTTATAGAGAACTTCAACAAGAGTTTCAGAGAAAGGCCTACCATTAACAACAGCCTCTTGTGCTCTCCTCACTTTAGCAGCAGCAACAAGCTTCATAGCCTCAGTGATCTTCTGCGTGTTCTTCACTGATTGAATACGAGTCCTAAGCTCACGAAGACCACAGTGAATTGGGGTCACAGAAGAGGATCTTGAAGGGATATTTGCAGCGGGTGAGCTTGGAAGCTGAAAAGGGTTGAGAGAAGAGCGAAAGGAAAGTGAAGTTGTGTCAGAAAGAGAAGGTTTTGAGGACACCAACATTGTCAGATTTGAGCAAGACATTGTGGTGATGAACTTGTTGGGGCTCTAGCTAGGTAACCACGAGAGGAGAAGAGAAGGGAAAGAGGAATTTTAGGCTATGGTGAGGAGCCGTTTTGTGTGATTGGCTTATCTTTTTCTCGTTAATGGTATGGTGGAAAAGAGAGGAGAAATGAGTGGAGGGAAAGGAAGAGAGTGGATGAGGTTTTGGGATAAGGATTTTGACCGTTGGGAGATTGCTCGAGACATCAATTAATTGATAGACATATATTTTGTTTGTAATTAAATCATTTTCCATGATATTTTTAAGTCTAATACGAGGTTAAGGATGATTATGGTGGTATTTAATTCATTTTTTTGTGATTAATTAAATGACTAATAACCTGATGTAGCCGCGTGATCTCAGTTGGAGATTCGGGTAGCAGTGGAAAGCAGTCACTTGACAGATTCCACACATTACTGAAGGGTATATGCGGCTATGCGACTAGGATGCTCTTGAAGCAAGAAATATCAACTTTAACCCACCAAGGGATCCACCTCTATGGCTTGGTGCTGTAGTTTTAGCCTTTTAGGGCTCTGTCCCTCCATCATTTAATCTAAACTTGACCTTTGTGAACAAACAAACAGAGAGAGAAAAAGGAGCTCGAACCAATTACCAAGTCTTTGCATTCTATGTGAGCCATCATGCTAATTACTGCAGTTAGGGCCTTCACAACAAGCTACATATGCATGTCTCATGAACCAAACCACCCTATGAAGCAATACAAGAAACTACACAAGAAATAGTTGTATAAATAAAAAGCATGCCCTTACCCAAACGAAAACTACGTTTCAAGAAGCACCTTCTTTTGATTAAACTAGAGCTTAAGAACACAGAAAGCTGAGCACACAGTTCTTCAAACAATCTTGTAACTGCAACACAGAATCGAAAGATAATTTCCATAAAAGACTTCTAATCTACTTAGATGCATTCTTATTAACAAACTTCGATTAAACATACTAAAATGATATCAACACCGTCCCAATTCACCAAATGAACAAATTACCAATAAAACTAAAACTTGGTTTTACTGTTCACTCTTTTATTGTTCACCTAAACTAATGATGTAATTGTTTTTACCAAAAAAAACTTACTCAGCATGCATGCATTTGGGGTAATATTATCTTTCCAATTAGATACATTTGGCATAGAGAAAATGATTGGGGATAAAATAGTCCTTTCAGGTTTTTTAGGCTACAGTGTAGATACTAATTTTTCCTTCAAGACACAATTTTAATATTTGGGTTAGGAGCTTATTTGTCTTTTCATTTTATTTGAAATAGTTCAAATATAAAATTATTATTTATATTCGGAAATGGCTGACGCATGCGGATGGCGCGTGCTGCCCCGGAATAGAAATTAGAGCTGCCTTACGGGGCGACTTTTGATGCGCCTCGTCACCCCAGGCACAGTGGCGAGGCGTATGTGCCAAGGAGGCCCACAAAGGAGCTCTGAGCGAGGTTTTTCCCTCCCTCCCTCGCTGCCCTCTCTTCTCCTAGAAAATCGTGTTGCCCACTGCAAATAAACGTGAGTCGGGCATGATTCCAGACCCAAGTAACGTGGGTCAGATATGTTTGTCAAACCCAAATAACGTGGGTCTGGCATGTTGTTAGGCCGAAGTAAAAGTGGGTTAATCACGTTTGTCAAATCCAAGTAAACATGGGTCAAACACTTTTGTCAGGCCCAAACGAACTTGGGTCAGACACCTTTGATTATAAGATGTATTTTAAATATTTAATAGTGGATCTAACAACTATACCAGATCTAAACTACTTTGGTCTGGCGTGGTTTCCAGACCCAAGTATCTTGGGTCTAACATAGTTGTCAGACCCAAGCCACTTGGGTTTGGCACCATCACCAAACCTAAGTGCCAGATTCAAGGTCTTTGGCTTTGGTAGACCTAAACAACTAGGGTCTGGCACCTTCTACATCAAATCCAATTATCTCTCCATCCTTTTGTATTTTTTATTATCTCTCTTTAGTCACTATAGTTTTAAATTTTAGAACACTCACTTTGATGTTTTCAGAACTTTTCAAATTAAAAAATAGCTAAGAAAGCTTATACTTATCCTATTTGGGAACTTATTCTTACAAAGTAGTTTTATTGGGGTGACAAAATCTTTGATCATAGTCGTCAAACCCTGGATCATTAGATTATCAGGTGTTTATGTTATTTTTTTTATTAAAATAATATTTTCTTACTTTTCAATAAAATCACCTCAGACCCAAACACTTTAGGTCTAACAACCACGCCAATCCAAAGATAGATGGGTGTGGAAACCAGGCAAGACCCAAGCAACTTGAGTTTACTAAACACGCCAAACCCAAACATCTTGGATTTGTCATGTAATATGGGTCTTGCAGCCACATCAAACCCAAAGTCCTTGAATCTTGGGTGGCTGCCAGACCCAAAGTGTTTGGGCCTCGCATTCATACCTGACGAAGTTACTTAGAAAATACTCTGATTTGCAGCAGAACATAGACAAATATACTAGTATTTAACTACAACACAATATTTAACAAGATATTCTCTCTCAATCAAGAAAATTATACCTTCTTTTCCATAAAATTTGATCTTTTATCTCCTACGGATAATAAGACTTCAAGGAGGAAAAAACAATTTGAAGATTTTAAAGAAAACCAAAATTCCATTAAGCTAGAAAAAAGTGCATCAGGAAGGACCAAGAACCAAATATCATTAACAGCCTCTTTACAAGAGATGAAGGCAAGGGAATAGGCAACTCTATCCATCACAGTACATTGGACAAGCTGCTACTGAATTAATAGAACAGTTTTGCTAAAAATTTATTACCTTTAACATTACCCTTTCACAAAACTTCACGATGTTGTCTCCACCTGAATTGGGATGTGGAAATTTACAAACAAAACAGCCTGTACATGACTCTCGATATTTACAAGATCTAAACCTAATTTACTCATGGTATATACCAGAAAATATTTACATAATAAATGGAAAGGGTCAAGAAGAAAAAACCTCCTAACTTTGTTAGCATCTGTTAAATGTCATGGCTCCCGAGGTAAGAGATTGGCAAGGCAGAAAGTAGATGACAATCAAATTTCTCTGCACTTGTAGCCCAGCATCGACAAGAGATTCTCAATTGTTAATTTCAGCAAGTTCCAAGGAACACAAATAGATAACTCAGGTTCATCAACTAACTGCTCGAATTATTGAAAAAGCAGCAATCAACCTAACTTATCTTTATCGCATCTGTCATTTTCAGTGGCTGTTCCAGTGCCTGAATTTGTATTTGTTCAACCACTTTCAACAGCCGTTTGAGTGCCCAAATTTGTATTTGTTCGGCAAGTACGCTTCCTGGGTTTCCTCAGTGTTGAAAAAGCAAGAGGACCCAGACAAAGTTGCTGTGCCCAGTGTAGTCTTCTTGCACAATCTGTTGGGACGACATGAAGATAATTTTTGGCAGCTTGGCATTCATTAACTTCACCCTTTCCATGCACAGCCTTCATTTTTTGGAGTCAACAGGAGCATGTGAATCTAAACTTAACCAAGAGCTACTTGTAGTCTCCTTCCCTAAGCTTGTCAGACTCGACTTTAATAAAGAACTGCCCTTTCAGAGGATAGAAGGTTTGCCATGAGAATGAACAGGTCTCCTCAACTCACAACATCGATTACCATAATACAAAACCCCAGACAGCAACATCAGTCAACAAGGAAACATAGTAATACCCCCACTGCATTAGATTTAAGAAGAAAAAAAAACAGAAAACTATACCGAATTTTTTTTTTTTGGGGGGGGATGCAAAAGGACGCACTAGCTCAATGTCGAAAGCACATAAAATTTAGAAAGCAAGAATAAGCAAAATTAGACCAGAGGTACATTCATATAACGTCATTGGTTATATTGAGCTACAGTAAAGCAAGCATTCCTGTTTTTCTGAAAAAGCATAACAGTGGTTACTCGGGGGAATAAAAATACCTAACAGGATGCTGGACAGTAGGAAGAGAAGAAAAGAGAAACAAAGAGGCAACTCCAACTACAGTGAATGAGTTTGCGGGTGTGATCATATCTTGGTTTGGTGAAACAAAGGAACCTAGAAAGAGTTGAATTATGAAAAAAGTTTACACAGCCAACCCAAATGGTAAAACATTTAAAGTTAGGATAAATCAATGCTAGTGAAGGGAAACTTGCCAGATGAGTTCCCTGAAGCCACTGTTCATTGGATCAGTGGGCACTATTGGTGGATCAAGGCCATCTCATCCAATGGATAGTGGATTATGAGTTCCCCTCATCAAATACAGCATTAATTAAAAGGCTCTAGAATTCTCCTTCCAGACTTTAGTTCACTTAGTGTTGACCAGGGTTCATTATCTCTACCTCCCTCAGATGTCTCCTTTGCAGAATTAGAACTTAGATGGATCTCCGGTCCAGGTCATTAGCTTTCTCATTAGAGCTAGACTGTTTAGGATCAACAACAACTGGTCCATGATTGATAAATGATTTATTCTGGACCGCATCAAAATGACTTTGTAATTGAGTAAATTCACCTCTCAAACAAACAAATTGGTTTGGATTTGAGTGTGCCATCACCAAGTTGCTATTTTCCTCATCAGTTCTTTGCAGAAGTGGGTGGAAGTCAATACTGCATGATGCTGAAGTAGAATCCATTCTGGTCAAAGATTTATTAAAACTATCAACAGCATGGTTTGCTTGGTGGTGATAATGAAAGAGACTTAGATTCAACTGGGGTTGATGCCCTGAAAAGAAACTAAAAGTACTAGATGCCCCAATATTGCAGCTCAAAGGTAAATATGACAGATGGCCACTTTCTGAGGCCTGGAACAGTAAAGGATGCATTTGAAGGTTGGAATCAGTGCCTCTTTCTTCAGCAATACATGCATCGTGAACTACTGCAGATTCTTCTGGGTGTGAATCCATGACATTGTTTGCTGCTTACTCTTATCCGTTCTTGTGTCTACTGAACTGGAGGTTCTCGAATTTCCAGCATGTGGAAGCTGAGAAGCTATATTTTATTTTCCAGCATTACCAGTTCGACTTCCTGATGCAGACATTTTGATACATGATCCACATTGGTTGTTTTTGAAAGCTGGCTGAGAAATTATACAGAAAGACCGTGGAAGGTTCACAGGGGTTAAATCTGGTGGCAATCTCACTATGCGCCCACTATCTCCGGTATGGCCGCAAATGGATTTGGGACTTGGAAGTACTCGGTGACATATTAGAAATTTGATAGTTTGGCAGCATGGTATTAGGAGGGGAGGGCTTAATATGAGTAAGAGAATACTGGTTAGAGCTGGATCCGTAAGGAAACCCATTCATGTTATCACTCCAGGGTTGAGCTTCTCCAGGCCTCCAATTGTTTGGATGCTCTCTGGTGTTTGGATCACTGGAAATGACACTCAATGCACTTGGTCTCCAATCTGATAAAAATGCCTGATGTACATAAGCTTTGTTTGAATTATCAACACAGTCATCTCCACTTCTATTTCCTCTACCAGTTCTGTCTGCTTGATTGTCCTGTACTTGGCCAAAGAACTTAATGACATTAGGTAACACATTACACTGTGAATCAATGAGCCCAAACTCAGCTAAATTATGAACTTATGAACCACGCCCAGCTAAGCTCTTTAACTTTATGAAACTGCATGGCAACGATGTCAGTGTTTTATAGCACACGTGCACAGGGAGTATAGACACACCGCTGAGTGCCAGTGAGATTTTCACAGAGCAGTTGTACAACCAAATTACGGTTCAGTCAATCAAAACTCATAAAAAAAAAAAAAGTAGCTAAATCATATGGATATTAAGTGACAAGGTAAGATGTTGATCCAGGATAATAGCATTCCTCCTTGTCAGATGCTAAATCTATGGTTTTAGACCATTTCTTTGCTTCGGATATCCTTCTTTTCTCCTTTTTAGCAGCATCTTGCTTATATGACTTCAGAGTTCCAAGGGCAGTCCGCAATTGCGGAGTAACAAGGATGGATCCCTATGTGGGACAGCAAATTTCCATAAGGACAACACTCAAGTTTGTAAACCCGAGTCCCTGGAGTTCATGAGGTTACATTAAAAATCAGACAGTCACAATCCAAATACTGGTCATCTGGAAAAAACACAAGAAATATCCAGGATGATATTACCTTCTGAATGCGTTCTGTCTCTTCTGCAGTCAACAGGAGCCCCTGTTTTCATTAGCATAACTCGTAGAAACCTATGAGTTACCTACTATTGACCGAAAGATATGGAGCCCCTGTTTTCATTAGCATAAAGTAGTAATAGACATGAAAATGGCAGGAGTTTATAGTTTAATTCTGGCAGCAGTTACTAGAAGCATTTATGTTTATAACAGGAATCTACGATGAAAACTACCCGATGCTTAGACTTGCATGGAAGAAAGCGTTGTTGAATCGCCTTCCAATCTGTATTATATTCCATGATGCCTAGTGCCAATAGTCTGCATCCAAATCCATGAAAACTTTGAGCCTTGGCAATCATAACTAAAAACTATAAATTTAAATGGTAACAGCATTGATGACTGGAAGACAAAACAATGGTGGGATACGATATCGATGATTCCACACTTATAGTTTTTCAAAGGGCTATGATTCGGTAAATGCTTTCAACGAATTGATGAACAAATCCTGGTTTTGAAGGGTTTTTTTTTCCCCTGAAATCTTATACACAAACAGACTCTTAAGCCTGTCATATTCTTTGACCTTGGTATAAAATATAAACAGCCATCAATACGAATACATTGCCTATTGATAGTTTGAATACTCAAACTTCATGCTGCTTTCTTCCCAAAAAAAATAAAAGCTTTGGAGAAAAAAACTTTGGAATAATGCTCCTAGACACAGATTTTCACTCTCTTGATGCTGTTTTCTGCCTAGTCTCTGGCCGTCTTCCACCTCTCTCATACTTCAATCCCTGACCCTCATCCCTTGCACCATCGTCAACATCACTGTCAAGCAACTCTTCAAGTTCAATCTCAAAATCCTCATCTTCATCATCAACATTTTCACTCTCTTGATTTGACTGACCATCACCTCTCCACCAAGCAAAACAGCCGCAAGAAACTTCCTGCACTCTACCTCGTCATCAACAGTCGGAAGATCATCCTCATCATCACTCTCTTGAAGAAATGCCTCTAACTCATCGAGCGTAGCAAGCGAGTACCTAGCCCTTGTCCTCTTACAAATAACATCCTCGCCATCATCCACATCCAACGCAACCTTTCTCACCGCACTCTCCTTTTCTTGCTCGTTCTCATCTTCCACTTTCGACCCAGAACCTGATTTCCTCTTCTTACCCCTCCTATCGCCACTACTCCCCAATTCCCTTTCACTTTCCTCCTCAACCCCACTTGCCACAGCAATCTCCTCGCCATGACTCAAATCTCCAACATCATCCTTGTGCAATCACTCCTCACCTCCTGCACACCCTCCTCCAAACCTTCAACTTCAGAACTCAAACTTGACGACGCCTCCGGCGAAGGCATTCTCTTTAAAAAGGGATTAAGATCCATATCTTCCTCCTCATCCTCTTCCACATTCTCATCCTCATCCAGTAACAATTATTTTCGGTTAGCCGACTGTTGACAAAGAGTAAGAAAACTAAATTATAAAGTTTTAAATATAATGTACCACGTATAATTTATTTTAAGATACTGGGAACTAGATAATAATCTGATTTTATTCATATAAAATACAGGTGGAAACGGTGGCGTTTAATAGATTAATCCCTGAAACATGTTCTGTCTCGATGATTTCCAAATGTTCAAAAACTCAATAGCCCCCCTGACTACTCGATGAGCAGGCATTAACACGTTATTCCAAACCGTCCCCTTCCTCTGATTCCGTATAGCCCAAAGAGCAGCTGCTACTTTTGAAATCAAATCCTCATCCTGCAGATAGAACAGGTTGAAGAACCAGTCTTGGAGCTCACAGTCTGATGTCATATGAACACCAATTACTAACTCCTGCCAACAGCACTTAGCAAATGGACAATGCACAAATACATGTTCCTTCGATTCTCCCACAGCTTCACAGAATACGCAGACATCAATGACATCAACCCTCTTCTACTGTAAATGTGCCCTTGTTGGGAGACAGTTCTGGCAGGCCTGCCACAAAAAATGCTTTCTTTTCTGGGGAACTTTCTGGTTCCACAACTTTCTCCATTCTCCCATTGAAGCTTCACCAAGATAAGGACACACCACCTCAACAGCCGCGTGATAGCCCGACTTGACATCATAAATTCCATTGTTTCTATAGTGCCAGATCAGCTCATCATTGACCCTTCTGGAGGATATTGGGATGCTCAGAATTGCTAATACATCACTGTGCTGGAAAATTGTGAATATTTTACTTTCATCTCAAACAGATCCATCATGTCCCAATAAATCACTAACCATCAGTGCCTCCTGCCCTAGAATTATTGGTGTTTGAATGTACCTGCAGTTGCTCAAGCTCAACCATTCATCAGGCCATACATTGACTTTAGTCCCCATACCAATACGCCATCGTGTTCATCTCCTGACAATTTCAAGAAGTCCCCTCGCAGGGAAGTTTTTAGCTTTGAGAATCTTGTTTACTAGACAATTTGGTTCGGCTACCAACTTCCATCCTAGCTTACCAGGAAGTTCCAAATTAAAACAGTGCACATTGTGAAAACCCATACCACCATTATCCTTCGATCTGCACAATTTGTCCCACCTCTGCCAAATAACTCCTTGCCTATTCTGGTGGCCATGCCCCCACCACAAGCTATTCATCATCCTCTGCAACTCTTCACATAATGTCATTGGCAGCAAGAAAACACCCGTGGTATAGGTTGGAATTGCTTCAGCATACGATTTCTCCATCCATGGATCCTCTTCCACATTCTGTCTCGAACATACGCAAACACAGTCCTTTTGTTCCTTCGTATAAGTGATGGCAGACCGATATCTACCATGATTCAAAGGGTTATGAACCTGTAGCATGTTTTTGACAGCACCACTTTCCTGTTTGAATAGTGAAGACAATCCTTCACTACATAATATGAACAGGTATGGTGAGAGGGGGTCCTCTACCCGTAAACCCCTCGAAGGGTACATTGGTCCAACCTCAACACCATTCAAACATACAGAGTAGGTTACTGATGTCACGCATGGCATAACCAGCTCTCCCCAACCATTTGCAAAACTTATTTGTACCATGATCGCCCTTAGGTAATCCCATTTAATTATATCGTGTGCCTTGCTGATATCAATCTTCAATGCAACTATTCCTTCGTTTCCTTTCCTGCATTGCTTCATGTAATGTATAGTTTCAAAAGCCACAACAACATTATCAGTTATTGCCCTTCCTGGAACAAAGGCAGCCTGGGTTGGTGAGATGATTGCTGGCATTGTTCCCCTCACTCTGTTTGCTAAAACTTTGGCCCTTATTTTATACAGAACATTGCATAATGCAATGGGCCGAAACTCCTTCATAGCTTGTGGACTGTCCACTTTGGGAAACAGCACCAACAGATTCAGTCAATGCAGCTGGGAACTCTCTTCTATCCATCCAATTCCTGCAAGCATTACATATCTCGGAGCCTATTAGTGCCCAGAATTCCTGGTAAAATTTTGGATTCAGCCCGTCAGGACCTGGGATTTATCAATATTTAATTATTGTTTGTGGCTTAAATGTTATGTATATATTTACACAAATTGTATCTTTTTCTAAGAGTAAGTCTGAGATCTATAAAAAGGCAGCTACGAAAGACATTTCCTGACTAGGATCGACGTTGCTTTCGTAGTATTGTTATTTGTAGGAAAAGTCCTTTTCCTTGGCTCCTCCTCGTGATGAATCTGTTTCTAATTGCTTGTTTTATTATAAAAAAAAAAAAAAATCCATCATACAGTGATAAAACTCATCATCTCATTGAGGCTAAAAACTCCTAATAAAAATATAAATTTAATATTTTTAAAAATGAAAAGCAATTTAAAATACAGGTGGGATACAAACTAACTAGAAAGAAATTGCCTTTATTTCACCTGAAGATGGAGCCCTTTTCCTATGCTTATCCTTTTGTGATGCGTTGCTCATTGCTTTTTGGGTGGAGCCACGGCATTTAGTGATAAGAATCTTACTCTTGTGGAAGCTCACGATAAATGAGAATTGGAGAAGTGATAGAGAAGCCAATGAGACGAGGGGTATCTCGATAATAACAAGGAAAAACATCATCAAGCCAAAGGATGAGTCAAAAGAAGAGAGAGAGGCAATGGTTTTTGGAGGATGATTTTGACAAGTTTAGTTAAAAAAAAAAAAAAAAAAAAACCATTTTCATTTCTATATATTTTCAAGTTTTTTTCTGTTTATTCATAGAAAACGAAGAAGAATTTTTTTGTCGTAGAAAACAAAAGAGAAAAATACATCAAGATTATTGAATTGATAGTTGAGTTTAGATTTGATATCAAAATTAACGTCGTGGTTAACCCTTTTAAATTGCTTTGAATTATTGTATTTAATACATGTGGGATATTTTCACCAACTCTCCCTCAGTTAGAGCCTCTCTTTTGATGTTATCTTGTGGATTGAGCTGCCAGATCTTCATTGAGCTTGAATATCTCAATTTCATACCATATAAAATTGAAACAACAGTAATAATATTATCCATTGCTTTTACCAAATCTTCTTTATGCTATTGCTAGTCTATTTCACAAACAGTAGCTTCAAATAATTCAATCTTTTGAAAGCTGTAACATTTTCTACCGTCAATAATACAAGCTAATCATCATGTTCTACATGAGAGGTGCTGATATTTTGGTCAATTTGAGCATCTACCTTGAACAATTAAGAAAAAAGATTTTCATCTCCAAAACATCATGGCTCATCATGGGAGTCTTAAAATAATGTAACAAGGATAGGGATGAACCCCATGGCTGTCTCCCAAGAGGTCAGGCTGAAATACGTGTAATAAGACACTAAGATTCAAAAGAAGCAGTCAAAAAATACCACAGGACACCATCAAGCTGAATAATTTACAGACCGTGATGTAGATATATTGAAAATGACAGGGTTGGCAAGCTTCATCAATAAAAACAAAAGGTTAAATCTCTAGGATGCTTCATGTTTATTCATTTTGAGACACAACACAAAGAGCCAAGCTAACAAACAGCGATATATCACAACAAATCATCCAAGTTTGAAAGCTACCAGTCTTTTTTCAACAACCAAATGATGCCTGTGACTATAAATTCAGTGCTCCTTACATGCCCTTCTCCTACACCTTCATGACTTGCAAAGACTTCTTGTTAGAAAATGGCTGGCTCGGGTCACACCTCAGATAACACAAATCAAGATACCAAGGGTCACTTTTTCTCTTCTTTCTCTTCCTTTCCTTTTCTTAGTGTCACTTAGCTGCTGTAGTATGGTCTTGTTTTCTGATACGGATTGTTTGTTTCAGCTGCAAAGAGTAATCAAGACTCCAACCTGCAGGATTTCTCTGAAGACGAAGAGAATCTCATTGCTAGAATGTTTGGCTTGGTTGGGAAGAGGTTAGCTTGGTTTACATATCTTTTCCATTACATGTCTACTGAATTGCTGATCTTTTAGTGTGAAGATTTCTGATGTTCTTTGGATGTGCATCTGTAGATGGTCACTAATTGCTGGGAGAATACCAGGAAGAACAGCAGAGGAGATTGAGAAGTATTGGACTTCAAAGCATAGGTCATCAAAGGAAAGATGACTTTTGTTAGACATGATGATGGTACATATATGCATGGCCCTGGTAGAGAATTGAGTTTCTACTTTCTATGGATAAATCCAACAATTAAATAGTACTGTACAACAACTACAGTTTATACGATTTTCTTAGACATGAGGCAGGAATTCAGTTCCCAATTTCTCAATTGGAGTTAGGGAAAAGCTAGCTCGGGGGTCATATGTGCATATGATTTCACAGGGAAATAAACAAGAAATATTCATGTGTAATTAATTATTGTAAAGATGTTACAAGATTGCACTAGTTTGATTCCCTGTTATGCTGCTGTAAGAATCTTTTTTAAGAAAAAAAAAAATTAAAACTCGATCCTTACAATTTTAATTGAGTTGAAATACTGAGTTTTATTTTATCAAATTGAATATTAACTTAACTTTGAAATTTATTTTTAACATCGTTAAAGTCTTAAATAAAATAAACCAAAACAAATTATTAAATATAATTCCATGTCAATTTAATAAGAAATAATTTAATTAAGAATAAAAAAGGTAAAGTGACAAAATAATTAAAGAAAAAGAAAAAAAACAATATGGATATCTATTGCAACATACTCTAGATTGTGTATTTTTTTCTCTGTTACATTTTCATTGTTCTTTTTAATATTTTCTTCATCTTGCATTGTCTTATATCTTCATGATTTCATAAACCATATTTCATGGTTCACGAAGCATTAAATTTCCAAAAACGATTGTTGAGATTTATTAAATGTAAAGAAAAAAGATCTAATAAAAAAAGGTGTGGATGAAAAAAAATTAAAATTTGTTAAATGAAAAGCAAAAAACACAAAAAAAAAGTAGACCAAAAAAAAGAAAAAGGAATTGAATCTCATGTTATAATTGTTAAAAGGGAAGCGGAAAAAAAACCCAATCAATAAAAAAAGGAATTGAATACAAATGTTTTATTTTTTATTGATAATTGATAATAATTGTTAGAGATGTGTTAAAGAACATGTAGCTTTATGTGTAACCAATAAAGCAAAAATAAATAAATAAATAATTGAGGCAAGGCCTTCGATTAATTGACTTCTAGTTTTGTACAACTTCTTGGACATGTTACTATCATATGATGGAAATGGAAGGTGTGGACAAGGATGGAGTTCTTGGAAGCATTTATATACAAATTAAATTGTGTTTCTGTTGGTTGCTCTTTCATGTCAAAAGGGTTTGGGTAATTGACACTCTCATCAATTTACTTTATTGCTTTGAATTTTCTTGGTTTAGCATAGTGTTTAATTTTATGAGCTTTGAGTTTTCCCAATGGGATTTTAACCCACTCAAGAAATTCCCTGATTTTATTTCTTTCTTTCTTTTTCATGGCAGGGATTGGCTTCATGGGGTATGCTTCCTTTTTCTAAGAATTGGTTTTAGTGTGTGTTTGTTTGTTAATATAATTCAATTTATTTTTTTAAGTGTTTTTTAAACCTTTTTTATGTAAAAAAGCATTAAATTAATATTTTTTATGTGTTTTAATACGCTGATTTTAAAAATAAAAAAATTATTTTAATATATATTTAATAAAATAATATATTTCATCTTATCATCAAATACACGCTAATATTTTTCATATCAAATGATGTGAAATGAAATCCATTTAAGTATTTCTAGTTATGTCTTGTATTTTTAGTACACTCCATAAATTCAATTGGGTTGATTATTTTAGGAAAACATTTGATGTAGGTGGAAGCACAAAAGACAATAATAAGTATTAAAAAGATAGAATTTGATAATAAAAAAGGATTGCAAATACAAAACTTAAAGTTTTATTCTCTCAAACAAAGTTTAATGAATTCTACCTTTTTAAAAGGTTCAGAATTCCTTTAAATATACTAGAAAACTAACCTTTACAAGGTAATAAAATTTTAAAAATCAATGAAAATAACTAAAAAAAAATAACAAAATAAGCTCAAACAAGATCTTTTAAACTTAATTTGAAAAAACTTGTGTAACGCACCAACTGATGAAGCGCCACTTTAGAACTGGACGTCAAGAATTTCTTGTAAAAGTTTGAGTTTGACCCAATCATCAGATTGAAAATCATAATCCATTTTAACCACTATATTGGTTTGACATGACTAAATTTCCTCTTAAACCTATTTTTGTCACACTAATTTATAAAAAGCATTTACTAGATTATTCACATAGTCCCTATTTAGTTGTAACATATTCTTATTCAACTACTTATAACCTTCAATTTCTAGAACCTCGGCTACATCAACATGAATTCAAGCTCATTTGTTTTTGTGTTTCAAAAATGTTTTTTAAAGGAATTGATTTTTTTTGTTTTTTTCTTTGATTCAAATTGTTTTATTTATATTTTTATATCGTTTTGATGTGCTGATATTAGAAATAAATTTTAAAAAAAATTAAAAAATATTATTTCAATATATTTATAAATAAAAAAAATATTTTAAAAAGAAACTACTGTCTCAATACCAAACAATCTCTTATAAGGATTTTCATGCTTAAGAACTAGCTTATATAGAATTATTTCTCTATTCCATCTGACTTTTTAATATTTATAAGCAATTAATAAAATTTTCAAACCACCAATATTAATCATTATCAACTAACAATTATAACTTTTAAATTATGACATGTAATTCGAGAGAACTAAATATATATTCCTTAAATTGTAAACATTAAATCTTTTAAACAGAGACAAATTCATAATCCAATAAAACTTGATCATTTGTGTTTAATATTTCTTGGCGTAAGTTTTTTAATCTTAACTTAATTTTTTAAAATCAATATCATAAATTTGCATAAGAAAAATAAAATGCAGAAATTAATTAGAGAATTGAACAAAAATTTGAATCATTGCTAGATGGCTATTCGTCTTGGCTGGCCATTTTTAGGAATGCTCTTCCTAATAATTTGCCTGTTAGCTTCTGCTAAGCTGGTGATGTGCCAACCACAGATAGTAATGTTACCGCTTACTTCAATCGAACATCCTTTCCAGAGAATTTCACGTTCGGGGTAGCCTCATCCTCTTACCCGCAAAACCTCTTAAAACTCACACTCTTCAAGTAAAACAAAGAGCATGGCAATGAAGATTCAAGAGCTGAATCCCAGATTTTTCTGTGTTGAAAACCAACAAGGAAACAATAACTTCAAGTAATGTCTGCTGTATTTGCAACAGTTCTATCGCTGGAAGCAATCTCCTTTCGCCGAAGCTGCTGATCTAAGGATTCAGGCCATCAAAAATAAGTTCTTTAAATGAGTTCAGTCTCATTTGTTAACTTCAATTGTTGATTTTGTACTCTCGAAGGCTTTTACGTACGTTTCGCAGGCATCAGCATCAGTTGACTCAGGGTGTTTGAAATTACAGTCAAAGTGTTTTGTTGTATTTTAAAAATATATTTTGTATGAAATTGGTAAAAAAAAATTACTTTGTGATGATTTTAATGTGTGTTTTAAAAATGTATTCGGACATATTTTATTTTTTTAATGATTTTGATATATTAGTATTAAAAATAAAAAAAATTATTTTAATATATTTTTAAATAAAAAGGTTTTTATAACGTGATATTAAGTAATTTTTAAAAGTATTATCAATTTAAAATATATATAAAAAATAATGTTTTTTACATAATTTTATTTTACATAGATACATAAAAATTATTAAAACACGGCTAAAATATATTAATTTAATATTTTTTTAAAAATAATAATTTTAAAATAAAAAGTTTCCGCACGGATATTCTTAAACATGCTCTGAGTGCAGCGAACCGTGCTCCTGGCCGCACTCCCAAACGAACTGGGCCACGAGGCCCAAAACCCAAGTTTCAAAAGCCCAAAACCACCTCGCCTGAAAAGCCCCTAAAACCCTTCTTCTTCTTCTGCAACAGTGAGGAAGGGCTTATTTCATCTTCTCCAGACACGAACTAGGAACAGAGAAAAGCATGGAGTTTGAGAAGAGGAAAGCAGCAACGTTAAGCTCACTGGCATCCTCAAAGACAGATAAATCACCAAAAGGAACGGTAGACACACACTTAATCCCACTCATCAACACCATCAACTCTCACCCTTCTTACTTCACCACAAGTTCCTGCTCCGGCCGTATCTCTATCCTCTCCCAACCGAAATGGACCCCAACACCACCCACCAGTAAGAAGAAAGCACGTGGAGGGTCCTGGCTCTTCATCTCCCACGACCTGGCCAATCCTAACTCTCTCCTCCCACTCCTCTTCCCCTCTGAGTCGACCGAGTTTACCACTGAGTCTGCCAGTTCAGCAGATGTGCCCTCCGAATCAGCAGCTGGGTTGGTAACGGAGTTGGTGTTCCGGTTCGAGCCATTGATTATTGCTGTGGAGTGTAGAGACATTGAAGCTGCACAATTTTTGGTTTCTTTTGCTATAAAGAGTGGGTTTAGAGAGTCAGGGATTACAAGTGCTAATAACAAGAGGGTTATTGTGGGGATCAGGTGTTCTATAAGAATGGAGGTCCCTTTAGGTGATAGTGATAGGATTTTGGTGTCAGAAGAGTATGTGAAGTTTCTTGTTGACGTGGCGAATCAGAAAATGGAAGCTAACTGGAAGAGAACTCAAGGGTTTTTGAGTGGTTTAATAGACAATGGGTTTCAGAGGCATACAGTTTCAGAGAATGGTGAGCGCCGAGATGGGGATGATGATCAGTCGAAGAGAACAGCAAATGGGGATGCTCATATTGGTAATCTTTATTGATTTCTTGAGTTTTTTATAGCTTATATGTCTTTAGGTATTGTGAATTACAGACTGACTTTGAAAGATTGTGTATTCAATAGAAACACATGTCAAAGTTTCTGACTTTGAAAGTTTAGTAGACTATAATTTTTTTGTCTACTGTATTGATTTTAGCATATTCTTGCAATTCTGAATTTAGCTATTTTTCTGTGTAAGTGGTTGGAATGTTATAGTGTCGCTGTTACATAGTGATGTATATTGTATATGTCTGATGTGTGAATTTTTTACAGATTATATACATGTGATTACAGGAGACTTTTCGTTTTAATATTACTCCAAAGTTTGAGTCTTTGAATCATTGGCATTGGCAGGGATGGTAGGAGGAGGAGAAAAGGCTGCCGATTACAGTTTACCTGTTTCTTCGATCCTAGTTGCTGGTGAATCTGTAGAGAAGCTTTTCCTTTGGGGTCACTCTGCTTGTGTATTGGATAATGGAAGCAATAAAAGTGTTATGGTGTTTGGTGGTTTTGGAGGGATTGGAAGGCATGCCCGGAGAAATGATTGTTTTCTGCTTGATCCGTTCAGTGGCAAGTTAAAAGCAACTGATGTTGAGGGTGCACCATCTCCACGATTGGGTCACACAGCTTCTTTGGTCGGTGATTTAGTTTTTATTATTGGAGGCAGAGCTGATCCTTCTAGCATTCTGAATGATGTATGGGTTCTAGATACAGCTAATATGGAATGGAAGCGGATACAATGCACTGGCAGTGTTTTCTCTTCAAGGTGAAGTGTTGAGAACATTTATATTACTTTCTTCAGTTCACATTTTAGTCTCCCTTTTTTTTGCCCTTTTGATATGTAATGACAGGCTTTATGAATTGTTCGTCAAAGAAACAAAAGAGTGCATCCCATCTTGCAAAACAACTGTTGATTTTGTTCACCTTTCTTTGCATCTTTAAAATCTCTTATAATGGATTCCTTAGAATCCATGCATCATGTGTTTTTTTTCCTTGGAATGAATGACATATTTGTGCTTTTGAATTCTTTATGTATGTTTCGCAGGCATCGGCATTCAGCAGCAGTAGTTGGCTCAAACATATATGTATATGGTGGGCTTAACAACAATGATACAATCTTATCATCCTTGCATGTTTTTAACACTGGAAATCTGCAATGGAAAGAAGTCTTGGGTGATGGGGAACGGCCATGTGCTCGTCATTCTCACTCAATGCTAGCATATGGGTCTAAAATATTCGTGTTTGGAGGATACAATGGTGAGAGAGCTCTTGGAGATTTATACAGTTTTGATGTTCAAACATGCATGTGGAAGTTAGAAAAGACAGCTGGAAGAAGTCCACATGCTAGATTTTCCCATTCAATGTTTGTCTACAAGGATTTTCTTGGAGTCATTGGTGGTTGCCCTGTTGGACAACATTTCCAAGAGTTGGCATTGCTTGATCTGCAGTCCCATACATGGAAACAAGTAACACTTGATTATATTGGCAAAGAGTTGCTTGTGCGAACTACAGCCAATGTTGTTGGTGATAATCTTGTTATCATTGGGGGTGGTGCAGCTTGTTATGCATTTGGAACAAAATTCAGCAAGCCATTTAAAGTCAACTTGCTTCCACTGGTACCTTTAGGAGACAAACTTATGCCAACAGAGAAGAATGTCAACTTTAGAGTTTCTCATGCTGAAAATGCAGAGGCTTTAACTCAGAGTCCTGTCATGAACTTTGAGGCTGAGAAACATCAGTTGGTTTCTTATAACCGGGTACTACAACTTGAAAAGAAGTATGCGAAAATGGGGAAAGACATACTGAAGAATTTTGGATGGTTAGATCTTGGGAGGAAGGTTTATACTAAGGAGGATGGGTTACATATTTGTTTTCCTATAACAGAAAAATTCTCTGCCATGTTTCTGGAAAAGCATGATCAGGATGTGGATGTGTTTGAAGAGGGCAATGATACTTTTGTATGTAAACCATTTACAGGAGGAGGAATTTTGTTAAATGAGGTGTCCTGTTCAACAGCCTTGAACTTCCTTAAGAAATGTGGTGCCACTAATTTAGCAAATGAGGTTGGTGAAGTTAGAAAATCTTCCAAATCTCCCTTTCAAACAATGAATGAATCGATTGCCTTGTTGATTAAACAGAAAGACCTAGCAGAAACACTACTAGAGCAGCTGCCAAACAGGTTAGTTTGTCAGGAACTTTATATCTTTGGCATCTGTTGTTGTGCTGAAGTGTTGTAAGTTGAGGTCACGCCACATTGGTTACTGAGAAATATAATTATTGAGATTGTTGCTCACCTTTTTTTATATCGTTCACCCTGTCAACTTTTCTGTACATTCAGATGGGAACGACTTGGGGATATTGTGGTGCTTCCAGCAACATCCTTCAAGGATCCAATATGGGACTCAATCAGCAGGGAGCTTTGGCCTATCGTAGCCAAATCACTTAATACTCGCCGTGTTGCTCGCCAAGTATGATAGAACGTGAAATATTTATAAACTGGAGTTGATATTTTGCTTGCTTACAAATGTTTTTTTTACTTTAATTTGTAATGTATCTTATTTAATAATTTGTTATAGCCAAGCTCATACATTTCTTTGAGCCATGATTATCCAGCATTTGAAGTTTTCTAACTGCATGCTGAGGCTGTAGTATCCTAGGTTGATTGGCAGAAGAAAGATACTAGTTGAAAGTATGAATTTTTCTACATGAGTTTAGAAATGTTGGCATTGATGTATGATGTGTATCATCACACTTTAGTGGGGTGACTTTGATTGTTAAAAGGATCTCTATGCATAATCATCAGGCAGCATCTTGCTATTGCTAGGATCTATTTATGCATACTTTCTTTTGTTAGTTTGCTGTGTAAGCATAATTCTTGCATTTCTATGCGCAAAGGACTGAGTGTCATGGCTATTTAGTGCATGCTGCTATTTTTATGTATAATCATATTTCCCAATGTGTTTTTTTAATCATATGCCACTGCTATGATATGCTCATAAACAGTATGCTATAAAAGGTTCTTGAATTTCAATTGGATAAAGGTTTTCTTAAGCTTACAAAAATTTTGAAAGTATTGTTGATTCATGTATTCATTCTGTGAATCTGATGGTATTTTAGGGGCGAGTTGCATCCACTGGAACAAGGGACAGTACTTTGGAGATTCTGGTAGGAGATAATGGGTGGGTTGATCATCGAGAAAATGGAATTCTCTATTCCTTTGATGCTACCAAGTGCATGTTCTCCTGGGGTAATCTTTCTGAGAAGCTTCGTATGGGAAATCTGGAGTGCAAAGATGAGGTTATAGTGGATTTATTTGCTGGAATAGGATATTTCACATTGCCATTTCTTGTCAGGTAATATGTGATTTATATTAGTCTGTGTACAAATTGAAATTCAATTGTTAGTACTTTTCTCCCTGTTAGAAAGTCTGATTGTTTCAAATTCAATTGGTCTTTTACTTATCAATGTCTGGAGAAGTAAAAATTTGGTTAGATAATTTCAAAGGTTTGATGATTGGTTTTGGCCTTGAACACCTCCTAAGTTCTAACTTCAATCAAAATGGTGGAAGTTATTCATGAAGTAGTTTAGTTCAATCTTCAATTCTACCAATTTATTAAGCCTACTTTTCATTGTTTCAATTTTGTTTGTATTTGATTTTGAGTTTTAATGATGTGTTGATTAGGGCCAAAGCAAAACTGGTTTATGCTTGTGAATGGAATCCTCATGCTGTTGAGGCACTCAGACGTAATCTTGAAGTAAATTCTGTCTCTGATCGATGTATTGTACTTGAAGGAGACAATAGAATGACAGCTCCTAAGGTACATTTTGCTCTGGTCATTGTTAATGTTTTACCTGCAAATTCTCAAGTTTTTTGGGTTTGTCTATACTGAATGCCTTTTATTTGTAGTTGTGAAAGGGGTGGGGGTCTTAGATTTTGTTGTTACCAGTTTTCAAATTTAAAGTTCTTGCTCTTTGCGCCGCTTCTCTGGTGCGAGTCAACTTGGTGTGTTTGTCTGTAACTTGATACTTTCTTGATTTATATTGAAGCATGCACCTAACTTTCAGGTCACCTGGCTTGATTCTTTGATATGTTAGCTGCAATCCAACGTGGTTCGATAATGTACATCTTTTATTTTTTATCATGTCCATAACAGACATCCTCTACCAAGATAAGATGTGCATCAGTTACAAGGATGTTGTACTATTACATATAAATCAAATTGCTTAATTGCAGGGAATTGCTAATCGAGTTTGTCTTGGTCTTCTTCCAACAAGTGAGGGCAGTTGGGCTGCTGCTGTTAGGGCATTAAGGTGATTTATCCCAACATTATACATTGCTCATCTCTCAATGATCTAAACATGAAACTTTCATACCAAGTTTATTTTTAGCTCGAAACATTCATCTCCACAAAATGTTTAAACATCCTTCGAGATTTAAGCCACTCTGGTTAGACCTTTCCGAGCCAATAGTAAAATGCCTGCCTTCTCTCCCTTTCTGATGGTAGCTCTACTAATGCAGGAGCGAGGGTGGGATATTACATGTGCACGGGAATGTGAAGGACTCACAGGAGTCTTTGTGGACTGCACATGTTTTGAAATCTATTGATGAAATAGCTAGATTCGAAGGTATGGTCTTCTGGACTCTGGGTCTCCTTCTGAAGTTCATTTAACAAGAGCACGCAATGCCAAGGATGTCAAAGTTCACTCTTGACATGCTGCTGCTTATCTGCAGGTCATTGCTGGGAGGTCTCAATAGAACATGTGGAACGAGTAAAATGGTATGCCCCTCACATCCGCCACCTTGTTGCCGATGTGAGGTGCAGCAGCTTCTAAGATAACACTAGAAACACCGTCCTCATTCAGGGTAACGAATTATTCTCCTGCCAGGAAAGTGGCAGTATTTGGAAGATGCCACATGTCAAGCTCCGTGTTGATCACCCTATGGTAATACCCCTATCACAAAACAGTTCTGAACATCATGTGGATGCTGGAGAGATTAGGAGTTCAAACATTCTTGCAGTCTCAATTTTTTGAGAGATCTGTAGAAGAATTCAACACTTTAGAAAAAGGCATTTGTATGGTGCATGTGGACCAGTTTCCATAGGACAACTTTATTTTATAGTGCCAGCAGCTTTACTGATGGTGTATTACGATTACCCTGTTCTCCCTCCACGCTTTCTCTGATATCCATAGAACAATCGCATGCACTTGGAAAGGTGAATGAATGATGGCTAGAAGAAGTTGAATGGGACCAATAGTACTATCTTTTGTTTGAGGAGTGAATTAGTCACAGGGAGAGCTTAGAATTCTCTACATTCTCATGGTAGGCTTGTTCTTCTGTACCCTATTATTAAACGAGCAGGCCACCTTTGGCAGCCAATTATTATTATTATTATTATTATTTTAATATGAGTATCTGGATTTGTCTGCACGCATCTGGACTAATTTTATAGATCCTGAAGTTAACGACCATGTAAACCTGATTGGTTCAGTTACACTTCTTGGAGTTACATCAATTATTTTAGTTTAGGTGTCATTGGCGTGTTTTAAGTATAGAAAAAAAAAACTCGATGATTGAGACTATATCACTAGTTAAATAAGTGGTTTTATTTTAATTAGATAAAGAAATAGCGATATTAAATAGGTAAAAATTAAAAAATATATATATTTTTTCAAGAACAGAAAAATAATGATTTTTAATTTGTATTTGATCAAATATGGAAAGAGGAAGTTGAGTAAAAAAAAAAAGAACTAAAAATTGGCACAATTTTTATTCAATTAAAAATGGAAGGATAAAGTTGGGTAAAAAAAGAATTAAAAAATTGACATGGCATGAGTTAGTATAATAAACATGAAATTTGGGTAATCAAGAGTAATTTTATTTGGGATAACCCATCAAACTCATGTCCTAACTTAATAACACAGCAAAAAAAATCAAAAGAATAAGGATGAAATTGAAAATATATTATTCTATAAATTTGGATTGAAAGATGAAATTGAAAGCCAATAAATTTTTTACAAAAGGGCCAAGAAAAAGATAGAAATAAAAAGAATGAGGATCAAATTTGAAATAATAATACATGACAAAGTGAGATTGAATAATGAAATTGAAAGCAATTAAAAATTTTACAAAATTACCAAAAAAAAAATAAGAATTGAAGTTGAAATAGCAACAATAAAAAGAACCAACTTGTAATTTTTTAAGGAAAGGAGAAAAAACATAAGGCTCCAATGACGATAAATTACGTCATCACCGTCGACACGCGTTTCATCAACAGGAAAAGGACATAGCAACATTTCCAATGAAACAGCAGAAGATGACAATGGGAGACGCCGCACATGCCAATCGAAGCAAGCAATTGCCGCCCATATGATGATGCGTGCATTGCACACACCAGTAGCCTTTTCAATTAAAATAATAATTAACCAATATTAAAAGACTAAATTGTCCACAATGAACTTGGTAATAACATAATAGTCCTTGTAAAAAGATCAAATGGTTTTGGATGCATGGTTTAATTTATTTGATAAAAGGTAAACTTGTTATTTTATTGTATTTAAAGAATTTAAAAAACATAAATACCCTCATGTGCTAGTTTTTTTAAAATTAAATTATTTTAATGTGCTTAAATTTCTTTTTAAAAAAAAACACTTATATTTCTTATGAATTCTTTAATGATTATTGAACCATGCGGGAAAAAAAAAACAAAATACTTCAACACCAAGGCCATTAATTATTATTTTTTTTAATGGTAAAATGATAATTATATTGTCATCATGAATAATGAATTATTACAAATATATATATATATATATATATATATATAAGGAAAACATTGTATCTTTACTTATATGCAAATGTGAATTGCTACAGTGCTTTCCTTTTCTTTCTTTTTTTTGTTTCTTTTTCCTTTTTTTTCTTTTTTTTGTTGTGGATTGCTACAATACTTTTTTTTTTCCAAAATAATCTTTATCGATTTTATTTTTTTAATATTGAATTGGTTAAAAATTTAGCTTTGTAATTTTTTTCTTTAAAACATTGTGAATTGTTACAGTGTTTCCATACATATATTTTTTTTTGTTCTAATTTTTTTCAAAATTGTTTGTGGATTTTTTTTTTAATATTAAGTTGATTGAGAATTACAGATGTTGCTTTTCTTACAAAACATTGTGGATTGCTACAATGTTTCCCCACATAGGTTTTTTTTTGTGTTTTTTTTTTCCAAAATTATTTTTGTCGATTTTATTTTTTAATATTGAGGCGGTTGGAATTTAGCTTTGTAATTTTTTTCTTTAAAACATTATGGATTGCTACAGTGTTTTCCCATATGATTTCTTTTTATGATTTTTTTCAAGATTGTCTTTGTCGATTTTATTTTTTTAATATTAAGTTGGTTGAGAATTATAATTATAATAAAGCTAAATCATGTGAGGAAAACATTGTGGATTGCTACAATGTCTCCCCATATAGTTTTTTTTTCTTATACTTTTTTTTCCAAAATTATCTTTGTCAATTTTTTTTTTTTTAATATTGATCTGGCTGAGAATTACAAGTAAGGCTAAATCATGTGAAGAACCACTGTAGCTTCCTCACAAAACATTGTGGATTGCTATAGTGTTTCCAACATGATTTTTTTTTTCCTAGTTTTTTTTTGTTATATTTTTTTTCAAAGTTATCTTTATCGATTTTTTTTTAATATTAAGCTGGTTGATAATTTAGTTTTGTAATTTTTTTCTTTAAAACACTGTAGATTGCCTACTTGATTTTTTTTTTAATTATGATTTTTTCCAAAATTATCTTTGTACAATAAAGTTAAATTATGTGGGGAAAGCACTGTAGCTTTTCCCACAAAACACTATGTATTGCTACATTGTTTGCATATATCATTTTTTTATTATGATTTTTTCTAAAATTATCTTTGTCGATTTTACTAGGAAAAACACTGTAGCTTCCCTCACAAAATACTGTGGATTGCTATAGTGTTTCGCCTCGTGTTTTTTTTTCTTCAAAATTTTATTTGTTGATTTTTTTTTATATTGAGCTGGTAGAGAATTTAGCTTTGTAATTTTTTTCTTTTTATTAACAGAAAAGTTAAATCATGTAGCAAAAAGGTAAATCATATGGGAAAAATATTGTATCTTTCCTCACAAAACATTGTGAATTGCTACAAGTTATTTTATTCAGTTTTTAAGTTTTTGATCACAAACACAACTTTTTTTCCGTCATGCGATATTAACTCTATCACATCTTCAGTTTCTATTACTTATCTAATACTAGTTGACAATTATAACACCATCAAATATATTTGTTTAGTAAATTCACGGCATTACGCCGGCATGACATTTAGTATATCTTTATACAAAGTGATTTTTCCTTTCCTTTTATTTATTTTTATTTTTTTAATATCCTCCATGGCCAGCGGGGGTCCACATTCAACAGCTTTATTACTTACATTAAAGGGTGGTCCATGGCCCATGAACTAAACTTTTCTCCATGCCATCTACAGTATATCTATATACAAAGTGATTTTTCTTGTGAAGGAATAACACCCAACTAAAGCATCCAAAGACTCCAAAGTTACTGTATTCTATTGAATGCCATGTTGATCAGTGTTATTAATCCTGGTCTGCTTTGGTGGATTAACTTGGTCAGCCGTTAATATGACTCCAGACCTGAGCTGGGTTTTAAAGAAAATCAAATAAAATTTAACATGGTTTTATATTTTTTAAAAAATATCCTCTATTATAATTTTTATATTAATTCAAATTATTCTTCTTAATTTTTAACTCGGGTTTTAAATTAAGTGATAAACCGCAACAGGTTTAAACATTGTTGGGGAATACGGTGCAAACTGTGTTCCCAAAAAATTTAATAATTTTTTTTTACTAAAATTTAATATGATTTGTATATTTTGGATCATTTTGATGTGTTGATATTAAAAATAATTTTTTTTTTAAAAAATCATTAACATTTATTTCAACATAAAAACTTATTTAAGAAATAACTACTATTATATTGTTAAACATACTTTTAATAGGCTTGACAGGGGCCATGCTGCAAAGTATACCATGCATCATGTACACATGGGTATGCTGCCCATGTATTTAAATTTTGAAAATTACGTTTTGAAGATGCTACACGTGGGTACGTACGTGTAAGAATCTGCCTATATATTCCAAATTTCCAAACAGACGTTTTGTAACATTATCCGTTTATTAAAATAGGATAGGGTAGACCCTTTTATGTACACGCAAGATGAAGAAGGTCCCTCACATTTCGTGGATCTTGTGTCAAATGTTGGTGAATTCATGCACGCAGAAATAAATTATGTTGAAGAGTTACTGGCAAGTGACAAAGGGCCATTGGCTGTTTCTTTTCTTTTTTTTCAAGGGCGAGGAAAGATCTCTCGCAGGATCTTGCATGTTGGGATTAAACAGATGGGAGATTAACGTTAATAATTAGTGAAATTATCATAATTAAATTGAATTAATCCTTTTTTTAATTATGGGTATTCAGTCAGCTTATATATACCTTAATTAATTTTTTAAAATTTTAAAATTAACGATTAAAAAAATGTTGGGAACACAGTACAAACTGTGTTTCCAAAAATTTAATTTTATTGTAAAAAATTAATTTTTTTATATGTTTTGAATCGTTTTAATGTGCTAATCTAAAAAATAATTTTTAAAAAATAAAAAAAATATTATTTTGATGCATTTCGGTATAAAATGTATTTTGCATCGCGTTCCAAAAAAAATTAATTTTTTTTTTGCAAAAAATTAATTTTTTTATATGTTTTGATGTGCTGATTTAAAAAATAATTTTTTTAAAAATAAAAAAATATATTATTTTAATATATTTCAGCACGAAAAGCAACCACACTCTCAAATGTGAGTAAATTTGGTCATAAAATTTATAATATTTAAATTAATAATTTTTAAAACTTAAATCTTTACTAGATGATCTACATGTTGGGATTAAATAGTGCTCTGCCATTAACGGTGTGTGATTAAATTGCATGTTAGGAGATTAACGTTAATAATTAGCAAAATTATCATAATTAAATTGAATTGATACAGATATAAGAGGTAATTAAGAATGGATTTTCGCAGCTCAAAGTTAATATATATAAAGTATAAACCATGGAGATGGAGTGGGCCCTCCCAGTTAAGCCCAAGTAGACATTCATAGTGACAGGTGTCACAGTCCTCGAGAAGCTCATTATGAGGCATCGCCATTGCCTCCTACAGCAAACTTTAGTGTCGGTGGCCATTTTGACGCGTAAAGGCTAATTGTTACTGTGTTTTAAGAGTGTCTTAATTTTTATTATTTTAAATTAGTTTTTTAATATTTTTTATACTAATATTAAAAATAAAATAAAAAATACTTCAAAAAAGGATAACAAACGCCTCTTTTAGCTTGGCTTGATCCATGGAATTGCTCATAACAAGACATCGCTACCCTTCTTTTGATATCTTTTTTCCCTAGGCGGCTAGCTAGGCAATAATAGCCACAACTTCTAAATTAAACTCATCTCGTTCATATCAGAACCTGCTAAAATGCCCTTGAAAAGTGGCATAGATCCAGATCTGCTGTTACTATATACTAAAATAGTATAATTATATTTTATTTTTTCCACTCAAAAAACTTAACAAGTGCCCTCACCATTTTCAACCATCGAACCACAAGACTTGAGGTCATGAATAATTAATTACATGCAAGAATGAAGAACACAAGATTTGAGGTTGAGGAAGTGGAAGCCATTCCTCGTCGCTGAACAATAAGTTGCTGACTTGCTTCACCACTTGGCTAATGCTTAATTTCAAAGCAGTCTTTTCAAGATTATATATATTATTTGATCCCGTAAAGAGAAGAAAATAGTTTCTTTCCATTTCCATCATCTTGTTTTTCTCGTCGCTGTCCTTTCACACTATATTATGCAGGACTGGTGCCTTACCGTCTTCAAACAGCACTCAAATATCCATAAATGGAGCTGAAAAAACCCTTTATTCAGAAGATCGATCTCGTACTTGCTGGTCCACGCAGAGGAGTGGTACAACCTTGCTTGCACAGAAAGGCTCTCATCAAGATCGTATCTAATAATTGGTGAACACCATCTTGTTACGGTAATCAGCAACTTTGGCAAGCATTTTCCCATGCTAGCTTCCAAGATCCAGCTTCCTTGTGAAGTTTGAATGAGGTGATTAGGAGCATTATTAACCCTAATAATTCTACTTTTAGGGCAACCCCACTTGAAAGTGAAAGCTCGTGTAGCTCTCTCTTTCACTGTTTTCGACTCCTTAGCTAGAAGAAGAGGAGATAAACCAAGCCCTGTAGCACAGCAACGCTCATGTAAAGATTGTTCCCTTCAAATATATTCTTGAAGATCTAGCTGGTGTTAATTACTACCCCACCTTTAATTTCTTCTGTCTTTTGTTATGATTATATCGATGTCCCTTTCATGTGAGCATAAGAAAACACAAGTTTTCTATTTATTTATTTGATATTGAAGGAATTTTTCGAGATAATATATATATTTGTGTGTCTGTGTGTGTCTGTGGCACATGGATGTCTAGTTCCTTGTCTGATTATCTGTTTCTCATATCAACTTATATAAAAAAGAAAAAAAAAGTAGACTAAATCTTACATAGCGTGCAATTTAGTGAATTTGTTGAAATCTATAATATGCTTACTTCGAGATATTAATTTGACATTAATAGTCACACTATAAATAAATAAATAAGTAATACTCCTAGTAGATGATCGTCCAGCTTCCAAGAAGCTGCACATAAAATAATGGTTCGAAAAAAATAATGGTTCAGAATTCTAAACTGGGATTTAATTTGATCTACTTAATTATTTTGCATCTTCTATCACGAAATCATCCATAAAATATGCATTGATTATGAAAACTTATAGTAGAAGGAACATTCGATGGACCAATTAGTAATTAAAGGACATGTATTTATTTTTGTATTTAAAAAAATATTTTTATTTTATTTTAAATTAATTATGTTTTAGAGATCAATAATATATAAAATATTTTTTTTAAGATAAAAAATATTATTTTAATATATTTATAAGTAAAAAATATTTTAAAAAACAATAAAAAAGAAAACTATCGGAATACTTCAGTTTACCAGTAAATGCCAGTAAATTGTTTCAGCATCTTCAATTAAATAGCTCAAAAAACAAAATTTCCAAACTTTCAAACCAAAAAGATAATAAAATACTATCCAGAGAGCATTAAAAGCATAGATGCTCTAAAGAGGAAAGGAATCAAACTCATAAAAACAGAATATTAAATTTATCACAACTGGCTCTTATTTTATTTGAAAATCTATCCATCATTTCTTTATTTAAGAAGTTGCCCCCGAGAGCTTCAAAGCAAGGTCAGTGACCTATAGTGAAGAAAAACAAAAAACAAAAATGGATGCCAAAGCTCTCTTCTTCTTTGCTTTGTTGTCCTTCTCAGCTGTGTCGGTCAGGCTGGCCTTTGCAGAAAATGAAGAAGACCCTGGTCTTGTTATGAACTTTTACAAGGATACATGCCCTCAAGCTGAGGACATTGTCAAAGAACAAGTTAGACTCCTTTACAAGAGACACAAAAACACTGCATTTTCTTGGCTAAGAAACATCTTCCATGACTGTGCTGTTCAGGTAATTAAGTCGTGCTTTTATTCCTCTTTTTTGCTTCGGATTTTGTCAGTTCTTGATGATCATGCATGTCTTGTTTTGTAGTCATGTGATGCTTCACTGCTGCTGGACTCAACAAGGAGGACCCTGTCTGAGAAGGAGACAGACAGGAGCTTTGGCCTCAGGAACTTTAGATACCTTGACGAAATCAAAGAAGCTGTTGAAAGGGAGTGTCCTGGAGTTGTTTCCTGTGCTGATATTCTTGTCCTGTCTGCTAGAGATGGCATTGTTTCGGTACTTCCCTGATTTAAACTTCATCAGTCTTGTCTTCAACTCTTTTAAGCGATTTTTTATCCTATCTGATTGGTCTAGAAGAAGGCATGTTTTGGCCAGATTTGGGCTCTTTTGTAGCTTGCATGGCAACATTTACTGAATTTGGTGTCTCCAGTTTGAGTCTTTTTCCCTTTCAGGTCACTTGGACAGGTTTTCTCAGGATATTAGATGCTCTATTTCTGACAGGATTTGTATCTTCAGTCTATTTTAGCTTTGAATGTAGAGTGATTGCTGAAATTTGTCCAGTACGTACTTTTATAGTAAATGGAAGTTTAATGTGGCCTAAACTTTTCTTGATTTCAGCTAGGAGGACCTCATATCCCTCTCAAAACTGGAAGAAGGGATGGCAGGAAGAGCAGAGCAGATGTGATCGAGGACTATCTCCCAGACCACAATGAAAGCATATCTGTTGTTCTTGACAGGTTTGCTTCCATGGGTATTGACACCCCTGGAGTGGTTGCCTTGCTAGGTACATATATTAACATATAAACCTCAAATGGTACCTTTATAGTCATGAATCCAGGTGTCCTCGTTACTAAAAAGTTGGTTTTTTCTTTTTATGTCCAACAGGAGCTCACAGTGTTGGGAGAACTCACTGTGTGAAGCTGGTGCACCGTTTGTACCCGGAAGTTGACCCAGCACTAAACCCTGACCATGTTGAGCACATGCTTTACAAGTGTCCTGATTCAATCCCAGACCCTAAAGCTGTCCAATATGTGAGAAATGACAGAGGCACACCCATGGTTCTAGACAACAACTACTACAGAAACATATTGGACAACAAGGGCTTGTTGATAGTGGATCACCAACTAGCCAATGACAAGAGAACTAAGCCTTATGTGAAGAAAATGGCCAAGAGTCAGGATTACTTCTTTAAGGAGTTTTCTAGGGCTATCACCATTCTTTCTGAGAACAACCCACTCACCGGTACCAAGGGTGAGATCAGAAAGCAGTGCACTGTTGCCAACAAGCACCACTAGAAACTTTGATTTGCTACATGTCAAACTCAAGTACTTCTCTTCCTTGTTTACAACGAGGGAGAAGAGTCTGAGATTTGCAGAATAAGATGTTTTCTTTAGAAATGGGTGTTGTTACTGCTAGTCAGTGGCAATTAAGATAGTTGTGGTATTAATGTTGGTTTAACTGCCCTGTTTTTAGCCTGGTTAGGCCCCGCTCCTCTTGTTGTTGTGGTTTGTGAGATTAATGTTGGTGATGGGCATGGTGGGATGATGGGATGTATGTATAGATGGTAGATGGTGGCGATGGTGTGTGGTGATCCATGTGTTTTGAAATGATAATTAAGTTATTGATGATTCATGTCTGCAAGTTTCTATCACATAGGCCACCATTGATGGCTCTCCCTATTTGAATATTCTTAATTGAATTGGAATTTAATGAAGCAGCAGCTCCCCACCCACAATGTAGCTAGATGGAATTAAGCAAGATGACTAAAATAGGAAAAGGCAAATAAAGAATTAAGAAAAGAGCAAAAGAAGGGTGGAGAAACAGGAAGGGCAAGATTTTTTATCTGAGATGATGTTTGTTTATGGATTTTTGCGCACTAGATGTCCCTTTTGTGGTAGGTAAAAGAGACAGATCATGCAGTTGTGGAGTGTAGTGAAGAGGTGTGGGTCTCACCTCAGACACACACTTTGAGACAAAGGAAGTGAGCCTTGAGAGAGAGTGAGTGATCAGTACGTTAGGAAATGATGGCTTCTGGTTTACTTTCTCTCTGTTCATGGTGGGATTTTCAAGTGGTTGCATTTTATATACGTGTAGCTTCATGCTGGAAACTATTTTAAAAATAACTTTAACCGACACAAGTTGAAAAGGAAAAAAAAATCAAAATAACATGAAAAATAAAGAAGGAAATTTGAAGATGACGAGGAAAATAAAAAAAATTCTGAAACAACATTTTAATTTGGGCATGGCTAGCACTAGCAAGCTATCTCCACGAGGAGGATTAGAGCCTGTAAAAGCAATATATCTAGATTTTTTTCAACACTGAACTTTCCGAATCCATCTATCCAAAGTTTGCTTATGTGGGAGGCTGCACATTCTCTATTTCAGAGTTTTTTTAGTGTGATTTGCCAATTAAAAACACATTTGATGCCAAAATATCAGTTTAACAGAGTTAATTATTCTTCACTACAGTACAAGCATGGCAGTAGTTTGACCACTGTAAGACGGTGAAACTATAATTTGTAATCCAAGGACCAAGAATGATCTGTGAAAGGGATAAGTTAAACCATTTATAGTGGCAGTGGCCTTTCATACATGGATTATTGATTTTTCTTAATAAATTAAAGCAGCGTCTAATTAGTAATTATTGTCTTAAAAAAACAAAACAGAGTGTACCTTCTATTTTAAAATAACAAAAATTCTTTCAGAGATATTTGTTTTATATATTTGTTTTTATCATTTCAATCAACTATGTTTTTGCTGATCCTGTGTCCGTTTCTTTTGCTCTGAGACATTAATTTTCACAAGACACATGTCCAGTTCATTTATATATTGTTCAATGATGAAGTGACTAAGCTGCAGCATTTCACTATAAACTGGCATACAGCAATTACACCGAGTTGAATTACATACCAGCTGTGCACGAGAAGACAAAAAATGCACCACATTGCAACTTCCTATGATAAGATTTATTTCCTGGAAGTGTTAGATGATGTCATCAAAGACATATATATATATATATATATATATATATATATATATATATGGCTACCGATCCATGGGTTTCAGCTTAGTAATGGGACTTTTGTTTCTGTACTGCTTGAACTGCTATCAGAGTCAATATCAGATTCCTTCAGGATCACTTCATTCTTCTCATTCTTTTCTGGCACTTTGGGAATTAGAGAGCACAAAGAGGGATGGCTGTAATAAGGCTGATGGTGTATGGAAATGTAGTTTGCAGTAGATGGAAAAGGTCGGTAACCATATGTGTTGACATAAGGACTTGAAGGAAATGCACTTGGTGCTGACCAATATATCATAGGCATGAAACTATTTGCTGGCTGTGGTGGGAACATGTGATATGGTGTTTGGTTATGGTAAGAGACATTAGGACTGTTAATTACTTGGCTTGGGACTGCCGGAGGATCCGGTGGAGTTTGATATGGGATGGACTGGAATGCTGCCGTTGCATGAGTTTGCATTGAGGAATATCCCATATTTCCAAATGTGGCGGGAGGCGCGGAGGTTGATGGCACAGACTCAGGAATTGATGATCTTGGAAGATTATGAGGCTTACTTGAGGAGTTTGATTGTTTCTTTCCCTTTGATTTTGTTGAAGTTGTTTTCCCTGTTGACTTCTTTGACCCTGGACTGGCCTGCCAAGGAGCACGAAAGCAACAGAATCAAATTTAAGTAGTTAAATTCTTAAGACGAGATCACCAAAGAGATGGCATAATCCTACTACTTCACAAGTCTTTTCCGGTGAAAGAAACAGCTCCTCTCCTTCTGCGTCCTCATCAGTCCTGCAAGAAAGAATTTCTGCACTATGTGAGTAATGTTCTCGAAGATGAAGCAGTTTAAGAGCCGGTAGGTGTTGAGCGAAGAACAGGAATGAGGGAGAGACAAGTTTATTAATCTTCATAAATCCTCAGTCCTGACCTTCTCCTGAAGTCCACCCTAACAAATCAGAAGAGATGGTTCATGACCATCTCAATCAATGTTGCTGATTCTTATCTGCAACCTTACAGTGGATAATATTCAAAAGAATATGATAATTCTATATATATATGATACTTCAGAACAGAAGTTCAATGCAAGTGGTTCAATATGTAGCATTGAGCTTCAATCTTTGAGCATTCACCTACCTGTAGTATTTTTGCAGCAAGTAAAGTTCCGGTATTTGGTTTCTCTTTGTACCAGGTCATCAGGAAAGCCAGCCATGAATAGAAGTGTGATTCCTAAGGCCTTGAAGAAGAAGCTCCCACTGCGTATGTGAACTAGCATTGCCATCCGGCACAAAAGTGGTCCGAAAGACTTGAGCTTGTTTCGTCCCATCCGCTGCCTGACATATCTGAAAAGAAATGATCACACAGATATCTTCAGATCAGGCTACAAGAGTATACAACTCGGTAAGAACCTATCAGAAACGCCAGAAGATGAGTACTTACTCGTTTTGAGGGAGATTTCTTGTCCTCCCACCATACTTAATGCAAAGAAAAAGGCATGATGGGCAACTAGGATCTGATCGTCGCATGTCCTTCTCTTCCTCAAGAATCTGAACTGGACATAGCGTTGGATTCAGCCGATTTGGATAAAATATTTTCCTTTGAATTCCTGGATTCTCATATAGCACATACTCCTGTCAACAAACTATTCCCTGTTACTGATTCTTTTGTTGATTTACGTTGAAGCAATTGTAGACATGGAAGGCTAACATGGTCTATTACAGGTAATGAAAGGCTGGCTAATAAAAACAGGATAAAGAGAAATTCTATTTTAGCAACTATTCTGATACCATTATACGGAGGAGAAAACCGCAGATTTTCAAAAGAGAATCGCTTACCCCTGGATCTTTCGGTGAGATGTATGGTTCACCCTTCCGTAGAACGCTAAAATGATTGAAGTCTAATTCATACATATCATCACAACCATGCCTTATACCAAGAGATGCAAAAACTATGATTTTTCTTATGGTGTGGGACTGAGCATTTCTCAATAGAAGGACTTCAGACTCGAGTATTCTCTTTACTTCCTTGGGACAGAAAGCTATCTTCGGAGGCTTTCTAAGCAATGATACATTTCCAGGTCGAGTATGACAAGCCTCCTTAGGTACAAAATCATCTGCTTCTGTCCTGTGAGATTCCTTATTTTTAATTTCTCTGTTGTCATGATTTCGAGCATCTGCGCAATCATGAACTAGTTGTTTCTCTGGTTGAAGGCCATCATTCTTTCTATCTTCGTTTCTTGCTTGGTTCGGATGTTGAAATGTTTGCTCACTCTGTCCACCAAAGGAACTTTCAAAGCACGATAACTTTATTGCCTCACCATCACTATCTTCATGAAGATTTTCTTTTAGTTCAATAGCACCCACATGGACCACATCCATTTGTCCATTAATGTGGTCAATTTTATTATCAGCTTCATCTTCTTCATCGGTATCATCTGTATCATTACAATCTGCAGCAGAGTCATCACCTTTCAGTTTTTCAAGCTGCGAAAACTGAGTCTCATCCATGCTCATCCAATTGACTAGGCAGTCTTCAAGATTTGCATCTTTGGGAGGAATACTGAATGGAATCTCATGCTTTATCTGTGAAACCATCCCAACATCGACTACATTTCCATTTTGAACATCATTTTGGACCACTTTTATTTTCTGTCTTTTGAACCTCTTAAGCCTTCTTTCTGTTGCATTGATAGAGCTGCCCTGAGAGTGAGCAAAAGACAGTCCATTAAAATTTATCTTGCATAAAATTGCTAACAATATTAGAGCACAAGAGAGTTAATTTAACAGTAGAAACTTATTGATATCTTAATCCATTAGTTATAAACTTCTTCTGTAAAAGGCTCCCGGATCATTGATCAATGATAGATAGATAGATAGATGCTCAAAAACAAGTGAGAGGCTGATCATCAGAAACAGGAAAAATAGAATTTCTTAAATTAAGAGCAGCTCCTAAGTCCTAAACTATCATCAACCATCCATTCACAAAGACTTGTTTCATGCTTAAACTAAAACATTAATGGTTGTTCAAAAAAGGAAAAGAACATGAAACATCTTTGACAGTTAAAAGACTCAAATATGAGATTGGTGATCATACTTGTCTGTGTGTGATCAAGGACCCCTTGTGATCTCTTTCTTGTATTTGAGCTTCAAGTACAGATATTTTCTCCATAAGCTCAGCATTCTTTTCTCTTTCCCTTTGTAGTTCTGCAGATATCTCTGCAATAACATTGACAGTATTCTCTTCTTTCACTTCTTGCTCTATTGAACACAATGCAGAAGCATTGACCAAGCTCGCACATGATTGAAGCTCCACCATTGAACCCGAACTGTATAGGAAGTCTATACACTCTCCAAAACTTATAGCCTAGAACTACTTACCCTCACAGACATAGTGAGATACCCACCAATAAAAAACACTTAGAAATGGTTCAAAGATCAAGACTTCAAGAAGAGAGAAACGTTTTTAAAAGCAAAGCTACTTCTTGGACTGTTGAAGTACTGCACTCTCAAAGCAAAACTTAGATAAACAAGGTGGTTTTGAGAGCAAAAAGATAGGCTAAGGACTATAACATTGTCAAAAAGGGTTCATTAATGGAAGAGTTAAAGAGAAGGAAAGGGGACTGTTTATAGATTGAGTAGCAAGTTAAACTGTGAAAGTTGAAGTATAAACAATACAAGTAAATGGAAGAGTTAGAAGAGAAAAAAGAGGACCTTTTGTGGGTTTCGATTTTCTGTTTTGGTTGTGTAAAAGCAAAATAGAGCGGCGAGAGGTTAGGCATGCAATACCACTTGCATTCTCTCCTTCTTACACTCTTGTTTTCTTACAAGTTATTTTTATATTATAATTAAATTTAATTATAATATTAAATTTAAATTCAATCGATAAATAAATTAAATTTATATATTTTAAAAATTAAAATTAATTTTATTTTGTTTTTTATATTACTCTTCTTACATTCATTTTATTTCTTCAAAAATCTTTTTTTAAAAAAGAGAACTAGATGAATATCTCTTTGAAATTACACATCGAAAGGGTTGATCTCTAATTTACTCTTCTAGTATTTTTAAAGATTGAATTATATTTGGAATTCAATTCTTAATACTAAAAAAGATTCCTAACATAAAACTCCATTAAAATCTTTGAATTGAATTCAATTCAGAGAATTTTAAGCATGCTTTTAAAGTTTTCTAGGTACTCAAAATCATGAACAAAACCATTCTTCTAGTTTAGAGTTTGGTTGAGATACTAAGTCACATGAAAGAATGAAACTTCAAGAATAATTTTATATTATTCTATAATACAAAGCTCTTATACTAATAATCGCACACGAAAGTAAAAGATAATGAGTTAATTACAAATCAAAATCTTCAAAAAAACAAACAATACCCTAACTATAAAGAGACTCTCGAAATAATTAATTTTATTCATTTATGACTCTATTTATCAAAAAGATATTACAACCATATATATATATATATATATATATATAATAGAAAAAATATGTATTTTCATAACAGCTTTTATATCAGTCTTTTTAGGTTAAAAGAAACTTATACTTGAAATTTCTAATGCAATATTTTTGTACGGATCATCCTATTATTGATTTCTAACATAATATTTTTATACAAGTCATCTCATCATAGTCTCATCACTAAGATTCCCATTATAGAAACAACACACAAGTTCTTAGACTTTTTTTTCCCAATGAGAAATTTCTTCATCCTCTCATACACAAGCACATCTTTTTTTGTAATATTTTTTAGCCATGGTTATTAAACATTACACAATAACTAACCATTAAGAATTATTGAACTCTAATACATGTTTTCTATGTTCTCCAACCAAAACAACTAAAAATTATTAGGCTCTAATACTAATTAAATACCAACTCACGCATAAGAGAAGGAAAGGTAATAGAGTTTATTATAAATCACAACCTTTAAAGACTCAAGACACTAAGACTCTCAAAATATTTAATTTTATTTATTCATGTCTTTAGTTGCTAAAAGGCTATTATAACTATAAAGGAAAACACTAATTATACTTAATAAATAAATAAAGAAAAACTCTTTTCTTCAAATAGAAAAAATATATATATTTGAACGCAAAATTTTAAACCAACAGACGAGACTTTATATTAACCGGTGACAGTAGCTTGACATAAATAACATGTATTTGTTTGGATTAATAAACCTAGTCTTGATGAGTAGTTGTCAATACCCCTTAATCAACATTGGGCCAACGTCATAGGATTCCTTTTCATTTAATCTTAAATTTCCGTGACTTTTGTCAAGTGCTTTGCTCTGATCTCATCATAGACCAAAGCCATTAACACTTACAAGGAGGCACTTACTCCTGAAATAGCAAGCCTCCATATATATATATATATATATATATATTAAAAGGCTGTATTTTACCAACACATCACTTTGTTTAAAATGGTGCATTGTGCTTTCTTGTCCTTGTCTTAGGGTTCATGGCCTCATATTTTATAGTCCTTGATCAAGAAAATTATCTCTTAGATTATTGGAAACAGTTTGCGATTCTGATATAATTAATACAGCAATGTCTTGTTATACAAGTGGTGTGTGTGTGTCTCTGTGCCCCGTTTTTTGAGCAAGCTAGCTAGGAGCATCCTAGGCATTCATCAATCATGCTATTCATTAGATAGCCAAGAGATACATAACTCCACCAGCCTAAAATGTTTAGCTAAATAATTTAATTATATTATATCAATATATACAACTGTTACCACTTTCCATTCAGGACAAGAGCATGTTATTAATGCGGAATATGAAACTTTTATTATTTTTTATTTAAAAATTTATTAAAATAATAATTTTTTAATTTTAAAAAATTATTTTTAATATTAACATATCAAAATATATAAAAATATTATTTTGTAACCGATTCAATCAAATTAAACTTGATTTATGTCAACTCGTGATTAGGCTAGTCACCAGTTAACTCGCTAGGTTTTACAACAATGTTGCGCGCAGATAAGAGGTAGTGTCCATCATCAAGAGATGAGCCCTAATTATCAAAGAATAAATGAGAATGGAAATGGAGGAGTAATGATTATAAATACTGCAAAATGAAAAGATCTATCTGCTGTCTGTCTGTCTGTCTTGACAAGAGAGTCCATGACCCTTTTCCCCATGTATAAAGGCATAAAGAAATAGTGTGCACACGTGCATATAATTTTGTAACCCTAGTTTTTGCAATATACAAATCCAACCTCACGTGGAAAGGTTACCTCAGTGCTTGTCTCTAATGAAATTTCGTGTCAGGGGAATATGAAGCTTGAAAAC
Source organism: Populus alba x Populus glandulosa (assembly GCA_033617975.1). Taxonomy (NCBI): domain Eukaryota; kingdom Viridiplantae; phylum Streptophyta; class Magnoliopsida; order Malpighiales; family Salicaceae; genus Populus; species Populus alba x Populus glandulosa. The sequence continues at coordinate 860,798 of CM066146.1, forward strand.
CTCGGATACCTATCCTTCTAATTTTAAATTATGCCCACCTTCTTAATTAATTTATTAATTAATTACAATTAAGAAACTAACCAGCCGCTCAAAGCCTGAAATTCTTAGTGATCAAGGGAGATGAACACAAGAGAAAGATGGTCTAATGATCCTGGGGTTGCTCAATTAATGGTTAAATGAGATTTGGGTCCACGTATTGTCCTTTTTTTTTTAATGGCATCCTTCTTCTTTCTTTTTCTTTTTTATAATCCTTTTTTTCTTTTAAAACCTGAACTGGATTAGATCCTGGATTAGCTAAGTCTTGAGTTGAATTGTAAAATAAACTTTTTTATATTTTATTATGTGTTGTTCACCCTATTTAAACAAATTTAAACAAGATATATAAACAGTCATTTATTTTTATTGTCTCTGTATTTCTGTATGAGGAAAATAACGCTACCTTAATGACAAAGGGACTAACAGTATGGACACGGTCGGATTAAAAAAATTCAAAAATAAGGGACATCATTAAGAAAAATTGACAACATAGCGACCCCTCTGTTAATTAACAGGCTTTAATCTGTCATCTTTATGATTAATTAAAGGTGTACTTGTGAAGGGAAATGAGTCATGTAATTAGTAAGCAACAACTCTTTAATTTGCTGGTCATTATAGTTTAGATTTACAGTACAATATAATATAATAATTGAGATAATCTTAAAGGGCAGGGCAAGTTGATGTTAGATTATATTTTGTTTTCCTAGTAACTTGTGTTTTATAAGGTTAAGCATATTGATGTTAACTTCTGATGCTCACTATTTATTAGCTTCACATGATGTCTGGTTCGAGTTTTTCTAGCTTCGAAATGGGGAATTTTTTTCTAGGTTTTGCAAGTAACTTGTCCCCCCCCTTTATTATTAATTTTTTTACATTTACTACTGACAGAACTTCTCTTATGAATAATGTGATTTCATTTTGGTAATCAAGTTTCATCCCCAGATTAGGAGGTTTAGGTTCAACCTTGCAGAAGGAGATTATCATAGAAATTTAAAAATTAGAAGGAGATTATGCATTTTTAAAACATAGTTGTTAAAACTAAACGTTTTGTAAGTTAATTCGGAATACTTGTAATCTAGATGTGATCTAAATTGGGTTTTAAGTAAAATTAAAAAAAAAAATTGATTTCATAAAATTTAATTGAACATATTAACTCACAACTTAATCAAACCCGCTCATAAGATCAAGATCAATTTTATATATATATATATATATATATATATAAAACAATATCATATCTAGTGACTAGACCTTTGTAAAGATTAAAGGGTCACTATTAAACCCAAAAAAAAAAATTATCTGAAAGTTTCAAATATAGAATGATATGCTTTTACTAAAATTTTTTTTTTCGGGTCATAAACAACGTCTCCAACAACGAGTGATATGCTTCTACTCATTACAATTTGGCAATCATGCATTGGTTCTATGGATCACAGATTAATTTTGTTGTTAAAATGGAATGAGAAATCAAATAGAATTTAACGATTTATATTGTTTTGTAACAGTACATTAAGTTAAGTTCTGGTACACGAGTTTCAACTGTAGCGTGGCTGTATTTGGTCGCCTAAATTCATTTTGATAGTTCCTGCGTGGGATAGCAAACAGATGCCACCATTGTCTTACATTAGCTGGCAAGCATGGTGACAGGAAAGGTAAACAGGGGAGCAGGTTCTTCAAGAACAATCAAGCTTCTTGCCAAGTAAATCCAAGAAAAGTAGACGGGTCAACAGCACCTTAAATTGTAGATTTTATTTTGCTGTCAACACACAGATCATGGGGAAAACTGCATATATTCCTTGGCCCCAATTGGAGACCAGAACTCATTGCTTCTGAAGTGATAAAATTGTGCTCCTTTTATCTCTTCCCACCTGATATCAGAAATCTGATGGCTTGGTGGCGATTGATTAATTCCACCAATGAGTTTGTAAAACCCACATAGCAATAAATTCTCACTGCTATATTCATTATCCACCATAATTTTTCATTATCCACCATAATATTTCAAGAGAGTGCAACTTGTTGGGGAAAAAAAGAAGTGAAAAAGGAACCAGAAAATGGAACAAACAAGATACTAGATATGCACAAACATTCCAACGCAAATCCGAGCAATCCACAGCTGTGCTCAAAGTTCAGGGTTCTGGATTCAATTTGGACAGTGTATTAGTGAATTCCAGTGAGATTGTTTTGGTTCTAATAAACTCTAAAGTAATAGCTCTGCTCTCACCTTTAGAATTAATAGAGGCTCGGTGCTTGCGGAGTTCCACTTCTCATCATTGCACAGAATTCTTCGTAGTTGATCCTCCCATCCTGTTCATTCCCATGATTTTATTATTAACCAATACTGTTATTATAATATAAGTTGCAGAAGTTCGAATTATGACGACCACTTACATTATCTGCATCCACCTCAGCAATTATTTCCTTAATGCTGGATTCATCTCCCATTCCGTACTCCTTCATTGCCAACTCTAATTCATCCCTTGTTATATACCTGTCATGAAATTCATAACAATGAACTTTTCTTGATTCATCTACAGCACTGCCTTAAACAAGGCTGCAAAAGCATAGGTTCCTGGCACTGGCAGAATCTAATTTGCCCCATGTAATCATAAAATAGATAAGCCTTATTAGAGTTCCTTGGACATGTATAAAAAATTATCAGTAATCACTTTTAAGTACAAGCTAAAAGGGATAAAGCACGAATGACACTCACTTTCGCATTGAAACTGATCAAACACCGGAAACATATGAAATCAATGATTTCCAAACAAGAAATGTGGCTATTTTGAACAAAGGGGAATGAGAACTCACCCACTGCTGTCCTTATCAAAGTACTGAAATGCTTTGTACAGGTGTTCTTCTCTTTCCAACTTATATCTATGCATAGTGGCAGAGATAAACTCAATGTAGTCAATACTTCCATTTCCATCCACATCAGCCTGAATGCATTCAGGCTATATGAGAAAGAGGCACCGGACATAATCAGAAAATTCAGTGGTGTTAGGTCCCTCTATTACTTACAGCTTCCATGAGGGTCTTGACTTCAGCTTCAGAGAGCTTTGACCCAAGTCGAGTCAGACCTGTCTTCAGCTCTTCATAGGTGATGGTTCCACTCTTGTCGGTGTCCATGTTTGTGAACATTGCTTTAAGACCTTTAATTTCTTCTTCAGAAAGATTTTCAGCAATGACCTGTGGGATTTCCAAAGTATACAACGTTATGAACAGAAGACCAAAAACAATCCAATATTCCCATGTAGACTCTTACCACTCAAAACTTGGAAAATATATCTTAAAATTTCTGCTGCCATTAAGAAACAAAAAACACCTTGCACTTTTTTCAACTTTGGAAACAATTGCAGGATGGTAGTCCGTTAAATGTGTCCAATCTTGGGAAATGGTTGTCATGCATTTTTACATCAGAAATACAATAAGAACATTTTGAAGTCAAGAGAAAGAAAAGGGACTAGAAAACTTTCATTTAACCATTTCTGTTACCACGTATAGTTTATATGTTATCAATCCCATTGAAATATACAAATAAATACACTATGAGGGAGAAAGTATGTCCTGTGCCTAGGGTCTCCAACTCTGAACTCTCTCTAAAACAGAAAATCAGATGTAAAGGCCCAAGGCATTGGGTGACACCTGTTGTGTCAATAGGTGGTTAATAACTACAGAAGCAGAAGATATTAACATTTACTACAACCAAGAATCACAAGAGCAAATACTTTACAGAGGACAGCCAAGAATCACAACACGGATCTTCAGAAAGAATCATAATAGCAATAAGGGCATTTCAGATAAATTAAAAATTTACCTTCAAAGCAAGCTTCATCAGCTTATTCATTGCCCTGAATTGTTTCATTCTAGAGAGAACAGCACTGTCTATCGGTCTGTCAGCACCTCCATCCTTAATCCATGGATGCTCTAACCACACATATTAATTGATGTAAGGCACAAAAGCATGCAAGTGCAGCGCAAAAGTCAGATGTGATACCAGAAGCTAACCAAAAAATAAAGCTTCTTACCAAGAACTTGTGCAGAAGTGATTCGCTTGTTAGGATCCTGAGTCAACATCCTCCTGACCAAGTCTTTTGCACTGTTCGTTATCGAAGGCCATGGTTGACTTTCGAAGTCAATGTCTCCTTGTAGAATGGCATCAAATATTCCCCTTTCATTTTCTACAACACAAATTTAGTAAATTAAATTAATCCACAGTGGAAATCTAAAGCAATTTATAAGAGAGATTTTTTAAACAAATAACATTTGGCCAAAACTTGTTTTTACCAGCCCAAAAAGGAGGTACACCACTGAGTAGAATATACAAGATGACTCCCGCACTCCAAATGTCTATTTCCTTCCCATAACTGCGCCGCAAAACCTCAGGTGCAACATAATATGCACTACCAACTATATCATGGTAAACTTTCCCTGCAAAATGTTTTGGAAAAGCTCAGTCAGCATAATAATTCGTGGTCAATTTAATGTTTGTAAGAACAAATTGATACAACCCTAAAACATGAATGGAGTTTCAAAAGAGTAGCAAAGATAGAAATTTGAAGATAACTGCGACAGAAAGATCATACAAACAAGTAAAATGAATGGAAGAACGGATGTAATTTGTTGTCAATTGCTAGTGCCACAACAGCTTATCACATTTCTTAAGATTTGTCCACCCTGCTCTATTTATACACCTTATCTTCTCAATTTAGATGAGTCATACAAGGTTAAAAGAAGAAATGGAAAAAGATCACTAGGCATTTATTGATTGCCCAAGTCCACCAAAACCTCATTCTGAGAATACCTGATCTCACTAAAACCTCAGAATGCTCTCTTAATAAACCTCTTGAGAAATGTAGTGCATCTAACTTCTTTTAATGCTACTGAAGCTAGCCTCACTAGGGTTACTCATTTCATAGACACAAGCAGAACCCCTTCATAATTATCAACATGCACAATAAGGTTGAATCTACTATTCTCAAATAGAAATCAGCAGGGGATAGCTTTACCAGAAATAAACTGACTTGTAAACGTAACTGCTAGCCAGATAAAACAGAGAGCAGGAAAACAAGTGTTTTACACTCTATACTTTTTAAATATCAGCTGAAAAAAGTAAAATGAACTGTAGACCAAATATAACTTCTTGTCAACTGCAGGCAGGAAACAGCCCGTCACGTTTCCTGAAATCTATCCATCCTGCTCTATTTACATACGTTACATTTCCTGAAATCTATCCATACTGCTCTATTTACATACGTTACATTTCCTGAAATCTATCCATCCTGCTCTATTTACATACGTTACATTTTCCTCAACATAGCTTAATCCAAGGAGTTCAAAAAATAGTAAAAGAACAGGATCATTTGCTAGTTTGTCTAATCTCACCACAGAGCTCAAAACTTCTCCTAATAAACAAAAGGTGCCGTTACAGTATCTGAAAAAATTTCTTGAAAGACACTGTTTTGAGCACCTTTTATGGCTAATCAAGCTAGCCTCACTAGGCTTTTACCCATAATAATAGTCAGAGGCAGATCCGCATCAAAATTAATAGCATACAGAATGTAGGTCAGGTCTGCTATTTGCAAATAGAAATTCAGTCGGAGGCTCGCTCCACCAAAAATAAATTGACTTGCATACCAAACCCGTGAGCTAGATCAACTTCAAAGACAGAAAAACAAGAGTCTTCTTTCTTACCAGAAAAACAATAAAAGGTACACAATCCAGCAAATAGGATATATCAACTGACCCAATTCTCTGTTTTGTAGTTGCTCATTCTAATAGAAAATATCCAATTATATCACTTAACACCAAATTCAACTCCTCTTTTCTACTTCTCGAACAAATTCGAAACCAGAATTTGAACAACCCCAACCATGTTATGCAGAAAAATTCTGAAATTTACAAAACTGAAAGCACAAACCTTAGACAACACATCAAGTTTTAACACAATTCTCAAACAACTCAGCGTAATGCAACATCACGTATATTATATGACCATTAACTGAACTAAAATGAAAAGCATAAATGATTTAAGAAATTAACCTTCCTCGATAAACACAGACAGTCCAAAATCAGTTGCCTTCAGAGAAGCACCCTCATCTTTACTAGACAGCAAGAAATTCTCAGGTTTGAGATCTCTATGCATCACACCCATAAAATGACAAGCATGAACCACATTCACTATCTCCCTGCAAATCTTAGCAGCATCTCTCTCTGAATAATGCCCTTTTGCAATAATCCTATCAAAAAGCTCCCCGCCTGCACAAAGCTCCATAACAAGATGCACAGATTGCCTATCCTCATAAACCCCTCTAAATTCCACAGTATTTGGCTGCCCTGACAAGTGTTGCATGATATTAAGCTCTCTTTTAATGTCATCTCTATCATTCTTATTGATCACCAACTTCCTCCGCAAAATTGACTTGCAAGCATAACTATGACCAGTAGCATTCTCTGTGCACAAATAAGTAATACCAAACTGACCTCTACCCAACTCTTTACCAAGTGTATAGAGTTGCTTGATGTCTTCAAAAGGTTTTCCTAGTATAGTATCAACCTTTGGAACTGGCGTTGTTGGGGTTTGTTGCTGTGTCTGTTGAGGTATTCGTGGTGGGGTTTGTGTCTGAATTTGAGGGGCTACGGCCTTTTGTTGGCTTTGATGATATTGAGGTTGCTGTTGCCTAGAATAACCAGTTGTTGATGGTCTATAAGTACAACCATTAACATCTGGTCTTGGAGCTTTTTCTTTGCTAGTAACACAACCCATCTCAAGATTTGAAACTTTTTCCAAGAAATGGTGTTAAAGATTGATACTTTGGATAAAAGAAAGCAGTCAAGATTTAAACTTCGTGAGAATTTGAGCAAAACCCAGATCAAGTTTTTGGGCTTTGAAGGCTGAATCTTCAGAGAGTATTAACGTGTTTTCTTGTAAGTTCTCTTCACGGCTACCATAAATGAGAGTCTTTCAATAATTTTGTGTTTATATTAATCAGGTTAGATAGAAAGGCGGGACCCCTAAAGAAAGAGGAATTTAGGGAGGTTTATTGGTATAATTAATATTATTATTTTATTTAATTTTAAATATTTTAGATTTCACACTTTATTCAAGTGATTGTATTTTGGAGCATTAAACATGAGATATTTTCATTTAAAAAAATTAGATGTTCTTAGCTAATTTTATTTTTTTTGGTTGGTGAGAAAAAACAATTAATGGCTTAGAGTTTTCTCTATATAGTTATTTTTAAATTATAAAATTATGTGTTATAACAAAAATATTTTACGAAGATTTCTACTAACACAATTAGCATTTAATATAATAATTTATAAATTACTTTTATGGTAAGTAAATCATTTTTGTAATACAATTGAAGTAATAAGGTTCAAACAAGATACTACAAATTTTATATTTTTGTAGAATTTTTCTTTTGTTTAGCAATAATGTAGGAGTAGTTTGTTTGACTCTCTCCTACCCACACAAGTTCACCATGTTTAGTTATGTTTTTTTTGTTTATAGATTTGTTTTTTAAAAAATATTTTTAAAAAACTATTTTTAATATTAATATATTATAATTATTAAAAAATATTAATTTAAGTAAAGTTTTTTTTTTAAAAAAAAGAAAAACCAATGCTATTGTAATATCAAACGGGTACTAACCTTGTAAACAATAGACATGAATTTCATAATGCTATTTTTGTTTAACTTGAGAGTAAAATTAATTTCTAAGGATTGTGTTTATTGTGTGCAAGTAAGCTTTTACTTTCTATACAAGGGTAAGGATTGTATTACTGTGCAAGTTATTTTTTTTTAATATTACTATACAAACACAAATTTTAATATAATAATATCAAAAATAAAAATAAATCTAAAAAAACATATTTTTAATTAAAAAGTATTTTTAAAAATAATTATTTATCACATGAACAATCACACACGCTAGCAAGTCTCATCCCAAATTCCAAGGGGAAAGGTGGATTTACTTGGAAGATTAGGAGATCAATCACTTCACGTCAGGCAGAAAGATTACAAAGGGTAAAGTGAAAGAATAAAGAAGAAAAAAATGAATATAAGTCCATATATCTAATTATTTAACTAATAATAAAAAAAAAGCAAATGATTGAATCAAATCTGTCCTGCAAGTAACAACTCAAGAAGGATAAGATGGGTCGCTCTTTCATCTCTTAATCAAAGGAAATTATCTCTAAATAACATCATGCACCCCCTTATCAACACATAAATTAAAGATTAAAAAACTAAATAATATTATTTTAATGTATTTTTAATTGAAAACCACTTAAAAAAAACATCATACATTAACAAACATACATTAAATATTAAAAAAAAAAAAACTAGGTAGCATAAGACAGGCAAGTTCATCCCGAGATTGACGTTTGAGTGTAATTTTCTTATAAAACTCAAATTAATTGTTATCCAAGTAGAGTTGCGTGCGGAAAATATAAATAACAAAAGATGAAATCCCACTTGTGTAGCCTACCTAGTATGCTTTCCTGTCCGTCGTTGTCCATGTCTCTCACCAAACACAAGTCAGTGGCTAGCTAGGAAACTACCCCACTTGTCTTATATTTGCTGACATATAATTGAGAAATTCATGGCCTAATCCCCTCCATTTCTCTGTCTCTTTTTTTATTGTTAGAATTGAAGAAATAGAAGCTATTTATCCTCAAATAGAGGAGATAGATATTAAAAAACAAAAGCATAAAATAAATTTGTATTTGGAATAATTTTAAAATAAAAAAAAAACATGAAAATATATCTCATATGTTTCTATTATCTCATGTAGAGAATGTAACTAAAGACAGTCTGAAAAGGCAAAAAGGAAACATGCCGCCAGTTTGTTGCTTCTTTTACACTAAATAACCGATGGAGAGGATTCCAGTCCACAAGATAAGAATATGCATTTTCTAATCCTACTTCCATTATTACAAGGAAGACTCGAGGTTAGTTGTTTTTATGTGCTTCTTCACAACGTGTGGAGCTTAATTGCATATTGTCCACTCAATTTGGTGCACTTATGGGACTTGTTATTATTCTTTTTTTGTTCTCAAGTACTGGATGTCGACAGCCGATTATTTTGATTTTTTTTTAAATGCGATTTCATACAAGTACCATGCTAATTTAGATTAATCTGCTTAACTAATAATTTGGATAACAAAATCATGATAATTCAGGAAAACAAAAATATAAAGCCAATTTATAAAAAAAATCTAATATCGAATAATAAAATTAAAATAAAAAATAAGTATAAAAAAATCAACACGCATTAATTTTTTAAATTCATTACCCGGGTCAATAGAACAGAAACACCACACTTGGAAAAACCATGACTCTCAATTCTTAACCAATAAAATATTGAAGGATGAAATTGAAAAATATATATACAAAAGGATCCAAAACAAAAATTAAAAATTAAAAAAATAAAGATCAAAATAAAAAATAAAAGCAAATTGAAGGACAACTAATTTTTTTTTATTGAAGGGTGAAATTAAAAAGAAAATTAATTTAGTAAAAGGACAATTAAAATAATAAAAATCAAAATTGAAACAAAAATAAATTAAAGAATAATTATAAATGTTTTATTGAAGGGTGGAATTGAAAAGAGAAATCAATTTAATAAAACAATAAAAAATGATAAAAAAAAATAAGGATTAAATTGTAAAAAAATAACATATCATAAATTGAGATTGAAGGATAAAATTGAAAATAAATTAAAATTTTATATAAAAAATAAAAATTAAAGTTGAAGTCTCAATAAATAAGAGGATAATTCTGAAATTTCATATGGTAGCATGAATTTCAAAAGAAAAAAAAGGAAAAGAAAAAAAAAAAAGAGGAAAAGAAAACATCATCAATATCACATTGTTATTACACTATTCAGTAAGTAGTGCCATTGAGTCTAAATGAATAATGTTTTTTCAAGCGATTTTAACTTTTGTTAATTTTATAGCCGACATGGGCTACTAGCTCAAGACTTGAAACTATAGTGTGATTGAAAAAAAAGAGAACAAAAAAGGACCATGTGATCGATGATTTTGAAATCTGAACTAATTTTTATGGATTTAATTGTTCTACATCAGCATATGTTTTTTTCCCCCTAAATACGTCAATTCTATGAATAAATTGATAAATTTGCTTGAGATTCAAACATTAAAATAAAGTCTCAACCTTGAAAAAATAGTCTGAATAAAAAAAAACAATGGATAAGGAGTACTCAAAAGTAAAAAATTAAGCAAATGAATAAATTGATAAATTTGCTTGAGATTCAAACATTAAAATAAAGTCTCAACCTTAAAAAAAATTATCTGAATAAAAAAAAAATCTGATAGCATAAAAATCACTTTCCCGACAACGGCATCAAAATATAATAACCTCAATTTCCCTTATTTGCATATCGTATATTATAAAAATCTGAACTAAACTTTCCTTGTGGGATCAACCCTTATTTGCTTTATACTATCTTATTTATTTAAGTTAGGATATAATTTGTGTGATCACGACATTGCAAAAAAATTTGATGCCATGGTCGTGAAAGTGATTTTAGCATATTCTTATGTTGTGATTGTTATTTTCTGTGATTATTATTTATTTTGTTCAAAAAAAAAAAACAACGTTACTTGCGATACTATGTAGGTACGATATAAGTACTGTTCAAAACAGATTGTTTGGTGGAATTAGGCCGTGATCTTTTGTTTTCTGAAGGAAAACGACATTTTGAATAAGACTAACGGTCAAAGGCCACTAATCCCACCATATTGAGGCTAAATTACGCTATTTTTTAGGGGTTTTAAGCAGTTTTTATGTTCTTGTATTGGATTTTCATTCAATTTGCACTACTTTAAATCTCTTGTGTGGTTGATTTCTTTTGAGTTTTTTTAACGATTTATACCTGTAACTCATTCTACTAATTAAAGACAAGTGCAGGTAGATCTCAAAATAGAAAATACTATATGCAGGTTACGAAAGGAAGCTTGCACTAACACTATGGTTGTTACATCACAACAGACATTCAAGAAGCTTGATGCTCTTAACATGGAGAATCAACCGTTGTGCATAAACATCGACAACAATGTCAATTTCGAGCTCAAGTCTGATTTTATACACTTTCTGCTAATATTTAATGGATTTGCTGGAAAAGATCCTCATAATCATCTTAAGGAGTTTCACATGGTTTGTGTTGGCATGAAACCGCATGGAGTTGACAAAGAACAAGTTAATTTGAAAGCTTTTCCTTTTCTCTTTAAAAAGAGCGGCAAAAGCATGGCTTTTCTCTATTATTTCCGATTCCATTAGAACTTGGAATAACATGAAGAAGAATTTTCTTAAAAAGTATTTCACAACCTCTTAAGTTGCCAACATAAGAGAAGAAATATGTGGGATTTGGCAATCTCATAGGGAGACACTCTCCGAGTATTGGGAAAGATTTGAGCAACTATGCATTTAATGTCATCATCATCAAATACCCGATCAGCTGCTCATTCAAAATTTATATGAAGGACTGATGTCTACTGACCACAATATCATTAATGCGCTACACCGCGGGCCAACATTTTATTTTCATAAAAATTACCAAAAGAATCTAAGATCTAAGAGTATTGGGTTGGACTGTAATACTAGACCCATGAGAATTTGGTCCTGACACAGACGCATTACCTATGCATCTGGATGCCGAACCCAATAACCTTAGGTACGGACGTCGGACCCTAGAGCATGGGGTCAAGCGGGGCTCTAAGACCCAAGTGATTTTGGTCTAGGCCCTGACACACCTAAACAACTTGGGTTAGATGTCCTTTTCCAGCCCTAACTTTCTTAGATCTTGAAAGGAATGTCTGACCCAAGTTATATAATAATAATAATTAATTTTATTTTTAAAATCAAATTGATATTTTTTTCAATAGTAATAATATTTATTTTAATTTTAATAATATTAATGAATTTAATAATATTGATTTTACCCACCATGCCCCACCAAAATTTGCAATGATTGTTTTTTTTCCAAACCATCATTTCAATGTCAAATGTAATCCAATAAAAAGACAACTCCATCCTTTTCTTGTATTCTTTGCAACTTTCTATAATTTGAGAAACTCTATTATTATATAGCTCTAATCTATAGTGATTTATATTTTAATAAATAATAATAAAAACCCTAATATAGTTTAGTATATTGTATAATAAAACATTGCTAGTGAATCAAAAGAGGCCAAAAGGTTTTGGTTGGATAACTGAGTGATTATTCGATAGTTTGGTATTAGTTGGATTTTAAGCTAAACCAGTTTTTTTTAAAATATAAATAATGTTATTTAGTTTTTTTTAATAAAAATTACAAAAAATAGATAAACTGACCAAGGTTGCCAATTCCGTTCTGTTTCGTCCGGAATAACCGAAACATTTCATACCAATTTAAAAAACCAAAACAAAACGGAATAATTTTCATCTCATTTTAAATTTTGGTCAGTTCTGGATTTTCCAAATAAATTTCGGTCGGAATGTTCCGGTTTCATTTCACATGTTTTGTTCTGGGCTTGAAAAGCCATTGAATCAAATTAAATCTGGTTCAATTTGATTAATTAAACCACCCAAGTATAAAAGCTCTTTTTCATTACTATTTTCAATAATAATAATGATATTAATAATAATATTGAAAATGATTATTATGATTTTCAATAACAATGATATTAATTTTTTAAAATTAGATTTATTCATGTATATATTTTGTAGGAATTTGAGCAAAACAGGGGATGTTTAAATCTCATTATCCTTGATAATATTAACCTATTGAATGCATGGATTTGTGAAGAATCTAGCATTCTTGATGGAGAGGATATAAGTTGAGAGACTATTGAAGCACATTTGTCTACTTTAACTTTAGAGAATAAAGAGATATGTTTTGATAATGAGAATAAGCTTGGTGACAATGATCAACTATTGGAATGTTTAGTTGATGACTTTCCCTACATGCCATCACAAGATTAAGATCTTTATTTTTATGTTAATGATGGAGATGATGTTTGATTTATGTTTCTTTTATATTAAAATATTTTACTTTCATAATATTTTAGTAGTTTGTTTAGGTTGAATTATTTTAAGTTAAAATTCTATTTAATCTTGACTATTTAGAAGTATTTTAAATTTTAAAATTATATTTGTTTGATATTGTGTTTGTATTATATAATTTATAATTAATTTATCTTAAATTTAATTTATATATATATATATATATATACATACATGAACAATACAATTCTAAAATAACATGTAAAAACACTTCTAAAATAAAATATTTTATTTCAATTAAAAAAAAAACATCTATAATTAACAACCTTCCACTGACCGATCAAAACCTACAACCTATTGGGTGAAAAGGTATAACTATGCAAAAGTACTGATAAGATTAGAATAACTCAAAGTTCCACGTGTAAATTAATGCTGAGTGGGTGGCTAGCTCAGTACTAATTCAGAGAAGAAAGAAACAGAAAATGATAGATTTCAACAAAAAATGTATTGAGAAGAAAGAAATAGATGAGTAGGAAACAATGATGATGACGGTAGATGCACTCAAATCTTAAACCATTGCATACTAACGTTATCAAAATACCATCAAGAATGACAAATGGTAGCTTTGGTTTCTTTCTTTTTTTTGATGACCCTAGGTGTCCGGGCCAGCTTACGCGCACCACAACTAATCTCAGGGCCTACTGAACATCCTGTAAGCCCAGTAGGCAGGTAAGGCACCGCATGGGTGACAAGCTGATACTATTGAGGATCGAACTCAGGACCTTCGCAAAGGCAAGCCTTGCAGTTGACCAATGGGCTAGACCCTCAAGTATGGTAGCTTTGGTTTCTTACAAGACTTAAGGATCGACCGAACAAATAACATATAAATTATGCTACATTAATGAAATAATTAGTTAGTGGTTGGAGTGGAGATTAGTGGAGACTCCAACCACTAGTTTGATATATTTATATTCATTGGAATAACCTATTTTTTTTTATGTTTTTAAAATATATTTTTTAAAAATTATTTTTAAAAATTTTTAAATTTTAAATTAATATTATTTCAGTAGCACTTTAATATAAAAATCATGTAGCACTTTAATATAAAAACCTATTACGGATAAAATCAGCACGAGATTTACATCATTTAAGTAAAAAAAAATTCTATAAATTTTATTATTATTATTTTTTAATTTCATTCCCATGATTTTTTTATTAATTGGTCGGGTTATCTTTGTATCAGTTGAATCAATCGAGTTATATCAAGTAAATATTTGTATAAGGAGATTTCAAGGTTGATTTATGCAGCCGAGTGTAATAACAATTTAAAATAGTTCTATGAAACATAGATAATTTTTATTACATTACAAAAATTAATTTAACCTACAACATAAATTGAACTTGTAAACTAGTAATTTGATTGACATCGTTTGGGAACGCGGTTTGCACCGCATTCTAAAAAAATTCAATTTTTTTTTGTTAGAATTTAATATGATTTGTATGTTTTGGATCATTTTAATATACTAATGTCAAAAATAATTTTTAAAATATAAAAAAATATTATTAATATATATTTCAACATAAAAAGTTATTTTAATCCTGTCATACTTTCTTTCGAGTATACTATGAGATATAAACTAACGTTTCTCATATACATTTGATGTGGTGTTTAACAGCTTGCCAGCTTCTTACAAGCAATAAACTGTTGGTACCAATTGGTTTTAACATTATAAATACGCTAGAAACCCCACGTGTAAAATAAGCTCCCTCGCCCGCGCTCCTCCCAAGATCTACTATAAAAGCGTCAGTTGCTTTGTTGGATGTTGTAATCACAACTCTCTAAAGTCCAACCTGTAAAGTTCCCTCAATCATTCTATTCATTGACCACATGTTTCAGCCAATTACTTTTGTTGTCAGAAGACTGCCACGTCACGAGTGATAAATAATTAGTGGGTAGGTAATATAATTTGAGAGGGGGGGGGGGGTGTAGCTCAGTACGAATCCAGAGAAGAAAGAGGCAGAAAACGATAGATTTCAAGGAAAATTTATTAGTAGATGCACTCAGATCTTTTCCATTTTATTTTATCTCGCTTGCCTTGCATGTCATTCATAATATAGTATTATATTAATGATCAATTTTATGAGCTTGGTTTCTAACTTATTTTTAAAAATCCAAAACAAAGACAAAGGACCATAATTGACATTCAATTATTAATCCCTTTGACACAAAAGGCATGCAAGACTATAATTTAATCTCTATTTTTTATTTTATTTTTTATAATTGGTCCATGTGCTTTTATTTTAGTGCATGTAGAACCATTATTTTTTTACATTCTACCCCTTGATTTTTGAAAGAAAAGAGAAAAAGTCACTTCCAAGTGAGGAAGAAGATAGAAAATAGTTGGTTGACCATCCACCCACAAAAAATCTGATTTTAATGTTATTGAATGTCTCTTTATGGGAGAGATCTCATAGTGCTGTTTTTTTAACTTTCATCTCGTTGTAAAAGTATTTAACTCGTAAAATCTTTTTAGTTGGTTTAATGCTTTTTTTTTGACATATTTAAGGGTGTGTTGATGTTGTAAATAAGTTTATTTAAATCTTTAGGGTGTTTCTTAAATTCATGTAAAAAATAATTCGAAAAATAAATTTTTGGGATCAGTAAACTTGGGTCTTGACTTTCTAGCCACCTCCAATAACCAAGTTCTTTATTATTTAAAAACATGTTGTCTGACATTTAGGTGTGTAGGCCTAACCTTCCATGCCCAAGGTCTTAACCTTTTTTAACCAGTCCTTTTAAAGGTCATTATAAAATGAATGATTAAGATTATGTTTACAATATTATTTATTAGATACCATTCAATTTTTTTTTTGTTTTTAAATAAGATTATAGTATTTTTTTAATAATATTACTAATCATTTCATTAATTATTATATATAAATCTAATATGCAAATGCTTTTTAAATTTGTGATAATGAATATTTAATAAAAATAAAATTTGTGGTCATGATAACATTTTGTCATTTTTTATTATAAATTTCTTTAAAATTTTCTCAAATTAATAATTTTATTAGCATACAAAATATTGAGAAATGATTCTCAATATTTTTTAAGTGAGATTTACTTCAAATCATGGTATAGGTTTTTTTTTTATTATTATTTTAACATTTCCTCTATGAAAATAACATATTTTTGTTAAAAAAAAGAAATGCATTATTAAATAAATTTTATTTAGGTTGAAGAGATATATTTTTTTCATATTTATTTTAAATTATTGAAAGTTTTAGCATCTTTAAAAGTAGACATCATCTTTCTATTTCTCAATTTAAAAACTTCCTGGTATCGAAATACATGTGTATAATGTCACCCACTTTTTCACTTTTTTTTGGGTTAAAAATTGACTTGAAATCGTAGTATGTATCTATAAATATAGTTATATTATGACATGTGCATGGTGGTGTAAAATTGAAGCACAAATTAAAGGTCCAGAAAACTAAGTGAGAGGAGGCAATGTGGAAGCTTGAGGTAGCAGAGGGCCATGGTCCATGGCTGCTTAGCACCGATGATTTTGTTGGCAGACAAGTTTGGGAATTCGATCCTGATCTTGGAACCCCGGAGGAACACGCAGAAGTCGAAAAGGCTCGAGAGAAATTCTCTCAGAACCGATTTCAAGTTAAAGCAAGCAGTGATGTTCTCAAGAATTTGCAGGTTTAACTTGTAGTATCCATAAAAGCTGCATCCATTACACTTTAAGCAAAACTGAACCTGTTAGTTTCGGGGGGTTTTTTCCATGCTTAATCTCTAGAGTTTCCATTTCTTGTCAAATTATATTGAAAAGTCATAACTTTCTTCTTTAATTCAAGCAATAACTGTTTCAAGCTAGTTGAGTCTGTAGTTCAATATATAGTCAGTCTAGTTTTACCCAACTAAGATCATATCACACATTACCATTAGATTGAGTATTCAATTTTCCCTTTTTCTTTTTTTCTTTTTCCTCGTGAAGCTGGCCGAAGGGTCTTAGGCTAAATTTCATCTTATCATTTATTCTGTTTTCTTTGAGTTCGAAAAAGCAGCTTATCAAAGAAAATGGGATTGATCTGAGTCTACCATCAGTGAGATTGGGAGACAGAGAGGAAATAACTTGTGAAAAAGCAGAAATGGCGTTGAGGAAAGCTGTTCGGTTCACCTCAGCACTACAAGCAAGGGATGGGCACTGGCCTTTTGAATTCTCAGCCCTCCTGTTTGAACAGCCTTTTATGGTAAGTCCTGATTTAAGAGCACTCCTGCTAGCTAGCAATTGAAGCCCAAAAAGATGTGCTCTGTAAACAAGATAAAGATATGTTTGAAATGCAGGTTATTGCTCTGGACATTACAGGAACCCTCAACACAATCCTCTCAGCTGAACATAAAAGGGAAATGGTTCTATACATCTATAATCATCAAGTAAGTACATGGCTTCTCCAATATTGAGGAGAGTGTAAAGGACCGTAGACTTCAAGTTTTAGGGTTTAAAGCGTGTCCACGAAAGATGGTTGAGAGGGGACTGGTTCCTCCATTATACTAATGATTAGGGTTACTTGATTTGCAGAATGAAGATGGAGGGTGGGGCCTCCATATTGAAAGCCATAGCATGATGCTATGTACAGCACTTAACTATGTGTCCTTGCGTTTGCTTGGAGAAGAACCCGAAGGAGGCAAAGATGGAGCTGTGGCAAAGGCCCGTAAATGGATACTTGATCATGGTGGTGTAACAATGATATCTATCTGGGGAAAATACTTTCTTTCGGTAAATGAGCAAATTGAAATTGAAATACTCAACTTGAATATACAAAACTAATGAAACCCACAAGTCAAATCTTTTTACTTATTTATTTTCCCATATATAAAACTTATAAGCATTTAAAATCTTGATTTTGTAGTTCATTGGATTATATGAGTGGTCTGGCTGCAATCCAGTGCCTCCAGAATGTTTGCTTCTTCCATCATTTCTTCCTTTCAGTCCAGGTAAAGAAGCTTTGGACTGCTATTGTGAGAAATTGTAATGGTAAACTCGACTAGAAAATTCAGTAATTTTTAAAAATGAACCCAAGTTCATATAATAACTACCTTTCACCATATTTACTATATATTTTCTCAAATAGTGATTGATTTATGCGGCTCCTCCCTTGATTAATCACACACACAATGCAGGAAACTTCTGGTGTTACCTTCGCACAGTTTATATTCCATTGGCTTACTTGTATGGTAAGAAATTTGTGGCCCCAATCACCGATCTCGTTATATTACTAAGGGAAGAACTCTACATTCAACCGTATGGTGAAGTAGATTGGACTAAAGCTCGCAACTCATGTTTGAAGGTAATTTGTCACTAGTGTTTTCCCCCTCCTTGTATGATCACTGTCATTGTTGCATCCATTAATATAACAGTTCGCACTTTTTTTACTGAAACATTATTAAAGGTCACTTTTGACGATAAATATAAAGTGGAAAAATCACTCATTTTTTAAATCAAAACTTTGTGGAAAATTTAATAAGAAATATTAACATATTTAAAATAAATTATGAATAAATGAAAAATTAATTTGAATGAATTATTGGTTGACATTGTAAAATTCAAGTCCCTTTTATCCTATATAGAAAGAGATTTATTCAAGACAGAAACCTAAAGATGAAAATCTACCTTAGAGGGAGCATCAAAGTACCATATATCTAATAAAAAAAAAAATCTCTTGTTAAGAGAATTGAGTCAAGAAAATAAATTTGACTATTGACCAAAACAAAACCTTTCGGGTCTGGTCTTCCTACTCTTCTATAAGCAACATTTTGGCATAAAAAACCCTAATAACAATTGCAATAGTTCATCTTCATTTACCTTTTATCAGTCCCAAAGTCTTCTTCTCTATGATACTAACTATTTCCAACTGAAGTGATTCTAGGATCCCATCTCTAAAATCTTAGCATTTGGATTTTCACGAACTACATAAAGAGTAGGAAATCTAGCATGGGGAAGAATCTCCTAACCACTTTGAAATCCAGAATAAAATGTCATTCCCAATTTCCACAGTTACTGAAATGGCCTTTATTGATCAAAAGAACACTCCTCCACATTATTAATAGTTACACAAACACCACTCTACATATATAGCTGAAATAGTTCTGTCCTGCAAGTTATATAAACCATATAACTTGGTATGTTAACCTTGTTTCATATTATATTAGCATTGTCTAATAATTAATGTAAAAACATGTATGTATGTATGTATGTATGTGGTCTTCCATGTTTCCTTTTTGTGGAGTAAATTATTTATGTGAATAAATATCCATGAAAAGGATAGAATCCGTAAACTATTTTGGTTTAAGGTCGTTCAAGTTAATTCATTAAGAAAAAAAGTTATAGTTTATATAAATTTAGTTTTATATTAATTAGATATCTATAATTTTATTGTTTTATTTTGATTTCAATACTACATCATAGATCCGAGAAAACCCATCGGGAGATTTTCAGAGTACGTATCATCAAATTTGTAAAGGAGCATGGACTCTTACTGTCAAAGATCAAGGTTGGCAAGTCTCAGACTGCACAGCTGAGGCACTAAAGGTATTTATAATACTGAAAAACACCTTATAATTAGTATAATTTTATTATTGTTTTCCGCGTAACACAAATGATTAACAAATATTGCAGACTTTACTCTTGTTATCACAAATGCCCGCAGACATTGTTGGCGACACAATTGAAGTCGAGCAATTATATGAAGCAGTGGATTTCCTTCTTACCTTGCAGGTAATATTGAGTGCACTTGACCTGTCCTGTTAAATTTCAGTGTATGAGTGTTTGTGCGTCGCACATGCTATAAGGTCTTTGTTTCATTCCTCCAATTATTTATGTTTTATCCTAGAGCGAAAATGGTGGGTTTTCAGCTTGGGAGCCAGCAACATCACCGCAATGGATGGAGGTAAATGTTGCTTGGCAATTATACAAAATCTGTATATATGCATAATAACTAACAACATCATCCGAAACAAGAAGTAATTCTCTATTTTTCTTTTTTCTTAGATGTTTAATCCTACAGAAACTTTCGGTGGTGTCATGGTCGAAACTGAGTATGAAATTATCCACATCTTCCTTACATTAACAATGTCTGCTGTTATTTGATTGTATAACTGTGTGCGCGAGCGAGCGTAGAAAATACATATTGACATTGGTGATTTTAGATATGTTGATTGCACAGCATCAGTCATCCAAGCTCTTGCATCATTCAGTCATTTACATCCCGAATACCGGGGGAAAGAAATAGAAATGTCTGTGGCTAAAGCTGCACATTACGTCGAAAATGCACAAATGGACGATGGTTCCTGGTACATTTTCCTTCTCAAATGCAATTACTGAAGCTACGAATTAGACACAAAAATTCTTGATTTGTGCACATGTAACATTCTATCAAAAGGTATGGAAACTGGGGGATTTGCTACACATATGCTGCATATCTTGTATTAGTTGCACTCGCAGCGGTTGGAAAGACACATCGCAACAGCGAAGTGGTGTGCAAAGGCTGTGATTTTTTACTTTCAAAACAACTGAAGTCAGGAGGCTGGGGAGAGAGCTATCTTTCTTGCCGAAACTCGGTAAATCATTTTACTTTACATGAAGGATTTTGGCGATTGTATTAATTATGATTAGTTTAGAAAAAGAGACATGACATATTGTGAATACACAATTATTTTCTTCTTTGGTAATTCAGGAATACACGCCGCTAGATGGAAACAGATCAAATTTAGTACAAACCGCTTGGACAATGGTGGGTTTAATTCGAGCAGGGCAGGTTAGACATCAGAATATGAATACAGTAGTTTCAAAAATAATTTATATTTTTTTCTAATGCTATTACAAGGTAATATAGCAATATGGATGATAGAGTATAAAGTTTGAAGCAATAGTAAAGTATACCTTATTAGAACAACATTGTAAACTCGTCACTACAAACTTTATATTTCTTAAACAGGCCGAAAGGGATGCAACACCTTTACATCAAGCAGCAAGATTATTGATCAATTCGCAGCTTGAAAGTGGTGAATTTCCTCAGCAGATTTTCTTGTGCAACAATTTAATCTTTTGATATGCATTCTCCGTCAACTCTAATTCTGTTCCTATATCTGTACTTAACTACAGAGTATTTTTCATTACAGGAAATCACAGGAGCCTCTTTGAAAACCTCCATGTTGCATTATGCTTCCTACAGGAACATATTCCCACTCTGGGCTTTGGGTGAATACCGTAAACATGTGCTATTGCCTAAGCAAAACACTTAGGTTACATCTGGTTGGTGTGGAAGTGATGAGCAAAGCTTGGTATTTCGGAAAACAAATGTGAGAATAAAACACTATCGAAAATCCTTTCTAAACGATTTTCTAAAAGAGTTGATGGATGAAGAGTTATCACTTCATTTCATCAATACCTTGTATCGAATCAAATTTAATTGGTTTGTTATTTTTAAGTTCAATAAGTAGCAAGTTCTTTTTTCCTGGTACTGTTGTCTAAAAATATGTTTATCTCGGTTGAGGATTTGAAACATTATATAAGTCATTGTTTGTTAGCTAGAAAATGAATTTTTAAAAAATAAATTATTTTACAATGTTTGGTATATTTGATAGTATCATAAAAAATAAATTAATGTAAGTCATATATATATAAGTTAATATATATGGCTTAAGCCAGACAATTGGGCTGATATATATAAGGCTGGATTGGCAATTTGGCATCAAGTCCACTAGACTGATGCAAAAATAAACTAAGATATTAGCTAATAGCAGCCCAAAAAAGATGGATAAAATGTCAACATGTTATCACTATCACTAGAAATAAACTATAACATAATGTCCTTAATCACCAAGTCTCAATCTTATGTTGCAGCCAGGTGTTAATGCTTTCAAGTTTGGAATCAACAAAAACCACACATTCTCAAATATCTCCTCCATCTAGTATTTTCTATGCCAGAGCATAAACCTGAAAAAGTGAAACATGGTAATGTAATTATTCTTTTGTTTTACGGCAGGTAGCTTCTACTTTTAAAATATTTTATTTATTTAAATAAATATAAAATTGATATTATATATATATATATGTTGATATAATTTTAATATATTATTAAAAAATAATATAAATTATATTTTAATACCTTATCTAACAGGTTGAGCTTCTAAGTTGAATTAGTTCTTAAACATTGTATAATAATTATAATCAAGCGGCCATGAATTTGAATCTCATTATTTTTATTTATTTGATAAAAATTAAACATAAAATAGTATAAATCTGTGTAAGTTTTAAACCTAAAAATTTTTTCTCTGAAGAAATGTTTTAGATAATAATATAAATTATATCTTAAAATCTCATCTAACAACTTAAACTTTTAAATTTTTAAATTGAATTAATTTTTTGATATATATTAATATAAAAACTTAATACATTTTTAACTAAAATTACTTTTAAAAACAACTCTACATCATACCACAGAAGAAACACACATTTGAATTAGGGTTTTGTTTATGGAAAATATTCAAATTTAATGATCACATCAAAGCCATCAAATTTCAAGTTTACTCTTTCTTTCTTTTTCAAAGGCTCGATCATCCTTCCAAAGAACCCAACTGAAACTATATGCCACTTCTTCCATTAAGTACTTAAAGTGATGATGGGATCGTCAATTCTTTGTTTGAGGTCATGTCACGTGCATGAATCACAAGAGAATTGGGAATTCAAGATCACCGATTTTGGTGATGATCATGAAATCTTGTGGGCCCTCTAAATATCCCACATTCCTATGGGAGTAGAGGGAGGCGTATTTATTAACATCACTAGAAGAAAAATAGTATATTTTTTTCGAAAAGAAAAAAACCAATGGCTCTAGGCTCATGTGAGCTGTGAACCCAATAAAAAGAGTTGAGTCCTTTTCTTGAAAAAGGTAAGCCATGAGGTGCAGACACATCTGACCTTGTCAATACGTGACCCCATGGCCCCTCGTAGCATCATCCATCATCATCTTCCATTAAGAGCTAATTGTTTTTGCTTCTCTCCAGCTGCTGGTTTCCACAATTATTGTCCTAATTTCTGTATTCTATACCATATCCTTGTTTGTTTTCAGTTCTCTCGAAACCGTTTGTGCCATTGGTTTTTAACCATTCTCTCCAAAAACAAGATGCTCTCATCTTAGGTTGTTTAAGCATTGAGAAGGTGGTACAGTGATTAATTTATAACCAAGCGGTCACGAGTTCGAATCTTATTATTTTTATTTATTTGATAAAAATTAAGTACAAGATAATATGGATTCGTGTAAGTTTCAAACCCAAAAAACTTTTACTTGAGGAAATATGTTAGAAAATAATATAAATCATATCCTAAAATCTTATTAGCTTAAATTATTAGGCTGAGATGATTCTTTAACAAATTACAATAGAAAATGTGCTTTTAAGTTTGTGGAGAAAACTAATGTTATCTTCAATTTTAGACTTGGTATATTTGTTATTGTAGTCCATGATATTTTTTTAAAATATTTTTTTTATTAAAAATATATCAAAATAATATTTTATTATTATTATTATTTACATTATTATTTGAAAACCATCCAATTTAATGTTTTTTTATAAGAAAAAAATTTAAAAAACACTTTGAAAATGGATTGTAACACAAAAACAAGCATTCAAATAATTTAAAAACTACTTTAACGCAGTTATGAAACAATTCTCTTCAATCAATTTTAGACTTGGTTACTATTCACATGCAAAATTAATTCAAAAATATTCCTTATTTTAATAAATATATATATATATATATATATTAAAAATTCAATTATAGAAAACATTGTTACTTTATATCAAATACGATGGCAAAAACGAAACGTCATGGCATCATTAGCATATTTTAGATATCTTGGAGGGAATAATTAAATAGCATTGAAAGATGGTATTCATAGGAATCATTATTACTCAATTTCTTGTATTTTTTATTTGCAATTTCATAGTGATTTTGAAATCATTAATGTCATGAAAGACTTCACCTTACTTTGAATCTCTTTATTCAAATTAATTACACATTATCTCTTTATTCAATTTCATAGTGACTAGACAATGAGTTAGCAAGAAGTAAAGGGATTATAATTTGGTACTTGGATGTACTTAATTCCTTGTTGGGACAATTTTTTTGGTCCTTTTTTTCTTAAATTACAAACAAATGCCCTTGGCATTACTATTGATGACTGAAATTACCAAATTACCACTTAGCAATAAATGGGTACAAATTCCATTCAAATGACAAGTAGAAGCAATGACAGTCTTGCATCATCCATCATTCAGAATCATGCTCGAGCTCACTAGCTACTGAGTTGACTCATTTCAAAGGCGAATCAACTCGGCTGCATCATTGCCCAAAAAAAAATCATAAGCAATTTTTTTTCTTAAAAAAAAAAAACAATAGTAACGAGAACTTCGATCTCCATATATCTGCAAAATGATCAGCCATAAAACCCAGTTTGGCTCCACACAGCGTCGCGCACGCGACTCATGTCTCGGCCCTTAAGCGTCCGGCCCACACCCTCAACCACGGAGGCGCCACCCATCTTTTGACTCTGTGCATACTCACGTGCCAAGTACTCATGCGGGGGAACCATCTCGGACTCGTGGTCATCCAGCCCATCATCCGAGTCATTGCATGATTCGACCGAGTTGACTCGATAAATCTTGCTCCAATCGGGCACGTTCATGGGAGCTGACGTGGCCATGTTGCGGGGAGATTGCGATGCCACGAGGTCATTTCCACGAAACTGGTGCACAATTCTCGAGGAAGCTATTTTGTTTTTGCCAGAAGAAGAATCTTCGAAGGCCAATGATAACCCACCCATGTGGCGGTCATCTCTCGGGATCCCACGGCGGCCGCTGCTAATAGACATGTTGTCAAAACTACTTTCAAGATCAGTGCGTGGACTCCAGTTGGAATTATGAACACCACGGTCATTCCGATCAGCCGTGTCATCCACCATCGACCACACATCTTCCTCGCCTAGTTCCGACACGTCATTCACCATCGGTCCATGGCCGCTACCGTAGCTATAACTACTTCCTAGCAATCTTTCACTGCGGCTTGCTGTTAGTCTCCTACCTTTGGCCATATAGTGTCATATAAATTTTAATGATACGATAAAAACAAAAAAAAACTTTGGGTTAGAACAAGAACCCACTTAGAAAAAATTGAGAATATATGACACTATATAGCTTTAAGGCAAAGTAAATATTGTTAAGAGTCCATGAGAAAGGCTCTAACATAAGTGACTTTGAAGGAGGAGACGTGTATATATAGCGTTTAGTATTTCACTAAAAGGAGGCTCATTTCATGTGAATTTGGAGTTCATTTTGTCTTCATTTCATGACAATGGATGGTGAGAATGGAAGACGCCAAGATTGGCAATGAACTGACAGTCGAGTTGGATGCTTGGTGGGTTCACTTGCTTTTGGAAGCAAGTGAGGTGCATTTACCACTGACTTGACTGAGGAAAGAAGATTTTTGGGTGTCGAAGGAGAGTGGAGATTACATTTTTTAAAAAATAAAAATAAAAACTTTGCCATATTTGGATATTGAATTAGAATTACTGTGGAGTAATTTACTATTTTTAGTCTTTTGGTTTTGACCTCACGGGGGGTAAATATTTCCAATGATTTCCAACTGCCAATATATATTACAATAATGTCTTCTTTGTCTTGAATGTTTGAGTCGTGATAGTTGTTAAATTCGATTAGGTTTAACAATTAATCCTGGAATTTTAGAATTCAAAGCTTAACATGGTATGGTATAGAAGAATTTAGTTAAATTGAATATATTAACTCAAAAAAATCTAGTTAAGTTCTTGAATTTAAATGACATCAAAATAATTTAAAATATATAAAAAAAATTAATTTTTTTTAAAAATATAGGTTGGTTTGTGTTTCCAAATACTCTCTAAATCTATTGTATTCTGCATATTATTTAAACTAAATCTAGTTCGATGTATTCTCCAAGTTATTTTATCTAGCCATTTTGATTAATGCAAAAAAAATAATTTTCCACTTGGTTAATAGCTTTACTCTACATGTTTTTTTTTTTTACTTAATAATCCAAACAAGGCACGACAACTGAGGTGAATTTTTTATTCCACTTGGGATTTCATTCTCTTGTTTCAATGGGTCCTACTCTATGAAGTATGAACCCATCTTGTTTGACAATGTCTATTTGCAATCCCAATTAGCTAGGCCCCACATCCACGTGGGTAGTCACGCTAGACCTCTTCGTTCTCTGCATGTGCATTCACAGCCAAACACGTGCACGCTTCCGATTGAAGTAGGTCCCACATACATGTCACCATCATGCCACATGGACAGGCAGTAACCTAATATTAAAATTGTTTATTAAAATAATTAGCAGCACTTCAAGATTTGGTGGGCTGGTCACGATATTGACTATAAAATTAAGCCATTATTTTGCATAATTGATGACAATAATATTATTAA
Organism: Populus alba x Populus glandulosa; assembly: GCA_033617975.1. Lineage (NCBI taxonomy): Eukaryota > Viridiplantae > Streptophyta > Magnoliopsida > Malpighiales > Salicaceae > Populus > Populus alba x Populus glandulosa. Next base: position 887,374 of record CM066146.1, read on the forward strand.
TATGATTAAGATCCATAAATGTATTTTTTTATGGATCCAAGCTAGTCTGTGGCTTGAATTTTTAATATCATGATTATCGTTTCCAGGTATAAATTTGAATCCGACTTAGGGTTAAAACAATATCCACTTGTGTGTTGATGGGTTATGAAAAAAGCAAAGTGTTTTTCGTGTCTTCTTGAAGGGCACATTGGGCGGTCGAGAATGAAATGGTGGGGGCCCTATTTTGGGCCCCACAATCACTCGTCTTTTTTAATTGAACAAGAAACCTTATCATAAAATCATGTACATTTCACAATCAATCAACCGTCCAAGCCCATGGGGATGCCAAAAATCACGACCACTTTCTTTACTTCTTGCTGCTGCTGCTTGGGTTGGTCTTGTTCGTTTCACTGCTTGCTTGCTGTGATGGTATAGTACAGTGCTATGGTTGTGCAGTGGTATTATTGACCGACGTGGGATCCATTTTTACTGTGCAAAGGCATGCTCTGGACCCATTTTTACATGTTGGGTTGGCTAGGTGTGGACCCTGACCCAGCTCCAGCTTAATAGGTATTGGACCTATCGGTGTTCAGATCAGTATCCTATGCTCCCGTTTGGCTGGCTACTACATGTTGTTGCCCGCACAGTATATTTTTTTGGGATATTAAGTTTATCACACTTACTTATAGATTGGACTCGATAGACAGCCTGCGCGTTGCGATATGAATAAAACAAAATAAAGTAAAAAAATCATGTTCAGACACACCTAATGTGTTTTCTTTAAACAAGAAAAATCTAATAGATGGGTCGTAGGCCTGTCTGGTTCAACAAACCAATATTAAAAAATAAAAATTTAAAAATATCAATAAAACAAACAAAATTAACTAACAAAAAGACAAAAATAATAATTTAGGTAAACCTGATGAACCTATCAAACCTATAAACCAGATCATGAAATGAGAATAGCTCCATGAAAAAAAAATTAAAAAAACATTACAAGCTCAATTCCTAACTAATCTAATATTAAAAAATAAGATTGAGAAAAACAATGTTGCTAAAAATAATATTAAAAAAATAAAAATCGAGTTTGACATAAAAACAATTAACAACAAAAACAATTCACAACCCCTTTTTCTATTTTGGATAGAGTGAAGCATGGAAACTTATGAGAAAAGAAAGAAAAGAAATAGGCTAAGAAGAAAAATAAAATGAGTCATTAGAGTTACACCAAAGCTCATTTATAAACACGCACTGCTTTATAAAAAAGTCATTATTGAAACGATTCCAATGACATTGATAAAAAAACCCTTTAAATCTCGGAGAAGTCACACACGCCACCACAACATGGTGACCTTCCCCAAATGCTAGCGTGTATGTTACACCCATTGACCAATTTTCCTTTTTAGTCTCTAATGCAACTAAAAAGGGGTTGAAAACTTCAATGTGGTCCTTGAAGTTTAGATTGTTTTGAATCAACCAAATATCATATTTTTTTGCCAACACCTCAAGAATTTCATACCAAGCAAACCGAAACAAATCAAAATGCCCAAACTTAAATCAACCTAATATAATTGATAAAAAGAAAAGTTCAGGCCACCAAAAAAATCATATAATAAGAGATAGAGAGAGAGAGAGAGAGAGAAACTCACAAAGCATTAATGAGAATGAGAATCTACACTCACACACCACCATCGGATCAGATTACCTCATGTTTAACGAAATGATCAAAATGTTATGCTGAACCTCACCCAATGATCACTCTGTTGAGCTTATAGCATGTGAGTTGCGGTGTGTCTTATCCTTGGAAAAACTGAGAACCTTGACGTGAAATGTTGACGGGACAACATAAATTATAGTTTGATACGATATTTTGGAAGGCTCATGGCCTCCACAAGCTAGTAAAAGTAAAAGAAAAAAGCATTCAAGTAGTCATGTAGTACAACTATATATATATATATATATATATATATATATATATATATATATATATATATATATTAATTAATTAATTAACTTAAAGCTCAATGACTAAATAATCAATTCTTTAAAGAGAGGAACTAGTTAATTAATTCTTTTCTCAAAACCAAAAACATTAATTTATAATTTACTATGATATGTCTTGTAGAAACAATTTCTGAATTCGAAAGTTAGTTTTTTCATGAAACCATTGTACAATTCACGAGAGGTTTTATCTTATATCTTTTTTTAAAAAAAACAAATCCAAGTTTTTATATAAAATTGAATGTATTAAGAATGAGATTAGGGAAATATACATCTTAAAAAAAAGTCAGTGATGGAATTTGAATCTAAGACTTCAAATTGAATAAATCTTACGTTTTCACCCCCAACCAATCCCTCAGAGGAGGAAATCGAATCTAAAATAACAATATGAGAATAAATTTATTTTTTTAAAACTTGATTTGTCCAGCAAAGTCAGTATCTTAAGATTCCCATGATATATATTTATTAAACAATTGACGGTTCATAAAGTAGAATGTAGAGGTACTCAATGGCACACCCTAGGCTTTGTAGGACCCACCACTCGTGTCCTTACTCTCAAAAAACGACATCAAAACCCAATCAATCTTTGATAACATGCCATTCAATTAAAGAGAGCTGCGTTGCAAATTGGGATGGCAAAGACAAGGATTTAGGTAATCCTATTTGTTTGTTCCTCTTTCTTTTTTTTTTCGAATCAGAATCTCACATATTACTATATTACTTATATTAAGCAGCAAAACCACCCAAGTTAGAAGTTAGTATCGATTTAAATGATTTAGTTTTGATTAAAAAAACTCAATCAAATCATTTTTTAAAAAATAAAACTAAAATAGATAATTAAGTTTGGTTTTATATTTGTTAAAATTAAATAAATTCAATTTAGTTGAAAAACATAGGAGGTTGATCAATTAGGCAGCCAGCATTTTTTATTTATATATGTAGGAAAATATATAATAATTAATGTAAGGATTACCATACAAAATTAAGCCCATCAATTAGGCAGCTAGCATTTTTTATTTATATAATATTTTTTAATTATATACATCTTTTATTGTGTAGTTTTTTATAATACAACTCCTCAAATTAAAGGTTAATGATTAACTCAAAGCTTGAACCGAAGATCAGTAAAAGAAACAATAGGAAGTGACTTATAATGCATTTGTTTTTTGCTAGCTTTCACAGTTGCGGTGAAACAAACGCAAAAACATGTTTGGTAACAAAGGAAATCGCGTCTTATACTGCGGGATCCACTGAAAAATTAAGTTTGAAACGCAAGTTTTATGTAGTAGTTTTTACATGTTTTTTTAACTAATTTTCGTAAATACCCCCTAAGCTGTTTGGAAGTGTGGTTATGGCTACTTTTTAAAGTGGTTTTTTACTCGAAAATACATCAAAATAATGTTTTTATTTTTAAACACAAAAAATAATAGGGTAACCATTTTAGTCAAATATTTTATATATGTTTTTTTGCTACACATAAACTTTAACCACAGTTTTTACCAAACACGTATTTAAATCCAACTAACTACAACTAAAAGTATTTTTTTCTAAACTTATTTTTTCAAATTACAACCACAAAAGCTACCTAAAAAACAAATACTCCTTTAGCAAGAACATTGATAAAATGATCATTAGAAGAGATACAATGAATCTGAATGTTTTTTTTTGGCAACCTTGTCACGTACAAAATAATAATTAACCCCAACATGTTTAGTATAAACATTAAATATAGAATTTGTAAATAAATAAGTAACACATAGATTATAACACCAAAGTGCATGTACAGAAATAGGAGTAATATGCAGATATGATAATAAATACTGAAGTTATATAATTTTAATAGTATTGTCGGTCAAGACTTTATACTCAGTCAAATAAAAGAACAAGCAACCATATGTTGTTTGGTGAATTTTCAAGGAACCAGTGTATTATTAAAAATAAAATTCAATTCAATTAATTTCAAGTTAATTTTAATAAATATTATGAATAATCAGGTTAATTTTCTAACCTTGCCATCCACAATCACCCTAATCGTACAACAATCCAAATCAACCTTAAACCAACTATACATGTATTGCAACCCAAATATTTTAAGGGTTGTTTGAAATTGTATTTTAAATGTTGTTTTATAAAAAAAATTTATTTAAAATTAATTTTGTAATTATATTTTTAAATTATTTTAATATATTGATGTGAAAAATATATTTTTTAAAATAAAAATAATTATTTTAATATATTTCTAAATAAAAAACAATATTTTATATGTATTAACTGAAAGGTTAAACAATAAAAATCAGGATTTGTAAGCACCTCGGGGCGGTTATTCTTTATTATTCAAATTGATTAATCAAATCAAAGGTTTTAGTAATGATTGTACTAGGGTGGACTACAGGGGGGGTTCTTACGAGTAAAGAAATTCTGAAAGGTCACTGTGTATGTACTGATTAATTTAAATGGAACAAGTGGGTGTCTTGTCCGAAGGAAATGTCATGGAAAATGTTTCTGTTGGAGGCTTTGTCGGGTAGTTAGGGTTAGGGTTGTCAAGAGCTGATGACTCGTCAAAGAAGTCGGTTCTTGCACGAACTAGTTACCCTAACAGATGATTGCAGTGGGAAAAGAAAAAGGTCCTTTTACTGTCTTTAGAATCGAAATTAGATCCTTGTACTTGCCTTTATAATTCGTGCATGACACTGAGTTTCTTTCCCTCTTCTTAATTACCACAGTATCATAAAAAATCTGCTAAAAATCATTAAAATATTACAGTTTTAGTTACCTCTTATATAATAATGTGTGAATAAATTTAATTTCTTGTATTTAAAGTGGTGGTAATTAAATATGTGATCTTTTTATATCTATCAATGATTTAGAGATCCATTAAATTGGATTAATTGCCTTTACATGAAATTTAGTTGTAGTCTAAATTAGCTCGTTCGCATGTCTCAAGCTTCTAATTGAATTATTTTGAAAATACATTGCAAAATTTTTTAAAGAAAAAAAATATAAAAACTGTTTTATAAAGAAACTAATTGGGGAAATTATTTTGAACGCGCGGTGTAAAAGCTAACCTCTTTAAAAATTTCTGAAATAATTATAGAAAAAGCATTGACTTCTACAAGTAAAAAGCTCAAAAGAAAGTTTTAGTGTAATGAAAAGGGACACTTAAAAACCAGCTAGTGCATTGTCTATTCAAGCTTTTATGTACAAGGGAAATGGAATTTTGCAACCACGTGAGGTTTTAGGGCAATTCAATTTATTTTCCATGTTATCGTTTTGGGAAGGAGGTTGAAGAAACAAAGATTTGTGTATGCATGCCAGCACAATTACAAATAATTTATTTAAAACTTGATCGAGAGAGAATTTAGTTTTAATACATATATAAATGGTGACTCGAAGATACTCTAATAGTAAAAAAGGAAAAAGAAAATTTGCATTTTTTATGAAAAAATTATTCGGGAACGTCAATTATGAGTATTGAACCACAATAGTGTAAAAAAGAGTTTTTTTTTTCTAATGAGAGACAAATCGGGGTGACATGAAGTTGAATTTCAATGAACCAAGAAGTGTAAAAAAGAGTTTCATTAAATTAAATTACCATACTCAAAAAATAAATTTTATGTTTCCCAAATTAATATTGAAGAATAAGAGGGGTTTTTTTTTGTGGTTATAAAAGAAATATTTGAACTTGAATTTTTTTTAAGAAAAAGAGGGATGTTAATGTTAATTAAAGTTTTTTTATATATATAATAACAGCTGATTTTATATCAAAGTTAGTGCCAAAAAACCTTGATTAATTAGAAAGAGAAAAGTTATGTTTGTGTACATAGACAGAGAAAAGAAGAAAAGAAAACGAAAAGCTATATACCAAAAAAGTAAGATTCTTAGAAATCTAGTTTGTCCATTGTAAGATGTTTTCGGGATCTTTATATAGATCTAAGCATGTATAAAGAAAATTCTTGTTTGTAGATTTAGAATCAATCTCTAAAGAATAAGATGAAAATTACTATTTTTTTTTTTAATTTTTATCTTGAAACATCATGTTATTTCTAATCACTCAGATCTCCTAAAAAATTCTACAAGACAAAGATAAAATTACGGGGTGCTAAAAACTCCCTATTACCGAATTAATAATATGATCAATTGAATTTAGCATGCATCAACCGAATCCCAAGTCAATTCATAAATCTAATCCATGGTTTCATTGGTGTTAATTAAGTTACAGCTCGCGACAATACGAGGTTGATGCAAGGATAAATGGCTTTCTCTATACTTCAAAACATCGTTAATTAATTAAGTTTTAATAAAGTTCTTACAGTTTGCACCAAATATCTTACATATAATGCCAATAACATATCTATCTCGACAGAGCAATAATATTAATGGGTGACAAGAGAATTTTCCCTTTCTACGGAGGCCTTGAAAGACAAGCAGTCATGATCAAAGATCATCAACAAGGAGAGATGAGTCCCACCAGAACTGATGGCAAGCTCAGGCGGTAAGATCCCTTTTTTCTTTCTCCAGGATGGGTTAAATTAAACAACGAGCTCATTGTTCATCTCTACTTTGGAGTTGTTTCTTTCAAGTTGGGTCGGCCACCCCATTTCGAGCCATCTAGCTAGCCATTACCGCCACAGTGAGATAAGCTTGCCTTGATAAGAGTTTGATGTGATAAAATACCTCCATAGCTCATAGTTATCTTATCTATGCAACATGCTTGATAGTGTTGGAAAAGTCAAAATTGATGCATCATGCATGCATGTTTTTGATATTCTCCTCGTCATTAAAAAAAAATTGCACCATTGGAAATCCAGGTTGGGTTCCTCCCTAGGCGTACTCAAGCTTGATAAAGCTAGAAGTTAGAAGTTAAAATCCGGGTTTGATATCTTGGAATAGTTACTCAATTGGAATTTAACATGTAGGCTGTTAGAGAATAATATAAATTTTATCTAAAAATTTAAGTTATTGGGTTGAGATGGTTTTTTGACATAGTATCAGAGGTTTGATAAACAAGCGGTCACGAGTTCGAATCTCATCATCCTTATTTATTTAATAAAAATTAAACATAAAGTAATGTGAGTTTGTGTATGTTTCAAGCCCAAAAAACTTTCATTTAAGGAGATGTATTAGAAAATGATATAAATCATATCTTGAAATCTAATCTAACAGTTAACTAAATTAATGACATGTTTTAATTATCAAAATAATAAAATATAAACTCATAATCATTTAATTATCAATACTTTAAATACCATTTTAAAATATAAAGACTCACGCATTTACATGAAACGAAGAGGATCTAGATAGGGCCATTGCATTGATCGTGCCCTCGAAGCAAATCATGATTTCCTACCATTCATTAGCATCAGGGAATCTTTTTTATACAAGTAATCAAATAATGCTATTACGAACTCAAATTATTAATATCCTTTTTAGTTCAATGATTCATATGTTTTATACTCCATGATGAACTTGATTACCATATCTTGGCTGTGATTAAAAAACAATTCGAAGGGAATCTTGCCCTTTCAAAATTTGGTGCAAGCTGGCCATTATTGCCATGCTATCCTCCCTAGTCCCTACTATTAGTTAATCAGTCTATGACATGTGCATAAACTATTACTAGGGATAGCAATACTATTTTATGATTTTCAAAAAATATTTCTGAAAAATATTAAATTAATTTGTTTTTTTATATATTTTTTATGGTTTTGATGTGTTTAAATTAATTTTTTTAATAAAAAAAATATTATTTTAATATATTTTTAATTAAAAAGTACTCTATATCATGTTAATAAACACACAATTAGCATATCATTTAGTATTATAATAGCTTCTGGTTTTTATACTAAGCTTATTACATTTTAGATTTTAATTTTATAAAAATTAAAATAACTAGCTTTTTTATTCAAGAAGAAATACCTTTTTATTTATTTTATTTGTAAAAATCTCTTTCCTATTATATTTTTAACCAAATACATATTTTTTAAACTTATTTTTTTAAAACTACAACTAAAAACAACTTTTTCAAAATTTATTTTTTAAAAATTATAACCACAAAAACTCAAACAAATATAAACTCACGTACATATTGGTTATGCATAGTTGAGATTTTTATTTCCAAACATTAATCATTAGATAACATTTGAGGACAGAACTAGAGGCTTTTAATTAAAAAAAAAAAACTTCCGGAACCTAAACTTGGTGGGTGTAGCGTCACTTTCAAAATGATAGATGAGCAATTAATACATATACCTAAAGGCTACGACAATTAACTGCTCAACTTTCTTCAAGTTGCCATAACAGTTACCAGAAAACATGCATATTTCCCTTTCATGGGGTTACTATATAGCCAGTCATGAAGTGCTCCGCCCACTTGCATAGGATGGTACCGGAACTTGTGGTTCCAGCTATGGTGGCCGGTCAATTCCTTCATCAAGTGGAAATATTTTCACTCATCAAATTTTGACACTGTACTTCTTGTTTGGACGCAAACGAAGATAGAAATGATTGATTGATTTGGCTGGCATCTTTGTATTCGGCTAGCTCGCAGAGGTCACAGTGTCCCCAGCTTACGGATTCACAGTTCCTAATTAATATTCCCATTTGCAGCCCCGTTTGTCGAAATTTATTTATTTTTATTTAAAATTAAATTTTTAATGTTTTTAATATGTTAATTTTAAAAATATATATTTTTTAAAAAACAAGTAATATCACATCACAGGATGGGACATGACCATAAGGATAGGGATGCCTCAATTAAGTTTTATCTTTGCTTTTTTCTTTAATTTGGAAATGCTTCATGGGATATATTAATGCCTTTTAATAAATATTTACGTGATTAACGGGGGTCATGTATTCATTAGGAGCTAGTTTTCTATGGATGATGATCAGATTTAATATATAGTTGATGAATGATATCGTAATTTGAACCAATTTGTTTTTACCATAATTTCATTTTTTTACAAAGTATATTTTGTCAAGTAAAAAAAAACATGTATATTACCAAAAGAAAAAAAATAAATGGTGTAAATCACATGTTAGATTCCCCCCCCCCCCCTTTCTATCCAAGAAAAACCATTTGATTTGAAAACAACTAACTAGACTGCAAATCAAATTTTGAAATAAAGACTGGTGTATTACATGGCGACATACCTGCACAACCTGGAATATAAAAAAAACACTTGTGTTGAATAAGCACGAGACCCTTGAAAAATAATGAGCATTATCTAAATCACGAAGTTTAAACTCCAAACTCAGTAAAGTGATAAGGTGTTGAATCAATTTAGAGTTGGTATTGGTAAGTAAGATATCATCCATATAGACAAGTAAATAACAAATATCATGATTCACATTCAGAGTAAATAAAGAGATATCAACCTTTGAAGCCCAAAAACCAATGGTCAGTAAAAAATCACCCAGTCGCGTGTACCAAGCTCATGGTGTTTATTTTAAGCCATAAAGAGACTTGTGAAAACGATAGACATGAGTAAGCAAAGCAGAGTCAACAAAACCTGAGGGTTGTTCCATGTAAACAACCTCTCAAAGTGAACCATTGAAAAAAGTATTATGAACATCAAGTTGTCGAACATGTCATCCTTTAGATAATGCAATAGTGAGAATTAACCAAACAGTAGTCGGTTAACAACAGGATTGAAGGTTTTTTAGTAATCAATACCTTTCTTGTTGAGTGAACCTTTACCCAACCAAGCAAGCCTTGTAGCTGTCAATGACACCATTAGCTCGACGCTTGATTTTATATATCCATCGGCAACCAACAATATTCATAGAAGGATCAAACGACACCAATGACCAAGTAGCATTGGCATGTAAGGCTACAGTTTTAGACTTTATGGCAATATGTCAGCACAAATACTGATCAACTTCTTAAAATTCAAAGGTTTAGGAGTAGAGGGAGATATTACCCGTGGAGCTGAAGCTAGCAAAAAGGAAATAGAACCAGAGTTGATGTTGACAATCTTTTGTTGTTTAGGACGCAACACCATAAGATGTGGTGTTGGTGGTGGAACAGGAGACCAGTTAGTGGAGTTTTGTTGTGGAAGAGAATATGTGGAGAGATCCACACATAAGTTTAGTCCTAGTAGTGACATAACAGAGTGACCAGATGGGGAAGCAGACGCTGGCGGCGAGGCTGGAGACACATCAACAGAGGGAGATGTCAACAGAGATAGTGTTGGCACCGCAAAACCTAAACTTACAAAATGATCAAGAAATATAAATTGAGATAATGGTAAAGGGATCGAAGGGTTAGTAGGGAGGGGTGGTGTCGCTGAGACAGTTTGTGTTGGAAAGATGGTGGGGGAGGGTAGGCTGGAGACAGTGGTAGACGGAGAGGAGGGACTGATGGTAATATATGCAGGCGGATAGGCAGACTCATTAAATGGGAAAACATGTTCATGAAATTTAACATGACAGTAGATGTAGATACGATTAGATCACAAATCAAGACAATGATAGCCTAGATGAGATGAACTATAGTCTAAAAACACATATGAATAGAGTGATAGTCTAACTTATGAGCATTGTAAGGAAGAAGTAATGAAAAACGGAGTCATCCAAAAATACATAAAAAAGCATAATTAGACATTTGATGAAACAAACATTCAAAGAGAGATTTGTTTTGAAAAATCGGTGTTGGCTTACAATTAATGAGATAAACTAAGGTTTCAAACACATAATTCTATAATTTTAAGGTGCCTTACATTGGACAATAAGATTAAGGACAGTTTCAACAATATGACTATGATGACGCTCAACAGTACCATTTTGTTCAATGCCATTAAGAATTGCGTAAGTCATTGTGTTTTGGCGATGGAGAAGTACAGAAGTGAATTTCATGTGTAAGTGGACATATAAGGCGATGATCAATACCGATGGTTTTGAAAAAGAAATTTAATTTATGATATTCACCATCCCAATTAGTGTGAACATATTTGATTTTATGAGAGAACTGACATTCAACAAAGACTTGAAACTGATGAAACACATTGAATACATCTGATTTTACGGCAATAGGATAAAACCAAATAAATTTTGTATGCGCATCAACAAATATGATAAATTATCAAAAACTATCAGAAGATAGCATAGGAGCAGGGCCCTAAACATCACTAAAAATAAGTTCAAGAGGAGCAGAAGTTTTATGACTTATAGGTCTTAATGACAAACGAGAGGATTTTCCTAACGAACATGCTTGATATTAAAATTTGAGATGACGAGAGTTACAAAAAACCTTTTTATTAGACGTTAAAGCCTCAAAATATATGAACTTGGGTGACTGAGTCGACGATACCAAATATCAGCGAAAGTAGGTAAGCTAGCAGACAGAAAAGCTTGTAGCAAAGATGTGGCAGAAGACTTTGAAATGACTTAAAGGCCATCTTTATTCTTACCGAAAAGAAGAACTTCTTTTGTGATGAGATCCTTGACATAGAAAACAGAAGAGTGAAATTAAAAAAAGACATAATTTTCACGATAAAATTGTTGAACATAAAGTAATCTTTTTTTTTTTAATTTGTGGAACATGTAATATATTGGATAAGGTAAAGACTCGTTTTGGAGTATGCAATATATTATGTGTGATATTAGATATAACAAGTCCCTTACCATCACAAACATGTAATTGATCATTATCAAGATAGGGATCTACGTGTGTTATACCGATAATATCTAGAGTGACATGGTGATTCGCACCTGTGTCAGGAAACCAAGTGGCAAAATTTTATGTTGACACATCACTAAGTTGAAATTAGTGAGGGAGATAGGTCTGCTAGCTGAAGCTAATTCATCAAACAAACCTTTAGCGCGTTGCAAGTAGAGAATGACAATATTATCACCTTGTCGAAAATCCTGAAAAGAGCCATGCAATTACATGATCCTAGAGTTGGATGGGGAGGCAAGAGCATTTTCAAGAGTGCTCCAAACACTGGCAGAAGTTGGACAATCGACCACGAGATAGAAAACATCAATTGAGAGAGGACAACAAAGTGCTAAAGATGAGCTAATCTTGTTGTTTCCAAGTCAAACGTTGGGGAAGGGCTAGAATTGACGCTAGTGGAGGCAACAAAAACTATACTAGATAGATCTTACAGAGAGAGGCATGGAGTCGAGCCGTCAACAAACAATAAGACTCATTTAGCAGTCAAATACAGTTTATCTGCATACGCCAAAATAAATAATTATTGTTGGTAAGTTTGAGATTAAACAAAAAATATTTATGATATGATATCAATCCTTACTATGTATATTAAATATTTTATCAAATCCGAGAGAAAAGAAGTAATACAAATTTCTATGAGGTGAAAAGGTCCCTAAAATTATTTGAATAAAACACATATAATAGTGTATTTGTTAAAATTACATAATAAATATAAATAAAATCATTTTTAGAACCTCACATTTTAACAAGTCTTTCATTTTTTATTTCACACAAGAAAGAGTCTTAAATTCAAAATCTCTTGACATGATTGAGCTGATTTTCTAATCTTCAGAAAACATTTTATTTCAAGAGAAATATTCTCTTTCTTTCCAACAGTTGGATGTCTGTGTCTAATTTTCTCATCTTGAAAACCAACTCCAAGAGGATAAGAATACATCAACAAGCTTCCATGAAAGCTATAATTAAAGAGATGTGGGTGTGAAGTGTCAGTATCAAACCCTAAAGAATTCTGGCTCTTCTACTACTTTTTCAAAGCTTTTTAGTTTTTTTACACGACATTTTGTCTCCTGAGCCTCGACCCTCCCTCCCCTCTATGTCTCCTTCTTCATGATGTTGTTTCCTTTTCTATTGTTGGTAGGTGGCACTGTGTTTCGAGGAGGAGGAGAAGAAGAAGAAGAAGAAGAAGAAGTCTTGATTGATATATACAGGCACTGTATAATGATTTAATTTCATTTTATCTTTCGAAGTATATAAATTTCTATCTTTTTTTTTTCTATAAAACTATACTCTCTATCAATCACTTCCTGATGTTAGGAAAACTAACAAAAACACCTTTATATTCTATAAATTTTAGTTTTCTGCACAAATTAAATTGTAGTTTTAATTAATTTGTTCACATTATTTGTTTTAATATACATATAAAAATTTGATTCGAAAGGAAACTCGCTTAAAATAAAAAAGCACTAAAATATAATAGATGTGAAATTTGATAAAAAAAAAATACAGAACAAAATTCGTGAAAAATATTTTAATAATACTTAATCAACAAAATCATAAAATAAAAAAAATGTAAATACAAAGTCACTTTAAATTGAATTAATAAAAAAATATAGAATGAAATTAAATGAACATACTATCTAACCTTTTGGCTACGAATAAGCCAAGGTCATTTAGTTTGCACCGAACATTTAATTTTATATCAAAAAATTAAAAAAGAAAATCCTCCCTATATTTTAAGTTTCTCAACGTTATCATCTTATGAGAACTGTATGTTCAACTTGCCACGACTTGACCCGTCTTCTTACAAGGTCTCATATGGGGACTCAGACATTGCCACTTGATCGTCTCATGCCCCCATACACATACCTTTTTTATTTAAAAAAAAATTGATAAAGGATGGTCGAGATTAACTTAAGCGTTAACCAAGAATAAATCTCGTTTCCCAAATAACGATATGACATATTTAGAGAAATTCAATAAATATCTCTATGGATTAATCACCACGGATTTAACCTCAAGGGGGGGAAATATTAAAAGAAACTAATAGGCATTGGACAAGCATTGTTCATATGGAATAGTGTAATCAAGGTTTTGGGGTTCCTACCCAAAAAACAATTTATCAAACTAGTTATTAAGAGTAGCATGATTTTTTTACCAGATTGAGGTGGTCATTATTAGATTAATAGGGAATAATTTTATCTTTTTATATTTCTAGAACACAATAAATATCTACTTTTAGTTATAATCAATTAAAGAGCGATTTAATATTTAAATAAATATAAAATATAATAAAAAAAATAGTTAGCATCAACAACGCACTCATCAGCATGGAGGAGATGCTCAAGCCCTTTGAGCGGTTCCTCCTGTTAGCTCAAAACCATCATTCATTGTGATATTGGAAGCCTTGTGATTGCATTGGTTAGTTGGTTTGATATTAGCAGTGCTTTTTTTCTTTTCTTTTCTCTCTCCCCTCAAAAATTATGTTGGCCATGCAAAATTTCAGGATTGTCATGTAATTTATGAGAATTTCAACATCAATCCTTAATTTATTTTTTTCAATTTTTGTTCTTAATATTTTTGTAAAATTTTAATTTATTTTTAATTTCATCACCTAATCCCAATTTTCAGGGTCTTTTTGTTGAATTGATTTTTGTTTTCAATTTCACCCTTCATTAAAACATTTAAAATTGACTTCTAATTTATTTATTTTTATTTCAATTTTGATCCTCACTTTTTAATTGCTATTTTTAGTTTTGGATCATTTTGTATAATTGATTTTTTTTTTCCATTTCATCCTTTAACATTTGATTAGTTAAGAATTAAATTTCATGATTTTTCCAGGTAGAGTGTTTATGTTGTAATGACCTGGATAACAAGTTTGAAAATTTAACATGGATTGACATCATTGTTTTTTTATATTTTTTCTTTTAAGTTTTTATCATTCAACATTGAATTTTTATATAAAAAAAGATAAATTTTTTTATTTTTTTTATCAGATTAGTCTGATCTTGGGTTATAAAGTTGGCTCAATATTTGATGCATAAGTTACATGTTTAAATGTTAACTCAAGATGACATGGATAGATATTATTTTTTTTTCTTAAAATAAAATTATTTTATTTGATCTAGTCAGATCTTACTAATGGAGTTTTTCTTTCAAACATGTTTTTTTTCTTGAAAAATAAAAACGACCTCACGGTGGGCATAGGCTCGATGTCTCAGCTAATTTATTTTGAAAATAGCTAGGTATTTCCAACAAACATTAGGGGGCATCCCATTTTCAATAACAAGAGATTTTGGGTCCCACTCCTTCACCTCGGGCCCTATGACAATGTCCATGTAACGGTACCAAGCACAAAATAAACAAGCCCATCTAACAGTTGGTCCTTTAATACAATATTTATTATTTTTTTAACGTAAAAACATATTTAAACTTTTATAATATGTTTTCTAATAAAAAAAATTTAATCATTAATCTAAAATATAATAAATATTAAACACCTTTTTTAAATATTAATACAACCACGTATTAGATATTTTTTGTTTCTCAAATATTAAAACTATCATGTTAACATATCAACTTTATAACCCAGATAATGTGACCATAATAGCCCTATAAAAAATAAATCAAAATAAATTATGATGTTTAATTTCTAAGATAAAATTGAAAAAAAATAATTAAAAAAATACCCTAGTCAACCTGGATTAACCTGCCAAACTTGAACTGGAGTCATGAGATTAAAATAACCCTATAGAAAGCACATCAGAAAAAAAAAAAATTATTAAACTCAATTTCCAACCAACTGAAGGATAGTATAAAAAAATCAATTAAATAAAAGATTAAATAAAAACATAAGTTAATCTGAACTAATATGTTAAACTTGAGGCCTAGATCTCATGAGAATGAGATAACTTCATATATAAAAAAAAAAAAAAAAAAAAAAAGCTTCATTTTGAATAAATCTAATGTTGTAAGTTGAAATTAAGAGAGAGAAAATACTAAATCCATGAGACCATGATAACTCCACATAAAACAAATTAAAATTTTTTTTACGAAACTCAATTTTTAAACAACCTAGTATCAAAGGATGAGATTGAAAAAAAATAAAGTAAATAAAAAAAAAAGATTTGAGTTGTTGGCGGGTAAAATTGAAAAAAAATCAATTAACAAAGAATCCAAAAAAATAAGCAGTGTCAACTCGTCATACTCACAACCCGAGTCATGAGATCAATATAACTTATACAAAGTAAATCGAAAAAAAACAACCAAAAAAATGAATAGAGTCAACTTGCGAAACCAACAATCCAAATCATGAGATCAGGATAACCCTATAAAAAGCAAATCAAAAAAGTTACGAAACTCAATTTCCAACAAACTTAATGCTGAAAAATGAATTCAAAAAAAAAATCAATTAGATAAAGCAATAAAAAAATCTTAATCAATTCAGGTTAATCTATTAAACTTATTATCTATATCATATCATAAGATTGAGATAAGTTTATGAAAAACTAATAAATTTTTTTTATTAAATCCATTAAACTTTGAGTTGAAAAGGAAGAATACATTTCAATTTTATAGGGACAAACAGTGACAAGCATGAACATGTATGCAAGTGGGGTGCAAAAAGGAGGCAAAACTATGTCCAAACAACTCTAGTTTTATCTGTATCTGGATGTTGCAGAATCTCACACATATCAATTTGTTCTTTCTTGGGAAAAGGGCCTAAAGTAAGTAAATAGAACTTGACAAACATAACAGCATCTTGCCCCCACCACCATGAAAGCAAAAGAGAAAAAACTTGAAAACGAATGATTTTGGAATGTTAATTTCCATGAAATAGTGCAACTTCAGAAGCTAGCCTCTAGAGCATGAATTTCAACATAAATTAAAAAAAAAAAAAAAAACCAGAGAGAGAAACAAAAAAAATCGAAATGCATATTTTTCACAGTAATACACTTTTTTCCCTTTTTGTGGCTTCATCAAATGGAGCTAGTAAAGAGAAAGAAATTAGCAGCTGGCGTCTTGTATTCTACAACAGCATTATGATGAATCAAGACAAAGTAGATGACAGAGAAAGATGCTATCTCTGTAACAAATGGATTCATATATTTTCATTGAGCATTTATCTGACAACGCAGCGAGTGCATCCGAGTTTAATGCGTTCTATCTTTAATGACTTGTATGAAAATAAGCAGAGTCCTACAAGGGCAAACAATTCAGTCATGATATATGGCAATTTGTAATTTGGTAAGAGATGCAGAGAATATATTACCAGGGCTGATAATGATCGATGAAACAAGCATGCAAGAAGGTCGATCGATAGATGTCTGTCTACTTGAGGTTTACAATTAACGAGGCTTTTGGGCAGACGGCCACATTGTTCTTCTGGTTAGAACTGCTCAAACAGCAGAATTTTGGGAAGTTACTTCACCTAAGTCTTCTGTTTAAGAACACTGCGCAACTGAGCTTTCTGGCTTTCCATCCTGGCTTCCAAAAGCTTGGCCTTCAAACTATTCTTTTGGATGCCTCGGGACCATTTAAACCGCTTTTTTATTCCTTGAGTAACGTGTGAATCTGGCGAGCTCCACTGCTCCATGGAATCTTGGTGCCGAAGACCTTCCCACGACTTTCTTCTGGGAGAAGTCTCCTTGTTAGAAAATTTTCCATTCAAGGCCACTCCATCACTGTCATCTGCTGTTATCTCATAGCATTTGTTGTTGTATTGGGCAGATCTTGAAAGCTTAGATATGGAAGATGCCTTGTGCATTGATTCTCCTGATACCGAGTAGACACCACCACTTTGTGTGTTTGGAGAATTCTGAGCTTCATTCTCATCACATTCTCTTGCAATCTGCCAAGCATTTTTGCTTTGGCTAAGCCTGCTAACAGAGAGTTGATTCCCTTCATGGGAATAACTCGAACCTTGACCCTCAGCATGACTCACTGCATCATAGCCTCTTGCATCTTCTTCTAAATGACGGTTATCGTCATTAATAATAGTCGACCCTTGCTGCAAAGAATGGTAGTTATAGGCATTCAAATCAGAACTGGCAAGATGGAGTTCGGAAGCATTGCTTGCAGGGCTGCTCTTCTTGCATTCTTCAATCTCCCTTTCACTGTCTTCAATTTGCTTGAGTTCTTCATAAATAGAGTATATATCACTTAATTTTGGTGGGGCATAAGAAAATTCCTTGATGTCTTTAACATTTACCAATTTTGCTGCTTGTCTGATCAACTCGGCTTTCCTTAACTCATTCACATCCAAGGTGCCACTTCTTGACCTTAGAAAAGTTTCAAGGTCTGTTATTAATCTATTCATTTGGCAATCCTTGTCTTCAAGGGCCAGTTTTGCATCAATCAATTTCATTTGGACACGTTCTTCGCGCCATACCTCAGCCATCTGCAACATCTTCCTCTCTTCTTCCATTTCTTCCTGAATCCTGATGGACTCAGTCTTGAATGTTTCAACTTCAGCTTTATCTTCCGCAACTTTATAGGCAAGTTCATTGCAAACTTCCTCCATTATTTCTCTGGCCTTTTGTTCCTCTTCATAATCTTCCTTGAACTGCTTTGCAGAGGATTTGACATTTGATAACTCATTGACCAATTTATAATTGAGAAGTTCCAGCTTTTGACGTTTTTTTCTTTCCCTGCTTATTTGATTTTCACAATCATCTATAACTGCATGAATTTTCTGACGTTCGCTGCTCTGCCATGAGGTTCTTTCTTCTCCCATCTTCTTCTGTAAGTGTTTGACTTTCTTCTTATAAGACTGGCACTCAGCTTCAAGCTCATGAATGCGCAATCGAGCTTGCACTAGTTCTTCTTGCATGGCAGAAGCAGACACCATAGCAACTTGATTTTCAAGAAGTTTTGTGTGGCTATAAAAGCTGCAGATGTCACTGAATTTTCTTGAGCATCTCGGTTCCCACTTCATTGCACCCTCCATGATATGCTTAGAATACAGTAATGGGGATTCAATCTAACAAAACAAAAGAGGAAAGATAAAGAACACATACAAAATTGAGTTCACCAGACTGAAAGTCAATGATAAAACCAGAAACCACATGGTAGATTCTGGTTACCAAGCAAGTCATTAATTGAAAGTACAACAAAAAAATAAATAAAAACGACAACAAATGAATACTATTAACAACACGAAGATGAGACGAGAAGATGGTAAGGGCATACTATGAAAAAGTTCAGTCTAATCAAACCATGGATAGATAACCTCCTATTTATGATATTAGCTAAAGTTGGACTGCATATCTGTATTCAGACATTTTTAATGGGTCCAGACTACCCTATTGAGAAAGCTCAAAGTTGAGCAAGGAAACTGTTAAAACAGTGATGTTATTGGTAAAGAATGCACGCCTTGCATAGGATCCCATGCTTTGAATTGGACATGAATTCAGGGGTCCGTAAAAGATCCATTTTTTCTGCACCATATTCACTGCTAATGTGATGGGAGGGAAACATGGTATTCACCTGCCCAACACCAGGCTTCAAGTAAAATACGGCATTATTCCAGAGTCTCAAAACTGTTATGGCAACAAAATGTGGATGGACATTCAAATAGAACATGAACCAATTCGAGCGAAACCAATAAGACCTTTACATTATTAAGCTCAATTAAACATTAAGTACTCCTGTTGATCTTGACTTTGACGGAGCAAGCCAAACATCCAAGAACAGGGCAATGAGAATACACAACCACAAACTATTACTAAACAAAAAGAGATTCACGAGCTCAGTCGTTGCTAGATGAGTTTTAATCAGCCCAGATGCACTTGAGAAATAATCAGACAAGTTCATCATTTTTTTCACACTTTATCAAGGTAATAAATATGTAGAATCAGGTAGATCAAGGCCAACTCATTATACCGGCCCCAGAATGAAAAAGAAAATCCATTTCGACATTTCTTTTGAGTATTAAGTGACTGCACATGGATAAAAAAAAAAAAAAATTGCAATCTTCCTCTTGCTATCATGGTAAATTTTCGTTTATGAGTAAAAAAAAACTATGATAGAAGAAATTATGGCCTCCCTTTTCTTCTGCACTCTCTTAGGAATCTAGAGGCTAGACAAATCAATAACAATCCATTAAGAAAAATAAAAGTGAACAGGCAATTATAAGAAAACAAGCAAACATATGGCCCATTGCATTCGATTGGTCACCTGAATCCTCAATACAACAAAGTGCTATCTGTCAAGTCTCTATCATGAAGAGAAAGAAAATATGCCAGCCAAAAAAAAAAAAAATAAATAAAAGAGAACTGCTTGGACTAATTTCCCAGAAAATAACTAAACTTTCTCAGCAACCAAACATGCATTCAAGTATAAAAATACAAAATTTAATTTATTCACAAAAAGGGGTCAAATTTTAAATCAAAACATTAATAAAATACATACCTCTAACCCCAATTCATCAGTTTTCCTATATTTCAAGTTCAAAGCTTTATCACCTCCACCACCACCCGCCAAGCATAGGTTCCACAGCCCAGCCGCCAGCTTCCTAGCCGACACTGCAGCCCTACTACCACCAATACCAATACCAACACCTGCCTGTCCGGGCGCCTTCACTCCGCTGGCAACACTGCCGGAGGCGGCGGGGTGTCTGCTCTTGTTATCATCTTGAAGAAACTTCCAATGCAAAAAAGGGGTTGGCGGGATTTTGAGCTTCCGTCGAACGGAGCCGGTGGTGTTCCTCCGGCGGCGGCGGGGAGTGGCAGTGTTGGGGGTCCCACGTGTGGAGTTCATATCTTGGTCTTAGAAAATTGTGTACTTGATTCCATTTGAAACACCAAGAAGGAGAGAGAGAGAGATTTAGTTCTAAGATTGGAAGGGATGGTGAAGATAATCAGTTGTCAGAAGGAACCGAAAACATAACAGGCTCGAGTTTCCAAGCTTCTGCTCTTGATTAGGGGGACTGCTGTTTCCTTTACATAACGTGTGCATGTGTTTTGTTTTCTGTTTTTTTCGTTACTCTTAGCATGTATTCTGCCCCGATAAAAGTATACTGCTCCCCTAATTTTTTCCATTGTTTGCAAATCTGTTCTTGTCATATGTACTATTTTGAAAAAAGACCCACATATATGTGGGTGTTGATATGACAATTATTATACAAAATTCTAAAGGTTGTTAGGAAAACACTGTGCACATAAACGTTGTTCATAATCTCATATTTCAAAGTGGACTTATTATTTAATTTTTTTTATTTTAATCTTTAAACTTTATTTTTGCATGATCATATTTTTTAAAACTAGTTTAAAGGACAATCAAATCAAATTTTTCATTTAAAAAAATAAAAAATAGAAAATAGAAAATATCACAAATAGAAAATGATTTCACAAATCTCACAAAAAAATTAATTTAGTCCTTAAAATATTCAAGTTATACATATTCAATTTCTCAATATTTGATATATAAAGTTTTTTATTTTATTTTTTAGTCATTGCTTTGAGAAAAGAGAAAGGGAGAGGTCATTAAGTTCCTACAATAAAGAGAAAAAATCAACATTAACACCAATTCCATTTACTCAAGTGATTAATTTTGTTGTTAACAAGTTTTATTTGATGAGGAGAGTTCCTCTTAAATGTTTTTTCATCTTAAAACTACCCAAAAAAAAACAAGATCTAAACTCTAGAGGATTTTTAATTTTAAGTTCAATGATTTTTTAGGTTTTTAAATATCATTTTAGGTTATACTTATGTGATTGTTTTTATTTATTTATATAGATATTTATTTAATTATATATGTGTAGGTATTTTGGCTTGCATTTAGATTTTTTTATATAAAAAAACATATCTAGAAAGTCAGTGTATTTTTTTTTATTAAAAAAAAATATTCAACGCATAATAAACTGCAAGTCAGATAGCAAGTGTTAATCTAGAATTGATGCGGACATGTTATGTATCTATCTCATACAATATAAAAGCAGCACTAAACGTGTAGGGATGATCATTTAGGGGTACGTAAAACAATTGATTAGTTGAAAAATTAATTAGAAATTTTTAGGAAAAAAATTGGGATTGATTAGGTTTAATTTAGTTTCAGATTTGAAAAATCTAAATAACCAAAACAAACTGATTTTTTTTATAAAAAAAAATGTTCTTGCATCCAAATTTAATTTTCACCGTTTCAAAAGTAGAATTCACGGAAGTATGAGACAAAATCAGCAAAATGAACACGTATTCTCTTCCATGAATACCCCAGTGTTCCGGCCACCGTCTGCAAAGCAGTGGGATTTAAGATCTCACAGATAACTGGAGCAAAAAGGTTCATCATTAGGATCTGCACATGCATGTCTCAGGCTATCGAATTCATGGTAGTGCTCAGATTTGTGACAGTTTGCAGCAGACAATTTTGCAACAAGCGGCCTATGAACAGATGCTGCCAACTCCAGCAGGCATACCCTACAGATGCTAAGCAGGAAACTTGATAAAATGTAGATGTATGACCTAGTGTTTGCGGATTCTTAATCGAATTCTTCAACTTATATCTATTGGATTTTGTTTGTGGATCGTGTCCCAGGTGAGGAAGTTGTTTTGGGAATTGGATTTTGTGAGAAGAATTTCACCAGACAAAATCCAATGAAGAGGATAAATCAGCTTCCATGGATTTTGTTACATGATCGTGTTCCCGTGAGAAAATTGTGCAGATTTACATTTATTATATACACGAGTAAAAATATTGTTTTTTTGTCTAATTTCATTTGCCCCATTGACAATATGGAATGTTATAATTTAATTTTTGACTCCCCTGTTTTTGTATATATTTTGAAAAAAGAAAAAGAAAAATCTAAAATAATATGTTTTCAGTAAATTTAGTCATTTCACTACTTTTGTATTTTTATTTAATTTTTGTGTGTTAAAAACTATGAAAATCATTAAAAAAAAAAACATATAAAAATACAACTAGAAAAATGAGAACTTTTAATTGAACATCACAAGCAAAAACAAAGTTTGAGAACTTTTAAGTCATAAATGAGAATTTCATTGAAGAAAAATAATTGAATTTGACTTTGATTTGGCTAAGATTAGAAAAATCAAAGAGCTTGATCAAATTAAAAGGTAAGACTTATTTGAAAAGAAAAATAAAATTTTAAAATTAGATCAATAAATGAATATCGCTGGCAAAAACAAAGTTCGAGAACTTTTAAGTCATAAATGAGAATTTCTTTGAAGAAAAATAACTGAATTTGATTTTGATTTGGCTGAGATTAGAAAAATCAAAGAGCTTGACCAAATTAAAAGGTAAGACTAATTTGAAAAGAAAAATAAAATTTAGAAGTTAAATTAATTAGCCAAAATTACGTCCAGTTCCCACAACACCATCAACAACCGGCAGTAACCATCTCCGTCACACAAATCCAGCCGAGCCCCAACCAATTCCCATTTTTAGAGCAACAGCCTTTCCACCCATCTGACCCATCACTATACTCAATCTCTCGATTTTTCCCGCACCACCAGTGGATCTTTTCTTCCCCAGAAGATCCATAACCCGTCCTTGCTCCGACCACCCACACCAGGTTCAACCCAAACCTCATCTTTGACCTTCCTTTCATAAACACACCAAATTAGATACACAGACCACCCAGTAACCTCCAAACCGAAGCGGCCACCTTCCCAAACACCAGCTGTTTTCTTTGTCACAGCCACCCCTCCCTAATCCAAGCAACCACACTTGGTTTGCTAGCCCGGTTCAAGCACAACCTTTCAACACACCATGGACACCAAACCGGTTAGATCCAAGCACCCAAGAAATATATCTTATCCATACTGCCCAAACCATTGAAACACCACTAACACCACAAAGTTCATCTCCAAGCCCAGCCTTCTCTCATACAAACTTGAAGACGATAGCCATAACTCCCAACCCCTAACTCCAGCCAAAACCCAGATTGAAACACCACTAACACCACCAAATCCATCTCCAAGGCCACCCTTCTCTCATATAAACTTGAAGACGATAGCCATTATTCCCAACACCTGTCTCCAGACAAAACCCAGACATCCTTCTCCTCCTCTGGCGAAAGCCCCACTAGAACAATCACCCACTAGACCCATATTCCCTCCTTCCACGCCAGTACCCGTGACCCATCTCCTCTTCATTTCCCAAATCATCCATGGCTAGCGACCTCCCTCTCATCAATGTCAACCCAGCGACACTACGCCACCGACGACGGCAACAGCTTCCCAGTTGCAGCTTCTCCACATCTCACCCGAAGCCCCGCTCAAACGGCGGCGCCTCCCATGTCTCCCTCTCACAACAGTTCCCCAAAACAAGAAGCCCTAAACTACCACAAAGAAAAATCCCGGAGCAATTTCTTCACAATCGTTTTTTTATAAAGCGAATAGAAATGAAATAAAAAAATAAGCTAAAAATAATTAAAGGCAATAAAAAATACAGATTTAGAAAAATAACACATAATAAACATAATCTTTTGTAAAAAACAAAATGTGGTAAGGATAAGATTGTTCTTTTCTTGGACATAATTGACCTCTTACATAAATCTTTAAAATTATTGTATATTTTAGAATTTTTAATTTTCTTTAATTATTAGGTAATACCTTCAATTTTTCTTGATATATATCTTCCCCCTCGACTTCAAGGAGCCCAAACCAATATTACGGTGTGACAGAGGAAAGCTAGAATTTCTCAAACCTAAAATTAAAAATAAAAAATGAACGAAAGTATATGAAGTTTTTTTTTTTATATATAGTTATCTCTTATATGTATAAAAAAACAAATTAAGTGGTGGGGTGATTTCACTATGCATGGTTTTTATTGCGCACCCTCTTAAAATTCAATGTGGATTCAAGAAGTGAATTTTTTTTTTCGGTCATCAAACTTTTTTTCTCGTTGATAGAATTCTTTTGTGACCAAATTGATGACCAATTCATTACTTCTTATTTGTTAAGAAATGGAAAAATCTAATACAAAAGATAAAAGTTGCCATTAACTACTTTTTTATCTCCAAATTTGTTTTATAAAAAATAAATATTTTTATTCAAAAATCCAAAAAAAATGAAAAATGCTAAAATATTTTGGGACACAAGAGGATAAAATCGCGAGCTGCAACAAATGGAAAAAATATGTTCAGGAAGGATTTATCTTAAAAAAGTTTAATGTTGAAATTAAACTTGACAAGAATGTTTTTTAAAAATTAAGTTTAAAGCCTTAATATCTAATAGGAGAGAGAGAGAAGACAAAAACTCTCCCTTGATTGATTTTCACAATATCTTACAATTCAAATGTAAAAAATATATAACTAGTGAATGAATTTATGACTGTCCCTTTCTTTTTTATTCCAATCATAGTTTGGATAATTTATTTTAGAATAATTTTAAAAAATATTATTTTAAAATATTAAAACTTAAAATAATATCATTTTAAATTGTTTTTAAAATTAAATTATATTTATACTAAATGATGATTGAATTAATCATTTTACAGGTTGACAATCAAATTAACTCTCATTCTATATAATCTAAATCTCGAATTGATGAGTCATGAGCTACTTGTTTGGCTACGTATTAGAGTTTACGTTTCTTTAAAAACACACTAAGTAAACGTTTGGTTAAAAAACAATTGTTTATTATGTATGGGTCCCATAATAAATTGAGTGTGAAATGCAGGAAGATGGAAAGCAATAAATTGTTGCTTTCTTGTGCGGCTAGAAATGCAACCACTCTACATTGTTCACCGAACAGTGTAGCATGCTCCACTGTTCAGTGAATAATAGAGGTAACTGTTCACTGTTTAGTGAATAGTGGAGCTATGCAGCACTGTTCCAATTGGACCGGGTCTGGTCCCACGAGCAAAATGTATTGAGTTGGGTCCAACCTAGTAAAAAAAAAAAATATTTTTTAATTGTGTTTTATTCGCTTGATGACGTAGTATTTGTAGAATTTAATCACAATTCTAATTTGTTCTTGATTATATTTTACAAGTTATGTTGTTGCGTGTTAAAGAAACTAAGAAAATTATCAGATGTATTTTAGACGTGATAGAATTGTAGATAGTTCAATGAAATAATATAAAAAATATTTTATATAAAGTATGATTTATTTTATGATGTAATAGCAATAGTTAAATCCACAATATTTAAATTAAAAATCATCAATATTAATATATATTTTTATTCTTTTATTTAATGTTCATGTTCTTCGACAGGATTGAACAAGCTTTATTTTTTTTAGAGCACGCTCAGATGAATCAGATCATACTTCTCCATAGCAAGAGAAATGAGAACAGGATGACTGCTTGATTTATTTGTAACTAATGACATGTGCGTGGCAAATTAACTTCTAGCCGTCTGTCTGATATCTTTTGAGCTTCTTTGACTAAAAAAAGCTTAATACTAAACGCAGATAATTCAAATTTTAAATTAAGATGCGTAGATAATTCTTATATTTTAAATTAAGATATGCACAGATAATTCTTTGACGACTAAGAGGAGGGTCAATCTCCAGAAATTAAAAAAACAGTTCTTATGATTCTCAATTATGGATGCTGGCAGGCTAGCTAGCTGACTATCAAATCAATTTAATTTTTTTTTACCAGCTTGCGTTTTGGTATTTTAGTAACTTTTGTGGTTGTGGTTTAAAAAAAATTGTTTTATAAAAAGTACTTTTAGTTGAGGTTGGTTTGAAAAAATAGGTGTTTGGTTAAAACTGTGGTTGAAATTGAGGTTGAAGAAAAAGTAGTTTAATTTGTTTGGTTAATAAAAATGCTTTTCAAATTGAGGTTATAAAATAATTAAAAAATATATATATTTATATTAATGATTTTTAATTTAAATATTGTAAATTTAACTACTGTTATTACATCATGAAATAAATAATATTGATATCAAATATTTTTTATTATTCCATTGCACTATGTGCAATGTCATCACATGCGAAATCTATCCAACAAGGACTATATTTTTCATGGTTTCTTAAGCGCGCAACAACAAAAATTGAATCTTTTGTTACGTCGTCAAGCGATCTCCTTTTAATTTTTTAAATAGAACACAATTAAAATAAAAATAAAAACTGAATTTTTTTTAACTGGGCCGGACCTGGCCAATAACATAATTGGAATTGCGATCAAATTTTCTAAATGGTGCGTTATTATAATTTTTAAAAAAACAAAAAAAAAATTAAAACTCATTTTCATGGGTTTTCAAAAAAAAAAATGGATAAAAATTGTTCACGTGAACAGTGCGAGTGAATTAAAATGCACTCGCACTGTTCACTAGTGCACAGTGCGCAGTGGAACATGGCTCCACTGTTGATGTTATTATCGGCATGAGAAGCAGTAAAATACTGCTTCTCAGAACCTGCGTTACAACTTTAAATATTTGTGGGGCTTACTAGCCAAACTCATTTTTTTGCCTTTAATCAAACATCTGGTAGTGTGGTTGCGGGTGAACCTCACCCGCAACCACACTACCAAACGACCACTTAAAATTTTCTTCTAGCAAGAATTCTGCTGAATGGCAATAATTTTTCATTTCTCACTATTTTCTCTACATATAAAAGGCAGCTGCAGATACAATTAATATTGCCATGACATCATGTATTATAAGTTTAAAATATTTTCTTTACGTAAGTAATTAAAGAAAGCATGCCTTCAACTACCAGCTTGACGCATGGCCATATCTTGTTTAAACCAAATATCTTCATAGACGTTTTTCTCTTC
Source organism: Populus alba x Populus glandulosa (assembly GCA_033617975.1). Lineage (NCBI taxonomy): Eukaryota > Viridiplantae > Streptophyta > Magnoliopsida > Malpighiales > Salicaceae > Populus > Populus alba x Populus glandulosa. The sequence continues at coordinate 914,717 of CM066146.1, forward strand.
TTCAGCTTAATCATTTTTACCATTACAATGGGCTTGAATATTATAGATAACTTCTCGAGAAGGAAAATATCTGCAGGTTTGACAAAAATATCACAATTCTTACAAGAAAAATGTGTTATTATTGTATGAGGAAAGCACATACTTGTAAATTAGGACGTGGAATGTGCTACAATCCAAGTGGAGAAGGAATCGAAGCTAGGTCCAAGATACCATTTGCAAAAACAAGTTCACACTTGTTTTCTAACGCAAAGATGCCATCTAGAATTCAATTCACACCCTCCAACTTAATCATTTAGTTTATTTTATTCATAAAATCATAATCAATTGAGTGATTTGGATGTGTAAAGGAGGATGAAACAAGTCAATACACATAAAATATCAACAAGAAATAAAAGTTAGGTGATGAGGCCATGTATGATTGAGCTAAGCTGGCCTATGCCTACCCGATAATTGTCAAACGTGTCACCGACATGGCTAGCTAGCTTGCTTAAGCTGTGGAAGCCGATTAGCTGACTTCATTACACGACACGGTTATTGCCACGGGTTGCTTACAATCTACATTGCTCTTTCTGGTCAACAAACAGACTCTTGCTTTGCCACCTATGACCATATCTCACCATGCCCTACATGGCCCATGTAGCTTCTTGGAAATGAGGCTAGCTGGCTGGCTAGCTCATTTCTACTTCCCTTCTCCTATCTATAAATACCACGCCCTTTCCTCGCCCAAAATCTCTCCTTTCATTCATTCATTCAAGATCTTTTACTATTCTGCAAACTTGATCAATAAACACCATGGGAAATTGTTGCAAGAGTGCGTCGTCGTCGGTCGTATGGGCCGATGACGATTGGGCGTCGGTGGCACATGATCACAAGCATCATCATGCTGCAATGTTTGATGGAGCTGATATTGACCATGAAGAACATGGTGCTAACATGGAAAGGCAGAGGCTACTGGACACAGGTTCTTCGTCTTCGGGTTCTACGAGAGAGTTGAAGATTAGGATTACAAAGAGGGAGCTAGAAGAGATAATGGCAAGGGTTAGTATTCAGGGACTGTCCATGGAACAAGTCCTGGGTATGCTGGTAAACTCTACTGATCTTAAATTTGAAATGGATCTTAATCATAAGCACTGGAAGCCTGCCTTGCAAAGCATTCCTGAGGTGAATTAATGGATTGTTCATGTAGAAACCAAGTTCCTTTACCCTCCTCTATGTTTTTGTTAATTAGGGGAAGTTCCCAAATCCTTGAGGCATATTTGTAAATTTAGGAAGGCTGGATATATGATAATGTTCGTGTACATCTACTCCTTATTTAATTATAAAAATTATTTTTTTTTCTTTTTCATGGCTAAGCCAAATAAGATATTCTAGAATTAGTGGCCGATTCTTTTTTTTTTTTTTTTTGGGGGGGGGGGGATGAAAAATGGTGGAAAACTTCACCATGCATGACTTTATCAACATAATTATATATACTTATTATTACAATATCTCCGGACATTATTTAAGGCTATCTCTTTTAATTTAATTAAATTGGTGATTTGTACTTAGCTAGCGCTTCTGATTTATAAGAGAAATGAATTTAAGACATAATAAACTCGTTAACTCAAGGGTGTCTTTAAAAGCTTAAAAAGCAATAGCAAATATTCAGTCGATTTCAATTTGCAAAGGTTTGAACATATATGTGAGCAATCAATAGATTGTTTTGTTTTTTTTTTTTTTTTAATTTTTCCTTGACTTGTTATTTGGATTAATTTTCAAGTTTGAAAGATGAAGTTGCGTGGAAGAGAAAACCATGCAAGAAGTACTAAACTAGCTATCGATGCGTAATCTGAAAGCATAGAAAAATGGAAGTGTATATATGATTTAATTAGCCCAATAATCTGTGTGGGATTTCTTGAGAAAGTATGGTCCAATACTTAAAACAAACATAAATGTTGATGCATGAATAGGGATAGTAACATGTATACGTCGATTGAGTTTTTATTATATTATTATATCTTAACCCATTATCTTGATATTTCTATTAATCAATTAAAATAATTTTGTTAAAATTGTTAACAAAATTCATTTAGGGTTTGAACTTTCTAGAGCGTCTTGGTGTCATTGAAGCAGTTGGAATTAGTGATGGCAATATCGGTTGCACTGTCACGCGTGGTTCCATGCATCATTGACGTGTGACGTGTGGTGGCACACGGAAGGCTTGGTTGGGTGCGCGGCTCGTTCCTCTTCATTCCTATGCCAGTGGTGAGCTTCATTGCCACTTATAGGAGGAGATCGGTTGCCCAAAGTTTCGGTTTTCTCTTCTTTCTCTCTTATTCCTCCCTCCCTCCCCCTCTCTAGACAGAAATGTTACTGTTGTTTGCTGCTGCCTTGGGCTAATCGGTGATGGTTGTTCCTCTCATAAATTATTAGTTCGAAACTTATAAATTTCAGAGGTGATAAAGATTTTTATAATTATTAATTTTAGAATTTTAAAAATTTAATTTAGATATATATAAGTTAATTCAAACACTTATAATTAACAAATATATATAGAAACACATTCCAGCATTGGAAATGAATTTAGTCTTATGAAATATTACTTTAATAAAAAATATTGAGCAATTATTTTTTGGGTCTAAACTAGTCCCTAACAATTAACAGATTTGTCCTTGTTAATTGGACTTCCTTCAACAAACAAATAAAAAAATATATCTTTAGAGAGTATTTAAAAACGTGGGTCAACCCGTATTTTCAAAATAATTAATTTTTTTATATATTTTGAATTGTTTTGATGGGCTGGTTTTAAAAATAATTTTTTAAAAATAAAAAAATATTATTTTAATATATTTCAATATAAAAAATATTTAAAAAATAATTATAATTACATTTCAAACAAGCCAGGATTACGTACTGGAGTTTAACACAGAATACTTGGACATGGAATGCAAAGTCTAGTCTTATATTGGGCTTCTGTTAGGCTTGAATTGGGCCACCTTATGTTCAGCCCATTAAAATTGAAAACCCTATAATATTTCAATCAATAAACACCTAGGCCTCGTAACTTTGCCTGACTTTCGTACCCCAGCTGTAATTACAAAAATATAAACTCTATGTATATCAATTTATTTTAGGTTTTTGACATGTGAGGATGTGTATTATTCAGTTCTTAAATAATATTTTTTATATATAATATTTAATATATTTTTTTCAATTATTCATAAGTAAATAGATTTAGCATTTATTAAATTAAAAATATTTGAATTTTAAAACTTGAGTAGTTTTTTTTGTAAATATCATAGTTTTATGGATAGTTTTCTTCAAAAGAGTAGAAAGTAATATAAATAAAATAAAACAAAATATTTCCATAAAAAATAAGGATTCAATTTAATAATTTGATGAACTTTGATGCATTTTATTATTTTTGAAATTGGTTTTTAGAAGTAGGGGCATGACACATCGTGAGTTAACCATCGAGTTAAACTGGGTTTATAATTATAATTTTACCAAGACATACGTAGTGCATTTTTTTTTTTGCAGTAGAAATTATGAATTTAAAATTTTTGATTTTTTTTTACTTAAATAAAAAAACAAATTATAAAAGATGGACTATTCAGAAAAGCAGCTTCTAGTCTTGTCATAAATACTAACAACAACAACAACAAATTAGTGATGATAATAAGAATAATATTAGTTGTAATGGTAGTAGCAATGATATTGTTGTTACTACTAATAATGATGATAATAATAATAAGTAAAATAACTGATAGTGATAATTGTGGTAATAATAATAACGATAATGATAATAATAATGATAGTGATGGTGGTGGTGATGATCGTAATAATAGTGGTAACAATAATTTATTATGATGATAATAATATTGATAATTGTAATGATAATGATAATAATAATAAAAACGATAGTTATGATATTAGTAGTAATAATAATAATAATATTAATAATAATAATGATGATGTTAAAAATGATAATAGTAGTAGTAATATTAACTAAAGTAGTATTAGTAATTATTATTATGTGAGGGAGAATAATAATAATAGTGGTGATGGTGGTAATAACAATGATAATAATAATAGTAATAACAACAACAACAATAATAATAATATTGACGATGATATTGATAATTTTTTTTTTAAATAGTAAAATATTAATACAATTATTACTATTATTACTAATAATGATAATGCTATCAATAATAGTAGTAGTAGTAGTAATAATAATAATAATAATAATAATTTTAATAATGATAGGAATAATAATAGTGGTTATAGTGATGATATTTCCTATTAATATTAGTAGTAATAGTGATTTTGATCTCAATTATTTGAATTATTATTTTAAATTTTTTTTATATGATTATTATTTTTTTATTTTATCATTTAATAATTAATTTATTATGAATTGAATTTCATGAGTTTTTTAAATTTGATGTTTCAGGTGGAATAACTTGAATCACAACTTTAAAAAATTAATATATATTTTTAAAAAAATTTATGATTTTTTTGTAATTTTTTTAATATTATTTTTAGAATCACGAGTTTAATAAATATCTTATCACAAATTTATCGTGGTAGATTTTTAATATTCGTTTTTTATTCCATTTCAATACTTGAACAGTTGAACGTCACCGACCCCGCTGCAAAGGGCATATAGACTAAACCTAATATTAAACATAAAATATATAATTTATCTTTCGTTTCACAGAAGTCATCCATGCCAGTATCTAAACTATAATGCTGGCAAGCAAATAAGTGGAGAAAGGATAAGAAAAGGCAATTGATGGCATGCTAATGCCACTGCACACTAGAGTTTTAAATCTCACTTTTGTAGTTATCTCTAATGTTATGAGGGGCCCTATGTATGAGCTAAACAGTAAAGACACTCTCCTTGTCTTTAGTGTAAAGTAATTGTGAAACTGCACTTGTCCCCACACACTTATGAGTTATGACATTAACAAGCTTGCATTCATGGCTTCTTCTCTCTTCAGTAGACACCCACTATTACCCTTCTCTGAATTCCAAGTCACTTACTTTTTATCACTAACACTTGCTTTTCACTTCATTTAGTCTCTTTTGGGCTTCTTGCTGTCCTTTTTTATTTTTTATTTTATTTCAGTGGAGGAATGAGTGAAGGGGTGTCTCTCAAGGTGGAGCTGAGTCTGATTATGGTTTTTGTGGAGGTGTTTCTTTTGATTTTGAGTGAGTATTTTGACTCTTATTTTCTGTTTTATGGGTTGTGGTTATTTTTGCATGATCCGTGAGTTTTCTCAGTTGGGTTGTTTCAAGCTGATGTTTTTTGTGGAGTGAATGTAATTGGTTTTGGTAACTTTATGGTTTCCCATGAAGGGTTTGTGCAAATGGGGTTTCTGGAATTTGTTAATTTAGTTGGTTTGTAGTCTAAAGTTTTAGACTTTGTGTAGGGTTATTGATTTGATGTTAGCTGATATGCAATATTGACTCTTTAACTTATTGCCCTTTGTTGTGTTGCTTTATCTCCTGTTGATAATATTAAAGCTATGATCGTTGTTCGAGCGTAGTGTATCTTTTGCTTTGTTTTTGGTAATGTTTAATGTGATGCGGTTCTAGGTTCGGTGCTCATTTAGGTTTCCTTTCATATGCACATGAAAAATAAAGAAAGAAGATTTTTGTCCGGTTTGGAGTGATTTCAATTAATGTGACTATTCGGCAAAAATTGCTTAAGTAACTTGCTGCTTGTAACATCGGGTGTAATTGTAATGTGTTTCTTTTATTCTTGATGTGATCAACTATACCTGCAATTTTGGTGAGGAGTTAGCTTTCAAGTTGTTAACATGATTTAGGTTCTGTTAAAGCTTCTTTTGCTGACATGATTCTGAGAAAAGCAATATTTTTGTTACTTACACCCAACTGATCGTGTAGTTTTATATCCTACATCAGGAGAGTCATTCTTTAACAAACATTATGATCAGGGCAGAGGTCAGGTTTTTTTTTCATATCTTTGGGTATTTGTACTTAGTATGGTGATTAATGTTAAGAAAATTGGACAGGGATCTATGTGGCTGGTGCATGGTTGATCGGCCATGTAGTGCTTCATTTATTTATAAGCTATGCTTATCTTGCTGCATTACATTTGCTCTTGGAAATATCCTTTCTAGCCTGTTTTTTCTGTATACAAAACAATAAGTATTATGCTTATCTTGCTGTATTACATTTGCTTCAAGTATTCGGATTTTTCACTGGTTGTCTGATTGTAAATTAAGATTCAAATGATCCCTTTAAATTGCATTTGATTTTCAAGAGTGGTTGACAATGTAGTGGTGCATGGATGCTTTTATTTTTACATATGCTTCACAATGAGCCCATCCTTCTGCTACAGGTCTGAATGAATGTCACTGCAGCCCATTCAATAATCATGGAGGCTCATTGTCAACTGACAGAAGAGTGGATGGTTTTCTGCCTGAGATATCTCCAAATTCAGCTCCTCAGCCCCTTCTTCCTCTTCTTGCACCTTCTCCTTTCGCACCTTTCACAAACATTACTATCCCAAAGTTATCAGGTTAGTCTGGTCAATTTTTATTTTTTTGTGGCATTTGAGTTGAAAGGCCCAATTTTGTTCTAAATATGGTGATGTCATCTTTTTGTAGGACAATGCACGTTGAATTTCACTGCTGCTCAAAGTTTGATGAGAACGACATCAACTGATTGTTGGTCTATTTTTGCGCCATTGCTGGCTAATGTTATATGCTGTCCCCAGTTAGAAGCCACCCTTGCAATTCTTATGGGCCAATCCAGTAAAGATACCAGAACTCTTGCTTTAAATGAGACTGATTCAAAGCATTGCCTTTCAGATATCGAGCAAATTTTGGTCGGTCAGGGTGCAGAAAGTAATGTGAATAAGATATGCTCAATTCATCTCTCAAATCTCACTGGAGGGTCTTGCCCTGTTAAGGATGTCAATGAATTTGAGGGCACAGTGGATTCTTCTAAGCTTCTTGCTGCCTGCGAGAATATTGATCCCGTTAAAGAATGTTGTGATCAAGTTTGTCAAAATTCCATATTAGAAACTGCTACAAAACTTGCACTAAAAGCTTCTGAAGTATTGATCATAGCTGGGTCCCATGGTTTAACTGAGCACTCAACAAAGGTTGATGATTGTAAACATATTGTACTTCGATGGCTGGCTGGTAAACTTGAGCCTTCCCGTGCAAAGGAGGTTCTCAGAGGACTATCTAATTGCAAAGTAAACAAAGGTGAGTTTTAAAAAGTGGATGTTACAAACTTGCTTTTCTCTTATGGCTAGAAAGGGCATTTGTTCAGTTGTGGAGAATCTTGTGATGATTGCATGTGGCGTATCTGTGGATTTTCAAATAATTAGTCAAGTATTCTTCTAATAGATATCTTTTGATGCCAAAAGTGATTATGTATCTATTAGTGTGCATGCAAGCATGTAACATGCTTCAGCAAGCTGCATCTTAAATGTCTTTTGGTGTCTCATTGGTTCTTTGTGCATTGGCAATCTTGCCATCACTACGCACACGAAGCAGATTTTCATTGAAGGTGCTTGTAGATCCTACTTGTCCTTTTGTTGAAAGTAATAATGACATCTTTGATTCCTTACAAAAAATGCTAACTTTCCATATGAGATGTGCTGCTTTATGTTTGCTCATTGTTAGTATTTTTATGGGGGTTGGCACATTGTTCTTGATTCTCGACGTTACCTAGACCACAATCCCTTCAGCAGGCCTCACCAGTAACTGTTCTTTTCTCTTTTTTTTTTGTGCTTTCTGCTTCAGTTTGCCCTCTGGTTTTCCCTGACATGAGACATGTTGCAAAGGGCTGTGGGAATGAGATTAGTAACGAGACAGAATGCTGTAGTGCCATGGAGAGCTATGTGTCTCACTTGCAGAAGCAGAGTCTTATAACTAACTTGCAAGCTCTGGATTGTGCTACAACTCTAGGAATGAAGTTACAGAAGTCTAATATTACAAAAGATGTTTATAGCCTTTGTCACATAACCCTTAAGGATTTCTCCCTTCAAGGTAGATATTTTCACTGTTTTTAATAATTCATTTTTTCTTTTGTGCCCTGTCTCAAATCTCAATTTCCCTCTCTCGATGCACTGTTGAGCTTTTTCTGTCAGATAAATTTAAATCAGATACTAATCTTTTCTTATTTTGCTATTTTGATACGATTCTGGTGATTGACAATGGCACACCTCAGTTGCAAAACAAGGTAATACATGTACTTTATGGAACAATTCTATGAAATTTTCTTTATGTTTGCAAACTTAGAACCCACATAAGCATGCCCAAATTATCAGTGCCCATTGAGCACCTGACAGAAAATCTGATTTCAGCCTTGGGTATTGGGCAGTTGATTCTAACCAATTCTCATGTGTTTGTTACCATGATTAGCGTTGGCAAGTGGATTATAATTTCACAGAGTATCTGTAGCTTGCGTTATTTGTATAGAATTGAATTTAATGTCTTTGCTTTATCCACTTCTTTTCCCTTTAGAGTCTGGATGCCTTCTACCAAGCTTGCCATCGGATGCAACATTTGACCATTCCTCAGGGATCAGCTTCATCTGTGATTTGAATGACAATATTCCTGCTCCATGGCCATCAAAGTCTCAGTTATCAGCACCGTGCAATAAAAGTATGTCCTAGTCATGATTGTTAGTTTGTTGGATGGTTCTTCATTTTATAGTTGAAGTTATTTTGGCTATTTAAGTTCTTATTTCATCTCTTCCATATTCTTTGATGTTTACCTGAACTTATTTGATTTGCAGCTATCAAAATCCCAGCACTTCCTGCTGCTGCCAATGCTCAAAGTGGTAAAAATATACTTATGCTCATGCTTCCACTAGAATACCACTATCCAGAAAACGAAACTAATGTGTTTAACCATCAGAATTCGTAAAGTTGGCTTTGGGATGTTAAAAAAACCATCCTATTATAATGTTTGCATTATTTGACTCGAATCAATCTGTTAAAATCAGATAATGTGGATATTACAAATGATAGTGGGTAAAAAAACCTAAGAAATGGATGTCACGGGTTAGGTGGCAGGCTGGGATTTTTGAAGCCCGGTCTACCAACCCAACCCTTATACCCTATACTCTTTTGTCTTTATATTTGATAGTTTGGAGATTGAGTATTTATTTTTATTTTATTTAGAAATGTTTCGACTTCAAAGTTCTTGGTAGTGGACTTTCTATTATATTTCCTTAACGTAACAAAAAAGGTTTGTCTCTTTATTAAAGAGGAGAAGTGAGGTAACTAGAATTTAATGGCAGTGTAAAATATAAAAATTAGACCTAACGTTGTGGGTGCAATGACACCTACAATTCATATTGTAGGTTTGTCTCTAAATATGGACCCATAAAAATTAACAATATAAGCTCAACCTGTGGATATCAGTAATATCCATAAAAAAATCTAGCCCATCCCAATATATCCAACTCACTTGGGTCCAAAAAAAATTAAATGGGTCGGGTTTACAATTTATAAAATATTAGAAGTTTGAATGGATACAACTATGAGTCTAAACCCGACCCAACTATATCTATGAACACTTAGTATGTATGAGATTGAAAAGTAGGCAGGCTGTAGTTATAAAAATAAACTGATTAGAGTTATGTGCGCAGAGACCTCATTGATTTTTCATGTTATTTACAAGTATCTTTGATCTTCTACTTCTGGCATAGCATGTGAATTGGATGGCACACATGTATTTTTGTAATTTCTTAGAAGAGTTGGAAGCTTTACAAGCTTTCATTGATATGGAAACATCCTCTCATTCCAAAAGGTCCACTCAAAACACTTTTCCGGGAGACCTTAACCCCTGTTATCAATACCACAAACTTCAGTGAAACAGGAAAGAGCACCCCATCTACTTGTGTGCTATTCCTCAAATGTATATTTATTTATTTTACGAGTGTTCCTCAATTGTTCAAGTTGGTTTTGCAACCTAGATACTGGATTAGAAGGAAGGCCTTTCATTTTCCTCACCAAGAACGATTTTAACTTCACAATGGCCTCTTCCCGACTAAACATCTGTTGCTTCACAGGTCTTTACAATGAAGATGTGATATTTTATGTGCTGTTTGCTGCCTCAGCTGTTACCATGATGCTCTTGTAGTCTTTTGTTTGAGCCATTCCTGCTTCCTCTCGGCATCAAGAATGCTAGCTTGCATGATACAAATTTTTTATTTGTTACTTTTGAAATGAGGGTAATCATATAGAAGTTAGATAGAAAGAGGTCTCGCATGCCCGACTCTCGTCCAAACCAAGTGTACCTGGAAGAGTCACAATCTGGTATGAATCAATCAAGCTTGCTTTTCTGATTGTACTAATTCGTGATTCTTGCACGCTTCTTGTAATAATATTTTTTTGTAAAGAAATGCTAGGAAAAAGAGAGATAATATTGTATGTAGCAAAATCAATATAAGATGTTGTATGTACCCCTATTTGATTGTACTTCACCATGTAAAAGAATTGGATTAGTGATCAGCTTGAGCTTACCTTGAACGTTTATTACATTCTTAAATAGCACAACCATATGTAGATGCTAGATTATCTCTGCATTGCTTAGAATATAAACTCATGTCAGCAAAAAACGAAGTTGTATTCTGGTTGGTTTACATCTTGTAACGCTACATATAGAGATATATTGACAGCATTGGAAACAAGCTTTTATTCCTTATGGTTTACTATCAAGTTTTGGGCCTTCGAATTTGCCTTTTGAACTGGTAAGATCATCTTGTTCTTTAAAGATGATTTCTTAAATTTTCTGCATCTCAATTTGGTCTTTGTACTCGTTCACCAGAGGTACCATGTCACAATGCTTACGCGCATGGAAACAGGCAAGGTGAGGATGCATTTTGGTTAGCAAAAGGGGCTATATGCGACGAGATTATGTACTGTTTTGAGAAATGCGGTGTAAATCAAGTTTCATGTTAGGAAATGAAAATTCAAAAATTTTTTAGTTTAAATTTTAATTTTTTTTATAATTTCAGATAATAATTTTTTTTTTCATAATATATTAAAAAAACATTTAAAAATGCCACATGTATTAATATACCAAAACAAGTCAAATGTACCTAGGGTTATGTGTGTTACCCATAAGCCTTGTCCATGAAAAACGTAATTAGTTTTATAAATTTCAGGATAATTAAAAATTTATATAATTATTAAATTTAAAATTTGTGAGATTAGTCAATACAGAGGTGTCTTCGTTGTTGAAATGCATTTCCCTCACAAGGAAATTTATGAAAGGATGTGCGGCATGCACATGGCAGTAAAGGCCCTAGTCCCCTAGACCATTAGGAAATGTATAATTCTCCAAGATGATGAAGAGCTGGTGAAAAAGGACGATAAATGCGAAAGATTACCATCAATAAAGATGATAGATGTCGGGTCCCTTCTCCTAGAGAGTGATGGCCATATTCGGCCCCTTTCTCAAGGCCTCTAGAAAGAAACAATTTGTGGCAGTTGTTTTTGAATATTTCTTCAAGTAGATGGAAGCATCAATTCCAGCACATATCGCATCTAGCAAGGTCATGTTTCGGCCTCCCAAAAGTATTGATCACTAACAATGGTCCATAGTGTCGAAGGCTTTACATCGGCCGTTGGTTCTCCTTGCCTCACACTCCCAGACAAATGCTCAAATTAAAAGATATTTTTTTAAAAATTAAATTTAACAAATCTCTATTTAAACCGCAATGAGCTAAATTCATAAATAAAAACCTCTTGAAAGAGTTTAATAAGAAAATTGAAGAATGAGTTGACATTCTAGATAAGATCTTACAAGCATGCAAAATGACTTGAAAAGCTTCCATAGAAGAACCCCATTCCTGCTCAACACTAAAGCCATGATCCCGACTAAGGTATAAAAATAAATGGGAGAAACGGACAGGTAAGAAATGAGAATCAACTTGGACAAACACCTGTTCGGCTGCGGCTGCTACATTCAGAGGCAAGGTTTACAAACAAAAACTTGACACCCTCGATATCTCAAAAAATATTATCATTGAGCCTAACATGACTATTTTAAATGAAAGGTGTTTTAATGCAAATTTTTCTCAAACTTTTTTTTTTATATATATAACGCTTTACCTAAACATAAAAAAAATACTTTGATAATTCTAAGGGGTATAGCTCAACTGGTCAGACCATGTGTTTGCTTTTCAAAGGTTACTAGTTCGAGTACCACAAACCTTATGACTATTAAAAGCTTACATGGTTGTTAACTTCAAAGTCTTGAGAAATTAGTTGAGATGCGTGTAAATTAGTTGTACATTTATTATTAAAAATAATAATAATAAGAAAAGAAAATACTTTGATGTGGGTATAGTTTTAGCTTACTAAGCTATAAAAGCACAAACTCCCTTCCTTTAATAACAAAAAGTCATCCAAGTGAGATAAAATCTTAAGACATCATCCATGCTGGGTCCCACAACTCGACAAACAAGGTACTTGGCATGGATAACCACAAGCCATGAGGAACCTGGCTGGAAGAGATGCCCTCAATCCGACCATGGGGTTGATGACGTTCTAATTAAGACACATAGGATCGTCTTATGTTTTCCTCTTGATTGCCAAGGGTATCATATGACCAAGTCCCGAACGCTATTCAATAATAATAATAATAATAATAATAATAATAATAATAAACAAGGTACTATACACCAAACGCTATCTACCGAATTGTCTTTATATAATAATAATAGTAATAATAATCGAATTTTATTATTGAAAGGAAGCTAGAGCCAAAATTAGAGCCTAGCTAGCCAAAAAAAAAAAAAAAAGGAAAAGAAATAGAAGAGAAAGGAAGAGGTTACAATAAAGAAATACCCAAACAATCCTTATGAGCCTAGAAATATAGTTCTATTTGAAAGACCAAAAAAAGGATCCCCTCCAGACCTCTAAACAAATCCGAACCTCTGTATACAAATTTATTTTCAATTGTATTCAATCATAAAGCGAAACGATGAAGAATGGGCTCAAACACTGTGTCATAACCATTTTATTTAATAAAATCTTACAACATCATCCATCCTAGGGGTACTGATGATTGTACGTACAACTGTTACATCTAGTAATGTTTTTTTTTTTATTATTCCTTTATTTTTATCAGACATATCCCATATAATTTTCAAAAAAATTCTAAAAAGAATTTAAAAATTATTTTTGTATCCCTCACATTATTTTCCAACTACTTTATTTAATATTTAAGTTGTACACTTATACTATAAGATGCTAACCCAGTATTAAATATATCTACTTTTCTTCAACCCCAAATAATTTCCAAAAAGTTATGAAAAAAACTGAAGAATCATTTTAAAATTATTTTTAGGTCATCACTCCTATTTTTTTCCAACCATTTTATTTAATATTTAGACTGTAAACTTATATTATAAGATGCTGATCTAATATTAAATATTCATGTTTGTTTTCAAAATTTCAAAAAATTATAAAAAATAAAAATTTTCTTAATCAAAGAAAAATACAAAAATATATTTTTACTTGTGTGCATATGACCAAGTTTCTAAAAAACTAAATGATTTTTATGTAATTTAGCATAGTAAAAATCACAAAAATAATCTTTTTATTTTACATGCATATTGAATTTAATAACTAGTTTATTAAAGTCACAAGAATATAACATACATTTCAAAAAACACCAAAAATCTATTTTGTTTATTTTAATATACAAGACTATGAACTTATACGTAAGATATATTTTCGATCTTAAATAAAAAGACACTTTTTTTTTTACTTTAAAATAATTAGATTTTAACTTAATAAGATAAAACCTCCTTACCAAGGAATTTTTTTTTAAATCTTAAATAAACTAACGATTACAAACCATAAAAATACCTTAATTTATATTAGACAAATAAACAATGCAACTTACCTTATGTAAGATGTATTAGGGATGATATATCCTTTATATATAACTAGTTTTTTTTTCTAAACTTTGAGACCAATTAAAATTTTTAATAATCAAAATATTAGGTAGTGATTTTATATTTTTTTTTCCTGACAAGAAACAAGAATATCTTATTCTTGTCCCATCACCACAAAGATCCCGTTTCAAGAAAACAATTACTACAACACTGCACATGTATGGCACAATGTATCCCAATCATAAATCTTTTCTTGGAAAACCATAACCAACCAAATTTCCCATACTATGCCAAAGGCTAGCATTAGTATTGCATTGCTTTCAAATTTCCCTTTTACAAGTGAAGACCATGTAAGTAAAAGTTCATCGATAGTTCTACGCATGCACCATTAGATGCTTAACCATTTCATACGATTCAATAATTCCCAAACAACTGAACAATGCATGAAAAGATGATCTAGAATTTTTTATAGCTTCATCACAAAAAGGGCACGTAAATTCCTTTAAATATAACAAATGTCTTCAAACAATAAAGTCCTCAGTACATATTCCAAATAAAGACTTCTATTTTTGGAGGAACTTTTCCTTTCCACAGTAGAGAAAAATAAGGAGTATACATACCGGGATGGGTGAAACTATTAGTGAGCTTGCTGCAGGATTTGACAGAATAAACACCAGTGTTCTTTCTTGCTTCCATCGCTTAGAATCCATAGCATTTGGTTCCAACTGTGTACCTTTAATTTGGTCTAGAAGGCAATGTAGTTGCCCTAGCTCAACAGGCCTCCAATCTCTCTTCTAAGATAAGTTCCAATACCAAGCTTTATTAGAGTAATTACCCATATATGAAATAATTGCTTGCGAAGATGTAGATAAGGAAAACAAATTGAAGCTTTAAAGGTCCATGTTCCAGCCATGCATGAATCTGTTTAGAATTGCATCCTCATTTTGTTTCTGACTATAAAAGTGACAACAATTCTTCAACCTGTTGAAAACATCACCTTCATCATGTATGATGGAATATATACTAGCTAGACCATGTATCTGAAAGAGAGTGCTAGATATAAGAGAGACCATCTTCAAAACAATTCTGATACTTCTTGCAGTCCACCATTGTGTTGGTCACCCAGACGCCATAACCCTTCCTGTTAGAATTGCATCATCATGTATGATTTTTTTTCAATACTATTTACAAGAGTTAGCATAATAAATCTAATATAATTATTTTTTTAAAAAGTAATACACAGAAAGAATGCAAAGATAAAAGAAGAATGCAAAAAGTATACACAGAAAGAATTGAAATGTTAAAATACTGGATCATCATTTATTTGTCCACTCCAAAATACCATTTAGACTTTTAAATAGATCATTCCCAGTATATGAGAAATTTGCATCCGGAACCTTCAGCTAAAGAGACAAACGATGAAAAATAAGTTCAAACATTGTATTCCAAACTGGCATAATATCCTCAAAAATAAGTTTGTTACTTACATTCCAAATGTTCCACAAAATCCCATAAGACTACATGTATAGTAAGTGTTCGTCGCTAGAATCTACCTTTTACTAGATCGCTCCATTGCAAAATAACATGAACAATAGACTCTGGCATGCAGCAACTAATGCCAAACCAATTCATCAAACACTGCCAAAGACGCCAAGATGCATAGCAATGAAGAAAAAAGTGAGTCATAATCTTTATGTCAATATTGCAGATATGGCAAGTTGCTTGGCTTAGATTAAACAGTCGCCTACGTACATGAAAAGCCCTTGTACTGATCCGATGTTGGAGTAAAAGCCATAAGAACATTTCATTTTTTGAGCGATAAAATATCAAAGAACCTACTTAACTTAAAAATTAAGTTTTTAGATGAGATTTCAAAATATAATTAATATTATTTTTAAACTTTTAAATAAAATTCAAAATAAAATTTATATTATTTTTTAACAGCAAATCCTTTCCATTATAGTTAAATGAATGTGAATTTACTTGGATACGCTACTTTATCAAGTAGTTTACTGTAAGAGCTGATAGTATGCTGTCCAGTGCTTTCAGCTGCCCATTGCCTCAAATCCTCTTTATGTGTACTCAAGCTAACCCCATTTAATAAGACAACAAGCTGCTGAAGTTGTGAGGTATCTGAAGATCTTAATCGCCGATTCCATCTAAAGTTCCAGTGTCAAGATTCTGTTCTCATATTCCCTATTTCCACCAGTGTCTCTGTTTTTGTGGTTGATATTTCATGAAGTCATGGGAAACAAGATTGTAAAGTCCCTGGTTCTAGCCGTTTATCTATCCAGAAACCTTGAAATAACACTTATTCTTTAAGATATTTGAAGCTGCCGAATCAGAGTTAATAATGGAGTATATTCCTTTCCAAGCATGAGATAATGCAACACTGAAAACTGGAAGGCCACCTTCCATCGGCAAAAGAAGGCTTATACTCCTTTTTATTTGACATGGAATTTAATCAACTCTTTAAGAAAATGCAAAAAAAATAATATATATATCCTACACATAAAGGAACAAAATCATGTGCTAAAAACTTGGAATAAAATAATTCTTTTTGTGGTGCTTTCCATGCATAAAAGAAAACATAAGTGGTCACTTTTTTTTTTTGGTAAGCAAAGTTGTCAATAAAATCCTCTATTCTTTAGAACTCTTACTTCATCAATATGGGTTAAACTTAAACTTACCTAGCTCAAATTCAATGGCACCTTTTATCTCCTACTATAAATGTTGTTTTGGTTCTATCCTTCTGCAACACAATCACTTCCACAAATTACAAATAGCGTGTTAGGCACGATCATTTTCTTGTTCCAAACAAGACCTGCTAGCTGGGTGTCACAGAGGAACCATTCCATGATCAAGAAACTAGGAAAGATTGCAAATCAATCCCTGGCTATTCATCGATCGTCCATTTTCAGATCTATATCCAGATATCGCAAGACATATCATGCATGGTTTTCCACACACGTCCTAGAATCGAACCTTATATATGCAAAAGTGTCAATGACCCTTCAATATGGAATTTCGAAGTGATCCCTTTCTCACTAGTTGCAAGCTTTTTTTTATGTCGCATTCATGGATTTCTTGCAATAGCTGAGAATATTGTGGCTTTGGAACTCTACGTCATATCAAGAATGAAGAAGAAAACCATTTCGATAGTGGGGGATATTCTATAACTAGAATAATGGAATAGCTAGAGGAGTAAGTGCTTTCTCCTTTCACTAAAAGAAGTGTTTGTCTGCACCCTTTTTCTTTCATGACAGCAATTAGAAGCACGGGAACCCTCCATTTTCATCCCAAGGCATTTAATTCTATTCATTTTTAGTCTTCAATATATTAGACTTTAATCAATATGATTTAGAAACATAGTGTAAATGTTTCCTCTGAATGTTATAATTCTCTTAATAAACCGAACAAAACAATGGAAAATATTTAAGGATATGATGGAAGGACTCGCTTGAAAATATTTTATACTTTATAGATCTATTGGAGATGTTTTCAAGTTTATGGATCCAATTCAAAATTTGTGAATATATAAATTGGGGACTAATCTGAGGGTTTCCAATGATTTCATTACAAATTAGGAGAATATTATGATGTTCCCAACAAATAGTAACTTGAATCTTACATGTTCGTTTCTAATGAGATAAGCACTTATTGCATTGATGGAGAGATTCCTTTCATTGATGATAGGATATAAAAGTATATATATTTTTTATTTTTTTTCTTTTTATGGCAAGGCTAAGTTTTGTTTCTCGGAAAGCATTTTTTTAGATTTTTTTTAGATATGATTATTTTTCAGTTTCATTGTATAATGAAAAATGAGTTAAAAACTATATTTTTTTTAATATTGATTGTTTTGTAAAACAATAATCTAAGAAATAATACATTTTAAATTGTTACTTTTTAAAAATAATAGAATTTTTATTACTATCATATGTAAATTATTTTATTAATATTTATATATAAGAATAATGAAGTGTCATACTATTTTCAAAATTTAAAATCTTTAATGAATTTTTTTCCACTCAATCAGAAAAAAATTTACTTTATTTAATTTTAATTTTTCTATTAACTATAAATTAAATTCCATTGACCAGTTTTTCAAAATTCAATTAAATATAAAAAAGTTAAAAAAAAAAACTTTCAAGGAAAATCCTTTCTAGCAAACAATGGAAGACATAAGTTTATTTTTACCTTACAATAACAACTTGAGTATTTGATTTAATTGGTAATTGGAAATATAATATCTCAATCAAGTAATCCTCAAAAATTTATAAATTAATTTCAGTATAAAGTAATAGAGGGCTAGCTAGTACCTACTCCTTTAATTACCATACTGTTTAGAGCATCTCATTGCTAATTTTGACACCAAATCACATCAAATAACCATCAAAAGAATTCATTTCACACTCCCAGATAATATCACAATTTTAAAAAGTATTCAAACTCAAATCAAATAATTTTTTGTTCTGTTTTTAGATGTGAAATCTAAAACACTTTAAACACAAAATTTTTATGATAATGGTTGGACACAACTATGGAATCAATGAACTTCTAGCGAATATACCTTTTATTCTATTACCTAAAAATTAATAAATAACAACATATACATGGTTAAAAAAATATTTTATTGGTAATTTCTGACATAAATAAATATGGAAAACTTCCATCTATAATTGTCAATGTGAATAGCAACGAAATATATTTCATTAGTAATTACCAATGGAATTTCGACTTGATTAGAGAAAATAAAAAATAAAAAATAATATTCCATCCATGATTTTGTTGAACATTTTACCCATTAAAGTTTTGTTGCTTGAAATTGAAAAAATAATGGATAATTAGTTAGGTATCAAATATTTGTTGTTAATTTTATTGTTTAGTTCACATTTTTATGCAAAATTGAATTTGTGTAAAAAAGATATTTAGTTATTGGATCGTGAATTATTTTTAATAAAAAGTTGATTTTTGAATTGATAGTTACGTTAATAATAAATTTTGTCATCGATATTCTATATAGGTTTCATTACTAATGAATTATTGTTCTTGGATATATCAAAAATTTTATAAAAAGTTGTATAGGCAAGATTATCTTAAAAGGGTTGAGGGTTTTATTAATTTCATACTTTCTAATTGGAACAATACTAGTGAAGGTAAAATTAAATGTTCATGTATGAAGTTTGAGAATAAAAAGTTTCACCGTAGAGATGTTGTGATGATATATCTACTTAAAAATGGTTTATTGGCGCTCTAAGATTTATCCCTTCAGAACAAAGCCTATTAGATACGATCGAGCAACATTTTTGCCTCACTATTCACATTGTTAAATACTTAATCATTGTTTGGCATTCATCTTATCTTTGGATCCAACTAAACTTTGACTCACGTTGCTTGATTACCATGAAGATAAGTATCATGATTAATATATATTAAATTTATTTAGATGTGATGCTTCATTGTGTAATAAGATTTAATTTGTTTTGGACAATTATTGGTGCTTTATAATGCATTATATTTACTTTTGTATAATTTTAGAGATATGTTTATTGTTTTAATAATTGCATAAGTATTTTCATTTTGTTATGGTTGTGAATTTAACATGAGAGATTGTTGGATTGAATATGCTTGGTGGTGTTATTGTTGTATGTTTAGGTTGGAAATGAGATTATAAAAATTGACAAAAATTCCTTACTTTCATTTTTGTTAGAAAGTTACAAAAGGCTTTAGGTTTACCAATAAAATCAGCGAGAGACTAGTTCGTCAGATATTAAGATTTGTATTTTTGAAAGAATTGATGATGAACTTGTAATTTTGTAGGAAAATTACAGAAAGTTTTGGGTATTTTGCTAGAATTAGTGACAGACTAGCCTATAAAAATGAAGGTTCTTATTTCTGACAAAATCAGTGACACAATAAAAAATATTGAATGGAGAAAAAGCTTAAAGTCTAATAAAAATGTAGCTATTTTATTGAGTAGTAACGTCGGTGATCATGAACATGCCATTAATTTAGGTGTCGAACATGTAGAGACACTTGAAGAGACATCTTTTGCACGCATTACCAACCAAGGCTGATTCAATATGGGTTGAAGAGCTAGAATCCCTTTTTCATAAGACTTTTATATAAGAAAACTTATTGTAGAATGGAAGACTGACCACACATTTTTTTCTCACTATAAAAGTTACTTTTTGAATTATGTTATTTTAAATTTTACTTTAAATAAAAATAACTTTGATGAATTAATTTCCAGGTTTACCAATACCGAAACAGTTTGTTTGATCACAATGCAATTTTTAGCCTTGTCATTCAATTTTGTTATTTTTCTTTTATTTATTAGATTTCTAGTTTAATTTTGAATTTTATATTGTTTTTTATTTGATTTAGGATTATGATTTTTCTAATTTTATAAAGATAATTTATTTTTCTATTTAAAAAGTTGTAAATCTTTTCAGATTCAAACTATATCAGAGAGAAATATTCATTAATAAAACACAAATAAAAACTCTAGTTATTGAGACCTTTTTTAGCAAAATTCTATCTTGTTCTTGATTTTTTTTATAAATTCAGCTATGTTAATTTCTCTGAACACACTGTATGTGTTGGTTTTCTCAAAGTTTAAATTAATGGTTTGAACTACACATTTGGGATTAAGAAAACACCAACAAATGTTTTTATACCACAACAATCAACAAAAATGAAGGAACTCAACTAATGGTTCTCAAATATGAGGGACTAAGATATAACAAAGTTCAAATCCAAGGACAACAGAACAATTTATCAGCATTTATTCGATATATAAGCTCAAATTAGTAGAGCAAAAGAGGAGGAGAATGGACTCTGATACTTCAAGATTAAGCTCCAAAGTCTCTCACCATGACGAGACTGTAAGCAATGAGCTTGAAGAAATACTAACAAATAATCAATCACCATACTCTAAGAGACTCCGTTTAGCTTCCTGGGTTGAACTGAAATTGCTTTTCCAGCTTGCAGCTCCGGCTGTGATAGTTTACTTGCTCAATAATGTGATTTCCATGTCCACTCAGATCTTTTGTGGGCATCTTGGAAACCTTGAGCTTGCTGCTGTCTCTCTTGGCAACACTGGCATTCAAGTTTTTGCTTATGGCCTTCTGGTACGTAAAACCTTCTCTCGTTCTTATATATGTCTCTTTTCCCTTCTAAATTTGTGTGTACTAGAGGAAGGATTTGGAAGTATCAGCTTATATGAAGTAGAAAATTATCCTCTAGTTTTGTTAAAGCAGGTTTGGTTTTGTTTTGTCTTGCAGCTTGGAATGGGAAGTGCAGTGGAAACCCTATGTGGCCAAGCATATGGAGCGAATAGATATGACATTCTAGGCATATACCTCCAAAGATCAACCATTCTCCTCATGGTCACAGCTCTCCCTCTAATGGTGATCTACATATTTTCCAAACCTATCTTGATCTTACTAGGTGAACCAGTCAACATAGCATCAGCAGCTGCGGTTTTCGTCCATGGACTCATCCCTCAAATTTTTGCTTATGCTGCAAACTTCCCCATTCAAAAGTTCTTGCAATCCCAAAGCATAATTGCACCTAGTGCATACATATCAGTAGGTGCACTTGTGGTGCATCTTTTTTTAACCTGGCTTGTAGTCTTCAAATGGGACTGGGGCCTGTTAGGTGCAGGCCTTGTGTTGAGTCTGTCATGGTGGATCATAGTGGTGGCTCAATTTGCATACATTGCAATGAGTAAGAGGTGTAGAAACACATGGAAAGGTTTTAGTTTGAAGGCCTTTGATGGTCTTTGGAGGTTCTTTAAATTGTCTGCTGCCTCAGCAGTAATGTTGTGTTTAGAGACTTGGTACTTTCAGATTTTAGTCTTGATTGCTGGATTGCTTAAAAATGCTGAGGTTGCTTTGGATTCTCTCTCAGTTTGGTAAGCCATGAGATAGACTTGATGCTTTCAGATTTTCTTTGTCTCTTGCTATGTACTTCAAGAAAAGAAAGAAAAAGCTTAATTTGTGACACTATTTATTCATCTCTATATGCAGCACGACAATATCAGGATGGGTGTTCATGATTTCAGTTGGATTTAACACTGCTGCAAGGTCAGTTGAAATTTTCTATCTTGGCTTTTGTTATATCAAAATTGTTAAGGGTTTAGAGCTATGGGGTATAGATTAAAACTAGATTTAATAACTATGATTATTTTTAAATAATTTGTAGTCTCAAATCAATTCCTGCCCCATATTATAATTAAATTTTGAGCAGGTTGCAATTCGTATCAATTATCATTATAATAAATCTTTATCTGAATTTTCAAAATATGAGAAGTCCTAATTTTATTATTTTTTAAATATGATTCATGATGCATATTATTTCTTAAATTAAGTACCCTTCTCATCATATTATTGATATTGTGTTTATGTATCTGATTTAATCCATAATATTTTCATCAACAACATCAACATGGATAGTTGCATAATAAAAGATGGTCATAAGCACCTAACATAATATATTTTCACTGGAAACTAAATGAATTACATTAGTTTTAAATCCTAATAAGAAGAATTATATATATGTTATTGCACAGAACACAAAAATTGACAACATTTACTTGATTTCAAACAGTGTGAGAGTGAGCAATGAGCTAGGAGCAGGACATCCAAAATCAGCATCATTTTCAGTCGTTGTGGTGACTTCATGTTCATTTATAATTTCAGTGATTGCAGCCATTATTGTGATGATATTTCGAGACTCCATTAGCTATATCTTCACTGAAGGTGAAGTTGTTGCTAAAGCTGCCTCCGATCTCTCCCCATTCCTCGCTGCCACTCTCATACTAAACGGCGTTCAGCCTGTTCTGTCCGGTAACAATCTTTAACAAAACAAAATGCTCTTTTCCTTGACAATCTTCGCTGAAGGTGAAGATGGTATTTCGGTTTGCCTTTCTCTGTAATTTAGTAAGCATTCAAGTGTTGATATATAGTTTTCATCAAGCAAACGATGAGAGTGAAGCAAGAAACGTTTGTATTCATAAAATATTAGCATGCAAAGCTAGCTTAAAGGCACAGGGCCAAGAACAATAGCTGAGAAAAGCTGCCAGCTTGAATCATAGAGTTAATACATACATAAAATTCAGACAATGGAGCTCATGTCAGAACATGGTGAAGCTCAAGGTCAAAAAACCCAGCCCTATAGAAGGCAATGTTCCATAATTGAGCTAGCAAAACTTTGAGCAGCTTCACTCTCAGCCCTATGAATAATCTCTGATCAACTCTCAAGAATCAATGCAATGGGACGTATTAATTTCCATTAGTATATACAAATTAAAGCAAGACAGATCATATAGAGTAAAGAAGCATGATGGTTGCCATAAAAATGTTCTTCTGTTCAGAGATGGAACTTCATATCATCTGCATTAATACAGTGCTGATCAATCCTTATCCTGTGCACTGTAATGGTTGCCATAACTGTAGATAAATTTGTTTGTGTTGAAGGGGTGGCTGTTGGATGTGGATGGCAAGCATTTGTTGCGTATGTGAATGTAGGGTGCTACTACCTTCTTGGTATTCCACTAGGGGTGCTTCTTGGTTTTAAATTTGACCTTGGTGCCAAGGTAATGTTATTGCCATACTTACTTTTAATCACCTTTATTTTATTTTATGATTAATTAAACATTATTTTTGGATTATTTTTCTATTTTTTTCCGGTCCGGTAAAATATTCAAAGGCTTCACATAAGATATTCTTTATTTTTACATATAGCTAGCCCTTTTTCTTTTTCCTTTTTTGATAATATGAGTATCCTCAAATTAACTTCTTTTCATTTTCATACAAATATCCAAAGGCTTTACATGGTATATTCTTTCATTTTAATTTTACATATACCTTGTTACTTTCTTTCATTTTTTTGTTATATATTGTTAAACAATATCCTTTATACACACACACACACACACACACACACACACATGATAATAAAAGCATTGTCGAATTATTAGCTTGCTCGTCAATTGAGATTTAGTTACTCTTCAAATAGTTTTAAATAATTTTTTTATATATTAATATTTAGTGCCCGTCCCCTTTTTTATAAATCATTTTCTTTTTATTGATGTACTATTGGATAAAAAGGCTTGCTTACAAACCATATGAGTCCTTCAAATCTTGAATTGCAGAATTTTGAAAACAAGATGTCTGAAACTGAAGTAGTGGGGTTATATTTGTCAATTTAAAGGTATCTATAATATATAACTATTTACTGTTTTTTTTCTGTAGGGAATATGGTCAGGCATGCTGGGAGGCACACTTTTGCAGACTATTATTTTGTTATGGGTTACTTTGAGAACAGATTGGAATAAAGAGGTAAAATTTTTAATATTTTGTTATGGTTTTGTTCATTTTATATATTTTAATCTTCCAAATATATACCCTATAATTTTTTTTATTTATTATTTTAAGCTAGATAGTTCCCTTTCAAAGGATATGGCCATTCATCTCCACTTTCTCTTAGCAAGTTAGGAACAATAGGACTTGAAAGAAAAAAAAAACAATATATTGTGAAGGGGCCAAATTAGAAATTAAATTATATAGGCCAATTTGAAACATATACTAAACTGTAGGGACTATAGTGATTTCCTTAAAATTTTGAGGTGCCGAATGGGAAGCATCATACATAGCACAGCGATAGGCTCGTTTGAATGATTTTTATAGCTGGAACTGTTGAACTTTATGCTTTTATTTAGGATTCTAATAAGACATGTTGGGATTCATTAGATTGACTTGTTAATTATTATTTTTTTAATTTTCAAAGTTGTCAAAGTCGATCAAAAACTTGGTATTGATCGAAGTCTTAACTAATCCTATAATATATTTATTATAAAAAAAATATTAATTATAAAATTAATTCCACAAAATGCCAAGTAATCGGAGAAAACCAAGTAATAGGAGAAAATCTAATTAAAACTTGATTAAAATATCATCATTTTTATTTTTAAAATAATAATAAAAATAAGTTTACTCCGTCGATTTTAAATCAGATTTAATGTACTCACATGATGCGATTAATTATAATTTTATCATAATCTTTACATTTCATCTTTATTTTTTTTTCAGAAAAAGAAATAAAATAGCAGATAAAGCATTAAAAATTACTAGTGTCAAAATTTTCAGGTGGAGAATGCGAAGAAACGGTTGAATACATGGGATGACAAAAGGCAGCCACCTCTGCAGGAGTAAAGTGTTTGGCTGGAATGTTTGGAATCAGTAAATAAGGATCTGCCCTCTATATCCAATTTTAGATTTTACTTTTTCTATACTTATTATCTTTATAAAAATCTTCCAAGAATACACATATTTCCATTGATATTAATATTATATAAGAGATAATATGTAAAGGTTCTTTAAGAGCCCATTATATTTCCATCTACACCCACATATATTAAGGGTATTTTCCTTCATTAATACATATGTCAAGGATATTCGTCATCAACATTAATATATATGTAACGTTCTAATTTTTAACACATGTTGTGTACAAATAATATGCTTATATGAAACATTAGGGTCAATCTTTTTTTTTTTATTTATAATTCATTTATATAAGGGGTTAAACAAAATCTTACGATATTAAAGATCTTGCTAAAATTCCTTTAAGCAAGAAAGATTGAAAAATATTAAATTAATTAGAAAAAGGTTCTAATTAATTCCTTAATGTCAATTAAATTCAAGATTGAAAAACAATTTTTTTATTTGATGATGAAAGCTACTATGAGAGCGAAAAACGATAATGTGTTCCTTGCTATCATTAAAAAACTCAAAGATTTTTACTTTTTTTTATTCTTTTAACTTGAAAGTTAAATCAACCAAATTCATTTATTTTGCTTCCTTCTTAATCCAAATCAACAATTACGGATTGAAAAATTCACAAAAAGAAAAGCATGTTTACCGCAGAAACCATTCAAAAAGCTTGAATGAAAACAATATATCACGTACCAAATTGAGGTAAAACAAGTACTTGAATGTCCAGAAATAAAGTTGGAAATATCTCCTCACAATCTAAAAAAATAGTGGAACAAAACTCCTCTGAATTGAAAGCCAAAGTTTAATTCATAGCTACTTGAAAATTGAAAAATAGAGAAGAAAAGAATGCTCTTTGATCCCCCCACCCTGTTTCTTTCATGATTTGCTTCATTTATTCTCTCCCTTAGCTGCTATATTTTGTTAGGACACTTCTGCTGATTATGAGTCCTTAATGTTAGTGAATTCCTTTCTCTTTATCAGGTCATTAAAGTTGGTTAAATCCCTCCAAAGTTGTATTGAAAATGAACTCTGTTATTGTCATTCAAACTATACTGCAACTTAGAATTTGTTTCTAACCTGGTTTCTTGCAATACTTGACTATCTTAGCTTTATTTTTTCATTCATGGCATGTTAAAGGCTTGATTTGTATTTATTTTTAATCCTAAGGCTCATCGTTATTATGTTAGACTCTTAATCTTAGTAAGATGCTTGACATCTATATATATATATATATATATATATATAAATACATTTGTGTCAATAACAAATATTTTACAAAGTTCTTAAACTTTGTCAATTGTTGAATTTGAATATTAGATTATGGACTTAATGCTGAGATTTTTGGTTTAATTGCTCAAGAATATTCTAGCTATAAATAGGAGATTTCAATCTCTGATTTAAATATTTGGAATTAACTGGGAACTAAATTGAATTAAATTAGTTTGATTGGACTTAATCTGATTAAAACAAATGAATTTATTTGACTAAATTGAATTAAATGAATTGAAATTGACTGAAATAAATATTTGGACAAACATTCCCTATTCTCATGACTATCCTTAGACTTTGAATCTTTTTCATTCAATTTGTCTTAAATAACTTTTTTTTTTTAATTGTATCCCTAAATGAATCAATTTCAACCTTTAGATTTAACAACCTGTTTCTAATTCATCTTTAGCTCTCAAAATTATGCAATTTTAATCAATCTAACTATCAATTATGTTTTTTTTTCTTCAATTAAACCCTTCATTGATTTCTAATTTGGCTATTTGTTTATAAATCATCCTTAAACTTCAAATTTCTTTAACTCTTAGCCAAATCAAATCAAAATAATCCTTTTCCTAAAATTCCTCTTCAATTGAAACCTCGATTATGGTAAAAAAAAAAATTTTAAACTCAATTTTGTCAATAATGCTCAATTATCGGTTCAATTTCAAAACCTAGCTATTTTTTATATTTTTATTTTTATGATTTTCAAGATGTTTTGACACACAAGAATTAAATATAAATTAAGAAAATATAAAAGTGATTAAAAAAGCTGAAATTATTGACAATATATATTTTTTTGGATTTTCTAATTTTTTTCAAAATATATACAAATATGGGGGTTAAAAATTAGATTACAACATGTTTGTTTATATAAAAAAAATTTAAAGAGTAAATCGAAAACTTAAATAGGCTTCTAATCAAATAAATTAATAGTCATTTATGTAAATAAATAAAAACAAATTATTAAAAATAACTAAAAAAAGAAGGAGGAAAAATTGAAAAAATGGTTGTAAATCATGATATTTGATCTCGCAAAATAACATATTTATTTATTTATATTTAAAAAATTTATTTATTAAAATCAATAACAAATAATAAAAATATATATAACTGAAAGAATAAAATAAAATAAAAAATAATGCAAGTCCGGATAAGTTAGAATTGAAAAGGAAAAAGTGGCTGCAGTTTATAAATGTTTAAAACTGTGACGGTAGGTGAACAACATCTTTTGTTTTGTTTTTTATGCTTAAATCCTCGTGTAAACTAACTAAAATTTGTCCTTGTGTTTTTCTTTGAGAATGCTTTAAAATTGGTTTTTAAAAAATGTTAATAATTTTTAATTTTTTTACTTTGAGAATAAATAGTTAGATAGGTTTCAAGATCAAGCTGATTGATTGAATTTAATAATACTATTAAAAAAAATCTTTATTTTTTAGTATATATTTTTTAAAAAAATTAAAATAATTCCACACACAATTAGACGTGGGGGACAATGCTAGTACATGCGATAGGATGTTGGATTATAGAGATAGCAACTTCCAATGCCGAATTAGGTGCGGAATTGCTTGCTGATAAAACGATACGCTCCACAATTTTTTACTTTCTGGAAAAATAAATCCCACATGTTCCCAACGGGACGGTTTCACATAGCATAGGTTGTTTTTTAAGGAAAAAAGTTTATATTCCTTTTTAAGCTGCAATGGTTCCTGTAGGCACACCTGTAATAATTTGATTTGACAGGCAGACAGACAAGGATTGTCATCAGTGGTCCACCTGTAATTTGCTTACACGTATACACGATAGCCGTGGCACGCGGTTGGATAAGAATGCGCGTTCATGCTTGTGAGCTTTGAAAAACGGAATTTAAAAATGTGTAGACATTTTTTCAATTTCGGTGCTGTTGACTGTGCCGGTTGTTTTTTTATATAAAAATATATTTTTTTAATATTTATTTCTTGAAATCAATATATATAAAAAATATACAAATATATTAAGAAAAATATGACTGAATTTAACAGCCGACGAGTTTGAATTTGGGACACCAAGCCGAGTTTTAAAAAATAGTGTTTTTTTCTTTTTTTTTTCCATGTACTATGATGAATCTATTATGCAACTTCCCTTCCTGTAGTCACACCAAGCCAAGTCTTTAAAAAAATAAAATAACCTCAAAACCTTTTTTTTTGTATTAAAAAAATTAAAATGATAAAATTATAAAAAAAAAAACAAAATTCATAACCATATTAACTTTTAAAACTCGCGATTAGGATTATTAAATTGGAAACATGACAAATAACAAAAATTTTAAAGCTCAATCTATAACAAATTAGATGTCAAATAAAGAAATAAGAGAAAAATCACTCACAAAACAAATTGCTTAATAATTATATTTATCGAAACTAACAGAAAAATCTAAATAAGTATCCATTGACATGTTAGAGTTTAAATTGAAATGAGAAATAAATGTGTGTTGAATTTATTCATGTATTCTAAATGTGTATTTTAATCATTTTTATATGTAGCTGGCTTTGATTTGTTCTGCGACATTTATAATCGCTGTGATAGAAGCTGGAGTTATTCTTTCTCTATGCCGTAGCCATGTGATTAGTTACGCCACTGGAAGTGAAACTGTTGACAATGCAGTCTTTGAACTCTGCTCGGTTAATTATCACCTTTATTGTTAATGGGGTTTAACCAGTTTTTTCTGGTAAGTGTATTGATCGAGTCAAATTTCATCTGAATTTTTTAAATTTAGCCCGAACAAGATATTGGGTTGACCCACCAAAATAAATCGAGTTATTGGTGTTAGTTAATAATAGTAGTATTAATGATGAACATTAGACAATGTTAAGATACTGGCATGCAAACCCGACAAGACAAAAGGTAAGAGATAGGATAAATGAGAAATGAGACACACAAGAATTTACGTGGTTCACCCAATTAGGCTACGTTCACGGGCAAGTATAGAAGGATTTTTACTAGTAATGTGGGAATTACAACCTCTCTCTATAATAGGAGAACAACTAAGAATCTCTCTATTACTAGGAGAAAACACCTCACTTACTCTCTCACAAAAACCTCACAATTTATTGTGATTACTTTCCCTCTTCACTCTCTCTTATTTCTCTCTTCACTTTCTGTTATTTCTCTCTTCACTTTGCATGTATAATGCTTGGATGCTTGCCTATTTATAGGCAAGCATCCATGAAGGAGCAAGTGGCCAAGTTGGTTAAGTGGGCAAGGTAGGCACTTCCACCAAGGTAGGCACCTCTACCTATCTTCACATTCTCCCACTTGAAGACTTTGATGATTGAATCAAGTCTTCACACTTCATCATTTGTGATTCTTCTATCCTTTCGATACTTGCCATCTTCATGCTGCTTACATTTCTGCTAGGCCACAAGAGGATCTGCACCATATATACTTATCAGTGTTGACTGGTTTGGTTAAAGCATCTGCTGGGTTTTCCTTTGTGTGAACCTTCTGAAAATCCACACTTCCATCTTCCACCACTTCACGAACAAAGTGATACTGAACATCTATATGTTTTGTTCTTGAATAAAACGCTGGATTCCTTGCAATATGCAAGGCACTCTGACTATCACAATACAAAAGAATCTTCTCTTGTTTGTGCCCGAGCTCCTCCATAAGTTTCTTCAGCCATATTGCTTCTTTACAAGCCTGTGTAGCTGCCATATACTCAGCTTCTGTTGTGGATAACGCTACAACAGTATGAAGTTTAGAGACCCAGCTCACAGCTCCTCCTGCAATTATAAACACATAGCTTGTAGTGGATTTTCTTTTCTCAAGGTCACCAGCAAAATCTGAGTCAACATAACCTCTGACAGTGAATTCTGATCCTCCATAACATAATGCGGCATTTGAGGTACCCTTGATGTATCTCAAGATCCTCTTGATAGTATTCCAATGCTCTCTACCAGGATTTGCCATGTATCGACTAGCTGCTCCCACTGCTTGTGCAATGTCTGGTCTTGTATATATCATGGCAAACATTAAACTTCCCACTGCTGATGCATACGGTACTCGAGACATCTCCATCCTCTCTGCTTCATTGCTAGGAGACATACTTGAGGATAATTTGAAGTTAACAGGAAGTGGGGTGGAAATTGGCTTACAATCTTGCATGTTGAAGCGTCGCAAGATCTTCTTCAAATAATTCTTCTGAGAAAGCCAAATCTTCCTTTTACTTCTGTCTCGGTGAATTTGCATCCCTAGAATCTTGTTTGCTGGTCCCAAGTCCTTCATATCAAACTCCCTAGCCAACTGTGCCTTCAATTCTTGGACTCGATCTTTGTTGGGGCCTATTACCAACATGTCATCCACGTACAACAACAGAATGATGAAAACATCATTTTCTTCAAACCTCTTGTAATACGTACAATGGTCTGAACTGAGTCTGTTGTACCCAAGGCTAATTATGAAGGAATCAAATCTCTTGTACCAACACCTCGGCGCCTGTTTGAGACCGTATAGAGATTTTTTTCAACCTGCAAACCAAGTTCTCTTTGCCTATTTCAGCAAAACCCTCTGGTTGGAGCATATAAATTTCTTCTTTAAGTTCTCCATGAAGAAATGCAATTTTCACATCTAACTGCTCCAAGTGAAGATCAAAAATAGCACACATCGCCAAGACTACTCTGATTGTAGTAAGTCGTACCATTGGAGAAAATATCTCATTGAAGTCTATTCCTTCTTTCTAAGCATATCCTTTCACCACCAATCTTGCACGATACCGCTCCACTTGATCATTGCCATCACGCTTTATCTTGTATACCCATTTGTTACCAATGGCCTTTCTTCCTTGTGGTAGCGGAACAAGATCCCAAATGTTATTCTTGTGCAGAGCTTCAATCTCCTCTTGCATTGCTGTCATCCACATAGATACATCTATGCTTTTGATAGCCTCATGGAAAGTTGATGGCTCTCCATCCTCTGTTAGAAGACAGTATGCAATGTTGCTCTCAGTAACATATTCTGAGTGCCAAGCCGGTGGTCTTCTTTCACGAGTCGACCGCCGAACTTCTAGAGTTTCAGACTCTATTTGTTCTTGCTCTTCATGCTCTGGTGTAGCTTCAGAAGAAGTATGATTCTGAGTATTTTCCATCTGGATTGTTGTAGTCTCCTTTAAAATGCTATTATGTTCTTCCATTTGCATTTTATCTTCAGCAAATATGACATCTCTGCTGATGACCACCTTGTGGGCAGTGGGATTCCACAAGCGATACCCCTTCACTCCATCAGCATATCCCAAGAATATATATTTTCTGGATTTTGAATCCAGCTTGCTGACTTCTTGAGTATTGTACATCACGTACACAGGACTTCCAAATATATGCAATCGAGAATAATCAGCTGGCTTTCCAGTCCACATCTCCATCGGTGTCTTCAACTCAATTGCAGTTGACGGAGATCGATTTATCACATAACAGGCGGTATTGACTGCTTCTGCCCAGAATGACTTTCCTAGACCTGCAGCCTTCAACATTGCTCTTGTTCTTTCTAATAGAGTTTTGTTCATCCGCTCTGCCACTCCATTTTGTTGTGGAGTGTATGCCGTTGTGAACTACCTTTTGATACCTTCATGTTGACAGAAGTTATCAAATTCATCACTGGTATATTCTCCTCCATTGTCAGTCCTCAAACACTTGATCTTCTTTTCAGATTCAAGTTCTATCCGCGCTTTGAATGTTTTAAAGATTGCGAGCACATCTGCCTTCCTTCTTATTGGATACACCCAACATCTCTTGGAGAAGTCATCTATAAATGATACAAAGTATCTTGCTCCTCCCAAGGATACAACCAGTGCTTGCCAAACATCAGAGTGAATCAGGTCTAAGATGCATTTGCTCTTAGTTGTTGATGTGCCAAACTTCAACCTCTGTTGTTTGCTTGTAACACAGTGCTCACAAAAAGGTAAAGTAACCTTTGTAAGCCCAGGGAGTAACTTCTGATCAGAGAGAACCTTTAAACCTTTCTCTAACATGTGGCCTAGTTTTTGATGCCACATCATCGTCTTCTCTTCTGCAGGACTGGCTGATGCGATTGATGCTTCTGCCCCCTGATGCGTTTCTCCCATTAATACAAACATGTTTGCAATTGTCTTTCTTGCCTTTAAAACCACCAGCGCGCCTTTGACAATTTTCATGATTCCATTGTCTGTTCGGATCTTACAGCCAAGACTATCAAATTGTCCTACGGACAAAAGATTCTTCTTTAAGTCTTTCACATGTCGCACTCCTGAAATAGTACGAATTAAGCCATCATACATCTTCAATTTGATGGTGCCAATGCCAGAAATCTCTACAGCATGATTATTACCCATGAACACTGTGCCTCCAGAGATAGGTTCATATGTATGGAACCAATCTCGTCTAGGGGTCATATGCCATGTTGCTCCTGAATCCATTAGCCAGACCTCAACGAGCTCTTCTCTATCTGTAGAGATTGTTGCTGCTTCACTATATAGAACCTCTCCATCTTCTGAGGTGCTTGCAACACATCCTTGAGGTCTTGATGACTCTGCAGTATTCTCTATACCCTTTTTAAACCAACAATCCTTTTTGAAGTGCCCTTTTCTGCCACAGTTGTAGCATTTCACCATCTTCTTACTTCTTGATTTGGACCTCCCCTGCCTTTGACTCCCACTGGAGCCACGTTCCGTTGATCTTCCTCTTGACACCAATAACGCCTCTGCTTGGTTTGAACTGTTTCTGTCTCCTTTGTTTTTTCACCTATTTTCTTCTTCCAGGATAGCGGCTGCAACATCATCGAAGACTAAATAGTCTGAGAGGATATTATTGGTCAGGTTGATAATGAGCTGATCATACGAATCAGGAAGACTTTGAAGTAGAAGCTCTGCACATTCATTTTCCTCTATTTGTTGACCCAAAGTAATGAGTTGTGAAAATAGAGTTCTTATTGTGTTGATGTGGTCAGTCACTGACGTGGTTTCTGCCATTCGAAGGGTATAAAGTCTCCGCTTTAAGAAAATCTTAGTGTGCAAAGACTTGGACTCGTATAGCTTTGTTAGAGTCTCCCATATCTCCTTAGCTGTTTTTTTCTCCGCCACACTTGATAATACTTCATCAGCTAATGCTAAATGTATGTTAGCAATAGCATTGCCATCCATCTCATTTCATTTTGCATTATCAGTGATCTCTGCGGGCCGATCCCCAATTGCTGCCAAGCAATTGTCTTTCCTCAAGATTGCCTTGATTCTCATTTTCCACAGTGAGAAATTGCTCCCCTTGAACCTCTCAATCTCGTACTTTGCTGCCATTGTATTCACCGAGATCTATTCAGCTATCACCGTTTCACAGATCTGTAACGTATATAGAAATAGTATCGTGTGAATAATACTTCACTAAGTAAGTTCCCAGGAAAGATTGGAGGGGTCACAAACGGTCCTGCTTAAAACCCAATCTCCTTAGACAGAACTTCCTAGACTGTATTTAATCACCGCACTGACTTTCTATATACGCCAACAGTAAGTGAATAGTGCCGTATGGATGAATAGTGCCGTAGACGTGAATAGTGACCTTATACACGAATAGCTTTTGTGTGTTAACAACACCAACCAAGAAGGCTCTGATACCACTATTAAGATACTGGCATGCAAACCCGACAAGACAAAAGGTAAGAGATATGATAAATGAGAAATGAGACACACAAGAATTTACGTGGTTCACCCAATTAGGCTACGTCCACGGGCAAGTATAGAAGGATTTTTACTAGTAATGTGGGAATTACAACCTCTCTCTATAATAGGAGAACAACTAAGAATCTCTCTATTACTAGGAGAAAACACCTCACTTACTCTCTCACAAAAACCTCACAATTTAGTGTGATTACTTTCCCTCTTCACTCTCTCTTATTTCTCTCTTTATTATCTCTTATTTCTCTCTTCACTTTGCATGTATAATGCTTAGATGCTTGCCTATTTATAGGCAAGCATCCATGAAGGAGCAAGTTGGCCAAGTTGGTTAAGTGGGCAAGGTAGGCACCTCCACCAAGGTAGGCACCTCCACCTATCTTCACAGACAAGAGGGAATTAAATCACAAAATATTGTAAATAATTTATCTCCTATTAAAAAAAGGAAAGAGTGGCTGCAGTTCATAGATGTTTTGCTAACTAGGAAAGAAGGTGAACTGCATTTGTTTTTTTTTTTTTGGTGTTTAAATCCTTGTGTAACTAACTACAATTTGTCCTCACATTGTTCTTCAAGGAATACATCCTTATTGATCACATGAATCGGTGTCACGTGACAATGAAAAGGACAGAACTTTACTAGCCTAAACAAGTGTTTATATATATATATATATATATATATATATATATATATATATATATATATAATAGCACGAATCCCAACTAATCAAATTATCCTAAAATTATGTGATAGACTGATCTATATATATAAACACATAAAGCATTTATGCTTCTTGCATAGTTTATTTTATTATGCGATGAATGTATTTTAGTTAATTCAAAGCGTTTTTTTATGAGAAAAGAGAGATCAGTGAGTTTCAAGTTATTACTCAACAATTCCATTTGTTATACCAAGAATTTGGTTATTTAAGGGGTGTACCGTGCAATGCGTCTCTTAAAAAAACAGATATTATATGTTATGAAAAAATATATATTACATGTTTTTTTGTGAGGTCACGCAGCATTCCTTACAAATAAATACTCAATAAGATAAAGAAGTAATTGAGAATTCATTGATACGAAAGGGATTTAATTAAAATGAAAAATAAATCGGGTATCTAATCGATATTGTCCTTGTGAATTGGAGATTTTTGTTTTTTCGTGGTTGGCCGAGAAAGTATAGAAGAATATTAATTATTAGGTGTCACTTGACAATCACATGTGAACGTACGTAAGGTGCAAAAGAGATGATAATGGCCTTGTATATGTGGCGCCCAATTTTTTAATTAGTGACCGCTGAGGGTAGTGCGGTTATATTTAATTTTTCTTAAGTATATTTTATTTAAAAATATATTAAAATATTTTTTTTATTTTTAAAAATTTATTTTTGATATCATTGTATTAAAATAATTTAAAAATATTAAAAAATATATTAATTTAAAATAAAAAATTAAAATTTTTAAAAATATTTTTAAAATTCAAAAACAAATAAAACTGACAAACATGACACAGGTATTTTGTAGATTCCAGGGATTCAAAAAGGTAGTCTCATACGTGTGTTTGTATATTTGATTGGAGTATTTTTTATTTAAAATATATTAAAATAATTAATTTTTTAATAGTTTTTAAAGTAAAAATATTTTTATAAAGTTCTAAAAGTAAAAATTATTATATTTACAAATAGGTCCTAAAAGAATGTTTGAAAATATAATACTAATTGTTTTTTAAAGTAATTTTTTTTTATCTAAAAATATATTAAATAATATATTTTTCATTTTAAAAAACTTAATTTTAATATTAGCATATCAAAATAATTTAAAAATATAAAAAAATAAATTAATGCCAAAACAAAAATAAAATTTCATAGAACGAATCGCGTTTCCAAATATATCTAACAAGAGTAAGCGAAGATAATTTCAAGATATAAATTTATTAATAATTTTCTCTATTTTTCTTTTCTTTTTTTTTGTATAATTAATCAACTAACCATAGAATTGGATTCTTTAGAACTCAAAAGCAATTCATAAAAATTTTAATAATTTTTTTTTCTCTTAATATTCAAATTCTTTAGTATTATAATCAAGCCCACCCACCAAACGGCCAGACACTTCGAAAAACAGAATATGTGCAGGTGTCTCTCTCATTTACCTATAAAAATCAAAGAACATCAACTTCTAAGCTTATGGGTTTGTACTTTCACCATAACATAATCGTATTTAGTATGACTTTCTTCTTTTAGAAACACCCTTTTCAAACCCCAACTTATTGGCCTTATACCTGCACTGATTATCTCCAAGGTCATGGGTACCTCTAATGGTTGCAGAATAGAGTATGCTGATCTGGATGAGTCTTATCAGCCAATATTACATGACAGACGTTCATTCTCCGGGGAGACGGTGAGCTCTGAACTTGAAGAAATATTATCTAACATGGAATTATCCCGCAGTCGGCGAATCCTGAGAGCCACCTTTCTTGAACTGAAAATCCTCTTTCGTCTAGCAGCACCAGCAATTGTGGTTTACTTGCTCAACTTTCTTATTTCCATATCCACCCAAATTTTCTGTGGTCATCTTGGCAATCTTCAACTTGCTGCTGCCTCTCTTGGCACTACTGGCATCCAAGTTTTTATCTTTGGCGTTATGGTATGATCTCCTAACATAAGTTCCAGATTTAATTAAAAGAAATGGTAGCCAAATAGAACATTATATTATTGTTATTTATTTATTTATTTATTTATCAATGTATGCGTGCAGTTGGGCATGGGAAGTGCAGTGGAGACACTATGTGGACAAGCCTATGGAGCACACAAATATGAAATGCTTGGCATATATATGCAAAGATCCACAGTTCTTCTCACTTTATCTGGTCTTGTGCTCATGTTTATCTACATCTTCTGCAAGCCTATCTTACTGGGACTCCACGAATCTCCTTCCATTGCATCTGCAGCTGCAATTTTTGTCTATGGTTTAATTCCGCAGATCTTTGCTTACGCCTGCAACTTCCCCATACAAAAGTTCTTACAAGCTCAAAGTGTAATTTTCCCTAGCGCGTGCATATCAGCTGGTGCTCTTGTACTGCATCTACTACTAAGTTGGGTTGTAATTTTCAAGCTCGGAGGAGGGTTGTTGGCTGCAGCATTGGTTGCGAGCCTTTCATGGTGGATTATAGTGGTGGTCCAGTTTGTGTACATTCTAGCTAGCAAGAAGTTCGAGCACACCTGGAGGGGTTTTAGCATCCAGGCCTTCTCAGGGTTATGGGATTTCTTCAAGTTGTCCCTTGCATCAGCTGTAATGCTATGCCTTGAGACTTGGTACTATCAGATACTGACGTTGATCGCAGGGCTGCTTAAAAATGCTGAAGTTTCCTTGGACGCTCTGTCCATCTGGTAAGCAGAGCTCTACAGTTTGGATTCATTTTTGGTTATCCAGATTTAGATGGAGTTGATGTGTTTTAATCAAATCAATTTCGTGATTTCTTTAACAACTTCATGGACATGATTGTCTTGTTTGAATGCAGCATGGCGATAAACGGGTGGTGTTTTATGATCTCTGTTGGTTTTCAAGCAGCAGCAAGGTTCGTTCTCTAATGCTTCACATTCAATCTGAAAAATAAAAATAAAAAATTGGATGCGAGGTTTAAAGTAACAAGAAATTGGAAGTAACGGATTCAATATGATCAAATTATTTGTAGAGGGTTGGATTGGACTAAATTTTAATAATACAGGGATAGTTTGTGATTTTTAAATCTAAGTTAATAGAAGAAACCCTACAAAAAAAATCTAATAATAGAATGACCCCACTCTTAAAAATGAAAAATCGACCCTCGTGACTTAAAATCCAAGAGATGTTGACCTATTTAGCCGTAATTACATTATTCATAAAAACAAACAAGGACCTATTTGTCTGTTTTGTCATCAATTTTAATAGTGAAGTTAATTGGGAAAGGTTTGTCTGATCTGATTTGGAATTTTCTTAGTTTGGGGACTCGATTGAGAATCATCTTGTATAGACAGCTCGATAATAATAATAATAATAATAATAACAACTATGTTTTTTTTTTAAATTGTTAATTACAGTGTGAGAGTGGGCAATGAGCTAGGAGCTGGACATCCCAAAGCAGCTTCTTTTGCTGTTATAATAGTAAATTTAAGCTCACTGATCATATCTGTGATCTTGGCCATTGCTGTGCTCTTGTTGCGGCATGTCATAAGCTATGCCTTCACCGGTGGTACGGTGGTTGCCGGTGCTGTTGCGGAGCTTTCTCCCTTTTTGGCTGCCTCCATCGTACTAGGTGGAGTCCAACCTGTCTTGTCTGGTAAGTTACCTGGTAATAATAATGTTTCACACGTTGTAGTTCCATGCTTAAAGTTGATACAGTGCCATGGTTGTTGTGGAGGTTCCTGTGCTTGTCTTGTGAACCTCTCTATCATCATCAAAGAATAGTTAGCGGATCAGTTCATATGCTTTCTTTCAAATATATCATAGTTTAAAAAAGATATTTCGCAAAATAATACAAGTTAAATTGTTTTTGGTAAAATAACATAGTTTGATACATGTTAAAATCGAAAATAACTAGTAATTTTTTAAAGAAATTATTAAAATAGATAAGCATAAATCTAAAAAAAATTAAAATAAAAAAAATAAATAAAACTTTGAAAGTATATCAAAACTTTGATAATGACAATTATAATATTATAAAAAAAAATCATTAATATTAAAAAGATTATCAACAGTAATCAAAGTAAATAACATATATTGCCGGAAAAAAAATGAGTAAAAAAGGATGTTATTATTGGAACTTTGATATTTTTTCAGGGTGTAATTTTTTTTTCTCTCCTATCTTTTTAAAAAAATTTAAGAAAATTTGTTATTCCCAACCACACTTCTTACAAAGTCAATAATGTCGCAAATTTGGCCCCATACCCTTATCCCAAAAGGCACTAAGAGACAGCAAAGAAAGATGAGCAATTAGAAAACAGTTTTTTTTTCCTCAATTTTTAATTTCTTTGAATTAATTTTTGAAGGGGTGGCTGTTGGATGCGGATGGCAAGCATTTGTGGCATATGTTAATGTTGCATGTTACTACTTAATTGGCATTCCATTGGGTTGCGTTCTTGGCTTTACATGCGACATGGGTGCAAAGGTAAATTAATACTTATTTATGAACCATAAATATCCTTGATTTCTATTTTTTATATATATTAATATAATATTAATGTGACCAATACTAAATATGTCTCTGTCTTTGTTACAGGGAATATGGAGTGGGATGTTAGGAGCAAGGTTGTCAATTCCGTTTCGGTAGGTGTTTCGTTTTTTCAATTGGAACGAAATGTTTCAGTTTCGGAGTGTTTCGGCGTGCCGTTTCGGGGTTGTACTGTTCATATATATATATATATATATATTCCATAAACATAATTCAAATTCAAGATAAATTAATTATAAATTATGCAATACAAACATAATGCCAAACAAATATAATTTTAAAATTTAAAATATTTTTAAATAGTAAAGATTAAATAGATCTTTAACTTAAAATAATATAAACCATATATTAATTTTTTAAAAATAATATTTTTTGGCCGAAACGGAACAACCGGAATGAAACCGGAACGTTTCGGCCGGAATTTGGCCGGAATTTTCGGAACGGGCCGAGATTTAAAATGAGATGGAATTTGTTCCGTTTTGTTCCGTTTTTTGAATTGGTATGGAATGTTTCGGCCATTCCGGACGGAACGGAACGGAATTGACAACCTTGGTTAGGAGACACAATTATGCAGACTATAGTCTTATTATGGGCAACATTCAGGACAAATTGGGAAAAAGAGGTAATTTCAATATGTAACTTACAATTAAATCATTTGACTGATCTAACTTTCCAATCAATCTTATGTCTAAATTTTTTTTTATTTTTTTTTACAGTTGATTGACAAATTTAAAATTTTATACACTTTTGAAATCATAAGCTGTGAATCTTGGATTTTTCAGGTGGAGAAAGCTCACAGTCGATTGGATTCCTGGAATGACAATAAAGAACCACTCTTGAAGGAGTGAAATGGACATTGGTTTAGGTTCAGTGGATATTTTGTCTGCCTTTGAGACAATTTTACTAAATAAATCTCAAGAACCAAGAGGTTTCGTTTTTCATTTCTTATAGTTTCTCATATCCTTTTCCCCTTTGAATATTCAAGAGCATTTAATTTGGTACTACTTTTTAAAAAACATTTTAATTTTATGAAAGCAATTGTTTTAAAATTAATTCATGATTCGATTGACTCAAGGGCTTTAACCGATATGAATTGCAATAAAATAAAAAAATTTCAAAATTAAACTTAGATGATCCAATTAACATGGCCTAATCTAATTATCAACTCATTAAAATGACAATACTTTAATTTATTTATTTTATCTATGACTCAGGTTTTATTCTGAATTAATCTCTGATTGTGTAATGTTTCTTACTATCCTTAAACCGTCACTTCTGTAATTTATAATTACATGCCACGTGTGTAATTTGGTATTGGCCTGAGAACTATATTGAAGCCCTGAAGAACAGCTTTCTTTGGTGGTTAACCGCATTTGTCTCTTCCATTTCTAGTCTTTGCTTGAATCCGTTTGCTTACTAATTTAACAAAAACTTACCTCATACTAGTTGTCCAAAAAACTATTTTTGAAAAATCAGCCTGTTCTTTTCTTGATATAAATCCACAAACAACCATCCCCTTTTAGCAGATTACAGAGAAGATGAAGCCCGTTACAAGTTTCTTCCTGCTTTCTGCAACTCTAAGCCTCACCTTCTTCTTCCACCCATCAGTGGCCAAAGGAAGCACCAACCTAATCCAAGAAGTGTGTACAAAAACTCATAACAAGGTCAATTGTGTTGCCAGCCTTGAATCTAACCCTGATAGCAAACAAGCCAATCTACAGCAACTTGGCATAATTGCATTAAACCTTGCGTCAACGAACGCAACAAACACATCCTCGTACATCAAGACAACATTGCTTAGTAACAAAACTCTGGGCCCTGTCGATGAGCAAGCCCTAGAAGATTGTTCAGATCAATACTTGGATGCCATCCAGCAACTTGATGACTCATTGGCTGCTTTTTTAGCCAATGCTACTAATGATGTGCGTACCTGGGTGAGAGCAGCAGTTGCTGATGTTGAATCATGCGAGAATGGGTTCAAGAAACAGGTTCCTGGCCAACACATGTTGCTGTCTTCGAGAAACGCAGTTTTTCGCCAACTGTGCAACAATGTCTTGGTCATCAACAAGCTCTTAAGCCGGACAACTGCTGGAAGGAACTAAGAGCAGTCGTAAATTTTTCCCAGCCAATCCACAAGGAATTTTCTTTTTCTCGTTAAAAGGCCTTCC
This sequence comes from Populus alba x Populus glandulosa, assembly GCA_033617975.1. Lineage (NCBI taxonomy): Eukaryota > Viridiplantae > Streptophyta > Magnoliopsida > Malpighiales > Salicaceae > Populus > Populus alba x Populus glandulosa. The sequence goes on from CM066146.1 coordinate 956,197, forward strand.
TTGGTAATAAATAATTTTAAACGTTATTTGGCAAAACTATGGTGTGCTTTCTCTGGATTACCATTGAAGTTATGCAGAAAACTATTGTGAAGGTGAATTTTTTTTATCATATATGAGAGGTGTATTTTTTATTTTTTACATATGAATAGAAGAAAAATTACTTTATTTTTACTGTAGGAAAACTCAGTAATTCACCAAGAATACCTGTCATAAAAATAAATAAATAAAGTATACCATTTTTTAAAATGTGTCCAAGTATTTATTTATATATGAATCTCTTTAAATGACTCCAACTAGTGCTTAATAAGTTAGATTCATGATAATAGTAATTAAACCTATTCTAATGGATTAACTCGATGGCTTAAGGATCTGGAGCTCGATACAAATCAAATTTTATTTAGAATTATTTTTTTGAAATTGAATTAATCAAATTCAGATAAATTAGAAAGTTAACTTTTAACTCATTTCACAATACTAATCCTAATTTAAACTTGATCAAATCAAAATCAAGAAATATTTTAAAATTAAAACAATATTATTTTAGATAAAAAAAATTATATATTTTGGTTGACCAAGTAACCCGTGGGTCAGCTCAACAACCCAAAGACAATGGCTCTAAACCAGATCAAATTTGGACCGAATCTAACCAATATAATCTCAATTACATGATTTATTAAATTGACAAGAACCGCTTATCCTATTTTTTTCAGAAAAAAGGTACCAAGGATAACAAGCTATTCGGAGAAAGAACTTGAGCTTAATTATTATGATCTCTTCGTATCTTAAAGCAATATTTTTTTACCACTTGTGGCGAATTTTATTTTATATTTGTTTTTTTTTATGAATCACTTGTGGTGATCCTATGGAATAATTCATTGACAAACGATGAGGAGTATTCCTCAAGTCTCTCACCATGATTATATATCCTCCCAACCCATTCTCAAATCATATTCTCCATTTTTCAACTCAAGCAACCAAATCAACATCACGATCTCCACAAAAATGGACAAAATGGAGTCTCGAGGTGAATTCCATGAACCCCTTTCACGCTCAATCCCAGAACCTGAACCAATTTCTCACTATCATGAATTGGACTTCCAGGCTTGAAAATGTCGACACCAACTTGGGCTACTTCAAGCGCCTCGGTTGGCATCCTGGATTGAACTCAAGATCCTTCTCCGCTTAGCTGCACCTGCTGTTTTGGTTTACTTGATCAACAACCCAATCGCTGGTCACCTCGGCGATCTAGAGCTTGCTGCTGCCTCTCTTGGCAATGTGGTGTCCAATTCTTAGCCTATGGCCTCATGGTAATATATACAACAAAATGACTTAAAATGTGATTTAACTTTTTAGGGTTTTAATCTTATTGGTTTTGTGCCTTGATCTTGTAGTTAGGGAAGGGAAGTGCTGTGGAAACTCTGTGGTCAATCTTATGGAGCTCGCCGATACGAGATGTTCGGCAAATATCTTCAAAGAGCAATTTTACGTCTTCGCAAAGGCAATTTGATCTTACTTGATGAACCAACAACCGTAGCGTCAGCAGCGCAGCTGTCTTTGTTTATGGGCTTGCAGTGTACAATTTAAGGTGGGATTGATAGGAGGAGCATCACTGCCTGTCATGGTGGATTATAGAGGCTTCTCAATTTGTGTTTACAGTGATGAGAAGGCGGTGCAAGAGCACATGGACTGGCTTTACCTGCCAAGCTTTTACTGGGCTGTAGATTTTCTGAAATTATCTTCTGCATCAATCCATCTCAATTTGTGTTTATGGATGTTCCAATTTCAGGTGGAGAAGGCTAAGAAATCTGGACAAATGGGAAGATAATTGATTTTCTGAAACTGAACATGGATGCTGTTCAGTTTCATCTCATCTCATCCCATCTGCTAGCCAAACACAGATGCAACTCTAGCTATACATGCCTAGCATCATCATCCTACTTCAAAAAAAAAAGACCTAAATTCATTAGTTCTACTAGAGGGAACATTATTGCAGACCTAGTGCAGGAAAAATCAGCCTGTCAAGATTGTTATGAATAAAGATTTTAACATATTTTTTTCTCCTATTTCTCTCACCGCCTTATGGTTTATCGGTGATTATAGCTTGAGCACCATGGAATTTTTCAACAAGCATTACCGTCTTTACACAAAGCAAAAGCATCTATCAAAATCAAATATGTAAATTCTCATTTCATCATGCAAAAAAGGTAACACAATTGAGTTGGGTAAGACACATAAGAATATATGCATGATGACCACAGCATATCCTTCCTGGATATTACATTTTTGTCAAAGAAATTTTCCTCTCTTTTTTTTTGTATGGATAAGTACTGAACCTACAGCCCACCTCAGTCTCAACGCATCTTTCAACCCTACCAGAGAACCAATGTTGCATGACGGCAAAAGAATCTTAGCAAGCAACTGGATATGCAAATACAAAACTCACTTTCAAGCAAAATTAATGAACCATTCTTGTGAAATATGTCACTAGGTGATCAGCCGATAAAATGGACCTAGTTCAGGATAAATATTCTGGTTGTTTTTCTGCTGTTGCTGATTGATGACATAAAACAACAGCGTATAACAGCATCAATCTAACTCCCCGTCGTCTGGTTTGTCTATGTGATCCGAATCATCTGTTCTTGGGAGAGATTTTGTTATATATTTGCAGGTCCTGAAACAAAAAAACCCATCAGCTTCTGTGAAGAAATTAAACGGAGTAATAACATCTAAAAGATAAGAAGCAACAGTCAAGAAACTGAGAAGAAAACACTACTACGATGAAGGTGAAATCCTTGGAGAATATAATCTTATCAAATCTACATGCACTTATATTAGTGAATAAATAAAATTTTCAAATACATCCTTCAATGTGTATGGGTGTGTCATAAACCTATGTGTTGATATCGATCCCTTTGACAATGAGAGAGACCCAAAAACATTGTCTCCGTACAGATCCAACCTTTTTTTTTTCATAGTACGCCCAAAATCTGTTTTGCTTGAGTACTCGAAACTCAGACCATGAATTGAGTGAAATATTGCACAGCGATTTAGCTAGAAGCTTTCAATCATCACTTGATGCACAACATGCTGTCACATTTTTGTCCTTGTGACGATTTGACAAGATCAATCTTCAAAGCAGTGTCCACAAGAGATCAAATCAACAAGCAAAAATGTTCAGCACATTATGCTATTTAGATATTGAATATAAACTACTCTATAGCAAAGGACACTGAAAGTAAAGTAAACTAGATAATTTGGTTCTACTGCAGAGATAAATATTGTCAGTCTAAGGATGTGAGAACAGTACGCATCAAAACCCTCTGCTTTTCTCTTGATTTCGCATGACCACAGCACTGGATCAACATTTTTTGGTAATGAGTCCTGCTGTTGAGTTTTCTCTTGCAGCCATTTTTCAGCCTTGTTGCACTCATCTATAACCTGAAAAATGGGGGAAATGTCAAAAGAGTAGATTCGGGTGACTAATCACCAAAATCTCTACTGCCACCCTATTACAGGACAAGGATCATACCGCATCCCTCTCACCAGCTGTAAGTGACCCAGCATTCATTCGATAATCTGCGATGCAACTTAGGAGATCCTTTCTTGCTTTTTCTCTGGCCTCGTCTTCTTTATATCGAATTTCAATAGGATCAACAAGCTATTAAATATTTAAAATTTATCAGTTGTTTCCATCAAGCAATAAATCATGGTGAATCCAAAAGATAATACTAGTCAAAGTACCTTTCTAAGATCCTCTAACTTTTGATTATAAATATTTTCTGATTCATCATCAGGTTCATCTTCGTAAAGCCACTCCTCTGTCTTTTGAAGATTTATAGAGATCTCATCCCTTTCTGACTCGGTGGCAAAGCTCTGGTACTTACTGAAAATCTATTCATATTACCGAGTTATTCCATCATGCAGCTCATGAGGGGAAAAAGGGTGAAGCATGATCTAAAGGCTCACTGTTAATGAACTTAACTACAGCCTAATAAAGAACATATAAGAATATAGAATCAAGGAAAGATGGGCCTAATTTAAAATAAAAATTCTTAACAGTCCTCACAGCAATATTTTATGCAATGTCCTATTAAATAGAGTTTTAGAGACAAAACACAAGCAAGCTAGCAATTTCTGCATGCACATTCACTTCTACAAGAAAAAATATAACAGAAAAGAGAACGCAACTTTTTGTGTGTGCACGCACGAGTGCGTGTGTGTTAGAGAGAGAGAGGGAGGGAGGGAGGGAGGGAGGGAGGGAGAGTACTAGCCCTAGTAAGTGATTGCAGCTATTACCATAACTATGACATCTTACATGTGAAATAAAAAATAAAAAATGAAAGTGTATATAATAGAAAATCCGTTACATGGAAACGGAAAGCAGTGAATGCTCTTAAAGTAAAATTATCAAGGTGCCCTGTGCATGCTCCAACAAAGCCAAGCCTAAACATGTGAAACTCAAGAGGGAAAGCCCAAGCAATCTTTTGCCAAGCCTTCCATCATCAAAGCAAGCCAAAGAGCATGCACCAAATTAACCTTTTAGTTCACATTCTGTATAAAGAATGAAAGAATAAAATAAGAACATCGACTAACTTTATAGTGCATTCCACAAAGACATTGGACAGCCAAGATGGCATGGATTCTGCATGCCAATTTAGAAGCTGATGACAAAAGGTTAGCTCTGGGAAGAGGGAACTTGACATGAAGCTATATACCTTATCTCGCATCTCATAGACATAGGACTCCAAAGCATTTTTCTTGTCTTTTATCCGCTCCATCTTCAAGTCCTGTTGTGCCAACTGAAGCTCTATCTTCTCAGCCTCTGAGAGCTCAGCCTTTGTCATTCCTCCATAGACTTCCTCACTGACTGGAATTTCAAGCCTTTTGAAAATTTTTCCTTTCCTAATTTCATCCTTCACAGAGAAAGTGGATCCAACATCAATATTTTCCAGCCTAAAGCACTTTTTTGAATTCATGACACCCTCAATTTGTAGTATTGCAAAATCTAAATGATATGGCTGCCAAGATTATATGACAACAGCAGTCCAGAAAAGGATAGCAAAAATCAGGCATCATTTGTCAGTTTTTAGTACAAAGCCAGGAAATATAAATCTGATATAAAACTAATATTAGAATTGAATATCTTTTTCTTCTTTTTCATTATTGCAATCTTTTCAGATACATTACGCCAAAAGAATAGCAGCGAAAAATTAGAGTATAAAACCATGCATATGATTGGCAATTGAACCAACACATACCGCAGGTATGGATGAAGGTGCTGACTGTGCGACATTAATACCTTCAGCACCATTTTGTTCAACAGAAGGTGAATGGTCGGATTTGGCCACCATATTTTCTGAATTAACATCTGTAACTTCAGCACCATCCTCAATGTGCTAATGCATTAAAGGAGGACACTCATTTAGTAGGGGTGTAACTAAAAAATCAAATAAGTCAAAATGCTTGCAGCATTTGTCAAGATACACTTACCATGAATGCCTCTATGTTTACTATTCCATGGAGGTTTAACTGAACTCTAACCTTAACTTTCACCATTTCCAATTGATAAACTGGAAAAGGCCCAATCTACAGAAGCATTAACAGAAAATTTAAGCACAAAATGAACAAAATGTCAATCAAAACAGTAAGAACAGTCAAGTCTAGAAGATTTGCATATATCTATGAAGAGAAGCATATCTATTCTTGATTGTTGCTCGCTATCCTTACCATAAAACTGCTGATTTGTGATGCTATTCCAAAAGGCAGTTCATTCGGATCAGCATAGAAGGCTTCCATCTGAAACATATTATTTCTGTGAAGAGCAAGTATCTTAAGACTTGGGAAAGCCTGGCCTTTTGGGAAAAGCGTGCTATTTGGCAATGTGCAAATTGGAACTTTATCTGATGAGAGTCCAATGGAGAAAGGAAATGAATCTTGAACCTGATAGTGGCAATATTGAAGATTGAACAAATTACAATCATGATATATAGTACGTAGCACCATGATTGCACATAATATATGATGTTAATTTATTGATGGTCAAAACAAAGTAAACTGAAGGAAGAAATTGAACTTATAATGTTCATGTGACCTGAGAGAGAGAGAGAGAGAGAGAATGATGGATGCTAATAAATGACAACCCCACACACAGCCAGGAGAGAGAAGGAATTAATGTGCATTTGTCCATGGTAAAGCACAAACCTGGTATTCTCTAACTCGAAATATTGGGCTCAGCATTGCACACTGAAGAGCACAACCACGAGCCACACACTCGCTTGCATTTATTCTCCGGCTTGGCTCTCTCTTGAATAGAGAAGCTAACATTCTAGTAATTGCTGGTATCCTAGACCCAGAACCAACAAGTTCAACCGAATGAATCTTTTCTACAGTCAGGCCAGAGTTAGCCAGGACCTTTTGACAGGGAACACTAATGCTTTCCACCAAACCTGATGACAGCCTTTCAAACTCCTCCCTCTTAATAAAACCTCTAACATCTTTTTCATCCATCAAGCACTCTATATTAAGTGGTGCCTCTGCATTTGCACTCAAGACCTTCTTCAATTTCTCACATGAAGCCCTCAACCTAATAGATGCCTTCATATTAGTACAAACATCAATGTCATCTTTCTCCTTAAACTGTGCTGCAAAATAACTGAAAAGAACCTCATCAAAGTCTCTCCCTCCCAGGTTCCTGTCAAATGCATGTGATAATATCTTCATTTGTCCACTCTCAAAAGATGCCAGACAGACCTGTGTGTCACAGTGACCAATATCAACAAATACAACATAAGTTGGGCCTGCATTGGAGATATCATTTTTGTAAATGCCATATCCCAGTGCAGTTGCAGTACAGTCATGCAACAACCGCAAAGGTCGCAGTCCAGCAATTGCAGCTGCATCCAAATAAGCACGTCTTTGCAAATCCGAGAAGTAACATGGAATGCCAATAACACAATCAGAAATAGGCATCTCAAGACTCTTCTCTGCTATTTGTTTCAAATGAGAAAATAACATCCCCAAAATCTGAACTGGACTAAACTCATGAATCTCACCCAAGTACTGCACCTTAATCAAAATACCACCATCATGGCCCTCTACAATCTCAAAAGGAAACAATTTAAGATCATCTTGAACCTCAACTTCTTTAAACTTCCTCCCAATCAATCGCTTAACCTGAGAAACTGTCGATTTAGGATTCATAGTCAAAGAAGCAGCTCCCTCTGAGCCCATAAATCTCTGCTTCTCAAAAAAAGACACCACAGCCGGTGTCTCACGATTTGATTCATCGTTCAACAAAACATCAATCCCACGTTCCTTCGCTACTGCAATCACACAATTCTCGTTCCCAAAATCAAATCCCACCACACTCATTTTCACTAAACCTCACAAACTTCACACCAAAATAATTAAAACACTAAACCAACATTTCCTCAACTTTCTTAGTTTTAATAAATCAAAAATCCCTCAAATCCCTGAAAACAACAATCAAAATCACAACTTTTGCCACTTTGAAGCTTAATTTCTCTGTATTGAAGCATAAAACAATCATAAGAATCACAACTTTGCCCCTTTGAAGCTTAAATTCTCTGCACTAGAGTATAAAACAAGCTTAAAGATTACAGATTTTCCACCTTGAAGCTTAAATTCTCTGCATTTAAGCATAACCCACATAAAAAAAAAAAATCAGTTTAAAAAAAATATCATTAATTGACCATTAAGCTCTCGATTAAGAATCTAAAAAATCGAGAAAACAATAAAAACTGTTATTTTCTACACTAAGCAACTAAAAATCACTGTTACATTATAGCATGCAAGTCATTTAAAAGAGAGTTTAAGGAAAAAAAATAAAAAAAATTCTTTCATCTTCCTACATTTTCTCAACCAATCAGAAGATACAAGAGATTGTACCTGGAATCGAAGGGATGAAACTGTTGAGAAATTGTAGAAGGGACTGTTTGTTTGTTTGGGTTATTAAAATAGCTCTGAAGATCGCTTCTTATGAAGTTAACAGGGAAAATCAGGAGCGACGTGTCATTTGTCGAGTAACAAGTGACATTTCTTCCCCGCTTTTCTTTCTTGCCTAATTTGGTACAATCCAGTAAGCAAGAGGTTAGCCCTGAATTATAAAATATCTGATCTTGATCTTTATACTTTTTTCTTTTTTTCTCTTTTTCTCTTTTATTTGCAAGGTCACACTCCTCAAAGTTATAAAAACCGGCGCAGCTAAAGACACGGTCATGAATTGAGCGACTCAATTTAAATTAACATAAATCAATCCAAAATAACTTATTTCAAGATTTAAAATAAAGTTAAAATAAAATAAAATAATTTAAAAAAAATAAAAAAACAAATAAATTAGTTGGCCGGTAAACTTGTCGGTTTGACCTAATCAACTCTAAACTAAATTGAAGAAAATCCAATCTAAATTAAATTTTAAATCTATAAATCACCATATTAATCCATTTTATCTAAATTTAATAATATAAATACTCTCATCTACTAAGGTTTCATGTATTATCAGCTTAAAACCTATATTTGGTGAGATATTTTAAATTTCCATGGGAGTTTATTCTACAAGTTATCCATATAATAGTATAATAGAAATGAGGCATATGAATAAAATTTATGTCATCCCATCTAATAATAATTCATGTGTATAGTATTATGGTATAGAGTTGTTTTCAATGATTAAAAATATATTAAATAATATTTTTTTTATTTTTGATAACTACACTTCAAAATCATTTAAAAACATATAAATATTATTAATTTGATATTTTTTTCAAACGAAAAACAATTTAAAATACATTTTGAAAAACAAAAAACTACTACAAAAACAAACACTTGAGAAATGTGTGTTCTATACATAGTTAATTAATACCCTTAGAAATATGAAAAAAAAATATTAACTAATTGAGATATTATTTGAATATTAAATTTAAATTGAGGAAAAATATTTAGTTGATGTTATTAATTTATCAAGGTTATACTGTAATTTGTTTGACCATGTTTAAATGAGATGTGTAATTTTATGGATAAAAAGTACAAGGATAAATTTAATTTCACTCCTGAGATTTATGGGATCTTTCAATCAATTTCCTTAGTTTTTCAAACCCCCCATTAATTGTCCATATTTATCCATTTCTATCTACAATGGCAATGGAAATATTTATAAATACCAATTTCATTCTTAAGGTTTATATAAAAAAAATCTTAATATTACCTAAAAATATAAAAAAATAAACTAAAATAAAAACTTGAAATTAACAAAAATGAAACAGAATATCAATAAACAATTTTTTTCTAGTAAAACAACAAATCTGAAGAAAAATAGTTCTTTTATGTAGACAATTCTGAACTGGATTGAGCTTTATTAAGTGTAGGCCCAACCCAATTCTTAAAGCTCATAAGCCCATGAAAATGAAGTGTCCCATGTCTAATGCCCACCAATGGAAAAGAAGGGCATATGATGTTGGCCCAAATTTGGTGATGTGCAAGCTTGAGATAAGTCGATAGGCGTTTGTAATTATGTTTGAGTGAATTTTAAATGTATGTTTGATTTAAAAATAAATATTAAATTGATATATTTTTTCATATTTTTAAATTTTTGTAATATATTGATGTAAAAAAATAAAAATAAAAAATAAAAATTTATATTAATATATTTTTAAATAAAAAGTACTTATAAGAAACCACATTTTATACCATAATATGAAACACACTTAAATGTTAAGGCTAGTAGAAGGTTCATTTAATGAAAATTATTTCTAAGAAGATGATCCTTGGCTTTGAAAATTAATTAAAATTCACTTGATAATTTTTAAATTAACTCGTCGAGCTAAATTTAATAAAAATATTAAATATTTTTTTATTACTTGGAAATTTTGTGATACATTCAAAAGAGATTTTAATCAGCCGCAATGTAGCGTAGTAATGTAAAATAGTATATTTATAACCAAAATAGGATATCCATACTAATACCAACGTGCATTAACCTTGAGGCTGAATTATAACTCAAAACCTTCTACTCGTACTAAAATGAGAAAAACGAAAGCATAACACGACGAGTGCGAGCAGGCGACAATCACAACACAATCAATGGCAAGAAAAATGCGAAAAGCATACATTGACTATATTAGCTGGTAAGTCTGATCTGACCATTCGGGCCCAACGTGACCCCAACCTGCTAATAGAGAGAAGCCAGCCGTGCGCCATTTGTGCCATGACTTCAAAGCTTTCGAGGGTGTCGACAGAAAATGAATCGATTTTTGACGAGTCAATATGTTTAACTAGAAAATGAACCAGGCCAAGCTTCGAATTTTAAGTTTTTCGGATCAAATTTATCGTAAGAGACTCGGTATAGCAACTGTCCATGAATCAGCAGGAAAAAAATACACCCACATCGGAAAATATTGGTTGCGACGACTGGATCATATGGGTTGGTTTTTAACGGTGTGATGATGCCCCAGCTGCTACGTACTGGCTAGCCAATCAATTATAAATGGGGGAGTAAGGGACAGTACGGCCAGGGGCGGAGACGGGGGCTGGCAGGTCCCCGGCCGCTGCAAGAAATTTTTTTTTCAGCCTCTTCTTTTATAATATTAATATATTTAGTCTAAATTATAAAACAACTAATATTTTGACCCTTTTTAATTTATTTTTTCTGGTTCCGCTCCTGAGAACGACATGAATGGGAAAGTTCCAAGAGTATCTGGGTTGCCACTACTTTGGAGACGTGAGGGATGGTTTCTGTGTGCTTTTGCCCTTTTCCAGGATGAAAAAGGCGTTGTGCTTTGCATACACTGCTTGTAGATTGACCATCTTGGCTTGTCTAGGACAATAGAAATGCTCAATTTCTTGCCCTACCAAGCCATTTTAATCATTCAATTACCTTGAATTTAACAATATAGTATGGAATATATATAGTGGTGGGGGAACACAGACTAGGAAAGATGCAACGACAAGTAGTGATCATTCTTACTCTCGTTCCTTGAAAGGAACTACCCAGACATGTATATATGATCTTCGATTTAAGGTTTCCTTCGAAAAAAGCAGCTCTCCATGAAAATAAAAGGAGCAGAATAACTATAATATTGTTGCACACAAGTGTTGATGTTCAGCAAGGCCAAAAACACTCGATATATGAAAACTTGTTTCAAGCATTCAAGGCCAGCATAGGAGGAAGACTAGCAATGGCCTCTCCATTGCCAAACAAGCGCTTCCACTGACCTGTAACTTGCTCATTGACTCTAACTCTTGCAGCAGATATAGATAACAACATGCCCTTCCTCAGCTTCTTTAGTTTCTTGCCAATCTTGATCTTTAACCTACACAATCTGAGTCTCAAAAGAGATGGCCTTCTTCTAGGGGAATCTGCTTGTTGTAGCGCCTTGTAGATCAAGAATTGTGCTCTTCTATGCTTGACCTCTTCCGGGTCTTCTTTATCCAACTTTGAGTAGCCATATGATGATCTCCTCGCTAGAGCACCCATCTCCTCTCTAGAAGAAGAAGAAGAAAAGTAACAGTGAGGAAATCTTGGAAGCTTAAAGAGAGTAAAGAAAGAAGCAATGCTCGATGTTTTTGGACAAGTTGAGGTGATCAGACATGTTATATTTATAGCGACCTGAAAAGAAGTGCTGGTAATTGGAGTAGTGTGTGATGGAGCAAGTTGAAGGAGGTCATATGATGATGAAGCAGTGCATGTGCGCTAGTGTTTGGTAGGAAAATAATAGGAAAGCTGGCCTCTTGAGCTGGCCATACATCAAGGTTTGAAAACTGCTGCTGCTGCTCCTAACTTTAGTTTATTGATTTTGTAATCCATCATGACAGGTCTTATTCAATGCTGCAGGCTTATGCCAAGATTAAAATTGACTCACGCAAAAAAAAAAAAAAAAAAAAAAGGACTCACGCCAGCATGAACAATTTAGCTAGCAGAAGCAAGTGGCGAGTAGCTAGCCTGATTGAGGATTAATAATGCTTTGCTTTTTTGTGGATGGAAAGCTAGGGGAGTGTCGTATTGGGATTTTGTTGGGGAAAAGATGCTGGCTAATTAAGCAAGGAGGATCACAAAATCATGTGCACCTCTTGGCTTATTTAATATGCTAAATGATATCATTAATTAGTAATTAAGGACTACGTACTTACTCACCCTTAATACCCTACTGTCTTTTTCATCTCAAGATAGTAATAAAATTCTATTTAAATATTAGAAATAATTATAAGAGGTGGTTAGTTGATAAAACTTGAGATCATACTTGTATAAGATGTCGAGTAGCACAATATATATATATATATATATATATATATATATATATATATATATATATATATATATATATATATATATATATATTATAGCAGAGTAAAGTTTATGATTCAAGATGTGCCCTCGAAATATGACTAGTTATTCAGTTATCATGGGAAAAAAAGAGAGTAAAAGTAGGAAATTCAAATATTAAAATATGCAGACAGAAATTTAATAAGAATCTGGATATTAATAATGTTTTTTAGGACTGCAGTATTCATATTCGAGGTGGGATTCAAGGTGCACTGCACATTCACAAATCATGGTGCAATCCATAAATTTGAATCCGTCATAATTTTCTTTTAATAACAATAAATTATTATATATTATTGAAGAAAGCAAGAATTATTGGCATTAAATATTCAGATTAACAGTGCAGCCTGCATGATTCACGCCTTAGCTGAGTATAAAACTGTGCTCGATATCACTCAGTTTTTATCTTATTAAAATCCTTGAGCTCTAGAGTCAACAGGGGAAGCATGCCTCACATAAAATACACCAAATTTCCACCGGCATGAAGTATCTTTGACACAAAAAACCTAGAATATATATTTATTTATTTTGTGTCAACCATGATTGAGTGTCTGTGGGGGGACAATCCCATGGCCAAAACGATGGCCTTTGAATTTCTTGCCTGTAAACTCTTTTTGATGTTAGGTCACGTTGCACGCTAGCTGCAGCTGCGGCCGCGGCCTCTTCATCACTTTAGTTTTATTCATATATATCACCTTACATTTTGCATCAAAAATAACATATCTAATAGTTAAGAAGAAGATAAACAATACGGGAAAAAAGTTCTAATTGATGCATAAACTGATATGAAAATTAAAATTAAAAAAAAAATTCTTTTACGGATATGTATCTTGTATTAAAGCAACATTGACCGCGGGTTGGCCGCAATAACAATGAGAGCTAATAACTTAATAAGTACATTTGGCATGATTCCTTGTTAGGGAATTTGATCTAAGTTTTTTATTTTATTTGATCTAAGTTTGTATATATGTATACTAGTAGGGTTTCAAGGAAAAAGAAAAGAAAAAACAGTTAAATAATTACGAAATAACATCATGTCCTTTAAGGAGTGCCAAAAGAGCATAATTTTAAGAAAGATACTTGCAAGACTAAAGTATTTGTTCTCGATGTTAGAGGGACAATGCCTAAAAATATCGTATAGAGTATATATATGGTAGTTGAAGCCTGCAAAGTGCAGTCTTGAGTGTGATTTGCCGGCCGGCCACAAATTTTGAAGCCTGCAAAGTGCAGTCTTGAGTTCTTGAGTGTGATTTGCCGGCCACATATTTAGTTCAAGGGACTCTGGATTTGCATATCCTTTAATGGCCAACTCCAGACGCAACCTTCGTTCACTTGAGAAGGCTTTTCTTTCCTTTCAGAAATAGCCTTTGGGATAGGAAGAAAGAGTTTCATGCATTAACGAATCATTCAGGCTCAAAAACGTGAGCGTGAGGTATGGTTTTGTTCACGTTAAATCCGACTCCAACTAGCTTGAAAAAGAGCTTAGGTTGTTGGCTCATGAGCTTGAGTCAACAAACAACTCAATCAACTATCATTTAGGTTTAATCAAGTTAACCAAATCAAGAAAAATCTATTTTAAACAAATAAATTCAACCAGATTAACATCTTATCTAGTTCAACTAAAACCCTCGACCTGGCCGTACAAGATATATATCATTGCCCAGAAGAGCTTCCTCTTTTACTATCCACTTGTAAGTTTGGAACTGGCCAAACCAACAGGATAGGAAGAAGAAAGGAAAAACTGAGCCAGAAACCTATGTTTCTCCCATGTCAACCAAATGTGAGGAGGCTTACTTCTCCAGCTACAAGCTTCAGCATGGTTCGGCTAAAGCACGGATATGAATCAGTCAGGTAAACATGATTCTTTGCCAAAAAAAAAGCTTATACATTAACACTGTTCACGTTTCATGCCATGAGAGGCAAGCCAGTGCATAGACAGATGGCCTCTTGAAGAACAAAAAACAAGAAAGCACTCATCCTTGCATCCTTTTTTTACAGTCTATGATACAATAGGTGTAGAGTATGATTACATCATTCATAACTTATGAGTTATTCTGGAACTGCAACTCAACTTTTTCTGTGGTGGATTTACAAAGCGAACCTTACAGAGTTCTACAGCAGCAAACTTGTTGACAAAAAGATGAGAATATCGTTACTTAGCCAAACCGTAGTTTTTGCTTAACCCACTGATCCCTCAAGCTTTAAGCTCATCAGCTGGTTCACCTCAGAACCAAATTCATCAGGAAGTTCATTGAAGACGTCTCGGCAAAACCCAGAAATCATGGCTGCCATTGCTTTTTCATAGTCAATTCCCCTTTGCTGAAAGTAAAACAGCTGATCTTCACCAATCTTGGAGGTGCTGGCTTCATGTTCAACACGTGCAGTGGGATTCTTTACCTGTTAAACAATAGAGATCAAACTATTTTTAAGTAGCAATATAGAATGGCATGAAAAGTAACAATTTCTATAAATAGCATGTCAAGGGGGGGGGACTACGTGGAAGATGTAACAGTACTGTTCAAGGGAAAAAAAACATATAACATGTTTGAAACTATGCTGATTCCTGTTAGAATATAACTGTAACCGTCTCAAGCAAGTGAAGCCAATCTAAAATCAAGTGAGCTCTTATTCTTTTTTACTATTATTAAGAATCAAAGCTAAGGTAACAGATTTTAGAAGGAGCTCCATACATGCAGGAGAATGGAAACCTCCAACATTTACATGTCGAATATTTGGGAACAAAAGGGCTGTCCTGCTCCATTTCCCAAAGGAATGTTTCCACTTTCACAGCCTTGTGGATGGACTATTAACAAAATGAGCAGCAGGCTTCCATCTCAGTTGCCATGGCTTTGAGATGTATTATATAAAATGACAGGAGCAACAACAGTATATTAACAAAGCACTAGGCTGCCCCTTTCTCTAATGATAAAGTCATGAAGCTGGCTGCTCCATATGAGACCAGCCCCAGGATCATCCCCTTCAGTCTATGGTGAACTCGGCCCCAATGGCAGATTTTTCAAGCAGCCCATCCCACTGTGCTTAAGGCTTATCTGGGTTGTCAGCAGGATAGAAGATAATTAAATGATCTTTTTCAAATAGGAAGGGAAAAATCCCCGTCATGCAATAGTTACAAACATATTCTACCTGAATCAAAGAGAAACAAGTGATGGCATCACTGCATGCAAATTCATGAAAAACTTACTGAGTAAATAAATATCTAGACACCAAGTTAATAGTACTGGTTTGTATTAGAAAAGTATATTTACACAACCTCAGCTCTGTTACAAAAGATGATGGTTAAGAGCAACGAAAGAAATACATGATCTCTTAGCAGAACAATGAACATGCACTACATTGTTGTTTGGAAGACTCCAATAGAATAGTCAATAGAAAATGATATACCACATATGATCAAATTTCCCATCAAACTTGTTGAAACTTATTTTTTTTATAAAAAAAAATGAGATTTCCACCGCATGATATGGATTATCCATAGAAAACAGCTTTCTTGGTTTTATGGATGTTTCATGTTTGGGAACATTTCATTCATTTGCCATGCATCCAATTAATACAACTCCAATTTTCTGAACCAAGTATGATAATTATCCACAAAGAATCACAGTTAGAATGCACCACAAAGGATGGCACAAGAAAAGGAGTAAGAGAATCCAAAGACGGTGAGAATATGAATGCATAGTGGCAAAAGAAGATGAGAAATTGGAGCAAGCTCCTAATAATGTTCACTGGGGGTATCTGACTGCCAATCCAGACCGACTGAACTGGTTAACTGCTATGCTAACAGAAATCTCAGTGACTAATTTACCATCCATGATGTTTCCCTTAATTTTGTCCTATGTACCCCACAAGCTCACCTTAGTTGTGGGGTAACTTGAACCTGCAAATGATATCATGTTGTAATTTGCGCTGCATTTCATGTCATCAACAAGGAGCTACCCTTCCTATGTGAGCAGCTTATGGCAGGAATAATCAGAAGACAGGATTCAACTTACAAAAAGCAATGCATATTAGTCAAGACATCATGAATCTCTTGCTTTTTAACCACCAAGTTGATATTTGTACTATGTTTCTTGTTATCAACACGGACTAGCCCTTGATGTATGAGCAGCTTATTACAATAACAGAATCAGACAACAGGATTCAGCTATGCCATAGCAACAGAAAGTAGCTCAGCCATGGCCATCGCAATATGGCTGTCTTTGCATCAACTGATATTTAATGCCATTTAGAACATAACCCTTGAGAAATATTCAGGGAGGGGGCAAAACAAAAGAGCCAGCTCATACATGAATAGTCAACAAAAAGTTGTAACATGCCTGGGAAAAAAAAACACTAGCAGATTAAAGAAATTTACCTGGATATAAGGATACGTATTGGCAGCTGCAGTGTCACCAATAAGCATTGAGTCACATTGTGAGGAGTTCCGAGCATTGTCTGCCTTGGATTGAACCTGAACCAGCCCTCTATAACAGTTTCTAGAATGTCCAACTGAAATACCCTTTGAAATAATTCGACTTCTAGTATTTTTACCCTTATGGATCATCTTCGTTCCTGTATCTGCCTGCTGATAATTATTTGTCAACGCAACAGAATAGAACTCTCCCACAGTATCATCCCCCTCCAAAACAACACTCGGGTACTTCCAGGTAATGGCAGACCCTGTCTCCACTTGAGTCCAAGATATCTTAGACCTATCCCCAGCACAAAGTCCTCTCTTTGTAACAAAGTTATAAATCCCCCCTTTTCCTTGCTCATCACCAGCATACCAATTCTGCACCGTGGAGTATTTAATCTCCGCACCCTCAGCACAATACAGCTCGACAACAGCAGCATGAAGCTGATTCTTATCATAAGAAGGTGCAGTACACCCCTCCAAATACTCCACAAAACTCCTATCTTCAGCAACAATCAAAGTTCTCTCAAACTGTCCAGTCTCCATCGCGTTAATCCTAAAATAAGTCGATATCTGCATCGGACACTTGGTATCTTTCGGTACATAGCAGAATGATCCATCACTAAACACAGCAGAATTCAAAGCAGCATAATAATTATCCTCACTAGGCACAACTCTACCCAAATACTTCCTAACCAAATCAGGATACTTCTGTATTGCCTCTGAAATGGAACAAAATATAACACCAGCCTTCTCTAGAGTCTTCCTATGAGTAGTAGCTATAGAAACACTATCAAGAACAGCATCAACAGCAACATTCGCCAATCTATTCCTTTCAGTTAAAGGAATCCCCAATCTATCAAAATATTTAATAAGTTCCGGGTCAGCTTCCTCTAAACTATTCACAGTAGGTTTCTTCTTAGGAGCAGAATAATAACAAATATCTTGAAAATCAATAATGGGGTATTCATTATCAGACCATTTAGGTTCTTTCAATTTCAAGAATCTCTCAAAAGCATTCAACCTAAAATCAAGCATCCAATCAGGTTCTTCTTTAAGTGAAGAAATTAGCCTTACTGTTTCTTTCGAAAGACCTTTAGGGATTGTAAAGGAATCAATATCCATATTGAATCCAAACTTCTCGTTGTAATCACGATTCCTTAAAATCTCTCTAATCTTATCATCAGAGCTAGTAGAAGAAGTACCGGTTGCTGCTGAGTTACCTGGAACGGTCTTGACTGTCTTAGATTCAAACCCAACATCAGCACGGATCTTGAACAGATTCAGTTTTGAAGGCTTAAAAAAGATGGGTTTTATCTGAAAGGAAAAGGGTTTGTTCAATTTTGGTGAATCCTTAATGGGTTTTGGAGAGAAGTGAGGGATAGTGTTTGATAACAAAGAAGCCATGGTTATGGTTTGTGGTTCGGACAAGAGGAGGAGAGCAAAGAAAGGTGAGTGCTTGAAAAGAGAAGAAGTTTGTGGTAGATTCCTTTGTTCTGTTAGCCATAAGTTTTAACGATTGACTCGTGTCTCACACACGTACCCTTTGGACTGGCTAAAGGCCAAGGCTGTTCTGTTTTTGACAATTTTGTTATAACTTTTATTGGCAGTTTTTGAGTAATACATCTCAGGTATTAATCCGGTGTAATTTGATGGATTGATAAAAATGATTTGTTGATTTAAAACCTGTTTTATATCAAGTTATTTTAATTCAAGGCGGGTGTTCAGCTGATTAAACTCAGGTAACTTGATAGGTTTACTTAACAAAAACTTAGTTAATTCAATTAAATCTAAATATACTTGAACTATTTAATTTTAATAAATTTTTTTATTTTTATTTAAACATCATTTCAATTAAAATAATTGAAATAATATGATTTTAAAGTTAATTCGACCAATTTACAACTCAAATTTTCAAATTTTAGATAAGATCAATGAATGTAACTTATAATTTTTAGACTCTAAAATATATGATTTGATATTATTGTCGAATTATTATGTAACAATCATGAAAAAAAATATCATCTAATACATCTAATTTTTTTTATAAATAGACCTTAACTATTTTCTCTTTTTAATTTTTAAACTTTTTTTTCTTTTAATCAGGCCTTTCTACAACCTAATTTTATAAAATTAAGCTTTCTTCTTCTTCTTTTTCTTTTCAATTCATACCTTTTTTTTTATTTTATTTTTTTATTTTAATTTCATCATTGTTTATCAATCACATCTTTAAATTATTATTTTTTTAACAATTGTCAGAGTTATTTTTAAACTAGTCAAGTCAATCAGATCACATCAAGACAACTTCCAAATAATTTAATTTTAAACTTTAGCTAGATAAAAAAGTAGGTTGGGAGGTTTTTTCTTTCAATTTCATTATTTTTTTCTAAACTTCATCCTCAAACTTTTTTTATCGGTTGATTAGGTTGTATTTGAACTGATTAAGTCGACTATGTCATATTAGAAAAACTCTCATATGATTTAATTTTAAATTCAGGTTAAGCAAGAAATTGAGTCAATATGTTTTCTTTTGTTGTTGATTTTATTATTATTTTTTTAATTTTTTTTTACCAATTGGTCGGATTGCATTTGAATCAACCAAGTCATTTGGATTACATCAGAACAACTCTTAGATAGTTTAATTTTAAACCTGAGTTAGGCAAAGAGACATATGAAAAGATTTCAAGGTTAATTTACTGTGTTGAGTTTAATAATAATGCTAAATAATTCTCTACAACCTAGATATTTGTTTTTATGTTAAAAAATATTTTGATGAAAGTTAAAAGAACTTCAAACAAAACATGGGCTTTCCATGGCTGCTTCATGGATTAGTGGAGTGAGGACTTGAATGTAGAACTTTATCTAGCTCGATTTGTTTTTAAAAAATTAATTTCTCGTGAAAATATAGAACATTCTAATACTTAAATCAATAAATATAAAAAGAATAGAATAGTGTATGAGAAGAGAAAAATAGAATGAAATTATAAGAAATGTATCATGATATAGTGACTAGAAATTGTATAGCCTAGTTTAGATTTGGATGAATGCTATAGCTTTTTTGTAGCTAAAACTTGTGTAGCATGCATTTTGACTGGTTTATGGTTGGTTTTCTATGAATATCTATGTGGCAAGGGATGTGACATATATTTTATTTAGTGATTGAGTGTATTTATATACTTAAATCCTGAACTTTATTAATGGAGAAAAAGAGGCATTATTAATAAAAAAATTAATTTATTATTATAAATAAATCATGATAGCTTATGTTGGTTATTGTGTCATCCAATCCAATGATTATTATGTCATACATATTATCTATGAAAATGTTACATGTATATAAAAAAAATTATGTACATTGAACAAATCAAGACATTTGTTAAAGTCAGGCTAAAATATCCAGCAATTTGGGCTGAAAATTCAAAATAACCCAAACTGCCAAATGAGTATTCACAACGCTTTATTGACTATTAATTATCATATCAACTGCATTGTTCATCCTTGCACTAATCTTATTTTTTAAGGGAAAAAAATAAGGATTCTAGCAAGATTTAGCTACCAAACAATTTATATAACTGCAAATGCTAAACTTAGCAACCTATTTATAGCATGAGCAAGGATATGCACCACGAATTAGCAACCCCAGCTTCCATAAATTAATATTATTAAACTTGATTTAGTAAGTTAAATTAAATTAGGTAAAAAATAATTTAAATAAAACTTGATTTAATTTTTTTATAAAACAACATTATTTTAAATATTTTTTTAAAAAATATATTTTTAAATTGATTCACTCAACCCGCCTAATCTATGATTCTTTAAACCATGATTGGGGTTGGGTTTAATGATTTTTCCCAGAAAAATATAATTATTAATTATTTGATTATTTGTTTTTTTTAAGATATTTATCTAAATGGGCCAATGTCCACAAAATCTACTATCGGTCTAATATAATGCAACCTATTTAGAAGCCCACTAAAGAATCCAAAACTAACAACACAGCACAATCTCCACACTTGACCTCCCGCACTATTTGCCCTGTGGGTATGTATATTTTCTCTGAAACCAAACAAGAAAACAAGAACACCCCATTAACAGATTCTTCTAGCTTGCTTGATTGGTCTTTCAGAAACCCTTTCTTTCTCTAGTGTTGATACGTAAGTTTCTCTATCGTTTGCATTGTGTTTTGGTTCCTGATTTTCTGTCATTGTGAGTGTAAGAGAGTGATCAATAATGTTAATGAGCCGTTAGATTTTTTTTAAGTGTTTTTATCTGAGATTTTGAATGAGAACTTTTTGCATTTTATCAGGGAATAGCATCGTGATGGTTGAGCTCCGATTTTTTTTTTTCTTGATTTGATTATGATGGTTAATGCAAATCAAAGTGTGGGTTAGATTTTGGAAAACTTTTTGTATAAGATAAAATATATGACAAGGGTTTGCCTTATTTTTTTGTGATTATGTTTTAATGCCATCAAGTTTGTTTCTTGTTGGCTGTGTGGGCGATTTCAGCGATATCTTTAAGTGAATTAGAGCTAAAATGGGACATCCTGTTGTTGAAGGTGGGCCCCAGATGATGTGCTATGCATGTATTTGATTACTATTGTTAGATTCTGGCCACTTTTTATGAATATGATTTCTGCCTTCACAAGCTATTTAGAAAGTATTTAATAAATTACTGTTCCTGATTTTGATTTATTTAATGTTTTTTGGTGATAAGAACACATCTATGTCTAGGTTTATAGATCATGAGATATAAGCTTAGATCATAAAAACCTTTACTGATTTGAAAATGGATATCAAAATAGCAATGACAAAGACTAAATGAGGAAGTTTTATCAATTCTTGTTAAGGTCATAACAAAACCTCCAGTGTTTTTTGTTTCTAGAACTTGTGACGTGTGAATTTTTCAATAGTAAAATCTTATGTTTATGGAAGCACATAAATGTGAATGCATGTATGTGTTTACATGGATTTGAATCCTTAACCCTGCCAAGTATAGATCTTAGTGTGAAGTTGGCAAAGTTAGTTATGGGGAATGAAAATGTCAAAAGTTTTCTTTTTTTCATTTTTATGGACTCAAGTAATATTAGATCTAGAAGAGATTTTTGCTTCTACTTTGCTTCTATGCCTTTTGTGTCTTTCAAAGAGTAATTTATATAGGAAAAACATGGACTTGACTGTATTCTGTTCAGCATGGCTTCCATTAAAGAAAAAAGACAGAATCTTTTCAAACACAAGAGAAGAAAGTGGCTTAAGATCCATAAGCTGAAGCCTAGTCCAAGGAGAAGGCTTAATGCAATATATGCACTTGTAGGCTTCTGATATGTATTGTCTTGTACCAAGCAGACCAGAGAATGTTCAAATGCTCTGGTGGATTGGTAGAACTTAATTGTTCCAGGTTATCGTTATGATGTTAACCCAACAGAACTATACCAGGAATAGTGTATCATTGATCAGTTTCTGTTTCTAATTGTCTTGTTGTTATTTTTACTCTTCAATTGATGGTTTAATGTGGAAAAGAATGGATACAAAGTTTATGATCTTGTTTGCAGGAGAAAAATTTTGAAGACCTGTGTAAAATCAATTGACTTATCAACTGCGCAAGATGAACCCTCTAAGTCAGGGGACTAGCTCTTCTCCGGTGGATCCTCCTACGAAACGCAAGCGTGGCCGTCCACGCAAGGATGAGAGTGCTGTGCTAGGCGAGAAAGCACCAGTAATGCCTGAATCTGACAATATGAAGAAAAACAAACAGACTGTAGGACCAACTGATGCTGCTGGTGTTAACATGGTGGGTCGGGTGATTACTGGTGTTATTGATGGTTTATTTGACGCTGGATACCTTGTTAAAGTTAAGGTAGAAGACTCTGACATTCCTCTGAGGGGTCTTGTATTTCAACCTGGCCGTTTCACTCCCATCACTGCTGAAAATGATGTGGCTCCACAAGCAAAAATGTACAGAAGAGCAGATATTCCCATCCCAGTTTTTCATACTCCAACTCAGTTGCCTAGTTTTGTTACTTCACCAAAGCACAGTGATAAGCAACTGGTTGAGCTAAAAAATCTCGCACCGACAGTTCAGGACAAAGGGCTCCAATCTGGGTTTCAACCAACTGCTCCAATTGCAAAGGAGAGCCTATCTGCTTCTCAGATGCTGCCTCGGACTGAATACTTGCAGGGTAGCACAGGATCTTTGTTTGGAGTAAACGTAATGCCGCCTCAAGTTTTGGGTTCAGGACATGAGAATCAATCTGCCTCTGCTACGGCAGAGATGGAGCACAATAAGATTGCCGGACAGCATGATTTGCTGCAGGAATTCGAAGCCTCACTAAGAAAAGGACCTAATCTAAATGTAAAGGCTAATGAACAATTAAAATCGGTCTCTCTACCTTCACCCCCTGCTGATATTTTGCCAGTGAGTGAAACTCGAAAGCAGCCTTCTGGTGATGACCTTAAGCTGAATCAACTGGTCCATGATGGAGTGAAAGGCCCTTGTTCTTTAATGGAAAAACAGGCTTCTCCAAAAAATGCTGGTCCTTCAGAGCCTGCCATGAAGATTATTAGTGGAGATGATTCATCCCATCTTAATCGTAGTCCTATTCCTACAGGTCATGGTGCTAACACTACTGAGGCAAACACACTATGCTCACCAATTGCAAGTTTTCCATCACTGCTGTTCGGTAGAGAAGCTATTCCTCCATCACAGAAGCTTGCAGCTGAAGCATTCTCTCTTCAGAGAGTCACTGAACCCCGGTCAGATGTTCCTTCTGGTGCTACAAATATTATGAAGGCGGGGGTAGACATTTCAGCAGCGACCAGCCTACCTGCAACTCTATTTGGGAGAGAAGCTATACTACCAGAATCCAAGGCTGCTGCTGATGAACCTGTTCTTCCTAGGATGACTGAACCCCAGCTCTGCAATTCTCCTGATGTTACTAATAATGTGGACAGTAATACCAAGGATGTCATCCCACCTGCCGAATCTTAGATTTATCTGGTGGTATCAAAACAACTCGGTGGTGTAGGGCATTTTCTTGTGAAACAATAGGGCATAGGCAGGATAAAGCTGTGATAGATGCAACACATGATGTCAATGGTCGAGGAATAAATAGGCATAGTCAATAATGCTCGACATTGCTATCGTTTAGAGTCCCAAGTATATCCTTAAATACCAGTTCATAGGTCGGACATGTATTTTCTCTTCTAAATGGTTTACCTTTTGATTTGGGATCTCATTTTATATCTGTAGTAGAAATGGATGCAGACATTGGTAATAATTTCTTTGCAGCCTTTTGGACTAATTCAGTTGAAAGTAGTTTATCTTAGTTATTAATTTTTTGTCTTAAATTTGATAGACGTTTTGCTTTTCAAGTCAGATGACCTTAATGATGTTCCATAACTCAAAAAAGTTTCTAAAAGCCCTATTTCTCTCCACATAAATTTATTTTATAATTATAATAAAAATAATTTTATTTTATATTTTTATCTTTATTATTTAAATACTAATAAAGCTAGAAATGTTTTTGGATCCCTGTAAGCTTCACCTTTATTTTTTTAGCCAAATAAATTTTTATTTTTTTGATGCAAATAAATTCTCATTTTATTTCTCTAAAAAGTTTGAATCATATAGGAGTTTATATCATTAATATTTTTTTTAATAATTTGGATATTAGAAACATTATTATTATATTGAGGACAAATTCTGTTTCAATTATCGTATAATAATTCATAATTTTCTTCTTTCTTTTCTCTTCTCATAAAATCAAAACATATTAGAATAAAAAATAAAAAAAAGCAAATGGCTTGAAGTAAAAACCAATTAATTAAATTATTTATATATTAAAAAAACTAATGAACATTTAGGTTTGAGCCAGGAATGACAATTTATTCCGAACTTGATAGATATTAACCTGAATAAAAAAATATTTTTTAAACATGATAGATAATAAATAAAATATAAACTCAAAAAATATATTTATATTATATAAATATATTTGTAAAATATATTAATTTTCTTAATACAATATATATACCTTAATATTGATAAAGCACACACACATAATATTTATTATTTAATATAAAGATATATATTTCAAATATATATATTAATTATTTTATTTTTTATTGATTAAAGAATAATATTATATAATAAATACTTATTGAATACCAAAATAAATTGATAGTTTTAAAATTTTTAATTAATAAATAAAATATAAATATAAAAAAATCGAAAGCACATCAAGTTAATAGGCTAGTTTGTTGAATCATCCCAAAAGGGCCAATACTATTCTAGCTTCGGCTACCGTAAAACCTCAAAATCTGCAAAGTTCCGTTTGTTTCTCGAGAAAGAGGGGAAAAAACCGCTATACTGTATTCATTTGATATCAAAATTTCTAGTACTACTACTACTACTGCAAATACAACGTTGCAATAAACATGGACATAATATCGCAGTTACAGGAGCAAGTGAATCAAATAGCAGGGCTTACTTTCAACACTTTTGGTACTCTTCAAAGAGATGCACCATCAGCCAGACTCTCTCAAAACTACCCAGAACCTCCTCCAAATCCTACAGAAGATGCTGCCAGTTTCCCTGAGCAACCAAAACAGATGAGTGCTGCCCTTGTCAAAGCTGCTAAACAGGTAATTACTTCAAACAATCTAGCTCAAGAATTTAAACTTTATAGAGAAATCCAGAAAAAAGATTGACTCTTTATGATTTTCTTGTCATTTTAGCATCTGGGTTTTGCTTACTTAGGGTTAATTTAGTGTTTTAGGCAGTGAATCTTTATTTTCTTTTCTGGGCTGGTGTAGCTTGAATAATCATTGAGGCGGTTTTTACGGTGCCAGATGCTTGGAGTTTTCTTTTCTTTCTTTTTAATTTTTTTATGCTTGTAGTTTAGTGTGTGTAAGGACAACCTTTGATGCTGAATTATAGTCTTGATACTTGAACTTAGATTTTCTGTTCTAGGATTTGTTTTGAATTTGGATAGGAGTTGATGTTTGTCTCGTCTTGAGTGCTTTATTAAGTCCTGTAATCAAAACTGGGAAGTGGCTAAGATCTTATCTGTATTATTAGATTTCGCTTCATTCATCAGTAGAAGTTTGTTTAGAATGAACTTTGAAGCTTTTTGTGAAGTCTGGATTTTAGGACCGTTTGAAATTCTTTCCAGTGTTTGTTAGTGTAGATTTGTAGTAATAGGCCCCGTTCTTTTACTAAATTTAATGAAGATTCTTTTGTTTGTGGAGTGAACAACTCAAGTGCTAAAGCTAAAGCTGCCTTGTCTGTGAATGCAAGAATCTAACAAAAATGTTGTGAGTGAAGTGAATATATGATGCTTTGTCGTGTGTAGGGATTAAAGAGTTGAAACTTCCGTCATATGTTAGAGAAATGTGGGCCTTCTTGAATAATCTACAAGTTTCTTTAAAATGAGAGTTTGACCCTTGCTTTGCCATGTTAAAAAAATTCATTTTTCAGTAGCATACTGAAAAACTGGTATGTTAGCATGATTTGTGTCAAAATGGCTGGAAGTTTTGTGGAAATCAGTATAGAAATCAGCACAAATGTCAAGGTTTTTTTTGGCAATGCAAGGGAATTGGCTAGGTAATGAGAACAAGAATGTGTGAATCCAAAACAGTTTGCTTTTTTGCTCCATGAGATTTTGATTTCAAGTGTCCAGCTGTTGGTTTTCTGTCCATCTCCTGTGGACACTTTAATAACTGAGTTGCACAGGATGGTGCAACTAATTCCTGGTTGTTCTTTGTACAGTTTGATGCATTGGTTGCAGCACTCCCTTTGTCTGAGGGAGGTGAGGAAGCCCAACTGAAAAGGATTGCAGAACTCCAGGTTTATTCCACAGAAACTTCACTGATTTACACCTTCTACATCTAGTATTTTAGAATTGATGAATGGTCTGTTAACTTGTCTGTGAATGCACAGGCTGAAAATGATGTTGTAGGCCAGGAACTTCAAAGGCAACTGGAGGCAGCAGGTAAATTCTTCAACTTTTCAGCTTCTTGTTTGATGTGCTGTATGTGCTCGGACACTAGTTACAACACTTGTCCTGCTTCAAAATGAATATTATAATTAGTGGGCAGTTTGAGCAATGGCACCTCCCCTGCAAAGCAACAGCAGCGCATAGAATTCTGAATCCTTGCCCTTGCTTCCCTAAGACCCATAAAGGGAGGATATAACATTCTTAATGCCATTCCAGTAGAAAAAACGAATTTAGCAGCTTGGAAGTGATTTAAAGTATAGTAATATGAAAGGAAAAGGATATAGCAAGTTTTGGAATCATGGTCACCATCTCAATGTGAATTTTTTTTAACAGTTCTTAGATTTAAAATGGGTTATTTTGGATGATTTACATGCCCCCGGCATATGCTTTCATCTTTTCTTTACTCCGTGGTTTTGATGGTTGCAGAGAGGGAGCTAAAACTGGTGCAAGAGTTGTTCGGTCAAACTACAGATAATTGCTTGAACTTGAAGAAACCAGATTGAAGATAATTGCCCCCCCCCCCTCTTTCTTGTTTCTTAAACCTTTTCCTCATAAATTTTTGAAGGATATCGCTAGATTTACTCAAGGTATTTGGTTGAATGCTTATGCATGTACTCAAAAGGCAGAATGCTATATTAGTTATCTATTAGATCCTCGAGGTCATTTTCTTGGAATTCCTTTTTGTAGAACCAACACTCACACTTAGAGAGGGGAATACCTAGCCTATGCTAAGTTAAGAGGGATGCAATAAGCATTAGTCCAACAATGGATTGCTGACATGTTGTGTCAAACCTTGTAATGGATTCAAGTGGATTCTCTAAGTCGGGGGGAACCAGCAACTCCAACAACCCACGTCAGCAACCAGCATATGTTTTCAGTCAAATACTTGACCATGTGGGCTTTGAAAGCCTCTACATTTCTTTTTAAAAAAATATCTAACAAAATGGACGCCATTTACCACAGCAGGAGAAATGTTCCCATCATGCAGTTGATTATCAAGAGCACGCTAGGCCCTCGGGTACCCTGTACCACCAACAAGCAGTATTCGTCCAAGTCCGGCTCTTCATCCCCAAGTTGAACTAGCCCCCCACCCATAAAATGTTAAAAATATTCACATCAAAAAATGAAACACAGAATAATAATAGCATAGCTCTCTGAACCAATCTTGAACAATATGTAATAGTTTTACAATTTTTTTTAAAATGGAGGTTTGTACTTGCAGCAAGAGAAGAACACGGCCTGAAATGGTTTTCTTCCAAAAGCATACAAGATGAGAAGGGAAAAGCACCATCTTTCTACTAATAAACTACAAGGATAGGCGATGACATGCCAAGACTTCTCAGCTATATCCTACTTGCTGCTGCTGGCCCTGCTGATAATTCCCATAGCCAGGATAACCTCCGTAGTACATGTTAGGGTCCTGAGTAGCTGGAGCATACCCATAATTTTCATATCCTTGCTGTCCATATCCATAGTATCCACCACCATACTGGTTTGCATCTGGCTGAGTCTGCAAATGAGGAGACACACCAGACACATGTATCAGGTTCATGAGCACATGCGAATATCTCTAGAGAAATTTAAGTAGGTGTCAGCTAATGTAAAAATACCTGTTTATTTGAAGGATTACGGCCCCATGACAATCGAATATTCTGTCCGCTCAACTGAGCTCCATTTAACATTTTCAGTGCTTCTTCTGCGGAGCTCCTGATACATTGCCCAAATGCAGGTTAAAAAGTTAATTTTCCTCAAAGCTGTCAGCAGCAGCAGATGCTCAAGCAAATTTCCTTACCTGTCAGCAAACTGAACAAACCCACATCTCTTGCCTGCAGGTATCTTCACATGCAATAATTGTCCATATTGGCCAAAGAGTTCTTTCAAATGATCATCCATAACATTAGAATCCAAATTACCAACAAATATCTGTTTAAATTTGTCCGAGTCAGAATCATGTTGGGAAAAGTAATTTCTACAATAAAAAAGAACAAAGTACCCACAGTTGTATTATTAGGGTCGCTGTCGTTCTGAGGCTGAGGATTCTGATATGAAGCTGCACATGAAAATAAAGATGAAATAAACAAGAATTACAAAATGACAGGCAAGACAGCCTCCAGAGATAATGGTCCCCCATAGTTAAAAAGCTGTTCAAGAAACACAGATGGACATCTCAATTCATAAAACAATATATCATGAAGAAGAGCACATCATTAGTTCAAATACACACAAGTGTGAATAAATTCAACTCAAAACTAATATCCAAATAATTCTTTGGAAATACCAAATCAATTCCCATCATTTAGCTTGCAAGTAGCACAAGTTCCTTCTTGATCTCTTGTTTCTTGTATGGAGTGTTTTGCTCTCAAATAAAGGGAAACAATTAAATGAAAGTGGAGCTTAACATTCAAATTTTTATTTGCCCAATCAATACATGGCAAAACAATGTAGTATTTGCACCCAATCTCCAATCATTCACTTCATCACATTCTGGGGAGTAAATAACAGAAAATATTCTGATAATTAAGCTACAACCATAACGAACAGTTAAGAAGCATTTAGGATATCAAGAAGCAGCATAG
Source organism: Populus alba x Populus glandulosa (assembly GCA_033617975.1). Classification (NCBI taxonomy): domain Eukaryota; kingdom Viridiplantae; phylum Streptophyta; class Magnoliopsida; order Malpighiales; family Salicaceae; genus Populus; species Populus alba x Populus glandulosa. Next base: position 985,518 of record CM066146.1, read on the forward strand.
CATTAGTCTCTTAAGAAAAAGGTTTGCATCAAGAACGTTATATCCTTTTCACAAAAAAAGGGGAAAAAATGTGGCAAAATTCAGGATACCAACTTTTCACATTGGAAGTTACACCAAAATGTTTAATTTGAAAGTCAAGCCCAAGTAAATCATCAATTTGAAATAATGCAACATGAAGGAGCATGGCATGCCAATCTGACAAACAGTCAAACCAGAAAGGAACAAAACCACACAAGTGCAAGACAATGAGCAATTCAGCATCTGCTCCAGTGAAAGTAACAGACTACACTAATTTGAACAAACTGTTCACCTGATTTATTTGGCTTCTGGAACTAGTGATCATTTAATACTTTAAGAATGATAATGGTGGGACAAAAATAAACTCCCCAGAATTTATTGAAAAAGGTGTGAAAGACTTTGGTTTTGTCAAAGAACATATTATCAATGTTGGTGGTTTTATTAGGAACTATATGTCATATCAATGTTCTTTTTAAAAGAAAGATCTTTAAATGTCAAACAAAACTCATCATCCACTCCCATGGAGAAACAGGCAAATTAGCACCCAGAGCAACTAACGGCACAAAAAAATCCTGAAGGAGCAAAGATTAACAAAATCAAGCAAGGACAAGAAGAGACAGCAGTCCCAATAAAACTTAGACACAAAATGATGGTGGTGTACGTGGCAGAACTAGTTTCAAGCAATAGAGTCACCACAGGCTACACAAAGTAAACTGGTAGTGGCTTGGTAATCTAAACTCACAAAAAATGCAAAGAAATTTAGAATTATTAATTAGTGTAATCCATTAAGGAACAATGAAGGGATATCTAATGAATGTATAATTAAGCAAGGACAAGAAGAGAGCAGTCCCAGTAAAACCTAGACACAAAATGATGGTGGTGGACGTGGCAACACTAGTTTCAAGCAATAGAGTCACCACAGGCTACACAAAGTAAACTGGTAGTGGCTGGGAAATCTAAACTCAAAAAAAATGCAAAGAAATTTAGAATTATTAATTAGAGTAATTCATTAAGGAACAATGAAGGCATATCTAATGAATGTATAATTAACTGGGAAACAGAAAGGCATTTTTTTCCCTAATGACCAAAAAAATGAAGAAGAAACACTAGACCCTCCCTATCTAGTGGTAAAAATGACACGATACTGAGCTGATAAATCTTTAGGTAACCAGAGCAGTAAGAAATATAACTTGACAGAAAGCTCAACTAATTGAACGAACTGAAAAGAAGCTTGAAATGTAGCATTGCAGATGCTACATAGAAGCTCAAATAACAGGCAGGACAAAAACTTAAAACTGACCTAAGTGAGGCCACGCACTAAAGGGTAACCAATTCAGCTGAAATCAGTTCCAGGCCCTTAGATGATAGAGCCTCTTGACGTCCTGCTCTGAGACAACAGGAATTTTATAAGTTTTTGCATGTTTCAAGATTTTTAATAGAATTTACTGTGCCCATGTGTTATAGGAAACAATGGAAGAAATGACTTTGGAAACTGCTGCCTATCTTCAAAGAATAGCTGGAAGAAAGCAAACTAACCAAAAATGTTAAGCATACTCAGAGCATAACAACAACTGGAAATTCAGATAATCACCCTACCAATCTAAATGGGGCAAATCCATGATTACAAACACATATTGAAAAGAAAAGAAAAACCGATACCATGTTTAAAGAATTGGCATTCAGCTAGAGCAATGACAATGACAACTAAGAAACATACCTTTTGGATATTGCTGACCAACCACAGCCTTCTTGTTTGAAGCAAGCCCTACTCGCATAGGCCTTGTCGAACAAAATGCCCCATTCATCTCGGTCATAGCACGTAGCTGTTCACTTTCATCTCCAAAACGAACAAATCCGTAACCCTTTGTGCGTCCAGTGAGCCTATCAATCACCACCTTTGCACCCTTCACTGAGGGAAAGTGGGCCCTGAATGTCTCTTGGAGCATGAAATCTGTAACATCAGCAGCCAAGTCTCCCACAAATATAGTGAAGTCAGGAGAATCATCACGCTTATCACCCCCACTAAAAGAAGCCCAGTTCAGCCTAAAGTTCTGCTCGCCATTTGGCATTGGGGTACCATTATAAGTCTGCAATATCCTTTCTGCAGCCCCATGACTGGTCATCTCAATAAATCCATAACCTTCGATTTGAGAAGTTTGCTTATTACGAATGATTTTCACAGAAGCAACCTGCAACAAAAACATATTCTCAGTAAAGTAAACCCAAGATTAGGATCCTCCCCTCTCTAATTCACATGTTCACAGCATGTGTGTAAACATGTCTGTAATGTTTAAAGTATGAAAAAGTCCGAAATATATTGTTAGATTTGACACGTAATCACAAACTTTTTGTTGCTTCTGTAAACAGACAAAATCAATTTTACAAGAACTCAAATGACGAAGATATTTGATCCATGTGATTATGCATTAAATACTAAACTTTTCATGATTTTACACTTCCCCTTCAAACAGCAAAAACTAAATGCAACATTACTGCTATTCTGTTTCTCTCAAAATATAACAAGGAAAAATAAAAATCATAGATTGGTAAGCAAACTAGCCAATCAACACAAAAACCTCTTTGATACAAAAAGAATCTCCAATTCATCTCTCCTTTATACAAACAAACCATAAGCACCCCCAGTAAACAAAACAGACTCATTCAAAAATTTCAAGAAAGAACAGAACAGAATCAGCAGACTGCAAAATCTTACAAACCAGAAACCTTATAGTCAACATCTCCAAACCCATACTCCTTCATTGAATACTGCTATTAAGCCTCACACTAAATTATCCCACCTAAATTTACCACCCACCCACCCACCAGATAAATCTTCATATACCATACTAATTATAGTCATAACTTCAAAAAAGAAAAATAATCCAAGGAAAAAAAAAAGAAAAGCAAACCCTCTATAACATAAACATACAAGAAACCCATTACAGAATAAAAAAGATCAAATCTTTACACATAAAACAAAAACTTTACACAATAAAAACTGGATTTTTCTTTTTTACCTCTCCAGTGTGAGCAAAACAGCTAGCAATATAGTTCTCATCCATCCAGTACTGTAAGTCACCAATCCAAAGAGTCCTGACCTCATCAGCAGTAGCAGGAGGTTGTCCCTGTCCCTGTCCCTGTCCCTGTTGTTGCTGTGGTGGTGGAATAGAAGCCTGATGGGCCTGATGCTGAGCCCACATGTGTGGTGGTGGAGGTTGGGTTTGAGCCATTGGTGGCGGCGGCATCATCATCATGTAAGGAGGTTGCTGGTATTGCTGTGGTGGTGGTTGTTGTTGTGGTAGCATGGCTCCTCCTGGTCCTGGTTGCTGCATCATTGTGCGTGTGGCTGTAGGTTTTCTTGATGGGAGAGAGAGAGAGAGAGGGAAACCCTAGCAAGTGGGTTTCAGGCTCGAGGGGGAGAGAGACAAAAGATGAGGGCAGAGGGTGTCTTTTAAGGACACCTAGCGTGGAGCGTGGCAAATTCCTCCTAGGTTTTCCTTTTATAGTAAGGAAAAAAAAAGGGAAAACTACGGTTATTTTTTTTTCTCCCGTATAACTCTGATTTAAAAATATTTTCTCATAATTATAGAGATTTGTTTTTTTTAAAAAAAAACATATCTATGTGTTTTTATTTTAAAATATAAAAACTCATTCTAATATCATATTAAAAATAAAATATATTTTATTTTAAGAATTAATGTATATAAAGATCGGATTTTTATGCACACTAAAAGTCAATTTGGTATAATTATCGAAATTTTTATTTATTATGGAACATACTCGTTTTATTAAATGTAAAATAATTGTTATTTTCAAGTCTCAATAACTATCAAATTATAATTTACTAATTAAGAAAAATCAAACAAAACAATCTTTAATTTTTATGGACTAACACGAGTCTTTTTGTAATTGATTGTCACTTAGTTCAATATTTACTTGCGCTCGAAGTAAGAGGATTCGAACTCCTTTTTCACACGAAAAATTGGAAAACAAAAATAATTTATTCAGATTAATGATAATTTTCCTGGATCGAGTGGATATTTTCCAGAACTTGTTGCCGTCACTGTCTCCCAGCCTCCTGGTCAGGCATATGATGAAAAGGCTAGCTCGACATCCACCAAGCACGCTGAACCACCCAGGGAGGAGATCTTCGGTGATGCAAGAGTAAATTCAAATGGCATCTTGAGGAGAGGTATTGTGCATTGTGCGAGAAAGAAGTTCATCGAGACCAGTCTCCAATGGTGTGCGCAGTACTGTTGCTCTGTGTTCTACTGCAGTTCTCTTTCCCAGAAGCAGATCAACATCATGCTTTAAAAAGCACTGCAGCAAAAGCATCATCTCTGGTGCTTTTGCTGGCGAGGTGTTAGTGCAAACATAGCGCATAAACTTTGTTCAAGCACCTGAAGATCTTCGTGACAGGGCCATTGTTTGTGGACATGGTAGGATTCACCAGAGCATTCCAAGAATCTCTCTTAATTGGTGCAAGACACAGCTCTATTTTGCTGTTCTTGTAAAAAGAAATACCTGTAACAACTTGTCAAGAAATGTCCAGTTCTGTTCATGTTCATCGAGGGTAGAGTACCAGGTAGCTGCAAAAACTATCATTAGTGGATAGTTTTGTCTGATAGCATTAGTCTATGCAACTAGCACCGTAAATTTTGACCATCCACCTCTTCTTTTACAGAAGGAAAACAAACCCTACTGCAAAGTTCAGAGAGCCAATCAACTTGCAAAACCTAACCTCACAATCACAGCTAGCACGGCAGCAACTTGACCACTTGCTCTATAAAAAGGCTAAAGACCTGATCCTTTCTCTTATAAAGACGCGCAACTATCAATATCATGCCCCCAAAGAGGTCTGATGGAGTTGTTCATGTGTCATCAACCTTCACCATGGTACTATCTCCTTAAAAACCGTGCCCTCTTATCCTTACAAACCCTGCCCTAGAAAACCATGTTAGTTGGTCTGAAACCCCCGAGTCTCACATTTACTCTGCTGACCTCCCTGGTACTTGACAACTTTCTTGAGCTTCCAGTGAAGAAGCTCATCAAGTTCTAATGAAGAATCAGACTGATCAGAATCTTCTCCAAGAGATATCAACCATTAACTGATATTTACAATTCTTGTCATGGTAATTTCTTTTCAGATGAACCTCATAATTTTGAAGAGACAATAAGAAAGAAAGAATGGAGGAACGATATGAATGAGGAAATGATAAGTATTGAAAAAAAATCAAATATGAGAGTTAGTTAATCTAAAAAAATAACAAAATTAAGACAGTAGGCTTAAAATGAGTGTTCAAGATTAAATATAATGAAGATAGAAATATACAGAAACATAAGGCTAGAATTGTTGCAAAAAACTATTCACAGCAGCCTGTAGTTGATTTTTTTGAGACTTTTGCACCTGCAATCAAAATTGTCCCTACTTTGGTTGCACTATTACATTTGCAGGTTTTACAACTTGATGTTAAGTCAGCATTTTTTAATAAAGAATTGCAGGAAGAAGTTTCTGTTGAGCAGCCTTCAAAATATGAATTAAAAGAAAACAAAAAGATAAAATGTATAGACTTTATAAAGCTATTTATGGATTACAACAGGCATCAAGGACATGGAACATCAAAATTAATTTTTATTTCCATCAGAATAGATTTGAAAAAAATCAATATGAAACATCATTTTATATGAAGAAAAAGAGAGAAAATTTTCTAATGGCCTGTCTCTATGTTGATGATCTAATATATGCAGGAACAGACAAAGATATGGTTGCAGAATTCAAGAATACTAGGATGAAAGAATATGAAATGTCAGATCTTGGATTAATGAGATAGTTTTTGGCATTGAAGTAAAGCAATCTCCAAGATAAATTTTCATTTCTCAAGAAAAGTATGTTGCAGATTTTATCAAGAAATTCAACATGTCAGAATGTAAACCAGCAAGTACTACTATAACAGTAAATGAGAAGTTGTAGTAGAATGATAGTGCTGTGAAGATGGATTTAAAGATGTTTTGAAGTCTTGTTGGTTCTTTGACTTATCTTACAAATACAAGACCTAATATAGTGCTTCTAGTAAGTATAATTTCTAGATTTATAGAATAACCAAGCACACTTCATCTTGCAGCAGCAAAAAAGATCCTGTGATATCTTCAGGGGACAAAGGATCATGTACAAGAAACAAGAAGATAATAGGCTAATTGGGTTTACAGACAATGATTGAGCTGGAAGCTATGATGATAAGAAGAGTATATCTAGTTATATATTATGTCTGCGAACAAATATGATTTATTGGTGTTCTAGGAAGTAAAGTTCTTTAGCTTTGTTTTATGCTGAGGCAAAATATATTGTTGCAAATGAAGCAATTTGTTGAATACTATGGTTGAGAGGAATTCTTTCTTATGTGTAGCAAAATATCCATATCCTACTATTATGTTATGTGATAACATGTCAACAATTATAATGATTAAGAATCCAGTTTTTCATGCTAAATCAAATCATACAGAGTTAAGGCATCATTTTATTTGAAACATGGTTAGCAAGAAGGAGATAAGACTAGAATTTATCAATATAAATTCCTTTTTTTTCTTGTCTCTTTGAAAATTACATAATTTCATTGGTTTTGCTCAAATTGGCCAAGTGAATCGAAATTAAGTATCCAGCAAGCTAACTCATGACCCCATTAATCTAGAGTCTACGTCAAACCAGGTTTAATAAAAATACAAGAAGAATTCACTTGGTATAATTCAATTAAAAATCCAACTTGATTTACAACCAATAAGCCTAGGAAAACTCTCTTTTTTTCCTTTAAAATTTATCGTTTTAACTTTTTTATAAATAAAATAAAAAAAATTAAATTGAATTAATTTAGATAACTCAAGTCAATCCATTTTATTCAGAGACTTGTCCCATATCAACGTTTCATACCAGGTTTAAAAACTATATTGATTTTTTGCCAAACCGTTGTGCGCTTAGCTTCATGATAAATTCTGATTAATTATGAAGAAACGTAGATAAGAAAGCATCTTATGAGATTTCTCCTAATATATGTCCCTGGCATAAATAAATCAAGATAATTAACATAGTTTTGCAATTTGTCTAGTGGTTTTTGATCCGTCGCAGCGTTTTCATGGCATCTACGAGGCACTTGCAGGAGTAGAACAGTGCTGTGTTCTATTTCCAAATTCATGTCCTCTGCCCTAGAAGTAGGGAGGGAGAAAAAAACAAAGACAATTAGTGATCAAATATTCACTACAGTTTATCAGTCAAGAAAAACAACTTCATCTCAAATCTGCACACCTCTCAACACACTCTTTACTTTACTAAGAACCTTTGAAATTGAGACACAATGAGATCAGAAGATCTCCAAGCTCAAGCATGCACAGATAAATTACAAGGCAATAGAAAGAACGCCTAAAAACGTGGCCCTGGAACAGCTCCAGAATGTTGCATTTTCCATACCTTGAAGGGCAACTACAAGTGCCACTATAAAAATTTACTAGAAATACAACAGGCATAAATTGTATCCGAGTTTGACTACCAAAGTTTGCTATTTATCAGTTTCAAAAGTTCGACGGCCTCCCGTAATCTTCTTTCCATGTTGTCCCTCACTGCCATGCCGCGAGGTTTCCTGCACAAAGATAGTTTGTATTGAACTTAGCTATCTTTTGCTTATTGTGATAACATGTTTTTTCTATAAAATTAACCAAAAACTAGGTTTTTTCCCCTATAAAAATCATTGCAGTTTCAGTTACACTCATCTCAAGTATAATTGTAAGGGAATAGAGTTCTGAATGCCAGCAACTTACTTCTTCTCGAAGTTTGCCTTCCTTGTTAATTCTTCCACAAGACTGTGTAGCCTCTTTATAATGGGTGGTTTCCTCAGCACCATTTCAACGCCTTTTTGATGTGAACAGATCTTCTTCATAACCTCAGCAGCAATGAAATATCCTTCCTCCTTGTTCCTGGACAACATTAGTTAAAAGACAATTTGTTCATACGTAGCAAATAAAAACATACCATTGACTTCTAATCAGAACATAACAAAATAACCTGAGCAACTGCCAAAGAATTATTTCGACCACTCCTTGACTGTCAATAAGCACTTCAATCAAATGTGGATAACGGGCAAGATTCCGGAGAACTGAGAGTGCATGCTTTAAAACCTCCTGGTCAGGCATGCTTTGACTGACTGAGCGAATCAGCTTCAGTAAGTTGTCAATTGCCCCAGCAGCCACAAGTTTCTCACAACATTTTTGAGAGTGTTCTGTAGTCATATCTGGCCCAAAAAAAAAAAGAAAACTTGGAATAAATATACAAAATGAAACCTTCTTTCAAGAAGTATATGGTTGACTCATTATTTCAACTAAAAAGACAAATGGATATGTATGCTCACTCAATAAATTGAAGATTCAATAACAGATCATGAACTGCGTAAGATGGCATGGAGATGCATTAGTTTTCATGCCAACACAAGCTAGTGAAAGCAAGTGTCTTTGCATCTTGTCCAATCATGTCATGATAATGTCGAACCAACAAGTACTTGCTTCAGGAAAGATGAGTGTTTTTTATGCAGGCTACAATAATTCCACAACCACCATTTGATTCCCATGCTACTTCCCAGTAAAGCATGGATAACACTATCAAAACATTCAAATTTCTAAAAGATCTGAGACATAAGAAAAATCTTACCCAAAGTTGCACAAGTGTGAAGAATTCCACTAACACTTTTCATGCTTGATAATTCTGAAAGAGCCACTATGAGCCTGTTAATAATACGCATGCTGTCATCCACATTTTTAGCAGAATTTTGCATTCTCAGGCGCAAATCCAGGAGCTGCCCTCTAGCATTTTTACGTGCAAGGAAACCTTTCCAGTGCGACTGTTGAATTTACAAATGCCAGTTAGCCTAGAAATATGTACCTTTCCAGTGCAACTGTTGAATGTCAGTTAGCCTAGAAATATGTTCCAAGGAAAATATTGAATCATATATGGGGCAGTAATATAAATGCCAACACAGGAATATAATTGGCTGACTAGAGGAGACCGATGCACAGAGAAAGGTGCCAAAGTTAAAACAATTCCAACTTCCAAGGCTTCAGGGAAGCAACTAATTCACCTTTGATCCGGGAAAATATAAACCCATGACAGAGAAAGTGGAGAGAAAGCAGTGTGTCAAATTTAAGTAAACGCCATGTGACCAAGACATGGATTCATATAGAAAATTGTATTTATCCAAGTCATACATGAACGACTACTAAATTCAGGGGCGAAAAAGTTTTCAATTTTGTAATCACTTGGAAATATTTTAATCAGATATCCAGTTATAACGAACCAGCTTTATTACCATGGAAATGCAACATAGAAAAATAATAGCAGAGATCTACTAGTCTTACTTGAACCACTACAACGCGCTGCCTCTCTCTAGAGGCCTTTTTCCTGCCAATCCAACCTCGAACATGAGACTGTACGAGGATTGCTGATTTTGCTCTATGCTTCAGCAATAAAACACCTCTCCACCACCTTTGCAGCTTCAGAATAGAAGACATCACTATTTTCAATTCCAAACTCTGCAAGCAGACTCTTGAGGTTTGCATTTTGCAATAACTGGCAGTAGCTCTATGAAAGTGAGAAGCCCCTGCATCAGTCCGATGCCAGATATTCTTAAGATAACTAAACTCGAACCATATTTCAATAATGCAGAGAGCTTGTATGAAATAAAATGTGCTAGCAACTAAAGTTCAGAAGAAATTTTCACAAACCTAACAGCCTATTTCGAGTAATCTCCCCTCTGACAAACCCCTGAATCTCTATAGCAGCTTGTTTACAGCAATGAAACTCCTTCCAGCAGTTCGAACATCGAACAGCACTTTGGATTTTTAACACTGCTTCTCTCTGGAACAAAAAGATACTGTTTATTAGCCAAAAACAGCAGTGTCAAACGTGATCTAGAAGAAGGCCAATTTCAGCTAAATTTAGAGGCTCGCTGACTTCACGAGTAGCAAAGATTACATAACAGCCAACTGTATAAAGTGATTGGTCTGAGACAAAGGTCTACAGACACAATTACCAGAGAATACCAAGACTTCAAAGAAAGAACTAAAAAAAAAAAACACAAACAGAATAAAGGACAAAAGAGAAACATAAGCATTTTGCAGTTAAGTTGGGAGTACACCACGTCTAGTTAGATAGGACCATGCAGAGGAAGTTTGTTTTCTATATGCATAGTTAAGGCAACCATGTAGCGGAAATTTTGTTTTAATCACACCAATATGTAACCAACCAACAATTCAAGGGCAAGCAAATGGTTTGAACTTACACTCAATCAGATATTCTGGTAAATGTGCAATCCATTTCCTGTAAAAAGTAAAAGCATAACTCAAAAGAAGTCACAGTCTTACTTGGAGAGCAACACATTGCCTCTCTCTAGAGGCCATTTGCCTGCCAATCCAACCTCGAATATGAGCTTGTATAACAATTGCAGACTTTGTTCTGAGTTTAAGAAATAGAATGCCTCTCCACCACCTTTGTAGCTTCAAAGCTGAAGACATCATTACTTTCAGTTTCAAGCTCTGAAAGCAGACTCCTGAGGTTAGAAAATTTCCGTAACTAGCAATGCCTCCAGAAAAGTGAGAAGACCCTGTAACAATCAGATGCAAAATATATTGAAAGCCAAGCAAACTAAACTTGATAAGCAATTCAGAAATGAACAATCAGTTAATCAAAGAAAAGATGCAGGCATTTAAACTTTGGGAGAAGACTTTCACAAAATACCTAACAGCCTATTCCGAGTAGTATGTCCCCTGACAAACCGTTGAATTTCAATCGTAGCATCTTTGCAAGACTTAAATGCTGTCCTGCAGTTTAAACATCGAATAGCACTTTGAATCTGTGTTGCTGCTTGTTTTTGGAACAAAAAGTCCCTCCTTATTAGCCAAGCCCGGCAGAATCTCTGGATTCATTCAAACATAATGGAACTTAAAATATATAAAAGAAATTTTTTTTTACTTCAGGTAAAGTTTGTCTAGAGGATAAAGTAGTGATATTTCATGGAAAATGCTTTAAGGTTGGAGCTGTAGTGAAAGCATCCCCAAAACACCCAGCTTTTCCAACACCACAGTAAGTAAAGCAAATTCTACCCAGTAGAAAAACTTCACCATCGTGCTGAATTCAGATAGCACATAGAAGCAAGAAATGCACATGTAATGCCTTACAAGTTGCTATATACAAGTGAATTTCATTCAGACAAATCAACAAAATAAACAAATATTTATCTAGACGCAAGTAGGTGTTACAGGAATTCAACAATTATGAAAACCTTTGCCACTTCTGATAGGCAGCAGAATTAGTACTTAACCTAAGAGTTATCACCCACATAGAGAGCATTTACTCGTGATAAAAAGAACAAAGAAACTGAGTATAGGTATATTTATGCAAAATAAATACAACACTAAAACTAAATACCAAGAAACTCATTTTCGCAATCTCCCCCTTCAACCCTCAAGTGGCATTTAAATTAGTTATTTTGTCAGTAAAGTAAATGGACCAACACAAAAGCTAAATCCTATAAGTTTAAGGATTCTACATGCATTATTTATCAATTCATAAATGCATGTAACTCATATTTTGATGCAAAAAAATGTGCATACAGGAATATGATAGGCAGAGATAGCTTACTTGAAGCACACCAACGAGATACCGATATCTTCCTACTTTTCTCCTTACAATCCATCCACGAACACAAGACTGAATAACAATGGCTGGCTTTTTAGCAATACTAAATTGTTGAAAAGCCCTCCGACATCTTAAGCATCTATAATTACTTTGAATTTTCATTATAGCTTGCTTCCGGATTAAAAATGTCCTTCTCAACAGCCAACCTTGGAAATGACTTTGAATTTTAGTAGCAGCAAGCTGCTGTTCGTGGATGGACCTGGAAATTATAGTCTTTGAAGAAAGCTGAACTGTTAGACCATCAAATTGGCACGTCGATGAAGCCTTTTCCAATTGAACATCCTTATACCTAGACCTTGCTGCCCAGCCACGAATGAATTTCTGAACAGCAATGGCAGCATTGACTATATCAAGAGTGGATACATCAAGATTACTAACGCAATCACTTTTATGTCTTTGTCTGATCGAAATCCTTGTGGCTTTCTGAATAAGCATAACATCTCTTCGTAGCTTGACAAATCTATGCCGGTCAACAATGAACTTCACATATCTCCCTAGGTTTTCATCCTGGCTCCACCTTTCTGCATGATTAACCAAACAAAAAAGTACGTGAGTAACTAAACAGAATTTGCATGGATTCATACAAATGAACCGGCAAATAGAAGTAGGTACCACATCTAAAATCCTGAACCGTGACACTACTGAATTTTAAAAGGAATGGTCTCTTCTTCACCATTAACCAAGCCCGAATAGCAATTTGCAAAAAGAAAGCCGCTCTTCTCATCTTCAAAAAGTTATGGCGTTCAACTGATCTCCTAAAGTACGATTGTATTACTTTTGCAGCATTTTCTGAAACAGTATTGATTGTTAGTCAAAAAAAAGAAATTAGTGATCAAAGATTATGGTACAAGGCAAAGAAGCGATGCACTACTTCTAATAAACTTAGATAATCAATCCACGAAAAGATGATTTCCATAAAAGGAAAAAATTTACACTTATTTAAATTGTTGCCTCTAAAAACAGAAATTAATTGAACAGCATGGCAGTTCAAAACAAATTTGCAAACAAGAAGAAACTACAAACTTTAATAAAGATCATATCAAACAACTTAAACAGAACAACTATTGCAACTTGAAATACAGGTGCGCTTTTCAATTGAAAAGAAAACTCAACGAGAATACCTCTTTGAATGATGATGCCCAGATTGCTAGTTGAGTTGCACTCCAAAACAGAAGTACTAGGTTGTGTGATGAATTTGTTGTTTCGTTCCGCCATATCTTGCCACCAAGCCTTAATAGCCCTAAACTTTCTAGCAGCATCTGCATAAACAAGTTCAAATAATAGATAAAAAAAAAAAAGCTTTAAAACCAATATTCTCGTTTCCATTCCTACAACTGCATGTGAATGGTGCAAGCATTTTATCATTTGAGGTTTAAATCCTTTCTTTTAGTCTCATTCCAGGTAAATATATCTCGTTCATCATAAGCCATACATATTGTTCTTATATATGAAACAAATTTAATGAAAGGTAATGCTCATCCCTTTATTTCCCACTCGAAATGGGACCCAAGAGGCAAAAGTTGTATAAACCCTTTGAAAACTTCGGTGCTTTTGAATTAAGTACACATTTGAAAACATTTAGTAATAAGAGGAAAAGGAAAGAGAATATTTACATAATGACAAGAAACACCAAAAAGAGATTTACTACTAAATTAAAGGTGGAAACCTTCTGTACTGGAACCATCTATTATGTCTTGATCCAGCTCTGGTTCTAAACTTAAAGAACACCTACCAACGCTTGAAGTTCTCCTCTCTTGACAATCACAACACAATAGTTTATGGAAATTCAGTTGATCCTATCAAACAGAAAAGAATTATTAAAATATATCCCAAGAGTGTTGCCTCAGTCATTATCCAGCAAAAGAATTTTAGCTTTACCATGGTTTTCTTTACAGTCAGTTGTGATGAGAGAAACACCAATAAAATTACCACACTTCGATAATTAATTGCGCCACTATGTTCAAGAATGTCACTGATATGAAGAACCTGTAAATATAATACATAAAGTCATACACATAACTTCTGACAAAAGTTCAAACATGTATATCTCTAATCAAGAAACAAGGTCACATGTTGACACTATAAAAGGCCCATTTCTCAGCCACCGACAAGCTGATCTAATCAAATTTTCGGGTCATTTAAAAAGCACAAAACTTTTTCTCAAGATGTCCTTTAAATATGCCATGCCTTAAAAACCAACAACTTCAACACGTCCAAATGTTTCACTTATTGTTTCTCAAGTTGACATGCCTTAAAACATATAAATGGATTGCCAGCTGTTGGTTAAGCGTTATGCATGTAGACAGATAGTTTATGATCTTTACCTCAGGAAAATTCCACAGTAATGTTGTCAGCTTCTGTGACAATAAGAAATTGTGGACTGAATCTGTATAATCAATAGCTGACATAAGTGATTCTTCTCTTCTACTTTCATGAGGATCCTGTGAAAAAAGATGAAGTGAAAATAAAACATGAGAAAGAAGAATTTGTAGAGCTTGAAAACCAATAAAACTGCAAGACATGCCGTACCTTTGGAGAATGAGAACAAGTAAGTTCTTTACGGAAATAATAGTCAAGCAAACACCATATGGCTTTACCGTCAACCAACGAAGCAAAATTATCAATTTTATAATCATATTTTCCACAAACTGCCTGCAGAAACAATTTCAATGGCTATGAAGCAAGTAAAACTACCAAATGAGCATTAGCAAGTCAGAAAAAAATTGATAAAATCTACATGTTACTGCTGGCAAAACAAAAAAGGAAAAGACCTGACATGAATAAGTGATCTCAAGAAGTGAGAGGAGGAGGGTGGGGGGGGGGATCCATGCATAGACGTAGTGGCATATATTCTATATAGCAGCCATACCTGAATCCAACTCAAAAGCAACTCCAAAGGAGAGGAACCAGGACTGATGTTAGCGGAGTCCTATGCAATAGAAAACAATGAGAGCAACATAAATATACAGCGGCTATGAAAATGACTTGAGAAAAAGATGAAAAGAAATCTCAGCTACCTCTTTAAAGTTCAAAGCTAGAAAGAGAGTGACTTTATGTAACATTTAATAAGCAAGAGGAATCTGATCTGATTGAAGCATACCATGTTAACTCCATGAATTTTCAAAATTTCATTTGCTAAGGTTGTTTTGTTGAGCAGAAGAGGCAACTGTGGAATTTGATTACAAGTTATAACCAGTCAACAATCTTAATCACTCCTAATATATTGAAAATTACAATTCCAAAATCAAAGACTTTGTGAAATAGGAAAAACCCAACAAACCTGCAAGTGAACAAACATGTTCCAGAGCAAAGAAACAGTTAGTTCCATATCTCCATTAGCAACATCGTCTTCCAAGATTGTCATTCCATCTTCATCTTGCAATGTTACACCAGCACGCTTTAGATATTGCAGGGCAAGGCCACAATTTGCTAAATTTCTCTTGCGGGTATCTGATGGAACTACCATTTTCTGCCACATAACAAGCCCTACTAAGTAAGACAAATAATCTTCAATAATTACAAAGAGTCGTTTTCCTAATGAACAAGAAAGGGGAAAAAAGGGCCAACCATTAGAATAGAGGAATCATTTTGTAAGAGCTGGATGGCTCTACAAAGCCTCACTCCATCTTGAAGCTCCGCAAATAAATCTGTCACTCTGAAGTCATACTCAACGAGGGAACACTGCCAAAAGAAATTTTTGTTGGTAAATTAGCCTATTAAAAACATAACAGTGTTCATAAAATTGAACTTTGAGATGTTATTATCAATGCAGAGTGTCTAGCCCCTTTCTTAACTTTGAACAGAGATTTAAAATGATGATGATACAACACTAGCCTTTTTATCCTGAAAAAACACACATGCAAGTGCTAATAAACCAGTTATTACGAGGACTGAACTACATACCTGTTGATAAGATACTTTGTAACCTATGATCACTAGATGTGCAAGAAGATTCCCTTCTCCATGCATTACCTCCGATGATAAGAAATCTAGGGATAAAAGTCATTCTATAATGAATAGGATGTAGTTATAACTCAATCTGTAAACAACCAAAATAAAGAACTTCAAAAATTACCATTAATCATTTGACGGCTAGACTTTATACTAGATTGCACAACGAACAGAAGAGGTGAACCCCCATCTACTCCATCAATTCCATACTTTAAAGAAAGACCACTCTGCAATTTAGCTCTATCTAGAATAAGAACCAGCAGCAAAAACCTCTTCAATATAACATTTCCCAAGGACTCATAGTAACCTGGTCTATATAACCCTTCAACCTTCCTGTTATAAGCATAAGTTTTTGCTAGTCCAGTATGTGAAAGAAATTGTTTCTCTATCACCATCTTCAAGAATGATATTTCTTGATCAGAATCAATATCTCCACTGGGCAACAAGGAATCGCCACCAAGAATAATTTGTAATCCAATTCGAAGCCAAACTGGATTATAGCACATGAGAATTCGCATGGCTTTCTCCTTCATGCCAAAATCTGTTACAATAGGACAATGTGGCTTCATTTTCAACCTCCCTTCATCTATAGTCTGTAAAATGAATAAAAATATTCAATTCTCTGCATCGAAAACAACAGTTTCTTGACTAAACTCACAATAAAACACATCAGTTTGCCCAGGCAAGTCCAACAAAACAAAATATCTCCTTCACTACCCCTACATTTTAAGTAAAATGGCACTAAATACATTAATTTGTACTAATCAAATTGAACAAAAGAAACCGATGCAACTACTTTCTTAAACCAAATCAGCAATAAAGCAAATAAATTTCCCAAAGCAAAACCACCAAAACAGATTGTTCAAAACTATAGCAACTTCTTTAATTTTCCACTGCCATGTTCAGTAACAACACATAATTCCTTCATATTAAATACTAACTTAAAATACATGATTTTTCTTAATCAAGTTTTTTTAAAAATACAATTCCATTACGTTACCAATTATTTTTCCTAACAAAACTTTCATTAAAACACATAATTTAACCAATATTTTCCCTTGTCAAATACAACAAAACCCACAATTATCAAGCAACTAGTTATAACAATTCAACAACTAAAACGAGATTTAAACAAAACGCATAATCTTCCCCTAATCAACCAATAAAACCCACAATTATTCCGCAATCGAAATCCCAATTAAACAAACATAACTCCCTGAAATCAATCAAACAAACAAAACTCGCAAAAAATCAAGAGAACCCCACAATTTTACAAACCTTAACAACAAGAACCATAGCATCAAAAACTTCCTTACAACATCCCAAACTCAAATAAACCCTCATTCTCTCCATCAAATCCTCCACACTACACACTTCCTTCAATCCCTCCTTCAATTTTCCATACCTCTTAAAATTCAACACGTCACCATCCCCACCACCACCCCCTCCTCCTTGCCACGTCACATCCCTACTCCTCTTCGGACTCCTCCACGTATCACCCACCCCGGCTGCCCCGCATTCCCTCTTCCCTAACCCCACCACAACACTGGGCCCAACCACCGCATTCTGGGTGAAATTACAAGAGCACCCACAAGCACTAGGGTTTTCTAACAGGAAATTAAGCCAAGTAGTGAGAGATTTCGACAGTGTTTTCAGCGCCTGTTCTTTCCTAATCTGTGTCTTTCTTGATGACTGTGACTGCTCGATCTCGAACGCCTTCAGCCTTCTCCGGGCCGTGGTTGAAGCGGCCTTGGGCCTGGACTGGCCTGATAAGGAAGGACGGAAGGAGGAGGAGGACATTGGGGTTCGTTTTGAAGCTGTGAAGAATTGAGAGCTCGGAGAAGTAAATTTGGAGAGATTTGGAGGGCGTTTTGGGGTTTTGAAATTCGATACGTCTTTGAACGGCTGGGGATACGGTGACGGACATGGATATTGGTCGTTGCCTTCCATTGGCTGTGATTTCTAGACAGAGAAAGAGAGTTTTTTTCTCGTAGTTAGAGAGAGAGAGATTTTGAGAGAGAAGTGAGAGGGGGGAGAGAGGTCTGGTTATGTGGGTTTTTGAATTTTGAAATGGGAGAGGAGGGAGGGGAGTTTACGAAAATGGGCTTGGAGAGCGGGAGCGGAGGTTTGAGATTTGAATTTGAGTAGGGGTATTAAGGGAAAGATGCGAATCCAATGCAGACGTTAAGGGAAAAAGGGAAACCTAAATTTAGTGCTTAATGTTTACTCAATTATCAATTGAGTACTTAACTTTTTTTTATTTTTTCACTTTTGCTCCAATTGTAATCCATAGATGACAATGTTATTTCCTTAGGGTATCTCCAACCGGAGAGGCAAATGAGGAGGCAAAATTAAAATAGTATTTTTTTAATTTTTGTTTTTCTAATTAAGCATTTCAACCCAGTAGCCAATTGAAAAGTTAAAATGGCTCTTTTAAGTTGAGAGGAGCTATTTCTACATGTTATTGTAGAAATAGCTAAAAAAATAGTAGCTTTGCCAATGGCTATTTTTATAGCCATTGGTCAACAATATTTTTTTTTAAAAAAAAAGCAAGAAAATAAACTTGTTCTTGTTTTAAATTTTTTCAAAGCATGATTTTTTTATAAAAAAAAATTGAAAATCAAAATTTAAAATATTAATGGTTTTTTCAAAGTTTGAATTTAAATTTACTTTTAAAAAATTAAAATTTTAACAGTAACATATAAAACTGAAAATTAAAAATATTCATATAAATAAATTTTAAGTTTAATTTTAAATTATATCTTTTAACTTTCATATTATTTCATTAAATTTTATATTATTTTTATAAATTACTCATATTAATTATATAATTAATAACATCATAATTATATTATATATAAAATATCTAAATTAGTTACATAATTATATAAAAATAAATTTAACATGAAATATATTAAAATATAAATGGCTTTTCTAAATAGCTTTTTATCATTGGAATGCATATAATCAAAAAAGCTATATTTATACTATTCAAAAAGCCATTTTATCAATTTAGCTTCTCAATTTGGCTTTTTGCATTGGAGATGCTCTTATTCTTATAAATTTAACGATAGTTAGAGATTAAGAAACCTTAAATTAGCCTCTCAAATTTATTTAAAAAAATATCATCTTAAATATTTATTTTGAGTTAAATTATATTTTTAAAGTTTATTTTGGTTGCTTTTGAGTCCGTCAAGGTAATCAAGTCATATTAGAGATCAATTCTCATATGATTTTAATTTCTTTTTTACTAAAAAAAATATTAGTAATGCCAAGATATTTTTTTAATTTAAATTTTTTATCTCATCCGTAGTATAGCAAGAGCCAATTATCCAATAATTAACTAAACATCTAAAAGAACTAATTCCCTTAGTTAGCATCATTATTCATATGAATTGTAAAATTGCTCCTCAATAATTTATTTATTTTCATTTTTATTTTTTTTTTTAAAAAAATTATCCTTAGATTTTGTTTTATTTAATTCTTTCGTGATATCATTTCATGAGATAAAGTTTTAAATTGTAGTAGAAAATAAAATTAAAAGATAGAATAATACATTATAAATCATGAAGAAAATACATGGCCATCTTTTTAGAAATTTTATTTTGATCCAAAAATTTATTTTATTCATTTTTGTAGTCTTTGAGTTTGAGAGAAGAGAAAGAAACTTGTTGAAAAGTGGTAAAAAAATAGAAAAAATTATCTATTAATTATATTTTAGCAAACAAAAAGGGGAATATTTGTCAATAGATTTATCTTTTTGAGAAGAATTTAATGAAGTTAATTTTTTTAAAATATAACAAAAAAAAAAATAGATTGAGTTTCATTTGGTTTATTTTAATTCAATTAATTTTTATATTTTAAAGTGATTTTAGAATATGTGGGTTATCAAGAGCTTTTTTAAGATGTGCATTAAAGTGAAATGAGTTAAAATTGAGTTTTTGGAATATGAAAATATGTACCTTTTGTGATAATTATTGGAGGCGGCTGGAAAAATACCAATCACCTTCCCCTATAGACAACTTGTTGCTCGCATTGAAAAGAGGAAAATACAAAAGCGGACAGAGACATTATGGTTCACATAATTACTAAAGCATTGGGATGACATTATTACATCTTACATCGTTAGATGCTTTAACACTCTGTTCTCAAAGGGCTCACTTTGTTGTTTTGTTGATTATTGTAAAATCTCTACGCATTTTCAGCGATTCCTGTGTCCACCTGTATCATACATGGACTGTGTATCGTTCGGGATTTCTAAGGTTTCTCAATGAGTAATAATCTGAAAATAGTTGACTGTCTTGCAACGTTATGTACATGAGAGCTACACCAGAAAGGAAAGAGGATCCATGCACCTGTAGCAGCCTCCACCACTGCCTTCGCTGCAGCCAGTTCACTATCGGCTGCCACTTGAGGTGGTCTCTAACCCCGTCTGATGCAAGGACAATGAACTGGTCCTTGAAAGTTACTCGGTGATAAGAGATGTCTGCTAATGCGATTATGCCACCTTTTTCAGTACAGAATCTCCAAAAGCTCGAGACATTGCTAAGCCTAGAGAATCTTCATGAGGTGTAGCCAGACTCGATGGACGTGTAGCTCTTCCTCTGGTTCAAGTACTCTGCCATTACATTTTCTTATTCTTTCTGCTTCGCCTGGATTATAAGAGGATCCAATTGAAAAAATGAGTTGCATATGATCATGAAAAATTGTTGTAATTCTGCCTTTGACTTGAGAAGAAAGGATTTCTTACATGGTAATCCAGGCTTCAAATCTGTAGTTAATTGAACAGGCACGATTCCATTCTGATCATTGATTCTGCCCAACGCTAGCTGCTCTTAAGTCTCGATCCAAGACTTGCTATAATAAGATCGTCACCTGTTTTCATGAGCCCAGCTCGTGGGTTTGATGATTTAAGGATTAGGGTGGCTAGAGCGGCAGCTTCTGGTGGTTGTTGAGGTTGTGGAGTGAGGTTGGTTGTGGTGATCGTAAAGGGGTAGGGTTTTAGCGGCTGTGATGTTTTGAGAGTTGAAAGAAGTAAAGAATAAGCATGTACCATATAATTCAATCACTCATACTGATGACATAACTTCCATAAACACAATCTTTATTCGTACAAATTGCGCAATCGAATAAAAAAAAGAGTACAAGGTCCGTCCTGAAACACAGCAGGACAAGATCGATGAGACTGGTAACCAATAAGTGGCTATTTTCTTCTATATAGAAAGTAGAGCAGAGATATCATGGTGAAGACAACTCCTTCCAGCAATATAAACTGACCAGATGATCAGGATCGATCGTGTGCTTGTTTAGTGAAGCCATCTACTCTTGTGAGGAAGACAAGGCCAAGATGTCCGGATCTTGTTGGAAGTGAAGCATATCAATTTCCTTTAAGGTCATCCATGCCTCAATTCCGTCTCCAAATTTGTCGTCCTTCAGAATACTAACATCTATAGGAAAATTCATTGCACTCATCCATGCAGGCTTTCCCCAGCCAAAGTTTGCTTCCTCCATACCCAGCCTACACCAGCTTGAGAACTTGAATGTATCTACTTCCCCCTTGTTCAATTCTTCAAACAACTCTTTATGGTACTTAGTTACCATTGAAAACACATCGTCGCTGTTTACTGCATTTGCGCAATCTGAAATGGCTTTCCTCTTAGCATCCCTCAGGAGACTCGCAATGTCACTCAACTCTAACCTATTGCTCTCACCATTTGCATTGAATCTAGAAATGAAAGGCATATACATGTTCCCACAAGCATTTTCAGGTAAAGGCATGTTCACCTTTCCTCTCAGCGTCATTATCTGGCGCACTGATGATGCTCTCAGGTGTCCGTGCTGTGCTTTAACTGAACCAATGAGAGCCTTCCATATAAGTGCTGTGACCACCTCCAAGCGCGAATGATGGAACTTGACTCCTGAATCGGTGCCACCACCAATTTTAGATTTCAGCTTGTCTATGGCTTCCTTGTTAAACACAAATACTTTAGTGACAATCTTAGGTTGAACTTTTGGTACTGCTGGTGGAAAATTGAGACGTAAATCTCTTTGTGGGAAGAGATCAAATGGGCAATCAAGTCTTGGACGACGAACCTGATCACTTATCCCACGTTCTCGGAATGTTGTAGCCCATGCATTGATGAATGTGGAGATTGTTGGTATATCAGCTATCCTGTGCGAAGTGAGCAAGCCGATAGCTAAACCTCCACACTTAAACTTGTTGATTTGGATGGCTAATAAACGACCAGCGGTGTCTGATTCGGTTACACAAGGAACAAAATGATCCAGCAGATCAAGATTGCTATTGGGGTCTTGTTGGATAATTTGTGTGAGGTCTACCCCATCAACTTTGGCTTCCAGGAACTCCACCCCTTCGTCATTACAATCAACTGAGAGATTATCTTCGATGTATCTTCCTGCTAGAGGGTAAAAGAGGGTTAATATTTCGGACAAAGATTTCTCTAGATCTTCGATGTTATTGACATGGTGATAGTTAGGATAGTAGAAAATATTGGGTACATTCAGTGAAGGAGCAAGCTGATCGAGAAATGATATGTTCAGATTCTGAAGGTTAGGAGGAGTTTGAACCGATGGTTTTACTAGCTTTCTAGATATGAGCTGAACCTCCATTGCCAGCTTGCTATATATTTCGCCTCGATCATTGCCTTTCCCCCTTTTAATAGCTACGTACTGAGATGGTAGGTGGGTTTTGAATCATGGAAGCTGAGTAGGAACTTGAAAGTTTGATGAAGTGATCAAACTAATCTCTTAGATTATTTGTTTATTGTTTCCATGTATTTCCTTTGACTTAATTTGGTATAGAACTTATGTATGCTTGTGTAGGAAGAAAATCTAACAGATTCATTTATGAACCAGTGAAATACAATATGTTAAGTCTAAGATTTGTGCTAACAGATTCATTTATTTTCAGCTTATTGTTATTTTAAGGCCACGATATCCTCATATTCATTTATTTTCAGCTTAATTTTAGATTTTGTGCCTAATTTTCACCGTAAGATGTTTAATATATATTGCTCAGAAGCATAATCATATTGTAGATTTATTGGCTAATTAAGCAAGCATGGAGAAGAATTGTTTTGTGCAATTTGATTCCTTGTCCACCAGAAGTTTATTGAAAGTTTCTAAATAATTAAAGTTTTTTGTTTAGATAATCTCATTATTGATATTTTAAATTGTTTGATGTATATTTATAGTCAGATTTTAATAATAAATATTTTAAAAGTATTTTTTTCTTAAAAATAAATCAAAATAATTTTCTTTATATTTTTTTTTGTTTTTAACATCACCATAATAAAATCATCAAATAACTTGTTTAGAATCAAATCATGAGTGGAATTTAATTTAATTTCATATATGAATTGAATTTAATTAATAATATATATATTATAATTCTTAAATCCCGTAATTGAATTTAATTTAAACACACATGGATTTTGTGCTAACAGATTCATTTATTTTCAGCTTTATTGTTGTTTTAAGGCCACGATATCCACAGATTCATTTATTTTCAGCTTAATTTTAGATTTTGTGCCTAATTCTTTTTCTTTTTTATCTAGGATTCTAATTTTTCTACTTTGTAAAGTTCAGTTTTTTTCACCTATTTAAGAAGTTATAAAATTTATCAGAGAGGCATAATACATGTCCGAGATAATTATTCAGAAATAAAATACAAATCCATCTACCCCATTTGAACTTCGCTGTTGCAATTCCCGGTCAATCATAAAGAAAGTTCAATGCGTCAATTTTGAAAACCCAAATTGGAAACGGAAACGAGAGATGAAGACAAATTCAACGCGTCAATTTTGCAAGAACCCTGTTTCTGGTATTTTCTTTATTCTTCTGAACACAGCAAGAGTGCCTTCGTCTTTATCTTTGGACACTGATATGGCTATCTTTATTTTCCTTTCATGCCAGCACAGTGTCTTCGTCTCTATATGTGGACACTGATATGGCTATCTTTACTTTCGTTTCTTGCCAACACAGTGTCTTCGTCCATGGACACTTTAATTGTTTTGTTCATCATAGAGGAAGATGCTGGGAGGTTGTCTCCAGCCTCCACTTTTGACCTCTGTATATCGAAACAAATTATACGGGACTGTGACCGGAAATGAGAGGGCCGATAGGCCAAGGCAAAGAATTGGCTACCTCCATTCTCAATTATTGGCAATATTTAATTAACATGACTGTAACTTTGATGTTGATGCCCAACCAATCCTAAGGCAAGCAATTTTGACTTATTGATATAGATAAAACAGCACGGGAAAATCACAGTCACACACAAGAAAGATAAAATTAGTTGAATTATGCATTTATTATTGAATATTTTTTTTAATGTGATTTACTTTTTAAAGGTTTGCAGCTGTTTAAATAGATAAAAATTCAATCTTTATAAATAACGAAAATAAAAAGAAATATAACAAAATTGGTTAAAACATCATCTCTCAAACTTAATTTAAGAGGCTTTGACGAGAACAAAAATAACACAAGAAATAGTTCAAGCACAAGCAATATAAAATTTCATTGAATAGAATCACCATTCAAAAACTCTAATTTTTTTTATTAAATATTTATTTTTACATAATTTATTGAAATACAAACTAAACAACTTATTAGAGAATACTAATATATCACTGAATTCTCAATGATATTTATTCTAATAAAGAAGATAGCTTGTTTACTCATATTTTTAAAATGGATTCTAAAATTTAGTTATGAATTCATGATCATTTTCTTTGCAATTCTCTAGTCTTCTTTTTTTATTATTATTAATAAATGATTGAATAAGTCTTCAACTTGTCTTTGTAATTTTTCTTTTTATTAACGTGGGTGTCCAGGCCAGCTTGCGTGTATCTCAATTAATCCCACGGGCTCTAAAGTTTACTGCCATATAAGCCTTCAGTGACCATCATATAAATAATTACATGGCTCAAATAAAAGACCAAAAAAAACAAACCTATATTAAAAAAAAAAGAGATGACTATCTTCTTTTCTCCATGATGGTCCATCAATGACTTTAGAATACATTAAAGTCTTTGGGATACAACCTATTTCCTTCATTCTTTGTTTTCGGTGTTATCCAATGAATTGGTGGCTCGTATTAAATGCCCGGCTTGTTTATTTTTTTTGTTTTAATTTTTTTTAAAAAAAATTAAATTATTTATTTATTTATTTCAAATTAATATATTTTCAGTATTTTAAAATTATTTTGATATATTATTTTTTAAAAATAAAAAAATATTATTAACATATATTTTAATATAAATACTTATTTAAAAAATAATCAAACAAACTCGGCGTACTATTACTTCCCATATTTTTTTATCCTCCATAAAAAGGCGTCCACTAATTTGAGCTGTAACATCATAGGCCCCAGCAAAACTCCAATTTGTTTTTGGCATTGTGGGTTGATTTGCTACTTTTTTATTAATAAATGATTGATACTACTCTTTGATTTGCTTTTTTTTTTTTGGAAAAATTAAGATGTATATATAAAATAAAATATTCACTATATAAATACGAGGGGTATACCCAAAAAAAAAAAATGATTAAAACATAGCTAAAATCAATATAAGTTTTCCAAAGGCAACACAAAATAAGAGAATCAAAACAATTTATGTTTTCGGTAACCACATGCAAAATCTTCCACGGGACAGTTCCTTCCTGCATGTGTTTTCTAGTAACAAAACAATCTGTAACTCCTTTGCCATTCCAAAATTCCACCCTCTAGTCTTTATGAAGCTACCATGAAATGAGTGTTTGCATTGGTATGGTATCTGCAGTACCCATGTTTGCAATGTGTGTTCTTAGCTGTTGGAAAATAGCCTCAGCTGTCATGTGGTGTGTTTGAGCAAAGCTTTTGAAAACTCTGTTATTCCTTTCATGCCAGAGGAAATAAACAGTGGCTGCCAAGATGAGACGAGCTATAATGTGATCCATGTTATTCTTCTCCATGTAATGTGACGCACCCCATTGAAGAAGGTGGACCCCCGGTATACATGGCCAATGCACATTAACTCTGCTGCACACCGCTTTCCAAACTGATCTTGTATAAGTGCATTAAAAAAAAAGATGATCATGAGTTTCTTCATGTTGATCACAGAGGACACATGTGGGACTCATGATTGTTCCATGAAGTCTGTCCATGGTTCGTAATCTTCCAAGGCTAGCTAACCATAAAATGAAGGAATGTCGTGGAATATGGCCTCTGAACCACAATAGATGATGCAGGGGATCGATTGGTTTTTTTATCCCGTAGCAAGTTCCAGGCAGAGTGAATGGAGAAGGTGCCTGAGATATGTCCATTCCACACCCATCGATCCTCTCGTGTTGGGTTTGGTTTAAAAGTGATGGAATTCCATATGGGTTGAAGCTCCTGCAGATTAGCTGGAAAATTCCAGCAGTGTTCATGTATTATGTCCTTTGCCTTTGCATTCCAAGTTCCAGGCAGAGTGAACAGATCAGATGCTTGAGAGTTGAGAGTATTTTATTAGGATCCATGACAACGATATTGTTCAAATCCAGCAGAGTTTTGTTTTTCTTTTCTTTTCTTTTTTCGTTTCGTTTCGTTTTTTTTCCTTTTATTTTTGTTTTACATGTGTTTTTTTGCTTTTTTTTCCACCAAGACTGTCTCATTTTTTTTCATCACATTTTATTTTGTTTTTTCCTTTTTTTTGGGTTTTACATATTTTTTATTTTTTTTCCCAGAATTGTCTTTTTTTTTAATTCTTTTTTGTTTTTGTATTTTTTTAAATTATCTTTGTTGATTTTTTTAATATTATACTGGTAAAGAATTTAGTTTTGTAATTTTTTTGTAAAAAAATATTATGAATTGCTACAATGTTTTTCTATATATTTTTTTCATAAAAAAAAAACATAATATGTATTAATCTCTACAACTCTAATAAATATATAATATTTAAGAGAACATTGAATATGAATATTTTAGAAATAATACTTTGATGCAATAAAAATCATATAATTATAATAACTTTATAATTTTATATAATTAGCAGTTTTGTTCATGGACTTTATCTTTACTTTAAAATCATAAATCAAATATTAGATTTATTAATATAATATTATATAAATATTAAAATTAAATTAAATATTAAAATAATAAGATTACGTGTAACCAAACAATTGGTTATAATGATATCAAACTAACAATCCATTAACCAATATAAGTGCACTAATTGCATGGCATCAATCTTCAGCAGCTATGATGACTCAAGTGTTCTTTTTCTTGCTTGTTTTCCTTCTCTTTGTCTACCTTTAATTTGTACAATTTTTTTCTTCAATTAGGCTCCTAATGGAATTAATATGGTCGTCATATTTCTGCTGCCGTTTCATTTTGATCCTTGATCTTTTGATTATTCTAATTTTGATCAAATATTTTGACTCTAAATCTCAATCTTCCTCTTCAATTGAGCTCTTAATCAAACCAATTAGATCCTCAAATTTCAACGGCCCTTCCATTTTGTTCTTTGGTCCTTTAGGTTTTTAAATTTTGGTCAAATTGACTCTAAATTTTAAGTTTTTCTTTAATTAAGCCCCTAATTGAGTTAATTGAAATTCCAAACTTTTCCATCTCTTTTATTGTGGTCATTGACTTGTAAATTTAGCCAATTTTTCCTTTAATTCAAAATTTTCTCCTCAGTTAGGCTCTCAACTAAAATAATAGGACTTCAAATTTTAATTTTCCATCTTTTTCATTTTAGTCATTGGTCTTCTATTTCTTTAAACTATTATCAATTTCAACACTTTCTTCAATTAAACCCCAAATTGCATACCGACATAACTTTTTGATCAACTACAAAATAAATTCTTATCTAGTTTCATCCCGGAGTTATATTTTATTTTTAAAATTCTACATCATTGCAATGTTTTTTTCTTCAAAATTCTATATATTCCGTCTGGAATTCTATTAGTATATACCAATAAAACAATTCTGTTAGTATATATCGACGGTTTTACCGATCGATTTATATCCGTCAATAAATATCACCGTAAATTACCAACAGAAAAATTTCATCCATAATTTTGTTGGTTTTAATCAAATTTCTAGTAGTGTTTTAAGATGTTTAATAAGCTAGATTTATTGGCTAATTAAGCAAGCATTGAGAAGAGTTGTTTTGTGCAATTTGCTTCCTTGTCCACGATAAGTTTATTGAAAGTTTCTAAATAATTAGCGTTTTAGGTTTAGATAATCTCATTGTTGATATTTTAAATTGTTTGATGTATATTTATAGTCAGATTTTAATAATAAATATTTTAAAAGTATTTTTTATTAAAAATAAATCAAAATAATTTTCTTCATATTCTTTTTTTTGTTTTTAACAGCACCATAATAAAATAATCGAATAACTTGTTTAGAATCAAATCATGAGTGGAATTTGATTCAATTTCATATAAGAATTGAATTGAATTAATAATATATTATAATTCTTAAATCCCGTAATTGAATATAATTTAAACACACATGGAGATGATGAGTTGAATTAGCTATTTTGCTTTTAATTTAAAAATAAATTTGATACAAAATAGATAAAACGTGGATATGCATATCATTGGATTCACCGAATCAAGTCATTTTATTTTTTTTAGTTTTTCCTGAATTTGAAGTCCACTACGGCTCTGAGAATCCGTGAAGTAAAGAGGGCCGAAGCCATTAACGAGAAATGAAGACAAGTTCAATGCATCAATCTTGCAAGAACCCTACTTTGTAGTATTTCTGATATTTTGATTATTTTCATTATTATTATGAAGACAGCAAGAGTGACTGATTTTGCCTGATGGGATCGTAACAGGGAATGGCAGGACCAGTGAGCCAGGACAAAGAATTTACTCAAAGAAGATAAAATACTTAATTAACATTACTGTAACTTTGATGTTGATGCCCGGCCAATCTTAAGGCAAGCGATTTTGTCTTAATGATAAAGATAAAGGAAGCGTTTGGAAATGCGGTTCAAACCGTATTCCCACAAAATTTTAAAAAAATATTTTTTGTTAAAATTTAATATAATTTATATATTTTAGATCATTTTGATATGTTGATATTAAAAATAATTTTTAAAAAATAAAAAAACATCCTTAACATGTATTTCAGCACGAAAAGTTATTTGAAAAGTAACCGGTAACACACTGCCAAACATACTTAAAATAGCATGGGAAAATCATAGTCACACACAAGATAGATAAAATTAGTTAAATTATGCATTTATTATTGATTTTTTTGTAATTTGATTTATTTTTATAAGAGACTTACAACTCTTTAAATAAATAAATAAATAAAATTTTATAAATAACAAGAATGAAAATTTTAAGCCAAATAAAAAAGTCAATATAAAATTCAAAATTAAGTTACAAATAAGAAAGAAAAAGAAAAATAACAAAATTGATTAAAACATCATCTTTCAAACCTAATTCAGGGTATGTTTGGTATTGCGGTTGCTGTTGTTGTTTTAAAAAAGATGTTTTATAAAATGTACTTTTAATTGAGGTTAGTTTGGAAAAATATATGTTTGATTAAAACTGTGGTTGAAATTAAGGTCGAACAAAAAGTAGTTTAATGTGTTTGGTTAAAAAAATGCTTTTCAAATTCAGGTTATAAAACAATTTAAAAATATTTTTAATTTAAATATTGTAGATTTAACTACTATTATTACATCATGAAATAAATAATATTGATATCAAATATTTTTTATTATTCAATTAAATTATTTGCAATGTCATCACATACGAAATCTATCCAACAATGACTATATTTTTCTTGGTTTCTTAAGCATGCAACAACAAAAACTGAATTTTTTGTTACGTCATCAAGCGATATCCTTCTAATTTTTTGAATAAAACACAATTAAAATAAAAATAAAAACTGAATTTTTTTTAGCTGGGTCGGACCCGGCAAGAACATAATTGGAATTGCGATCAAATTCCACAAATGTTACGTCATCATGCGATATCCTTCTAATTTATGTAGTGTTATTAAATAATATTATATACTAGTTTTTCGAGTAAAACTCAATTTTTAAAAAAAAAAATTATAATTTTATTACGTACAAAATTCATTCGATAAAGACTATAGTTTTCATAATTGTTTGAGCGTATAATAAAATTAGATAAAATATTATCAAAAATAAAATTAAGATTATAGTACGAGTAAATTTAATTCACCTTAAACCATTTTTTTTAACAAATAAAAAAAAAATATTATTCACGTTCACGTGAATAATGCAAGTGAAATTAATTAATTGCGTTGCGTGGGTTTTTCAGAAAAAAAAAACCATAAACTTCTCCGGTAAACAGTACGAGTCAATTCACTCACTCTGGTTTTTTAAATTAAAAAAAAACTGCTACAGTGAAGCCATGCTCCATTGTTGAGTTTAATTTCCACTGTTGAGTTTAATTTTACTGCTTCTAAGAAACCTGTGGTTTCATGTGGGTCCAAACTACTAAAAACAGCTTTATTTTGCTTACCAAACATCAAGAAGATAGCTCCTTTACTCATGTCTTTAAAATAGATTCTGAAATTTGGCTATGAATTCATCATTATTTTCTTCACAATTCTCCAATCTTTTCTTTTTTATCTTTATTAATTGATTGAATAATTCTTCAACTTGCCTTTATAATTTTATTATTACTAGTTGAATGATTAATTCTGTCTCTGTAAAACAAGAGATGACTCTCTCCTTTTCTCGTGATGGTACATCATTGACTTTAGGATACATTTGTGAGATGACTCTCTCTTTTTCACTTGTTGGTACATTAAAGTCTTTGGGATACAACCTATTTTCTTCATTCTTTGTTTTCGGTGGTAGTGAATGAATTGATGGCTGATTTGACCTGTTTGTTTTTTTATTTTAAAAATATTTAAAAATATTTTATTATTTTTTTAATTTTTTATTAACTTTAAATTAATATGTTTTTAGTATTTTTAAATTATTTTAATGTATTGATATCAAAAATAATTTTTAAAAAATAAAAAAAATTTATTTACATTTATTTTAACATGAAAAATTATTTGAAAAAGAACCATAATCAGATTTCATTGTAATTTTATAATTTTTCATACAAAGCATTTGTGTTCATGAGCTTTATCTTTACTTCAAATTCATAAATCAAATATTAGATTTATTAATATAATATTATATAAATATTAAAAATAAATTAAATATTTATTAATAATAAACAAATATTTATATAAATATAATAATATTACGTGTATCGAACCGATTGGCTATAATTATATTAAAGTAACAACCCATGAACCCATATAAGTGCGCTAATTGCATGGCATCAATCTTCAGCAGCTATGATGACTCAAGTGTTCTTTTTCTTGCTTGTTTTCCTTCTCTCTGTCTACCTTCTCCTCACCAAAAATGCTTCCAAAAGGCTTCCACCAGGTTCGTTGGGTCTTCCCATCATAGGTCAAAGCCTCAGTTTCCTAAGTGCCATGCGCAAAAACACAGCAGAAGAATGGCTGCAGGATAGAATAAGAAAATATGGCCCTGTTTCGAAAATGAGCATCCTCGGGGCCCCTACTCTGTTCATTCATGGCCAGGCAGCAAACAAGTTCGTCTTCAGTTGCGACGGCAACACTCTGGACAGTAAGCAGCCATCGTCGATAAGTAGGGTTTGCGGCGAGAGGAATATCCTGGAACTAAGTGGCCATGACCATAAGCGCGTAAGGGGAGCTCTCTTGTCTTTCTTAAAGCCTGAAGTTCTGAAGCAATATGTTAGTAAGATGGATGAAGAGATTAGAAAGCATTTCGAGATGCATTGGCGCGGCAAGAAAACGGTTTTGGTCAGTGAATTTTATCTAAAAAAAGCTAACCTCCACTGATTATATATATAACAAGTAATATTTTGTATTTTTGCACCTTTGATGCCTTTTATATCTGATTTATCTCTTGACAACATAGGCAATGCCATCGATTAAGACCCTCACCTTCAATATTATGAGCTCGCTGATTATTGGGATAGAGGAAAGTGCAAAAAGAGACATACTCCTACAGCTCTTCGAACAACTGATGGAGGGTGTTCTATCAGTACCATTCAATTTTCCCTTCACACGATTCAATCGAAGCCTCCAAGCAAGTGGGAAAATCAGACCGATTTTAGAGGATCTTATCCGAGAAAAAAGAGCTGCACTGGAGCATGGAACTGTCTTTCCTCAACAAGATCTTATCACGACCTTGCTTAGTCTCCGAAACGAGGAGAATTCAGCAGTATTAACTGATGAGGAAATTATAGATAATGCAATCATGATAATGATAGCAGGGTATGACACCTCCTCCGTCCTCCTCAGTTTGTTGATCAGGCTTTTAGCCGATGATCCATCTATTTATGCCAGCATTCTTCAAGGTATGTAACTAAATTTATTCAATAAAAACCAAATACTATTGCAAGAAATCATAGCAATCACTACGATTTGAGATTGCAGAACAAGCAGAGATTTCCAAGAATAAAGCCTCTGGGGAGCTCTTAGCATGGGATGATCTCACAAGAATGAAACATACATGGAGTGTAGCATCGGAGACCCTAAGGATGACCCCTCCTGTATTTTCTATCTTCAGGAAGGCTCTCAAAGATATTGAATATGAAGGTTACCTGATACCCAAAGGATGGCAGGTGTGATATGATTCTGAGCTTGCATACCTTATCATTAATATAGTTTAACCAAACCACTTCAAAACATATATAATGCTGTACAAAGTTACCACTTTTTTGACTCAGGTAATGTTGTCGACCATCATGACACATATGGATGACAGCATCTTCCCACATGCATCAAGATTTGATCCAGAACGTTTCCAGAATAAAGCATCAGTCCCGCCGTATAGTTTTGTAGCATTCGGGGGAGGAGCACACATATGTCCTGGATTTGAATTTGCAAGACTTGAAACTCTGATCACAATACATTACCTGGTGAACAGGTTCGTTTGGAAGCTCTGTCACCCTGGCATTTCTTTTTCAAGAGATCCATTTCCACTCTTCAAGGATGGACTGGAGATAGAAATTGAGCCAAGGACCCCTCTGTGATAGATAACTAAATGCATGCTCTAATGTGTGTGTGTGTGTGTGTGTGTGTGTGTGTGTATGCTCTCTGTCCTTCAATTTGCAGAATGTTCCGTTGAATAATTACTTAAAGTTGAATCCAGATATGAGGGAACTTCCATCTGTGTGTTTGTAGCATTGCTAATTGCCGAGCAATTTCAGATTTCCTTTTTTTTCAAGTTAATGATGTAGGGAATCGAACAGTCGGATGTGAATATGTTGTAACTGGAGCACGCAGAAAGCTTAGGGTGATCCTTAGGCATGGTTATAGGTTTTCTCAACAAGGGAGAGAGATCGAAATCCTCTCTTTCTCGAGATCCCCTGAATCGCCGCATCCCCTCTCTCCCGCAACGGGGCTAAAGCTCACGGTCCAAGGTGGTGAATCCCTAAACCGGCGGACACATCTATGGATCAATGAGACAATCTAAATAGCTAAACTATTCTATTGATTTTAGGGGGTGTGAAAATGGAGAAAGACTTGTTAGGATTTTTCACAGTTTTGGATAGTTTCAAGGCATATGTGGATCCTGCTCCCCGCATCATCAAGAACTTTCTTGCTTCTCAAGCTGGGACAAATAAGTTTGATGAATGCATAGACATTAATTAAAGTGAAAAAAAGAAGAAGAGGATTTGATAGAAAAATCGTTCAAGTGGATGTTACACTACGAGCATTGACAGAGCCAGAGTTTTCTAAATGTTTTCTAAATGAGAGGGTAAATTATTAACAAATACTATATTATATAGACATGTATTAAAAATTAATTCAAAACATATATATTAATTCATATCAAGTAAACTTAATACAAAAATACTTTTAAAATGAAAAAACTTACATTATAATTGTTTTCTTCGAACTATTATCAATCTTATCGAAGATATCTTTCTTAATGTATACAACCAAACTATTATTTATCCACTTATTTTCCATCCTGTTCTGCAATCTTATCGAAAAAAAAAACCCTATAGAGGAAGAGGAAGAAACAAAAGGGAAAAGGAGGAAAATTAGGGAGTTGTAATTATATATATATATATATATATATATATATATATATATATATATTTTTTCCTTACCTGTAGCAATAATTATTATATGACAATTTTCCTTATTTGTAGGCTGTAGCAATAATTCATAGTTTCACACCCACTAATCTATTAATACTTAAAAAAAAAAAAACTAAAGGGGCAATTGCTCCCTTTTAATTCATTGTGGCTCCACCACTGACTACGAGGAAATTGAAAAAAAAAACAACGAAAACACCAATGGAAAATATTTCATCATTGTTTATTATAAAAATTACAACGAAAAATTTCTGCTTGTAATTTGCAGCAGAAATGGTGACGGAATAAAAAAAAATCATCAACAATTTGGTCGGCATTTCTAAAGTGTTAAATTGCTGACATAATTCTCATAAAAGATTTTAAAATGAATTAAAAACCTGACAATTCTCTCTTCTCCATCCCCTCCTCTTTATCTTTTTTCATTTAAATTCAAGCCCTAACCCTATTTCTTCAAGTTTTCGACAAGCCCCCTCTAAAATCTGGTCACCCAACCCGCCAATGCAACCTCCCTCTCTTAATTCTATTTAATGTCAAGCTTCACTTCATTAAGAAAAAAAGTCCATTTATTTTTGTTGTAACACCCATTTATATTTAAAGTTAATTTATTGAATTTGTTTATAGAATTTGTAGTTTGCATGTATATTTAAGTATTTTACTTGTTTTGTAATTATAATTTAATTTATTATATTAATATATAATTTGTATTTTAAAATTTATTTGGGATTTAAAAAAATAGATTTAACTTGTTAATCGATGAAATTGATTGTTTGGGATTTCTATAAAGCTCGTATCGACATCAAATATTTGTTTTTTGCATGTTGCTTTTTATGACCTTCGAATCCCCACCCAGAAAATCACACAAGCAATCCTGTTTTGGTTGCTCTACATCCTTGTTAGTTCCACGAATAAATTATTAGAATTTGTTTTTGCTAATAATGCACCCGGATATGCAAACATGGTTAATGCATATTCTCTTTAATATTAATTTTATTCATATAAATATATTTAACTTAATAATAAAGATTTATTTGTTTTTAATATTTATCAAATATTGTTTTAATGAATGAGAGTATAGATAAAGTTCTTAGAACAAAAATATTTTGTAAATAAAATAATCAAGTTGTTATAATTATAAGATTTTTATTACATCAAAGCATTGTTTCTAAATATTCTTGGTCAATATTCTAATAAGACTGGAAATTAATTAAAGCTATTAAGACTTGTACATATTATATTTTTTCCTTTATGAAATGAAACAGTTGTTTTCATAAGTTAAGATACGATCGAGAGATACCAATAACTAATATATAGGTTCTTGTTGGATAACATGTACACCAAACTAACTCGCATTAGAATTACATATGGAGAGATCACTTGTGTATATTGAAGGATCATGTGATCGTTGTGTAAGTGATCCTTAGACTTGAAATTACTAAGTTATTTGATAAAGAGCGTGTTATATTTTGATCTTATTACATGTTGTCCTCATCAAAGACAACAAATGAGCAGGTATTAGGTATGACATGAACTATATGAAGGTATTTAAGTAATCAAAAGAGGATTCATCACTTTAGATGAATTGAAAAAAATATTTCACATGTTCTCAAATAATATTGATTATAAATTATTATATAAGGTGGAATGAGATTTGAAAAGATTTTTAAATCTTATTCAAATAATCAATAACTATGGTATTGAGAACAAACATGATTTGACATAATAAAAAAAGTCACTCATGGTGTAGTTTCCTTTCTCTTTTTTTTCCCCTTCGGAGAGATGAATGAGAGAAAAGGATTAAGTTTTTTTCTTTTTTTCTCTTACGGTTTGGGGTTATCAGACTTCACACAATTTCATAAGTTACATTCTCTGATACAGTTTAACATGGAAGCTCTGTGGCTGAGCTTTTGTTTTTTTAGAATGTGTTTGACATTTTAGTATCTGTTGCTCTTACAATTTGAAATTATTTTTTAAAAAAAACTCCAAATATATATTATATATTTTGATTAATCAACAGTGGATGCATTTTTGTTCTAATTGGATCATGTAGTTTTAATTGGATCATGTGAAAAAGATACTTATAGATTAGTAGACCAGATCTACACCTAAGAAGAGTTTTAGCCATGTCAAACAACTTGTTTGATAAAAAAAGCTCTTAACTTGAGATGTAACAATTGATTGAATCACACTCAAATATTGCCAGTAGATTCTATAGGTTATTCTATGATAAAGGTGATTACTTGGTTGATTATTTTCCTGTTTACTAGGTTGAGCCTTAGCAAGTTCTTGTTGTTAACACTTGAACATAAATTTAACCTAACAGCCCATGAGAAATGTCATTTCCCTCTTATGGAGGTAAATTTAACTTGTGGGCGACCTCCCGGATATCTCCACCGGTAGCTTACCCAGCTTGATCCTCAGGGAGTCAGTTTAATCACCGAGGTGTATTGACACAAAACATAATGTGATAAACATCAGGCTCACAGCACAACTCAATGAATTCAAAGACCATTAATTCTAACATCAGCATTTGGTAATACTCTATCCAAAAATACGTCCTTCTGTTGCTTAGAACTAGATCGTCATGGAAATTCAAAAGCAAGCACATGCCATGATAAGTTAAAGCATTCACTAGGAGGGAAGGTCATTGTCGCATGCGTGTAATATTTGCTTATTCGGAAGAAGAGATCTCTTCCTCCTAGACCAGCCAAAAAGACTCCTCGGAATGGCCAAGTGCTATAATCTGCCGGATCACGCGGCCCACGAAACGTCATTCAAATCACTGCCCTATCAACTATTACTGATGGCAGGATTAGAGGCCTACTATGGTGGTAAAGGGAGGTGCAAGCCGTGCAAGTAGGACTTTTTTTGAGGTTGCTCAGAAAAACACTCCTCAGTATGGCTGAGTGCGATAACTCGGCGGATCACACGGCCATCATGCACACGACACGTCATTCAGTTCTCTTCCTTATCAACTGGCAGGATTAGAGGCCTACCATGATGATGAAGGGTGACAAAGACCGTGTAAGCAAGAGTTTTTACAAGGTTGCCAGGAAAAACACTCCTTGGGATGGTCAGGTGCTTATGTTTCAAGCTATCATTCCTGGTGTTGTGATAGACAAGATATTCAGCAAAACAAAAGATTGAATGCTCGTTTCAATACATCTCTATAAATATAGAGAAGGAAAAAAAAAATTCATAGTCACGCATGCACGTTGTGAATATAAGTTGTGAAAAGTAAAGAAAGCATCACAGGCCTCGTCATGTTAGGTCCTTGAATTTGACAACCTCACTTGTAGCCAAAATTATAGTAGCTAGAGTTAAGGGATCAATCCCATGCCAAGAATCAGATAAATTTGACAACTTTCAGACAGCTTATAAAACATACAATGAGAGTAAAGAGGAAAGCAACTCATGCTAGAAAATTGAAAACTCACCTTAATCAAAGCAAAGCAACATTTTCATTAAACAATAAATTGTGCTCAACAATCCAACAGCTAAGAGCGAAAAACTATTATTTCCTCTAAACTAGCATAGGTTCTCATCCCCATACAATGTTCCCTTGATCTTTCAAACAAGCTAAAAGCTTACCATATCCCCTTTGCTACTGCGGCAACCCCGCTTCGACCTCATTCCACAACTCAACATTCTTCGAAAACTTCTCTTTTATTTCTCCGATAAGCTCTTTAGCCTTCTCCACATTCCCGCTACTCGCAAGTCCTTCCACTAACATCTTCATAGTTGAAGAATTTGGCAACAACTTCTTCTCCATACTCTCCTTACAAATCCTATACGCTGACTCAAAATCCCTGCCTTTACTTAAAAAGCAAACCAGAGTAGCGTAACAATAATAATCCGGTTTACACCCTCTATTCACCATGCTCTTAAACAAACTCTTAGCTCCCTCCAAATCACCTTCCTTACAAAACCCAAAAATCAAATACCTATAAGTGACCGCTTTCGGCTTCAGTCCTCTCGCTATACAACCTCCTAGCAATGCCTCAGCTTCTTTCGACCTCTTCAGTTTACACAAACTCCGAATCCTAATATTATAAATATCAATCCCAGCTTTTGTCCCATAATCCTCCTCCATCATTTTCAACACCTTTCCTACATCCTCATACTTCTCTTCCTTGTAAAACCCAGCAATCAAATTCCCAAATGTCGTCGTATTCGGCTTCACTCCCTTCTTATCCATCTCATTCAAAATCGAATAACACGAACTCGAACTCCCACCCTCACTAAAAGCCTGAATTATTGTATTATAAGTATCCAAATTCGGCTCAATTTTATAACTCTTAGTAAAATCAACAAAAACCCTTTTCACTTCATTATATTTTTTCGCTAAAATACACGAATAAAACAAAGAATTTAATAATTTCACTGATCCAGAAGATAAAACGACGCCATTTTGATTCTTCTCGTGATATTCCTTAAAAAGCCGAATTGCATGATCGATCATACCAGCTTTTCCGAAGAGGACGATGGAATGAGCTGCGAATTGTTCGGTGCGGAGATCAGGGCGTGAAGTGCGGAGTTCAGTAAGGAACTCGTCGATGTAAGAGAAGTTGTTCGATTTGGCGAGCTTGTCAATGGCGACTGAGAAAGTGATTCTGTCGATGTTGGCTTCGGGAGTTAGGGAAGCGGATCGGCAGATCTCGAGGATTTTTTCAGGGTTGGTTTCGGTTTTGAGGCGGGAGAGGGCCACGTGTGTTTTGGATATGGAGGAGAGTGGGGAGGTGGAGAAGTTGAGGTGGTGGTGGTGGAGGCGGCGGAGGGGGTGTATGGATTGGAGGCGGAGGCGAGCGAAGAGTGCCATTTTGGTGGAGAGAAAGTGAAATGAACTTGGGGGATGTGGAGAGGGAGGGGAGTGGAGGGTTTGGGGTTTTAGGGGAATGGTATGGTGGGTGAGGGTGTATGGAGATGAGGGTGGATGTTTGATGCGTATTTGTGGATTTGTAAATGTGGGATCAATGGTTGTGATTCGAAGATTGTGTGGGCAGAGAGCACAAGTTTCAAATTAGGCATCACATTATACGTTAGATCTCAATTTAGTCTCAAACGTTTTCTTTCATAATTGTGTTCTTTTTTTATAAGAAATTAAACTTTAAAATCACAAACAATTAGCTAAATCATTAATTAAATTAAAAAAATAATACTTTTAATATGTGTGTATCTTTTATGATGTTTTTCATATTCTTTTTTAATTCATAAATATCCGTTGTATCATTAAAAATTATCAATTTCAACTATGTATAAAAGAGAAAAACATGACTCGATAAAAAGACCTGATAAAAAAATAAAAAAAATAAATGATTTAATATAAAAACTATTAATTCTTAAATAAAAAAAAAATGACCTGATAAAAAGTGAGAAGAAGAAATCATTTTGTTAAAGGAGCTTAGTTTATGCAAAGAGGCTTTGATACTGACATAGAGTTCTTTTATTGTTTTTTTTTCTTTCATTAAAATTCCAAAGCTTTGAAAGATCCAAATTACATTATATTCCTCAAAGTTTTCACAAAATTTAACTATGAATATTAAGCTCTCTTCGAAATAGTTTCATTTTTACGAGAAAGAAATTGTATTTTAGATGGGATCCATATGAGAACATAACAAAAAGTAAACCCTTTTAGGGACCTAATTGAAAACATAATCCTTTAAGGACTAAATGAGAGAGCTAAGTCATAGTTTGAATGCTAATTTCAGATTTGTCCACACCAAATTTGAAGGGATCTCATTCTCGCATGGGGAGTTGGGGGAATGAATGTGGTGTTTGCGGGTGCATGAAGGCTTATCGTACGGGATGCTGGTGGACGCTAGATGGATGTGCTACGTTGTCGGGATATGGAAATGGAAGGCGATGATTTGAGGATGGTATTAGGAGAAAAAAATGTAGTCCGGTTTGGGGATTGAACCCGACGTGAATCGAACACGCAACCTTCTGATCTGGAGTCAGACGCGCTACCATTGCGCCACGGATCCTTTGAAGATATATCGTCACCTAAACATTATATGTACATTAATAATCAGTATTTGAGAACCTCATCAAATTTCATGGAGAAATTACTTGGTAATATAACGAGCATTCATGATAATTATTTATGAACCCCATATTGTTTTTTAGAGAGCTTTCGAAGCTTGAGTCATGAAAATAGTAAAATTTATTATAATATGTTCCACTAATTCGCTCCATATTAAACTCTATATTAAAAAAATAAATTAATATTTAGTTTCACCGCAGCAAAAAAAAAAAAAATTGTATATAATTTGCTATGCATAACAAATGATCATTGAGATAATTTTTAATAATAATATTGAAGACGAAAAACATCGCACATGCTACATATATAATCTTATCTTGTATCGTTCCCGGCATCTTATATATATAGTGTTAGTGGAAGGCCATAACGCATGACGTGTGGTGAGGCCTCCAACACATGAAAGGAATTTCTGGCCATGCACTGAGAAAGGAAAGAATATCTACTTGAGAAACTTTTCAAAACGCCACCCTTCCTGTTCTTGATTTTGTTTGTCAATATGCGTTGAGTGTTGAGAGAGAGTAGATAGGATAAAGCGAAGATAATGAATAGGACCCATACATTATTTGAATAACAATTCAAAAAAAGAAATCGAAGTTTTTCTAAAACTTATGATAAAGAAAGGATAGAATGAATTTCCCCAATGTTTTTCAAACATATTGTTGGAAAATAAAACTTCATCCATATTATAGTTTTAAAGTAAGTCAGGTTTTATTGAGTTGGCTTTGGCGTTTTCAAAAACTTTAATTTTTTTTTTTGTATGTTTTGAATCATTTTAAAACGCTCTTTTTAAAAATAATTTTAAAAAAATAAAAAAATTGTATCATTTTGATGCATTTCGATATGAAAAGTACTTTGAAAAGCAACCACAACCACACTTTCAAACCAGCATGATTGAAAGCTTAACCTAGTTGGATTTTATTTTGAATCTTTTTTTATATTGACCCATCTAAATTTAAGTGACCTAATATGTTGAGTCGTATCTCAATTGATCTAACTAAATTAAACGATGCCAAAACCAAGAAAAAATTTGTATATATATAAAGATGAAACGATGTTATTTCAGACAAAAATATTTTTTGTACTAAACCCAATGAGCCACAAGCTACATGTGAATCGGTGATCAAGAACTTGACCCAAACAAGGTTTCATTTTGAAATCATTTTTTTACATTGACTAACCTAAGCACAAGTGACTTGAAGAGTTGTACCATGTTTCGATTGACCCAACTAAACCTAACCAATTCAAAACCAAGGAGATTTATTTATTTTAAAGATGACACGATGTCGTTTTGGATAAAAATAATATATTTGAGTTGATTCAATAACCCATAAGTTAACTTGATGATTATGGATAACAACAAATACCCACATATTTATTTTCACTATATACATATCTTATTCATTATCCAACGAGTTTCAAGTATCCATATAAATATTTATTATCTGGGTATCATTTATTATTTAATATAAAATTATATGTATTAGTAATCTATTTAGTATATAACTAATTTATAGGTCCACACTATATTGTGGATTGGATAAAAAAATTAACATAACAAAAAATATTCATGTCATTGAGAACTATTTGATATTGTTATTAAACCTGAATTAGAGAGTCAACCTTGAAATATATTGACTCGAATCTTGGCTTAGCCTGAGTTTAAAATCAAAACATATGAGAACTTCCCCAACATGAACTAGTTAACTTGGTCTGTCTAGAAACAATTTGGTTGACCAGTAAAAAAAATGTGAAGAAGAAATTGAGAAATAAATAGACAAAATTGATAAGAAAAACCTCCTTACTCGATTCTTGTTTAGTTTAGGTTTAAAATTAAAACGCGTGGTAGCTGGTCCGATATAACTTAATTGACTTGGTTAGCCCCAAAACAATATAG
Source organism: Populus alba x Populus glandulosa (assembly GCA_033617975.1). NCBI lineage: Eukaryota > Viridiplantae > Streptophyta > Magnoliopsida > Malpighiales > Salicaceae > Populus > Populus alba x Populus glandulosa. The sequence continues at coordinate 1,027,284 of CM066146.1, forward strand.
ATAGCTATTAAAAAACTACAAGGATAAAAAAAAAAAGAAAAAAAAGAAGAAGGAATAGCAAATGCTTGGTTGTTTATATAAACAAGTAGAATTACGTTATATATTTTTTTAATTGAAAAACCCATCAAATCTTTAGTTTAGCTAGAAGAAAATAGTTGAATAAGCTCACATATTTTTTTAACGACATCGGTTTTTTGCCATCTCTTAAGAGAAGTATCATAGAAAAATGATATCATAATTCCTAAATATTATATAAAAGAGATGGTACTAAACTTTTTCATACTCTAAGCATGCATGTTATTGCCGAGTAATAATGGACTATAAAGGGATATATGAGAATTATATATTGACAATAACTTAAACTAAACAAAGAATAACTAATTAAGTGTGTCTCTTAACATATATATATATATATAGTTCCACCTTTTCGCTCTTCTTTCTAGAACAATGTAAGAAAAAATAATTACTGATTCAAGAAATCGATGGATTAAAAATTTGTTTGGAAATATGGTTATGGTTGCTTTTTAAACTGTTTTTTTATTTAAAAATATATTAAAATAATATTTTTTTTTCATTTTTAAAAATATATTAAAATAATATTTTTTTTCATTTTTAAAAATTATTTTTGATATCAGTACATCAAAATGATATAAAAACATTAAAAAATATTAATTTGAAGTTAAAAAATTAAAATTTTTTAAAAATATTTTGAAACACAAAAGTAAGTAAGTTCTAAATAGAACAATATTTTCTTGATTAAAAGATAAAAGACACAAAAAGAATTCAAATATTCTTTGACCGAATTTGAAAACATTTACTTAATTAAGATGCTTTTGTCTTTTTCCTCTCCCTGGTTTTTTTTTTTTTTTTTTTTTTTGATGTGATGCAAAATTGTGTTTATATATAAATGCCATATAAAACAAACATGGTAGCCGCTTAATCTAACCGGCGAAGCCGCCCATGCGGCAGTCCACGGACGCGAGCAGTGAGGAAGTTTCGCGTCACAACCAGTTAAATTAGTTCTGCTCGTCATTATCTACTCTCTTAAAATTCATGGTGAACCGACAGGTAAGGAATCTCCAGCAGCATCTCCTGATCTTTTACATGTGACCACCTAAATTTCAGTTTCCCACCACTGTCCTTTTCACCCATCTCCTTTAAATTCCAAAAATAGCAAACTACAAATCGAATTTTAGTTGATTTTAAACAAGTTTCAAATTCAAATTCTTCATGTTCTAAAATCTGAACCCATTACTGGTGGGATGTTGATTTATAAATATCATAGACTCTTTTAATTTAGCTGATTTATTAAGAAAATTCATGATTTGAAATCCAATATGAACTGGTTTCCAAGTGAATAAAAAAATAATTAACTTAGTAAAATTTACTTAACTCGATCAGGTTCTTAGTTATTCAATTAACCTGCTAAATACAATTTTGTCAATGTTAAATTTTTTAAAAAGATAAAATGATATAATTTTAATAAAAATAATTAACTAGAGTTTAGCCAATAATCCATACTTTTTTTTCTGCATCCATCCTCAAGTTTGACAAGTAAAGATAATTAATTCAAATTCTATTTTTACAACTCCTTTCATTCTAATTTTATTAGTCTTTCACCTTTCAAAGATTAATATGATATATTTTTCATTGTTTTTTTATTTCATATGAAATAAAAGATTTGAATATAGAGATGTGGAAAATATATATTTTAAATTTTTATATTTTAAATACAGGAAAAATGTGTTTGGTATTGTTGTAGTTTTTGTAATCATGATTTAAAAAAAATAAATATAAAAAAATCATTTTTAGTTATGATTAGTTTAATTAAAATATATGTTTAGTTAAAACTACAATTAAAATTATTATTAAGCAAAAAATATATTTAATATATTCGATTAAAAATGTGGTTGAAATTAATATTGGTAATAAAATAATCTAAAATCATGTATTAATTTTTTATTTTATAATTATATTAATATGCATTTTATTATTAATACATTGTAAAAATAATCATGCAAATCATAAGGTAAGTTTTATTGTCCTATTAAACCTGCTGTAATGTCCTTACAAACTACCTTTAGTTTTTATAGATCTATAAACATGAAACTACATCCATTAAATAGACCCATGAAAAAATGACCAGAATCTTAAAAAAGACCCATGAAAAAACTACATTCGTTAAACTCATGGCTTAGAGCTTCATTTATTATAGATTTTTAATTAAATTATATACATTTAGACCTTATGAAATTTAATTGACTGTGCTAAATTTGAAATGACCTGATTAATCCAAAAAATATATGAGATTAACATCAAAGAGAAAAAAAGAAGAAGAAAAGAAAGATAAAAAATTACATCATTTAATGAAATCCATGAGTTGATCCGAAGATTCAATAACCCATGTCTTTTTCCGGATTAATTATCAAATATGACAATTATGCCTAATACTTATAAAAATAGATAAACAAACCACAATAATCTCACATCACACGCGGGGTAGTTAAAACCTCTTTGCCGCCAAAACTACAACCAGCCACCTCCGGTGGCGTTTCCGAAATTAACTAAAAAACCAACACTTAATAATAATGACTGGGATTCTCTTTCTAGTTATTACAGCTCCTAAATACTCGAAATCTGCTATAAATAAGCAACCAATTAACACTGCCCACGTGTAATAAATAATTGAAAGGGTTAACTTCATTTTCGCCCTTGTAGTTCGTCAATATCACTCTTCTAGTTCTTAAGAAGTTTCAAATCACCCCCTAACTAGCTTACTTTCCCCCCCTTCTAACACTAATAATAACATTACTCATTTTTATCATATTGATGCCTATAGTTACAAAAATAAATAAATTATAAAGCATTGCAAGCAGCTATTCTAATTTCTATGAATAACATGAATATAATAAGGTGATTAATATTTTATTTTTTTATTATATAAAATTAGATGCAATATCATGCGTATATTTCCCATAAGAATATAATGTTTAATTTCTATATATATATTCAAAATAATTCTTGATTTGATAATTTTTTATTTCTCTTGTCGCACTACAGCCTCAAAACCAAATTACAATACTAAATAATCAATTTTATTCAATGTTAAACAATTGGAGACTATGAGGACAGAAGTGAAACATAGATGAATCTACAAGGTCAAAAACATAATATACCATAATTACAATAAAATCTGTAAAAACAATACAATACAACACACAACCACCAAATCTGATGATCCTCCCTCTTTCTCTCTCCAGACGCTTAGGTACTTCTTCTCTTCTTTAGAAGACCGTCTGGTAGAAGTAAAATACTAAAACAAGCCACACCAATCTCTTCCTTTCCTTTTAAATTCCGCTCTTTTTTTAAATTTTTATTTTTTTTGTGATTTTGAGCTTGAATTTGTTAAAACGAATGGGAAGGATAAGTAAAATGCCGGTGGAGTTACCGGCGATGGAGATTGGAGCTATGGTCGGCGACTGGTGGGAAGAGATCAACGAGTCGACTCAATGGCAAGACGGAATTTTCTACGCTCTCTGTGGCGCTTACGCTCTTGTTTCCGCTGTTGCTTTGGTTCGTACGTGTTTGATTTTTTATTTTTTTTTATTTTTTTAAATAATGAATGATTTGTTGCTGTGGTTCTGTTTTATTCCATAGATTCAATTAATAAGGATTGAGTTGAGAGTACCGGAGTACGGATGGACGACGCAGAAAGTTTTTCATCTCATGAATTTTATCGTTAATGGAGGTTAATTTTTTTTTTTTAGTGTGTGTGTTATATGTGTGTATTTTTTTGTTTTAATTTTGTGAAAATTGTAAATTTGTAGTGAGGGCGATTGTATTTGGATTTCATAAGCAAGTATTTACTATGAATCCTCAGGTTAGGCTTCTTCAATTATTGATTTTTTTAATTCTTTGAATTTTGATAAAAATGATTTTTTTTGGGAGTTAGATGGTAGGTAGAATTTGTTAGGGTTTTTGAATTTTTTTAGTTATGAAGGCTAATTGGTTCTTGGAGCAGGCATTGGTGTTGGTATTATTGGATCTACCAGGGCTTCTGTTCTTTTCGACGTATACTCTTCTTGTTTTATTTTGGGCTGAGATATATCATCAGGCAAGTGTGTATATTGGGGTTGATGTTCCATAACTTTAGGGTTAATTACTCGAGGAATTTTTAATTTTTTGCTTGGTGTTTTAAACTACCAGGCGAGAAGTTTGCCAACGGATAAGCTTAGGGTTGTTTATATTTCGGTCAATGTTGCAATGTACTTCGTTCAGGTATGATAACTGTTGATACAAAGTATACTGTCTTGATGGTATTATATTTAGTAGCTGGCCTCTGCAGGGATCTCTATTAGCAATTGTCATTCCTCGGTAATTTGTTTTTTAAAAATCTCTGGCACATCTGTGACATTTTGTCTAAATGAGCCCTAGCTGTTTCCAATAAATTATGTTCTGTGAATTTTTATTGTATGTGCCAAATTACCCAGTTTGGTGCAGCATGACACGGCTGAATTTATGCCAACCAAATACGTAACAATTGTGTGACATTTTGGAAACTGGATAAAGGTGCTGCTTTCATGTATACCAACAAATTGGGTACCCGAGTTTAAGTGACGTTACTGATTTCTTTTTTATGTAGACCCTGGACTAGTTTGAATTTCTTCAATCACTTGCCTGAGTGTTGATCTCTTACTGTGGGAAGGTGTACATGGACATGCTTTGTATTGATGTAGCTGTACCAATAGCAGTCAATAGTTAGCTATCATAAACAGCACTGAACTAATTACTCATGTGCCATTTCAGTGAAGCGTCTTACCGTAATGAACTTTTGAATCAGGTTTGCATCTGGGTGTACCTTTGGGTAGACGACAACAGCATTGTGGAATTAATTGGAAAGATATTTATTGCAGGTTAAGTCTTGTATCCAACATGGATAAGTTCAGCAGTCCCATTCTGATATTAAAGCTCTAGCTTGCCAATTTTGCTTAATTGTGTGTACTTAATGATAACTGTTTCTTTTTTCAGTTGTGTCAATCTTAGCTGCATTAGGTTTCTTGGTGTATGGGGGAAGGCAAGTATTCTACTTCATATTTAATGATTATGGTAGTTAGAATATCAAGAGATGTCTGGTTTTATTTACTCATGTAATTTCATTTGTGTGCATTTACTTTTTGTGTCTTCTTCCTGCCAATTGGCATGTACATCCCTCCAGATTATTTTTCATGCTCAGACGCTTCCCTATTGAATCTAAAGGGAGAAGAAAGAAGCTTCATGAGGTTTGGTGCATTTCCTTCTTACCTTTTATTGCTTTTAATTTAGAATCCATCCATCATATTACAAAACATGACTGGATTAATTGCATTGTGGCTCTTGACCATTTCATTATCCATAAATGATATTTGCATGTTATTGTTTGGGTTTTAGTTCACATCATTCTTGTGAAATAAGTGCAGCATTGTCAGGGCTGCGATGGATCCAAAATCAGCCTTCTTATATACACATTTCAAAGACTTACTTTTCTCATAACTGGTTGCATAGTCAAAATCATATCTATTAGGTGATTGCAAGTTTGCAACATTCCCATTGAAATGGTTTTTTGAGTTTGTGAACTCTCCATTGGACCTGATTTGTGTGTATGATCTCTAGGGGCGTGTATGTTTGGTATTGGAATTGGGGCAAAGCATTATACTGTACCAGCACTTTCTTGAATAATGTAAAATGAATGTGCATTTTGTGCTTAAATATAAATCATTACTATTAACGCTTTGGGGTTTGACAAGCTTGATAGAGATATCACCCAAAATTTGACCTAATGGAATTAAAAATCTACACTATCACGGCAAACCTTGCTTCCTACAATGTCATTGGCCAAAAATAACAGTTTTTTTTTTTTTTTTTCCAGAACAAAGAAATTTCATACTGACATGCTGGCCATCCACAAAAACTTGCATGGACTTATTATTTGAATTTAAATTACTATGATGATGTAATATTTGCTCCATTGCAGGTTGGATCAGTCACAGCCATATGCTTCACTTGCTTCCTTATACGATGTTTTGTGGTAAACCTCTATAATACATGACCCTGAATTATGTTCTCCAGGAGCTCTTTTAGATGCTTTACCAAATTTAAACACTGTAGCGGTTAGAGAAACTTCATCTTACCTATTTCATACATGCTATAATCATGTAGTTAGAAGTGAGTCTTGAATAGATTCTGAGACAAATATGTAATAAGCATGGAAAAATGACTGCAAAGGTGTAGTGCATGAATTTACATTTTCTTTGACTAGTGGGAGTAGTCATGTGGTCAAGACTGCCATCTAAAGGAGTTTTTGCTTTAGACCGGGAAGAACAATAGTGATATGGCAATACTGGTTCAGCATGTGCTTTCTGAGGCATTGCTGCTTTCTTAACCATACAGTTTCTTATTTAACTCCATTTCAAACATGCAGATCTTTCTATCTGCATTTGATGCAGATGCCTCGCTTGATGTTCTGGATCATCCAGTTTTGAACTTGATCTATTACATGGTATTCTGTTACACTTTTTTATACATGTAAATAAGCTTGTAGTAATATAAACCGCATTCCATGGCTTACTTTTATTTCTGACATGAAATTTGTGTTGCTCAAAATTACAGCTCGTCGAGATTCTACCGTCAGCTCTAGTGCTCTTCATCCTGCGGAAGTTGCCTCCTAAGAGAATATCAGCACAATATCACCCAATTCGTTAGCCACCAATGCTTCTTTAATCTTAATGCACCCCTCCCCCCCCTCCCCTGCCCCAAAACAATCTGTCCTGTCTGATTCAACGGTATGTAACTCTGGAGTTGTGCATGCAAGCAGAGCCAGAAAAACATTCCAGAATCCAGATGTCTATTCTGGCGTGGCTCATGATGGTGGAGATTCTTTTTAGATGTATATTACTGAGTCGATTGGAGCTTGTTGAAAGGGAGATTTGATTTCTTAATGGGTTAAATGATTGACGCATCGGTTGTTTGATACTTTCGAATGCAGTTTATTTAATTCAAATCTGCTAAAAGAAAATTTTCTATAGTTTGAGGTAGTAGTTGTCAGTCAGTTTGTAGAGAATTCAATTAGATGCTGTACGCCTGCTGAATAAACCATCGAGATTATTTATCAAGTTTTTCCCCTCATTTTTTTCTCGGTGGTACTTGTATCTTTGTAGAGGGATTTATTTAAGATCTGGGTTCATGTTTCTTTGCCTTTGGTGTTAGAGCCATGAACAAATTCATACTTGGATGCTATTTAAGTTCCATCGTTTTGGCCCTGAAAGCTGCTTTCTTCTCCAATTTCACAACTGTTAAAGGCGGATGATAACCTTTTGGAAGGGCTGATCTCTCTGATTCCTCTTGCTTTCTCAACTCCTTTGCTGTTTAATTTTTTGTTGGTTACCATCATGAAGACGGTGAAAACATGTCTTCTATCTCTTGTGCATCTGTTCTCAAACGCTAACATCAGAAAGAACACAGGTTCTGTGAAAGGACTCCCTTCCATGAGCTTAACTTGGCTATGAGCTTAACTTGGCTGCTCTCTCCAAGCACTGGCGAGACCCACACTGAAATCTCAAAAACAGACCTTAGCCCGAAAAAGAACAATTAAGCCGTCCTGAAGTTTTATGATACGTGCGTGTACTGTAATCCCTCTAATATTTTACTATGGACTTGGTCATTAATCTTTGTTTATGGACAATGTGATCCATTTGCAGTCAAATTGAAGGTCAAATGCTTTTGATTTCTTAAGGGATGAGACGATAGAGATCGAAGTGAAAAAGAGAGAGACAATTCAGTAGTCTTTAACGAAATATCTCTCTACCTTTTCTACCCACCCAAAAATACGACCTCTTTCCCATTTCACAAACCATAAAATCATCAAATTAGTTCTTCGATGCCTCTGTCCATGCAGCCGCCACCACCATCTTTCGAACACCAATTTCTGCCCAGACGGAATAATTTTGTCGATTTGAAAACCCAAGACTCGCCAAAAATTAACCACCCTTATTTCATGTCCAAATTCATAGGGTCTGAGCAAGCAAGAATAGCTGCTAAGAATGCAACACAAAGAGCAACATATGAACCAAGGCCAGAACGGAGTGGCAAGAAGAGCCGCTCAGAAGGCAACACAAAGTGCAGCAGACGAACCAAGGCTTAAATCCGAGATGGGTCAACTTTAAAAAGGCATTACCACGTACCCTAGGATTTTTTTCCTCTGGAATTGAAAACCCAGTATTTTACTATTTGAATTTTTTTTTTGTTCAAGAAAAAAATTAATACAACCCATGACATTGCTCAAATAGCATTTGCCGTTATCCGTGTCAGCATTTCCTTCTCCATTCACTACAGTCAATCCCATTGGATACCAAAAGTTTAATTGAACCAGGAAATGTACGATCACTTCTATGATAAATGATCAGGAATCATGAAAATCTAAGAAAAACGATCTTGCTGTGCATTTGATTGGGACATGAAATGCACAAAAGAAGAAGAAAATACTATATTAATTAGCTAGAAGCAGTGTCATTTACATAGTAATCTCTGAATTGAAGAGGTGTCTTAAATGAAGAACTACGTCCAACCATACTTCCATCTACTTTTTAAGGGCAGGCCACCATTCATCACCCTATGATTTCTGTGTACCTGATCAATGTTGGTGAAGTTCCTCTGCAGGTGGAGGGGCAAATCTGACGTTTACTGGCCGTGCCACCACAACAGCCTCATCTGCAAACATTGATTTGATGAATCCTGGTGTTCGTAGGGGCCGTCGACCCGTCATCCGTGGATATACATCTTCAAGAAAGTAGTAAGCATGACCCGCTATCATCCCCTGAATCAGAAAGTTATAATTAAACAAAGGAAATCAAGAGATTTATATGACAAAAGTAGCCAGATTAAAGGAAAATGTAATGTGACATCAAAGTCGGGAGGAGCTTTACATGACATAATATAATCCTAAGAGTAGCCACACGTTCTAATGGCTCCACGACTAGATTGGAGTTCAGGAATAATTCACAACTAGATTAGTGTTCAAAAATACTCCTTGACCTTGTAAGTTTAACATGACTGGATCAACGTGGAAGCCCCTGATCCCTCACAACATCAAGCAATCAACAAGGGAAAGATGACTGAGATTATAGTGACACCACATGCCTTGTTTCAGCAAACAGCACAAAATTATGATCAGTATTAGTGTTTCCCTTTTCTTTTCATTTTTTGGGTAATGATGGGGACAAGTCAGGGGAGGTACTCCTAATCAGTATTCAGGTTTCTGCGAAACTTGAATGCTAGTGACAGAACATCCAGGGTTTGTTGAAACAAAAACTACAATAAAGTTCCAATCATGCAAACTTTATTGTAGCCGCTAGCATACTTCCCCGGCACACATGGTCAGGAATTTGCTAACATGCATTTAATATAAAAAGCCCAAAAATGGAATTAAAAAGAATATTTAGCACAGAAAACACACCAGTAGATCCACCCAAGCACTGGCACCAACAAGGACAGAGAATCCCAAGAGAACCTGGAGGAAACAAGATTTACAAATGTATGGCAGGCGGAAGTACATGTCATCATTATGAGACAAAATTATATGACTAGGGTAAAAAAATATCACATGCAGCATCGGTAGAAGTTACTCACCCATGGAAGGTAAGCTGCTGTGAAAGTAAAGATGCCCAAGAAACTCATGTGGATAAAAGGGTTTTGCTTGCTCCAAACATAAACCTGTATGGATGAAAAAGACAACAAAAACTGGTAAAGCTTGCTAAAAAAGGAGTTACTACAAAAGATATTTGAATGCAAACAAGAAGAAAGTAACTAACCATCATGAATGTCAATGAATTGCTCAGGAACATGATTTTTGCAAACGATTCTGACAGATAGGGTATGTTTCCTCCAACTATAACAATGCTAGTCAAAACAGTGGCACCAAACAGGAGCATGTAAAAGAAATCTGCAGTCCTTCCCCTAAAAGAGTTCTCTTCAAGAAGTTTGCAATATCGAGCAAGAAAGAACATGTGGAACATAAAGTCCAAGTCTGGTATCATGAAGAAGAACATTAAGAATGACACATAGATGACAAAGAAATAACTCTATCACACAACTATATCATATGCAGTCAGAACTTATAATCCAATCTTTATTGAGACCAAGGAATTTGACAAACAGAAATATGAAGACAGAACTTTCAACTAAAAAGCATCTCAGGATGTAAGATTTTTCATAGAGAAAAATTCATGAAGTGAAGTATAATCAACTATGCAAACAGGCTAGATCAGACATGAAACAGCAGTTTAGTGTGGTATATTAGAAGTGCTCGATTCAATTTTAGGTTAAAAGTAATGCCTAACGCATAACAACTCAGGTTTTCTTTGTAGGAGGATAACAGCTACAATTTAATAATTCCTTTCCCTAAACTGATCAAGACTCAGACTGGAAAACAAGAATCAATAGCATTTCAATGAAGTATCTTCTCTTGGATGCTAATTTTTGCTCAAAGAAGATAAGCAGTTAGAACTTGGATATCAGATGCTGTAAGAGGTGCAAATGTCATAAATTTCACTAGGCAAAACACGGCCATGCTTACAATGACCTTGTTCAACCAAAGTTTACAATAACTCTTCTATTCACAATACATCTACACCTTTGTTTATAGATATGTAGATATGAAAATCCAAATTCACAGCATTCTTATAATAGCAATGCAAAGTGAAAGCAAATATTTCTCTACACCTAGGAACCTGTTCACAGATTGTCAATGGAGCTAGAAAAAGCTAGAAAGCCTCCCATATTCACAGCGCACACGAATAACTCAACACATACAATAAAGTTGACAGCTTCCATAAATTTCTGATATGGTAAACACCATTAAACTCAGATGAAAACTCACCCATTTTACGGAAGTAAAGGAAATTAGTGACGAGGCGCCAGAACTCATATTTCTTCATCACAAGTCCGGGGTGCAAGTAGAGGTTAGACGGAGTTATTATCTGCACAAAACAATCAAACCAAAAGTAAATAAAACAGTCCCTTCACCTTTACAAAACCATCGAAATCACAAACGTCAGGATAAAAATAAACCCAGAATGAACCAATCTAACTCCCTAAGCCTAGTCATTGATTTGAATAACAAAAGCAACAGCTAAAAACAACCTACAATCCAAACTAACTATTTTAACATCCTTCAAAAATTAAGAATAAAAAATAACACACAATATTCACATTGAAAATCAAAAGGGAAAAGCTACTAATCACAAAATTGAAAGAAACCCAGTTGAAATCAATCAAAAACAATAAAACCCATCAACAAAAATTAAAAGGAATAACTCAAAAAATGTTTAATTTTTGCAAAAACACAAAACCCACATTGAAAATCAAAGAAAAAAAAAACAAGAAGAAGCTACCATTCAGGAAATTAAAACAAACCCATTTGAAATCATAAAAAAACAAGAAAACCCATTTTATCAGAACCAAAACTAACAAATAAAAAAAACCATATATTAAACAAAAACCAAAACATAAAAAAATGAAAAAGTGAGAGAAGGTAGGCATACATCAAGAGAGCAACCAATGGTGGTAACAACAGCAGCAGTGACATAAGAGCGAGTGATTATTGGCATCTGCTTATACCAATCCTCCACTGCTTGAGCCATAATACTTTTATAATAATACCAATTAATAATCAATAATTATACAAGTAACCTCTAATATTATCTTATTGTATTATGTTTCAGCTGAGGATTTTTGAGACCCAGATGAGAAATAACGATTTTCTAATAACTAAGATGGTTTTGATGATCGATTACTGAGAGTCTTTTCGATTTCTGAAAAAACCAAAGAAGAGGTGAAAACTACAATATTAGGAGAGAGAAGGTGGCTATAATAATGTATGTAGATGAAGTTCGTTGCTTGATGGATGTGACTCTCATAGGACAATTAGAAAGCGAGTGGCTTTCACGACCCAATTAAAGTGTTTTTTTTTTTTTTTGACTTTATGAAATTTTGGTGGGGTTTTTTTTAATAAAAAAATTAATGGATCATTAATATCTAATAGGACTTTATTATCCTCATCCATCATAACAGGGAAATGGGATTTAATCATATTAAATAACATTTAATTTTTAACTTAATCCTCATAATCCAAAATTAAGAAATATTTGATGTTAAAAGAAATCATATTAGGACGCTTAAAAATTAAAATGAAGTGTTTTTATCATAAATTGCATATAATATGTTGGAATAATAGTTTTAAGGGCACGATGATTATGATAAAAATAGTAATGATAATTTTAATTTGTTTGTTATAATAGTTGTGTAGTGTTATTTTAATTATATATTTTTTTAATATTTTAAATTATTTTAATGTATTAATATTAAAAATAAAATTTTAAAAATAAAAAATATTATTTTAATATATTTTTAAATAAAAAATACTTTAAAAATATATTTTATTAGTTCTTGCGACAACATGGAGATATTTTTTAAGTAACTTTGAGGACATTGTAATACTCTTTTCACTGATTTTGGTTTCGTGTTAAAGATTCATTGATCCTTGAGAGGATGCATCCAAATCCCTATCTGTCTACCGTCTGGATTCAGCTGGATATTACCGAGAATGTTTTTGTCTTCACTGGCTTTAGATCAGGTCATCAGAGTGTTTGCATCAACCCTTCTTTTGTCCTAGACAGTGTTGCCATCGCCATTTGCTACTGAGACAGCTCTCTTCCTGAAAAAGCCAGAAATGATCACGTATTCAATCACCACCTGCTTGTAATGTCATCATAACTTAGCCTGATGTTTCTACCATATCAGTCCAGGAGATTAACATCCGTTCTGTAGATTGATCCCTCAAAAGTATGAGTTTTGTCCACAGAAACTTGGGTGGCAACAGAAGCTTGAACAAAATACACTAAGTAGATGAAAAGAACTTCCATTATTACATCTTGATTTAACAAGATCTTTTTTTTTTTCTTGTTCCATCACAACTTCTCTATATCAAATAATTTACATGCTGACATATTCATCAGCAGAACCATTTCCATTTTCCACTTCTCCCCAAACTCACAGCATTGTCAATCGCAACTGTTGGAGACACCACAGCTCATCTATACCATAGGGGCATCTCGGATATGACTTTGAAAAGGCCCTGATTAACCTGTTTTCTTTTCATCTGCAACCATGGAATGATGACCCTGAATATCATTTGTATCTCTTGAAAAGCTTCAAATGCCAGCACCAGCTTGGTAACTCAAATTCAAGGTCATTCCTCGACTGTCAGGTTAGAGCAGGGAAAACAAAAACTATGATTTCCTAGCAAGCAATGCAGGTCTATTCCTCATGTATTTTGCTCCATATGCAGCAGTAGAAGCCACTGTTGTGCCAGCCACTGACCAACTGCATCAAATTGTGGCGAACAATAGGTCATGTATGATAATTTATTGCAGTAGTTGAGAAGAAACAATACACGGGATGAAATTAAAAGTTGACTGGATTACCTCAAGTATGTTATGTATGGTAGAGTTTCCTGGGTTCCAAACTCCGGTTGAATGAGAGCTGCAGCAACTAAAACCAGCTGGAAAACTGTATTAACCTGTCAATAACCAGGACTCCTCCTTAGTGGACACAAAAAGGTTTTAACCAAAATGAAATCAATTACGTGCTCAAGAAAAAAAAATGTCCAGATTTTTTCTTCTTCTTCTTGACCAAGAACAATGTTTAATTCTGGAAAAATAGCTAATAATGCTTGTTAACATCATTATTAGAACAGATTTTAAGTACAAAGTATTTTGGCATAATTGAAAGGTAATTATCATAGCAGGCAGCGCTTTCCACCCTCTACTGCCACCAGGTTCCTTCAGGCTTTCAAGAGATTCACACATTTGTTATAACGCATCTACTCTAGGTTTGTTAAATTCATACAGGGTAATAGTATAATGAGACCTCATTCTTTACCATACGTTTTGCTTCAAAATGTTCCTCGTTTCAATGATTCAATGCAAAAATCACCATATCATCAAAAAAATACACAAAGGATTTCTCCAATCCCCCACACTCAGTGTTCAACTAAAATCATATTATGGCTTTAAAAATAAAAAATAATGGATCAAAAAAACTTATATTTAAACCACATTGCAGGTGCCATGAAAAATCAAATTGAAAATTACAAACCATACCTTACTTATGAAGAGAGGCTCAACCTTCTCTGGGCGGGTCCCATCAAGATTGAAGAAGTCATACCAACTAGTCCACTAGAAGAAGAAATTAGAAAATATCAAGCAAAAATCTAGGCCAAGGAGTAAATAACCAGGTTAAAGCAAAGAATAATACTAAAAGGGACAAATGACAAGTCAGTCAACCAACCTTCCAACCCAAGCTGCTAGCTCTATGATAAACTGCTCCACAGACAAGTGCAACATCTCGCAACACTACCAGTCCGACAAGTCCAGCTTCACAAGGCATAGAGTATAACATAAGTTGTACAACCATACATCAACCACATTTACTATCAATCTGCATATAAATTCCAAGTTCTACAAAATATGGTTAAAATTAAGACAACTTACGGTGTAGAAGATCCATATGTACCATTGCCGATGCAACAGATCCAATAAGAACCTATGTTAAGCAAAGAAATAAGTTTAACGGAATTAGTCCCTGGCAGATTATAATAAACTCCAACTACAACACTGGACTAGCTATCAAGAATCAACACTAAAGCTTTGAAGAAGATGAAGCATTCACTCTACCTTATCAGCAAGAGGATCAAGATAGGAACCCACAACAGAATCAATTCTCATCTTCCTAGCGACATACCCATCTAGCTACAGGTTTAAGAAAGAACAACATATTAAATTTCAATTTTTTATTTTGAAAAAAAATGCAAAACGAATTGTCATGATAATATTACCCAGTCACTTGCACCAGCAATAGCCAACGCCACAAATGCAGAAGAATACATGTCATTTGTAATCATCCTGCATAAAAACCATTAATTAATCACCCCTCTAATCCAGATCATAACAAACAAAATGCATAATCATGAAATAACAAAACATCCACACCAGAAACACTGAGAATTGAAATCCAAACATAAAAAACAGTTACTAGGTTACATAAAAGACGCTCATCCGGTTCATTTAACATTAGCTCTCATTTCCCAATATAATACCAACAAAATTTACTTCTTCTGCATTAAACAAACAATTTTGTATTCATAATTGTTAACATGCTGTAACTCCCAACTTTGAATACATAATTAGAATGAAAGATCATTCTTTTAAATTTATCACAACTAAAAATATCCAAATTAATAATAAAAAAGCACATTTTTTGCATTGACATAAATTAATCAGTCATAAAAACATCAATATTTAATAAAAATTTAACCACAGTGACATCACTCAAAAACTTCAAAATTAAAGATAATCCCAACCTTTTCGCATTCACTT
Organism: Populus alba x Populus glandulosa; assembly: GCA_033617975.1. Classification (NCBI taxonomy): domain Eukaryota; kingdom Viridiplantae; phylum Streptophyta; class Magnoliopsida; order Malpighiales; family Salicaceae; genus Populus; species Populus alba x Populus glandulosa. The sequence goes on from CM066146.1 coordinate 1,042,751, forward strand.
CTCTCATTTTCTCAGTAACCAAACAGACCATAAACATAGTGTGCGCGCGTGTGTATAATTGAAGAAATTTAAAAATTAGAAAAATACCATCCAATTAAAGGCCCAGAGACCAAACGGCTAATAGAGATAAAATTAGGCAAATTAACAAAACTCTCCAAAATCCCATCTTTATCACCACCGTCATCCACTTCCTCCTCCTTCACCAGGTCAACCCGATCCGACAACACGCCTTGGCCCACATAACCCGATCCGACCCGACTTTTTAACAAATGCAAATTAAAGGCCTCGACTTTCCTCAAAACAATAGCGTTTCCACGTAGATAAAGCGGTGCCGAAGACTGCAAAAGCTTCCACGGAGGAGAAGAGAGAAAGAGAGGGCCTTGAAACGGAACGTTTGGGAAAATCCATTTAGAGAGGAATCGATTAGGAGGAGGAGAAGAAGAAGAAGGGGGGTAGTAGAAGTAGTAATGTAAAGGAGAGAATGGTGATTGGATTATAGTGGAATTTGTTGTAAAGAAAGATCTGGATTTGTTTGAATTGGGGATTTTTGAAATTAGGGTTTTTATGGATCTGTAAATCGTCATTGATTGGAATTTATTTTGAAATTAGGGTTTTTTTTTCCTGCTGGGGTTTAGGGGTGAAGGTGACGGGACACGTGTTAGTTTCGTGGGTATGAGTGGACACGTGTGTGAGTTTGAGGTCCTGCGCGTGGAAAGTTTAGTGGCTTTGAGAGAGATTAAGGAAAGGAACTGGGTGGGCTTGAACTAGGCCCATGGAGTTATTTTCTTTTTTATTAATTCAAGATTTAAAATTAAAGGTTTATTAAAATTTTGTTGGTTATGCTATTTTTTTTTAATATTTTAAATTATTTTATATACAAATAAAAATAAATTTTTATTTTAAAATATTTTATGTATATATATTTACATTGATTTATTTTTTTTGTGAACAAAAATAATTTGTAATCATAATTCTATATAAAACAATTAATTTAATAAATAAAATAATAAAGAATAAAAATATTCGAGATTCCACACATAGTATAAATTAAAAAAATCTATTCAAAATATAATAAATAAAAATTCATTCCATCTTAAATTTATCTTCATAAATAGATTTTATTGATTCATCACTACTAAAATGATTCATCATCTTAATTATTCTATATTGTCTAGAAAATATTTTAAATTTAACACAACTAAACTTAGCAAAAAATAAATTAAAAATAATAAGTTTCCTAAAAAGTTTTTAAACACAAGAATCCTGATTAAATTCTTATTATTAATTTTTTTTTATCTCAATAATCAAAATCCAATATAACAAAATGTCTTGAAGAAAGCTAAATAATTATAAAATTATAAAAAAAATAGAAAAATAAAACTTAATTATTAAAATATATTAAATCCCGAATAATAACTTTTAATTCTAATTTGATGGCTTTAAAGACCTTAAATAACTATGAAAATTTAACTTTATAGAAAATAAATCTTTTTAAATTTTATAATAAAATTTTAGCTTGATTCAATAAAAAATTAAAATTAAACTTTTACAATATTATCATCAAAATCTCATGAATCAAATTTATCAACAACAAAGAACAATTTTGCATGGGAAAAAAAAAAAAAACTATACATGATCAGTAACTATACATGGTCAGTCTATTGTATAACCGATAAACGTGATAAAAAAAGGGAATATATATTTATATATGCAACTCAGGGGCAACCAGCAAATAACCATCCAGTCAAATAAATCCTGAACAAAGTCATAGAGGTGGCTTGATCAGCATTATCTTAGCCATGGATAATACTGATTATAGGAGAGAATGGTTGAAAAGATAGTTTTAGCAGCTGTTTTTACTAAACAAAGATGGAATCAAAGAGATAAACAACTAGAAACCAGGCGACTAGCAATTTTCATCAGCATCCAAATGTGATCCTGGTGAAACATGTAAGCAGCTTTTATGGTAGGATTAAATCATACTTTCAACAAGGGAAATTGGAAATAAGATTGGAGTTGTAGAGCTTATACAAAAGGGTTTTGCAAATTAGTAAGAGGAGAGGGAAGAAAATGAATTTTTTTCCATGTTGTAGATCGGAATGGGAGGAAGCTCCTGTAGAGAGCACTTCATGCACGGACAAGGAATCTGCCAAACATGGCAGAACATTGTCTTTCTGGAAGAACATGTCATGGAAAATAGGTTTGTAATAAAAAAATATTTCTAGTTTGTGGTTTTGGTAAGATATAGAAGGCTATCTAATCTTAGTCATGTTATCTATCAATGTTGTTGCAGGCAGCAGCAAAAGGAAGAATAATTTAAAGGTTTTCACGTACCATGAACTATCTGTTGCAACTGATGACTTCAATACTTCCTGCTCCGTCGGAGAAGGTGGGTTCGGAAAGGTTTACGAAGGATTCATTGAGAGCATTGATCAGGTCAGTCTTCTTAAAAAATAATATAAATTATAAAAACTTCACCTAACTGTGATGTTTTGAAGCCTAGAAAGCCCTTGAAGGCTTAGATGTAGGAATAAATTAAATAAGGGTATAGTAGTAATTGGATAAATAGTTGATAAATATAAATAGGAAGTCAAAAAAAGAAAAAGAAAAGTGTGATCTGAAATATTGAGAGCAGAATTGTGAGAGAGAAGGGAGGAAGAAGAAGAAAAAGAGAAAAGAGGGAAATTGGAAAGGAAATAGAAAGAAGTTAGAGGAAATAAATAAAAAGATAAGATTATGTATATATATGTGTTATTGAAGTTTAAATTTCAGTTTTGATGAATGTTAGGGTTTTGAGAATTTGTGTTTGATTTAAATTGATGAATTAATTTGAAGGTTATAAGGTTAGTTGTTGTGGTTAATTGATGATTTAGTTGATTATGGAAGATTATGATGATTTTGAGTTATAGAATTGTGTAAATGGTGAAATTTGAGTTAGAAATCAGGGGAGAACAGTGGGGTTTCTGTTAAAATCTGGACTGGAGGTTGAAGATGACGAAAATTCAATTTGGTCCCTCAATTTCTGAAAATTACAGTTTAGTCCCCGAACTTTGGAAAATTACAAATTGGTTCCTGGAGCATATTCCGAGATTCTAAACAGAATAAAATATGAATTATGGATAGAATTACTGTATAGATAAGATAATTTAACACTTTCAATTTAGTCCTCCAATTTGATAAAAAGTACGATTTGACCCTAAAAATTTAGTAAAATTCCAGAATGATCCCTAAAGCATAATGATACATCCTGGACAGAATTGAGGATAATTAAGGTCAGAATTTCAGTATATTCATGGATTTATGACAAATTTCAGTTTGGTCCTCCATTTGACAAAAGTTACAATTTGGCCCTAAAAAATGGAAAAATTCCAGATTAGTCCCTAGCTGTAATATTAGCTTTTGCAGATTAGTTTGATGAATAATTAAGGGTTATTTAGTGAATTATTACCAATTTTATTAGTTGTTTTTATTATGGATTAGATTTCGGGAAAACCGTTAGATTTTGGGTTTTTAAAAAAATTGGCTAGTTAGTTCAAAAATATATAGGGTTACGAAAGACACCCTTAGTTAAGTGTATTAAATAGGTTAAATGTTCTTTCGAGTCGTTTTTGAATATGTCTCCTTTGTATTCAGATAATCCTGATATTCTACCGGCAGGACGTCAGTAGAATTTCCTTCGGTTTCAGCTTGTGTGTGCTGTTTGCTTTTGAGTCAGGTGAGTGGATAATTTTCCATATGCATGAGAAATATTATAAATATTTGATTTGTTAATATGAATTGGATCATGCTTCTTGATAATATATATGTTGATTATTATCCTTGATATGATAAAGCATGATCAATTATTGAATCTGATTTCTTGATATGAACCAATATGATCTGACTTCTGAATTGATAGCTCCTCATTTGATGGATGTCATGAGTTGAGCTTTGAGATATGAATATGTTTGTTTGATTATGATTATGAACCTATGGTATGTCAATCAGAATACCCATACTAACAGGGTAGTGTTAGTCTTTGTGCACATCGTATCTGAACCCTAGTTGGTCGGGGGAGTCACCAACCTGTGTGGACTGATCATCCTACAGTACGGAGCCTCATGCTCATTGCATTTTGATTTTCTGACGAGTTTTACCATATGATATTCTTGTTATGGCCTATTTGATAAACCTTCGTATAAGAACTAAAGCCATACTTGTATATATATTTCTCATTGTTATATTACCTCGTATGTGTATATTGAATGTTATCTACTCACTGAGTTGTTGAACTCACCCTCTCATTATTTATCCTTTTCAGGCTTATAGCTTGATAGCAGGTTACTTTTGTTGAACCTTCCGAACCTGCCTTTTGGTTGTAATTTGTACCTTCCTTTTGTGTCAAGTTAGTGCTCCAAAACTATGAAATTATTAACTCTTGTATTAAGACAATCGAATTATATTATGAAGTTGTTTGTTGTTAATTATGCGTTAAACTCTGATTGAGTTGTAAAGGATTGTATGTAAGTTTGGGTTCGCATAGGTTTGGAACCTTGGAGGGGAACCTTGCCTATGTGCCGGTCATGGATCTGGGATTCGGGTCGTGACACTAACAATTTAAAATTTCAAGTCGAAGTGGTTTTTTAACAAATCTTGTGCTTCCAGCATGCGTATTCATCATCCTAGATCATCTTGTGATGCAATTCTTTTGTTTCATTCTGTTTTTTTTTTTTTTGCCCCAGCATGTTGCTGTTAAGCAGCTTGACGGGAATGGAAGGCAAGGAAACAAGGAATTCTTTTCAGAGGTTAATACATTAAGTATGGTTCAACATCCAAATCTTGTCAAATTGATTGGCTACTGTGTAGATGGTGATCTAAGACTCTTAGTTTATGAATTCATTCCCAATGAAAGTTTGGAGACTCACCTTCTTGGTATGCCCACATAAATTCTTGTTTCCTAGACAAAAAGTTTACAAAGTTTTGAGTCTTTACATATCATGTAGAAGTTCAAGAAATGACTTGATTTAGGGTTAGGTACAAATTTTTGCTATCTACGTTGTCTCTATAAAGATTTTGTGTTTAGTGTGCTAACATTTTCTGCTTTCCAGATTTACCTGCAGGAAGAAAACCTTTGGACTGGACTACTAGGATGAAAATAGCAACAGGAGCAGCACAAGGATTGGAACATTTGCACGACACGGCAGATCCTCAAATCATTTATCGAGATTTCAAAGCATCAAACATATTGTTAGACGAAAATTTCAATGCGAAACTCTCTGATTTTGGACTCGCTAAGTTGGGTCCGACAGGAGGAAAGGATCATCTGTCTACAAGGGTGATGGGTACATATGGGTACTGTGCTCCTGAATATCAATTAACAGGTCAGCTGACAACAAAGTCTGATGTCTACAGTTTTGGTGTTGTTTTTCTCGAGATAATTTCTGGGAAGAGAGTCATTGACATGTCGAGACCAACCGAGGAGCAGAACCTAGTGCTTTGGGTATGTTCATCGTTTTTTTCTTCAAGGAATTTGTTAGGATTATAACCTTACGAGTAAATGGGAGTGCAGCCCTTAAGATTGATTCTCATTTCCATATTTCAGGCAGGACCACTGTTCAAGGACAGAAGTAAATTTACAGCTATGGCGGATCCATTGCTAGAAGGAAACTACCAGCAAAAGAGTCTATATCAAGCTCTAGCAATTGCAGCTATGTGTCTCCAAGAGGAAGCTGACACCAGACCTTTGATGACTGATGTTGTAACTGCACTTGAGTTTCTTGCGGGGCCAATTGAGGAGGAAAACGATACATTGTCATCAACAGGAAGTATCCGTCATGTCAACTCTGTAACAGAAGGAAATGTGAAGCAAGAGTTAGAGCCTTAGGTAACACTCCAATTTGTCTAACATAATATATATTATGTTAGGAAAATTGAAAAAGAATGAAAGAAATGACCATTTATTACAGGAAAGAAAGAAGATGGCAGCAGTTTTTGGCAGAAAAGCCATCTGACAATGAAAGCTGCTGGAGGAAAAACTTATATAGGTTTGGCTTTAAAGCTCATGACATGGCTTGTATTGGTGGTTTCAGACGTGTTCAATTTGGTCCCTATGGTTGGAAAATAACTAATGAAATGAAAAAAGTTTTATAATTTTCCATAGGGGAATGAAAATTGGAGTTGGAAAATGGAAAACATTTTCTATTACTGAACACATTCTCAATGTGTCCTGTAGAAACCGAAAGCTCCTCCTAGAATTCCTGGTGTATGAGAAATGTGTATATCGCCCTGCAACTATAATTTTCAGCCCACATCGTTACTGTATTTCATAGATTTGTAAAGATATATGGCATCTATTTATGAATGATTGATCTGGGTTGACCCCACGATCCAAAGATCCAGGCCTTTTTCTCAGTCAGACTCCAGGTCGGATCTGACAGCTATGGTAAGAACTATGACATGGTGGCATGGCATTCAACATATCAGGAATGATATTTGCTAACCTTCCAATCTGGTATACTCAACATCTAATGCAATGCAGATGCTCTAAAACCTTACAGAAGTCAACCTATCAATGTCCTATCGGTGCTCCATGAAGTGATACATACATACATATATATATATATATATATACATACATATATATATATATATACATACATATATATATATATATGGATGAAGCATGCAGGTTGAAAGCATTAGCTGCTCCATGAATAGGAACACAATCCTAATTATCAACAACATTCCTTTAAATCATCCTGCATAGATAACTACCAGCTTAGAGAGGTCAGAAAGCATGGCAGCTCTCCTGCATATCCTTCAAATCATCCTTCAGGATTCTATGACTGAACCCAGGAATCCTACTGAGCCTATGACTGTCAGCAACTTCCACAGCTAGACAGATATTTGGAAAGAATCTGCTGCTGCCAGCTCCCTTTTCCTTTTCAATTCATAGTTAAAGAATACAAAAACAACCCTCTTCTAGTTTATAAAACTCCAATAGGTCTTGGATTTTTGAAAAATTATTGTAAGAACTCGGATCATTATGAGTTCATGCTTACAAAATGATGGGTCCTATAATCATTTTAAGGTGGATCCTATTTAATTTATATGTGTGGATTCGACTAGAAAGTCCCTAATATTTTATTGTAATAATTGTCAATGAAATCTTATTCTGGAAAATGAATCATGCATAGTTATAAAACCTAATCCAATTTATAACCTAACCTAAAACTCGAGCCATGGATTAGATAACAACAACCTGAGCTGACTTAGATTAATTCAAAAAGCCTTGTTTGAAGTTTTTTTTTCAAAAAAATCTTAAAACTATCTCATTTTGAATTATTCTTAAAAAAAAAAAAAAAGTCAAGTCTCCATAGGTTTTAATTAGGACAAACATGTTAATTGGATTAACTCTCACCCTATTCAACATGAAACCCAAACCGAGCAGGCCCGAGTTAGCAGCTCACTAGGTTGACCAGCCAGCTGAGTTTAATAATTAAAAAAAGGTGGTTTATGAACAGGTTCCCATGGTGGTGCCCTGTCAGCATTTATCTTAAGCCATGAGCAAGTACTAATTATAGGAGGGAATAGGTTAAAAGTTGGCTCAGCAGAAACCAAGAAAACCAATTACTAGTTGGGAGCAAGAGGCTGACAACTAGACTAACAAACAATTTCAGAATCCAATGGTTCTGGTGTTAAATTTTACAGTAAAAGCTAAAAATGCTGTTACCAAAAGAACTCAATTCCTATCTAGTTTAATGGATACATAAATAGCTTTCCATGATGGGATTGAACTCTTACCTCCAACAAGGTACCTAGGAATACACAAAAGGGTTAGCAACTTGGCAGGAGGAGAGGGAAGGAAATGAGTCTCTTCTCTTGTTGCAGAATGGAAAAAAATAATTCTTTCAAGGGAAGCAGATCTTCATGGAACAGCAAGGGTTATGGAAAACAAGGCAAAACATTGTCAATTGTCGGGAACATGTCTTATAAAATAAGTCTGTCAACGGAATAAAAATTTTTCAAGTCTGAGATTTTGGTAATATATAATTAAATGCTAATCATTTCATCATGTTATCAATGTTGCAGCCTCCAGCAAAAGGAAGAATATTAATCAGGTTTTCACATTTCGTGAACTAGCTGTTGCAACTAGCAATTTCAGTCATCATTGTCTAGTGGGAGAAGGTGGATTTGGAGGGGTGTATAAAGGATACATTGAGAGCATTGATCAAGTCAGTCTTGTGTATTTTGAGGATATGCATGCCTAGGTTTTATCCTAGATCATCTCGTAATGAAATTCTTTTGTTTCGTTCTTCTTCTTCTTCTTCTTTTTCTTCAGATTGTTGCTGTTAAGAAGCTTGACAGGAAAGGATTGCAAGGAAATAGAGAATTCTTTTCTGAGGTCCTTACGTTAAGCATGGTTAAACATCTGAATCTTGTCAAACTGATTGGCTATTGTGCAGATGGTGATCAAAAACTCTTAGTTTATGAATTCATGGCCAATGGATCTTTGGAAAGTCACCTTCTTGGTATGCCCACAAGAAGTTTTATATCCTAGGCTAGAAGTTTTACCATATTCTTTTCTGTTTACATGCCATGTGGCAGCTCAAGCACTGCCTTGATTTAACTTAGGTTTGAAGTTTTTCTATCTAAATTGTCTCAGTAGATTCTGTACTCATGGTGCTAACATCTTCTGCTTTCCAGATTTACCTGCAGGAAAAGATCCTTTGGACTGGAGTACTAGGGTGAAAATAGCTTCAGGAGCAGCCCAAGGACTGGAATATTTGCACGGTGTTGCCGATCCTCAAATCATCTATCGGGATTTCAAAGCTTCAAATATATTATTAGATGAAGATTTCAATCCAAAGCTGTCTGATTTTGGGCTTGCCAAGTTGGGACCAACAGGAGGGAAGGATCATGTGTCTACAAGGGTGATGGGTACATATGGCTACTGTGCTCCTGAATATCAAATGACAGGTCAGCTGACAACAAGGTCGGATGTGTATAGTTTCGGTGTTGTTCTTCTGGAGATAATTACAGGAAGGAGAGTTATTGATAAGTCAAGACCAACTGAAGAGCAGAACCTAATTTATTGGGTATGTTGATGATTTTTTTACAATCAAGTTGTCAGATATATTTCCTTTCTGCCAGGGTTGTAGCATAGAACACAAGCTGCAAATTTTGAGGTTTTAAGAGTAATTGGGGGTGCAGACTGCAGACCTTTTCATATTGATTCACATTTCCATATTGTAGGCAGCGCCGCTGTTGAAGGACAGAAGTAAATTTACATCAATGGCAGATCCATTACTTGAAGGAAACTACCCAAAAAGAAGTCTATATCAGGCTCTTGCAATCGCAGCCATGTGTCTCCATGAAGAAGCTGATGCCCGACCTTTGATGGCTGATGTCGTAACCGCACTTGAGTTTCTTACCAAACCAACTGAGGAGAAAAAAGCTACAATGGCATCAACAGAAAGCATCCATTATGTCGACTCTGTGAAAGGAGGAAATGCCAATGAAGAGCTAGAAGCTTAGTTGTTTTGCAGAAACCAAAAGCTACTTCTACGATTTCAATATCAATATCAATATCAGTATCAGTATCGTCGATATGCTTAAAGTTCAATGCCCTTTTATATTACTGTGCAACTAATTTTACAAACCTCGTAGATGCTGTGTTTCATAAGTGTAAATATGTAAACGGACTGTTTTCGCCACAGGAAAAAGGTCCAGGCACTAGAATTGCAGGAGTGTTGTTCGTTCAGAACATCAGAATGCCAATGTAGATATAATTTATCTGACGATATAAATGCTTGCTCTTCTTTATCAATCTCAGCCTGTTCATTCAATTAGAAACTACATGATCCAGTTTCTGCTGTACACAAACAACAGTAAAACTTAACTTTACATAGATACTTTTTACTTAATTTAACATTACTCCTTACAATGCAATTTTTTAGCAAGCTTTCCACATGTAGTGCTTCACGAAATTTTAATTGAAAATTAAAGTCTGGTATGATCCGGGGAACTATAAAAATATGACATGGGGTTTGAAAATAGCAGGAGTGACTGTTGTTAGCCTCCTAATCTGGTACACACAATATGTAATGCACCGAATTCTTATAAACTCAACCTGTGGATGCCATTTCGCAGCTCCAATTATCATCTAAGAAATGCTACTGCATGATGGTAATGTCTGGATGAAGCAAAGCAGGTGAGAAAGCGTAGAAAATAGTAATTCTAATCAGCAACACATGGCAGGAAATCTACCAACGTGATCCTGTGCTCTTCTCCGAGTCTGACATATTCCCTTAAACGTAAGTCTGATAGATAGATAATTCTGACTAGAGAGAATCTAGTACAATTGAAGTTGTGGACCTAATGTTATGGGATCAGAAAAAGCATGGCCCAGTGGCTTCACATACCGGCTTAGAGAGGTCAGAAAGCATGGCAGCTCTTCAAAAGATTGTCTAAAACTGCATATCCTTCGAATCATCCTTCAGGATTCTATAACTGAACCCAGGAACCCTACTGAGCCTATTGCTGTCAGCAACCTCCACGGCAGAACAGATACTTGGAAGGAATCCGCTGCTGCCTCTTCGCTTTTTCCTTTTCCAGCTCATCGTCAAGGACCAGAAACTAGGCCTTGACTGACCATTACTGCAAGCTATGTCAGCTACCTGCTCTTGAGGTTTCCTTGAACTTGCACATCGGTCTATCTCAAACTTGGAGAAATACTCAATTTCTTTCCTCACAAGTGATCCTACTGTACCCCGCGTGCCTATTGCAACCGGAGCTTTTGCAGCCATTTTCTCAGGGAACTTGGTGGTAACGGTACTGGCTTTATATTGCATAATATAGTAAGATTGAAGTGATGAAGAAGGCTTCTAGTTGCAGAAAGTGGTGGCCCTGTCTCTTTGCCAAAAAATATAATGAAAGGGTTTGCTTTAAAGTTGAGGAATCTCTCTCTCTCACTTAAGTTTTTTTTATACAGCTCTTGTCGAACTTCTTTATTAAAGTGTACAGCATGAGAATTTGCATAATTGGCGCATTTGATAGGGATAATAGCCATCATGTTCATCCTGTGATTGCAATGAAAGCATATGCATGCTTTACTGATAAATATTTTAACCCTTTTGACCACTAAAAGGATTTAAAAACTTAGCATTATGAATAGGGTAGGGCATGCAGCATTTGGTCAAGCATTCTTCATCTACTAATTCTGTGCTACAGCTTTACTGGCAGGGTAAACCATGTCATGCTCTGTGGTTTCCTGGTCATGTTTGTTAGGTTAACCCTCCTTTTCTCATGTCAATGTGATGCACGAGGTTTCAATCAATCAATCACATACAAATTTATTCTATTTGGAACACGTGAATAGTCTAATAGATAAGTATTTGAATCAGATGGAAAGCTTCAAGTCCAATAAGAGGTATAGTTGTGGATTTTTAGCTTTATTTTCGAGTTTCTATTTGAATTAGAATTCTAATTATTCTCAGGTAGGGCCTGCACCATCTGATAAGGGTAAATCATGCTGTGCTCTGTGGCTTCATGTCATATTTGTTAGGTTAACCCTCCTTTTCTCATGCCCAAGTCAGAGGGGAAAAGGGTTTTTTTTTCACGAACTTGCTAGGTAAATTACTTGAAGTGGAATTTAGGTATGGTGTCATAGGTGGTGGTGTCGATTTCCCTCCCTTCTTTCGCTTTTGTGCACTGAGCGCGTTATGTGAAATGGCGACAAATCATATCTTGATTTTGCAAAGGAAAAGGACACTTCGACACAGCATTCATAATAATAGAAAGGATAGATCTTTAATCTAAGGATATTCCTGTGGCTATGATTAAACAGTCCTATTTGAGTGTCTTTCAATGTCACTATGGAAGTTTTTTTCTTGCCCCATTATACTCGATTGCGGCATTTGAAGTTCAAATCAAATTCAACATCTTGAACGGGACAATTGAGAATAAAGTCTATAGTTCATCTCTTTCTTCTACAGGTTTTTGGGAACTCAAGTGTCGGTCTAAGATAATGTGATAGAGAAAACATAGGCCAGAGTTTTCTGTCTTTGACTCTTTGTTGTGGTTAAGAAAGGGATACAAATTGCCACAAGCTCACTTCTGTCTTCTTTTTTCACCTCAATCTCTACACCCAATTCAGTGAATTGGCAGCCTTTTTTCTCCTGATCTGAAAAACACGACAATCAAATTTGACCAAGTTAATATCTTTACGGTTCAAATTAAAACCCGGCCCAAGTCAAACTCTAGATTATAAGTTTCCGAGTCAATCTGGGGCAAATGGTGGTGAAATCATCCAGAGTGTGTGCATCTCCGTTGTGCAAATTTCTTTTCTACACGGAACAACTAGTTCCAAGTACAGGTATGACGAATTGCATCATATGTAACGCAGCATTCATCACAAATCTCTCCATGATTTTCTATCGTGTAGAATAGTCCAAAGTTTTCTATTATCACAACTTAAGAGACAAGCAACAAGACAGACTACATCATTCCCTTGTCTTTATGCCTTTTTGAAGAGCTTCTCTTTCCTGCTTTTGAGTTGTCATTCTCATCAGTCTCCTCGCATAGAATTTTGCATTTCGCAAAAACCAGTCACTTCAAAATAGCTATCAATTCACGTCACCAATGAAAACAAAATCCAGAATCATAATCTCTACTGGGGCAAAAATATACCTTCTATCATAATTACAGCAGTAACACAGTGGCCACTCACGGTTTTCAATATTCTATTTGCTAGAGTTGTAAACTTGGATTGGATTTTTTAGGCTCTGGGTAGTAAATCCAAGGTGCCGGTTTTTGTCTTCGACACCAAGTTATCAGCAAGTATGGCATCTAAAAGCTAATCGTTGATTCCAGCAATTCCCTATAAGCAAGCATGACACAACCACAGAACCCATGGCATACCCACTCCATCACAACCCTCTGATCTTAAAGTCTAAAGAGGACGTACATTAACCAAGCAATCAAGAAACAACCAATGTAACTGCCCAAGTAAACTCAGAATTCGGGTCTTTGAAATGAAAAGGCTGACATAGGTCAGAAAGACTAAAAGTTCAGAGCAAATGATAAATTTAAATGCTCGCCATTGACAAAATAGGATATTTATTATCTGCTTGTGTTCATGCAATGAATGACAGAACTTTTTTTTTTTCCTTGTATTCCTCAAAAATGGATGTTCGCTCACTTCTGTACTTATGGATGCAATTCCTGCTTTTTTTTTCCTCATGTTTTTTGGTTCATTTTCATTTTCTTGTATTAGTATCCAACTAACTATTGTACACCGGGAAGATGACACGAATACCTTTGCCTCCGATGGGAAGCAAGAGCATTTTGGAGAGCAGCATCTACTCTTGCCCCTTCCTGAAACAATGAATCATACAACTTACAGATAAACTGGGATAGGTCCTCTTCATCATCATCCCAAAATCCAATAGAACGGTCGCCATCCTTCTCAGCATCACTATCTTCCCAATCACTCACTGGACTGGTAGGCTCAGCCTCTTCCTCTTCCTCCTCTGCCTCTTCCTCTCCAATCTCAAACCTCCCATTTTCTAGAACATTGAATTCCCCTGATCCATGGACTAATGTCACTGGCATTTCTAAGGGCTCTGCTGAAGGGCATACAACAGCTTTCGCACCAGAATCCAGAAAGGCCTTGATTAAAGTTTGTGTAGGCCCATATGTCCCTGTGCAAATTATAATCCTGTCCCTCCAAGCTCCAACCTAGGTGTTCACAAGCCAAGAGGAAACTGCATAAATCACTAGAAAAAACAGTATTCTTATCGGCGTTTCTCAACCATTTGCAAGGCACAACACGGCAACAAAATTCAAGCAGCAGTTTCTGTGTTGGACCTTAAGAGTGCCCTGATTTCCCAATCGAGGAAGTCAGGAAGAATAATTATGCTAAGAGAAACAGAAACCAATAGATAAAAATCTAATTATGCTTTATATGACTTGACAATTTGGAAAAACAAAATGGAAAAAGAAGAGACTTTGTGGTTCAATTATTCTACAAAATGCAAAAGCTTTATGCCTTCTGCAGGGTTTGCCCAGGACCCAGAAAAGTACAAATTATTAAAAATAGGCCAAGGGTAAGGGCACGTCCAGAGAGCAAACAATTACGAGAAAAACACTGCAGGGCAGACTTTGTCCAAATCACTCCTAACAAAACTCTGATTCAGCAGTGCCACTAGTGGATGTTGGTCTTTTGGGAATAGTCCAACATTACAAGAGAACCACAGAAGGTGAGTAGTGAATTAATTTGTCAAACATCAACCATTTGTTCATCCAGAATTTAAAAATATGTAGAGGCAAAAGGAAGACATTGGAAAATCAAGTTTAGGCCAAAACATACCATCCAGCGAACATCTTCAGGTGTCAAGTGCATAGAAGGAACGGTTCTGCGAAACATATATGCCCCAATTTCTTGATCATCCTCCATGACCTTCAGAAAGTAGCAATGAACATTAAAATGGAGACTCATAATTTGGTGTATCCTACTAATAGCGGCTTCAATGATCTAATAAGAAAAGAAAGAAGTCATTAACACATACTTGTGTCTGTCGTCCTATATAACGATGGATGACATTTCCAACTTGGAAGTATGGTTTACAATGAACTAAATCAGCAACAGTTGAAATATTAGCAAGCAGTGACGCAATCTTCCTGTGGCGGCTTCGGTTCATCGACAACAAACTAAATTTAACACTTTGCAGAAACTTATCAGCAAGATCTCCAGGTTCAGCAACGACAAACACATCATTCTGCCAACTATAGAAACAAGCATTCAGCACATTAGGACAGTGGCTGAAACTAAATATCAATAAAAAAATTTGCAAGTCAAACAACAGAGAAGCATGTTCACCTTAATATTGAGCCTGATGAATCATTTTGAAGGGCCAAATGTACAAGTCCTACTTGTGGCGAATTCTGCAGTTTCTCATGCAATGACCGAACAGGTAAAGAGAGCCGTCTGTGTTTGGGAGACATTGGCGGTGATAAAGCTGTCTTTCCAGACTGAGCTCCATCCAAGCTTAAAGGCGGGACCATGTCAATTCGGCCAATCCTCTGCAAGCCGAAATCAGGACTGAATAGGAGTGGGCTTGAGGGGAAGCTTCCAGTAATTAGAGGTGATGCAAATGGGGATGGGAATGTTCCAGTTGGCACTGTTCTTGCAATTCCAGATGTAGCATGCATGAGAGATAGTCTTATTGCATTGCGGGTACAAAATGACTCAAGTGCCCGAGCATGATGCACAACCCTTCCTGAATCAGGACTGTGCAGAGCTTCAACAAGCAGCACCATACGCCTCCAACCTAGAGAGGGGCTACTCTCATCTAAAATAGTGAAATATCAAAAGATTTCAGATTCAGAAAAAGGGGCATGCCAAATGAGGCAAGCATGAGAAAAGCAACTTAAGAGAATGTGCGCATCAATACCTGTATTTGATACCTTTGCCTTGGAAAATTGCTGAGATTTCATAACCTCTGAAAATTTTTCATCATGTTGATAGGGAAAAAGTAGACTCTCACAGACATTTTTCAAGGCTTCAGAATTATTCTGGACATATTCATCAACTGCAGCTTCCAACTTAAGCCAGATAGCTGGGTCAGTCTCATCCAGCTCCATACCACAGCGTTCATCAACTGCAAGATCAAACCATAGAGGATGCTGACTTAGAACTACAAGTTCTTTCACTAAAACTAGTCTTTAAAGGTAATTTTCAGGTATGAAAGAAGAGGAAGAAGAAAAGCTTGTTAAGATATGAAGATGGAGGGAAATTATAATATCTTTAAAGAATACAGGCAGGTTAGAAAACAATTTGTATCTTGCTCTTATAAACAGTCAACTTAGAGTATACCTGGATTAAAGCGAAAATATTGTATCTCGGGAAGCATGGGTAGCAATGTACTTAAAGCTTCCTCCACTCTGTCCACAGAACATGCACTCTCAATCAACACTTGGCCGGTATCCAAATAACGCCACCCACCTTTCCGGACCTAGAACCAAAGATATTTTTGTGAATCATCAAATGAAGTGGCAACTTTTGATAAAAAAGAAAAGAAGAATAAAATCCCTTTCTTTACATGGTCATGAAGTAGAGTTCGGTCACTAACATCCACAGCTTGGCAGATCAATAAAACCAGCATTACATTCTTCTAGGGTTCTGTAAATAAGGCACAACATGTTCCACAGTTCTAATTCCAGTTTCATTAGTTATTTCATGCAACCTCTTCACACTTTAAGTGCTTCCAAAGTTCTAATACTTCAGAAGAAACACACGGATTCTGGCAAGATTGAGTTCTTAGTGTACACAATCAAATGGTGGATCCCATATGCCCTAAATTATAGGACAAAGCAACACACAGATTTAGAAATTTCAAGCAAAACCACGACCCATATGAGGAGAATCACCTTTGTTGGAACAGAGCCACACCCAATTGACACCAGGCAATCAATTCTGGTGTCGGGCCATAGAAGTTGTGCTTCTCTTATAGCAAATATAGTAGGGTTGTTTGCCACTATAGCACCATCTTGCCAGCGGTTTATATCTATTGAATTGTCATTGGTTAGCAAAAATATCACTGATGCACTCAATTTATACAGGGAGGGAGGAATCTCAACTTGAATAAGCATGTCAAGAGCATACCATCTGAGAAATCATCAAGATAGTATGGAGCAGCAGATGATGCTCTTATGGCTTGCCAAATATGATGCTTACAACTACCAATAAAAGCACTGCGTTTATAACCAACTTGGGCTCCAGTAGTGGGTGAACCGAGCACGTGGACTCCTGAACTTTCTGAAATTGCAAAGGGCACTTCAGGTGTTCCAACAGGATACTGTATGTTGATACCAAAAGAGAGAGAGAGAGAAGATTAGAAGAAAATTAACAAAACCACCGCCAACAAGTATCTCACGGTTATGATTATGTATCTATGCAGCAAAATTTAAAAAGTTACAATTCTTGAGATATAGCCAACACCAACAAAAAATCAAAACCATATTAAACAGGTTAAGCAATAGAATTCTCAGTGTCAAACCTGATAATTGCGGAACACAAATGGTTGAGCTGGCATCACACTAACCAAAGTTGATACAACAAAAACTTTGGGAACATTTTTCACAGCTGATTCTATTAACAGGTCTCCATCCTCATTGGCACACATTTCTTTCAACAGCCTCTCAAACTGATCTGCATTGTGCTGCAACAATATATGTTATAGTGTTTTTTTCCCACAGCATCTGTGTTTAACAAAACATGTAATACATATACAGATATTAAATGAGCATATCATCATATCCTTTTATATTAAAAAATAAGTTGAAAACATGAGCAACATTCTGCAGTTTCCTGGAAGATGCAATTCTTTTTATGTTCTCTGGTAAGAAAATATAGTCACACGTGTTTTAATATCATTTATGAAGAAAAAAAAACCAGGACAATAGTGAAGCAAAAGTTACAAAAATGTAGAAAAGGGTAGCTCATACTTTAGATCCATGCACCACAACTCTAAAACTCTGTGATGAACTTTTGTAAAGCTGATCCAACTTCTCTCTCCAAGTTGCAGCTTCATTATCCTTTGGCACAGGTTCAGCAAAGACAAGTTTCCCTTGAGAAGCAAATTTGCAGAACAGAATGTGAAAAAAGTGAGCAGCAAATAAAACATCCTGAAATACACATGCTTCCATATACACACCAAGATTTTTGTATATTTCTTCACATTGATCCAAGGTCATTAGCTTAATGCCAAGAGCAACAGCCAGCATCCCACCAGTTGATGTCCCACAGATTAGGTCGAACAACTCATGTATTCGCTTTCCAGTTCCCTTCTCAATTGCTTTAAGAATCCGCACAGTTGCCAGACCTTTCATTCCACCTCCATCCATTGAAAGTATACGCAGTCCTTGCTTTGCAACTGGTCGCCCTCTTATGGCACGCCTTAAATTTTCATTTTCTCCTAGAGAGGCACAAAAGGGGCAAACCCTTGTAATAATGTTTGGCTAGACAATCTCAAGATCAGGTGAAAAGCAATGAGAAAAATCCAAGATACAAACCAAGAATTGCTAAAGCACGAGCAGCTGCTTTATTCACACGTGGTTCAGATGAAACCGTCATGTGCAGCAGAAGGTCCTGCAGACTTTCAGAGGTGACCAGAAGACATCGATTTTCCAAGCAGAAGGCCAAATTTCCAACTGCTAATAAAGCTAACCTTTGCACCTGGTGAAAGATAAATCCAGAATTAAATTTCCTGCAGAATTGTACAGAAGCAACAAAAACCAGTTGTGTATCACAAAAAGAAAGAAAGGAACTTGCCTCAGGATTTTTATGAGCACATAACAATTTTAATGATCTCAACATATCCCTAGTCAACATCTTCTGAGATACAGTGTCAGATGAAAATGCCAAGGTTGCCACAACTTGCAACACGGAAATTACTTCTTCCTGGGCAACTGATTTCAGTACTGTTTCAATGGGTTGCAATATGTCACATTTCATCAACTGCATTGCCACGGAAACATCTCCAGCAAGATCGGATAGAGCAGAGCATGCTTGTTTAACCTGAAAGACTCGAAAATATAAGAGGTGTGCAGATGAACAGACAAACGACCAAGGTTCCATTTGTGATAGCAAGGATTGTCAACATACCACATGACAGTTGTCACTACTCATCATACTAATAAGCTGCCTCACTGCATTCAGATCTTTCCCAACAACTGCACGGTTTCCTTGGTCTTGCATTATCTTTGCCAGTGCAGATGCCAGCAAAGGATGATGACAAGAAGAAAATCTAAATATGAGAGAGAAGAAGGCGCTAAGCCTGTGTCTAGATGCACCAAAATAAGAACTGTTCTCTGTCTGCGATTACCAAAAAATAATTAACTAAACAAGTTTTGAAGACATCCGGGGAAAAAAAAAGTTCACAGTTACCACATGACCACTACCTCTATCTGAACATTCACTAATCTCAAACTTTCATCAGCCTCAATCCTGATATTAGCAAGGGACAGATGTCGTAGTTTGTGCAGAGGTAAAATTTCAGGAAGGAATTCCAGAGGGTTACCAAATAGCCTGAGAATTTGTAACTCAGCCATAGCCCTGCCATTAAACTGGAGACAAACATTAGGCTCAAAGCAAATTGTAGTTTTTCAAGCTCTATCAAACAGGAAAAATGCAGCTAAGTATACTAGTTTGCTGATAAAATGACCTGAAATCAAGAAGAGGCCGGACAAGCTTGTTGTGTTCCAAAGACAATTCCACCAGTTCAACACATTGCCCCAGTTCTACTGCTCAGAATTCCAGCCAAGATCACACAAACAAAATAAGTTAAATAAAACAAATAATGGCCTACACCTTCTTTAGTCCTACTCAAAAGGCAGTTTATATTTTTTTTTTTCCAAGAAATAAATACTATTGGATGATGCACATTACGATCAGTTTCTTACCAGGAACTGAAACCAGCATGTTGTAATCAACAGCAAGAATTTTCAAATTCTTCAGCTCACCAAGCTCAGGTGGCAAAACTGAAAGCCTATTATTATCAAGATAAAGCTTCTCAAGATTCGGCAATTGAATTATCACAGCAGGCAATGTCTGCAGATAAAAACCCAAGTCCAGTTACAAACAATATAAGCAAGCAGCAAACGCAACAATCTTATCCGTACAACACACCTAGCTTTAAGCATTGAGCTTATAAGAGTAGCTATATCACTCATTTAATTTTACTCACAGTGAAGATTTTTAACAGAGAGCACCAGCTAACTAGTGAAAAGAAACTAATCCAAACACCAACCCGCCTCCCAAAACTCCCACGGAAATGAAAAGAAAAATCATCATGCATTCACCTACTTACAATAAATTACTATCGCAACAGATCTCTCAAAACCCAAAATAGCAATATAAAGTCCCAATTTTTACATGACACTCAGACAAAAACATGAATTGCAAAACCCCAACATCAAAACCAGAAGACTCTAAATAAAGAAAACGGCATAATCTCTCTAAACTAAGCTTAACTGAGTAAATTTCATTTTCTAGCATTAACATTTCTAATAATGCAAACCCACATTTTCTCATCATTCAATAGAAGAACAATCCTTTAACCAAACTAGCAAGAACTGAAAAGAAATCCATCACGCATTCGCCTATCAAAAATTCTTTCTTTCTTACTGTCAACATTCACTTCATAATTTAACAAAAAAACTAACAGGAGAGGAAATATTTGAGTCCTCACCAACAATCCACAACCGGAAAGACTGAGCAAAGTAACTGTCTTCCAATGGCGACCACCATCAGATCTAAACAACCGAGTCAATACACCAACTCCATCACTCTGTTGACCTGATCCACTCTTACCCAAAAGCACCCCTCTCAATTCATCTCTCTTCTTCTCCACCTTCATCTCCACCTCCACTCTTCCCTCCTCCTCCTCCGCTGCCTTCAAATCCACCGTCACACAATCCTGCGGCGCAGGCAACGCAACCATCAACTGCGACTGTAACCTCAACGCCACCTGATCCTCATCATCCACTGCATTCCAATCCAATTCAATTCTAAACCCTACCTGCTCATCATCTTCCGCAGCGACCTCCGTCGCAATCTCCTGCGGCGAAGATGAAGGCGTTAATGTGGTGGAAGAGGAGGAGGAGACGGTGGAGGATGATGTGGAGGAACGGTTGAGTTCCTCACCGAAATCTTCGGTTCCGTAGTTAAGTGTTAAGCGGAGGACCTCTGATGGACGTTTCCAGCTAAACATTGTTGTGATCTGATTTTGATCTGATCGGACGGTTAAGAATTCCAGTGATCATGATCTAGATGCGAGTGAGTGGCATTGTAGAATTATCGTGTAACAATGAATTGAAGAAGAAGAGAGTTCTTGAGTTCTTACACTTCTTGTAATGGTAATAAGAAGTATGTGATTTCAATTTCTTTTTCGTTATTTGGCGTGCAAACTTGGTCAGTGGCGTCGTTTTGTTCATTTCATTTTTATTTTAGGTTTTAACCATAGTTTTCATTACCGTCTCATGCCCCGTTTACATTTGCAGTTTTTTTAAAAAAAAATTAATTTTTTAAATTATTCTAAAATATTAATATTAAAAATAAATTTTGTTAAATCATTTACATCTTATTTAAAACATGTAAATTTGGGTTGGAAATGAGATGAATTCTTTTGTATTGGGATGCAAAGCTAGTTTGTTACTGCTAATGTTATTTTTTGAAGTATTTTTATAAATATTAAAATAATTTTTAAAATTTTATTTTTAATATTAAAATATCAAAAAAAATCTTTAAAAAATAAAATAATTAATTTGAAACAAAAAAAATCAATTTTTCACAAAAGTATTTTCAACTATAAAAACGAAATATTTTTCATTTGAAAATATTTTTTTTAGATTTTTTTATTTTTTATATTAGCACATTAAATTTTAAAAAAATACTTAAAAAATATTAATTTAATTTTTTATTTAAATCAAATATGTTCTTAAAATAAATTTAAATATGATTTTAAATTGAGGTGGGATGTTCTTGAGAGAACTAGATTTTCTTAGGGTTGAAATACAATGAAAGTAAGGGCAAAGTTAGAAAAGTTAGAAAAAATTTCACTTAGATTCTCAAATACAAGAGACAAATACAAAAATATAAAAATATATTTCATTGGAGAAACGAAAATAAAAATATAAAATATATTTATCTCTTGATCAATTTTAAAATAAATTTATAAGAAATATATAAAAATATATATCCTATTGATTCCCTCGAAGAACGTCAAAGAAGAATATCAATCTAACATTGACCATTTCCCCCCTCTCAAGGGGCCTGTTTTCGAGTCAAAATTAGGTATGAGGTCTTAGTCACCGAGTCCAAGGATAAAAAAAACGAAAGAGCATTCAAGCAATGCCAAGGACTTGTTCTGCAATGCCACCTATCATCATTTGTAATTTAAATCATTAAATCTTGAATTTATTTTTTGAAAATTATTAGTTTAAATCTTATAAATTTCAGGATTATTAAAAATTTATATAGTTATTAAATTTAAAAACTATAAAATTATTTGAGATGTGTATAAATTAACTCGGATATTTATATTAATAATAATAAAAAAAAAAAAAGAGATTGATGATCGGCAACGCCATATCCAAGCCTTTGCCGTGGCATCTTCTACAAGTCTAAACAATGTGCAGCTGCCACAGCCAATCTTCCTTTGTAGATGAGAATCACAGGTTGGAACAATTTGAGGAAACCATGGAGATGGCCATTGCCAAGGCTATAAAAACTGATGACAGAACGAATCATAGCAGTGCTAATGTTGAAAACAATTGATGCATGAAACATTGTCAGCAGAAACTATCAGACAGACAAATTCTGGGATTTGCGAATTTGATTCCAGTGAGCGGCCATGGTTTTACTCGTGGAATGCCAAGAACGCATGGGTTCCAAATTCAAATATGTTCATGTTCAACATTCATGGATACGCCTTCTTTCAATCTAACAATACTTCTGAACTGACAAGATCTCTGCAACAATTTCACTAAAATGGTTACGCATACTTACAGGGGTGGATTTAGTTTCTTTGCTGCTGAATCCTGCTTGCCTCCATCGCCAGCACACATAAACTCAAACCCTTTTCTTGCGAGCTCAAACGTTTCCCTCTTTCCATGACCTTCATGTTTGACAATAAAACATACAGCCATTAGTGGTTAGATACATGATCTCCCATCAACAATGATGAAAGCTACCTGATCTAGTTCGTGTCACAAGCACAGCAGATGTTATTTATACTTGCCAAAAGCAGTCGAAGCATTATATAAATCAATGTCAGAAACAGCTTCAAGCATTAGAAATGCAAACAGACGTCTCCATAGTGTAGAGTTAAATAGAGAACTTGTTCCTGGGCAGATTTTAGTGCCGGCAAGAATGTGTTCCTGAGCTTGATGAAAAGAGGATTTGAGATTGCCATCTCTTTAAAAGGACTACAGGACTAACATTTTATCTGCTAATAAAGCATATTTATCAGTATTGAAGTACCATTCACCCACAACAGGATTTCCAGAAAGGTCAATACCAACAACATCTAATTCCTCATTTCTAGGGCAAGCTTCACCTGCAAATAAAAAACAAAAGGGGGGAATGCTGGTTAGAAGCCTTACCCAGTTCATAATCTGTAGCAGCTCACAGACATCCTTGCACTTCAGTAGCATATTCGTGTGGTAGATATTGTTTTTCAAAATATATTTTACTAATAAATATATTAAAATAATATTTTTTTTATTTTTTAAAATTTATTTTTCGTATCAAGATGTCAAAACTATTCAAAAACATTAAAAAAATTAATTTAAAACAATCAAATTTTATTAAAAAACAGGTTAAACCTTAATGTCAAAGTAGTCTCATCACTGCCGAGAAGAAGTCTAACATGTATCCATTTCCTTTTAGCTCCATCACAGGTAATATTCATGGCAATAGAATTCAATGAAGCTGAAGTGTCGAAATTATGAGGAACAAAATCTATATCTACTGCAGTAACAAACAGCCCTTAAACCTTCCACCACAGCTTGCTAATTCTAATAGAATCATTTTTTTCTGGATAACATGGAACCACGAATTCCTTCATCAATAAAACATGAACACATTGCTTTGACCCGACAAAATAAACCAGTACAATAAACTGAAACCTCAAACTCTGATGAAAGTACCTTTGGAGCTGTTCTTAACTCTATGATGCACAGCATTCACAAAAGCGACATCTTCTATACCTCCTGTTTTATGAAAATTTTAAAAACAGAGTACCAGATTTGAGATTCAAAAAAAAATCAAGAAACAGTAAGTTGTTGGCATATTTCTTATGTGATTCTGGTCATCGTTTTGTGATCAGCAGAGAGAATGTGAATGAGGTCAAACAATATAGAAGAGTTTTACTGGCCTATGAAGAAGAACAATGTAACTTAAAGGTAAAACCATGTAATCACATGTGCTACAGTTTGCTCAAGGTTTTTCCTCATTGAACAAGACGAAATGGTCGAAATTTACATTTCTAAACTGCTCCTTTCACATACTTTCTCAGCAACCAAACACGAAAACAACCACAGAGCATGAAAAGGACATATTTTTCATGATAGCATGCTACAAGTCTGAGAAAACAATGACACCCTTTTCACCCAAAACTCTAGCAAGCTATCTGCATTACCAATGACGCATAAATACATCAATAAAT
Organism: Populus alba x Populus glandulosa; assembly: GCA_033617975.1. NCBI lineage: Eukaryota > Viridiplantae > Streptophyta > Magnoliopsida > Malpighiales > Salicaceae > Populus > Populus alba x Populus glandulosa. The sequence goes on from CM066146.1 coordinate 1,066,960, forward strand.
TGCTCATGAACTAACAAAAATCCATTATCAAGCTTAAACAGTGAAGCCGGTTTTTGCAAATAGATTGATTTGTCAATTCTTTTGCTCTCTCTAAAATTTGTTTAAACATAATATTTTATGAAACATGGGTTCTTGCAAGATTAATATCGAATCTCTATCTATTAAGTAGAACGTAATAGAAAACAAAGTTTTGATAGTCTTACTTCTACATTTTAGATGATAGAATGACTTCATTCTTGTCGATCCCTGCAAGCTCTTATAACACATCTGTCACTGAAATCATTTTATTATTGAAAAAATCAGAGAAAAAAAAAAAAACCAATAACACATGTATACATATTATAATTATAAAAAAACATAAAAAAGGATACACTGTAGCCTTAGACCAAAAGCACATTGGATTGGAACAATGTATTCATGTTTTTGTCCTTTTCTACAAAACACAATTACCTAGTTGATAGGGGTAAAATTATTTTTTTTAGGGATCCATTTGTTATTAGCAAATTGATTATGATAAATTGATTTATTTAATTGTTTTTAGCACAGTTAAATGATTCTATTACTATATAGCTATTGTCCAGATTTTTTTTGTACCTTTAAAAATAAAAAAATATTAAATTACAAAGAAAAGCTTTTTTTATTTTTTTATATTCTTAGCACAGTAAAAAGATAGATTTGCCCTAGAAAAAAAAAAAAAAACTAAGGATCGAGGGTGTGAAATGATATTTTCATTTTTTCATTATGGTTTTCTTGTAATATTAAATTGCGTTCAGGAGTAGCTTTGTAATTTAATAAATATTAAATTTAATAAAAAAAACTGTCAGACATGTGGCGTCTGCACTTAGACACCGCGTGCTCTTGTGGCGGCGTGTAACGGGTCTTCCAGTGACAATACATTGACTTTAACAATGGTGTTTTAACTTTTAATCATCTGTGGCCCCTTCATTATACAGCAACACAAGTGGTCAGCAAATCTCAGGTTTTGTATCAATTGGTTTTTCTTCTTTTGTTTTTTTTCCTCTTTTCTGCCTTGAATTTAACATCTGACCTTCAAACTTTTATGTAGCCCTTCAATTTCTTTTATAAGATTTGTTTTTTATTATTTTTATTTGTTTTATATAAAATGATTTATGATTGAATTTTTTTTATTTTTTTTTGTTTTTTTATCTGTCGGATTTAATCCTTATTCTTTTTATCGTTACTTATCTTATTTGGAATAATTTTTAAAATTAAATTTATTTTTCAATTTCATCATCTGATATTTCTTTTACTGTCAGATTTAATCTATATTCTTTTGATTTTTTTTTTACTTTGATAGAATTTTATATTTTATATTTTTTTTCCAGTTTCATCCTTCATTATTAAATTGATTGGTGACACGACCAAAAGATTGATGTCTTCTCCCAAGTGTAGGAGTGTCGAAGTAATAAATAACCCGGCAAGATCGGGGTCGAACCACAGAGAGGTTAATTGTATAAATTATAAATAACAAGACAACAACAACAATAATAATAACAAAAATAACAACAACAACAACAACAACAACAATAATAATAATACTAATAGTAATAGTAATAGTAGTACTAGTAATAATAATAATAATAATAATAATAATAATAATAATAATACTCAATACGTAGCGTTGTTATACCTGAGAATGATCTAAAAGATCGGGTCACAGGTTTCCAGCCTATATACTGAGTTTATGAAAAGATCAAAGAGATATATTATATAATATAAACAGATTTCTGATGCGAATGAACAAGGCAAGATCAACAATATCAGGATCCTTGATCAAACACAGAGCATACTTAACGTACATAAAATATAACAAGAATGTAAATAATAATAATAATAATAATAATAATAATAATAATAATATTAGTAATAATAATAATAATAATAACAATAAAAAGACGACGAGGAGGAAGAGACAACAATAACAACAATAATAATAATAATAATAACAACAATAATAACAATAACAACAATAATAATAAGAAAAATAAGAAAAGCAGGAAGAAATTAATGAGAACTTTGAGATGGAAGATTAATGTAAGGATTAAACAATAATAAAGACAAATGTCAAGGTTAGAGGATCCACCAATGGTATTTCAAACAAGTATAGTATAAACTCTTATTACTCAATTTGGAAACCACACACGAAGGAGGTTCCAATCGGATGATTTATCATTAATAGCTCATTATAAATTATTAACATGATCATATTAATTATCTTATATACATAACACCAAACTTTTAAATATTGTCAGGAATTCATGATGTTAACTGATGTTAACAACAAATCAAGTACCTTTCATAGCCCCAGGTGTAGGTAATACCATACGGTTGGGTTATGAGAGTGCCAAGCATTTGTTGTACCAAGTATTATACAACACAAATTTAGATTAACCATTTAACAAGCAAGGTATTAAGAATTAGTAAGATAAAAAGATAAGACATGTTAATATTAAACATTAAGGTCCATATTGAGTTTACACCATACTTGTTCTTACACCATTAGTGTAACCTTTTCACCTTGACATAATAAACTTAGCTAAACATAATGAAGAAGAAAAACATAAATAAATAAAACAAGAACATAAATAAAATACAAGTTAACTAAGGAAAGGAAAGGAAATGAAAAGCATAAACAAGAAATTAATAAAAGCAAAGCTTAAGAATTACAAAAAAAATATAAAGAGAGAAATAAAGAGCATGAACTTGATCTGAACAACCAAGCCCCTAAATACATGGCAAATGCCTCCTTTTATAGGCCAAAATTCGGAATTATTGATTTGATGACTAATTGTTGAGTGGGTGGCCACCTTTTGACTTGGTGAAAATCCTTATCTTCTTGTCTTAATAAAACAAAAATTCTAGCATCAGAACTGGGTCCAGATATCCAAATGAAAGTTCTGCGAAATTCTCTTATCTTTCCAGCAAAAAACAGATGAGGTCATTTGGACTTCTAGAACTCAAGATATGGGCTGAACACTGAATAGTGTTTGGGCTGCAGGACAGATTCGGACTTCTCCGTTGTTGCTATAATTTGGACTTGAAAAAGGCCTTCTTAGATCTTGATATTCAAATGAAAGTTGTAGGCCTATGTCTTATCAAATCTCTGTAAAAATTTCAAATCATTTGGATATCTAGAACTCGAGATATGGGCTGAACATTGAACAGTGTTGGACTGCAGGACAAATTCAGACTTCTCCTTTCTAAGCTTCACCCTTCTTTATCTTCAAAATTTCAGTAGTTGAATTCATCAATCAATCCTTTGATTTATGTGATAAGCCTGCATTTAAAATAAACATTTACCATATATTAGGGTATTTTATAGTATTAGACTTGTTATTATAAAACATGCTTTAGTTAAGGAGTTATTGATACTTTAAGTGCAAAATGATGATATAAACCATTGATAAACATGCACTTTTAAGTACTAATCACACCCCCCAACTAGCTTATTACTAGTCCCTAGTAATCAAAGTGTTAAAATAGAAAAACAATTTGCAAATTCCATAAAGCAAGGCATTCATCATTAAACTTCCATTAATCTATCCAGATAAACAAACTCTCATTTCTGCTTCATATTTTTTAAACAAGATATTAATAAACCTTCTTTTTATGTGCTCAATGTATGAAAACATATATGATGGGGCTATTGTTGGAAGAAAACAATATTATGTTCTAATGTTTAAGGTTAACTTCCTTGGGTTGGGATTTTTTTTTTATTTTTTTTTATTTACACATGCAACTTAAAACACAATGCATCTTTAACCCATGTAACGAGCTTTAGGCTAATGACTCCCAGACCAGTTGGTCTTAGGGCATTAGGTGTTGAGACACCTCTACGAGCTTAGCAACTCGGGTTGCAGATACTGATACATAGATAGTGCAATGTTTGATTCCTTTAAGCTTTTCTCCTTAACCCATGTAACAAGCTTTGGGCCAATAGCTCCCAAATCAGTTGACTTTAGGGTATTAAGTGTTAAAACACCCCTTCGGGCTTAATTGCTTAGGTTAAGGAGGCTACGAAACCAAACTTATCTACGTTTTTATTCATCATTATTATATATAAAAAAAGTTTTGTTTTTTGTTTTTTGTTTTTTTTTTATGCAAATTATGTACTATCCCTTTCCCTTAGTTGTTACCTTTAACAAAAGAACATAAATAATATAATAATCCAATTGTGCAACCCACAATCATATGTTAAAGTGTGTGTGTGAAAATGAAGATTCAAGAATACTTGTTAAATGAGCATATGAGCAGAATCAAGTGTTAACAATATGAGAGTTTGTAGACTTAGATATTTCAAGAAGTATTATGATAGACCTTGTTAAGAATGTTTACTAAGATGCGTCTCAAGAGTCACTTTAACAAAATAACTCCTTTTACTCTGCCATCCTAGTAACAACAGTTTTGCAAATAGTTTATGAAATAGAAAACACAATTTTTTTTTTAACTACTACCCTTTCCCCCCAACCAAAATGAGACATTGTCCTCAATGTTTTAAGGTAGAAAGATAGAGTATAAAAGACATCACCTGAAATAACGAACACTGACAAACCTGAAACACACTTAAACAAATAGAAGAAACAACAAAACACAATAATAAAACCAAAAGACACAAAGTTTTTACAAACAAAGGCTCAAATCCAATCTAAGCTTTTTACGGCTTTCCTGAGTTGACCAATTTATGCGACTCATGGAGGGATTAATTACAGGGATAAAAGATTGTAGTTGGTCAATCAATTGTTCAGTAGTAGCAGCAGAGATTATGATTTGTCGTGCTGAAGATGTTAGAAACTCCTGTTCCACAGCATGATCAAGAAAAGACAACAACTTATCATAAAAACCATTAACATTTAACAAACCTATGGGTTTATGGTGAATGTGCAGTTGGGCCCAAGAGGAAATATGAAAGATCTCTTCCAATGTGCCCAGACCTCCTGGTAAGGCAATAAAGGCATCAACATGGTTAAACATGGTATTCAGTCGATCAGACATTGTGGGGACTTGTAATTCCTCTCCAATTGTTTTTCCAATGATGTCCCCTTGTGCTAAAGCTTTGGGGACAACCCCCAAAACTTGACTACCTCCTAAAGATGCAGCTATTGACACTCCCCCCATTAACCCAAGGCTACCTCCTCCATACACTAAATGAATCTTTCGCTCAGCTAGTATCTGACCAAAATGATTTGCTGATTCTAAAAACTCTTTTTCTTTCCCGGGACTGGATCCACCAAAAACACAAATTTTGTTTATGTGATTACTTGAGGAACCTGCCATTTCTACACACGTTTGTATTTGATGAATGTATGGGTTGAGTAGAAATGAAGGGAAGGAAGAGAAGAATTTATAGATGAGAAATTGAAAATGCAATCATACCACCTATATATAGGCCAGCTGTAGTCTCAGACACACACACACACACTCTCTCTCTCTCTCTCTTTATTAATTATTTATTTTGAAAAAGCATATGTATGTACAGGTAGTTATGATTATGGCTCATATCTTCCCTTGGTTTTACGTCCAAGAACGGCTTAAACGCCCTCTATGGGTCGGGGATAGGCTTCCCATCCAGTTTTCTTAAAAACTGGCAAACAGGGTCTTTTTTAGTCAGATTCCCAAGACTAAGTCGAGCATGTTCTTTATGGAATTGGGGCCATAAATCATAAATTGCACGATGCACATCTCCACTAGGGTGCGTCTCAAGAGTCAATAGAAAATTATCTAAAGACCCCTTACTCAGGCCATCCTTAATGAATTGTATTTTATCTTCACGGTTTATAGATACCATTCCTAAAGAACGACATGTCGCATTACAAGTCCATCTAGCACATCGGTGACAGACTTTCAGTCGTTTTGCACGACGTTTCTTCGTAAAAGTGCTTTTACCTGTTCCAGGCATGTATGAAATGAAAGAATTAGAGGACTCACCTGATAATCGGACCTTTGCTTCAATCAGCCAACAAATATCTTCAGGAATTCCATGGTTCATTAACAACCTCAATCTTGCACATCTAGCACGGTAAATTTTTGTAATCGCATTCTGAGGCAGAGCGGGAAAATACTTTTTCAATTTTTCAAGAGTGGTGTCCATTTTCAACTGAGAATTGAGGGAGAGATTCAAAGAAAGAAGAAAGAGCAAAGAATTGCACAAATATATACACAGATATCAGTTATCATGGGAAACTGAAAGAACCGACTTAAAAGTCACGGAGTACCGTTATCCGCCATTTGACCGGGGTGAGAGACTAGCAAAACAAAAGTCACACAAAAACAATGTGAGAAAAAGAATCAATCTTTATATACAGGATCACCTAATTCAATAGAGTCATTTTCAACTGAAAAATTGTCAAAATAAACTTTCAAACCATGGCCATTTACCTTGAAAACATTACCATTCTTTGGATTTTCGATATCACATGCCCCATATGGATACACATGTTTCACAATAAAAGGACCACTCCATCTTGATCTTAGTTTTCCAGAAAATAAATGGAGTCGAGAATTATAAAGCAAGACTTTTTGACCAACATTGAATGTTTTTCTCAGTATTTTCTTGTCATGAAACTCTTTGATTCTTGCTTTATGAATTCTTGAATTGTCATATACATCATTTCTTATTTCCTCAAGCTCATTTATTTGCAATTTTCGCAGCTGACTAGCATCATCAATGTTTGAATTGAAAGCTTTAATAGCCCAATAAGCTTTATGTTCAATTTCCACAGGCAAGTGACAAGGTTTTCCATAGACTAGTCTATAAGGTGACATACCTAATGATGTTTTATATGCAGTTCGATAAGCCCAAAGTGCATCATTAAGTCTTAAAGAACCAGTCTTTCCGATTAGGGTTTACTGTTTTCTCCAAGATCTGTTTGATCTCCCTATTAGCAAGTTCTACCTGTCCACTCGTCTGAGGGTGATAAGGGGTGGCAACTTTGTGTGTGATTCCGTATTTCTTCATTAAAGATTCAAATGGCTTGTTGCAGAAATGTGTTCCACCATCACTTATCATGGCTCGAGGGATTCCGAATCGACTTAAAATGTTTTCTTTCAAAAATTTTATCACTATTTTGTGATCATTGGTTCTACTTGGAATTGCCTCTATCCATTTTGAAACATACTCTACTGCGACCAATATATACAAGAAACCAAATGATGGAGGAAATGGACCCATAAAATCTATACCCCAACAATCAAAGATCTCAATGACAAGAATAGGATTTAAAGGCATCATGTGACGTTTTGAAATAGATCCCAACTTTTGACAATTTTCACAAGTCTTGCAGAATGCATGTGAGTCTTTGAACATGGTGGGCCAGTAAAATCCACTTTGTAAGATTTTTGCACTTGTCTTTCTTGATGAGAAATGACCCCCACATGCCTCAGAATGACAAAATTTAATGACATTACTTACCTCATTGTCAGGAATGCATCTTCGAAATATTTGATCAGGACAATATTTGAATAAATAAGGGTCATCCCAATAAAAGTTCTTCACTTCGTTCAAGAACTTTCTTTTGTCTTGGGTACTCCAATGAGCTGGCAATTGTCCTGAAACAAGAAAATTAACAATATTAGCAAACCAAGGCATCGTAGAGACAGAAAATAAAGATTCATAAGGAAAGTAGTCATCGATTGGTGTGATGTCAGATCTTGAATCGGTTGTCAATCTTGACAAATGATCCGCGACAACATTTTTGGTGCCTTTCTTGTCTATGATTGTGATATCAAATTCTTGAAGTAACAAAATCCACCGCACCAATCTAGCCTTAGAATCTTTCTTAGAGAGAAGATATTTCAATGCTGCATGATCACTAAAAACAACAACAGGTGAGCCAACAAGATAAGATCTAAACTTGTCACATGCAAATACTACTGCAAGTAATTCTTTTTCAGTGGTAGTGTAATTCATTTGAGCACTATTTAAAGTTTTACTTGCATAGTAAATCATATAAGGTTTCTTATCTTTTCTTTGTCCCAAGACAGCACCCATGGCATAATCACTAGCGTCACACATTATGTCAAAAGGTAATGACCAATCAGGAGGTTGAATGACAGGAACAGAAGTAAGCAAGCTTTTAAGTTTAACAAAGGCTTTTTCACATTGTTCAGTCCATTCAAAAACAGTTTCCTTTGATAGAAGGTTACACAATGGTTTAGATATTACACTAAAATCTTTGATGAACCTTCTGTAAAAACCAGCATATCCTAAGAATGATCTAACATTTTTAACAGATTTTGGTGTTGGTAAGTTGGCAATTAACTCGATTTTAGATTTGTCAACCTCAATTCCTGTCGATGAAACAATGTGACCAAGTACAATGCTGTTTGTTACCATAAAGTGACATTTTTCCTAATTCAGTACAAGATTCTTCTCTTCACACCTGTTCAAAACCTTTTCCAAGTTAGTTAAGCAATCATCAAATGAATCACCAAAAACAGAAAAACCATCCATAAAAATCTCAAGAAAACGTTCAACCATATCACTGAATATGCTAAGCATGCATCTTTGCAACGTGGCTGGTGCATTACATAACCCAAAAGGCATTCTTCGATATGCAAAAGTACCAAATGGACAAGTGAAAGTAGTCTTCTCTTGGTCTTCCAATGCAATTTCAATTTGATTGTAACCTGAATAGCCATCTAGGAAACAATAAAATTCATGACCTGCAACTCTTTCTAGGATTTGATCCATGAAAGGTAAAGGAAAATGATCTTTTCTAGTCATTAAATTAAGTTTCCTATAGTCAATGCACATGCGCCAACCAGTAATAGTCCGAGTTGGAATTAACTCATTTTTCTCATTTGTTATCACAGTGACTCCAGACTTTTTGGGTACAACTTGGGTAGGACTTACCCATTTGCTGTCAGAAATAGGATAAATGATTCCATTATCTAGAAGTTTAATGACTTCATTTTTCACTACTTCTTTCATATTAGGATTAAGTCTTCGTTGCATTTCTCTAGATGGTTTAGCATTTTCCTCCAAATAAATCCTGTGTGTGCAAATCAAAGGATTAATTCCTTTTATGTCAGCTATGGTCCATCCTAATGCATTTTTGTGCATTTTCAGTGTCTGTAGTAACTTACCTTCCTGATGTGCATTAAGTTTGGAAGAGATTATTACCGGAAAAGTTTCATTTTCTCCCAAAAATGAGTATTTGAGATTGACTGGTAACGACTTCAAATCAAGTTTTGGTGGTTGAACACTTGAAGGTATAGACTCGATTGATCGTGATGGCAATTCTTCAATTTGTGGTCTCCAATTACATGCCTTTGATTCTTCCTGAAAATAAACCATTTGCAACTCGTCAGGTTCATCAATCTCAGTTTCACTAGAAGTGGTTTGAAATTGATCATGAACTAATTTTTCAATAAAGTCCACTTCCTGTAAATCATTATCATCTCCAGGTTGCTTGCAAATGTTAAAAATATTCATCTCCAATGTCATGTTTCCAAATGATAGTTTCATCAGTCCATTCCCACAATTAATCAATGCATTAGAAGTTGCAAGAAATGGACGTCCTAAAATAACAGGAATTGAATTACATGCTTCAACAGGTTGTGTATCCAAGACAATAAAATCTACAGGGTAAATGAATTTATCAACTTGTACTAACACATCCTCAACTATTCCTCTAGGCACTTTTACAGATCTATCAGCAAGTAAAAGAGTTACAGAAGTTGGTTTTATCTCACCTAGATTGAGACTTTGAAAAACCGAATATGGAAGTAAATTCACACTAGCTCCAAGATCAAGTAAAGTCTTTCAATTTTATGTTCTCCAATAAAGCAAGAAATGGTAGGACAACCAGGGTCTTTATATTTCAAAGCATTATTATTCTGAAGAATAGCACTTACTTGTTCGGCTAAAAAGGCTTTCTTTTTCACATTCAGTTTTCTCTTCACAGTGCATAGATCTTTCAAAAATTTAGCATAGGAAGGTACCTGTTTAATAACATCCAACAAAGGTATATTGATCCTTACCTGTTTGAAAATTTCAAGGATTTCAGAATTGTGATTGACTTTCTTTTGTTTGGTCATGGCATGAGGAAATGGAAGTGCTGGCGGAGAATCAGTCTTTTCTTCACAATGTTCAAATTCAACCCCTTCCTTACCCTCAGAGATTGACTCATCATCTTTCTCACAAGGTTCAAGAGTGGGTTTTTCAATAACCTTACCACTGCGAAGAGTGATGACTGATTTGACTTGATCCATGTGTTGGCTTTCGGAACTACTTGCATTTGCATTGTATTGCCCCTTTGGATTTTGCTGTGGTTGAGATGGAAACTTACCTTTCTCTTGAAAACTGAGAGCAGATGTGAATTTTGCAAGAGCATCTTTAAAATTTGTCATGCTTTGAGTAAGTTGAGTGTTGATTGTCTCTTGCTTTTCAATGAATGCATGCAATGTTTCCTCAAGATTTCTTCTAGGAGGTGGAGCATAAGGAGGTGCATATCCATGAGAATTTTGGAAATTATGGTGTGCTTGAAATGGTGGCTGTGAAGTTTGTGCATTATTGTTATCACTCTTCCAACTAAAATTTGGGTGATTTCTCCAACCAGGATTGTATGTTTGCGAGTATGGGTTATGATTGGGCCTTTGGAAACTGTTTAAGGCATGAGCTTGTTCATGGAGACATTCCTTGAAAGAAGGCAAAGTTGGACAGTTATTGGTTGCATGTTCATTTGTTTCACAGATTTGACATACAATGTCTTGAACAGATTTTAATTGACCACTCTTTTTCAATTCTAGTGCCTCGACTTTTCTAGCTAAAGATGTAAACTTGGCTTGGAGGTCATGATCTTCCCTAAGGTTATACATACCTCCACTAGATGTATGAGGTTGGGTTTTACTTGGTGCCTCATAAGTGCCCTTAGTGTCCCAATTTTGAGCATTTTCAGCTAGCAAGTCTAAGTACTCCATTGCTTCATTAGGGTCTTTATCTTCAAAAGTTCCATTGCACATCAATTCAACCATTTGCCTATCTTTAGGTGTTAATCCTTCATAAAATTGTGAAACCAATCTTCATGTTTCAAAACCATGATGAGGGCAAGTATTAAGCAAGTCTCGATACCTATCCCAACATTGGTAAAATGTTTCTCCTGGTTTTTGAGTGAAAGTGGTGATTTGTCTTTTGAAAGAGTTGGTTCTATGAGATGGAAAAAACTTCTTTAAAAACTGTTGTTGCATTTCATCCCAAGCACGAATGGATCCTGACCTAAGATTTTGTAGCCATGTTTTAGCTTTATCTTTTAATGAAAAAGGAAAAAGCTTTAATCTAATGGTATTCATGCTACAATTTAAGTCATTATAGGTGTTACAAACTTCTTCAAATTCTCTCAAATGCAAGTATGGATTTTCTAGATCTAAGCCATGAAAAGAAGGTAAAAGTTGAATAATGCCTGGCTTAAAATTAAAATGAGATGCATCAGGAGGGAAAACTATGCATGAGGGTGCACTTGTTCTTGTGGGATTCATGTGGTCTCTAAGTGTCCTAACACGGTTATTCTCATTATGAAGTGACTAGTTATCTTCTTCGGCCATATTTTCTGAAAATGATGAGGATACCCTAGAAAGTCTACCACTTAGTGTACGTGACCAAACACTTATGCATGTGTAGAAAGAGAATAAAAAAAAGAAGAAAACAAAAGAAAAAGAAACAAAGTTAGATACAAGAAAAGTGAAAAGAAAAAAAAATATACTAAAATTTGTACAAGAATTTACCTCCTCGGCAACAGCGCCAAAAACTTGACACGACCAAAAGATTGATGTCTTCTCTCAAGTGTAGGAGTGTCGAAGTAATAAATAACCCGGCAAGATCGGGGTCGAACCACAGAGAGGTTAATTGTATAAATTATAAATAACAAGACAACAACAACAATAATAATAACAAAAATAACAACAACAACAACAAAAATAATAATAATAATAATAGTAATAGTAGTACTAGTAATAAGAATAATAATAATAATAATAATAATAATAATACTAATAATAATAATAATAATAATACTCAATACTAATAATAATATTAGTAATAATAATAATAATAATAATAATAATAACAATAAAAAGACGACGAGGAGGAAGAGACAATAATAACAACAACAATAATAATAATAATAACAACAATAATAACAATAACAACAATAATAATAACAAAAATAAGAAAAGCAGGAAGAAATTAATGAGAACTTTGAGATGGAAGATTAATGTAAGGATTAAACAATAATAAAGACAAATGTCAAGGTTAGAGGATCCACCAATGGTATTTCAAACAAGTATAGTATAAACTCTTATTACTCAATTTGGAAACCACATACGAAGGAGGTTCCAGTCGGATGATTTGTCATTAATAGCTCATTATAAATTATTAACATGATCATATTAATTATCTTATGTACATAACACCAAACTTTTAAATATTGTCAGGAATTCATGATGTTAACTGATGTTAACAACAAATCAAGTACCTTTCATAGCCCCAGGTGTAGGTAATACCATACGGTTGGGTTATGAGAGTGCCAAGCATTTGTTGTACCAAGTATTATACAACACAAATTTAGATTAACCATTTAACAAGCAAGGTATTAAGAATTAGTAAGATAAAAAGATAAGACATGTTAATATTAAACATTAAGGTCCATATTGAGTTTACACCATACTTGTTCTTACACCATTAGTGTAACCTTTTCACCTTGACATAATAAACTTAGCTAAACATAATGAAGAAGAAAAACATAAATAAATAAAACAAGAACATAAATAAAATACAAGTTAACTAAGGAAAGGAAAGGAAATGAAAAGTATAAACAAGAAATTAATAAAAGCAAAGCTTAAGAATTACAAAAAATATATAAAGAGAGAAATAAAGAGCATGAACTTGATCTGAACAACCAAGCCCCTAAATACATGGCAAATGCCTCCTTTTATAGGCCAAAATTCGAAATTATTGATTTGATGATTAATTGTTGAGTGGGTGGCCACCTTTTGACTTGGTGAAAATCCTTATCTTCTTGTCTTAATAAAACAAAAATTCTAGCATCAGAACTGGGTCCAGATATCCAAATGAAAGTTCTGCGAAATTCTCTTATATTTCTAGCAAAAAAAAGATGAGGTCATTTGGACTTCTAGAACTCAAGATATGGGCTGAACACTGAATAGTGTTTGGGCTGCAGGACAGATTCGGACTTCTCCGTTGTTGCTATAATTTGGACTTGAAAAAGGCCTTCTTAGATCTTGATATTCAAATGAAAGTTGTAGGCCTATGTCTTATCAAATCTCTGTAAATATTTCAGATCATTTGAATATCTAGAACTCGAGATATGGGCTGGACACTGAACAGTGTTGGACTGCAGGACAGATTCAGACTTCTCCTTTCTAAGCTTCACCCTTCTTTATCTTCAAAATTTCAGTAGTTGAATTCATCAATCAATCCTTTGATTTATGTGATAAGCCTGCATTTAAGATGAACATTTACCATATATTAGGGTATTTTATAGTATTAGACTTGTTATTATAAAACATGCTTTAGTTAAGGAGTTATTGATACTTTAAGTGCAAAATGATGATATAAACCATTGATAAACATGCACTTTTAAGTACTAATCAATTGGGAATTGAACTTTTTGGTTGAGCCCAGATTTGAAATTTAACAAATAATGAGTTTGAGGGATTAACTCAGATTTACGAGATTCACTCGGGATTGCTTGTTTTTTTTTTCTTTTTTTAAGCTCATGTTTTCTTGTTTTATCCTTCAATATTTTTTTATTTTAGATTGTGCTCCATTATGTTTTTTACTTGCTTTCTATTTGATTTTTCATTGATTTTAAAAATGATCTTGATTATCTCACCTTTCAACATTGGGTTGTTTAGTGATTAATTTTTATAATTTTATTTAGTTTGTTTTTGTCGGGATTACCCCGATTTAGCAAGAAAGCCTATCTTTATAAAAAATTTTATCAGTTTATTTATTTTCATTATATTATTTATTTATATTATTAAATTGATTAAACTTATTAAACTCAATCGAGTTAATAACCTTAATCTCATATTGTTTTTATTTTTTAGGAACGCTTTTATCACCTTAGCATTTGTTATATTAAAAAAAAATTAGCTCATGACATGCTGGAACATCAATCTAGTGGATAACCTAATCATATCATATACACATGGTTAGATATGGATAGCTAGATAATATCATATATTATTTAATATTACAATAAACTAAAATTACACATTTAAAATACATCATTTTTTTATAGAAGAATTTGTGTGTTTTTTATGAAAAAAAAATATAAGAAAATAACTATCTTTTTATTGTTATAAAAACTTTTTAATGCATATGCAAATTTTGTACTAGGATTAAAATAAAAAAGATTTGTCTATTTTTTATTAAAAAACATCATATTTAATTTTTATAATATTTTGTATCGAAAATGAATATATTTTAGCATAGACAAAAAACAAAATAATAAGAAAAGAGAAATTTACACACTCATAATTTTTTTTAAAAAATAGACATACAACGCATTGTCCATGTTATCTTATCTAATGTTTAAGAAAGTGTTCAGAAAATCACTTTTGCTAGAAATCTATCTCGATTGGAAATGTGATTATGATTGTTTTTCAAAATATTTTTTATTTTTAAATACATCAAAATGTTTTTTTTAATCATTTTTAAAATCAACACATCATAGCAATTTTAAATATATAAAAAATTTAATTTTTAACAAAAAATTTAAATTTTTTAAAACACAGATAAATCTGTGTTTTCAAAGCACTTTTCATATCGTGATTTTTTCATTCACTGACCCATAAAAGATGTTTTTTTTTTTGGGTGGAATGTTAAGTTTTTATATGAAAGGATTAAAACTGACAATGTAAAAGTCAAAGGGCCATAAAGGAAGCTTTGCCGAGATATAATAGTAGGAATGTTAAAGTTAATTTGATGTAAATAAAAAATAAAAAAATATCAATCTTTTTCATAAATGTTTTTGAAACAAAAAATAAATGGGGTAAATGGTGAAGCGCTCTTAGTGACCGGTAAAAGTATTAAGATAGAAAAGACCATGAAAATAAAGACATAAATATATTTAGTTAAAAAAATATAAAAATAAATATATTTTTAAGACAATTTAGAGTTAATTTCTCTACTTTGAAAAAAAGAAATGATAACATGTTTTCTGAGATAATATTTTGAAAATATCATTATAAAAAACTCTTAATTTCAAAATTATTCAACTAAGATATATAAGGATAAAAATGATCATTATTATAGTTTTAAAACCCAATTCAATGGTCAATTCAGGACAAAACTCAGGCCACTAATCGAGTTGACCTAGGTTGATCCAAGTTAGAATAATAATTAAAATGGTTATTGTCATAATTTTAAAATCTAATTCAAGAGGTTGACCTGGACAAGGCCTTGATCACGAGTGTGATTGATCATTAACTCGGGTCAACATAAGGACAAAAATGATTATTATCATATTTTTAAAACTCGACTTAATTGTTGATCCATAGTAAAACTTGGATCAAGTGTTAGGAAGGTCAACCTAGAATAACTTGGTCAACATAAAATAAAAGTAATTATTATCATAATTTCAAAACTTGATCTGAATGTCAACCAAGGACAAGACCTGGGTCACGGATCAAAAGAGGTCAACCCGGGTTGACATGTGTTGATATAAGGATAAAAATTGTTATTTTTATAGTTTTAAAATCTAACTCGAGGGTCAATGAGAGTAAGGCTCGGGTCATGAGTCAGAAGGGTCAACACAATTTCACCTAAGTCAACGTATAGATAAAAGTAGTTATTATCACAACTCGAGGCAAGGTAAGTCACGGGTCGGGAGGGTCAACTTGACCAACCTATTAACCTTTTTTTTTTTTTTGAAATAATCAAAATAACGTTGTTTTGACCAATTTTGTTTTCTAAGAAGTCGACGGGTCTTTGAGATGTGTTTTATCCTTGGTTGACTTGGGTTTTTGATAGAGTCAAGTTAAGTTAATCATTCATCTATTTTTTCTTAAACTTGTACCGGTTCAGGTCCAGGGTTAGCCTGTCAAGTCAATCATTCATCTATTTTTTCTTAAACTTCAACCGGTCCAAGTCCAGGGTTAATCCGTCAAGTCAGTCTTAGTTGTATAACTAAGGTTATTATAATATTTTTAATTTTTATACTTAATATAAACTAAACTAAGAAAATATATAAATTTAACAACAATACATATTAAGAGTAAAATAGATTTTTTTTTCATATTTGATCATATCTTGTATGCCATAACCAAACATGTTACAAAAATAATCATAACTCTATTTTTTTTTCTTTACCTTCATCATTTTTTATTTTTTTATTCAAAAATAATAACCAAATACTCCCTAAATATCAGCTGCCCACTGTCACAATTCCGCCCGCCACTATTCGCATTAATTACAACGAAAATTTACTAACTAGACACTTGACCCGTACGATGCCGCGAGTCATTTTTTTGCATAAAAATATTATAAAAAATAATAATTTAAAAATCTTGGGTTTTTCTGTAAAGTTATACCCAAGAATCTTAGGTTTAACGCCTGACCTAAAATTAATATTTATAATATTAATAATAAAATTAAACTTGAATGATCCAAGTTTAAGTGAGCCTGACTGCAACACCGCACCCAAGAATATTGGATGTGGGTCTGGCTATAAGATCGTGTCATAAAAGTGTGATAATTAAATAAATTAATTAAAAAAACAAAGAAAAAAAATCAACAGGAATGAAAAAACCAATGAAGAAAAAGAAAAAAAAATGAATTAATTGGGTTAACCCTTTAAACCAGGTTATCCCGTAAAACCTGAGATTCGCGTAATGAAAGTTTGATAACTAAATAGAAAAAAAAATGACGGGTTTACCCAGAATTAACCGGGTTAACTAATTGAACCAAGTTAACCCGTCAAGCCCGAGATACGAGTCATGAAAGTATGAAAATCTGATAATTAAATAGAAATAAAATTAACTTTAACAAACTAAACTAAATGAAATAAATAACACGTCAAATCAGGTTAATCCATCAAACCTGAAATTCATATCATGAAAATTTGATAACTAAATAAAAAAAATTTTAACATTAACAAACTAAATTAAATAAAAAAAATTCATAAAAAAAAATTAAACAGAAAAAAAATAAAAAAAACAGTTATATAATATAATATAATAGAATACAATATAATTATAATTATAATTATAATTATAATGAAAAAACATGGGGAAAATTTTACAAAACGAAAAAAAAAAAGTGGGGAAAGCTAAAGCTAAAGCTAAATTCTCAACCAACTCAATATTGAAAAAATAAATTCGACAAAGATAATTAAAAAAAAACATGTGGGGGAAACACTACATCCAAACAAAAACCATGTAAGGGAAACACTGTAGTAATCCATAATGTTTTTTTTTTTTTTTAAAAAAAAGATACAAAGCTAAGTTCTCTACCAACTCAATATATATAAAAAACCGACAAAGGCTATTTAAAAAAAAAAAAAAAGAAGTCAATTTTGGGTAAAAGAAATGAAAAAAAACAACATGTAAAAAAAGGAAACAAAAGCGAGAAAAAAAACACGTGGGGAAAGCTATAGTGTTGTAAAGAAAAAAATACTATTTAAAAAAAAGAAGAAGAAGTCAATTTTGGGTAAAAGAAATGAAAAAAAAATGTAAAAAAAAGGAAACAAAAGCGGAAAAAAAAACACGTGGGGAAAGCTATAGTGTTTTAACGAAAAAAATAAAAAAACTAAATTTTCAACCAGCTCAATAGTAAAAAAATAAAATCAACAAAAATAATTCGGAAAAAAAAAGGAAATATGTAAAAAATGACAATTTTGAAAAAAAAAACAAATAAAAAAATAAAAAAAAACATGTGGGGAAAGCTAAAACTAGATTATCAGCTAGCTCAATATTAAAAAAATAAATTTGATAAAGATAATTTAAAAAAAAAACATGTGGGGAAATACTGTAGAAATTCATATTGTTTTTTTTTTTTAAAAAAAAAAACTACAAAGTTGAATTTTCAACCAACTTAATATATAAAAAACAAATCTACAAAGACCATTTTGAAAAAAAAAAAGACATAAAGAAATCATAAAAATAAAAAAAGAAAACAATGTATGAGAATATTATAGCAGTTCACAATGTTTTAAAGAAAAAAAACTACATAGTTAAATTTTCAACCAGCTCAATATTAAAAAAAAAAGAAACAAAAAAAAGAAGAAGAAATCAATTTTGGGTAAAAAACAAAAGAAAAAAAAACATGTAAAAAAAAATAAAAAAAAATTGCTGCAAAAAAAAAAGGTAAAAAAATAAGAAAAAAAACATGTAAAAAAAAAAAAGAAAAAGGAAAAAAAAACCTGCTAAAAAAAAAACAAAAAAAAACCTGCTGAAAAAAAAAAAACACTACAGTGGCTGCTACAATGAAAACCCACGCTTTTTAGAGTTCTTTAATAAGTTTCTATATATGTTTATTTTATTTATTATTTATTAAGGAAAACAATTATATATTTATATCTTATTTATTAGATTTCAAGTAGTTATTTGGGTATTCCCTATTTAAGTATTATTTAATATATTTGATATTTATATATATATATTTATATTAATATTGAACTATGTATATATTATATATTATATTATATTAAAGAACCTATATATGCATACATGTTTATGATACAAATACATACATTTGAGTTTGAGAATATCTTTTAGATTACGTTTGTTTTTTGGAAAGTGGTTTCTGGAAAATCATTTTCCAAACTTTTCCGTGTTTGTTTGTCATTAGAAAAAGTTGATCAATGAAAAACACTTTCTGGTAAATAGAAAACACTTTCCAGTCAAAGGAAAATTTGGCTTGGTTTTTAAGAAAGTGTTTTTCTTTTATTTTGAGCGAAAAACACTTTTTGGAAGTTGTGAAAAATTTAGAAATATCATATTATTTGCTAATTATATCAAATTTGGTCCTCAAACTTTTGATTACTGTATATATTTTGTTTTGAATATTTATTTTTCAATTTCATCCCTTATAATTTAATTTTTATATTACTTTTAGTCCTCATTTTTATAATTGTTATTTGCTTTTCCCTTATTAATTTTTAATTGAAATTTTTTATCTATCAAATTTGATCCTCATTTTTTTAATTGTTACTTATTTTATTTGAAATAATTTATGAAATGTTTATTATTATTATTTTAATTTCTTCATCTTTCAATTTTTTATTTTTTAGATTTGATCTATATTATTTTGATTATTATTTATTTTATTTAAGATAATTCATGAAATTATATATTTTTTTCAATTTCATTCTCATTCAACTTTTTAATTTCTAAGATTTATTCCTAATTATTTTAATAAACTTGAAAAAATAAAGCATTAATAAGTTATTTTTCAGCTTATTTTACATGACATAACCAAAAACTAGAAAAGATTTTTTACACAATTAAATATCAAAAAATATTTTATTTATTTTAAAAAAATATTTTTCACTAGACTGACACGATCCTAACCTATTTATTAATAATTCGGTATTTAGAAAGATTGTCAAAGAAATCATTTCAGCATTAATTTGACTCACCAAACTTTGAAAGGTGTAAAATGTTTCATTAATTGTTGCCGTTCAATCCCAGGCCAGTAGTCTATATATCCGATTGCCAGCAAATCTTCATAGGAAAGGAAATGGGATCATAAATTAATAGAGAGACCTAGCTAGCTATCTAGGTCGCAGGACTGGAACCCATGTGTCAAGACCAGTGCCAGCCCCACCTATATATTTTGTCACTCTGCGGGCCAGCTTAGCTGCATTTGTTTCACTTATCTAATCCCAGACAATTTGAGCACGTTTGGAACGCGAAACCGCGTTACCATCAATTTTGAAATTTTTATTTTTGTTAAAATTAAATACAATTTATATTTTTTGAATAGTTTTAATATATTAATATTAAAAATAATTTTTAAAAAATAAAAAAATATTATTGATATGCATTTCGATACGAAAAGTTATTTGAAAAGCAATCATTACGACACTGACAAACACACTCAAAATCTAAAGAGGTTAGTTTTAAGGATTTCTTTTTAATTTTTTTTTATCAAAAACAAAATCATTTTAATTTTATCTAAAATTACATTATTTAATTAAAAGACCGAAACAACAAAATTTTAAATTTAACACAACAAATCCATAACCTAATCTGTAAACATACAATATGGTAGCATGCGAGCAGATGTTTAATGTTCCCTACAGTTTACACAGTGATTTTTCAAGAAATTATCTTTGTATTTAATTTTAATAATCACGTTGAGTTGAAAAGCATAAAAATCATTAGGGAATTTTAACTCTTCCACACCTCCTCTAGTAATTCTTACCACCCTGCATTAAAGGCCAGGGAGCTGAGGGTGGTTTTCATTGAGAGAATCAATGGATTCATTTTTCCTGAGAAACAAATCGTTTTGATGGATTAATTTTAAAAATGATTTTTAAAAAATAAAAAAATATATTAAATTATAAAATTTCAAACAAATCTCTAGATACAAGTGCAAATGTCATCACTTCCTCTCACCTCTTGGTTGGTAAGAAGATCATGAATGCGACTACAAACTTAAATTTATGGTAATGTCTACATTGAAAAAATTTTGTACCGACACTAGCATGGCACTGCCCCTATCTACTATTAATCTACTTGTCAGTATGGATAGGCATTTAATCGTCTCCAATTAAAAAAAAATAAATCAAATTTCAATTACTCTTGCTCTTTCACAGGAGACATCGAACTATCGAAGCATGTGGCAAATCAGCGTCCATAAGATCATGATCACGAGCAACTTGCATTTATTTGCCCCCCCTGTTGTTGAAAAAGAGCAGCCTGTTTTTTATGAAGGGTGTTCATAGTTCTTACACCTAACCTCTTTAGTGCGTTGACATGATAAACCTGGAATTTTCAGGTTGAGTTCTTAGCTAATATATTGATATTTAATCCAATAACTAATTAAATAATCCAGGTTTCTTCCCGAGTGAATCCCAAAATCAGGTATGAAGACTACGCTAATATTCATGAAAAGATTTAATTTCTATATTATAAACTATCTATTTGGGGGTAAAATATATCTATACATCTCTAGCATTTCTCAAGAAAAAGAGATACATCAAGGGATCATTTGTTTTGCATGGATCAAACAAATAGGTGCAAGCCATAATGAAAACTCCTTCATGTCGATAAATATTTCCACTTGTGTCCTCAAGTAGCATATAGAATATCGTCGTCAAAATCTACCTCGACTCGGATGATTTTCTTCCGATGATATACAGGGCTAAATCTAAAGAGATTACAAAGAAACAGTACTTGAATCAACAAATAACAGTAGCTGAAATCCTTGACTCATGGCATATGAAATCACTCGGAAGTATATTGCTTGGTGGAAGTTCCACCGCAGCTTGTATGTTTGTTTTCATTTCATGCATGATTAAAAAATAAATAACAAATGAGTAACTTTTTAATAATTGATTTTAATGAATAAATAGAATTTTAGGTTTATAAATGTAAAGGTTATTTAAATGGAGTTTGATTTTCAAAAATCTTTAACGAACCTTAAACGAGGAGACTATTAAAGTAGTTGCCAGGATGCTATGAGAGGGTCATAGCGTCATTAGATAAAATTGAATTTAAAATACTTTTTTTAAATGTTTAAATTTTATTTTTTTATTATCTTAACCGATAATTTATTTCTATCATAGGTTGCATGATTTTTAGTATGAGGTGTATAAAAAATCAAAGAAATATGCAAAAGGCAAATGCTTTTCAGGCTAAAAAGACGTGATTGTGTAAAGGGATTTCAAACCTCTGAGCGTCTCAGAGGCTATTTAGGATGCTTATATCCAACACGTGACGTCTAAGAGTTTAAAAATGCACACTGGCGGATTCATTTCATTTGTTTCGCATGCAAAACAAATGGTAAGATTCTATTTTTTATATATAAATAAATGAAATGGATCCACCGGTGTGCATGTTAATGGAACCATGAATCTTTTTGTTCTGGTTCTCTGTAGGGGACTATATATATATATACATACATATATATATATATATATATATATTAAATGACTGCATTATATAAAAATATTTAACTAACAAAAGATTCTATTTGCAAGCTACGGTTAAAACAAATTGAGTTTTTTTTATTGAAACTCACATGGGTAATGAAGTCCGTAAGAAAGAAGTGCAGTAGCTCGTGGATAGCCGATCTTGAAAGTTCATTGCAAGTTGGATTTCAATAATATTTTTCTTAAGTTATTTTTTTTAAAAAATTGTTGATTGATTTTTATTTATTTATTTATTTCATGAAACGTATAAACATCTGATTATGATTAAAGGCTGGATCATCTGGTAGACTTGGATAAAATGTAGATTTACAGTATCTCAAACACTATAGTTGAGGGTATGCGAATGAGCCGTATTGTATTGACTGTTGATTCCTCGAATCGAGTTCAAGCTCCTAATCTCTAGCTGTTCAGACTATTGTACAAGAATAAGTTCAAGCTCAACTTAGTGCTGAGATGACCTAAGTTAGGCCTGAGATGACCGACACGAGGTATAAAGAAAATCTTCTCGAATAGTTGCTGTCAAGTACCCTCACAGATACATGTAGTCTACATCGTCGCCCATCTCGTCCCGGAGAAGATGCGTCTCCTTTTCCTACTGTAATTTCTGTCTACTAGATAAACTGTATTCAATAATACTTTTTAAAATTAATAATAAAAAATGGTTTTTTTATTTTATTTCTATTCTTTATTTTTCTTGTTTTACTTATTTTATTTTAAAAAAAATATTAAATACAATACTAACAGAATTATCAATAAAATATTAAATACCAATAGAATTACTAAAGGCTAGGTAAACTATGCAATAGCTTCGGCAGAACCAGAAAAAAAAGAATCGAAACGAATGAGGTACGGAAAAACCTCCTTAGAATGACTTCTTCCCCTGCTGATAGTAATTAATTACCGTTTTCATTCATAGTGGCGTCATCCCATTCCTTCATAGTAGCCTTGAGAGCATTCTAGCTTCCCGAGCATTTTTTAGATCTAAATTTCGATACATATTTATGGCCTTAGCCATTTTTTCTAATCGATCAAAATCAGAATGTTTTATGTTGTTCTGTTTGCGAAACTAAATTGTATTTAGTTGCAATCTTGGTATGCGCCTGTAGAAAATCACGCAGTTCCCTTTCTCAGAAAGTTTAAGAGAGTTGAAAAAATAACTGTGCCACTGACAATTACTGATGGAGTTAATTATTGATGGACTAAATTTCTTGAAAAATTCCAAAAAGTTAACAAATTTACAAGACTTGCCATCTTTAATGGTTTAATTTTGTCGGTAATATACATTTGATCACTGATGAAATTTTCAAGGGTTTATTCTGTCAGTAATATGCTATAATTCCTGATAAAATTACCGATTAAATGATTATATTACCGACAGAAAAAAAATCAAATAAAAATAATCAATCGATTACCTTCCTTCCATGATCCCATCAGATGAAATATTCTATAAATATTATACAATGTTTTGAATGTTCCGGTTGTTCATGGAGCAAGACGATTGTATTGTGAAAAATAAAAAAAGGAAAAGTGAAAATGTTGGACCGTTTAGTAGACTACAAAAGGCATATTCATTTGTATTTCAAAACAAAAACCAACACATCCATCTCATATATTTCATTTCCAATACATAAAAACAGTAAAATTGCAACAATGCTTAAGCTGCAATTAATTCTCCATAAGCACGAATTTCCCACACAAATTATTCTACGAATCAATTACCTAGACAATATCACAGCTTTTAGAGGATTCTTCATCACAACAGTAAAAGCAAAAGTCTCCGTCGGGTCGGGCGGGGCGGTCGGGCAAGGCAACCACTTGAAAGCATGAACCATCCGAGCAAGCAACATATTAACATGCAATACACCAAGACTCCACGCCGGACAAATCCTTCGTCCGACGCCAAAAGGCATCATCTTCACCTCGCGAGTCCCGGTCATATCCACACCAACCCCATCACCCTCCAAGAACCTCTCCGGTCGAAACTCACCCGGATCCTTCCACAAATCCGGATCTTCAGTTAGCCATGCAGTGTAAAACTCCACATTAACGTCAGCTGGAATGGTGTAGCCAGCAAGCCGAGTCTCATTAGTGGCAGCATGAGATAACACAAAATGGCTTGGTGGGTGACGCCTGAAAGTTTCTTTAACTATTGCACCGAGATAAGGCATTTTCTCAGTATCCTCTTCCTTGACCACCCCATGTTTCCCTACACATCCAATGATTTCTTGGTAAAGCTTTTCTTGGATTTCTTGATTTTGTACCAAGTTTAGAAGAGCCCATTCAATCGTTGTTGCACTTGTATCAGTACCAGCACTGATCACCTCAGAGCATAACGTCACAAATTCCTGCTCGCCTAAGGGACCTCTGTTTACTGGTAATTTCATGTCAAACAAAGAGTCTATATAGGCTGCTCCAACTGGACTCGCCATTTCCGAATCAGGGTCCTCACCTTTCTCCACAAAGGCCCTCCTGTTTCTAATCAATGGAACCAGACACTCCATTTGTTTCTTTCTCAGTTCCTTGGCTTCTTCCATTTTCTTGCGAAATAAAGGAGCTAGAACAGGCAAGAAATCAGGAAGCTTTGGTGTTGTCATTAACATCACCTCTTTCAATATAGCTTCAATGTTCTTGATTCTTTCTTCAGAGATTCTTGCACCGAAGCAAAGACATATTAAGATGCTACATATAGTGAGCCTACAGTTGCTCATCACCTCAACAAACCCATTTTCAAGGGCCTCGGTTTTCAGTCTTTTCATATGGTTCTCTGAAGCACACTGTCGAACCCAACTACATTGCTTGATTCTCACAGGGTTTATGAACTGTGTGACAAAGTTCTTGCGTAGAGATCTCCAAAGAGGACCATATTCAGCAGAATTGATAGCACATTTACCAACGCTGAACACTAGCCTGATCGGCGAGTCAGCCGGCCGGCTTGCAAATGTAGGGCCTCTTTGAACTAGGGCTTCATGGATGAGCTCAGAGCTAGTGACAATAACAAGAGTGCGTTGGCCCATTTGCAAGGTGAAGATTGGACCATATTTTGCACGTAAATCACGTACAATATAGATGAATGGACGGCGTTGGAGGATGATTTGGAACAAGTTGCCCACAATAGGCCAACCTGGAGGCCCCGGAGGAAGATTCCTTGGCCCGCTGCCGGTGACGGACCAATGTCGCCACCATAGGCGGGCAAAGATAAGTGCAATACAAAGAATAAGGAGGTCTATCAAGTCCATTGTTGAGGAGAGAAATTAAAGAGTACTGAGCTGGTGAGGACATAAACAGAATTATATAGAACAAGAGGAGGGTGAAGTAAATGAGTTCTATCGACCTAGTGGGTGAATTATTATTGTTCGACCTACTGTGATGTACGGTGCTATGTATATGATGGATGCCTTTTCAAGAGCTAAGGGGCTTGGAGTCATAAATATGTTTTGAGATAGTAAAGGAAACTCACTTCTAATGGAAACTGGGTTGGTTGAAGAGTTCCTTGCACAAGTTTTGAAGTAATTACCATATATCAAGGGTTCATTTGTTTAGGTTTTTTTTTTTTTTGTGGCTTGCCATGTAAAAAATAGAATTAAATATGCATTTTATAATTTCATTAAAAAATTAAATTTGAAATACTGTTTTTATAAAACAGTTTTTACATGTTTTTTTAAATTTTTTTCTTTACTTCAATTTTTTATATATATTTCAGATCATTTTGATGTGTTAATATCAAAAATAATTTTTAAAAAATAAAAAAAATATTTTGATGTATTTTCAAGTAAAAAACAATCATAACCAAATATTTTATACATATTTTTTTACTATACATAAACTTTAATTACAATTTTTATCAAATACGTATTTAAATCCAACTAACAACACCTAATTATATTTTTTAAAATTTATTTTTTAAAATTATAATTACAAAAACTACCTCAAAAACAAACAAAAACTATTAACTATAAGCTAAAAAGAATGAGATTTTCACTGAATCCACAGTAAAAATTTCACTTTGCCCTTATGTATTTTAGAATGCAAAGAAAGGTGAGATGGTTTGTATCAAGAAAATTTTTTACAGGGTGTCAAGTAAGTTAGTATTTATATGCATGGCATCAAAGAACTGATGTGATATATTTTTTTTTATTAGATATATGGGTAAATTAATGAACTATACAGCTAATATGTCTGGAATTTTTAACAATTATAGTGAAAATCCTGCACTTCCATAACTCTGTATGTTTTTATATTTTAAAAATATTTTTTAAAAAATTTAAAAATATTTTATTTTTTTATTTCAAATTAATATATTTTAATAATTTTAAATTATTTTAATGCGTTGATTTTAAAAATATTAGTTTAATATATTTCTAAATAAATTCTACTCTTAAAAACAATAACATCTAAACTTTCAACCGCACCCGGAAAATCCTGCAGGGCTTCAGGTAACATGAATTTATATGCACGGCACCGAAAAATTGACGTGACATATTTTTTAGTGTGTGTGTACGGGTAAATTAACTATAAAGCTAAAAAATGGGGATGTTCACTCTCACAATTCACAGTGAAAATCCCACTTTGCCCTTCTGTTTTTTTTTTTTTAAGATGCAGAGAAAGGTCCTACAGAGTGTCAGGTGACCTGATATTTATATGCATGACACCAAGATTGTTAAAATCGTGATTTTAAAATGAAATGGAAAGCCGTTCACAAAATTGGATCGTAAAAACAGATCGTAAAATCGTAAGGAATTTTGAAATACATTAAAAAAAATTCATGTTTCAAATAAAAATTCATACATAGTTCAAGCACATTAAGAAACATGTTTCAAATAAAACTTCATACATATTTCAAGCCTTCAAATAAAAATTTATATATAGTTCAAGCATCTTAAAATACATGATTCAAATAAAAGTCATACATAATTTAAAATAACTTTTCATTAACTAATAATCAACAAACTTAAAACAAATAATCTGCTGGTGTATCATGTAAACTAAAACCAGCTTCATTCCCTTCATCGAGGTTGAAACATTTTAGGTGGAATTCATAATTTACACCTCCATTTCATTAATGGATTTTTTTTAATGATTATATAAGTTTTTAGTAATTTTGATATCTATAAGATTTAAAGTGGTAAATTCTAAGGAAGAAACTTTTACCCTGGAGTTATTTATAATATTTATATTATTACCACTAGTTGAAAAAGGCAGAAAACCTCACCTTTTTTTCCATCTCAAAAGCTTAATTGTTCTGTATTTGTGGTTTAATCTCAAGGCCGAAGCGAAGACCGAAGCAGACGTGAATGGGAATGGGATCATTAAATTAACTTAATCTGAAGACTGAAGCGAAGACCGAAGACTGAAGACAGTCACGTGAATGGGAAAAGAAAATTCCAATAGGCGTCTGACATGTGGACATTGGGAGGAAAACTTTTAGTGCCTCATTTTGTTGAAATCGTACAATCGGTCATGATATCGCGATTTTATGTGATTTCATCCGATTTTTGCGATTTCAACCCGATTTTACCCATTTTCGATTTTTTCAACCGATTCAACCCGTAATGCATGTTTTGACTCGTAAAATCGTACAATTTTACGAGTCAAAACACGATTTTGACAACCTTGCATGGCACTGTAAAACTGATGTGACATATTTTTTTAGTAGATATACGGGTAAAATACTAGATAATCAGTATAAAAGACCTGTATTAAAAAACAAAAATCAAATTTGCCCATCAAAAATGTTTTGATCATCAAGTTATGAATTTGATCCCAATAAATTACTATTTGAAAAAAACCAGTAAATTTTGTTTTGATCATGAAATTAAGGCTTTCACAAATTTTAACTGGAAACCTGGTTTTGACTAGAAAATGGTGATTTTAACCTTGGTAACCGCGGTTTTATCATAAAATTACTTCTTTTTTTTACCAATTTAGACTAAAAAGTCTGTTTTGATCTAACGGGTTTGGCTTTGGTAACCTCGGCTTAACCGGAAAAATACATTCAAAGTTCAGCTAACAGAATTACTAAAAAACCTACTTGACCGACATAGTGGAAATCTCTTATAAAGAATTGTCGCTTTCATTTTCAGGAAAAGTGGACGTCGAAGAGGTAAAATGGCTCAGAGTATTGGACGGACATGAAAACCAGAACCAGATATAATCATGTTCAATCATCAAAATTATAAAGCTTTTTATCATTGTTATCAAGATTATTTTATATTCACTTCCCCATCTTTTCATATGCTCACAGGGATCTAAAAATAGCTAGCAGGGTCACAATTATAACGACGACCCCACAATAAGATGGCTCCAGTTTTGCAGAGTTCATTTCCCTTTGATCTAGGCTTTTATCTAAGCCAAACGTGTCTATATTGACAGATATATCTATATGATCTGATATGATCCTTTTTCTTTTTTCTGTCATGATTCTTCTTCCTTTGTTGTCATGATTTTTCTTCCATTTATAAGTTGATTCCAGCATTATTCTTAAAAAAAATATCAGAGATGTAAGTAGAATCATTCTTGTAATCAATGCAATTCATGTATATATATATGTGATGGAATATAATACAGAAAACATTAAATATGATGCAAACATATTAGTAGTAGTTACTAGCTAATGTGAGGAGCTCAGAAAGTTGAAAAAAATTACCTTGGAAATGACTCAATGAGGACGTTGATGCCAGCATGCTTGTTATCCCAACCAAACTCATCCATGGTATCTCCAGCATGCAATATTACCTCGTTTTTCACGATGTACTCTCTGTATCTGCGCCTGTGTGATGCCTTGTGCAACCACACTGCTCCCCAGAGCAACTCGTCCTGCAATATTATATTTGAAATTCACAATGAATATCAATCCTCAACTCTATTAAGCTATTCAGTAATATTTTTTTGCTATCACTTTGTTTTAGCGGATCTAAATATCGGTGTTTTTTTATGAATTGTTATTTCAAGTATTGCTCCCATTGGACTTTTTATATTAGGATATGGATCAAATAATAAATATTTCTTTTTAGGTGGTCTACAAGTTGCCGCTCAATTGATTAGTTATGAAATACAATTAGTTCTCTGTGTATTGTCCATATCTCTACTTGCGATTCGTTGAAACAAAAATGTTTTCCTATTCCATTTTTCTTTATTAGGAAGAAGGTAAAAGGAATATCTAACGCGGGTACGTCGGTTAGATTTCTCATGATATATATTCCAAAATACGCAAACGTCTAAAATGACGACCTGCTGCCACAAGCCTCCACCAACCCGTAATTGGATAATTTCAAAACAAGTTCAGGATCGATGTTTAAAATGGCAATTGTTTAATGCTTACTATAAACCACCCGAGTGCCTCATTCCCAGATCATAAAATTAAAAGAATAAACTTTTATTTCTTTTACCAGCACAAGAGAATATAAATCCTCGTGCCTAAACAGTTGGGCATATAAACATACAAAATTATTGATCGTACAAGTCTAAGCTCACCCCCCTTAAACTAATGTCCTTTTATTAGTATCATTTTTTTGGTTTGGTTCACCATTATAGTTCATGCCACTGATCATTGAAACGTATAGAAGGTACAAATGCAATCAATACACAACCCAGTTCGAGATAAATTCTTTTTCAAGTCTATGATGAAAACTTTTGATATAAAATATTAGAAAATTAAAAATTAACAAGTATCCATGCATGTATTACCTTGAAAATATAAAGTTCACCGAGTATAGAATATATATACATTTTTGTTATAAACCCAGAACTAACAGGGAAAGGACTCTTGTTGCACACAAAAAACTTAGGTACTTTTCAATCACTTATAGACTATAGAGGTTATTCATGTCATAAAAAACTATGGAGTATATGACATGATGCCAATTATATGATGCGGTAAAAAAAGAGATGATGCATCCTTCTGATGGTGAAATTTTGAAATATTTTAATAGTATGTATCCTTAGCTTTTAATAGAGACAAGGAATGTGTGTCTTGGGTTATGTATAAATGAATTTAATCCGTTTGGGTAATTTGCTACTTCTAATTTTTATTGGCTAGTGATACTCATGACTTACAACTTGCTATTGGAGATGTGTGAGGTCAAAGTTCATGTTTTTATCTATGATCAAACCCAGTCCTAATAGTTCGACTTGGAATATAGATTTTTATCTTCAATCATTGATTAATAAGTTGAAGCAGTTGTGGTTATTCGAGGCTTTGACTTATGATGTATTGAGGAAACAAAATTTTCTGATGAAGGCAACTTTGGTATGGACTATCAACAATTTTTCAGTTTATGGAATGGTTTCTAGTTGTAGCGCGTATAGAAAACTAGCATATTCATATTGTATGGAAAATAATGAGGCATTCATACTAACAAATGACGGTAAAACATCTTTTTTTTTACTGTCACCAGTGGTTCTTGCCAATAGATCACAATTTAGAAAGAACATAAAAGACTTTTTTATTAGTAGATTTGAAAAGGGATGTTGCACCGCTGCTTTTTTCCGGTGAAAAATTGTATAATGTGGTGTTGGAGTATGGTGACATTGTGTTTGGTTTTCAATTTGGTAATCACAAGTTTCATGATTTTAGTTTAACCTATAATTGGATAGAGCAAAGTATTTTTAAGGAGTTTCCTTACTGGAAGACCATTTTTTTCTACCATAACATTGATGTCATGCACATAAAAAAGAACATGTTTGAGAATATTTTCAACATGGTTATGGACGTGAAGAGAAAGACAAAAGACAACATTAAGGTTAGAATGAATATAGCTTTGCTTTGTTACCGTAAAAATATGAAGTTAGTTTATGTTGGGTCACGGGTCATAAAGCCCCAAGCCAACTTTATCTTAGACAAGAGTACACAATTACTTATCTACCAATGATTTAAAAGTCTATGTTTTCCTAATGGACATGCCTCAAACATTTCAAGGTTGGTGAATTTGAAGGATTATAGATTGTATGAAATGAAGAGCCATGATTGTGACTTATTTATGCAAATACTCATTTCATTAGCTTGCCATGATTTATTGCCAAGGAAGATATGAGATGTACTCATAGAAATCACTTGTTTCTTTAGAGATATCTGCTCTAACAAGTTACAGATATAACACATGAAGAGACTTAAAACGACTATCGTTTAGACAATATGCAAACTTGAGATGATATTTCCTTCGTTGCTTTTCAACTCGATGGAGCATCTACCGGTACATTTATCATTTGAGGTAAAAATTAAAGGCCTAGTCCAATATGGATAGATGTATCCATTTAAGAAATTAGAGATTACACATCCATCGTAATTAAAATTTTATTATTATTTTTTGTATATTTCAAAACATTCATTTAATTCCATATAGGTACTTGTTTAACTTTAAGAGAAAAGTAAAAAACAAGGTGTATATTAAGGTTTCGATATGCGAGGCTTATATTACTAAAAAGATCTCAATATTTATCTTGTATTATTTCAAGCCTTAATTAAGAACAAGAATTAACTACGTTCCAAGGCATGACGATGGTGGAGAAGTGCTTTGATATGTGTTTCATATTGAATAATATGAGCAGAGTAGGAAGATATATAACAATAAGGTTTTGTTAAGGGATTGACTTTTAATGAGTTTGAAATTGACTACTATAATAAGTTGGAAGAGGTAATTGAATTGTAAAATTATAGCAAACAAAATAAAGTATTTTTATTCAAATATTATTGGTATGACACCACTAATAGAGGAATCAGAGTAGATCTTTATCATGGCTTGGTCAAAATTAATTCAAATGCTAGACTTTGTAACGTCGAAGAAGTCTTTATTTTCAACAAGCAATACCAGCAAGTTTATTACACACGCATTACTTCCTTTAGAAAGGATTGTTCAAGAGTTGATTGATTATCCGCATTGAAAACCAAACTAAAAGTTGTGTTGAGGTTGTTTAGGATGACAACATTGAATTAAATATGGTAGATGATGTCTTTTGACTTGGTAAGTTAGTTGATCAATATCAATTTGCTTCATCTAATGACTTAGAAGAAAATTCAAATTTGCACCTCGCTGAAAATATTTTTGTTGATGTTGATGCTGAGTAGTTGAATGATGTTTTAATCTCCAATGGACTTACACAAGTCAATGAAGATGATAGTGATGAAATCAACATAGAAGATTGCGATGGAAATAAGGACGAGCACTACCAGAAAATCGCTAAATACCAACGGACATACCGACGGAATTTTTTTTGTCGGTATTTCTCGGCCGAAATCACCGACGGCAAATATTCGTCGGTAATTAGGTCGGTAATTACCGACCGAAAAGTCAGAATCAATGAAAAAAGGGCGGGCAGTGGCGCGGAGGGTTTGGCGGGTGATTTTTCCGACGGAATCACCGACGGAATTAAAAACTGGGGCCCGTACGCGTGAAATGCCAGATCCGTACCGGTGACGTGACGGGTGTACCGTTAAAACTACCGACGGAATCACCGAGGGATTTGAATAGCAGGTCCGTGCGGTGACGTGTCGATTGCCCGTCATAATTACCGACGGTTTCGCCGACGGATTCACCGACGGAATAAAACCCGTCGGTAAGTCCGTCAGTAAAAGTGAATATATGGCCCCTCTGCCGACACTCTCCTCCCCCATTTCTCCTTCTTCTTCCTAATCCTAACCCTCCCCATCTGCAAAATAACCAGCCCCCCATCGCCCCAAAACAAAATCTTTCTCATCTCAGCACAACAAGTTGTATTTGTTTTGTGGTCACAGCATCCGTGTTCTGATTTACTGACGGATTTTATCATTTTTTGTAAGTAATTCTATCTTTTAAAATTTTAACATTTAAATGTTAATTTTATTGTTTTTTTAGTATATGTATTAATTTTTTTAGTAGATGTACATGTTTTACTGTTATTTCTCAAACAAACTTGTAGTATATGAATGTATAATTTTATACTTGTTATGGTTTGTTTTAGATTTTGTAAGATTGTATTTGTTTGAAAATTGTTAAAACTTAATTTGTAGAACTACCGAATTACATGTTGTGTTTTGAAATAATTAAGAGCTTGCTTAATTAATGGGTCCTTTTTATAGAGGTTCGATAGAAGTCATGGATGATCGTTCATGGATGTATCTAGATTCACCCCAAGGATTGCGGAGGATGGATTATTGTAACGGGGTTCAGGGTTTTATTAATTTCGCAACATCTATTCCCAGAAATTTTACTGGAGGCGGTATTAGGTGTCCATGCAGGAAGTGTCAAAATAAAAAGTATCTGCATCCAGATGTTGTAATGATGCATCTTCTACACAAAGGGTTTGTGGAGAATTACGAGTGTTGGTATGCACATGGAGAGGTATTTGTTAGTAATAGGAGAATGAGAGAAACGGTGGTTGGGTCAACTTCTAGTGCTAGCAACGTGCATGAAGCGGCAAATGACAACACTAATCCTTACAGAAACATGGTTATGGATGCAATGAGAATGAATCAACATAATGTCAATCAATGTCCAATCGTAGAAGAAGAACCTAATGTAGAGGCAGCTAGGTTTTTTGATTTGTTGAAAGATTCTGACGAACCATTATGGGATGGCTGCACAAACCACAGTAAATTATCGGCTGTGGCACAGGTGTTCACCATCAAGTCAGATCACGGGTTGAGTGAGGCCGGGTATGACAAAATTATTGATTGGGCAAGAAGCATTTTACCAGAAGGGAACAGGCTCAAAGAGAACTTCTATGCTGCGAAGTCCATGATGAAACCCCTCGGTTTAGGATACCAGAAAATTGACATGTGCCCTAACTTCTGCATGTTATACTACCTTGAAAATGCTGTGATGACCGAGTGCATGACATGCGGGCATTCTCGTTACAAACCCAGAACTGGCAGGGGGAAGACTCTAGTGGCATATAAAAAACTTAGATATTTCCCGATCACACCTAGACTACAGAGGTTATTTATGTCACCAAGGACTGCTGAGCACATGACATGGCACCAAACACACGATGTCGTTGATGGTGTGATGGCGCATCCTTCTGACGGCGAAGCGTGGAAACGCTTTAACAGTGTTCATCCTGACTTTTCTGCTGAATCAAGGAATGTTCGACTTGGGTTGTGTACAGACGGGTTCAACCCATTTGGGTTATTTGCTGCTCCCTATTCTTGTTGGCCGGTCATTCTCACAGTTTATAACTTGCCACCGGGAATGTGTATGAGGCCGGAGTTCATGTTTCTATCTACTGTCATACCCGGTCCAAGCAGCCCGGGGTGGAATATAGATGTTTGTCTTCGACCGTTGATAGATGAGCTGGCGCAGTTGTGGTCCTCCGGATCTCTGACTTATGATATATCTAGGAAACAAAATTTCCTTATGAGGGCGGCTTTGATGTGGACTATCAGTGATTTTCCAGCTTATGGAATGCTTTCTGGTTGGAGCACGCATGGGAAACTCGCATGTCCATACTGCATGGAAAACAACAAGGCATTCACGCTAGCAAACGGAGGTAAAGCTTCTTTTTTTGACTGTCACCGTCGCTTTTTGCCACTCAATCACAGGTTCAGAAAGAACAGAAAAGATTTCTTTGTTGGTAGAGTTGAAAAAGATGTTGCATCCCCGCGTATTTCTGGTGAAGAATTGCATCATGTTGTATCAGAGTACGGTGATATTGTGTTTGGCCTTCAATCAGGTAAGCAAAAGTTTCCTGGTTTTGGTTTGACCCATAATTGGGTAAAGCGAAGTATCTTTTGGGAGCTTCCGTATTGGAAGACTAATCTTCTCCGCCATAACCTTGACGTCATGCACATCGAAAAGAACGTGTTTGAGAATATTTTCAACACCGTCATGGATGTGAAGGGGAAGACAAAGGACAACATGAAGGCTAGATTGGATATAGCTTTATACTGTAACCGTAAAAATATGGAGTTGGTTTATGACGAGTCACGGGTTGCAAAACCAAGGGCAAGCTTCGTGTTAGAGAAAAACACACAACTGCTAGTCTACAAATGGCTTAAGAGTCTGCGTTTCCCGGATGGACATGCATCGAACATATCAAGGCTTGTTAACATAGAGGACTGCAGATTGTATGGAATGAAGAGCCATGACTACCACGTGTTTATGCAAACACTCATCCCATTAGCTTTTCGTGATTTGTTGCCAAAGGGAATATGGGATGCACTAACGGAGATCAGTCATTTCTTCAGAGATATATGCTCCAGCAAGATGAATGTTGAGCACATTGAGATGCTTCAAACGAATATCATCGAGACACTATGCAAACTTGAGATGATATTCCCTCCTTCATTTTTTGACTCAATGGAGCATCTCCCAATACATCTACCGTTCGAGGCAAAAGCTGGAGGACCGGTCCAGTATAGATGGATGTACCCATTCGAACGGTGAGATATTACAGTTGCAATGGAATTCATATCTTAAAGTATTTTCTATGTTTTTCTTATTTGAAAATACTTGAATTGTACTTCAATGCAGGTACTTGTTTAATCTAAAAAAAAAGGTTAAGAACAAGGCGCATGTTGAGGCTTCGATATCTGAGGCCTATATTGTTGAAGAGATATCAACATTTATCTCGTACTATTTCGAACCTCATCTGAGAACAAGACTCAATCGCGTTCCACGGCATGACGATGGCGGTGAAGTGCCTTCCAGTGGGAACTTGTCAATATTCTCCAATACTGGACGACCCACACCTAAAAATGCCGTAAGAGGAAGATATTTGTCGGAAATAGAATTCAAACAAGCACACAACTATGTTCTATTTAACTGTGATGAGCTGAGACCATTTATTCAGTAAGTCTATATATGTGTAATAGTAATTAAACTTTGTCAGTAATATACTATTAATTATATATTGTAATATCATACACTCATTATCACTTGCAGGCAACATCAACAATATTTGCTCTCCAATAACTCGCAGCTGACCGAATCCCAGATCTTTCAATTACAAGATGAACAATTTGCCACATGGTTCAGAACACATGTAAGCACTATCACAAACTCATTCTAACGTATGCATGTCATTACGAGATTCTCGTTCATTTACCGTGTATTGATGTACATTTAATTACATATATTTACAAGGTTTATCAAATGGGAAGGAGTGCGCCCAAGTCATTGTCTTCACTAAGCCTCGGCCCTGAAAGAAAAGTTAAGTGCTACAACGGGTATTTTGTCAATGGATATGTTTTCCATACTGAAGAATACGGGCAAGGAAGAAAGACATACAACTGCGGCGTTTGTGTTAAGGGATCCACAAGTAGCCAGTTAGAAGTTGACTACTATGGTAGATTAGAAGAGGTCGTCGAACTGCAATATCATAGCGAGCATAATAAAGTGTTTTTATTCAAATGCTATTGGTATGACACGACGGACAGAGGAATCAGAGTTGATCCGCACCATGGTCTGGTCGAAATCAACTCAAAAGCTAGACTCCGCAACATAAACGATGTCTTTGTTTTCGCAAAGCAATGTCAACAAGTTTATTACACATACACCCCTTCATTTAGAAAGGATCGTTCAAGAGTTGATTGGTTGTCCGTTTTAAAAACGAAACCACGGGGTCGTGTCGAGGTTAGTGTTCAGGATGAGAACGAAGACACAAGTGTGCGAGATGAAGTCTTTCAAGTTCGTGAGTTGGTTGAACCATATCGAGTTGCTCCTTCGATTGAATTGGAAGAAAATTCAAATTTTCGAGTTCTCGATGATAGTCTTGTTGATATTGACGGAGAGGAGTTGAATGTTGTCCTCAGCTCTAGCGGACAACCAAATGTCGATGAAGAAGATGATATCCATATTGAAGATTGCGATGAAGATGATGACAATTCAATTGATGAGGAAGAAGAAGAAAATTCCGACTAATTATAAAAATGAAGCTCTATGTAAAAACATTTGTCTCATGTAATTTAGATTATTGATGATGTATTTTGTAAAACAAAATATTTATTGTTTAAGCAATGTGGTTATTGTTTTATGTGATAGACAGTTTATCAGTTAAGTTATTGCAGGAAGGTAAACAGGCAATACAAAGACAACCTTTCCTGCATAATGCTACAATCACCGACGTAAATACCGACGGATCTATATTCTGTCGGTATCTCACAGAGAGTTCGTCAATATTTACGCGAAATGCCACCAACACCGACTACATTACCGACGGCTTCACCGACAACTATACCGACGGAATGAAATCCGTCGGCATCTCACAGTGAGCTCGAAAAACATCCACCACCATCGACGGGATTACCGACGGAACATATTCCGTCGGCATCTCACAGTAAGCTCGAAAAACATCCACCACCATCGACGGGATTACCGACGGAATATAGTCCGTCGGCATCTCACAGTAAGCTCGAAAACATAACACCACCATCGACGGGATTACCGACGGCGTAGGTCCGTCGGTAATTTGTCGGTTACACATATTACCGACAGAATTACCGACGGACCGCGCGTTTTCCAAAGTGCGTTAATTAATGCGCCTCTGAACTTGTCAGATTACCGACGGAATCACCGACGGACTGCGAAAATTTTGGAGGGCTTTTAAAAATTGGGGGCGAAATTCGAAAAATACCGACGGAATTTTGATCTGTTACCGACGGAATTTTGACCTTTTACCGACGGATGTTAGGGCCGTCGGTGATGCCGTCGGTAAAATTGACCTATAAGTTCCAGCCCCGCCGCTTCGCCTCATTTTTTCTTCTTCTCCCCGCCGCTTCTTCGCTTCTCCTCCGTTTTTCACCTTAGATTTTTCATTTTTTTCCCCCTCAATCCTTAAACACTTTCACCTTTAATCTCTAGCAAGATTTGGTGTTGTAAATCTTCATTATATCAAAAGGTATGTGTTTTTTTTCTAATTTATTTTATTTTATTTTATTTTTAGTTGTTTTTATTTTTGTTGTGTTGGTGTTTTTTGTTGCAATGTAGATAAAGTTTTGAATTTGACACATTATTAAGGTATGTATATTTCGTTCCTTTTTTTTTAATTTTTTGAATATTTTTTGAATTTGTTGAATATTTGTTAATTTAATTGTTGAATAATTGAATTTAATTGTTGAATTTATTGAATATTTTTTGTTTTTGTGTTGTTAGAATTGTTATTAGTTAATTTAACTTAGAATTAGTTAAAGTTGAATTTTTTGAATTTTTTTTGAATTTTTTTAATTTGTTGAATATTTGTTAATTTAATTGTTGAATAATTGAATTTAATTGTTGAATTTATTGAATATTTTTTGTTGTTGTGTTGTTAGAATTGTTATTAGTTAATTTAACTTAGAATTAGTTAAAGTTGAATTTTTTGAATTTTTTTTGAATTTTTTTAATTTGTTGAATATTTGTTAATTTAATTGTTGAATAATTGAATTTAATTGTTGAATTTATTGAATATTTTTTGTTGTTGTGTTGTTAGAATTGTTATTAGTTAATTTAACTTAGAATTAGTTAAAGTTGAATTTTTTGAATTTTTTTTGAATTTTTTTAATTTGTTGAATATTTGTTAATTTAATTGTTGAATAATTGAATTTAATTGTTGAATCTATTGAATATTTTTTGTTGTTGTGTTGTTAGAATTGTTATTAGTTAATTTAACTTAGAATTAGTTAAAGTTGAATATTTGAATATTTTTTGAATTTTTTGAATTTTTGTTAATTTAATTGTTGAATTTATTGAATATTTTTTGTTGTTGTGTTGTTAGAATTGTTATTTGTTAATTTAACTTAGAATTAGTTAAAGTTGAATATTTGAATATTTTTTGAATTTTTTGAATTTGTTGAATATTTGTTAATTTAATTGTTGAATAATTGAATTTAATTGTTGAATTTATTGAATATTTTTTGTTGTTGTGTTGTTAGAATTGTTATTAGTTAATTTAACTTAGAATTAGTTAAAGTTGAATATTTGAATATTTTTTGAATTTTTTGAATTTGTTGAATTATAATTGTTAATGTTGAATTGTAATTGTTAATTTGTTGAAGTATAATTTGTTGAATTTATTGAATTTATTTTTTGTTATATTTTTTATTGTTTTGAATATAATTATTGATTAATTTGTGAATTGTAATTGTTAACGTTGAATTTATCTTAGGATTAATAGTTAGTATAGATTGGTTCGATTGGTTATGGCTATTGTTAATATTTGCAGGTTTGTGGATTTGGGTGGTATCCAGTATAGGGGAGGTGCTGCCGATTTTTTTTTAACTTTTGAATTTTATTTTACAATTATTAATATAAAATTGTTTAGATGCGCAAAATGAAAACCAGAGCTGGTCGTCCAGTCGAATCAAGTTCGTCTAGCAGCGATGATGATGTTTCCTTAGGTGCCTCTCAAGAAGAGGCACCTACACCACCTGCGCTGTCAACCGATGCTGCCTCTTCCAGCGATGTTTCACATCGCAGACGCGGCATGCCTTCGAAGCGGAATGAATTTACCCACCAGTTCGAGGCACAGTGGAAGGACGATCTTTCAATGTAAGTTTGTTAAGGTTTTAGTTTTTTTATATATATAAAAAAACAATTTTAAAACGTAATTTATGAAGTAATCACAAATTAATTTCATTTCTTTTCAGGTTCACAAACATTGAGGCCGCCCGAGTAATATCATCGGCGTTTAAAGCGTCGATGGAGATTCCATTGTTTCAATGGAGTCAAATATCCAGACATCCTGAATGGATGCCTCAAATCGATGCATGGTTTCATAGATTTGAGGTTCGTGTTAATATATAATTTTCACCTTATTTCTAATAAATTCAAGTTATAATTGTAAATAAATTATTAACATTTTAAAAAATTATTTTTTTATATACAGCATCGATTCTGCTGGGACGATGAACATGACAGTGTTGTGAGGAAGGTGTGGGAAAATCACGCGGCAATTAGGTAACATCGAAAACAATACGACTTTTTTTTACATAATTATTTATGTTTTGAAATGTTATTTTTTCGTGCGTGAATTAGGTTGCGTGATTTTTGGTATGACGCCCAGAAAAAAGCAAAAAAAACAGCGAGGGATAAGGGGTTACAAGGCTGGAACGATGTTGCGGTTTGGAGGGATTTCAAACCAATATACATCCCGGAAGATATATGGCCGCACTATCTTCAGCACGTGACGTCTGAGCGGTTCACTCGACGCTCACAGTCCGGTGCAGGCAACCGGAATCGGCAAATTCATGGCTCGGTTACAACGCACACCGGCGGCTCCGTTCCGTTTGCTGCACATGCAAAACGGATGGTAAGATTAATTTAAATGAAATATATCGTTCAATTAATTTGTTGTTAATAAATTTTTTTCATTATATATAGGCTACGTCTCTTGGACGTGAGCCGAGCCCTATGGAGCTGTTTGTGGAGACGCACGTGCGGAGTCATGACCGCCAAAAGGGGACGCAACAGTTCGTTGACAACCGTGCTCAACAGTTTGTGGTGTGTTTGTTCAACCATTTTATTTTGTAAGTTATTATTATGTTTATTGAATTGAATATGATTTTTTTTTTTTTCAGGAGACCTATAATAATCGGTTGAGGGAGAGATACGGGGATGATCCTTCGACCCATCCGGAATTCGATCCGGATTTGTGGATGGAGGCTGGATCGTCAGGTGGACCCGATAAAAATCGGGTTTACGGGCTCTCCAACACTACCGCTGCCAAGTTGCGGTCGACCGGTACTGCTTCAACCGGTGGGAGCTCCCAATCTGTATCGAGCTCCCAATCTAAGGAGTTTGTGGCCTTGCAGCAAAAGTGCGACCACCTATCAGAGGCGTACACACAACTCAAAGAAGAGCAAAGATTGGCGAACGAACAACACAGATTGGCGGACGAACAACGCAGAGCAGAGTCTGAACAACAAAGAGCGGCCTATGAAGAGCTTCGTCAAATGGTCATGAACATGACACAAGGCGGAACATGTGCGCCAAATCCTTTTTGGCCGCCTAACCCCCACCCTCCTCCTCCTCCTCCTCCTCCACCTCCACCTTTATATTAATTGTTTTTTTTTTAAACACATTCATTTTGTAATGAATATTATTTAACTTTGAGTTTTTGTTGCTTAATATAAATTTTATTTACATAATTGGTTTGTATTACTATTAATTTATATTATTGTTTCTAAATAATTTTAAAAAAAAATTACACAGGGATTTACCGACGGAATAAATCCGTCGGCATTAAACAGTGTCTGAGGTATGCCATCCCATCACCGACATACTCACCGACGGCAATAATCCGTCGGTATAAAAATACCGACGAATTTACAGACGGATTTATTCGGTCGGTATGAAATATCACCGACACTTTTGCCGACGGAGTTAGTCCGTCGGTATTTATATAACACCGACGGAATATATTCCGTCGGTATATTCCCAGCGGGAAAAAATTTTTTTTTTGGCGCGCATGGGCCGTCGGTAAACGTGTTTTTTTTATTACCAACCGATATAGCGACGGAATGTGGAATCACCGACAAAAGGTATTCCGACGGGAGTATTCCGTCGGTAATATAGTCGGTAAATACTTTACCGACGAACGTTCTGTCACATACCGACGGAATATGTCCGTCGGTAAAACTGTGAAATCTTGTAGTGGAGTCAATTGACAAATAAAAATTTTTGTTTGATTAACTTGCACAACACGAATGTGTAATACCATAAACTATAATTTAATATTCGTGGCATTGTTGTTAAAATTACGAGATAACTCGTAGTCAACATGTATCTAACATGCAAAATCGGACTAAAAATTCAAAACCAGTAAAATCAGATTGACTCGTGCAAAATCGATAAAATCGGTAAACTCAGTAAGCTCGGTCCAATTTTCTGATTTTACTAAATTTGTGATATAAACCAAGTCAGGTCCAAATTTGACCTTAAAATATATGCTGATCAGTTTTGCGAGATTGAACATATCTTTTACATCGTACATTGGATAAAGCCAAACTTTTACAGGAAACTATTAAACACATGAAAATATATTGTGGTAAATTTTCAAGTTAAATAGAGTTTGAAAAAAATAAAATTTAGAGGTTCAAAGTTAGTAGAATAATCTTGTCAAACATGTCAAACTAGATATTCATGTATTGTTTGGAACATATATGAAGCTACTGGTGAAATTTTGTTACGATTAAAGTTGGACTAGAAACTAGACA
This sequence comes from Populus alba x Populus glandulosa, assembly GCA_033617975.1. Lineage (NCBI taxonomy): Eukaryota > Viridiplantae > Streptophyta > Magnoliopsida > Malpighiales > Salicaceae > Populus > Populus alba x Populus glandulosa. The sequence goes on from CM066146.1 coordinate 1,109,203, forward strand.
TCTGAAGCTTTCCAACTATATATCTTAGGCCCAGTAATTCATCTAGATGTGAGAGAGTGACATGTTTGAAATCATGACTCAAATCTAGAAAGATATATGCAAAAATTGGAGATTCGGGCTACATGGAAGAATTTTAACATGAAGAATTTTTTATTATTACATTTCATTTATTTATTTAATTTTAAATATTTTTTTGAATTTGTTTTTCTAGGGCATTAGACATTGTTTAGGGGTTTATTTCATTAGTAAATTTATATTAGTTAATCACTAGTTTAGGCTCATTAGCTTGCAACCTGAAATGGATCTATTACGACTTATTATAATGGGAACAACCAAGTGTGTACTTCGTATAATTAAGAAGTTTTGTTATGAAACTTTTTATTTCTCTATATCATTAATTTATTGATTCATATTATCTGTCTCTCTTATTTTATTTAGATCACTCATTGTTTATAATATTGTTGACTCAATTTATCAGATTTTAATGTAATTTAATTTTGTGGCTGAAATTGTCAATATATAATTAGTTAAAAAAATTACTTACGATTTTATGATTTTACAATCTGAGTTTATATTGTATTTTTCATTGTGATTTATGTATGAATTTAACTTCAATGTAATGACAATAATGTTAACTTATTATTGAATGATAAGGAAATATCTATTAAATTATTGTGTTGTGAACTGATGTTATTATGTTGTGTGTGTAGTTATGAATTTAAGTATATGTAGAATGGATAGATAGAAAATACAAATACAATTTGACATCACACACTATTTTACACTGATGAAAATACCAACACAATACAGATTACATATGGGTATACTAAAGAAATATGTCTGTTGATATATTTCAATAACTATGGAAACTATTTATTTTTCAATGTACTGATAATTAATGTTCTTTTAACTGTTTATTTTTTTCCCAATAGTATCACCGAGAGAATGAAAAGTCGACGATAAAATGTGGAGGGATATTTGAAAATATTCATGCAAGTTAAAAAATTTTATTTGACTTTACATACGGAATCATTAATGGTAAATTCATTGGTAAAACTAAAATTAAAGACTAGAACAAAAAGAGATGGCCTTCATCTTCTTCTCTTTTTTTCTCTCACATATCCATTTCTCTCTCTTTCTTTTCTCCTCTCTCTCTCTCTCTCTTTCTCAGCCAAAATCAAGCATTCTTTTTTCTTCTCATTCTTAGATATGTTGTATTTCTTCATTTTTCTTCATATTTTTCTTTTTTATGGGGTCATTAACAATATTTTTTATTTTATTTTTTGTTCTTTGCTTTTTTTAATTATCAATAGAAATTATGCACACTATTAAGGTAAGAATTTTTCATTCATTTTTTTTTTTGTGTTTTTTTGAATTGTTTTTGTTTTTTCATCATTATTTTTGTCCAATTTTGTGTTCTTAATAATTTTATGAGTTAATAAATATGTTGAATATTAGTTGCTATTGAAATAATATTTGCATTATTTTGTTTAATTGTATTTATTTTTTTTCAAATTTATTGTTCAATTTCAATTGAATGTGTTCGATTAATTTTAATTAATGTGTTCTATTTATCCCATGTAGAATATTTTTTTTAAATTTAGGATTAAAAATATTATCACTTAGAAATAATTGTGTTGAATTTTAGTTGTTATTGTAATAAGTTTTTCATTATTTTATTGAATTTTAGTTTTTTTTTCAATTTTGTTGTTTAACTTCAATTAAATGTATATGATTAATTTTAATTATTATTTATAGTTTTTGTATATTTAGACTATTTTTTATAAATTTAGAATTAAATATATTATCACATAGAAAATACAAATTTTCTACAAAATTGAATTATACTAAATTATTAGAAAAAATTGAATAAAAATCAACATATGTTTTCGACCTATATGTTATGTATTTGTAGATTTAAAAATTTTGCATATTTTTCTGTACAAGGAAGGTGTTGCCAAAAAAAAAAACAACCATTTAATATTTTTATATATTAAGTTTTTGTAAATACTTGGGGGGGGAATCTATCCATTAATTGTTTAAGAAAATATTAAAAAAAATACATGAAAATCAGAAGTCTTGTTGTAAAATCTTTTCCTCGAAACAAACGCTCCCTTTGTTGACCAATATATTTGGTTTCCCAACGATAAAATAAATGCTGCTAGCTGCCTCGCCATCGCCACAACGACAGTACATCAAGGCCCCCTGTGCTCACCAATATTTTTTCTTCTCATTTATACAATAAATGCTGCTATCTGCTTCGCCATTGCCATAAAGATTCTACATTAACATTCTGTTCAATTCTCTAATATAGTAATTCTTTACTATAATGTTGTAATGTTTGTTTTAAATTTAATTAATAAATAAGTTGAATTTATATATTTAGATATATAATAACATTCAATTCATTTTATTTTTTATATTATCATCATTATTTTTATCTTATATTTTTGAAGGCTTTTTAAAATAAATAATTATTTTAAAAAATTATTTTTAACATTATTTTTTATTAGGATTTAACCTTTAATTTTAACTAATTAAAATAATTTAAAATAAATATCAAAATATCATCCGTGAATACTCAAATGGATTATAAAATCTCTATTAACATGTTTGAGAACGTAGTGTAAATATTTTAATTTTTTTTATTTAAAATATTTTTTTTGTATTTTTAAATTATTTTGATGTGCTAATATCAAAAATAAATTTTAAAAAATAAATTTATTTTTAAGTAAAAAACACTTTGAACCATTACCATCATCATAATTTTATAAACTGAAATAATAGATATTAAGTTGAATATACATGGAAAAGCACAAATAATCACTCGTTGTATCATTTATATTTTGAGATTGTTAAATGGATTGGATTCCAAGTATGCTGGGTTAAAATATTTCTATAATCTAATTGAATTTGATAAATAATTAAGTTTGTATTTCATTAAAAAAAAAACTTTAAATCCTCATTCTTATGTTATGGTACTATTTTTTATTATTTATTTATTCCATATAGAATATATTCACTAGTATTTTAAAATATATTTGAAAAGGAATAAAAAATAATGTTTTTTAATGTAACAAAACATTATATGTATGAGTTGAATCATGTTCTTAAATATTAAAGTTAAGATCTTAAGAAATCTAGAATTAAATTAATTAACAACTATATAAAAATCATATAATTAAGTAAATTATATTCTATTGTTCCAAAAGCACGGTGCAGGAAACACGTAAGTGTCGTGCTAGTTGACTTGATGATAAGATTCCACATATTTGGTTGTATAATTATCAGTTTAAATATAATAGACACCAGGGGGTGCTTTTTTTAAAAAAAAAAGAAAAAAAAACCTACCGGTCTCAGCCAAAAGGGCCCATCTCGTTTGGGCCAGCCCAGGCGAGTGCTAACTCACCCTGGGTCAGACCCAGGCCCCCCGGTCCAACCTGATCTCTCTCTAATTTTTTTTCTCTCTCCCTGCACGCAATCCTGTAATGTAAGATATATTTCGAGACTTTTTTTTTTTTTTCTGTGCCAAATAAGACGGCCAATCAGCCAACCTCTTCTACAGAAAATGGGGCTTGCCTCTTATTTCACACGATAAAAATCTTCTTCAGTCTACATGACATAGCTGTACTGGCAGCGCCACCATTTCAGCCGCCCCAACCACCGTTGTAGGATGAGCTACGAGTTGTCACCCTTCCACTGTAAAGAAGAGGTTCTTCTAAGTCATACTTGAGCTTTTGGAAATGAAGGAAAAAATGAGGATATCCATTTTTTACTCACTGGATAACCTTTCCACTGCTTATCCCTGAAACAACCACTCCTCCAACTGGAATAAACCTAATCCATCATCAACTGTGAAAAAACAGAAGATTTAGCAAAGTTTTTATGCAACTTCATGAATTATTATTAGGAATCTCACTGTTACTAGAGCTTGACTATTAGTTTCTTCCAATTTTTCCAGATTCCATAGGTAATTTATACATATAGTCGCTTTACCAGAGTTGATATCAATTGAAACCAGAACTTATTAATCTAACATTTTGAATTTCATTCTAATATCGTGCATATATGGTGTCGTAGTCATCTCTTTATAATGTTTCTTGTCATGTACATTAAAAATTAGTGCCACGTAGAGAAAAGAAAAAACTATTTTAAAATATATTTGGTTGATTTTTAACATCAAAAGATAGATATCAAATGAAAGATCATTGCTAAATAAAATCTTATGTTGTAAACCTTAATTTAAAATGTACACTGCATTTTTTTATATATTAAAACTAATTTCAAGGCCCTTTTCTAATTAGTCAAAAGTTTATTATTATAGGATAATAGATTAATTGTTTAAAACTTACCTTGTATTAATCAAGCCGTTTCTTAATTGACATAACATTTTTTGTATTAATCAGTATTTAATTATTCATTGATCTTTATTTCTTAGTTTTACATTTTTTCATTGATAAATTGGTGCTGTGTTTCCAATTTTAATAACTCTAAATAATAGAAAATGAATCGCTAAGGTAAGTATAAAAACTCTCGAATGAGTTATGAAATAAGTTTTTTTTTTTTACTATAAGCATAAAAAGCCAATTATTTTTGTGCTATAATTCACTTGGACAATCATGAGTATTATAGAATATACTTGAAATATTGTATATAGAAAATATTGTAGTCATATTTTTATGTGGTAACCTCCATTATTGTTATTGTATATTGCTCTACACATATATATAGAAAGAGTTGGCTAATTGCTAGGTTAAGCCTCCTAATTATTCTCAACTTGGTATCAGAGCCTTTTATCGCTAGAACTCTTCTCTTCCTCTCCTCTTTGTAGCCGGTCTTCTCTCCCCCTCTTCTAAATGGACTCTACAGCCACTGTAGCCGACTTCTCCCTCACCACCGGTGGTGTTGCCTTGCCGACCAGCCCTTTACAAGCTGCTGGTGGTGGTGTTCTTCCTCCACAGCAGCAGCCTTTCCTTGCAGAAAAAGTCAATGACTCTTTCTTGCAAGTTTTGTCATTCCTCTGCACATTATAGGCACATAAACTCCAGCTATCGCTGCTCTCTCAAACACTCACCAAGTTGTTTCATTGAAACTTATGAGCACAAATTATCTATATTGGCGAATGTAGATAAAGCCATATCTCCTTGGTTCGGGTGTGAAAATGATCATTTGCATGTTGGTGACGGTAAGAGTCTTGACATATCATATATTGGACATACTACATTACATTCCCCAAAATGTATCTTTACATCATCTAATGTTCTTCATGTGCCTTATATTATCAAATCGTTGTTATCTGTTCATAAATTCTGTCGTGATAATCATGTTTATTTTGAATTTTATACTTCATGATAATCACTAAGGAAGTTGTCCTTTCCGAGCAGAGCAATGATGGTCCTTATGACCTCTTCGAGTCTTCTACCCCATCAATTCCTCAAGTTTTTTGGTCTCCTTGCATCTCTACGACTGCCGACCTGTGGTTTTGTCCATACAAAGACCATCAAACAATTCATCTCAATTTCTTTCCTGTCTTCAATTTCATTCAATAATTAATAAAAAAACCTCTCCAGAAACAAAGATTATGAGCCAAAATCAATACCAAAAAACACCAAAAATCCTTGAAGCTCAGTGCAAGTATCTATTAGCTTCCTAGTCCTATCTAGATACAAATCCATAATCTCTTTCCTAACTCCACACCCCAAAATCATAGTTTTAAGACTCGGTCTGGTGGCCAGCCCGGTCTAAGGATTGGGTCCCGGGTTTTGACCGGGTCGCCAGGTCAATTTTTTTTATTAAAAAAATCAAAACGACGTTGTTTTAGTAAAAAAAATAAAAGTCAACGAGTTTGCGGCTAGGTCTTGACCGGGTCAACTCGCCGGGTTAGCCGGGTCACACCGGGTTTTTTCTTTTTTTATTTTTTCTTCAACCCGGTCTGGTTTTAGTCCCGGGTCTACTCGTTGGGCCAAATTTCAAAACTAGCTCAAAATAAATATTTAGTTAACAAAAACTGAAAATTGTGAAATTCAGACAAAATAGGGCTACAATATTTTTCGTTCTGCTTACTTGTGTAGTAGTGACTTTTTACAAAGTTACGTGTGATTGGACATGCAGTTGCGGTGGTTGTATACTGGTGTGGGTTGATGGGTGATAAATGTTATGGCTGCCATATATCCAACGACATAACAGGCATGCAATCTATAGCTCAGAAGCTGATAGATGAGATGACGCCAGTTCCGACCAGGCGAGCCTAGATGACATGGCTGGGGTCTCCACAAGGAGGCTGCCATCAATCCTTCTCCTGCAGAGACTTAGCAGTTTGACTTTTTGTTCAAGATTACTGCCATTTCAAGTACAGCTGGTGTATGAACAATGCTACTAGCTAGTAATTGTTTATTGCTTGAAATGGTTGAAAACCACAAAAAAAATAATAGAAAAAAAAAACCCTCTTGAAATACAAACTTAATAATTCAAAAGCATTGATTTTTGAAAACTCTTCCCTAAAAACGAGAGAAAACAAGGGAGGAACAAAACCTAAAACATAATAATACCAGTCCATTATAGAAATAAAGAAGAGATATATATGTAATAGCTGCTGTAAATACAAAACAAAAGTGGGTTTATGGCCTGAATATTAATGAAGAAATGGCTAGAAAAAAATGCACTTAAATGATGGGTTTAGAGCTCCAAAACAGGCTGCTTGTAGAGTAGAGCTATAAAGCTTTTCATCAATATTTCATGGGTTTTGAAACTCCTTCCAGATAATAAGTTACAGTCATGAAGTTGGGATATCCGTTTCATCCTCCTCTCTGCCGTTCTTCATTCCACCACTCTGCACTGTCCATAACCCTAGAAATAGAGGATCAGCTTGTACGGTGGTGATCATAAAGGTTGCGGTGGTTGAAATAATTAGAAATTAATATCATCTGTAACATAATTTATAAGATTTTACCTATTCAAAATATTTTTCAATAAATAATATAAGTTGTTTGAATATAAAATAATTTACATCAATCATTTTACTATAAAATATTAAAAATAAAATAGAAAACAAATACATGAAAATCAGAAGTTTCGTTGTAAAATATTTTTCTTGAAACAAACGCCCCCTTTGTTCACCAATATTTTTGGTTTCCCAACGACAAAATAAATGCTGCTAGCTGCCTCGCTATTGCCACGACGACCGTACATCAATGCCCCCTGTGCTCACCGATTTTTTTGCTTGTACAATAAATGCTGCTATCTGCTTCACCATTGCCATACAAATTCTAGAATCAATTTAATATTATTAAATTTAATTATAATATTTAATTTAAATTTAATTAATAAATAAATTGAATTTCCATATTTTGATGAAATAAAATTGAATTTATTTTATTTTTTATATCACTCTCATTACCTTCAAATACTGTTTTTAAAAATAATAGATAAATAATTATTTTTGTAAATTTAATTTTAACATTAAATTTTTTTTTCTTTTTAGAATTGTAAATAAGAGAAGGGTTGATTTCTAATTTATTTTTATACTATTTTTTGAGATTCAATTCTATTTAGAATTTAATTCTTTAACACTTAAAAAGATGTTGAATATAAATTTTCATTAAAAGTTTTAAATGAAATTCAATTAAAAAGATTGTAAACATGATGTAAGACTCCTTGTGTTTTTTTAGCCCTGTTTGTTTGCTGGAAAGTTGTTTTTTTTTTTAAAAAGTAAATTCCATAAAAGTGAATTATTTTTTTATGTTTGGTAGTGTAATGAAAAATAAGTTGAAAAATACTTTCTAATGTTTGGTTATGTTATGGAAAGTGAGTTGAAAAATAACTTACTAATTTTTTATTTTTTTCAAGTTTATTAACATAATGAGGAACAAATCTTACAAATTAAAAGGTTGAATAAGAATGAAATTAAAAAAAAATATAACTTCATAAATTCTCTCAAATAAAATAAATAATAATTAAAATAATAGAGATCAAATCTAACAAATAAAAAAAATTAAAATATGAAGAAATTAAAATAATAATAATTACTATTTCATAAATTATTTCAAATAAAATAAATAACAATCAAAAGAATGAAGACCAAATTTGATAGAGAAAAAATTCAATTAAAAAATAATAAAAAAAAATCAAATAACAATTATAAAAATAAGAACCAAAGTTAATATAAAAATTAAATTTTAAGTAATGAAATTAAAAAATAAATATTCAAAACTAAATATATATTGCAATCAAAAATTTAAGGATCAAATTTAATATAATCAGAAAATAATATTTTTTAAAAAATTTTTCATAACTTTCAAAAAATATTTTTCATTCAAAATAAAAGAAAAATACTTTTATGGAAACTATGCTAAAATTTTATTTAATTAAAAAGTGTTTTTTATTAATGAATTTGTTTTAATGATGAATAAAAAAAAACAATTTAAAAAATTATTTCTAATAAACCAATTTCCATGAAGAAAGGCCCCTTGGTTTCCCATTCATACATTAAATGCTGCTAGCGGCTTTACCACTGCCATAAAGGTTGTTCATGGAACCTGGGAGCTCGAAGTCATATCATCGTACTGACTAACACCAGAGTACTATGTTTTTCAGGCATCTGGTCCCCTTTCATTTTAATTCATTCCTATACTTTAATATTGGGGTCGAAAACATCTTACTGCCGCAATTCTGGTAATATTTGATTTTATGTTTTAAAAATATTTAAATTTAAATTTTTTATGGTTTTTAATTAATATATTTTTGATAATTTTAAATTATTTTGATGCACTGATATTAATTTAAAAAAAATAAAAAAAAATTATTTTATTATATTTATATGTAAAAAGTATTTTAAAAAACAACCACAACCACAATCCCAACCCCAACGAATTTTTTTAATGAAATTAAATTATGCTAAATTGTTAAAAAAAATTAAATAAAATTAATTAGTTTGTGATATATATTTAAAAATTTAAAAATTTAAGGGAATTTCTGGTATAGAAGAGATGGTGTCGATTTTTCTTAAAAAAATTAGGGATCGTTTTTGCAATGGATAGATACAGAGCAACGAGTGCATATGCAAGTGCGGTCAGTGTTGCAATTACTAAGAGAAATGTTACCTTTTCCAAGTTCGGAAATCGAGATATTTTGCGTTAGCTCCTTTCTCATGGAAACAGGCTGACCTCTTCAATATTGTCCTAATAAATTCGAACCCAAACGGTAAAAACAATGGGAAAAAAGCACTAATCAGCTCATCAATTTTTGAAGCTGAAAATTGAAACAGCGATAATCTTTGAGGAAGTGTCTCTCGCTGTACAAATGTCAGCTGTTACTGTGAAGCCAAACATTATTCTCCGTATCATAGAATATATATTGCATTATACCACTGATCAGTACATGTTTCGGACCTGCACCAGCAAGATCTGCGAATTAGATCATTTAAAAACTTTAATCATACTGTTTGCCTCCTTATCAAATACCAAAAAGGAGTGTAGAGAAAGCAAATGAAAAGAAGAAAGAATTAGAGCAAGAACCTAAAAGGTCCGAGGATCCAATCCAGTTGAGCAACGCTCCATGGCAATGCAAATATTCCAGAACCGACAATAGCTGTGAAGGCATGGGCAGTTGCAGTCCACACAGGTTCTTCAAACTTTCTGCAATAGAGATGAGGTATTTCAAGTTTTTTAAAAATCCAGCTTCTTCAAACTTTACCCCCCTTTTCCATTGAAAGGGACTGTTGCTTTCTTTCGGAATCTTGTGTGATGTGCATGGTGTATTTGGGATACGAAAATATAATTTTTTTTGTTTAAAAATGTGTTAACATAATATATTTTTTTATTTTTTTTTAATTATTTTTTATATCAACATATTAAAACAATATGAAAATATTAAAAAAATTAATTTTAAACAACAAAAAAATCAAATTTGTGGGAAACACAATTTCAACTATATTTTCAAACCCATCCTTACCTAATCATATGATGTGGATATCTATTTTTTAAAAAAAAATTCGTTTATTTTTTAAAAAAATTATTTTTAATATCAGCACATTAAAACGATCTAAAAAAAATAAAAAATAAACTATTCTTATTCTTCTATCTATATATTAATTCTCAAATAAACCTCCACTCTATTTTATTTATCAATTATGTCTCCTATTATAAATCCGGTAATGTTTTCCATCTAAGTACCTGCTTTATGCAATCAAACGACTTCGCTTTTTAAAAGATTTTTTTCGGGTAAAACACTACACTGAATTTAGATGGATGACTCGATTGACGATTTTTGATATGGTGGGGATCCAGTTCACAAGAAATAGATTGGGACCTAATCCGAGGAATATGTAATAAATTGGGAATAATATGAGGTTACTCATATATTACAGGTAGGATTTTAAATATTAGAGAAAGAAACAAATGTATTTTTATATATCATATTTTTTTAATTGAAAAATAAAAAATATTGTTTATTATAAAATAAATTAAAAATATATGAATTGATAAATAAATAAACAGTTGTTAACTCTAATTACAATAAAAATTAAAGGGTGTGGGGGTAATCACTATTACTCTACACCTATAAACATTATGGATTATAATAGTAATTCATTTTGTTTTTATTTTTTTTATCTTTTTTATTTGGTTATTGATTTTTTTTTAATCAATTTAGTCTTAATATTATGTGCTTATTTGGATTTAAAATTGATGATTTATTTTAATTTATATTTTATATGATTGTCATGGTATCAAAAAAATATTCGAGCATCGGGTTGGTATTTAATTGTGCGAGATAATAAAACAAAAACTAAAGGGTGCGGGGAATTATTGTCCCCCCACAAACATAAACATTGTGTACTGCAATAATAATCTAATGTGTTTTTTTTTTTTGGCATTTTGGTCTCTCTTTTTTTGACATTTTGGTCATTTTTTTGGTCACAAGTATGAGACCTAGTGGAACGATGATTTTTCAATGTAAGTTTGTTTTGCTTTCACAAATACATGTTTAATAATTTTTAAAAAAATAATATCATTTCACAAATGTAATTTCAGGTTTTCAAACTTTGAGGCTATTAGAACAATAACAACATCCTTTAAATCATTGATATAAATTTCATTGTTTCAATGGATCAATGTTTCTAAACAACCTAAATAATCGCAGGTCGATGCATGGTTTTTAAGGTTAGTATTAACTTAAATATTTTTTTATATTAATTTGGACCATTTATTGAAATTACTAGAAATTTTCTTTTATAAATTTCTACTTCAAGGAAAAATTTGAATGGGAGAGAGATAATAATAGTGTTGTGAGGAAGATTTGAAAGAATCATGCTGCAACTAGGTAAGATTGAATTCATGATTTTTTTTTTTCTAAATATTAAAATTTAATTTTTCATTTACTAATAGATAATTAATTTGTATGATATAGGTTGTGTGATTTCTAGTACGAGGCGCAAAAATAAACCAAAAAAATATGCAAAAGAATGAGAGCTTCCAGGCTAGAATGACATGACAGTTTGCAAATATTTTAGACAACCATACGTCTTAGAGGCTGTATAGGCAGATTCATTTAGCATGTGACGTCCACGCATTTCACTAGACGATTACAGTCAAATATGAAAAACTAGAATTGACATGTTCATGATTTCATTATCATGCACATTAACAGCTCTGTTTTGTTCATTTTACATGCAAAGTGAATGGTATGGCTTTTTTATTACATCCATTTTTTTAATTAATTTTTTCTTATAAATATATTTAACTGACAATATTTTTTATCGTAGGCTACAGTTCTTGGACATGAGCCAAGCTTGATGGAGCTTTTCATTGAAACACGCGTGTGAAGTGAAGACTGCCAAAAACGGGTACACCAGTTCGTTGATAGCCGAGCTAAGCACTTTGTGGTATGTATGTTGGTTTTTAATCATTTTTTTCTTAAGTTATTATATTTTTGAATTTGATGAATTTATTTTTTCTTTTTAGGACATCGATCTTGATTTATGGTTGGAGGCAAGATTGTCTAGTGGACCTGATAGAAATCAAGTGTATAGACTCTTTAACACTACGACAGAGAACTTGCGAATGACTCATAGTGTTTCGACCATTGGATGCTCACAGTCGATTCCAAGCAGTCTAACTCCAGAGTTTGCAATGATGTTAGACTAATAGGTATATGATCAAACGATCCATCATAGCGATAAATATGAATGACTCACTGCTAATTATAAAGAATTTTGTCAATTGGTAATGAATGTTGCTACCTAATTTTTGACCTGTGTTTTTTATATATCTTAAAAAAAACCAAAAATAGCAAAAAAAAAAAACAACAACGAAAACCCCAAAAAATGTATTTTTAATATATTTGCATCGTTTTTAGCATTTTCAACATCATCTTAGGAGAATTTAAATTTTCAAATGTATTTTGAACGTGCTTAACTTTTAACGCGTTAATTTTACAATCATTGATTTTTCTTATTGAGTCGACGTTGATATTATATGTTTTCAAAATATATAAAAAAAAAGAGAAAGAAAAGAAAAGTTGAGGGACCAGTTTTGAAACCTAGCAACATGTTATCTATAAATACAATAGAAAATGTTGAAAAGGAGGCGGAGAAAATTTTGGGAGGGTGGAGAAAAATTTGAAGGAAAAAGAAAAGGAGGGAATCCTAAAAAAAATCTATCTTCTCTATTAGCCACCACCCCCACCCTTTTGAAAAAGGAGACAACCAAAGCCAACTGGGGGGTCCCCCATTTCTAGAGACCTTCTCGTTCCCTCTGCAGACCTCACCATCTCCCTCACTATTCTCTTCCCCACTGAATAGGGATCGGCCTCTGCATTTCCTCTATTTTCCTTTGCCCTTGGGCAAAGTAGCTGGTCTCTTCCTATTTCCCTTTCACAATGTCTCTCTCTCAGTTGTCAAAACACTACCCCCTCCATTTGCTTCACCTCTTCAATTCTTCTCCTTGAACCAACATCCCAAAATACTTGAGACCCCCTTTCCTCGTGAACCAGTTGCCAGCTCGCCAAGACCAAAAAGTGAGCAGAGTCGTTCCCCTCTCACTCTCCCCTCTTGCTGGCCGTTTCAGTTTCTTCGTGTCCATCGCTGACCGAATCAGGTCTCCCTTCCATTCAGCCTTCAACAATAGCACATACGCGACAGAAACCCAGTCGCCAGTAGCTTTTTGGTTATATTGCCGACAATTTGAAATGGAGAAGAAGGGGAAACAAAAAGAAAAAAACAGATTTGTAAAGAGACAAGCAGATTTGAAAAAGGAGAAGGAAGAGAAGCATATCTAGAAACAAAGAAAGAAAAACTAAAATAGGCTTGCTTGTTAACTTTTTGGGCGTTTTACAGGTAACGACGTTCCTTACAACTGACAAGAAGGTGAAGAGGGGAGGAAGCCATTACGGATCTCCCCTGCTCTTTGGATTTCATGGCGACGTGTGAACCCATGTACCGCTAGTTGTGGAAGCGCCACCACTTTTCCTGCAGTTTAAAGTCATCCTCTGCAATTCCTGGAGTTTTAGGGGTCTGTTTTGTAATTTTTACATGCTGGAACATGTATTTAAATTACTATAGTTTTTTTTTGTTTAATTTATGTTATTTTGAAAATTGTAAAAAAGATGTGTGAGTATATACAGTAAAAAAGGTGATGTGTGTGTTTGTAATTTTTTTTATGAATTTTATTGAATTATAAAAATAAAAAAGGCAAAAAAGAATTTCATGTTTTAATTTGTATATGGTCAAGTATCTGAAGGACAAATAAAATCATGTTGTATTCCGCATAAAAATGTAATAACATGTTTCTTCATATATTTTGGGATTTAATAACTGATTTATTAAAGCTTTAAGAATTTTGCTAATTTTTTAATTTTCTTAAATCACATTAAATCATGAAGTAGCTTACCTCAGGTAGGGTGCACTAAGGGTGCTAATATTTTCCATAGCCATAACGAGTCCATTACCCATGAATCTCTGACAAAGACCAGTACATCTAGATTTTCTAGTAACGCTGAATCAAATACTAGGTGACAACGTCCAAGAACAAGCAAACGAACAAAAAATCATCGTTGACGTAGCGCGGGGTACATGTGACATTGAAGATGAGATCACATATGGCTGGTTCATGCGGACCCTCTAATTGGCCCCACGATCCTTGTGATGACCCATGTCCTCCTCCAGCACCACCTCTATTTTAGATTTATCATATTTGAACGTACAAGTGTTTAAATTTGTAATAAATATATGATTTTTATACTACTTTTTTTTTTTAACTTTTGTTCAATATTTTATTTTTAAAATATTTTTCAAAATTTTACTGACGAGGTTACTGAAGACACAACTCTATCGATATATTACGTAGAGTTCAAAAGGATCAACTGCAAATGTCACTGCTATATTTTTCTACTTCTGTTCAATATATGTTTTTTAAAAATATTTTTAAAATATTACCAATAGGATTTCCGATGACACAACTCTGTCAGTATATATTTTAAAGAGTTTGAAAAGAATTACTGTAAATATCACTATTATTGTTAAGGCATTGATAAAATTATAAATGACATTCTATTGGTGATATCTTATTCTTATCAATAGAAATACCGATAAAATAAAACAAACAATTTTTTTTAATATACTTTGTTCATCTATAAATTCATAATATATTTATTATTGATTTATCATAAATGATTGACGATAGGTTGTTAAATATTCTATTTTAATATGTGAGTAGGCGCTGTTTATTTTTGTGTTTCAAAAATATTTTTGAAAAAAATTGAAATTTTTTTATATTTTTTACTTTAAATTAATATTTTTTATGTTTGTAGATCATTTTAATATGCTGGTATCAAAAAAAAAATTTTAAAATAAAAAATAATATTATTTTAATATATTTTTAAATAAAAAATATTTTTTAAAAAAATCAATATATATGTGTAACATAAGTAATGCCAAGCGTGGCAGTGGTGGTGGACACGGGCATAGTAATTAAGTGCAAATTGCCAAGTTTGGTACCTTCTCTCTTGCCGGTCATTCAAGTTGAGAAATAAGCTTTCTGTCCTCCACATGTTTACTGACGTGGTTTTGTATTTTACTTGCAGCTGCCCAGTTCACAACTACTCCCTTCTTCCATTGCTGGCAATGAGCCGTTTTCTTAAATACACCAAGCACCGCTAGCTACAGGTAAAATACAAAAATTCTAAATAATTGTTTTTAAAATTTTTCTGTGGTATACATTTAATTCATTGCATTAATGCGGGTGGTTAGATCAGAATTTCATTTCCTACCGATCAATTTCTCTTTATATAAGAGAATCGCTCGTAACCTGTGCATTGCATTACTCACATCCTTCTCTACCTAATTATGGAGTTGATAGATCTTCTCATTCTTGGTCTAACACTCTTTTTTCTTGCTATATGGTGGCGGAGCTTCTCTGTCGTCAATGGCGGCGGAGCCAAGAACTTGCCACCAGGACCACCAGGTTGGCCTCTTGTGGGCAACTTGTTTCAAATAATACTTGAACGGCGTCATTTCATATTTGTCATACGTGATTTACGTAAGAAATACGGTCCAATCTTCTCCATGCAAATGGGCCAACGTTCTCTTGTTATAGTCACTAGCCCTGACCTAATCCATGAGGCCCTTGTTCAAAAAGGCCCTATCTTTGCTAGTCGGCCACCGGACTCACCGATCCGGTTGGTGTTCAGTGTCGGGAAATGTGCCGTCAACTCAGCTGAATATGGACCTCTTTGGCGGACACTTCGTCGGAACTTTGTCACGGAGTTGATAAGCCCGGTCAGGATCAAACAGTGTAGTTGGATACGAGAATGGGCGTTGGAAAGTCACATGAAGAGGCTCAAAAGTGAAGCTTTAGAAAACGGGTATGTAGATGTAATGGATGTTTGTAGATTCACTGTTTGTAGCATTCTCGTATTTATTTGCTTCGGAGCAAAAATCTCTGAACATTGGATTCATGATATAGATAATGTGACTAAAGATGTCATGCTAATAACAATACCACAGCTTCCCGATTTCTTGCCTATTCTAACTCCCTTGTTTCGCAAGCAAATGAAGAGGGCAAAGGATTTAAGAAAGGCTCAAATTGAGTGCTTGGTTCCTTTGATAAGGAACAGAAGAGCATTTGTAGAGAAAGGTGAAAACCCTAAAATGGAAATGTTGAGTCCAGTTGGTGCAGCCTATGTTGATTCACTTTTTACCCTTAAGGCACCGGGGAGGGGTCTTTTAGGAGAAGAAGAGCTTGTTACAGTTTGTTCAGAGTTGTTTGTTGCTGGAATCGATACTAGCACAAGTGTGCTACAGTGGGTTTTTCTTGAATTAGTCCTTAACCAAGACATTCAAGAAAAGTTGTACCGAGAAATTGTTGAGTCTGTGGGCAAAGATGGAGTAATCAACGAAGACGATGTGGAGAAAATGAACTATCTCAACGCAGTGGTTAAAGAAACCCTGAGGGTACATTCTCCGGCGCATTTCACGTTATCACACGCCACGACGGAGGACACGGAGCTTGGTGGCTACAAGATTCCGAGCAATGTGAATGTTGAGTTCTACATTGAATGGATGACCGAGGATCCGAGTTTGTGGAAGGATCCGGGTATATTTCGGCCCGAGAGGTTCATAGATGGTGATGGTGTCAACGTAGACATGACCGGAACGAAGGGCAAGGTGAAGATGCTGCCGTTCGGAGCCGGGAGGAGGACTTGCCCAGGGTTGGCTCTTGGTTTGTTGCATGTGAATTTAACGCTTGCAAGAATGGTACAAGCTTTCAAGTGGCTACCCGCACCGAATGCTCCACCCGACCCGACAGAGGCTTTTGCTTTCACGGTTGTCATGAAGAACCCTCTAAAAGCAGTCATCTTGCCCAGGTGAAGAAAATAAATTAAAATTGGTTTAGGGTATGAAGTGATTCTGATTTGTGTGGTGGTGGAGTAAACGGGAGTTGTTGAGAATTTAATTATATGTACTTTTGTAATAAAAAAAGCAAGCTCTTTAGTTAATTAATTATATAGTGTGCATGCCAGTTAGAGAGATTATGGGGAAACGATCGGTCAATTGTTAAGCCATGGACCATGGTGTCCTAAATTTGGACATGATTTGTATTAGATAGGCTGATAAATCATCCCTACAAGTATGATATATGTTTTTTTATCTTTTATCTTTTTTCCCTTTAAGCCACCGGCCCTATAATTCTAGGATAACATTGCTAAAAACAACTAAAAGAAATACAGTTGATTTAACTATTTATATGAACAGTAAATTAAATTAATATAATTTTTTAATTGTTTATTTAATAACTTCCTGTCGATACACAATAATTAATGCAGGAAAGTCATGTGGAGGTTGTGAGTCTGAGACATGTTTACAAGTATGGTTATGATTATTTTTTAAAGTTTTTGTTTTATTATTATTGTAAAATATATTAAAATAATATAATTTTTTACAAAAAATTATTTTTGAGATTAACATATTAAAATGATTAAAAATATATAAAAATTTTAATTTTTAACAAAAATTAAATTTTAAATTTTTTTAAAATACAGGTTGGCCTGCGTTTCTAAACACACTCTAGAGACCGGATATTATTAACTTTGAGTAGACAAATGACAAATTATTTATATTTTTTTATTAGAAAAAACCAAGCGCATGGAACTTTTGTATCATGCCAGTGGCTTTTTTAAGTACTCTTTTATTTTTTTTTATTATTTTTATATTGAATTTTATTAAATTTTATTATTTAATATTGTATTGATTATGAATTAAATTTTATTTTATTTTTATTATGTAGTAATATAAAAAAAAATAACATAATGGAGTGCATAACTTGAGTTATGATTGATTTTAACAACGGGTTCATTAGGGTAAAGTTAAATTTTTCTTCTTTATTTCTTTGATTCCTTTTCACTTGTCCATCCAACATAAATCATTTATGTGCATCCCATCGTGGATCCACCCCATGTGCTTCGGCATTGATTCGGAATATAAAACCAAACCAAGCAATGGATAAAAATAATTCTCAATTCTATATTCGGAGAAAAAGGCCATATATACAAGCATAATAGATGTGTTGAAGAAAATAGTTAATGAGTAGACAGCCTAATTGCCATCTATATGTTTCTCCCTCACCTTTGAACATCTTTTTATAAATAAAAAATAAAAGATCTAAGAAAAACGAAAAAAAGGGAAAAATTAACCATTCACATGATATATAATAAGGTTTATATGGTGGGTATGTATGGTTGGTGGGTGTCCAGGACCTAGCTAGCACATGGAACTTGTCGGAGCTAGCATCTGGTTTTTCTCTCCATTAATTTTCTTAGACAAGTTTTCACAACGTAGCAGTACTAATTGTAGTGAGCATGAGGTCGACTCGGGAGGGTTATCATACATTTTTTTTGTTTTTTAATGTTTAAATATCTATTTAATTATCTCTTATGTATCAAGTGAGTGTTTGTTTTTGTGTACAATCTATTTTTAAATTATTTTTTATTTAAAAATATATTAAATTTATATATTTTAGGTGTTTTTAGATAATTTTGATATGATGATGTCAAAAATAAAAATAAAATATAAAAAAAAATTTATTTTGATTTATTTTTAAATATAAATTTTTTTTAAAAACAACGCTACATCACAATACCAAACACACACAAGTCTCCTTCTATATGTCTTGAGGTGTTCACAGAAATTAATTTAACATAATAGAGTGCATAACTTGAGTCATGATTTTAACGACGGGTTTATTAGGATAAACTTAAATTTTTTTAAATTGTTTTTTTTTTTTGCCTAAAAAGACATCAAATTTATGTTTTTTAAATGTTCTTGGATGGTTTTGATGTGCTGATGTAAAAAATAAAAATAAAATCTAAAAAAATATTATTTTAATATATTTTCAAATAAAAAAAACTTTTAAAAAACATTCTATACCACAATACCAAACACACAAGTCTCCTTATACATGTCTTGAGATGTTCACAAAACTTAACATTGTTAATCGAATCAAGATCACTGTGATTGAGCCAATTAATTAAATTAATGTTTTTTTGTAATATAGTGTATAATGCTTAAATACAAAAGTGTTTTTAATTAAAAATACATTAAATAATATTTTTTCTAGATTTTATTTTAACTTTTGATATCGTCAAGGCATCAAAACCATCAAGAAATATCTAAAACTATATCAAATTTGATATTTTTTAAGATAAAAAACAATTTAAAAGTATTTAAAAAACAACTTAACATAATTCTTTGATATTAAAGAAGAAGAAGAAAGATCTTATAGCCAAAACTAACCAAAAAAAAAAAAAACGTATTAAATCAAACAATGATGCCTTCTAGATCTCTAAACAAGTCTATTCATGTGTATTGATAATTAATTTCCATCAAACGTCTTAATCCATAAACACCCGTTTCTTTCCATGCATACGAACGATTAACTTCAAGTTATCTATGATTTTCAATGTTTTTGCTTCTTTAGTGCCATATGGCCCCTCTTCTTTAATAAAGTTATTCGATATTCATAAAAAAGAAGAAGAAAGGAAGATTTTACATCAAAATCTTGGATGAGTGGATGCAGATCCATGAACGTCTCTATCCTGTAATCCAAACATCAATTTTATCGAGATGAAACATTAATTTAATTTTATTATCGAAGATTTTGAATGCCAAAGGTTTTAATTTGTTGTTTTTGAGCAAAGTTTATTATCGAATTCTTATCAAATCTTTCGTTTGAGATGTGATCAGTACAGAAGAATGTTGCACTCACACATCACACACAGAAAGCCTTGCCGAATGAGTTAGTTGAGCCTTAAATAATGGCATCTGCAGAATTTATTTCTAACTCTAACCCGAGGGGTTGAGAGCAGGGAGTCAGAAGAAAGAGTAAATGCTGTCGGTTACATGTGGCAGCTTCACTAGCAATTAAGGCCATACTAGCACAAGTCTTGCAAGAAATTAATCATGATTTTATATATATATATATATTCTTTTTTGTTTTTATCACACATTGATTGCAGCTTGTCGACTCTTATGGTGGGGTCACCGTTACATCTTCGAGAATGAAAAAGAATCTAGAATTTGAGACAACACAATGGTGACCTTTCCCTAATAATTTTTATTTTTAAAGAAAATAAATTGAAAGATGACGACTAGGTCAAAGTCTAAGTATAATTGGAAGTATGATTATAATTGAATTTTAAAATATTTTTTATGTTAAAATATATTAAAATTATATATATTTTTTTAAAAAATTAATTTTTAGATTAATGTATTAAAATGATTCAAAATATAAAAAAAAATTAATTTTTAACAAAAATAAAATTTGAATTTTTTAGATATATGGGTTGGCCCGCGTTTTGAAATGCTCGTGCAACTTCCTTGATAAAGAAATCATTAAACTCAGCTTAATCTAGAGGTTGTCCAAAGAACCAAAATCAGACTAAATTTTATAAAGAAAATAATTAAAATTTGACATAATATAATCTAGTTAAGAATCTTAATTGATTCATGGTTTAGTTAAAATAAATTGATTAAATTTATGTTTTTGGAAATAACCTCTTTAATATGAACTAAACTTTATATCAAGTAGACCTATTCAGGTTTAATAATTATAAGTAGGTAACTATGAGTTTAGGTAAATTAAAGTTAACATTTAATTTATTTAATGGTACATTAAGATGATGTAATAATTATGCTCAATTCAATCTAGGGTTAAGCCAGAGATCGAATAGGCTACTAAATTCAATTAGACCCCCTCTCAATTTTTTCAATCAGCAATCTATTTTTTTTTATACAATAGGAACGTTCTAAACTTGAAATATCATAATTATCAATGTTATAACATAAGAATAATAAGAAATACTAAGATTGCTTATTGTATAGTTTTGGGATATTTTGGCATGTGATGGACACTTAATATCGAAATGACAACTATGAACGACCTCATGGAGAAATTATGGTTGCATTAATTCAAAGGGTCCATTCATCTTTTCAATTTTTATATTATTTCGTCAATGCATTTCAATTCCTTGATTAGTGTCATGGAGCACATTGCAGCTACCTAACACATTATAATGTTGCAACTTCATTCTTTGAATTCTTACTTTACGACACTATTATTCACTTGCCTCGGAGAAAGGAAGCGTTGCACTACTCAACATTGAGAAATTGCAAATTTCAATTTTATAGTGTCTGATATGAGATAAGATTTTAAAAGATAATTTATATTATTTTTTAATATATTTTTTTAAATAAAAAATTTTTGGATTTAATATTTTTATAAGCTTATATTATTTTGTGTTTAATTTATATTAAATAAAATAAAAGTGATGAGATTTAAATATATGATCAACTGGTTAATAATGCTCTAATTATTATGTTAAAAAATTACTTTAATTTAATAGCATAAATTAATAAATTAAATTTAAAAATATGATTTATATTTTTATAATTTATTTTAGAATAAATTAAGAGACATTCAAAGTGGAAGATAAAGAGTATAAATGAAGAGGACTCCAGTTTCAAGGCATCTATCATCTCGAGGCAATTATTTCGTGAATTTGGGAATTGGGACAAATTTTTGTTACTTCTATGACTACTACAACACAATGCATACTTGTGATTTACGATAACGTATTGTCATAAATTGAATACTTTAGTTGACTTTATTATTCATGTCAATTATAAAAGGAAGTACTATGGGAAACTTTTATCAGTATTTTACATGGAGCTCTATAATTATTTATTTTTTAATTGTATTATTAATTATTATTTTTATAGACAAAATTATTAACGGATTGAAAAGTCATCGTTGTTATTTGATGGTTTTCTGAAAAATTTAGCTTAAATTAAAATTTTAAATTAAATATTATAGACGGAATCACCGACGAATTGAAAAGTCATTGATGATATTTAGCGGTTTCTGAATTTGTTTTATTAAATTCAAAATTTAAATTAAATGTTATAGATAAAATGATTAAAAATATTAATATTTAATTATCCGTCAGTAAAACATCTTAATAAAAAGCCTAAAATCCCTAATTTCACAACAGGCCGGTCTCCTTTCTTGTTCTTCCTTTTCTTCTTCTCTTCTCTCCTCAGCTCCTTTACTTCTCCTCCATGCTCAGGTATGTCTTCTTCTTCCTTTTCTTCTCTTCTCTCCTCAACTCCTTCTCTTCTCCTTCATGCTCATGCTCAGGTATGTTTTCTTCTTATTTCTTATATTTTCTTCTTAGTTTTTTTTAATTAGTATACTTTATGAATTTATTTTTTTTCCTCTCTTCTTAGCTTCACTTGCAACTACATTAAGGTAAAAAAAATATTCTTTTTTTTCGTTTTTTTTTCACTATATTTGTTTTTTTTATTTTTATTTGTAATTGTTTTTGTTCTTAATAATTGTATGAATGTTGTTGTAGGATATTTTTTTTCATATGAGATCAATTTTTAGTTAATTTATTTATAGGATTTTAATTTTTTTTTCATATGAATTTTTTTAGTTGAATTTAGTTGCAAATTTGTTTGAGTTGATTTTCTTCTCTCTTTTTTTCCAAGCATTTTGAGTATTATAGAATGTTGATTAATATTAATTTAATTATTTTATAGTTTTGTAAAATAGATTTTTTAAAAATATTTTTAAATTATTACCAATGGAATTACATAAGGTATTTTTCAGAAGGAATTACCGACGGAATGAGGCTTTTTTTTTTTTGCTTGCTATTTTCGTCAGTAAATCCATCAATAATAATATTTTTTTACTAACAACGAACTTATTGACGGATAAAAAATTACCGATGAAAGATTCATCGACGGAGCATTTCCGTCGGTGATTTGTTTGGTAAATTAATTACCAACAGAATGGTAATGCAAATACTGACAGAAAATTCCTTCGATAAATTTAAAGACTGTGGTAGTTGGGGATTATGAACTATATATAAATCAATTGATATTAAAATCATGAAATAAAATCTTATAAGTTTGTTTTGGATTTATATGTTGGCAACATTTAGGCACGCAAAATGAACACTCAAAACCAATGCAAATCTAAGTAATTAACAACTATGTGATTAATTTCTAAAAATTCAGGGTATAACAATTGTGCTATTTGCTATCAATTGAATTAATTTATTTAAAAAAAAACGATGAGAGTTGATTTATATTGATACTATAATTACATATTCTTTTTTAAAAGGAAAAAAAAATTATTGCAACTTATATAAAATTAGTTACGCTACACTGACGTTATTTCTAAGATAACTTATTGGGATTAATGACATAAGTTCTTATAATTTACTTATATATATATATATATTTTCAAAACATAAAGGAAAGAAAAATATTTTTTTGCTGATAAATTCTCCTATGATTTAATCTTATGATTTTTCAAAATTTTTCAACATGTTTTTTTTTTCCTGTTAAATAACTAACGTATTGGAATTTTTTTGAAACCCTAATATTGATATTGAAAAAGAAAAAAAACTATAGAGAGCAAAGTCAAATAAGATAAAGTCTACGAGATTGCATTTGGTTAATGTTGTAAAATAAAAAAAATATAAAAGGATATTAATATATTTGATTGAATAAAGAAGACATAAACATTAAATAAATTCTTATACTCTCGAGATAAAATATACAAATTGGTGAAAAATGCACTAACAAAATTTTCTGCCCTTCACAACAACCTTGAATGACTTGTCACCCATGGCCAACCAAATATGGCATTTAGCACCATTTGAATTTGAATGACATGTCATTTACATACAAAATCGAAATATTATATGACCCGTCGTTTGGTGAAAGAACCGACATGCCTTCTAAAACTAATCCTTTAACACCTTCACTACTTCATGGCTGCGCTCACTACAAGTAAACTGTAAACAATGGCTTCGCTGAATTTAGCTTCGATCTTTAGCTATAATTACAGGAGTTTTAGTGCACCAGTGACCCTCCTGCGCACGCTAGCATTCACCAGGGCTTATTCTCTCAACAAGAAGGCTTTGGTTTGGTGTTCTCTGAGTAAAAGGAAGTTAAGCTGTGAATCATTGAAGCAAGATATTGCTTGCACAACTGCCACTTCTTCTGTTAATGGGTATTCTTTACATTCCATTTGTTTTAATGGGTTTCTCATATTTTAGCTTGGTGTGGTTAAAGTTTCAATCATTAATGCTTTTGTTTGAAGTAAGAGTAAATTGCTGGTGCCATGGCTTGCTCTTCGTATGATGATAAAAAAGTTGAGGCTTACCAAATGTTTGTGATAGTGTATTGTATTTGAGAATTGTAATGTCTTTGAAAAGTTTCAGTTTTTGGTTTGGTTGCTATCAGTGGTGTAAGTGAAGGTACTGAACAATTTTAAGAGCAAAAAATGGCTCCTGCATATTTTGGCTTTGGGGAAAGTTGACCTGAAAATAGCGAGCATTTGTGGTTTCTGAAGAAATTATGATATTTGAGAGTTGTAATGTCTTTGAAAAGTTTTGAGTTTTAGTTTCAATGAGTTGTTGAGGTATTGTGAGTATTAGTTTTATTTGTTTTCTTTTGTAAGGTTTTTGATAAGGTATTAGCAATGGCCCTTAATGAAGTTGCTGTTTACTCGAAGAAGGTATCGTGTTCTACTATTGAAAGTTGATTCTATGGAAGGAGTGAGTTGGAATTTAGTGATAACAGAGAAGTTGTTCCTACTTGTAGAAACGTGGGATCTTAGCCAAATTTAATGGAAGATAAGAAGAGAGGTTTCTACACAATTTTTCTACCTTCTTATTAGCCTTCAATTAAAACACTTGATAGCCCTTTGAGGCCTTATTTAATTCAGCTTGCCATTCCTTTTTTGGTCCTGTTATCCACATTTAATTTGAAATAGCAATTTACATTTGATGTTGCCTAATCTTGTGAATAGTGAATGTGGAGACTTAATTTGTTTCAGTTACCTGGAATATACTCGCTTGCTTCCGTGCCCCTCTCACAATAGCCCACCAAGAATTGAACACTTGGTTGTTTCAGAAGAAGGTCCTGTTCTAGACTATATCTGTAAAGCTCTGGATCTTCCTCCTCTGTAAGTGCTGTTCTCTTGTATTCTAAATGTTTTTTCTTGATGTTAAAACACATATTCCAAGATTTTGCACAGCATGAACATCATTATTAATCAAGATAGAGTGATACATAGCAAATTACATTCTTTGAAGGTTTGTTGCAGATCTTATCCATTTTGGAGCTGTACATTATGCCCTTGTATGCCCACAGCCACCTCCAACAGCAACTCCTGAGCAGATTAGGGTATTTGAAGAAGTTACAGAACCATCAGTTCTAAAGAAGAGAGCTTCTATCAAAGGGAAAACAGTACGAGAAGCACAGAAAACTTTCCGGATAACTCATGGTGATCAGTTTCTTGAAGCTGGAATGTATTTGCGTGTTCATGTACACCCAAAACGCTTCCCTAGGTAAACACAATATTAGGTGGAGGTTTACTGCCATTTTCCATTACATGGATACTCATTGACATTCTAATTGTCTTCAGGTGCTATGATATTGATTGGAAATCAAGAATTATACATGTGACTGAATCTTTTGTTATTTTGGACAAACCTGCTGGTACATCGGTATGGCATTGATCCATTAGTTTATCAATTTTGTTGATTTGGCTTGAGCAACAGTCTGATTCTGGTAAACAGATTATTTTCATAATTTTGGATTTGATATAAAATACTAACTATGACGATACAGGATATTCTCAAAAGAAAATAAATTAACAGCTTCTGCCTCTGCTCCAAATAAACTAAGACTTGTCAAGCCTTGATGAGCTCTTGTCTGTTCATAGTGCATGAGTTTGGAGCCACGCTCAATTTTACACCATGAATAAAATCTACATGTACTTTGTGCTTTTCACCATTTACACTAGTGAACTGATTGCTTATATAATATGTAAACATGAACTTCATTTAGGTTGGAGGAACTACAGACAACATAGAAGAAAGTTGTGCCACCTTTGCGACTCGTGCGTTGGGATTGACAGCCCCATTAAGGACTACCCATCAGATTGATAACTGCACAGAAGGCTGGTATGCACTCTGATAGAATTATGTTGTTGTTCTTATAGTTATCATGAAGAGTAAATAACGGTGTGTATTTCATGTGTAGTGTTGTGTTAGCCAGGACCAAGGAGGACTGCTCAGTTTTCCATGGAAAAATCAGAGTAAGTTTCTGATACTATATCTTACATACAAATATTTGATTGGTTACCTTGAGTGCTGGGCAGGCCACCCTCCAGAAGTGCAGGACCTTTGGCATATTATCACCAAGGTCACCACTTCCAGAAGTAGATGGTCACCCTGAATTTGGATTAATTTGATTATTTGCATACGAAGTTTTAAGTGCATCTCAAGGCCCTTAATTCAACCACATCTTTTTTGCTGTCATCAGGAGAAAACGGTGAAGAAACTTTATATTGCACTTGCTGCATCTCCCGTGCCCATTGGTGTAGTTAACCACTACATGCGTCCTATTAATATGGCTCCGAGACTTGTTTCAGAAGGTAATCATGTCCATCAAGCATTGCATTGATGAAGTTGCGACTCAGGCAGTGTTATTCCTGGATATTACCTTGCCATGATGTGCACTTACCGAGTACTTGTCATCTTGTGTCGTAAAGGCTATACACCTCTAGAAAGTTACTCTCCCCTCTCCTTCATACCTTCCAGTTTGTATTCAAATGCCTCGCCAACTGATACCAAGAAACCGTTACCAGGAAATTAGTTAAGAGTTGCATTCTTATTAGAGGCTTTTTTGAATTATTACAACTGGATAGGACACAACTTCCTGAGCGAATATCTTTAGCCATTTCTTTTTGAAATGATATTGGTTTGTCATCATGCTTATTTATTTATTGAAGGTGGCAGAACTACTGTGCAATCAATAGTCTTTCTGCGAGGTGGTTGTGGTATAAATTTGAAATAAAAGCTTTTATGGCATGCAGAATTTATAAAAGGTTGGCATTTATGTCAACTTGAGGTCATGGAATGCAAGAGAGTTCCTTGGCCAGATGCTGTTATGGAAGAGAAATATTGTGTTCAAGACTTCGGGTGGCCCTCAAAGGATCATGCATACGAGTGTAAAATCAACCTTTTGACTGGCCGTACACATCAGGTTATTCAGCTTACCTTTTCTTTCTTTGCAAGTCATAATCCTCTCTCTCTCTCTCTATATTTTTTTTTTTTAAATATATAAGTTGAGTCATAATTCTCATGTATTTGGATTGAATATGTATCTTATGCATTCTGTGCAAAAAGGTAGCATTTTCTGCATATCCTCATTGAACCATGGGTCTTTCAATTGACAATTGCAACAGAAGAAAAAAATTTATCTTTGATTTGAAGGGCATAATTTACAATTCCTAGGATTAAGGCGTAAAAAACATTTTGGATATTGTTGATTTTATACAAACTACAGTGGATAAATGATATCTTTCACAAGGGTTCAAAATTCCCAAGTTGAATGAAACTAGGAATCATGATCTAAGAGTCTCTCAGCAGTAAGTCAGCGATAGGCCTTGATAGTTAGCTTCTATATTACTTAGTTCATGGATGGAATATCTGGTGGGGATATAGTGGTTACTTTGGCTATAACATTTAAGTCATATGGTGCAGATACGAGCTCAACTGGCTGCCCTCGGTGCACCTCTGGTGGGTGACTCAATGTACATGCCAGCTGCAGTTGCAGAAATGGTCAGTCCGGGTTGTAATCCATTTGGAAAATACAAAAAGCAATACACTAGTGAGGATGATAAAGCAATAGCTGTTGAAGAATGGGTTTTATGTCACGGAAAGGAACCAAATGTTGCAATTGGTCTTCAGGCATGCCAGATTTCATGGGATGATGGCAAGCACATTTACAATGCTGGATCTCCCTGGTGGAGATGCAGAATGGCTTAAATAGGTACTGGATGATTGGGATCAATTACCAAGTTGAGTGTTCTTCTTCAGCTGAAGTTTGAGGTCCGTCTAGCATCACTCTTTGATCTAAAGGTTCTGACTCACTCTTGCAGCTGAAACTCATTTAATGGACTGTCTTTCCTTTTACTGTTTGCTAATAGTAAAACAGATACACTGTGCAGGTATCCTATTGTCAGAAGGTGGGACTCAATTTAAGAACCATAAACTGGAGGCCTTGTGACATGTTGTAAAGCAAAGGCAAATAAAATTCTGAAAGGAAGATATAACGTGGCAAGTGTTATATGGTTAGATATTCTTAGTGGACCCTTCTATCCTTTTATACCAAGTCCCATTTATGGCATTATGCATAGCTTGTTACTAGGAGATATTTTCTTTTGATATGATATTAGTATGGCACGCTAATTCTTTTTGTTTCAATACATCTCATTGTTTTCCATCCTTTATTTATGATGCAGATGTTTATTATTATTATACAATACACTAAGATTTGGGGGAAAAGAAATAGGAGTCAAAAGAGTTTTTTTTTTTTTTTTTTCCTGGATCTTCCTTTTCAATTGCATTCTATTTTTTTGGTCAAATTGATAATTGATTGCTTATGATTTGTTATAGGAACACACAATTAAGATATACAGGACCAAAGAGTAAAACGTGGAAATTTGTGCTGGCCAATCTAAAATTAGCACGACAAAGACCAAGGTGTAAAAAGTGGGAAATTGAGTTGGCCAATCTAAAATTAGCAAGACAAAGTTCATTTTTATCTCTATATTTCATTTTGTTTCTATTTCAATCCCTTTAGTTTTTGGATGTTTTATTTTGGTCTTAAACTTTATTTTTTCTTATTTTTCAGTCTTTATAACGAGAGAGGAGAGAAAAAGTCGTTTGATTATGGTAATAGAAAGAGAAAATTATTGATTCACCATAATTCGATGATAAAAATGGCTAATCATGGTGTCACAAGTTCTTTCGATGAGAGGTGTTCAATAGTGTTGGTTTTTTTCTATAAAAATACCTGAAAATATAATTTGGGCTCTATTTAGTTTTTTTGATTTAGTTGATTTTTGTTTTTTAAGTGATTTTAGAATGTTTTGGGGTTGATATGTTGTTTATGATAAAGAGGTATAAGAAGACAAAAAGATTAACTAGTTGAAGGTGAAGGCTTAAGCTTGTTCAACAACTAAATTGTCTGTGTTGTAATTGCTAATTGGCTCAAACCAATCACAATGTAAGACAATCCCAATGCTTCCACCTTATTCTTTATGAGATTACCAATGTAGATAGTACATAATTTTATCCTATTTTCTGTTTACTCCTCACAGGTGATATCTGAAATGAGCTTTTATCCGTATGATTACTAGAACGGAGAACCTAGTATTTTGTCTTATAGATATCAACTCTAGTTGTGATAGGATTATGTTATGTTTTGTTTCGAACGACCTATCTTTGAGTCTCTGTAAGAACACATTTTTAAAAGGGTTAGAGCAATAGGATGTCGGGTGTTAACTTGTCTGGTACCCAAATATGACTCGAAAAATTCAGCTTATTAAACGTGACTCGGTATGTCAGTCTCTAAAATACTTCAAATCTCATTCATATTGTATCAAATTCAAATTGCATTTTTCTCTCTTGATGTAAGGTTTCAATTTTAGATTTCTATCATCTTACAATTCCAGGTTTTTTTTTTTTTTTTAATTTTAAAATTTTGAAGTTTGAATTCAACATGTCAATTTTTTCTAACATGGTTATCAAAGCTAATTAAGTTTAATAGAGCGTCTAAGAGATTTGTGCATGTGTAGAAGGGAGATATCCCAAGAGGGAATAGAATACCAAGTGACATCCAATAAATAAAAAAACTAGAGGTGTAAGCTAATAAAATTCAATAAAAAAAAAAATTAAAATATTGCATCAAAAAAGGCCAAGAAAGGCTATGTGCAAGTTGATAAACTATGACACAAAAGATGAGGTAATATAAAATAGACCATGTATGAAGAAAGGAATAAACAACTCATTTTAAAGGAGATGGAAAATCACCAAGGAAGCCATGATAAGAAGAAGACAACAACTTGATAAAGAGTTGGCCAAATATAAAGACTAGGCCAAATATAAAGGCTATTTAAAAAGTACGTAGAAAATAATATAAATTATTTTTTAAAATATTATTTAATATTTTAAATTTTTAGATTAAAAAAGTTTTTTTTTATGATATTTGACTCTTGATAACCAAATAATTATGAGTTTGAATCTCAATATTCATATTTCAATTAATAAAATTAAATAGTTTATACAAATTTCAAGTTCAAAAAGTTTTCAGTTGAAAGTTTGAGTTAGAAAATAATATAAATAATATATTAAAATCTTATTTAACATCTTAATTTTTTAAATTGAGATGACTTTTTAATAACATCAAATATTGAAAAGAGATGGTTGACCCCAAAAATGTGATAGCAATCACAAGAGGAGAAAAATGGTCATGTTTAGACAAATTCAATTGTCAAAGAAAGGAGAATTGAAGAGGTGACAACGAGATTCCATTAGCTAGCCATGATAAAAAGAGTAGTTAAGACAAGGATGTAAGAAAAATCTTTTCAAGCAGAAGATGAAGATAGAAAAGAAATGGTGACAGCAACGTGGCTGTACAAAACAAATGAAAGAAGACATTGAAGTTTTTGTCATCATCAACAAGAGATTATAAAACCACATCAGCCATGACAAATGATCTTCGAACATATTGCAAGATGATCCTTCAATATATTTATAAATTTTAAGAAATGCAAGATTTTTAAAATTAAAGGAAAGTGTTAGAATTAATTAAGAGTAATGTGATATGGAAGAGAGTTGTCTTCAACCATGCTCCCCTTTCTATCTCTTTCCCGTGGCTTTTTTCCTAACAATTTTCCTCACCATTTCACTAACTTGATGATCATTGGAGTATCCCCTATTTTAGAAAACTTGTTTTGCAAGAAGACACCAAGGCCTAACATTCAAGCCCAAAGCCCAGTATACATTTGAAGTGATATAGTGTTGGAGTTGCAATGGAGAGAGTGCTTATGACCTGATTTGTGGGTGTAAACATCCCAATTGCTCAAACCTTTACCATCGCTCATGAAAGCCCCCTCAACCTGCAAAATTCAAGGGATAGAGAAAACCTTTCTATGTTCATTCATGGAAAAATTTTACTGTACTGAGTGACAAGGTTGTATAAATTACATTTGAAGGGTGATCTTGGAGAGAGTCAAAAAGGAAAAAAAACCTGGTAAGAAGAGGGGGCTGTTCCAATAGAGAAGGATCTAAACTTCTTTCAGAGTTTTGAGATCAGATGATATAGAAAGAGGTAGGAGGACACTCTGTTTGTCAAGAAGGATTGGGAGAAGGATGGATAAGAGGGGAGAGATTGAGGAAGAGGGATTGGGAGTATTATCATACGTTTGACTAGAAGGATAAGGGTTCGAGGATTCCATCTTCCAATTGAATGCATTACTCTCATCCTTGCTAGCCAAACAACTAGAGGGATAGCTTAAAAGAAAGAAATATAGCTTTAAACAGAGAAGGAATTCTCATGGTGTATGGAGGGTTCTGTCTGGTACATGTCATGCTTTATTGCAGAACTCTGCACGGTTTGAGAAGGAACTGCATGTTGCTTTTGGTCTTTAGGCATGGTGCTCATGTCAGCCTCATTTCGTACACTGATCTCGCAGGAACAGATGCAGAATTGCTTGACCTAGCTAGGTACTAATCTCTTTTACTTAAAAAGGTCCTTTCTTCTATTTCTGCTGATTTAACGTGCAGGTATTGACCGTCAGTAGGCAGGACTCCAGACAAGATTGATGTACTTGTAATCATGCTGTTATGAAATTGCAAATAGAATTCTGAATAGAAGATTGAACTAGGCTAGTGTTATATTGTGAGATGTCTTTGAAACTTCTTACTCCTTGAACCAAATTCATGAAACTTCTTTCACTCTACTGTCAATTTGATATCACCATTCTTGCCGGCTCAATGCATCTCTTTAATCACATTTCTTTGTCTGTGCTGTTTCTTCTCTTGGTATAGAAGGCATGACTTGCCCCACAACTTCATCTAGGTTTGATGTGATTTTTTAGTTTTAATAGATAAATGATCTGATGAACGATTCTGTCAAATAGTAATTTCTGCAAGATGAAAATATATTGCCAAAATCAAGCTAAGGAGCTCCTTGATTAAAAAATGCCATTGCATATTAGTAATATGTGCTGGATTATTGAAGAGAAAACAAAACTGTCTTATTGTAGATGCAGCAGAACACAACCTTTACGTTTATTTATACAATAAGGAAAAACAGAATTGCAAGATATTCTCCAAGCATATCTGATTTTCTGTTACATAGAAGATAGCCATTAGAATAACAACAGTAAACAAACTCTGATACTATAAACAAACTCAGATTCTGCTGAGATTTTATTTTGCTTCTAGAGTCATTCTTGGTCAACACATGTTAGTAACATGTGCTGGATTTTCTTTGCCAATTGAGCTGCACAGAGGGGATGTCCTTCGGAAAGTGAACTTCTGTGTTCAAGGGGGAGCAGTCCTCATCACAGCTCACATTTGTGACTTGTCTACCTTATACCTTGCTATAAATTCCTTGAACCAAGTAGCTGATAATTTTGGTCAAGCAACGACCAGGCAAAATAGCCCCTCACATCTGCTCCTTTCCTGATCAAAAGTAAAATAAAAGGGCGTAAGCTTTCAGTTGTATTTTGTTTGTAAAACTCTGAAGTAGCTCTGAAAAGGGATGCAGTTTATGGAAAATGACCATGGTAATAGCGAGTTGAGTCTATATGATGTATAAAAGGTAAAATGCAAACACAATATGAACTTACTCCATTGCTGTCAACAAGGAATCCCAGTAGTTAGAAATAAACTCCACCCTTTCTATATCATGACAAGCAATAGTGAGGTTTGGATTGTTCTGCTGGCCATACCCTACAAAACACATTGCACTTGTATGAGAAAGACATTAAAATGCGTTGTCTGCTTTAAGGAACTCAATTCATACATACCATTCTCTGTAATGATCATTGGTATGTTATTGTATCTCTTCTTTATATAGGTAACCATCTTCTCCATTCCTTGTGGATAAAAATGCAGCCAGTCCACATCAGTCTACATAGACCAAAAACCATTAGCAAATTCCTGAGAAGGCAACATTAATTCTCATGATTGGGTTAACTTGAGAGGATACGTACAGGTATGCCGATGGGAGCTCCATCTTTTTCTTGGCTTCTCCGGGCAAGCCCTTCTGTCCTGGAGGCTCCTGTTCCGGGTTCACAAACGGAGAAGATGCAGTCTTGGACGTATTCACTGGTGTAATGATTGATGCCAATGAAATCCAGTCCGTTCTTCAGTTTCTCTTTGTCATTACTTGAAAATTTGGGTAAAGTAGACCCTAGAATTTTAGACATTTCTGCGGGATAATTTCCAAATATGATGGGGTCCAAGAACCTGCATTGTACTTGAGATTCAACAGGTTTCATATGCTAAATGGATTTATAAACATTAAAACAGGCATTAAAGAAATAAACCAGTTCAGGTAGAAGTCTCGAGCTCTGTCAGCGGCTAACTTGTCTGCTGTGGAATTGCTTATTTGTTCAAACCACGTGCACTCTAAGACAATTCCAATGCTGCCTCCTTGCTCTTTCTGAATAATTAAACAGTAAGTAGTAGTAAGCTTATCCGTCCTGAGCGTCTGCTTTCCTTATATTATTTTTAGTTGCCTCGCAAATGATATCTAAGAAATTGTTTTATTGTTAATACCTGGTATTTAGTTCTGTAAACACCAACTGCTGTTGCATGTGCTAAAATCATATTATGTGCTGCAATAAAGGGCTCCTTCTCTGAATCCCCATGAGTGCAATTTCCGAAAGGGCTGGAGCAGCGACATGGTGGGTATTCACCTAATCGATAGGATTTAATAGTTTGTATATTTGGCTCATTGAAGGTGGTCCAGTGCTTCACTCGATCTCCGAAATTCTTGAAACAAAGATCTGCATAATATCCAAAATCCTTCCTGATTGAGGAAAATAAAGAAAGGAATCAGCTAATTCTCATAGCCTAGATGTATATTTCGTTAATGCTTTCTAGTTTATAGAACTGCAAACTCCATGGACTTGTACTTACTGGCATCGAGGACTTAGCCATCCACCATATCTCTCCTCCAGTTCTTCAGGTATATCATAATGAACTAATGTCACAAATGGTTGGATTCCTGAAGCAATTTGAGAGAAACAAGTGCAACGAATTAAATATTGAAAATGAATACATTTTCCAGTTTCTGATGGAATTTCTTAAGCAGTAAAATGATTACAGGTTCATTGGTTACAGAAGCTGAACCTTTAAGCAGGAGAGAATCGATGAGCTTGTTATAGTAGCTAATACCAGCCTTGTTGATATCTCCGAATCTCCCTCCTGTTCTCAATTGAATGAAGTTACATATAAGCTTTATGTTTTAGTTATGTCAGGTCCTTCTGATAATATTCTGAATTCTTAAAGTTCTTACTGGGTAGAATTCGTGCCCATGAAATCGAGAACCTATAGCTGCTGAGTCCAAGGGAGTCCATTAAATCGATGTCTTCCTGTCAACATCATTTGACAAATCTTTAGTGGATGAGCTTGTCCCATCATTAAATAAAAAATTAAGGGAGATGCTGTTGCATTACCTGAGAAGCGTAGTTTAGCAATTTATGAAGATAAACATATATTTTTTATAGAATATTTTAACCACCACCACCCCTTTTAAAATTCTTTCAGGGATCGATACTAATCATAGTATAGAAGGCTTATTATTTGCTTACATGAGGTGATTAATTTAATAAACAAGTTGCCTTCTACC
Source organism: Populus alba x Populus glandulosa (assembly GCA_033617975.1). Classification (NCBI taxonomy): domain Eukaryota; kingdom Viridiplantae; phylum Streptophyta; class Magnoliopsida; order Malpighiales; family Salicaceae; genus Populus; species Populus alba x Populus glandulosa. Next base: position 1,143,986 of record CM066146.1, read on the forward strand.
TAATATGACTATGTCTAGATCATTTTAAAATTATAAACTAAATTCTACAAGGAAGGAAGATGTTGTTTCATTATTCTTCCCTGTCAAGCTTCTGTTATGGGGCCTAAGTACAGAAAGTATTCCGAACAACCGACCCATGCTGTGGATTCAAGCAACAAAAGGTAAGATAAAGGTCATATCTGTATACCGGATAGAGATGGTATTGGTCCGCAGCTGTATCTCCATTGCTTCCATCAATTATTTTTCCTGAACAGGAAACATGAAGAATTAAAGAGCAAGAAAAATAGGATGGTCAAAATCTTGCTTGCTCGAAAATTCTGGTTTTCTTCTTTTTTTGAAATATATGAACAGATAGATAGTAGCAGATCACAGTAAGCCTCACCTTGACTTTGTTATCTTTGAGTGTGAAATATTGACACTTTTTATGCTCTTGGATATAAAAGAGAGAGAGTTCCTAACCTGCTGTGTGGCTATGTATATCCCAGTTGCTCAAACCTTTACCATCACCAAGGTAAGAACCTTCAAACTACACAGTGCAAGAGAGAGGAAAAAAAAGAAAGATTCCCAGTGTTTAATTGAGTGTGCGATAATACTTTTATCATAGACTTTCAGGAGAAAACATTTAAGTTCTTGAGTTAGATGGAAGTCAAGGAGAGCAGTGGAAGTGACAAACCTGATAAGAAGAGGAGGCCATGCCGAAGAGAAAGTTGTCTGGCAATGAAAAATGATCTAAACTCCCTTGCAAAGTTTCTGTATGTGATGATACACAGAGAGGAACGAAGATAAGGACTAAAAGAAACATAACTTGAAAATTTGAAGGAAGCTCCATGATGAGTAATGCCCTTCCTTTGCAGTCTCTCGTAAAAGCTAAGAAGCTCTCTGCATATGCTTTTGAGAAATTAACTAATTTTATAGTGGATATGAGAGTTTAGAGAAGATGTTGGAAGTTTTGAACTTGTGTGAAAAGAAATTAGGGAACACGAAAACTGTATGAGCAAATCACATCTCTGGCCCTTTTAGATTTACTGATAGCTCCACTAGAAATGATCACACACTGGACCCTTAACATTATATTAGTTCAGCCTATGGATCATTGTAAAACACACTTCTGTTGTAGTAGAATTGTTGTTATCAGGCGATTACTTTTTAATAATATCACCACCTTTCAGGGGCTTACTTAGGAGTATAGTAGAATTATTGTAATTATCAAGTGATTACTTTTTAATAATATCAGCACCTTTTCGGGGATACTTGGGAATATAGTAGAATTGTTGTAATTATCATATGATCACTTTTTAATAATATCAGCACCTTTTAGAAGATACTTGGGAGTATAATTGTTGTTGTTTTTTAAAATATTTTCTGTTTAAAAATATATAAAAGATAGCTCCACTAGAAATGATCACACACTGGACCATTGTAAAACGCACTTCTATTATAGTAGAATTGGTTTTATCAGGCGATTACTTTTTAATAATATCAGCAACTTTTAGTCTCTGACATCTAATAATAGGATTTTGAATAGAAATATGTGACATATTTCAAGACATGTGAAAAGAACAAGAGGCTTAGATAGCTAACATGTTACTATCTCGGTGCTGTTGCCACTGCATCCTGTCCGGAACATTAGGATAGGAATGCAGGGATTCAGGGGATTTATTTATAATTCCCGTCAGAGGGTGTTTTCAATTTGATTTAAAAGCTTCTTGCTAGCTTTTCAGTAAGCTACTCAGATTAAGATTTTCTTACCGGAGAAAAACAAAACGGTAGCTGCTAGGGGGGGACCCGGACTTCCAGAGTCCTGGTTAGTATTTTTTGTACTGGTAATAAAGCGATTGCATTGGTAGACAGCTTTGTGAAATTTGGTTTGCAGTCCAGATTTCACACGATGACAAGCACATTTACGAGGTAAATCTGCTTCGAAAAAATCCCTGCTTGTACCAGACTTCAGCCATGCCAGACAAGGTTTTATAAGTATGCTTCACATTTCAACTTAAGGGTTGATTTAATTGCTTAAATTTGACTTCATCAAAATTTTTTGGACTGCTGGAAGCAACCAACTGATTTTTTGAATTTGATTAGTTCATAAGCATATAAATTATGTCAACTAAGAATCTTTCTTAATTCGTAGCCCAGGAATGATGAAAGACATTGCCCTTGATCCAGAACTTCAAACCTGCATGATTTAGGCATGGTGCTCATGACAACCTCATTTCGTACACTAATCTCTTTTACTTAAAAAGGTCCTTTCTTCTATTTCTGCTGATTTAACGTGTAGGTATCGACCGTCAGTAGGCAGGACTCCAGACAAGATTGATGTACCTGTAATCATGCTGTTATGAAATTGCAAATAGAATTCTGAATAGAAGATTGAACTAGGCTAATGTTATATGGTGAGATGTCTTTGAAACTTCTTACTCCTTCAACTAAATTAATGAAACTTCTTTCACTCTACTGTCAATGTCACGACCCGAATCCCGAGTCCATGACTGACAACGTAAGAGTGGTATCTAAAGGATATCTCACCTACGCTAAGTCTTAAAACAAACATATTAAAAGAATAATTTATTCAAAAATACACAACATTTTATAATCTTCAGAAATATTATATTATTCAAAACTGATAAAACCTAAAGATAGTTTAAAACTCCTCATTAGTAATTAAAACAAAAACAATAATCCATAATACTCATTACATTGTCAAAATCCAAACTTAATAAAAATAAGGTAATAGTGGAGCGTTTAAGACATCGAATCAAAACTAAAAGGAAAGCCTTGCAAAACAAGCAAGGCATACCGACCAAAATTAAAGAAGTGGAAACACTCAACAAAGTCCAACTGCTATAAAAAACTAAGAACCTGAACTAATATTAAGAATGAGGGGTGAGTTCAACCAACTCAGTAAGGGAATAACATTTAATATACATTTTAGATATTATATAAATTAATAGTTTGCAAGATGATTTATCTTTATATACATATACATATACATACTAAACATAATATTATAAAGTAGTGGAATACATGTCAGAGATCAGATGACACCTGAAGATGACCAGATGACACCCGAAGGTGACCACCGTGGGATGATCAGTCGCTACAGGCTAATGCCTCTCTCACCAACTAGGTATACAGAATACTATGTGCACATAGGCTAATTACTCTCCGTTAGGATGGAAATATTGACAAGTCCTATATCAAGGCATAATAGATATTTACAGAATCATCAAATAAATGTATATCATATCAAATAGAATTTAGTTTGACAGATTGCGAGTGCAAATTCAAGAATAAATGAGTACTCGGAAAATAAAGCAACGTATATAAATATTCAAGAAATTAACTAGCTGTACTCATCTTATAATCAACATACATATTTATTTATATTATATGCATATTAAAGATTATCCCACTCACCTAGAAAATATAGAACTAAAAGGAATGTCAGATGAAAGACCCGAAAATCCTATTGAGGATCGTTAGGAGAACCTACAACAATATATGAAATATACTAAAAAACAAATCAAACAAAAGATCCTAATGCATAAAATAAAACCAGGTTTAGTCTCCTAAGTTTATGGACTAAAACGATAATTTTCCAAAACAGGGATCCAAAACGTAATTTTACCAAAATTGGAGGACCAAACTCTAAATACATAACCACACTAAATTTTCACCCATAAACCATCCTAAATTCTGCATAGAATGAAATAGGGACCGAATTGTAATTTTCATAAAGTCCAGCGACTAAAATGTAAATTCCTAAAATTGAGGGACCAAACTGAAAATATGCCAAATAAATTATCAAACTGAGATTCTTCATCCTTAACCTCATAATAACACTGTACAGAATCTAAAAATACATTTAGGGGTCAAATCATAATTTTTCTAAAGTTTAGGGACTAAACTGAATTTTTCATAAATCAAGGACCAAAATAAAATTTGGTCATCTTCAACCTCAATGCTATTCTGTCAAGATTTTCCAGCAAGGTTAAAATGAATTTCTTAACCCATAAAAATCAATTTAAACAAATCAACTCACAAATCTTTATTTCTTACAACATAATAATCAATCACCTAACATTAAACCCTTTATAATTATAAATCAATCTTAACAACATAAACTTTCAATCCTTATAAACCCTAATCTCTTCTTTAATCATTCCATAAGCAAACTATAATCAAAAGTAATATGAAAGGGAACCACTTACTTGCTACTTCCACCTTTCTTGAATCAAAAACTCAAGATAAAAAACTAAACTCTTTGGTTTGAGGAGGGGAGGGTCACGACGGCTACAAGAATTAGAAGAGAGGAAGGAAATTCTCTTGCAACTCTTCCTTAAATACCTAGGTTAACTTAGGTTGGGTTTGGGCTGACTTGGGCTTAGGTTTGGGCCAAAAGTTCGGGTCTTACAGTCAATTTGATATCACCATTCTTTCCGGCTCAATGCATCTCTTCAATCACATTTCTTTGTCTGTGCTGTTTATTCTCTTGGTATAAAAAGCATGACTTGCCCCACAACTTCATCTAGGTTTGATGTGATTTTTTAGTTTTAATAGATAAATGATCTGATGAACGATTCTATCAAATAGTAATTTCTGCAAGATGAAAATATATTGCCAAAATAAAGCTAAGGAGCTCTTTGATTAAAAAATGCCCTGGCATGTTAGTAATATGTGCTGGATTATTGAAGAGAAAACAAAACTATCTTATTATACATGCAGCAAAACACAACCTATATTGAATTTCAATACATTTATTTATACAATAAGGAAAAACATAATTGCAAGATATTCTCCAAGCATATCTGATTTTCTGTTACATAAAAGATAGCCATTAGAATAACAACAGTAAACAAACTCTGATACTATAAACAAACTCAGATTCTGATGAGATTTTATTTTGCTTCAAGAGCCATTCTTGGTCAACAATTCTTCTCCTTGACTCTAAAATTGTAAACTCCCAACTTTTGTCTCAAATATTCAAACTTGAGCTTGGGAAGTGTTTCTGTTAATATGTATGCATGTTGTTTCTCTGTTTTGCAGTAAAATAACTTTACGTTATCAGTAAATCATCAATATAAAGAGATACAACAAGTATCTGTCCTTCAGCTCCATTAATGTAAAGAGTAGATTCAGTTAGACTTCTTATAAAGCCTAAGTTCTACAAGTAAGCATCAATTCTATTGTACCAGCTTCTTGGAGCTTGCTTTAAGCCACATAAGGCATTTTTAGTTGATATACTCGATTCTGTTGTCCTGCAACAGAAAAACCTTCAGGTTGTTCAAAAAAGATTTCTTCCTCCAAATAACCATTCAAAAAAGTTGACTTGACATCCATTTGATGTAAAGTCCAGCCATTTTGTGCAGCAAGTGCCAGCAGCATCATTATTGTATCCATCCTTGCAACTAGAGCGAATGTTTCAGAGAAATCCACCCCAAAAATTTGAGCATATCCCTTGACAACTACTCTTGCCTTGTATTTATTCACAGAACCATCAAAATTTAGTTTGGTTCTAAAAATTCATTTGACTCCTATGACTTTTTTATGTTGAGGTCTATCCACCAATTCCCACGTTTGATTCTTTTTAACCATCTTTAGCTCCTCCTTCATTGCATCTAACCATTTCTAATCAGTTGCTTCTTCATAATTTGTAGGTTCTATTGCAGCAACATTGCATCTTTGATAGATGTCAGCAAGAGTTCTGGTTCCTCTTACAGGCTCATCATCTATTTCATTCTTTTGATCTTGATCTTCAATCTATTTTTCATCCTTCCAATCCTAATTGTCAGATTCAAAAAAATGAACATCCCTGCTGATGATTACTTTGTTTCTTTTAGGTGTGTAGATTTTGTAGGATTTTGCAACAGTATTGTAGCCTACAAAAATCCCAGCTTCAACCTTCTTGTCCAATTTGTCTCTTTTATTTTGAGGAATATAAGAGAAACATAAACAACCAAATACATTCAGATTAATTAGCTTTGGTTTGTAGCCAAACCAGGGTTCAAATGGAGTCCTTGTTTACAAGGCTTTTGTTGGCAATCTATTCAACAAGAATAATGATGCATTCGCTGCCTTAGCCCATCATTTCTTGGGCAGTCCTTTATCATGAAGCAAGCATCTAGTCATCTCCATCATTGTCCTGTTTTTTCTTTCCACAACACCGTTTTATTATGGAGGATATGGTGCAGTTAATTGATGTTCAATGTCTGCATCTTCACAAAATCTATTAAATCTTTCAGAAGTATATTCAGTTCCATTATCAGATTTGATTACTTGAATTTTGCAATTGCTTTGAGTTTCAATCCAAGCTTTGAACTTTTCGAATATAATATTAACAACTTCAGCTTTGAATTTCATAAAGTAAATCCAACACATTCTGGAATAATCATAAATGAATGCAACATAGTACTTACTGCCATTTAGAGATTATGTGTTCATTGGTCCTCCGACTTCTGTGTGAATTAATTGCAGCTTCTGTGTAGCTCTCCAGGCTTTGCTTTGTGAAATGGAAGTCTTGACAACTTTCTATATTGAAAGGTAGCACATGTAGGAAAATCTTTTCCTAATTTGGGCAAGTCTTTTACCTTGTTGTTCTTTTCCATGAAAGATAATGCTTCATAACGATAATGCCCCATTCTCTTGTGCCAAATCATTGAATTATTAACTTCTTTGTGTACAACATTCTACTCTTCTTTAAAATCCAATACAAAACTTTTGCCTTTAATTTGAATATTGAAAACTTTTGTGCCCTCAATATCTTTAATCACACAACTTTTATCTTCAAACAACACTTTATAACCCCTGTCTAGCAGCTAAGAAACACTTAACATGTTTTGATTAATTTCAGGAATATATAGTACATCCGAAATTAATTTAAAACCTGAGTGTGTTTCAATAACTACTATTCCTTTGCCTTATACTTTTAGGTGAGTTCCATTTCCATTCTTGACTTTGGAAATAATATTTCTATCAAGCTCTCTGAAGAGCTTTTCATCATGAGCCATATGATTTGTACGACCATTATCAAAGAGCCAGTTTTTTTGTGAATATATTTGTGGCTAAACATAATACCACAAACAAATGCTCCTTTTGATATTGATCATCGACAACCTTGGCTTTAGTTTGTTGTTGTTGAGTCTTGCATATCTTTTTCATGTGCCCTAACTGACCACACTTAAAACAATATGTATCAAGTCTCCACCAAAATTTATTCTGAGAATGATTGTTTTTTTTTTTTTTTTTTTTTTTTTGCAGTGAAGGCAGGGAGGAAACCTTTGAGTATTGCTGGTCTTATTATATCTGGTGTTGAATGTATAGCCTCCAAACTTGTTGTTCTATTTTTTTTCTTTACCATCACGGTTATTTTGGGATTTGACAAAGAATGCACCCTCTACAGTTCTTTCTTGCCTCATCAACCTCCTTTGCTCTTGTACTTGTAGTGCATTCAACAACTCTACAAAGGTAATGCTTGATAGATCTTTAGAGTTTTCTAAAGATGACATTGTTGTCTCAAACTTATATGGAATTGTTACTAGAATTTTTTGAACAATTCTAGAATAAGAAAAATCGGTGCCAAGGAGTTTTATATTGTTAATAATACTAAGTTTGTTAGAATATTCCTTGATTGTTTCTGATTCTTTCATCCTTTGTAACTCAAATTCTCTGATTAAGTTCAGCACTTGTATCCCTTTGATTCTCTCATTTTCTTTGTATTTTCTTTTCAGAAAATCCCAAATTTCCTTTGCTGTTTTAGAGTCATTATTCTGTAAAACATTATGGGTGAGACTACTGCAAATAGAGTTGCTTTTGCTTTCAATGTTCTCTGCCTTCTCTCTCTGTGATTTTTTATTTGTGCGATAGTTGGATTATCTGACATGATTGACACTTCATGTAATTGTTCAACTACTTCCTATAAATTATTAGCATCAAGATAGGCTTCAGCCCATACTTGATAATTGATCCCATCAAATACTGGAGGTGCAATTGTAGTAAATGACATTTCTAAGTTCATATTGGATGTGTTGTGTTTAGATGATAAGTATTTGAAGGTTATGTTGAGACTCTCTCAATCTCACAAGTGTTTGAAGGTTGTGTTTAGGATCTTTCAACTCTACAAGTCCCTCATGAAATTCAGCTCTATTACCAATTTGTTGTTTATATTGAAGAGAAAACAAAACTTTCTTATAATAAATGCTGCAAAACATAACCTTTATTGAATTTCAATACGTTTATTTATACAATAAGAAAAAACAGAATTGCAAGATATTCTCCAAGCATATCTAATTTTTTGTTACATAAAAGATAGCCATTAGAATAACAACAGTAAACAAACTCTGATATTATAAACAAACTCAGATTCTGCTGAGATTTTATTTTGCTTCTAGAGTCATTCTTGGTCTGCACATGTTAGTAATATGTGCTGGATTTTCTTTGCCAATTGAGCTGCACAGAGGGGATGTCCTTCGGAAAGTGAACTTCTGTGTTCAAGGGGGAGCAGTCCTCATCACAGCTCACATTTGTGATTTGTCTACCTTATACCTTGCTATAAATTCCTTGAACCAAGTAGCTGATAATTTTGGAGTTCTCTTCAGTGTAGTGAAATCAACATGGTAAAGTCCGTATCTCTGTGTATAACCATATGTCCACTCAAAATTATCAAGCAACGACCAGGCAAAATAGCCCCTCACATCTGCTCCTTTCCTGATCAAAAGTAAAATAAAAGGGCGTAAGCTTTCAGTTGTATTTTGTTTGTAAAACTCTGAAGTAGCTCTGAAAAGGGATGCAGTTTATGGAAAATGACCATGGTAATAGCGAGTTGAGTCTATATGATGTATAAAAGGTAAAATGCAAACACAATATGAACTTACTCCATTGCTGTCAACAAGGAATCCCAGTAGTTAGAAATAAACTCCACCCTTTCTATATCATGACAAGCAATAGTGAGGTTTGGATTGTTCTGCTGGCCATACCCTACAAAACACATTGCACTTGTATGAGAAAGACATTAAAATGCGTTGTCTGCTTTAAGGAACTCAATTCATACATACCATTCTCTGTAATGATCATTGGTATGTTATTGTATCTCTTCTTTATATAGGTAACCATCTTCTCCATTCCTTGTGGATAAAAATGCAGCCAGTCCACATCAGTCTACATAGACCAAAAACCATTAGCAAATTCCTGAGAAGGCAACATTAATTCTCATGATTGGGTTAACTTGAGAGGATACGTACAGGTATGCCGATGGGAGCTCCATCTTTTTCTTGGCTTCTCCGGGCAAGCCCTTCTGTCCTGGAGGCTCCTGTTCCGGGTTCACAAACGGAGAAGATGCAGTCTTGGACGTATTCACTGGTGTAATGATTGATGCCAATGAAATCCAGTCCGTTCTTCAGTTTCTCTTTGTCATTTCTTGAAAATTTCGGTAAAGTAGACCCTAGAATTTTAGACATTTCTGCGGGATAATTTCCAAATATGATGGGGTCCAAGAACCTGCGTTGTACTTGAGATTCAACAGGTTTCATATGCTAAATGGATTGACAAACATTAAAACAGGCATTAAAGAAATCTACCAGTTCAGGAAGAAGTCTTGAGCTCTGTCAGCGGCTAACTTGTCTGCCGTGGAATTGCTTATTTGTTCAAACCAAATGCAATGTAAGACAATTCCAATGTTGCCTCCTTGCTCTTTCTGAATAATTAAACAGGAAGTAGAAGTAAGCTTATCCGTCCTGAGCGTCTGCTTTCCTTATATTATTTTTAGTTGCCTCACAAATGATTCTAAGAAATTGTTTTATTGTTAATACCTGGTATTTAGTTCGGTAAACACCAACTGCTGTTGCATGTGCTAAAATCATATTATGTGCTGCAATAAAGGGCTCCTTCTCTGAATCCCCATGAGTGCAATTTCCGAAAGGGCTGGAGCAGCGACATGGTGGGTATTCACCTAATCGATAGGATTTAATAGTTTGTATATTTGGCTCATTGAAGGTGGTCCAGTACTTCACTCGATCTCCGAAATTCTTGAAACAAAGATCTGCATAATATCCAAAATCCTCCCTGATTGAGGAAATGAAAGGAAGGAATCAGCTAATTCTCATTGCGTAGATGTATATTTCGTTAATGCTTTCTAGTTTATAGAACTGCAAAATCCATGGACTTGTACTTACTGGCATCGAGGACTTAGCCATCCACCATATCTCTCCTCCAGTTCTTCAGGTATATCGTAATGAACTAATGTCACAAATGGTTGGATTCCTGAAGCAATTTGAGAAAAACAAGTACACCGAATAAAATATTGAAAATGAAGACATTTTCCAGTTTCTGATGGAATTTCTTAAGCAGTAAAATGATTACAGGTTCATTGGTTACAGAAGCTGAACCTTCAAGCAGGAGAGAATCGATGAGCTTGTTATAGTAGCTAATACCAGCCTTGTTGATATCTCCGAATCTCCCTCCTGTTCTCAATTGAATGAAGTTACATATAAGCTTTATGTTTTAGTTATGTCAGGTCCTTCTGATAATATTCTGAATTCTTAAAAGTTCTTACTGGGTAGAATTCGTGCCCATGAAATCGAGAACCTATAGCTGCTGAGTCCAAGGGAGTCCATTAAATCAATGTCTTCCTGTCAACATCATTTGACAAATCTTTAGTGGATGAGCTTGTCCCATCATTAAATAAAAAATTAAGGGAGATGCTGTGGCATTACTAGAGAAGCGTAGTTTAGCAATTTATGAAGATAAGCATATCTTTTTTATAGAATATTTTAACCATTACCACCACCCCTTTTAAAATTCTTTCAGAGATCGATACTAATCATCGTATAGAAGGCTTATTATTTTCTTACATGAGGTGATTAATTTAATAAACATGTTGCCTTCTACCTAATATGATTATGTCTAGATCATTTTAAAATTATAAACTAAATTCTACAAGGAAGGAAGATGTTGTTTCATTATTCTTCCCTGGCAAGCTTCTGTTATGGGGCCTAAATACAGAAAGTATTCCGAACAACCGACCCATGCTGTGGATTCAAGCAACAAAAGGTAAGATAAAGGTCATATCTGTATACCAGATAGAGATGGTATTGGTCCGTAGCTGTATCTCCATTGCTTCCATCAATTATTTTTCCTGCAACAGGAAACATGAAGAAGTAAAGAGGAAGAAAAATAGGATGGTCAAAATCTTGCTTGCTCGAAAATTCTGGTTTTCTTCTTTTCCTGAAATATATGAATAGATAGATAGTAGGAGATCACAGTAAGCCTCACCATGACTTTGTTATCTTTGATTGTGAAATATTGACACTTTTTAGACTCTTGGATATAAAAGAGAGAGAGTTCCTAACCTGGTGTGTGGGTATGTATATCCCAGTTGCTCAAACCTTTACCATCACTAAGATAAGAACCTTCAAACTACACAGTGCAAGAGAGAGGAAGAAAAAGAAAGATTCCCAGTGTTTAATTGACTGTGCGATAATACTTTTATCATAGACTTTCAGGAGAAAACATTTAAGTTCTTGAGTTAGATGGAAGTCAAGGAGAGCAGTGGAAGTGACAAACCTGATAAGAAGAGGAGGCCATGCCGAAGAGAAAGTTGTATGGCAATGAAAAATGATCTAAACTCCCTTGCAAAGTTTCTGGATGTGATGATACACAGAGAGGAACGAAGATAAGGACTAAAAGAAACATAACTTGAAAATTTGAAGGAAGCTCCATGATGAGTAATGCCCTTCCTTTGCAGTCTCTCGTAAAAGCTAAGAAGCTCTCTTCATATGCTTTTGACAAATTAACTAATTTTAAAGTGGATATGAGAGCTTAGAGAAGGTGTTGGAAATTTTAACTTGTGTAAAAAAAAGTAGGGAACACGAAAACTGTATGAGCAAATCACATCTCTGGCCCTTTTAGATTTACTGATAGCTCGACTAGAAATGATCACACACTGGACCATTGTAAAACGCACTTCTATTATAGTAGAATTGGTTTTATCAGGCGATTACTTTTTAATAATATCAGCAACTTTTAGTCTCTGACATCTAATAATAGAATTTTGAATAGAAATATATGACATATTTCAAGACATGTGAAAAGAACAAGAGGCTTAGATAGCTACTATGTTACTATCTCGCTGCTGTTGCCACTGCATCCTGTCCAGAACATTAGGATAGGAATGCAGGGATTCAGGGGATTTATTTATAATTCCGGTCAGAGGGTGTTGTCAATTTGATTTAGAAACTTCTTGTTAGCTTTTCAGTATGCTACTCAGATTAAGATTTTCTTACCGGAGAAAAACAAAACGGTAGCTTGAAAGTGTTTGAATAGAAAATGTGTATGAGAAGAAACAAGATAGAAAGAAGAAGAGAAAATACAGAAACTGTTGTATTGAATTTATTTGAAAGGAATGAATAATTCTGATTGCATACATTCCATGCAATCGTTACACATATTTATTGAAAAATAGAATGACAGAATTCCAAACTTATACCGTGAAATCATGCTATGATCTGTTAACATCAAAACAGAAAAACTAACTCCTAGAGACTAGGACAATGGATTATTATTAGCATGATAATTAGAAATAACAGAAACCAAAAGATTCGTTGACAGCTCCTCCTTTGACAGCTTTAGAAAGCAAACTTCAACACTCCTCCTTGCTTGAGAAGCTGCAAACTCCAATTCTTTGTCTTAGAAACTCAAACCTGTTTACTGGAAGTGGTTTAGTAAACAGATCAGCCAATTGATTTTCAGACTTGCAATAAATCAATTTAACTTCACCATTTTTCTACACCTCACGCAAGAAATAAAGCTTGATATTGAAATGTTTAGTTTTTCCATGAAAAACTAGATTATGAGATATTGCAATAGCTGCTTGATTGTCAACTGAGATTTCAGTTGCTTCTTCTTCTTCCATCTGTAAATCACGTAACAATTTTTGTAACCACAATGCTTGATTCACTGCAGCTGTGGCTGCAATGAACTCTGCTTCTGCAGTAGATTGAGCCACAATATCTTGCTTCTTAGATGACCATGAAAATATAGCAGATCCTAGATTAAAACAGAACCCAGAGGTACTTCTCATGTCATCAATAGATCCTCCCCAATCACTGTCAGAAAAACCATGTAGTTTAAAATCCTGGCACTTCACAAATTTAACCCCAAAACTGCATGTTCCTTTGATGTATCTCAGAATTCTTTTAGCTGCTCTCATATGAATTTCGGTTGGACAATGCATGAACCGAGATAACAGACTTGTTGCATGAAGTATGTCAGGACGAGTTGCTGTTAAATATAGCAAGCATCCAATTAAGCTTCTGAATTTTTCTTCATCTACTCTGGTAGTGCCATCTTCTTTGCTGAATTTATCCTTTTGATTCATAGGAGTAGCTGTTGTCTTGCAATTATCCATCTGAAATTTCTTTAGGATTTCCCTTGAATACTTCTTCTGGCAAATGAAAATTTCTTCTCTGTTTTGCATAATTTCCATTCCCAGAAAAAACTTCATGAGACCAAGGTCGGTCATTTCAAATACTTGCATCATATTTAGCTTGAATTCTGCAACCTGCACTGTGTTGCTTCCTGTCACTAAGAGATCATCAACATAAAGAGATATTATAAGCACATCATCATTGAATCTCTTCACATAAAGAGTTGCTTCTGACAAGCTCTTCTGAAATCCAGAACCTGTCAAATAATCATCAATTCTCCCATACCAAGCTCTAGGTGCTTGTTTCAAGCCATAGAGAGCTTTCTTTAGAAGATAAACTTTGTCTTCTTTTCCTTTATTCACAAAACCAACAGGTTGCTCAACATAAATTTCTTCTTGTAGAATGGCATTCAAGAAAGCTGATTTAACATCTAACTGGAAGACTTTCCAGTTTGTATGTGCAGCAACAGCAAGCAAGAATCGTATGGTGTCCATCCTTGCTACAGGTGCAAACGTTTCTGAATAATCAACACCATAAATCTGAGCATACCCCTTAACAACCAACCTTGCTTTATACTTGTTGATGGTACTGTCTGCATTCAATTTAGTTCTGAAAATCCACTTCACCCCAATGACATTTTTGCTTGGTGGTCTGTCAACAAGCTCCCATGTGCAATTCTTCTCAATCATGCATATTTCCTCCTGCATTGCTTTTTGCCATTCTGGATTGTGTTTGGCTTCTTCATAGCCTTCTGGTTCACAAATAGCTACATTGCTCCTTTGATAAATGTCATCAAGGGATCGTGTGCCTCTGATTGGTGAATTATCAAATAATTCATCCTGCAACAAATCAGCAGTAACTCTTCTTTGTGAACCATCAATTGATTCATCCTGCAATAAACCTGACAGCTGCTCATTTCTTTGCGAATCACCCTAGTCCCATTGCTTTTCTTCATGAAAATGCACATCCATTGTAATAACCATCTTCTGAGTTTGAGGATGATAAACTTTGTAGGCTTTAGATACATCACTGTAGCCAACAAAGATTCCTTGCATTGCCTTCTTATCAAGCTTGTCCCTTTTTATCTGTGGAATATGAACAAAACAAATACTGCCAAAGATCTTAAGAAAATGTAGTGAAGGTTTGTTGTCATACCAAACTTCAAAAGGAGTCTTTTCTTCAAGTAGTTTTGTTGGAAGTCGATTTTGAAGGAAGACAGCTGTGTTGGCTGCTTCAGCCCAAAACATTTTTGGCAAATTCTTTTCATGCAGCATGCATCTCACCATCTCTATAATGTATCGATTTCTCCTTTCACTGACTCCATTTTGTTCTGGAGTGTAGGGGGCAGTGAATTGATGTTCAATGCCAGCTTCTTCACAGTAGAGATTGAATTCTGATGAAGTGTATTCTGTTCCATTGTCTGACCGAATGGACTGAATTTTGCATCTGCTTTTGTTCTCCACATTCTTCTTGAATCGCCAAAAAATTCCAGCCACTTCTGACTTGAATTTCATGAAGAAAATCCAGCACATTCTGGTGAAATCATCAATAAAAAGTATATAATATCTACTACCTTTTATTGAAGGTGTGCTCATTGGACCAACAACATCTGTATGAATCAACTGAAGTTTCTGTTTAGATCTCCATGTTGACTTTGGAAATGGTTTCCTGTTTTGCTTACCAAATTGACAAGCATTACAATTTGGCAGCAAATCAGAAAATGAAGGCACTCCTCTTATTGCTTCATGTATCTTCATGTTGATCATCCGTTGTTTGATGACAGTGACCCAGCCTCTTATGCCATACTTCCATGTCATTTAGTTTGATAGGAAAGGCTGTGTGTTCCTCCTCAAACGGTAAAAATGAAAAACTTTTGCCTCTCATTTTGGCTTGCAATATTTTTTGTCCAGCAGCATAAAAAATATAGCAAGATTGATTTTCAAAAACCACTTTCATGCCTTTCTCTATTAATTGTCCAACACTCAACAAATTCTGATCTATATCAGGTACATAAAGAACATCAGAAATCGTTTTTGTACCTGAGTTGGTTGTGATGGCAATTGTTCCTTTTCCCTTTACTGCTATACAATCACCATTTCCAATTCTGACTTTTGCAACTTCAGTAGTTTGCAAATTTCTGAAGAGACTCTTGTCAAAAGACATGTGATTTGTGAATCCACTGTCAATTAACCAGTGATCTGAGGAAGTTTGGACTGAAAAACATGTAGCTACAAACATTTGATCTTCATCATCTTGACTGGCAACCTGAGCATCTTCATCCTGTTTCTGAAATCTTGTTCTGCAGATGATTGCTTCATGTCCCATTTGATGACATTTACTGCACTTTGCATCAGGTCTTTTCCAGCACTTGAAAGGTGGATGACCTAACTTGTTGCAGTGTTGACATGGTGGAAAGTTTCTCTTAAGAAATTTTCCTCTGTTCTGGAATTGATTGACAGTAGTCTTACTACTGTTTGACACCTGATTCTTTTTGAAGAATTTCTTCTTATCAGAACCGGAATATTTTGCTTGTAAAGCTCCTTCAGGAACTTGATCTTGCCTCATAAGTCATCGTTGCTATTGAGACTGCAAAGCATTTATCAATTCTGCCAAGGTAATCTTTGACAGATCCTTTGTATTCTCCAAGGTGGTTATGGATGCTTCATAACGTTCAGGCACAGTTACAAGTATTTTCTCTACAATTCTGCAATCAGAGAATAGTGTGCCTAGTAATCTTACCTTGTTGACAATTCCCAGTAATTTTTCTGAATACTCTTTGATGGTTTCAGAATCCTTCATCCTTTGTAGTTCAAATTCTCTTATTAGATTAAGACTTTGCATGCCACGAATTCTGTCATCTCCTGCATACTCCTTCTTTAAATAATCCCATACATCTTTCGCTGATTTAAGAGACATGATCCTTGTGAATATTGTTGTTGAAACAGCTGCAAATAGACAAGCCTTTGCTTTCGATTTTCTTGTTTTTCTCTCTTTATGATTCTTGATCTGAGCTATAGTTGGATTATTTGGTAAGGGATGGACTTCATAGTCTTCTTCAATAGCTTCCCAAAGATCCATCGCCTCCAAATAAGTCTCCATTTTTACAGCCCATAGTTGATAATTTTCTCCATCAAAGATTGGAGAAGAAATGTGAGAGAAACTTGTTTCAACCTCCATTAAAGGTCCCTTTAAGAATTTGCTCTGATACCAATTGAAAGTGTTTGAATAGAAAATGTGTATGAGAAGAAACAAGATAGAAAGAAGAAGAGAAAATACAGAAACTGTTGTATTGAATTTATTTGAAAGGAATGAATAATTCTGATTGCATACATTCCATGCAATCGTTACACATATTTATTGAAAAATAGAATAACAGAATTCCAAACTTATAGCATGAAATCATGCTATGATCTGTTAACATCAAAACAAAAACCAAAAGATTCGTTGATAGCTCCTCCTTTGACAGCTTTAGAAAGCAAACTTCAACATAGCTGCCAGGGGGGGATCCGGACTTTCAGAATCTTGGTTAGTATTTTTTATACTGGTAATTAAGCGATTGCATTGATAGACAGCTGTGTGCATTTGGTTTGCAGTCAACTCGGAGCCAAATGTTGCCAATGATCTACAGCCATTCCAGATTTCACACGATGACAAGCACATTTACGAGGTAGGATCTCCCTTGTGGGAATGCCTTGTGTCTTCAACTCCTCTAATCGAACATTACTGTTTTCTGATAAATAAAAGGGATTTAATGTGCAGGAATGAGATGTTATCTGTCAGAATCCAAACATGCTTTAGAAACTGAGTTGTTCTCACGAAGCTGTAAATTAAAGGCAAACAACATCGCTTTGGTGAAAAAGAAAAATCTGCTTCGAAAAAATCCCTGCTTGTACCAGACTTCAGCCATGCCAGACCAGGTTTTATAACTATGCTTTCACAGTTCAACTTAAGGGTTGATTTAATTGCTTAAATTTGACTTCATCAATTTTTTTTGGACTGCTGGAAGCAACCAACTGATTTTTTGAATTTGATTAGTTCATAAGCATATAAATTATGTCAACTAAGAATCTTTCTTAATTCGTAGCCCAAGAATGATGAAAGACATTGCCCTTAATCCAGAACTTCAAACCTGCATGATTTAGGCATGGTGCTCATGACAACCTCATTTCGTACACTAATCTCTTCTACTTAAAAATGTCCTTTCTTTTATTTCTGCTGATTTAACGTGTAGGTATCGACCGTCAGTAGGCAGGACTCCAGACAAGATTGATGTACTTGTAATTGTAATCATGCTGTTATGAAATTGCAAATAGAATTCTGAATAGAAGATTGAACTAGGCTAGTGTTATATGGTGAGATGTCTTTGAAACTTCTTACTCCTTGAACCAAATTCATGAAACTTCTTCCACTCTACTATCAATGTCATGATCCGAATCCCGGATCCATGACTGGCAACGTAGGAGTGGTATCGAAATGACACCTCATCTACGCTAAGCCTCAGAACAGACATATCAAAAGAACAATTTATTCAAAAATACGCATCATTTTATAATCTTCAGAAATATTATATTATTCAAAACTGATAAAACTAAAAGATAGTTTAAAACTCCTTATTAGTAATTAAAACAAAAACAATAATCCATAATAATCATTACATTGTCAAAATCCAAACTTAATTAAAATAAGGTAATAGTGGAGCGTTTAAGACATCGAATCAAAACTAAAAGGAAAGCCTTGCAAAACAAGCAAGGCATACCGACCAAAATTGAAGAAGTCGAAACACTCAACAAAGTCCAACTGCTATCAGAAACTAAGAACCTGAAATAATATTAAGAATGAGGGGTGAGTTCAACCAACTCAGTGAGGGAATAACATTTAATATACATTTTAGATATTATAGAAATTAATAGTTTGCAAGATGATTTATCTTTATATACATATACATATACATACTAAACATAATATTATAAAGTAGTGGAATACATGTCAGAGATCAGATGACACCCGAAGGTGACCACTGTGGGATGATCAGTCGCTACAGGCTGATGCCTCTCTCACCAGCTAGGTATACAGAATACTATCTGCACATAGGCTAACTACTCTCCGTTAGCATGGAGTTACCGACAAGTCCTATATCAAGGCATAATAGATATTTACAGAATCATCAAAGAAACTTATATCATATCAAATAGAATTTAGTTCGACAGATTGCGTGTGCAAATTCAAGATTAAATGAGTACTCGGAAAATAAAGCAACGTATATAAATATTCAAGAAATTAACTAGTTGTACTCATCGTATAATCAACATACATATTTATTTATATTATATGCATATTAAATATTATCTCACTCACCCGGAAAATATAAAGCTAAAAGGAATGTCAGATGAAAGACCCGAAAATCCTATTGAGGATCATTAGGAGAACCTACAACAATTTATGAAATATACTAAAACAAAAAAATCAAACAAAAGATCCCAACGCATAAAATAAAACCAGGTTTAGTCTCCTAAGTTTATGGACTAAAACGACAATTTTCCAAAACAGGGACCAAAACGTAATTTTACCAAAATTGGAGGACCAAACTGTAAATACATAACCACACTAAATTTTCACCCATAAACCATCCTAAATTCTGTATAGAACGAACAAGGTACCGAATTGTAATTTTCATAAAGTTCAGGGACTAAACTGTAAATTCCTAAAATTGAGGGACCAAACTGAAAATATGCAAAATAAATTATCAAACTGAGATTCTTCATCCTTAACCTCATAATAACACTGTACATAATCTAAAAATACATTTAGGAGTCGAATCATAATTTTTCTAAAGTTTAGGGACTAAACTGAATTTTTCATAAATCAAGGACCAAAATAAAATTTGGTCATCTTCAACCTCAATGCTATTTTGTCAAGATTTTCCATCGAGGTTAAAATGAATTTCTTAACCCATAAAAATCAATTTAAACAAATCAACTCACAAATCCTTATTTCTTACAACATAATAACCAATCATCTAACATTAAACCCTTTATAATCATAAATCAATCTTAACAACATAAACTTTCAATCCTTATGAACCCTAATCTCTTCTTTAATCATTCCATAAGTAAACTATAATCAAAAGTAATATGAAAGGGAATCACTTACTTGCTACTTCTACCTTTCTTGAATCAAAAACTCAAGATCAAAAACTAAACTCTTTGGTTTGAGGAGGGGAGGGTCACGACGGCTACAAGAATTAGAAGAGAGGAAGGAAATTCTCTTGCAACTCTTCCTTAAATACCTAGGTTAACTTAGGTTGGGTTTGGGCTGATTTGGGCTTAGGTTTGGGCCAAAAGTTTGGGTCTTACAATCAATTTGATATCACCATTCTTTCCGGCTCAATGCATCTCTTTAATCACATTTCTTTGTCTGTGTTGTTTCTTCTCTTGGTATAAAAGGCATGACTTGCCCCACAACTTCATCTAGGTTTTATGTGATTTTTTAGTTTTAATATATAAATGATCTGATGAACGATTCTATCAAATAGTAATTTCTGCAAGATGAAAATATATGGCCAAAATAAAGCTAAGGAGCTCCTTGATTAAAAAATGCCATTGCATATTAGTAATATGTGTTGGATTATTGAAGAGAAAACAAAACTTTCTTTGTACATGCATCAAAACACAACCTATATTGAATTTCAATACATTTATTTATACAATAAGGAAAAACAGAATTGCAAGATATTCTCCAAGCATATCTGATTTTCTGTTACATAAAAGATAGCCATTAGAATAACAACAGTAAACAACCTCTGATACTATAAACAAACTCATATTCTGATGATATTTTATTTTGCTTCTAGAGCCATTCTTGGTCAACAATTCTTCTCC
This sequence comes from Populus alba x Populus glandulosa, assembly GCA_033617975.1. NCBI lineage: Eukaryota > Viridiplantae > Streptophyta > Magnoliopsida > Malpighiales > Salicaceae > Populus > Populus alba x Populus glandulosa. Next base: position 1,164,282 of record CM066146.1, read on the forward strand.
TTGACTCTGAAGTTGCAAACTCCCAACTTTTGTCTCAAATATTCAAACTTGAGCTTGGGAAGTGTTTCTGTTAAGATGTCTGCATGTTGTTCCTCTGTTTTGCATTAAAATAACTTTACGTTATCAGTAAATCATCAACATAAAGAGATACAACAAGTATCTGTCCTTCAACTCCTTTAATGTAAAGAGTAGATTCACTTAGACTTCTTATAAAGCCTAAGTTCTACAAGTAAGCATCAATTTTATCATACCAGCTTCTTGGAGCTTGCTTTAAGCCATATAAGGCTATTTTTAGTTGATATACTCGATTTTGTTGTCCTGCAACAGAAAAACCTTCAGGTTGTTCAAAAAAGATTTCTTCCTCCAAGTAACCATTCAAAAAAGCTGACTTGACATCCATTTGATGTAAAGTCCAGCCTTTTTGTGCAGCAAGTGCCAGCAACATCATTATTGTATCCATCCTTGTAACTGGAGTGAATGTTTCAGAGAAATCCACCCCAAACATTTGAGCATATCCCTTGACAACTACTCTTGCCTTGTATTTATTCACAGAACCATCAAAATTTAGTTTGGTTCTAAAAATTCATTTGACTCCTATGACTTTTTTATGTTGAGGTCTATCCACCAATTCCCACGTTTGATTCTTTTTAATCATCTTTAGCTCCTCCTTCATTGCATCTAACCATTTCTAATCAGTTGCTTCTTCATAATTTGTAGGTTCTATTGCAGCAACATTGCATCTTTGATAGATGTCAGCAAGAGTTCTGGTTCCTCTTACAGGCTCATCATCTATTTCATTCTTTTGATCTTGATCTTCAATCTATTTTTCATCCTTCCAATCCTAATTGTCAGATTCAAAAAAATGAACATCCCTGCTGATGATTACTTTGTTTCTTTTAGGTGTGTAGATTTTGTAGGATTTTGCAACAGTATTGTAGCCTACAAAAATCCCAGCTTCAACCTTCTTGTCCAATTTGTCTCTTTTATTTTGAGGAATATAAGAGAAACATAAACAACCAAATACATTCAGATTAATTAGCTTTGGTTTGTAGCCAAACCAGGGTTCAAATGGAGTCCTTGTTTACAAGGCTTTTGTTGGCAATCTATTCAACAAGAATAATGATGCATTCGCTGCCTTAGCCCATCATTTCTTGGGCAGTCCTTTATCATGAAGCAAGCATCTAGTCATCTCCATCATTGTCCTGTTTTTTCTTTCCACAACACCATTTTATTATGGAGGATATGGTGCAGTTAATTGATGTTCAATGTCTGCATCTTCACAAAATCTATTAAATCTTTCAGAAGTATATTCAGTTCCATTATCAGATTTGATTACTTGAATTTTGCAATTGCTTTGAGTTTCAATCCAAGCTTTGAACTTTTCGAATATAATATTAACAACTTCAGCTTTGAATTTCATAAAGTAAATCCAACACATTCTGGAATAATCATAAATGAATGCAACATAGTACTTACTGCCATTTAGAGATTATGTGTTCATTGGTCCTCCGACTTCTGTGTGAATTAATTGCAGCTTCTGTGTAGCTCTCCAGGCTTTGCTTTGTGAAATGGAAGTCTTGACAACTTTCCATATTGAAAGGTAGCACATGTAGGAAAACCTTTTCCTAATTTGGGCAAGTCTTTTACCTTGTTGTTCTTTTCCATGAAAGATAATGCTTCATAACGATAATGCCCCATTCTCTTGTGCCAAATCATTGAATTATTAACTTCTTTGTGTACAACATTCTACTCTTCTTTAAAATCCAATACAAAACTTTTGCCTTTAATTTGAATATTGAAAACTTTTGTGCCCTCAGTATCTTTAATCACATAGCTTTTATCTTCAAACAACACTTTATAACCCCTGTCTAGCAGCTGAGAAACACTTAACATGTTTTGATTAATTTCAGGAATATATAGTACGTCCGAAATTAATTTAAAACCTGAGTGTGTTTCAATAACTACTATTCCTTTGCCTTATACTTTTAGGTGAGTTCCATTTCCATTCTTGACTTTGGAAATAATATTTCTGTCAAGCTCTGTGAAGAGCTTTCCATCATGAGCCATATGATTTGTACAACCATTGTCAAGAGCTAGTTTTTTTGTGAATATATTTGTGGCTAAACATAATACCACAAACAAATGCTCCTTTTGATATTGATCATCGGCAACCTTGGCTTTAGTTTGTTGTTGTTGAGTCTTGCATATCTTTTTCATGGGCCCTAACTGACCACACTTAAAACAACATGCATCAAGTCTCCACCAGCATTTATTCTGAGAATGATTGTTTTTTTTTTTTTTTCCAGTGAAGGCAGGGAGGAAACCTTTGAGTATTGCTGGTCTTATTATTTCTGGTGTTGAATGCATAGCCTCCAAACTTGTTGTTCTATTTTTTTTTCTTACCATCACGGTTATTTTGGGATTTGACAAAGAATGCACCCTCTACAGTTCTTTCTTGCCTCATCAGACTCCTTTGCTCTTGTACTTGTAGTGCATTCAACAACTCTACAAAGGTAATGCTTGATAGATCTTTAGAGTTTTCTAAAGATGACATTGTTGTCTCAAACTTATATGGAATTGTTACTAGAATTTTTTGAACAATTCTAGAATCATAAAAATAAGTGCCAAGGAGTTTTATATTGTTAATAATACTAAGTTTGTTAGAATATTCCTTGATTGTTTCTGATTCTTTCATCCTTTGTAACTCAAATTCTCGGATTAAGTTCAGCACCTGTATCCCTTTGATTCTCTCATTTCCTTTGTATTTTCTTTTCAGAAAATCCCAAATTTCCTTTGTTGTTTTTAGAGTCATTATTCTGTAAAACATTATGGGTGAGACTACTGCAAATAGAGTCGCTTTTGCTTTCAATGTTCTATGCCTTTTCTCTCTGTGATTCTTTATTTGTGCGATAGTTGGATTATCTGACATAATTGACACTTTATATAATTGTTCAACTGCTTCCCATGGATTATTAGCATCAAGATAGGCTTCCATTCTAACAGCCCATACTTGATAATTGATCCCATCAAATACTGGAGGTGTAATTGTAGTAAATGACATTTCTAAGTTCATATTGGATGTGTTGTGTTTAGATGATAAATATTTGAAGGTTATTTTGAGGCTCTCTCAATCTCACAAGTGTTTGAAGGTTGTGTTTAGAATCTCTCAATTTTACAAGTCCCTTAAGAAAATCAGCTCTATTACCAATTTGTTATTTATATTGCAGAGAACAAAACTTTCTTATAATAGATGCTGCAGAACATAACCTTTATTGAATTTCAATATGTTTATTTATACAGTAAGGAAAAATAGAATTGCAAGATATTCTCCAAACCTATCTGATTTTTTGTTACATAAAAGATAGCCATTAGAATAACAACAGTAAACAAACTCTGATACTATAAACAAACTTAGATTATGCTGAGATTTTATTTTGCTTCTAGAGTCATTCTTGGTCAACACATGTTACTAATATGTGCTGGATTTTCTTTGCCAATTGAGCTCCACAGAGGGGATGTCCTTCGGAAAGTGAACTTCTGTGTTCAAGGGGGAGCAGTCCTCATCACAGCTCACATTTGCGACTTGTCTACCTTATACCTTGCTATAAATTCCTTGAACCAAGTAGCTGATAATTTTGGAGTTCTCTTCAGTGTAGTGAAATCAACGTGGTAAAGTCCGTATCTCTGCGTATAACCATATGTCCACTCAAAATTATCAAGCAACGACCAGGCAAAATAGCCCCTCACGTCTGCTCCTTTCCTGATCAAAAGTAAAATAAAAGGGCGTAAGCTTTCAGTTGTATTTTGTTTGTAAAACTCTGAAGTAGCTCTGAAAAGGGATGCAGTTTATGGAAAATGACCATGGTAATAGCGAGTTGAGTCTATATGATGTATAAAAGGTAAAATGCAAACACAATATGAACTTACTCCATTGCTGTCAACAAGGAATCCCAGTAGTTAGAAATAAACTCCACCCTTTCTATATCATGACAAGCAATAGTGAGGTTTGGATTGTTCTGCTGGCCATACCCTACAAAACACATTGCACTTGTATGGGAAAGACATTAAAATGCGTTGTCTGCTTTAAGGAACTCAATTCATACATACCATTCTCTGTAATGATCATTGGTATGTTATTGTATCTCTTCTTTATATAGGTAACCATCTTCTCCATTCCTTGTGGATAAAAATGCAGCCAGTCCACATCAGTCTACATAGACCAAAAACCATTAGCAAATTCCTGAGAAGGCAACATTAATTCTCATGATTGGGTTAACTTGAGAGGATACGTACAGGTATGCCGATGGGAGCTCCATCTTTTTCTTGGCTTCTCCGGGCAAGCCCTTCTGTCCTGGAGGCTCCTGTTCCGGGTTCACAAACGGAGAAGATGCAGTCTTGGACGTATTCACTGGTGTAATGATTGATGCCAATGAAATCCAGTCCGTTCTTCAGTTTCTCTTTGTCATTACTTGAAAATTTGGGTAAAGTAGACCCTAGAATTTTAGACATTTCTGCGGGATAATTTCCAAATATGATGGGGTCCAAGAACCTGCGTTGTACTTGAGATTCAACAGGTTTCATATGCTAAATGGATTGACAAACATTAAAACAGGCATTAAAGAAATCTACCAGTTCAGGAAGAAGTCTTGAGCTCTGTCAGCGGCTAACTTGTCTGCCGTGGAATTGCTTATTTGTTCAAACCAAATGCAATGTAAGACAATTCCAATGTTGCCTCCTTGCTCTTTCTGAATAATTAAACAGGAAGTAGAAGTAAGCTTATCCGTCCTGAGCGTCTGCTTTCCTTATATTATTTTTAGTTGCCTCACAAATGATTCTAAGAAATTGTTTTATTGTTAATACCTGGTATTTAGTTCGGTAAACACCAACTGCTGTTGCATGTGCTAAAATCATATTATGTGCTGCAATAAAGGGCTCCTTCTCTGAATCCCCATGAGTGCAATTTCCGAAAGGGCTGGAGCAGCGACATGGTGGGTATTCACCTAATCGATAGGATTTAATAGTTTGTATATTTGGCTCATTGAAGGTGGTCCAGTACTTCACTCGATCTCCGAAATTCTTGAAACAAAGATCTGCATAATATCCAAAATCCTCCCTGATTGAGGAAATGAAAGGAAGGAATCAGCTAATTCTCATTGCGTAGATGTATATTTCGTTAATGCTTTCTAGTTTATAGAACTGCAAAATCCATGGACTTGTACTTACTGGCATCGAGGACTTAGCCATCCACCATATCTCTCCTCCAGTTCTTCAGGTATATCGTAATGAACTAATGTCACAAATGGTTGGATTCCTGAAGCAATTTGAGAAAAACAATTGCACCGAATAAAATATTGAAAATGAAGACATTTTCCAGTTTCTGATGGAATTTCTTAAGCAGTAAAATGATTACAGGTTCATTGGTTACAGAAGCTGAACCTTTAAGCAGGAGAGAATCGATGAGCTTGTTATAGTAGCTAATACCAGCCTTGTTGATATCTCCGAATCTCCCTCCTGTTCTCAATTGAATGAAGTTACATATAAGCTTTATGTTTTAGTTATGTCAGGTCCTTCTGATAATATTCTGAATTCTTAAAAGTTCTTACTGGGTAGAATTCGTGCCCATGAAATCGAGAACCTATAGCTGCTGAGTCCAAGGGAGCCCATTAAATCAATGTCTTCCTGTCAACATCATTTGACAAATCTTTAGTGGATGAGCTTGTCCCATCATTAAATAAAAAATTAAGGGAGATGCTGTGGCATTACCAGAGAAGCGTAGTTTAGCAATTTATGAAGATAAGCATATCTTTTTTATAGAATATTTTAACCATTACCACCACCCCTTTTAAAATTCTTTCAGAGATCGATACTAATCATCGTATAGAAGGCTTATTATTTTCTTACATGAGGTGATTAATTTAATAAACTTGTTGCCTTCTACCTAATATGATTATGTCTAGATCATTTTAAAATTATAAACTAAATTCTACAAGGAAGGAAGATGTTGTTTCATTATTCTTCCCTGGCAAGCTTCTGTTATGGGGCCTAAATACAGAAAGTATTCCGAACAACCGACCCATGCTGTGGATTCAAGCAACAAAAGGTAAGATAAAGGTCATATCTGTATACCAGATAGAGATGGTATTGGTCCGTAGCTGTATCTCCATTGCTTCCATCAATTATTTTTCCTGCAACAGGAAACATGAAGAAGTAAAGAGGAAGAAAAATAGGATGGTCAAAATCTTGCTTGCTCGAAAATTCTGGTTTTCTTCTTTTCCTGAAATATATGAATAGATAGATAGTAGGAGATCACAGTAAGCCTCACCATGACTTTGTTATCTTTGATTGTGAAATATTGACACTTTTTAGACTCTTGGATATAAAAGAGAGAGAGTTCCTAACCTGGTGTGTGGGTATGTATATCCCAGTTGCTCAAACCTTTACCATCACTAAGATAAGAACCTTCAAACTACACAGTGCAAGAGAGAGGAAGAAAAAGAAAGATTCCCAGTGTTTAATTGACTGTGCGATAATACTTTTATCATAGACTTTCAGGAGAAAACATTTAAGTTCTTGAGTTAGATGGAAGTCAAGGAGAGCAGTGGAAGTGACAAACCTGATAAGAAGAGGAGGCCATGCCGAAGAGAAAGTTGTATGGCAATGAAAAATGATCTAAACTCCCTTGCAAAGTTTCTGGATGTGATGATACACAGAGAGGAACGAAGATAAGGACTAAAAGAAACATAACTTGAAAATTTGAAGGAAGCTCCATGATGAGTAATGCCCTTCCTTTGGAGTCTCTCGTAAAAGCTAAGAAGCTCTCTTCATATGCTTTTGACAAATTAACTAATTTTAAAGTGGATATGAGAGCTTAGAGAAGGTGTTGGAAATTTTAACTTGTGTAAAAAAAAGTAGGGAACACGAAAACTGTATGAGCAAATCACATCTCTGGCCCTTTTAGATTTACTGATAGCTCGACTAGAAATGATCACACACTGGACCATTGTAAAACGCACTTCTATTATAGTAGAATTGGTTTTATCAGGCGATTACTTTTTAATAATATCAGCAACTTTTAGTCTCTGACATCTAATAATAGAATTTTGAATAGAAATATATGACATATTTCAAGACATGTGAAAAGAACAAGAGGCTTAGATAGCTACTATGTTACTATCTCGCTGCTGTTGCCACTGCATCCTGTCCAGAACATTAGGATAGGAATGCAGGGATTCAGGGGATTTATTTATAATTCCGGTCAGAGGGTGTTGTCAATTTGATTTAGAAACTTCTTGTTAGCTTTTCAGTATGCTACTCAGATTAAGATTTTCTTACCGGAGAAAAACAAAACGGTAGCTTGAAAGTGTTTGAATAGAAAATGTGTATGAGAAGAAACAAGATAGAAAGAAGAAGAGAAAATACAGAAACTGTTGTATTGAATTTATTTGAAAGGAATGAATAATTCTGATTGCATACATTCCATGCAATCGTTACACATATTTATTGAAAAATAGAATAACAGAATTCCAAACTTATACCGTGAAATCATGCTATGATCTGTTAACATCAAAACAGAAAAACTAACTCCTAGAGACTAGGACAATGGATTATTATTAGCATGATAATTAGAAATAACAGAAACCAAAAGATTCGTTGACAGCTCCTCCTTTGACAGCTTTAGAAAGCAAACTTCAACACTCCTCCTTGCTTGAGAAGCTGCAAACTCCAATTCTTTGTCTTAGAAACTCAAACCTGTTTACTGGAAGTGGTTTAGTAAACAGATCAGCCAATTGATTTTCAGACTTGCAATAAATCAATTTAACTTCACCATTTTTCTACACCTCACGCAAGAAATAAAGCTTGATATTGAAATGTTTAGTTTTTCCATGAAAAACTAGATTATGAGATATTGCAATAGCTGCTTGATTGTCAACTGAGATTTCAGTTGCTTCTTCTTCTTCCATCTGTAAATCACGTAACAATTTTTGTAACCACAATGCTTGATTCACTGCAGCTGTGGCTGCAATGAACTCTGCTTCTGCAGTAGATTGAGCCACAATATCTTGCTTCTTAGATGACCATGAAAATATAGCAGATCCTAGATTAAAACAGAACCCAGAGGTACTTCTCATGTCATCAATAGATCCTCCCCAATCACTGTCAGAAAAACCATGTAGTTTAAAATCCTGGCACTTCACAAATTTAACCCCAAAACTGCATGTTCCTTTGATGTATCTCAGAATTCTTTTAGCTGCTCTCATATGAATTTCGGTTGGACAATGCATGAACCGAGATAACAGACTTGTTGCATGAAGTATGTCAGGACGAGTTGCTGTTAAATATAGCAAGCATCCAATCAAGCTTCTGAATTTTTCTTCATCTACTCTGGTAGTGCCATCTTCTTTGCTGAATTTATCCTTTTGATTCATAGGAGTAGCTGTTGTCTTGCAATTATCCATCTGAAATTTCTTTAGGATTTCCCTTGAATACTTCTTCTGGCAAATGAAAATTTCTTCTCTGTTTTGCATAATTTCCATTCCCAGAAAAAACTTCATGAGACCAAGGTCGGTCATTTCAAATACTTGCATCATATTTAGCTTGAATTCTGCAACCTGCACTGTGTTGCTTCCTGTCACTAAGAGATCATCAATATAAAGAGATATTATAAGCACATCATCATTGAATCTCTTCACATAAAGAGTTGCTTCTGACAAGCTCTTCTGAAATCCAGAACCTGTCAAATAATCATCAATTCTCCCATACCAAGCTCTAGGTGCTTGTTTCAAGCCATAGAGAGCTTTCTTTAGAAGATAAACTTTGTCTTCTTTTCCTTTATTCACAAAACCAGCAGGTTGCTCAACATAAATTTCTTCTTGTAGAATGCCATTCAAGAAAGCTGATTTAACATCTAACTGGAAGACTTTCCAGTTTGTATGTGCAGCAACAGCAAGCAAGAATCGTATGGTGTCCATCCTTGCTACAGGTGCAAACGTTTCTGAATAATCAACACCATAAATCTGAGCATACCCCTTAACAACCAACCTTGCTTTATACTTGTTGATGGTACTGTCTGCATTCAATTTAGTTCTGAAAATCCACTTCACCCCAATGACATTTTTGCTTGGTGGTCTGTCAACAAGCTCCCATGTGCAATTCTTCTCAATCATGCATATTTCCTCCTGCATTGCCTTTTGCCATTCTGGATTGTGTTTGGCTTCTTCATAGCCTTCTGGTTCACAAATAGCTACATTGCTCCTTTGATAAATGTCATCAAGGGATCGTGTGCCTCTGATTGGTGAATTATCAAATAATTCATCCTGCAACAAATCAGCAGTAACTCTTCTTTGTGAACCATCAATTGATTCATCCTGCAATAAACCTGACAGCTGCTCATTTCTTTGCGAATCACCCCAGTCCCATTGCTTTTCTTCATGAAAATGCACATCCATTGTAATAACCATCTTCTGAGTTTGAGGATGATAAACTTTGTAGGCTTTAGATACATCACTGTAGCCAACAAAGATTCCTTGCATTGCCTTCTTGTCAAGCTTGTCCCTTTTTATCTGTGGAATATGAACAAAACAAATACTGCCAAAGATCTTAAGAAAATGTAGTGAAGGTTTGTTGTCATACCAAACTTCAAAAGGAGTCTTTTCTTCAAGTAGTTTTGTTGGAAGTCGATTTTGAAGGAAGACAGCTGTGTTGGCTGCTTCAGCCCAAAACATTTTTGGCAAATTCTTTTCATGCAGCATGCATCTCACCATCTCTATAATGTATCGATTTCTCCTTTCACTGACTCCATTTTGTTCTGGAGTGTAGGGGGCAGTGAATTGATGTTCAATGCCAGCTTCTTCACAGTAGAGATTGAATTCTGATGAAGTGTATTCTGTTCCATTGTCTGACCGAATGGACTGAATTTTGCATCTGCTTTTGTTCTCCACATTCTTCTTGAATCGCCAAAAAATTCCAGCCACTTCTGACTTGAATTTCATGAAGAAAATCCAGCACATTTTGGTGAAATCATCAATAAAAAGTATATAATATCTACTACCTTTTATTGAAGGTGTGCTCATTGGACCAACAACATCTGTATGAATCAACTGAAGTTTCTGTTTAGATCTCCATGTTGACTTTGGAAATGGTTTCCTGTTTTGCTTACCAAACTGACAAGCATTACAATTTGGCAGCAAATCAGAAAATGAAGGCACTCCTCTTATTGCTTCATGTATCTTCATGTTGATCATCCGTTGTTTGATGACAGTGACCCAGCCTCTTATGCCATACTTCCATGTCATTTAGTTTGATAGGAAAGGCTGTGTGTTCCTCCTCAAACGGTAAAAATGAAAAACTTTTGCCTCTCATTTTGGCTTGCAATATTTTTTGTCCAGCAGCATAAAAAATATAGCAAGATTGATTTTCAAAAACCACTTTCATGCCTTTCTCTATTAATTGTCCAACACTCAACAAATTCTGATCTATATCAGGTACATAAAGAACATCAGAAATCGTTTTTGTACCTGAGTTGGTTGTGATGGCAATTGTTCCTTTTCCCTTTACTGCTATACAATCACCATTTCCAATTCTGACTTTTGCAACTTCAGTAGTTTGCAAATTTCTGAAGAGACTCTTGTCAAAAGACATGTGATTTGTGAATCCACTGTCAATTAACCAGTGATCTGAGGAAGTTTGGACTGAAAAACATGTAGCTACAAACATTTGATCTTCATCATCTTGACTGGCAACCTGAGCATCTTCATCCTGTTTCTGAAATCTTGTTCTGCAGATGATTGCTTCATGTCCCATTTGATGACATTTACTGCACTTTGCATCAGGTCTTTTCCAGCACTTGAAAGGTGGATGACCTAACTTGTTGCAGTGTTGACATGGTGGAAAGTTTCTCTTAAGAAATTTTCCTCTGTTCTGGAATTGATTGACAGTAGTCTTACTACTGTTTGACACCTGATTCTTTTTGAAGAATTTCTTCTTATCAGAACCGGAATATTTTGCTTGTAAAGCTCCTTCAGGAACTTGATCTTGCCTCATAAGTCATCGTTGCTCTTGAGACTGCAAAGCATTTATCAATTCTGCCAAGGTAATCTTTGACAGATCCTTTGTATTCTCCAAGGTGGTTATGGATGCTTCATAACGTTCAGGCACAGCTACAAGTATTTTCTCTACAGTTCTGCAATCAGAGAATAGTGTGCCTAGTAATCTTACCTTGTTGACAATTCCCAGTAATTTTTCTGAATACTCTTTGATGGTTTCAGAATCCTTCATCCTTTGTAGTTCAAATTCTCTTATTAGATTAAGACTTTGCATGCCACGAATTCTGTCATCTCCTGCATACTCCTTCTTTAAATAATCCCATACATCTTTCGCTGATTTAAGAGACATGATCCTTGTGAATATTGTTGTTGAAACAGCTGCAAATAGACAAGCCTTTGCTTTCGATTTTCTTGTTTTTCTCTCTTTATGATTCTTGATCTGAGCTACTGTTGGATTATTTGGTAAGGGATGGACTTCATAGTCTTCTTCAATAGCTTCCCAAAGATCCATCGCCTCCAAATAAGTCTCCATTTTTACAGCCCATAGTTGATAATTTTCTCCATCAAAGATTGGAGAAGAAATGTGAGAGAAACTTGTTTCAACCTCCATTAAAGGTCCCTTTAAGAATTTGCTCTGATACCAATTGAAAGTGTTTGAATAGAAAATGTGTATGAGAAGAAACAAGATAGAAAGAAAAAGAGAAAATACAGAAACTGTTGTATTGAATTTATTTGAAAGGAATGAATAATTCTGATTGCATACATTCCATGCAATCGTTACACATATTTATTGAAAAATAGAATAACAAAATTCCAAACTTATAGCATGAAATCATGCTATGATCTGTTAACATCAAAATAGAAAAACTAACTCCTAGAGACTAGGACAATGGATTATTATTAGCATGATAATTAGAAATAACAAAAACCAAAAGATTCGTTGATAGCTCCTCCTTTGACAGCTTTAGAAAGCAAACTTCAACATAGCTGCCAGGGGGGGATCCGGACTTTTAGAATCTTGGTTAGTATTTTTTATACTGGTAATTAAGCGATTGCATTGATAGACAGCTGTGTGCATTTGGTTTGCAGTCAACTCGGAGCCAAATGTTGCCAATGATCTACAGCCATTCCAGATTTCACACGATGACAAGCACATTTACGAGGTAGGATCTCCCTTGTGGGAATGCCTTGTGTCTTCAACTCCTCTAATCGAACATTACTGTTTTCTGATAAATAAAAGGGATTTAATGTGCAGGAATGAGATGTTATCTGTCAGAATCCAAACATGCTTTAGAAACTAAGTTGTTCTCACGAAGCTGTAAATTAAAGGCAAACAACATCGCTTTGGTGAAAAAGAAAAATCTGCTTCGAAAAAATCCCTGCTTGTACCAGACTTCAGCCATGCCAGACCAGGTTCTATAACTATGCTTTCACAGTTCAACTTAAGGGTTGATTTAATTGCTTAAATTTGACTTCATCAAAATTTTTTGGACTGCTGGAAGCAACCAACTGATTTTTTGAATTTGATTAGTTCATAAGCATATAAATTATGTCAACTAAGAATCTTTCTTAATTCGTAGCCCAAGAATGATGAAAGACATTGCCCTTAATCCAGAACTTCAAACCTGCATGATTTAGGCATGGTGCTCATGACAACCTCATTTCGTACACTAATCTCTTCTACTTAAAAATGTCCTTTCTTTTATTTCTGCTGATTTAACGTGTAGGTATCGACCGTCAGTAGGCAGGACTCCAGACAAGATTGATGTACTTGTAATTGTAATCATGCTGTTATGAAATTGCAAATAGAATTCTGAATAGAAGATTGAACTAGGCTAGTGTTATATGGTGAGATGTCTTTGAAACTTCTTACTCCTTGAACCAAATTCATGAAACTTCTTTCACTCTACTATCAATGTCATGATCCGAATCCCGGATCCATGACTGGCAACGTAGGAGTGGTATCGAAATGACACCTCATCTACGCTAAGCCTCAGAACAGACATATCAAAAGAACAATTTATTCAAAAATACGCATCATTTTATAATCTTCAGAAATATTATATTATTCAAAACTGATAAAACTAAAAGATAGTTTAAAACTCCTTATTAGTAATTAAAACAAAAACAATAATCCATAATAATCATTACATTGTCAAAATCCAAACTTAATTAAAATAAGGTAATAGTGGAGCGTTTAAGACATCGAATCAAAACTAAAAGGAAAGCCTTGCAAAACAAGCAAGGCATACCGACCAAAATTGAAGAAGTCGAAACACTCAACAAAGTCCAACTGCTATCAGAAACTAAGAACCTGAAATAATATTAAGAATGAGGGGTGAGTTCAACCAACTCAGTGAGGGAATAACATTTAATATACATTTTAGATATTATAGAAATTAATAGTTTGCAAGATGATTTATCTTTATATACATATACATATACATACTAAACATAATATTATAAAGTAGTGGAATACATGTCAGAGATCAGATGACACCCGAAGGTGACCACTGTGGGATGATCAGTCGCTACAGGCTGATGCCTCTCTCACCAGCTAGGTATACAGAATACTATCTGCACATAGGCTAACTACTCTCCGTTAGCATGGAGTTACCGACAAGTCCTATATCAAGGCATAATAGATATTTACAGAATCATCAAAGAAACTTATATCATATCAAATAGAATTTAGTTCGACAGATTGCGTGTGCAAATTCAAGATTAAATGAGTACTCGGAAAATAAAGCAACGTATATAAATATTCAAGAAATTAACTAGTTGTACTCATCGTATAATCAACATACATATTTATTTATATTATATGCATATTAAATATTATCTCACTCACCCGGAAAATATAAAGCTAAAAGGAATGTCAGATGAAAGACCTGAAAATCCTATTGAGGATCATTAGGAGAACCTACAACAATTTATGAAATATACTAAAACAAAAAAATCAAACAAAAGATCCCAACGCATAAAATAAAACCAGGTTTAGTCTCCTAAGTTTATGGACTAAAACGACAATTTTCCAAAACAGGGACCAAAATGTAATTTTACCAAAATTGGAGGACCAAACTGTAAATACATAACCACACTAAATTTTCACCCATAAACCATCCTAAATTCTGTATAGAACGAACAAGGTACCGAATTGTAATTTTCATAAAGTTCAGGGACTAAACTGTAAATTCCTCAAATTGAGGGACCAAACTGAAAATATGCAAAATAAATTATCAAACTGAGATTCTTCATCCTTAACCTCATAATAACACTGTACAGAATCTAAAAATACATTTAGGGGTCAAATCATAATTTTTCTAAAGTTTAGGGACTAAACTGAATTTTTCATAAATCAAGGACCAAAATAAAATTTGGTCATCTTCAACCTCAATGCTATTTTGTCAAGATTTTCCATCGAGGTTAAAATGAATTTCTTAACCCATAAAAATCAATTTAAACAAATCAACTCACAAATCCTTATTTCTTACAACATAAAACCAATCATCTAACATTAAACCCTTTATAATCATAAATCAATCTTAACAACATAAACTTTCAATCCTTATAAACCCTAATCTCTTCTTTAATCATTCCATAAGAAAACTATAATCAAAAGTAATATGAAAGGGAATCACTTACTTGCTACTTCTACCTTTCTTGAATCAAAAACTCAAGATCAAAAACTAAACTCTTTGGTTTGAGGAGGGGAGGGTCACGACGGCTACAAGAATTAGAAGAGAGGAAGGAAATTCTCTTGCAACTCTTCCTTAAATACCTAGGTTAACTTAGGTTGGGTTTGGGCTGATTTGGGCTTAGGTTTGGGCCAAAAGTTTGGGTCTTACAATCAATTTGATATCACCATTCTTTCCGGCTCAATGCATCTCTTTAATCACATTTCTTTGTCTGTGTTGTTTCTTCTCTTGGTATAAAAGGCATGACTTGCCCCACAACTTCATCTAGGTTTTATGTGATTTTTTAGTTTTAATATATAAATGATCTGATGAACGATTCTATCAAATAGTAATTTCTGCAAGATGAAAATATATGGCCAAAATAAAGCTAAGGAGCTCCTTGATTAAAAAATGCCATTGCATATTAGTAATATGTGTTGGATTATTGAAGAGAAAACAAAACTTTCTTTGTACATGCATCAAAACACAACCTATATTGAATTTCAATACATTTATTTATACAATAAGGAAAAACAGAATTGCAAGATATTCTCCAAGCATATCTGATTTTCTGTTACATAAAAGATAGCCATTAGAATAACAACAGTAAACAACCTCTGATACTATAAACAAACTCAGATTCTGATGATATTTTATTTTGCTTCTAGAGCCATTCTTGGTCAACAATTCTTCTCCTTGACTCTGAAGTTGCAAACTCCCAACTTTTGTCTCAAATATTCAAACTTGAGCTTGGGAAGTGTTTCTGTTAAGATGTCTGCATGTTGTTCCTCTGTTTTGCATTAAAATAACTTTACGTTATCAGTAAATCATCAACATAAAGAGATACAACAAGTATCTGTCCTTCAACTCCTTTAATGTAAAGAGTAGATTCACTTAGACTTCTTATAAAGCCTAAGTTCTACAAGTAAGCATCAATTTTATTATACCAGCTTCTTGGGGCTTGGTTTAAGCCATATAAGGCTATTTTTAGTTGATATACTCGATTTTGTTGTCCTGCAACAGAAAAACCTTCAGGTTGTTCAAAAAAGATTTCTTCCTCCAAGTAACCATTCAAAAAAGCTGACTTGACATCCATTTGATGTAAAGTCCAGCCTTTTTGTGCAGCAAGTGCCAGCAACATCATTATTGTATCCATCCTTGTAACTGGAGTGAATGTTTAAGAGAAATCCACCCCAAACATTTGAGTATATCCCTTGACAACTACTCTTGCCTTGTATTTATTCACAGAACCATCAAAATTTAGTTTGGTTCTAAAAATTCATTTGACTCTTATGACTTTTTTATGTTGAGGTCTATCCACCAATTCCCACGTTTGATTCTTTTCAATCATCTTTAGCTCCTTCTTCATTGCATCTAACCATTTCTAATCAGTTGCTTCTTTGTAATTTGTAGGTTCTATTGTAGCAACATTGCATCTTTGATAGATGTCAACAAGAGTTCTGGTTCCTCTCACAGGCTCATCATCTATTTCATTCTTTTGATCTTGATCTTTAATTTGTTTTTCATCCTTCCAATCCCAATTGTCAGATTCAAAAAACTGAACATCCCTGTCGATGATTACTTTGTTTCTTTTAGGTATGTAGATTTTGTAGGATTTTGCAATAGTGTTGTAGCCTACAAAAATCCGAGCTTCAACCTTCTTGTCCAATTTGTCTCTTTTATTTTGAGGAATATAAGAGAAACATAAACAACCAAATACATTCAGATTAATTAGCTTTGGTTTGTAGCCAAACCAGGCTTCAAATGGAGTCCTTGTTTACAAGGCTTTTGTTGGCAATCTATTCAACAAGAATAATGATGCATTCGCTGGCTCAGCCCATAATTTCTTGGGCAGTCCTTTATCATGAAGCAAGCATCTAGTCATCTCCATCATTGTCCTGTTTTTTCTTTCCACAACACCGTTTTATTATGGAGGATATGGTGCAGTTAAATGATGTTCAATTTCTGCATCTTCACAAAATCTATTAAATCTTTCAGAAGTATATTCAGTTCCATTATCGGATTTGATTACTTGAATTTTGCAATTGCTTTGAGTTTCAATCCAAGCTTTGAACTTTCCGAATATAATATTAACAACTTCAGCTTTGAATTTCATAAAGTAAATCCAACACATTCTGGAATAATCATAAATGAAGGCAACATAGTACTTACTGCCATTTAGAGATTATGTGTTCATTGGTCCTCCGACTTCTGTGTGAATTAATTGCAGCTTTTGTGTAGCTCTCCAGGCTTTGCTTTGTTAAAATGGAAGTCTTGACAACTTTCCATATTGAAAGGTAGCACATGTAGGAAAACCTTTTCCTAATTTGGGCAAGTCTTTTACCTTGTTCTTTTCCATGAAAGATAATGCTTCATAACGATAATGCCCCATTCTCTTGTGCCAAATCATTGAATTATTAACTTCTTTGTGTACAACATTCTACTCTTCTTTAAAATCCAATACAAAACTTTTGCCTTTAATTTGAATATTGAAAACTTTTGTGCCCTCAGTATCTTTAATCACATAGCTTTTATCTTCAAACAACACTTTATAACCCCTGTCTAGCAGCTGAGAAACATTTAACATGTTTTGATTAATTTTAGGAATATATAGTACGTCCGAAATTAATTTAAAACCTGAGTGTGTTTCAATAGCTACTATTCCTTTGCCTTATACTTTTAGGTGAGTTCCATTTCCATTCTTGACTTTGGAAATAATATTTCTGTCAAGCTCTGTGAAGAGCTTTCCATCATGAGCCATATGATTTGTACAACCATTGTCAAGAGCTAGTTTTTTTGTGAATATATTTGTGGCTAAACATAATACCACAAACAAATGCTCCTTTTGATATTGATCATCGACAACCTTGGCTTTAGTTTGTTGTTGTTGAGTCTTGCATATCTTTTTCATGTGCCCTAATTGACCACACTTAAAACAATATGTATCAAGTCTCCACCAACATTTATTCTGAGAATGATTGTTTTTTTTTTTTTTTTTTTTTTGCAGTGAAGGCAGGGAGGAAACCTTTGAGTATTGCTGGTCTTATTATATCTGGTGTTGAATGTATAGCCTCCAAACTTGTTGTTCTATTTTTTTTCTTTACCATCACGGTTATTTTGGGATTTGACAAAGAATGCGCCCTCTACAGTTCTTTCTTGCCTCATCAACCTCCTTTGCTCTTGTACTTGTAGTGCATTCAACAACTCTACCAAGGTAATGCTTGATAGATCTTTAGAGTTTTCTAAAGATGACATTGTTGTCTCAAACTTATATGGAATTGTTACTAGAATTTTTTGAACAATTCTAGAATCATAAAAATAAGTGCCAAGGAGTTTTATATTGTTAATAATACTAAGTTTGTTAGAATATTCCTTTATTGTTTCTGATTCTTTCATCCTTTGTAACTCAAATTCTCGGATTAAGTTCAACACCTGTATCCCTTTGATTCTCTCATTTCCTTTGTATTTTCTTTTCAGAAAATCCCAAATTTCCTTTGTTGTTTTTAGAGTCATTATTCTGTAAAACATTATGGGTGAGACTACTGCAAATAGAGTTGCTTTTGCTTTCAATGTTCTCTGCCTTCTCTCTCTGTGATTTTTTATTTGTGCGATAGTTGGATTATCTGACATGATTGACACTTCATGTACTTGTTCAACTGCTTCCTATAGATTATTAGCATCAAGATAGGCTTCCATTCTAACAGCCCATACTTGATAATTGATCCCATCAAATACTGGAGGTGCAATTGTAGTAAATGACATTTCTAAGTTCATATTGGATGTGTTGTGTTTAGATGATAAGTATTTGAAGGTTATTTTGAGGCTCTCTCAATCTCACAAGTGTTTGAAGGTTGTGTTTAGAATCTCTCAATTTTACAAGTCCCTTAAGAAAATCAGCTCTATTACCAATTTGTTATTTATATTGAAGAGAACAAAACTTTCTTATAATAGATGCTGCAGAACATAACCTTTATTGAATTTCAATATGTTTATTTATACAGTAAGGAAAAATAGAATTGCAAGATATTCTCCAAACCTATCTGATTTTTTGTTACATAAAAGATAGCCATTAGAATAACAACAGTAAACAAACTCTGATACTATAAACAAACTTAGATTATGCTGAGATTTTATTTTGCTTCTAGAGTCATTCTTGGTCAACACATGTTACTAATATGTGCTGGATTTTCTTTGCCAATTGAGCTACACAGAGGGGATGTCCTTCGGAAAGTGAACTTCTGTGTTCAAGGGGGAGCAGTCCTCATCACAGCTCACATTTGCGACTTGTCTACCTTATACCTTGCTATAAATTCCTTGAACCAAGTAGCTGATAATTTTGGAGTTCTCTTCAGTGTAGTGAAATCAACGTGGTAAAGTCCGTATCTCTGCGTATAACCATATGTCCACTCAAAATTATCAAGCAACGACCAGGCAAAATAGCCCCTCACGTCTGCTCCTTTCCTGATCAAAAGTAAAATAAAAGGGCGTAAGCTTTCAGTTGTATTTTGTTTGTAAAACTCTGAAGTAGCTCTGAAAAGGGATGCAGTTTATGGAAAATGACCATGGTAATAGCGAGTTGAGTCTATATGATGTATAAAAGGTAAAATGCAAACACAATATGAACTTACTCCATTGCTGTCAACAAGGAATCCCAGTAGTTAGAAATAAACTCCACCCTTTCTATATCATGACAAGCAATAGTGAGGTTTGGATTGTTCTGCTGGCCATACCCTACAAAACACATTGCACTTGTATGAGAAAGACATTAAAATGCGTTGTCTGCTTTAAGGAACTCAATTCATACATACCATTCTCTGTAATGATCATTGGTATGTTATTGTATCTCTTCTTTATATAGGTAACCATCTTCTCCATTCCTTGTGGATAAAAATGCAGCCAGTCCACATCAGTCTACATAGACCAAAAACCATTAGCAAATTCCTGAGAAGGCAACATTAATTCTCATGATTGGGTTAACTTGAGAGGATACGTACAGGTATGCCGATGGGAGCTCCATCTTTTTCTTGGCTTCTCCGGGCAAGCCCTTCTGTCCTGGAGGCTCCTGTTCCGGGTTCACAAACGGAGAAGATGCAGTCTTGGACGTATTCACTGGTGTAATGATTGATGCCAATGAAATCCAGTCCGTTCTTCAGTTTCTCTTTGTCATTCCTTGAAAATTTGGGTAAAGTAGACCCTAGAATTTTAGACATTTCTGCGGGATAATTTCCAAATATGATGGGGTCCAAGAACCTGCATTGTACTTGAGATTCAACAGGTTTCATATGCTAAATGGATTGACAAACATTAAAACAGGCATTAAAGAAATCTACCAGTTCAGGAAGAAGTCTTGAGCTCTGTCAGCGGCTAACTTGTCTGCTGTGGAATTGCTTATTTGTTCAAACCAAATGCAATCTAAGACAATTCCAATGTTGCCTCCTTGCTCTTTCTGAATAATTAAACAGGAAGTAGAAGTAAGCTTATCTGTCCTGAGCGTCTGCTTTCCTTATATTATTTTTAGTTGCCTCACAAATGATATCTAAGAAATTGTTTTATTGTTAATACCTGGTATTTAGTTCTGTAAACACCAACTGCTGTTGCATGTGCTAAAATCATATTATGTGCTGCAATAAAGGGCTCCTTCTCTGAATCCCCATGAGTGCAATTTCCGAAAGGGCTGGAACAGCGACATGGTGGGTATTCACCTAATCGATAGGATTTAATAGTTTGTATATTTGGCTCATTGAAGGTGGTCCAGTACTTCACTCGATCTCCGAAATTCTTGAAACAAATATCTGCATAATATCCATAATCCTCCCTGATTGAGGAAATGAAAGGAAGGAATCAGCTAATTCTCATAGCATAGATGTATATTTCGTTAATGCTTTCTAGTTTATAGAACTGCAAACTCCATGGACTTGTACTTACTGGCATCGAGGACTTAGCCATCCACCATATCTCTCCTCCAGTTCTTCAGGTATATCATAATGAACTAATGTCACAAATGGTTGGATTCCTGAAGCAATTTGAGAAAAACAAGTGCACCGAATAAAATATTGAAAATGAAGACATTTTCCAGTTTCTGATGGAATTTCTTAAGCAGTAAAATGATTACAGGTTCATTGGTTACAGAAGCTGAACCTTTAAGCAGGAGAGAATCGATGAGCTTGTTATAGTAGCTAATACCAGCCTTGTTGATATCTCCGAATCTCCCTCCTGTTCTCAATTGAATGAAGTTACATATAAGCTTTATGTTTTAGTTATGTCAGGTCCTTCTGATAATATTCTGAATTCTTAAAGTTCTTACTGGGTAGAATTCGTGCCCAAGAAATCGAGAACCTATAGCTGCTGACTCCAAGGGAGTCCATTAAATCGATGTCTTCCTGTCAACATCATTTGAAAAATCTTTAGTGGATGACCTTGTCCCATCATTAAATAAAAAATTAAGGGAGATGCTGTTGCATTACCAGAGAAGCGTAGTTTAGCAATTTATGAAGATAAGCATATCTTTTTTATAGAATATTTTAACCACTACCACCACCCCTTTTAAAATTCTTTCAGGGATCGATACTAATCATCGTATAGAAGGCTTATTATTTTCTTACATGAGGTGATTAATTTAATAAACTTGTTGCCTTCTACCTAATATGACTATGTCTAGATCATTTTAAAATTATAAACTAAATTCTACAAGGAAGGAAGATGTTGTTTCATTATTCTTCCCTGTCAAGCTTCTGTTATGGGGCCTAAGTACAGAAAGTATTCCGAACAAGCGACCCATGCTGTGGATTCAAGCATCAAAAGGTAAGATAAAGGTCATATCGGTATACCGGATAGAGATGGTATTGGTCCGCAGCTGTATCTCCATTGCTTCCATCAATTATTTTTCCTGAACAGGAAACATGAAGAAGTAAAGAGCAAGAAAAATAGGATGGTCAAAATCTTGCTTGCTCGAAAATTCTGGTTTTCTTCTTTTCCTGAAATATATGAATAGATAGATAGTAGCAGATCACAGTAAGCATCACCATGACTTTGTTATCTTTGAGTGTGAAATATTGACACTTCTTAGACTCTTGGATATAAAAGAGAGAGAGTTCCTAACCTGGTGTGTGGGTATGTATATCCCAGTTGCTCAAACCTTTACCATCACTAAGATAAGAACCTTCAAACTACACAGTGCAAGAGAGAGGGAAAAAAAGAAAGATTCCCAGTGTTTAATTGAGTGTGCGATAATACTTTTATCATAGACTTTCAGGAGAAAACATTTAAGTTCTTGAGTTAGATGGAAGTCAAGGAGAGCAGTGGAAGTGACAAACCTGATAAGAAGAGGAGGCCATGCCGAAGAGAAAGTTGTCTGGCAATGAAAAATGATCTAAACTCCCTTGCAAAGTTTCTGGATGTGATGATACACAGAGAGGAACGAAGATAAGGACTAAAAGAAACATAACTTGAAAATTTGAAGGAAGCTCCATGATGAGTAATGCCCTTCCTTTGGAGTCCCTCGTAAAAGCTAAGAAGCTCTCTGCAGATGCTTTTGAGAAATTAACTAATTGTTTAGTGGATATGAGAGCTTAGAGAAGATGTTGGAAATTTTAACTTGTGTGAAAAAAAGAAGGGAACGCGAAAACTGTATGAGCAAATCACATCTCTGGCCCTTTTAGATTTACAGATAGCTCCACTAGAAATGATCACACACTGGACCCTTAACATTATTTTAGTTCAGCCTATGGATCATTGTAAAACACAGTTCTATTATAGTAGAATTGTTGTTATCAGGCGATTACTTTTTAATAATATCACCACCTTTTAGGGACTTACTTGGGAGTATAGTAGAATTATTGTAATTATCAAGTAATTACTTTTTAATAATATCACCACTTTTCAAGGGTTACTTGGGAGTATAGTAGAATTGTTGTAATTATCAGGTGATTACTTTTTAATAATATCAGCACTTTTCAAGGGATACTTGGGAGTATAGTAGAATTGTTGTAATTATCAGGTGACTATAGTAGAATTGTTTTTTAAAATGTTTTTTTGTTTAAAAATATATTAAAATAATATTTTTTTTATTTTATTTTTTACATTAGCACAACAAACAAAAAGATTCAAAAACATTAAAAAAATTAATTCAAAAACACTAAAAAAATTCAAAATCTGATAAAAAAATAGGCTGTAACTCAATGCCAAACACTAGTCTTGGACCGATTAAACCTCAGTGTGCGGCACGAAATGGTTAGGCTCTGACATCTAATAATAGAATTTTGAATAGAAATATGTGACATATTTCAAGACTTGTGAAAAGAGCAAGAGGCTTAGATAGCTACTATGTTACTATCTCGCTGCTGTTGCCACTGCATCCTGTCCAGAACATTAGGATAGGAATGCAGGGATTCAGGGGATTTATTGATAATTCCCGTCAGAGGGTGTTTTCAATTTGATTTAAAAACTTCTTGCTAGCTTTTCAGTATGCTACTCAGATTAAGATTTTCTTACCGGAGAAAAACAAAACGGTAGATGCTAGGGGGGGATCCAGACTTCCAGAATCCTGGTTTGTATTTTTTGTGCTGGTAATAAAGCGATTGCATTGATAGACAGCTTTGTGCATTTGGTTTGCAGTCAACTCGGAGCCAAATGTTGCCAATGATCTACAGCCATTCCAGATTTCACACGATGACAAGCACATTTACGAGGTAGGATCTCCCTTGTGGGAATGCCTTGTGGCTTCAACTCCTCTAATCGAACATTACTGTTTGCTGATAAATAAAAAGAATTTAATGTGCAGGAATGAGATGTTATCTGTAAGAATCCAAACATGCTTTAGAAACTGAGTTGTTCTCACGAAGCTGTAAATTAAAGGCAAATAACATCGCTTTGGTGAAAAAAAAAATGAAAAAATCAGACAGATTTTTCTTGTTAGTCCTTACATCTGGGATTTGTCTACCTTATACCTCGCTATAAATTCCTTGAACCAAGTTGCTGATAGTCTTGGAATTCTCTTCAGTGTGGTGTAATCAACATGGTGAAGTCCAAATCTTCTTGTATAACCATGTCCCCACTCGAAATTATCAAGCAAGGACCAGGCAAAATAGCCCCTCACATCTGCTCCTCTCCTGATCACATGGAAAAGTAAAGCAAATTAGAGGAAAATAAAATGTCAAACCTTGTGGATTTGCTTGTGTTCTAAACACTCTGAACCAGATCTTTAAGGGGTTGAAGCTTCAGAAAATGAAAAAAGTAATAAGAACATACAGCATTGCTGTCATCAAGGAATCCAAATTGCCAGACATGTATTCCACCCTTTCTCTATCTTGGAGATAATTCTTCATTGGTGCGGTTTAGATAGCTCTCTTGGCAAAATCCTACAGGACTCAGAAATTATGTGAGAAAGACATTGAAAAGTTATCTGCTGAAAAGATTTCTAGTTTCTATATATGTTTACCATTCTCTGTAATGATCATAGGTGTGTTATTGTATCTCTCCTTCAGATATGTTATCATCTTCTCCA
Organism: Populus alba x Populus glandulosa; assembly: GCA_033617975.1. Classification (NCBI taxonomy): domain Eukaryota; kingdom Viridiplantae; phylum Streptophyta; class Magnoliopsida; order Malpighiales; family Salicaceae; genus Populus; species Populus alba x Populus glandulosa. The sequence continues at coordinate 1,188,503 of CM066146.1, forward strand.
TTCTTTGTGGATAAACATGTATCCAGTCCACTTCACTCTACATTAACCAAATCCTTAAAACGACTTCATGTGAGGAAAGAAATAGTTTCTGAAGAACATAGTATCTTGAGAGGGTGCACATACAGATTTGACAATAGGAACTCCATCTTTTTCTTGGACTTGTTGGGCTAAACCTTCAGTCCTGGAGCCTCTTTGTCCAGGTTTACACACAACAAAGCTGGATCTTGGATGTAGAAACCAGTGCAATGATTGATCCCAATGAAATCCAGTCCCTTGTTCAGTTTCTCTCTGTCATTGCTTGAAAATTTTGGTAAAGCAGACCCCAGAATTTTCGTCATTTCTGCAGGATATTTTCCAAAGATGATAGGATCCAAGAACCTGCATTACACTCAAGATTCGCAAAGTGTCATGTACCAAATGAATTTGCATATATCGAATCATGTAAATTTGTTTTGAGATGTTGGAAAGTAAAGAAGTTGACCAGTTCATGAAGAAGTCTTGAGCTCTATCAGTGGCTAAATTGTCCGCTGTGGAATTACTGTAAGGTTCAAACCAAGGGCAATGTAAGACGATCCCAATGCTGCCTCCTTGCTGTTTCTGAATTCCGTTAACAGGTAAGTAGTAAGCTTCCTCAGTTCTAAGAAAATGTATTATTTTCAATACCTGGTATTTTGTTCTATAAAAATGAACTGCATTTGCATGTGCTAAGATTATGTTATGTGCTGCAAGAAAGGTTTCCTTCTCTGAATCCCCATGAGTGCAATTCCCTAAAGGACTGGAGCAGCGGCTCAGTGGGCTTTCGCCGGTGTGATAGCCATGTATGACCCAGTAGTTCACTCGATCTCCAAAGCTGTCACGACCCGAATCCCGGATCTATGACCGGCACATAGACAAGGCTCCCCTCCAAGGTTCCATACCTATGCGAACCCAAACTTACAGACAAACTTATCCTTCAAAACTCAATCAGAGTTGTTCAACGCAGCATTAACAACAAAACTAACTTTATAACATAATTTCATTGTCTTAATACAAGAGTTAATATAATTCATAGTTTTGGAGCACTAACTTGACATAAAAGGAATGTACAAATTACAACCAAAAGCAGGTTCGAAAGATTCAACAAAAGTGACCTGCTATCAAACTATAAGCCTGAAAAGGATAAATAATGAGAGGGTGAGTTCAACAACTCAGTGAGTAGATAACGTTCAATATACATACACGAGGTAATACAACAATGAGAATATATATACAATTATGGCTCTAGGTTCTTATAGGAAGGTTTCTCAAATAGGCCATAACAAGAAGATTATATGGTAAAGCTCGTCAAAAAATCAAAATGCAATGAGCATGAGGCTCCGTACTGTGGGATGATCAATCCACACAGGTTGGTGACTCCCCCGACCAACTAGGGTTCAGATACGATGTGCACAAAGACTAACACTACCCTGTTAGCATTGGTATTCTGACTGACATACCATAGGTTCATAATCATAATCTAACAAACATATTCATATCTCAAAGCTCAAAGCTCAACTCATGACATCAATCAAATGAGGAGCTATCAATTCAGAAGTCAATTCAAAATACTTGTTGGTTCATATCAAGAATTCAGATTCAATAATTGATCATGCTTTATCGTAACAAATATAATAATCAACATATATATTATCAAGAAGCATGATTCAATTCATATTAACAAATCAAATATTTATACTATTTCTCATGCATATGGAAAATTATCCATTCACCTGACTCAAAAGCAAACAGAAGTCAAAAGCAAAAACCGAAGAAAATTCTACTAACGTCCTGCCGGCAGAATATCAGGATTATCTGAATACAAAGGAGACATATTCAAAAACGACTCGAAAGAACATTTAACCTATTTAATACACTTAACTAAGGGTGTATACCGTAACCCTATATGTTTTTGAACTAACTAGTTAATTTTTCTCAAAAACCCAAAATCTAACGGTTTTTCTCGAAATCTAATCCATAATAAAAACAACTAATAAAACTGGTAATAATTCACTAAATAACCCTTAATTATTCATCAAACTAATCTGCAAAAGCTAATATTACAGCTAGGGACTAATCTGGAATTTATCATATTTTTAGGGCCAAATTGTAACTTTTATCAAATGGAGGACCAAACTAAAATTTGTCATAAATCCATGAATATACTGAAATTATGACCTCAATTAATCCTCAATTCTGTCCAGGATGTATTATTATGCTCCAGAGACCATTCTGGAATTTTACCAAATTTTTAGGGTTAAATTGTAATTTTTGTTAAATTGGAGGACCAAATTGAAAGTGTTAAATTCTCTTATCTATACAGTAATTCTACCCATAATTCATATGTTATTCTGTTCAGAATCTCGGAATATGCTCCAGGGACCAATTTGTAATTTTCGAAAGTTCGGGGACTAAACTGTAATTTTTGCAAATTGAGGGACCAAATTGAATTTTTGTCATCTTCAACCTCCATTCCAGAATTTTAACAGGAACCCCACTGTTCTCTCCAAAATTTCTAACAAAATTTCACCATTCAAACAAAATCACAACTCAAAATCATCATCTTTCAATTCAATCTCTCAAAATCAACCAAATAATCAATTACCCACAATAATCAACCCCATCATTCAATTTAATTCATCAATTTAAACCAAAACACAAATTCTCAAAACCCTAACATTCATCAAAACCGAAATTAAAGCAAAAAAAAACATATTATACACATTAAAGCATAATCTTATCTCTTTTTACTTATTTCCTCCAACTCCTTTCCTTTTTCCTTTATTTTCCCTTCTTCTCTCTTCTTCTTCTTCTTCCTCCCTTCTCTCTCACGGTTTGTTCTTCAAATTTTTCAGATCCCTCTTTTTATATATATATATATCAACTATTTATCCAATTACTACTATACCCCTCATTTAATTTATTCCTACACTCTAAGCCTTCAAGGACTTTATTGTATTTTCCAATCCCTTTAACTCAAAACATTACAAAAGTAGTTGAAACATATGTCTACATAATATCCGAAATCCTCCCTGATTGATAAAGCAAAAGGAAGATATCTAGTTCATATGACTGCAGACTATTTAGACATGTAAAGGGAGTAAGTTACATACTGGCATTTAGGGCTTAGCCACCCCCATATCTCTCCTCCAATTCTTGAGGCATATCATAATGAGTTAGCGTCACAAATAGCTGAATTCCTGAAAGAATATTGAGGAACAAATGCTTAACATAAAACTTGAAAATGGTGCAGATATTTGATGGCAAGTTTGAGCAGTTTGTAGGTTATATAAATCAATCAGAAGAAAGGAAACCTTTAAGCAAGAGAGCATTGATGAGCTTGTTATAGTAGCTGATGCCAGCCCTATTAATATCTCCAAATCTCCCTTCTGAATCCAAATTGAAGGAACTTCCATATCAGCTTTATGTTTTATTAATGTCAGACGTTCCTGTTGAAAACATCCTGAGTTCATAAAATTATTACTAGGTAGAATTCGCGCCCAAGAAATTGAGAACCTATAGCTGTTGACTCCAAGGGTTTCCATCGAATCAATATCTTCCTGTTAACATCATTCACAAATCTTTGGAGTGAAGATTTCATCGATATTCTTGTGATGTAGACATTGCATGGCATTCAAGGACTCAATCAAATACAAAAAACAACAGAGGGACTCAATCAAAGACACTAGAAGAGTACAGGGATGAATTAATAAGTTTAAAAAGTAGGTAAGATATCAATCAAAGATTAGATTAAAAAAATAGCGACATGAACTCCATACTGTTTGTTGAAATAACAAAAAGATATGATAATAGTGATGTGTTTGTACCAGAAAGCGATGGTATTGGTCCACAGCAATTATCTCCGTTGCTTCCATCAGTTATTTTGCAAGCAAGAAGGATCTAAGCTGTCTTTCAAAGCTTTTGGATGAGATGATACAAAGAGAGGTAGGAAGATCAGCTCTAAGAGAAATGGAAGCTTAAACAGTCTAGGAGTTCCCATGATATGTAATCCTCTTCCTTTGCTAGCCTTCTTTAAATACATGTACTTGCTCTTGGGGAGTCAGCTAATTATATAGGAATTATTGGAGAAGGTGTTGAAGAATTCTAGTTGTATATATGGACAAAAGAAAGGTGAAGAAATCTATACGAGCAACAAAGAAATAGTAAAAAAGGGTAATTCTCCTGAGGGAGTTCTTGCCTGAATGGTCAATGGTCAATGTCCAAGCTATATGGCAGACAGTTTAAAGCACAGATCCCGGTGCTTATCATTTTTCAGGCCATTTTAGCTTTATAGATTGGATTTAATTTACAATAACCAAAAGCATTGATGTAATATCTCATCTCACGTTTTGGAATTATTCTGAAACACTCCTGGATAACTGTAGCAGCACTACCTTCAAGTTTTAAGAAGACATTACCATTATTATTTGAGTTGATATGACAGAATTCTAGTCTCTTAACCATAATTCAAAATATGAAATTACCCCATCTCTGTCAGAAGAGGGACCCAGAAAGCTTGACGGGCTGAATCTACTGTTTCCAGGTCACAGAGATTCTTTAATGAGATCTAATCAATCACCATGCATGGCCATTATTTTTCTCTGAGCTGATGTTTAAATCCACTCAAAGAACTTTTGGATTTTTTATATTTAATTTTTAATTTATAGTGATTAATTAATTAATAATAATGATGAGATTAATTTTTCAATTATTTAATTTTTAAAATTTATTATTAGAAGAAATGAATATAGAGTTTTTAACTTGTATTTTTCAGATTTTTTCACAATCTTTCATATTTTATTTTTAGTGTTTTTTTTTTATGCTTTGATTTTCCACCCAAATCTAAAACTAAGTTTATATTATTAAGAGATATTTAAGTTATATAATTTGTTGTTCAAAAGAACCATCAAATATTTATAAAATATGTGGGGGTTATAATATTTTTAAAGAAAATCAAATGGAATTATGAAGAGAAGATTGGAATTTGCTGTGTTATATGGTGTGATATCCTTGAACTTTTATACCCTTTCTTCCTATTTCATTTCTGGCAACAGATACAGTCAGTGTTACTAGTTGGATGTAGATCAATTTGTTTTGGCTCAATGTGTCTCACCATTATCAATCCTCCATTTTTTCCTTAATGAGTTCATTCATTGTGTTAAACTCAAGTTGACCTTGATTTCAAAAATAAGGAGCTGCGTGGTTTAAGAATGCTTGAATATTATTAAATGTACAATTTAGCAGAAAGTACACTACTCTGTTTTCTTCTGGAGTACAGTCTTCACTTCTCACATCTGGGATTTGTCTACCTTATACCTTGCAATAAATTCTTTGTACCAAGTTGCTGATAATCTTGGTGTTCGCTTCATTGTGGTGTAATCAACATGGTAAAGTCCAAATCTTCTTGTATAACCGAATGTCCACTCAAAATTATCGAGGAAGGACCAGGCAAAATAGCCCCTCACATCTGCTCCTTTCCTGATCACATGGAAAAGTAAAGGGTTTGAGTACAAAAGAAATCGTCATCCTCAAATATTTTCAGTTCCCTTGGATGTTAAAAAAATCTGAACCAGCTCTTAAAGGGGATGTAGTTTCATGAAAATGGCGACTGTGGTATAAACTTACTTCATTGCTGTCAGCAAGGCATCCAAATAGCCAGACATGTATTCCACCCTTCCTGTATCATGAAGGAATAATTCAATGTTTCCGTTTGAATTGCTCACTTGGGAATACCCTACAGGAGTCATTGCAATTGTATGAGAAAGGCAGTATAAAGTCTTCTGCTTAAAGAATTTCTAATAGTCTAATTGTTGTACTTACCATTTTCTGTGATGATCATGGGTATGTTATTGTATCTCTCCTTTACATAGGTAACCATCTTTTCCATTCCTCGTGGATAAACATGTATCCAATCCACTTCACTCTAGAATGACACAAAAACTTCAAAAACTTATTGAGAAATGAACTAATTCTAAAGAGTCTCATAGCTTGAGACTTGAGAGGGTACATACAGGTTTGCCGATGGGAACTCCATCTTTTTCTTGAGTTAATAGAGAGGAACCTTCTGTCCTCGTGCTTCCTATTCCAGGTTCACACACAGACAAGATGCAATCTTGAACGTAGTAACTGGTGTAATGATTTATACCGATAAAATCCAGTCCCTTCCTCAATTTCTTCATGTCATTTCTTGAAAATTCTGGTAGAGTAGATCCCAGAACTTTTTTCATTTCTTCAGGATATCTTCCAAATATGATTGGGTCCAAGAACCTGCATTATACTTGAGATTCACGAGCTGACATATACTAATGGATTTATATACACACGTGCTTGCATGTATTGAAGAAGTAGAAAACATGCCAATTCAATGTAGGATAAAGAAATCAACCAGCGCAAGAAGAAGGCTTGAGCTCTTTCAACTGCTAACTTGTTTGCTGTTGAATTGCTAATAGGTTCAAACCACATGCAATGCATGACAATACCAATGCTTCCTCTTTGCTCTCTCTGAATATTTACAAATGGAGTTAGTGTTACGTTTACTAGCTCTTAGTATATGCTTTCTTGTATCCATTTCATTGTTGATACCTGGTATTTGGTTCTGTAAACATCAACTGCAGTTGCATGAGCTAAGATTATGTTATGTGCCGCAATAAAGGGCTCCGTCTCTGAGTCCCCATGGCTGCAATTTCCGAAAGGCTTTGAGCACCGTTCTGGTGGGTATTCACCTACACGATAACCAAAAATGGCTTGAAGATTTGGCTCATTGAAGGTGGTCCAGTACTTCACTCGATCTCCGAAGTACTTGAAACAGATGTGTACATAATATCCGAAATCCTGTCTGGTTCAGGAAATTCAAAAAGAAGATCAGTTAATAACCTGTCATGTCTAGTTAATGGCTGGTCAGCATGGTCTGTTGGGGTTAAATCCAGAACTCAAACACGCACAATTTACGTGGTTCGGCAACTTGCCTACTCCACGGAGCTACTGGTTGTATTAATCAAGCTTACAAAGAAATAATACAACAACAAGAGGAGGAGAATGTTCTCAACTCAACTCTACACTCAAGCTCTCTCTTCTCTCTGTGTTTCACACAACTCTCTCTGTGTTTCTCTCGCAGCTTCAGTTCACAAGCTACAATACACAGCACACACATAATTATACAAGGTGGGAGTGGGGGGTGTCCTCCACCATGTGCTAAGTGGGAGACTAGAATTCCACTTGCACATGGTGAGGCAAATGTTGTCTCCATAATGCTAACAATCTCCCACTTGGAGACAAACAATGAAATCCCCTTTTTTTATCCTTGAAGACCAACTGAAGTTTTGCACAACTTCAGTTTCTCAAGTGTAACTCCTTTGGTTAACATGTCAGCTGGATTCTTGCTTCCACAGATCTTTTCTAGCATTAGTTGCTCGTCGTCCAGCAGTTGTCGGATGAAGTGATATTTGATCTGAATATGCTTCGTCCTCGAGTGAAATGCTGGATTCTTGGCAAGGAAGATTGCACTCTGACTGTCGCTATACAAAGTACCTTTTCCATTCAACTTGCCCAATTCTTTCAAGAAACTCTGCAACCATACTATCTCTTTTGCAGATTCTGAGACTGCAACATATTCAGCTTCTGTTGTTGAAAGAGCAACGATCTTTTGCAAGGTAGAACTCCAGGAAACAGCAGTACCTCCTAGAGTATAAACATATCCTGTAGTGCTCTTTCTGCTATCAACATCTCCTGCTAGATCAGCATCTACAAAACCTTCAAGTTTCAAACCACCAGCTGTGAAACTGAGACAAGTTTCCGATGAACCTTTTAAGTACCTCATGATCCATTTCACCGCCTCCCAATGCTGCTTTCCAGGATTGCTCATATATCGGCTTACAACTCCCACTGCATGGGCAATGTCTGGTCTGGTACAGACCATAGCATACATCAAAGAGCCGATAGCTGAGGCGTATGGAATCTTATCCATGTATCCACTTTCTAGCTCAGTTCTTGGTGACTGATCTTTGCTGAGCTTGAAATGATTCCCCAGTGGTGTACTTACTGGTTTAGCATTATCCATACTAAACCTGCTGAGAACCTTCTTGACATACTCTGTTTGTGAGAGCTTTAGTATGCCTTTGTCTTTATCTCTGATGATTCTCATGCCAAGTATTTGTTTAGCAGCTCCCAGATCCTTCATTTCAAACTGCTTCGACAACTGCTGTTTCAGCTTATCAATCTCCTCAATGCTAGATCCTGCAATCAGCATATCATCTACATATAATAGTAGAATGATGTAGGAGTTGTCAAAATGTTTGACATAGCAACAATGATCAGCTTGGCATCTTGTATACCCGAAACTGCACATGAAGTTGTCAAACTTCTTGTACCACTGTCTTGGAGCTTGCTTCAAACCGTATAGGCTTTTCTGTAGCTTGCAGACTTGATTCTCCTTTCCTTGCATTGCAAACCCCTCTGGTTGTTGCATGTAAATATCTTCCTCCAAGTCACCATGAAGGAATGCTGTTTTTACATCTAACTGTTCCAGATGTAAATTTTCTGCAGCTACTATTCCCAGAACAACTCTGATTGTTGTGAGCTTCACAACGGGAGAAAAAATCTCAGAGTAGTCAATGCCTTTCTTCTGTTGAAAACCTTTGACAACAAGTCTTGCCTTGAACCGTTTGCTTCCGTCATGCTCAGTCTTCACTCTGTAGACCCATTTATTTTGCAAGGCCTTCTTTCCTTCAGGTAATGTTGTTAGCTCCCAAGTCTTGTTCTTCAGCAACGAACTCATCTCATCCTTCATGGCTAACTCCCACTTGCTTGAGTTTCCATCTTGTAAGGATTCTTCATAAGATAACGGTTCACCACCATCTGTCAGCAAAATATAATTCAGTAAAAGTGTGAACCGTTGCGGGGGCTTTATCGTCCTTGAAGACCTGCGAACAGCTGGTTCAAGTTGCTCAGCATCTTCTTGTGTGGAAGTGGGCACAGATGTGTTTGAATCTTCTTGTAAAGACTCTTGATTGTTGTTCTCCTTAGTAACATCGGGAAGCCCTTCTAATCTTATGAATTCAGATCTTTGTGGACTTGTATCTGAATCAGCCATCTCTGTTTCTCCACTTGATCTGTCTTTGTACATAACTTTCTCATTGAAGATCACGTTCCTGCTTCTGATAATCTTTCTGTTCTGATCATCCCAGAACCGAAATCCAAATTCTTCATCTCCATAGCCAATGAAGAAACATTTCTTGGATTTGGCATCTAACTTGTTGCGAGCATCAGAATCTATATGAACATAGGAAACACACCCAAAGACCTTCAAATGAGAGAGTTGTACCTCTTTTCCTCTCCATACTTCCTCGGGCAATCTGAATTCCAAAGGAACTGATGGTCCACGGTTGATCAAGTAAACTGCGGTATGAACTGCGTCAGCCCAGAATGTTTGAGGTAACCCAGAATGCAACCTCATGCTTCTAGCTCGTTCATTGATGGTCCTGTTCATCCGTTCAGCAACGCCATTCTGTTGCGGTGTGCCTGGAACGGTCTTCTCCATTCTGATACCATTGACAGCACAATACTCCTTGAAACCTCCATCAATGTATTCTCCTCCATTATCAGATCTCAAGCATTTCAACTTTAAACCTGATTCAGTCTCAACCATAGCCTTCCATTTCTTGAATGTTTCAAACACATCAGATTTATTTTTCAGAAAGTAAACCCATACCTTTCTGCTGAAGTCATCAATGAAAGTCACATAATACCGAGAACCTCCAAGAGATGCTACTGGAGACGGTCCCCATAAATCTGTGTGTACCAGTTCTAGCTTGCTTGGTCTTAAGGTCCTGCCAACCTTCAAGAAACTGACCTTCTTCTGTTTTCCAAGAACACAGCTTTCACAAATGTCTAGATCGACATTTTTTAACTCTGGCAGCTTTCCCTTCGACTGAAGTACCTTCATCCCCTTTTGACTCATATGGCCAAGTCTACAATGCCATAGATGTGCTTGATTTTCTGCTTCAGTTGAGGCAATGATGTCTGCAAATCTTGTGGTCATATACAGGGTGCCGGTTTTCTTTCCACGAGCTAAAACCATTGCTCCCTTTGATACTTTCCACATTCCTCCAGCAAAAAGTATTGAATGACCACTATCATCAAGTTGTCCGACAGAGATCAACTTTTTCTTCAATTCAGGAACATGCCTTACATTCTGCAAGGTCCATATAGATCCATTCATAGTCTTGATTTGCACATCTCCTATACCCACAATCTTCAGTGGTGTTCCATCAGCCAGATAGACTACACCATGATCTCCTCCAACATAATTTTGCAGCATTTCATTGTGTGGCGTACAGTGGAATGAAGCACCAGAATCAAGAATCCACTCATCAATTTGACTTTGCACAGCAAGAATTAAAGCATCTTGCACCTCATCTGTGGTAGCGTTTGCAGAGTCAGCTTCAGGTTTCTTCGGTTTTGTGCAATTCCTACTGAAATGACCAGGTTTGCCACAATTCCAACATTCAACCTGCTTTCTGGATCCAAACTTGCTTTTACTTCTGTATCTGGATTTTGATCTGCCTCTGGATGAGCCTCTATCGTGTCTCCTCCCTCGACTGTTGATGTTGAGAGCTGATCCTGAGCTTGAACTTTCACCCGAGTCTTTCCTTCGCACTTCTTCAGCCAAAATCAAGTCTCGAATGTCATCATACTTCAGTTTGGATTTTCCAGCTGAATTGCTCACGGCTGTCCTTATGCCTTCCCAACTGCTTGGAAGTGAAGCTAGCAAGATGAGTGCACGAATCTCATCATCAAACTCAATCGCAACAGATGATAATTGATTTGTGATGGTATTAAAGTTGTTGAGGTGTTGTGTCACAGAAGCGTTTTCGACCATCTTCAAGTTGAACAACTTTTTCATCAGGTGCACTTTATTATTTGTTGATGGCTTCTCATACATCCCAGACAAGGCTTCCATCAATTTTGCAGTGGATTTTTCTTTCGTAACATTGTGAGCAACTCTTCTTGATAACGATAGCCGGATAATGCCCAGAACTTGTCTATCAAGGAGTTGCCATTCTTCTTCTTCCATCTTTTCTGGTTTGCTTCCCAATAAGGGAAGATGAAGTTTCTTCCCATATAAATAATCCTCAATCTGCATTTTCCAGTATCCAAAATCTGTTCCGTCAAATTTTTCAATTCCTGCAGCCTTTATTTCATCTGCCATTTTTAATATTTCTCCGATTCGAATTTGCCAAATCTGACCTTACAGATGTGTCCGGAACGGCCAAAAACCTTGGAAATGACACTGAGATCACCCCAATCGGACTTCGGATGGCTCAGATTTTAGCAATTAAAATTTTGGATTTAACGGACGGCTCAGATGCAGCCGCGTGTCAGACAGAGTACCGCCTGCGTCACACCGGATAAAAACTCAGTAGCCGTTGGGATGAAGCCACGTGTCAGCAGATTACAGCCTGCGTCGCACCGGATCAAAACTCATAGCGGTGCAGATTAAGCCACGTGTCCGCAGATTAGAGCCTGCGTCACACCTGATCAGAACTCAGTAACGGTGAAGATTCAGCCACGTGTCACACGATTAGAGCCTGAGTTGCACCGGAACAAAACTCAGTGACGGTGCAGATTAGTCCACGTGTCAGCCGATTAGAACATGAGTTGCACTGGATCAAAACCCGTCAACGGTAATGATGCAGCCACGTGTCAGACGATAACCGTCTGCGGTACACTGGATCAAACCCCAGAGATGATGACGTGGCAGGTGACGTGTCAGTGACGTGGACGCTGACCGGCTGACTTTGCTGACGTGGCGGGTCAGACCCGACCCGTTTTGCAGAAACCGGGCGAAGAAGGAGCGTGGCGCGCGTACGGCGCGTTGGTGCGCGTGGGCAGTGCTAGCGGAGGCGCGTGTGGGCGCGTGCGGGCATGCAGGACGTCGGTTCTTCGCCGGGTTTTCAACAGTGGATTCGTCCGGTTGTCCTCTACACGATGGTATGTTCAAAAACACGTTTTGAGAACTTTGATTTTTGAGTTTGGATCAAACACCCTCTTTGTCAAGAACAAGCTCTGATACCAGTTGTTGGGGTTAAATCCAGAACTCAAACACGCACAATTTACGTGGTTCGGCAACTTGCCTACTCCACGGAGCTACTGGTTGTATTAATCAAGCTTACAAAGAAATAATACAACAACAAGAGGAGGAGAATGTTCTCAACTCAACTCTACACTCAAGCTCTCTCTTCTCTCTGTGTTTCACACAACTCTCTCTGTGTTTCTCTCGTAGCTTCAGTTCACAAGCTACAATACACAGCACACACATAATTATACAAGGTGGGAGTGGGGGGTGTCCTCCACCATGTGCTAAGTGGGAGACTAGAATTCCACTTGCACATGGTGGGGCAAATGTTGTCTCCATAATGCTAACATGGTCCAGCTCTTAAAACTCGGGACTATGCAGTATTACAAGAGAGCAAGTTACATACTGGGATTTAGGACTTAGAAAACCCCCATATCTATCCTCAAGCTCTTGAGGCACGTCAAAATGAGTCAATGACACAAATGGTTGAATCCCTGGACATATGAAGATTGCGGAAAACAAACGCTTAGCAGAGAATTTGATAGTGATGAAGCTATTTATGGTGTTTACAGAGTAGACTGGTGCATACAGAATATAGACAGTGAAATTATTTGGGGAAAGCAAACCTTTAAGTAGGAGAGCATTGATCAGCTTGTTATAGTAGCTAATACCAGCCATATTGACACCTCCAAATCTCCCTTCTGTTTTCATATTCAATGAGGTTTCTATGAGCTTTATGTCTTGGTTATATAAATCCATATTGAAAATTTTGCTAGTTCATAAATTCTTACTGGGTAGAATTCGTGCCCATGACATCGAAAACCTATAGCTGTTGACTCCGAGGGAGGCCATTAGATCAATGTCTTCCTGTCAGCATACAAATCTTTAGCCAGAATCTTGATTTTCAGAATCTGATACATAATCTTGTTTTATAATAATCAGAAAGCAAGAATTCAATGAGTTGCTGCATCCCTGTTGAAACCTGAGCGGTAGCACTTATAAATTATTCATCCTATGTGGCAGCGTATGCATATCTAGCCCAGAATATTATAATGGAATATAGGGATTAGTCAATATTTATATTTTACTTAAAGCAATTCCCTTTGAGTCTTTTGGAGATTAATGACTAATCATCCACCAAACTGTAATCAAAATTTTTAGTTACTTCTGGCATTTAGTGATGGGATCTATTAACCTAACCAGTGCCTGTTAAAAAACTCCCATGGATGACTGATAAATCCACAGAGATACGACTAATGATTTCTTATGTGAGATAAAAGTTGGTAAGATATCTATTCTTTTATTTATTTATTTGTATATCACTATCAACTACATTATTAGGCCTCATTACAGTAGTTATTCTGAAAAAAGCTGCATGTTTACAGACAGATGAAAAAAAGACAAGAAGAAGGGTGATGAAAACCATGTCAGTACCAGATACCGATGATATTGGTCGACGGCGATATCTCCATTGCTTCCATCAATTATGTTTCCTACAACAAGAACCTGAGAGGTTTAAATCCTGCTCAAAGTGGTAATATTGATTCTTAACGTTTAAATCTTCATTGAATACTTGCTAAGTTCTTACCTGGTTTATGTGAATGGACATCCCAGTTGCTGACACCTTTTCCATCACTCAGGTAAGCTCCTTCAAACTACAAAGTGCAAGACAAAGGAAATCGTTAAGCTTATGTAAGAGAAACAGGAAGATGGTAGAAGAGGAAAACCTGATAAGAAGAGGAGGCAGTCCCAAAGAGAAAGTTGGCAGGAAATGAAGAAGAATCTGAACTCTCATGTAAAGTTTTTGTATCAGATGATGCAAAGAGAGGTAGCAAGAACAGCTCTAAGAGAATTAAAGCTTTACAAAGTGAAGAAATTCCCATGATAGATAATGCAATTCATATGATGTATCCAAAGTTAAGAAGCTAGATGCCTTTGTATACAAGTTTGTGCTTTCAATAGATATGTGCAGGGTTGTCTAGTTTCAGGCTGGAAAAACTCTAATATAGAAGGAATCAGAGAAGTTGTTGAAACTCCTGTTCTTGCTATGGGAAAAAGTCAGAAATTAGACAAGATGAAGAGAGAATCTTTTTTCCAGAATGGCTCAAAATTCCTAGAGTAACAGGTAGTGAGCAGTTTAAAATTGAATTTTTTAAAAAAGTAATTTATTTTATTTGATCCCTGTGTTTGTAATGCAATGATTAGTTAATCCCTTTGGTTTTACAGTTAAGTCCCTGTTTCTTCTTATTTGATTGTAACTTGGTCCTTCTGTTGGTTTTTCATCACAATTAACTTATTATTTTGTCTTTCTTAGTTTGCAATCAAATTTCTCAATCTTACCAGATAAAATTAAAAAAGCATTAAAAAAATTAATATAGAAATTAAATAAGAAATAGCAATCAATTTTGGTCAAGGGACTAGCATATACTTTTCAGAAACAGAGGAACTAACTTAAAAGATCATCAAACATGTAGGGACTAATTTATAATTTACTCAAAAAAGTTGGCCCTTGTGTATCACAAATCAAGCTATGTTATATTTATAAAAATGGATCCACTTCAAAAGGGCCAAATTATTTAAATTATTTTATTAGTCATATGGTTCCAAAAGTTGGTGGACCAACCGCACCAATATATTCTCATGAAAAAAAAGAAAGAAATTGAGGCCCCAAATATTCAGGACCTCGACCAAGGCATTGTTTGGATAAATCATGAGGATAAACCACCATTAATGTTTGATTGATGTTGTCGACGGCAAGAAACTGGCGAGTCACCTTCCAGGCTTGGAGCAGGTAAACCCGTGATTAGACTTCCAACAACTGGTGAGAGAGATGAAGATAAATATTAGGAGAATATTTCAAGGCATGAGAAAAGAGCAAGAAGGTTAGATTAGATTGCCAAGTATACTATTATCTGCCAGCTTTTATTGACATGGCATACTTAGTCGTTGCTATTTGCTAGGAGCGATGATAATGAATTGGGAGGTTTTTTTTTTTTGGTTTTTCTTCTTCTAAAATAGCATATTTGAAAGAGGAAAAAAAAATGGAAACTAGCACACCTCAAGTGATGCTTCACTGGAGGGCGTAACCTTTGAATTTCTTGTTCTTTAAATTTTTTTCTTTATTATATATAATAAAAAAATAAAAGAGCCTAGTGAAAATAATGTGCACACACTCATATTTTATTATAGATTCACACGATGAAACTATTATTTTATTCTTTGAAGAGAAACTTGTTTAACTTGATTTTAGGGGTAGAAAAGTTTTTTCCATAGGATTCAGTAGCTATTATTATTTTTAAAGGGGACAAGTAAGTTTTTTTGCATTTTAAATGAACAGTGTAATGTTTTAAATATCATTAAAAATAAAAAATAAAAAATTACAGAGGAGGGCTTTATGGTCTTCATGTACTTTCAATGCGAAATAAAAGGACCATATTGCCCTTAAAATAAAACTTATATTGGGGGCACTTAGATCTTTTCAACACAATTATTTTATAATTATGTATTTGGATGAGGGAAATTAAGTCTGACTATATATAAAAATAATTAAAGACGACGCTCGTGTTTTTGGGTAATATGTGTGGTGCTTCCAGGTGGTCATATGTTGTCATCATCGAAGATATTAGAAGTAGTGGGTCATCCTTTTTATAATGTTGGGGCTGTCTCCACAAAAAGGTGCAATTCAGCTCTAGTGAACTCTTTTTTTTCTAGCCTCTTTTTTCTCTCTTAAAACCTAGAAATTTATTCCAACTCTTCCAAAAATCAATTGTGTCTTCTAGTTTTTATTTCAATCAGTTTTGATTTTTATTATTTTGATTGCTATTTTTTTTTCTTTTAATGTCTTTTTAACTTTATTTGTTTTTTAATTTCATCCCTAAGCATTTTATTTCATTTAATTTTTGTACATAATTTGATCCTTATATTTTTTATTGCTTTTTTATCCTTTTTTTTAAAAAAAAATTCATCCCTCATCATTTTGTTTTATTTAATTTTTGTATCCAATTATGGTCCTCATTCTTTTGATTGCTATTTTTTTATTATTTTTTTAATTTATTTTAATTTTCAATTTAGTCCCTCATTGTTTTCTTTCATTTAGGTTTTATGCCAGATTTGGTTCTCATTGTTTTAATTGTTATTTATTTTTTTAAAAAAAAAATTGGATGATTAAGGGTTTTGCTTGGTGATTTTTAGTGTTTGTCATCTATAGAGTGATCTTGAGCTAATGAACAAGTCATTGATTTTGAAAATTAGCCTGATTTAACTTTATTATTTCTTATGTCTTTTTTAAAAATTAGTAATATTTCAATATCGTCCTTCAACTATAGGTTATTGGGCCTTAGGTTTCATGGTTTTTTTTTTCCTTTTCTTTATGTGAGTTTATCTTAGTCTTTTATATTAAGTCACGGGTTTGCTAGATTAACTTGGATTGATTCCAATTTTGTTTTTCAATGTTTTTTCATTAATCCTGATATCATATCATAGTTCTTTGATTTTTTTTTCCTATGCTTTTTTTAAATGATTTCTTTTCATTTCTATCATTTGAAATTACATATTGGGCCTTGAACTTTGTATTTTTTTTGTTTTTCTTTCTTTAGGGTTATCCAGAGTTGCAGGTTAGTCAAGTTAACCCAGTTTAACTCGGGGTTTTTTTTTTTTTACATTTTTTTTTAGTTTACTTTAGTCTTTTATTCTAGGTCCTTTTTTTTTATCATTATCTCATATCATGGGTTGCAGGTTATTCGAGTTGACTCAGTTTTTTTACTATGTTTCTTTTTTAAAAATTGATTTTTTCTCAATTTTATTATTTGATATTAGATTATTGAACATTAATCTTTGTGAATTTTTATGCTTTTTTTGTGGGGTTGGCCCAGATCATAGGTTAGTAAAGTTAACCCGAGTTTTCTCAATGTTTTTTTCTGTTAATTTAACTTTGGCTTTTTTTTATAGGTCCTATTTTTTATAAATAAATAAAAAATTTCTATTGATTTAATTCAGGTAACAGGTTGTCGAGTGAGCTTAGGCTGACTCAAGTTTTTTTGTTTGACATTTATTTTTTGAATTTATTTTTCAATTTCATCCTTTAACATTAAATTATTAGATCTTGAGCTTTATTTTATATATATATATATATATATATATATATATATATATATATATATATAGGGTTATCTCAATTTTTTATCTTGTGTCATGGGTTAATCAAGCTAACCTGATTTTACTCTACTTATAATCACGTATATATATATATTTCTAGTAACACAACATGTGAAACTTCATAAATCTAATATGATGAATAGCAGAACCTATTAAATTTTAATGATTGCTCTATTCTTAAGAACGCAGCCAAATGGTGCTGTTTATTTTTTTAAAAAAAGAAATTCATAACCAAGCTAGTTTACAAATTATTTTAGTAACTTTGTAGCATTTTGTTTTAGAAAAAGAAGTTGACACCTTACAAAAGAAACTAAAACTGATGGCATTTTTGTTATGCATTCACACACAAAACACTGGACCATAATGGTTTTCTTTTTTCTTTTATTTTTTTGCAGTTGATGCTTATAAACCAAGGGGACGAAAGAGCAAAGAGAGAAGAAATGAAAGGAGAGAAGCAGTCGTTGAAATTTTGTTGTCGACACACGTGACGCTGCTTTACAATGGAGCATTTGACGAGGCAATTTCAACGACATCAAAAGACTATCATCGAAGCTCGAAGGAAATTGCTCGTGCCACCTCAAAGCGGTATCATCCTCACTCTACTAGCTTGCATCAACTTTTTTTTACCCTCGTTTCTTGGATATCATTTTAATTTAGTTCTAAATTTTAGATAAATATTTTTATTTGGTCCCTGATCTTTGATAGCTCTTCAATTTAGTCTCATATTTCATCTTCCCTAGGCTAATTAAGGCATAATTAAGCACCACCCGTGGAAAAATAAGGGATGGGAAAATAAAGAGACATTACTCAACCAAGTTACCTCATTGTGGTCATACATGACCCAAGTCATGAATTATGTGGGTTAATAAGGTTCACTAAGATGACTAGAAGATGGTAATTTTTTTTTAAAAAAATTATTCTTAATTCTTTCATAACTCTTCAATTTAGCTCTAGATTTCATCTAATCCAAGGCCAATTAAGGCCCAATTGAGAGAAAATAACATAAGGAAAAAGAATGAGACAAATTGTCCAACCATGTTAGCTTATTATGATCATGTTCATTATCGGTTATAAATTTCACGAGTTAATTCATGTCAATACAACATATCATCATCTTTTCATTTTACTCCCTAATGTTTTTTTTTCAATTTAATCCTTGTATAATTTATTGTTTCACATTTTAAGTTTTATAAAGTTAGGCAAAAGTTGAACCGACAACAGCATCCCAATGAGCCAGATAACCATTTAAATGAGGCAACTAATTCGTCTTTTGGATTGCTAAATCAAAAAGCCACACACAACCACACTATTTTTTTTTTTTTTTTTTTATTAACATATAGTGGTAGGCTAATTTTATTTGGCACAGCGTCAGGTTTTCAATTTGCATTGTAGATTTTTTATCATATGCATAAAAAACTAACAACAGGCATATATTTTTTCACATAATGATTGACTTTTGATCTGCACGAAGAGGAGAGCATGGTTGCTACCTTCTTAGTTAATCCAACCACATATTTATCCTGCAAGAAAATATTCGATAAATACCTGTTAGCAAATTACTCTAATCCTTTGTACAAAAGAAAAGCAAATAATGGCCCGCCTTGGTTGTTCGTGCAAATGATAGGAGTGCATTAAATGATTGAATGGAAAAGAAGTTAGGTACCAGATCATGATGATATTGGTCCACTGCAACATCTCCATTGCTTCCATCAATTATTCTGCCTCCATTTACCAAAATAGGAAAAATGAGGGAAATATAAAAAGAGAAGAAAGGTCTCTATTCAGCGGACAAATTAGCACAATAAACATAAAAAACTGACGGAACAACACCATTTGAAAAATATCGAGTGAAATAATATGTTTTCATCTTGTTGTAATTTAGAAGCATGATAATTATTACTCTTTAAAATAATGATATTTAATAAATATTGTGCTTTTAAAGCGCGATAAAGTGAAAGTCTAATATTTTAGCTCAACCAATTGGTTGATTAATAATGGCCAGTGAAATCAGTTAACTAATTTTTAAAATAACAGGAAAAATCTCAAGATTGTAAAAAATAGGAGGCCTCAATAAGATTTTTTATATCTAAAAATCTGATAGTCTGCATAATAACGCAGTAGGACAACTATTGTTTGAATTATATTTTTTTGAGATTTTAATTAGAGTCTATTTTTAAGTTTACAAGTTGGATAAAAATATATATTCTAACTCATAAAACATATTTGAAAAAAAACATTCATAAAAACATGATTTTTATGTGAAACAGTCAACCAACTTATATAACTAGATCCCACCAACCGATCGGTTGCGTCAAAAAATTAGACTTTTATCTTGTCGCCCTTCAGAAATGTAACATTTACTAAATATCGTTATTTTTAAGCGTGACAATATAGTTGTCATGCTTAGGAATAACAACATTTAGTAAATGTTGCGTTTCTAAAGCGCTACAAGATGAAAGTGTGTTATTTCATCAAAAGTTTTAACAATGTTATTCCTCCAATATTTTATGTTTATTGTACTAATTTGACAAAAAAAACAAACTAAATTGAGCTTTATCCATGTTTCTTTTTAACATTTTAATTGTAAAGTTATTAAACTTAACCTTTTCCATGACCTAATCCAAGATCTTGATTCCGAGTTGAGCAAATTAATCAATCAATTAAAACAACTTAGTTCATATATATATATGCTATAACAAATAGAAATAAATGCTATAACAATAGAAATAAAATAAATTTTTGATGTGAATGAAGAGGGAGGTCCAATAATGATGCGATTCTCTAAAAAGCACAAAGCATATTTATAATTTGCAAAAATGTAAAAACAAAAATATAAATGAAAATTTTAAACAATAATAAAAATAGTAATAAATAAGATTTGAAGAAATCTTACTTAAATTTTTATTGAAAATGGATATAAGAGATATAAGTCCAGGGAATTTTGTATATGGTTACATGAGGATCCTGTAATTGGTTTTGTTTACAAAGGATTGTCTAGAGAAATTTTCTTCTAAAGAGAAATTCTATTTCAAAGTTCTATCTTGAATGATTGAGAGGAGTCCCTTTTTATAGAGCAGTTTGAGGAAGGCATCTTTGAATTTTTGTAAAGCAATTATGTTGTTTTTTGAAAAGTTGATGTAGTTGTTTGATATGAAATCCCACCACCAAAAGTCTAATGTCTTCTGCAAGTGGAGAAACAATTTTGGGTTGCAAAGGCCTTCAAAAGGTTTAAAAATGAAAATAGACTATAAAAGTTTTTGGGCCTCTTAAAATACTTTTTTAAAAAAAACTTTAATGACATTTACATCTATTGACAGAAAATGCATATGATTTGTGTATAAGAGGGAAAATGTCATAACTATTATCTTCATTGATTTTAAATCTTCTAGTGAGCATTGGATAATTTAAAATCAAATAGTAGGATTTTTTTACAGTAAAATCGAAAAGCTCTAATCTAGCAGTTTCACAATGGTTGAAACAAAACCAAAAGGCTGAGATTAAGGACTCAAACCCTCAATCCAAATTCTTAGCTCAAAGATCTCATGCTTTTACACTTTTAGTTGCAGCAAAATCCGAAAAAGAATACTTTGTGATCATGAAGCACCTCCTATACAATGAAGATGATAGCTTGTGATCATGAAGCACCTCCTATACAAAAATCATAGGTATTTTCTACATATAGATGTAAATGTCATTAAATTTTTATATATAAAAATATATTTTTTAAGAAGCCCAAAAACGTTTTTGGTTGATTTTCATTTTTAAACCCTTTCAAGGCCTTTGCAAACCAAAATTGTTTCTCCACTTGCGTAAGAAGACATCAAACATTCAGTGGTGGGATTTTACAACTACATCAAATTTTTAAAAAGTAATATAATTGCTTTACAAAATTCAAAGATGTCTTCCTCACATTGCTCTATAAAAAAGGACTCCTCTCATGCATTCAAGGCAAAAGATCTAAATGGAATTTCTCTTTAGAAGAAAATTTCTCTAGACAATCCTTTGTAAACAAAACCAATTACAATATCCTTATGTAACCATATACAAAATTCTCTACACTCCTATCTTTTATATCCATTTTCAATATAAATTGAGGTAATATTTCTTCAAATCTTATTTATTACTATTTCTATTGTTGCTTAAATTTTGCATTTACAATTTTGTATTTATATTTTGCAAATTATAAGCATGCTATGTACTTGTTACAGGATTTCTTCATTGCTAGATCTACCTCTTCATTTATATCATAAATTTATGTTATTTCTATTTCTATTGTTTTCTATTTGTGTTATATATATATAAAATTAAAGTGATGGTTTTGATTTTTAAAAAAAAATCAAACTGAGTTGATAAGATAATGGTTGTCCTATTAGATGGATCCAATCTAACTAAATCAACTCTCACCCAATTTATTTTAAAACTCAGTAAGAATCAATTCCCAGTCGGCAGGTATTATTATTGGAAGATGTTTCTGACAATCTAAGATGAAAGATTACCACTGTGAGATACAGAAAAGGAGAGTTTTCTCACCTGGATTGCGGGTATAAACATACCTGTAGCAGAAAGAGGAGAGGAGAGTAGCAGAAGAAACCAAATCTGATAAGCAGAGGAAGTTGGAAGGAAATAGAGAGGGATCTAAGCCCTCTTTAGGGTTTTCTAGATGAGAAGATATCAAGGGAGGTATCAAGATCAGCTCTAATACAAATAGAGTTTAAAAGAATATTCAAAGAATTCCAATGGCAGGTAAGTTCACTACCTCTGGCAGGCTTTGTCAAGACAGTTAAAAAGGTTGTAGTGTTCTTGTAGATTCAGCTGATGTAATGAAGATCTGTATTTCCGCTAAGGGTAAGCCCATAAAGTAGAAGAAAATTGTGTGGACAGGAGAAAAGATAATTCTTGAGAGCATGAATAACAAAGTATCATGGGACCTTTTTTCTGTGATTTTGACTACCAATTTGATATTCAAAAGCAATGATTTTTATGTGAACAGTGATCAATTTGGACCACCCTCACCAGCATCCCTGTCAAGTATTTGGAATCATTCATGTGCTGTGCATTTTTTGGCTTTGACAGTATCTGCTGTGAGCTTCAAATCCCACAAGTGCAAGAATTTTTGGTTCTATATAATTTCAGCATCCCCATTTTGAGGGTAAGATCACTGTGGTGGCCAAAGGAGATGAAAGTTGGAAGACACATATCCAGGTATTATTATTGTCTATCCCTGATCACTCCACAGAAAAGCATGATGTCCATACTAAAAACAGGATGCAGTGAAGTATAATTTCAGAAGAAAAGGAACACAGCCTGATCAATTTATTTCCTTTCAACATATAAGATGGATGCCATTCAAAACTATTCACATTACACCCATCAGATGATTACACCTTTTGCCACAAAATGTTACAATTTGATAGCAATTAAAAACAGGTAGAAAATGCCTCTGAAAAATCACCAAATTTTTACAAACTGCACCACAAAACCTTGACAGGGCGATATCGAATTCTTCGTGCAATATCTAGTGAAGCCAAACCCAATTAGCATTCAACCTGGGTGTGAAATACTAACTCCTAACATTCTTGATTATGCTCAGGTGCTAGTTCTGACAGCCTTGTAGTTAGCAATGTAATCTTTGTACCAAGTTGCCGATAGTTTTCGAGTTCTCTTGAGAGTGGAAAAATCGACATGGTAAAGCCCAAACCTTACGGTATATCCAGATGTCCACTCAAAATTGTCAAGCAATGACCATGCAAAGTACCCTCGAACATCTGCTCCTTTCCTGAAATACAGTAGTTAGACCTTAACATTTTAAATGGCGTCTCTTTTTGAAGACAAATCTGAGAGACAATTCACGATATCAAGGACAGCTAGAGGCTCAAATCAAGTATGTTACTACCTCACAGCCGTTTCCAGGGCATCTAAATAGCTGCTAATGTACTCCACTCTCTGCACATCTTTCAATACAGCTTTAGTTGTGACATTGACGCTTTCCTCCTCACAATACCCTACAAGAATGACATTATGCAAGAAGCTCAGAAAGACAGAAGAAACCGTAGGTCTTTAGGAACCTTACAACATGGTTGACCCTGACCGTTTTCTGTAATGTACATCGGTATGTTGTTGTATCTGTCTTTAAAATAGGTCACCAATTTTTCCATTCCTTGAGGATAAACATGTAGCCAGTCAAGTGCGGTCTGGATAAGTAAGAAGCTAAAGTTATCTTCCAAAGATTAGTAGAAGGCAAGTAAGTTGTAGTTATGCAGATAAGCTGAGGTTACATACAGGTTGACCAATGAAGAAACCATCCTTCTGTGCAGTCCTCAAATAGAGACCTTCTGTCTTGGAAACTCCTGGTCCTTGTTCACATGTAGAAAACATGCAGTCCTTCACATAGAAACTAGTATATTGATTGATGCCAATAAAGTCCACTCCACTCTTCAGCTTCTCCAGTTCATACTTCGAAAATACAGGTAAATCAGATCCTAGAATTTCATGCATTTCTGTTGGATATTTCCCGAGTATAATTGGGTCCAAGAACCTGCTCAACATGTTAGGATAGCATCAAAGATTAGCTCTACAGTGTATATAGGGAGTTCTACAACCATCAAAATATCAACAGGACTTGAGATTTCATTTTTCTGACGAGAAATGAGAAATAGAGATGCTTACCAGTTCATATAGAAAGCGTTAGCTCTCTCGACTGCTAGTTTGTCTTCCAAAGAATCACTGATGGGTTCATGCCATATGGCATTCATAACAATTCCAATACTTCCACCTTGCTTTTTCTGAACATTAAATGAAAGAATAAAACTTTAATTGATGTTCACAAAATCAAAACCTCTATTTTCCGGGTCCTTGTATACTCATGTATTAATGAATTTCGGATATGTAACAACAACAATTTTCCTTGGACAAAAATGGTGTTAGGAGTTGGGGGAGATCAACTGAAGTACCTGGTATTTAGTTCTGTAAACATTGACTGCAGCTGCATGGGATAGGATCATGTTATGTGCAGCAATAAAAGGCTCTCTCTCTGAATCTCCACTGCTACAGTATCCAAATGTCCCAGAGCAGCGAGATGGTGGGAAAATTCCGGATCTGTAACCGCGAATTGCTGCAACATTGGGCTCGTTGAATGTGGTCCAGTATTTCACTCTGTCTCCAAAGGATTTGAAACATATATCTGCATAATATTTGAAATCCTCCCTGAAACATTGAATTCACACCATGGCAAAACAAATGATAAGCAGATAGCATAACAATATTGCAGGACTGCAAGGAGATCAAAGAATCAGCTACTTGCTGTATTTCAGGACTTAGCCAAGCTCCATATCTGTCTTCAAGTTCCTGAGGAATGTCATAGTGGGTCAAAGTCACAAATGGCTGGATACCTGAAATCAGAAGAAGTAAATACAAGAATAAAAAGGTCATCATTCTCGCACAAACCAGAGCTTCTTAATACTTATTAAGTAAAAGTGATTCTGACAATAAATATCTTTTTCTTGTCTCGCTTTCTGGGTTGGTTTTTCAGACTACGATCACATTGTGACAGTTTTGCAGCTGCCGGAAGTACCTTGACCAGATGAAATATGGTGGAAATGGCATATACCTCTACGCAGAAGCTCGTTGATGAACTTGTTATAATGATCGATTCCAGCCCTATTCGCAGTTCCAAATCTTCCCTCTGGTTCAAAGTTAAGGTGAGAATTAGAGATTAAATCAACAAATGTAATCAAATTAAAAACCTTCTACAGAAACTGAAAACTCACTTGGTAGGATTCTTGCCCATGATATGGAGAAACGATAGCTATTGACTCCAATATACTCCATGAGATCCAGATCTTCCTGTTTTCATCAGGTCATAACAGAACAAATTTATCATTACCATCTCCATGCATGATGGATTCTTTTTGTTCATTTTCATCTGCTCAAAACAATTGTCAAATCACAGCAATTCAGACATCCAAATGTTAACATGATCAGTTTCCTCCCATCATTTATTTTCCACTAGCGAAGAATCATGGGGCATCTGGACCCTTTAAACAGTCAGTCATGTTAGAAAGTGGAAACACATAGTTACGGCACTAGAACAATTTGTGGCTTATGCTGAACTTCAAAGAAACACACCATGGTGTGGAGGAAACAAGAATGGTCTAGACCATACAGTGACATTTGGGGTCCATAATCTTCTTGTCCAATCATATATTACCATCCAAATCATGGAGGGGGTCATATCCCTGGAAGCTGCCAAAATGTTGCACTTTTTTTTCAAATTGACATGTTAACCACAAGAATGATTGCATACTAAGCATGTCAGCACACAAAACACAGCTGCCACACGCCAAAGCTTGATTATATATGTAATGAGTTCAAATCTTCATAGAAATTGTCTTGTTTAAGATTGTCAATCTAAGCCCACCATAATAGTTCATAATTAGTAGGCTTTAAGATTTCTCCACAAATTCATATACTGTGAGAACTATGAAAGAAGTTGTGTCCACCTTCCACCAATGGAAACTTACTACTTCTGTTTCAGATAGGGAGTTGTGGTTATGTAAAAGGGTTCCTCAGAAATGGATAGACAAGTTTCCATATTTCATAATTGCAGAACAGAAAAAAGCTGCTGTAAAGCTTCCTAGCATCTATCAGAATTTATTGTTTTGAAAGTTAAAAGGATAAATGAGGCACCGGATATCGATGGTAATGATCAACAGCAATATCTCCATTAGTTCCATCCATGATGGTACCTGAAACAAATTCCAAAATCAAATCTAAATTTAAAAAAAAAAAGGTGGGGTGGGGTGGGAAGAAGGGACTGAAACTCTAAAACATATTAATTACCAGGCTTATGAGTAAAAACATCCCAGTTGCTGAGGCCTTTGCCATGACTCAAGTAAGCTCCTTCAAACTGTGCAAAGGTGAAATAGAACAGAATGATATAAAAGCACTTCAAAATACTCCCATGTATAGGAGAGAAATGGAGGCAACAAAACCTGATAAGAAGAAGATGCAGTTCCAAAGAGAAAATTGCTTGGAAATGCTGAAGTATCTGAACTCCCCTTGAGAAATATAGGATTGCAAGACACCATAAGCACTAGGAACCATAAGTCAAGCACAATGAAAGCATAACACCCTAACAAAAACTCCATAACACAACTCTGCAAAGAAAATTAAAGATATATATATCAGAAATGTGAATTCCGTGAGGATTCAAATGAATAGACGAAGGAATTTATAGGACCCTTGAGACATCAATTGTGACCTGATACTATCAGCCGAAAGGGAGTTACCTCCCTGCCATGTAAGCTATGTAGGGTTGGGCTAAAATTCAAGTGAATCATGGCAAAAAAATTAAGCTAAATAAATTATGTATAGCTAAAATCATGCCGGATTATAGCTATAAGAGCATTGTTTCTTTGATATTATAAAATAATGCAGACTTCATGTTCACTTGATGTGACAAATTTAAAAGTCATATTGATAACGATGGAATGCTGCGTCAGGATATTGAATCATTGTATGTATTAGTGTTGCTGGACAGGGTAAAAAAAATAAACAGAAGAAATAAAAATATATTTAATTAAAAAAAATTGATTTCAAGATTAAAAAAATATTTATTAAAATGTCACACTCCCAAAAAGCTAGAAATGTCTCCATCTTCTATCATAGCCCATCGCTGCCGCGATCATGTAAGCAATAATGCATTGGATCCACCGAAAAAATTGCATGAAAATAGCTTGGCCAATGACCTTTAATAACGAGTGACCTCTCTTTATTTATCATTCAATTATAAAACTCAATTAGGGCGGTTGGTAAGCGTGGTTATGGTTATTTTTTAAAATATTTTTTATTTAGAAATATATTAAAATAATATATTTTTTATTTTTTAAAAAAAATATTTTTAAAATCAGTGCATCAAAATGATCTAAAAACACCCAAAAAATATTAATTTGAAATAAAGAAAAAAATAAAAAATAAAATTCAATTTTTTTCAAAAATATTTTTGAAACAAAAAAATAAACAAGATCAAATTTATAAGATTCAATAGGACTTTAACTAAATGATTGCGTTATATTTTGACAGAACAGAAGTCAATGATGTCATGATTGATTTTGTGATATCATCTTGTTTAAAAAAAATTGATTTTTTTTATTTTAAATTATTTTTTATATTTATATATTATTTTAATATGTAGATATCAAAAATAATTTTTTATATTTAATATATTTTCAAACAAAAAATATTTTAAAAAATCATTATTATAATACTAAATATTATATAAAAACAAAACAAATTCTTGAAAGATTGACATAAAGATAAAGGAAAAAGGAAAAGGAAGGCATGATTGATCTATTTGTTAGAATATACTGTAATATCCTTATATTATTCGAATTTTATGTTCACTCTTTCTTCTCATCACCATCGATGTTAAGAAAAATATAAGGCAAGTAAATTCTATATAAATATAGCATAGTATAATGTTAGTTGGTGGCATTATGGGTCCTTGCCATGAAAAGCATAAGAGAAGGTTCATGAGCATGGCAATATGGCTCTTGTGGCTAATATATAATGAAAAATCACATCAATCAGATCCCCAATTCGTTAAACAGTATACGAGTTTAGTGGAATAAAACTGTAGTAATGGTTGTTTTAGAGTTTTTTTTTCTAATGTTTTTTTTTCATAATAATTATTATTTAAAAATATATTAAAATAATATTTTTTTTATTTTTTAAAAAATTATTTTTTACATCAACCTATCAAAACTAAAACAATTCAATATTTTTTATTAAACAGCGTTTGGGCTACATTCCCAAATACTGCGTAACATTTTTAAAAAATAAAATTTTGAAATCAAGTTAATCCATTATAAATTATTTAAACAAACTAAAATAATATTATTTTAGGAATAAAAATAAAAATTAAATTCTAAATAGATTTTTTTGAAACTTAATTTAATTTCAAGTCATATCAAATCAATATTATCATGAGTAATTTATCCTAATTTTAGAATTAATGAAAACTAAGCTTTCTTTTGGAATAAAAATTTCCATCCATGTTATCTCTAGGTTTGAACTAGTAAATAAATAAATAAGCAATAAATCTTTCAATTATTGTTAGAAAATAATAGAAAAATCATATATTAAAATGTCATTTAATAGTTTAAGTTTTTAAACAAGATGGTTCTTTAAGATGATATTAGAATTTTATTAATCAAGCAATCACGAATTCAAATCTGATGACTCTCATTCTATTTGATAAAAATTAAATTTAAATTTTTTAGTTGAGATAGTTCTTTGACATGGTATCAAAGCTTCATTGATCAAGTGATTACGGGTTTAAATCTCATCGTCCCATTCTATTTGATAAAAATAAAACACAGTATAGTATAAGTTTGTGTAAGTTTCAAGTCTAAAAAGCTTTCACTTGAAAATGATATCTTAGAAAATAATATAAAAATGATATCTTGAAATATCGTTTAATATCTTAAACTTTCTATAGAGATGTTTCATTTACAACTATATGTTTAAATTATTGTATTTCATTTCAAACCAATAACATTGTTCAACCAGCACAGATAGAAAATATAAAGTGCTTTGCGGCAGTCGATTGGCTAAACATTTTTAAGTAGCATCTCCTCCTTGATAGGTTTCGAATATTCACCGATATTTCTTGTGTGTTTGGAGGGGAAACCCTTGCTAGAGAAGGGCATTTGGTGATCCTGGATTTTGCTGGCTGTTTGGATTTTTGTTTTAAATAGTGTTTTTTAAAAATTATCTTCTTTTAAAAAATAATTATTTTATATTTTTAAATCGGTTAGGCAATTAAAGGAACCATTCGACCGTTATCATAACTTAGTCCTTCTATGTTTGAAAATCTATAAATTAATCCCTTGCTTTTGTTGACTATTATCTCATTCGTTTATTCTTAATCCCAAGTGTACCCTTTGACCATTTAAGAGAAACGAACATAATGGGAGATCAAAGAAAAACCAACCATTTTTTTAAGAACACAATGTTCAACAAGAATCAATCAAGAGACTAGCTCATGAACAGGCCAGCTTACAGGTTTCCAAACATGAAGGACCAAGTCATAACTTCATTCAAAATAGAGGGACTAAAGAAGGAATTCACTCTTGTCTCTTCTGAATCTGAAGTATAATTTTGAAATTCGACCGGAACTGAAACTATACCAGATTGAAAAAAAAATCAATGTAATTGGATGCTCCATCCGGTTAAAAACCCGGGTTTGAAAACTATTACACGAAGAACATTTGACAACGAGTGAGCGTGTTTGGTAGTGTGGTAGTAGTTGCTTTTCAAATAATTTTTCGTGCCGAAATCATACCAATGATGTTTTTTTTTTTAAATCATTTTTTACATCACTACATCAAAACAATCCAAAACGTACAAATTATATTAAATTTTAATAAAAAAAATAAAACTTTTAAATTTTTTAGAAACGTAGTTTCAACCGCGTTCCCAAATGATATCTAATAACCCTAGCTAATCATATCTTCCACAGTTATTAAACCCCGCCCGGCCCGGCTGGTCGACCCGGGACCCGGTCAATCCGGTGGCTGGACCAATCCGGGTTTACTAAAAGACCGGTTGTGGCAACAACCCAATCAAACCCGGGCGGTTGACCCGGGCTAACCCGGATGAGACCCTTTTAAGATGTGGGGTTTGAAACCTATTAGTATATATACTCTATGTTCTCATGAAAAAAGTCATATTTTTTCAATATGGGATAAAAAAAACCTTTTGGTTTAAATACTTCAACTTAAAAAGATAACATAATATCTTTTCAATATTGGATTTGAAGCACTTTCATATATATACTATGTGTTCCCATGACAAAAGTTATGTCTTTTCAATGTGAGAATTGAAACCCATTAGTATATATACTCTATGTTCCTAAGAAAAAAATCATGTTTTTTCAATGTGGGATAAAAAACCTTTTAGTTTAAATACTTCAACTTAAAAGGATAACATAGTATATTTTCAATGTGGGATTTTAAAGCCCTTTCATATATATACTCTAGGGGTGTGCAAAAAAACCGGAAAACCAAAAAAACCGAGAAAAAATTAACCGAAAAAACCGAACCGAAAAAAAAACCGATTAAACCGATTAGAATAGTTAGGAAAAATCCCGGTTTGGTTCAGTTTTCGGTTTTGTAATGCAGGAATCGGTTAAACCGGACCGAACTGAACCGGTTAAAAAAAAACATTATAAATAGAAAAATTATCCCCCCCTCTCACTCTTTCTCTCCAACCCTAGCCGCAGCCCCCTCTCACTCGTTCTCTCCATCTCCCTCCCAGCAGCCCCCTCACCCTCTCCCTCTTTCTCTCCCTCTCCCCCTCCCTCCTAGCAGCCCCCTCTTTCTCTCCCTCTACCTCCCAGCAGCCCCCTCTCACCTCTTTAATTTGTTTTTCCATTGATATACATGGCCATGTCCTCGTTGCTTCCTGCTTTTCTTCTCTACTACTTTCCATTTCCTGGCTATCTTCTTGTTTACTAATTATACAAGTTGCAAGAATTTTTGAGGGGTTTAGTTTGTTAAACGACGACCACTTGGGAGAGTGAGAGGACATCATATGCTAGATGTTCTTCTTTTGAAAGATGCGTGGGAGCCCTTGGATCCTTCCATTTCAATATCCATTGTTATGATCAAGGCATGAGAAAAATTATAACCGTTGAACAACCTGTTTTATGGCTTAACTGGAGATGTGAATAACTTCATCCTCTAAAGGTTTAAGTTTGTTTGATTCATGATCTACCTATTTGATGTATTCTGGTTAGGGGTCTTGATTTATAGCAGAGTTTTGGATTTGGAATGAAATGAATGGTGTTGATTTTTGGCTTTTAATTCGTTTGCATATAGGTTTTCTCGGTTTTTTGAAATAAAAAATCGAACCGGACCAGACCGAAACCGGTCGGTTTGACTCGGTTTCGGTTCGATTTCGATTTTTTTTCAAAAAAAAAAGAACCGGTTTGGTTGTTTTTTTCAGTTCAAAACCGAACCGAACCGAAAATGCTCACCCCTAATATACTCTATGTTTCCATGAAAAAAGTTATGTTTTTTTAATGTGGGATTTGAAATCCATTAGTATATATACTTTATGTTTCCAAGAAAAAAATTAGGTTTTTTCAATGTGGGATTTAAAGTCATTTCATATATATACTCTATGTTCCAAGAAAAAAGTTATGTTTTTTTAATGTGGAATAAAAAACTTTTTTAGTTTAAATACTTCAACTTAAAAAGATAACATAGTATCTTTTCAATGTGCGATTTAAAGCCATTTCATATATATACTCTATGTTCTAAGGAAAAAGTTATGTTTTTTCAATGTGAGATGAAAAACGTTTTTAGTTTAAATACTTCAACTTAAAAGCTTAACATAATATCTTTTTAATGTGGGATAAAAAAAAATTAAAATATTTTTTTAAACTTCATTATTTATAATATGTATAATCTATATTTACATGGATTTTTTTATATAAAATATTAAAAGTTTAATTTTTTTTTAATTTTTCTGAATTGATCCGGGTTGACCCGAGTTGATCCAGGTCGACCCATAAAACCCGGGATCCGGTCCTTTAACCGGGTCAACCTTGAACCGGGTTTAATAACTATGATATCTTCAGACAGCCAAGTGAAGCCTACCTAAACGTACACGGATGTGATGATAGGAGGGCGGGACGGGACTAGGGCCACTAGAAGAAAATACCCAAAACAGCCTGTGGAGTCCCACCAGGCACCAACCACACAGATTTGCACTCAATCATGGCAGGCAATGCTCCAACAGATTTGCACTCAATCATGGCAGGCAATGCTCCAACGAAATTTTATTGTGGTGGGGTTTCCACCTTCGTACAAGTCTGAGCCACCTAACCCCAGCCCCAGCAATGACAATAACTTCGGTGTGTCATTTGTCTTTCTTTCTTTTTTTCTCTTTTTTCCATGTCATCTCATTTTCTAGCTATTGAATTCGTTTTTTTTTATGACCTTTGAATTCTTAAAAATATACAAATTGACTTTTGTATATATAAATTATAAGGAAAACATGCATATGCAAAAAAAAAAAAAAAAAAACTGCTATACAGGTAGCACCTTCACAACACCCCTAGCCACATAGGTGATACTTGTGTATATTAATTGTTATACTAATTTAAAAATTATTATTTTTAATTGAAAAATATTTTCTTACATACAAGAAAAAAAACTCAACCCTTTACATGGGCTAAAAAACACACATGATCCCTTAACTTGCATAATCAAGGTTTTCAATTTCATTCTATTTCGTTTGGAATGACCAAAATATTTTATATTAATTTTAAAAAATAAAACAAAATAAAATAATTTTTATCTCATTTTAAATCTCGGTCTGTTTCAGATTTTACAGATAAATTCCGACCAGAATGTTTCGGTTTCATTCTACATGTTCTATTCTAGTATTGAAAAGTCATTAAATCAAATTGAACTTTGTTTAATTTAATTAATTAAACTATCCAGGTATAAACAACTTTTTTTTAATTACAATTTTCAATAACAATAATATTAATAATAATATTAAAAATTATTATTATTATTTTCATTAACAATTATATTAATATTTTAAAATTAGATTTATCACTAATATATGGTTTATATTTATATTATTTATTTTCAAGTTTATACTTTGTAAGAATTTAAGCAAAACAAGAGATATTTTAGATCTCATTAGCTTTGATAACATTGACCTACTTTTATATTTAAAATATTTGTATTAAAACATTTTAATTTTATAATATTTTGATATTTTATTTAAGTTGAATTACTTTAAGTTAAAGATATATTTAATCTTGACTATTTAAAAATATTTTAAATTTTAAAATTGTATTTGTTTAACATTATATTTGTATTATATAATTTATAATTAATTTATTTTAAATTTAAATTATATTTATTAAATATATATAATCTCAATATATATATATATATATATATATATATATATATATAGTCTCAAAACAACACCTCGAAACACTTGAAAACTAAAACATTATATTCCAAGTAAAAAACAAAACGGAATGGGCACAATTAATTGAATCATATCTATTACTTTCAATAGGGTCAAATTAACCGTCTACTTCAATTTAAAGGCACATAAGAATCTCAAGGCACAAAGAATCTTGGATCCAATTACGATTACTTTGAGCACGCGTTGCATTTCCTTTTTGTCAAATCACATCTACTGCTTTCAATAAGGTCATATCTTTTTTTAATTTTTTTAATTATTTCAATATATTTTTCTTAAATAAATTATAAAAATATATTTTTAAAAAAACAACTACTATTACGTAGCTGCTTTTACTTTTAGTAATAGAACTCATTAAGTGTATTTGTATTTGTAACTGCTTTTATTTTTAAGGTTTGTTTGAAAATGTAATTATAATTATTTTTTAAAATATTTTTTATTTATAAATATATCAAAATAATATTTTTTATTTTATTTTTTAAAATTATTTTTAATATCAGCACATTAAAATAATTTAAAAACATTAAAATATATTAATTTAAAACAAAAAAAATATATAAAAAAAATTAAATGAAGAATATGTTTCAGAATATGTTTTAAAAATATATTAGAGTTTAAAGAATATTAAATATTTTAATATATTGATAAATAAAAAATTCTAAAAACAAATCAAGGGTTTAATTCAAGCAAAAGTAAAAGTAAAAAGGACCATGCATGATTTTCAGCCCTTCTACCTGAATACAAAAGGTGAAACATATCAAATATAAAGAAATTGCTTTCATTATTATAATTCTGCTTCAAAACATTAAATTCTTTTATTCTTATATACTACAAGGCATTTTCTTCCGTAGAAAGTGAAAAGAGGAAAGGAAACTGTTATCTACTCAAGTCACTAGTATTCTAAGTTCAAGCAAGCATTATCTCTCTGTTCTCTAACACCACAGTCCTCGTCTGTCTCGGCAAAGATAATCCTCTTGTTCACAGGATACACAAAAATTTTGTCTGTCAAAAGCATTGCCCGAGATTCCAGCCAAGCCTGCATCTTCATTTTAAACTCTTTTATCATCTGAAGTTAAAATCTTGGACCACTTCCTCTCACTGTTTTGCCTGCTCAGAAATATATCAGAATGTTGTTAGAGGTTTTCATGGTATCCACAATCTAACTTCAAGAATTAATATAATACCTTTAAAACTAAAGAAAGGAAGACCAGGGACACTTCAAAATCAATATGGTGCTCATTTTACCTGACAATCTAATCTGACTTCAACCATGTAATCATTTTATATGCACACCAATCTTGTGTAGTCGATTTCTTGATCATAGAGTTGATTGTATGATCAATCTCTCAACCAAGAAGTAACAAGGGAATGAGAAAGAAGCATGCTCAATTTGGTTTGTTTCCCTATTCCTTAATGGTCCTAAAGAAGGTCGAAAGGCTACCTACGGTGATTTTGTCTCCATGCAAACAAGTTGGGAGACAATCTAACTTAAATTTGCCCGAGTAAGACGATCTGGTCCCCACAAAAATCTGTATGACCAATCTAACTTAAATTGCATGGACATGGGAATATACCTGTGAATAAAGGAAGGTGCCAAGAATTGCAATGGCAGCTCCAAGGGCATTGACTGGTTGAACAGGAGTGTGGAAGATGATGATGGAGGAGACTATGACGGATATCCGTTTCATCGTGTTTCCAATGCTAAATGTCAATGGAGAGATTTGATCCAGAGACATGTATGAAACTTGATTGTACAGGTGATAGAAAATGCTTTGCGCCGCCACCCACCTGTTTCAATTCAGTGCCGTAGAAATTATAATTAGCAAATGTCAGTAAAGTGTTCTCGATTTTGCAATAGATTAGTGCCACTAAAGAAACCATCACATCAAGATTGGTACTTCAGTTCTACAAAACAAACTGGAAAGGGGAAATGAACAAGCCCTATGAGAAAAGTGTAAGAAAATGAAAGGAGACTTTAGATGTTAAATCTCTGGTAATAAGAAAATACTACAATATCTAAGCGAATATTTGCAGACACAATCTTAGAAACTTGTCAATGTCTTCAAGTAACATGCCAGTCACTGTCACCAACCAAAATCAAAGCTAATCTTTAATATATACTAATATATATATATATATATATATAGTAAAAAGAAATCAAAGCTAGTCTTTTTTTATCTATTTTCAGATATTGAATTACTTTTTTCAGCTACTGTAAATATCACATGTAAATACTCAATATACTTAGCATATCTGCCTTTTACATTCAATGTGTTTTGCCTGCATAAAAAAAGACAAGAAGTATGGTGGCGAAAAACTTGGACGTGTTCATGAAAGTTATAGGTCATTGTAGTTACCAAACAAAATTGGGTCCAATTTGAGCAAGAGCATTTTGCCAGCCAGCAGCCCACATCTGAGGCCCTTCTACCGCAATTGCGAATGGAGTGAGTATCAACAGAGACAACATAGACAAACAAGCATAGTAGTTCATTCCACTAACAGACTTCCCACTCATCCCCTTCTTCGAGAATATGTTCCGAAACACAAATGCCAAATTCGATATCATAGCCCCCATAAAACCTGAAAAATATAGCAGCATAATTTAGAACCCGACCACTAAAACCCATAAAAGTTTCCAGTTATTCAACAGAATATCGCTCTATATTGTTATTAAAATTGTGTAACCCGAGAAGTGATCTTACCGGTCATGTTGAAATTGAGCTCAGTAGCAGCTGATAGAGCACAGCCTCCAATAATTGGTAGTAGAGACAAATAAACTGGCAGGGGGAATGACTCACCAAGCAGAAACTTTGAAACCAATACACTGAAAGCAGGCTCGCCACTCTTGATTATGTGAGTGAATGAGACTGCAACTTTTGACATGCTCACAGTTGCAGCCACATGCCCAATTGTATGTGCCACAGCAACCTAAACACCAAACTCATAAATCAGCATTTCATAAAACCAAATTCAAACATTTTCTCACCCAGAATTTTTGCTCTGCTATATTAAAGTCTGAATCTTGCGTCAACTAAGACAGTATTATGATCATATCTTCAACAATTTCAATGTTTCCATGTTCCAAAATTACACAAAATTCACTAACCAAATTCAAACTTCTCATCTTTTCCTCCACATTCTCAAAAACCAAAAATGACTTGAATACATTAAGACTGAAATTTATGCAGCGTATGTTTTCATGTCCCAAAAATAACAAAATTCACTAACAAAACTCGGATTTTTAATCTTGTCTACAAATTCTCAAAACCAAGTAAACAAAACCCATAAAAAACAAAGGGCATAAAAGACTTACAGGGAACAGAGTCTTCCAAAACTCAAAATCAGTCTTAGGAGCATCAGCAATCTTTGTAGCCCAAGAAACCAGCATCATAAGAGACCCACAAGCAAGTGAGAGTGTAGAAGTAAGCCAAGGGTAAGGAAAAGCATTCAGGACCTTCTTGTTATAAATATTGAAAACCACATTCAAAGCCCACCAAGTAGCAAAATATAACCCAATTTTAATCTTTTGAGCTGCATGCTCATCTGATAACTCAATGTTCATATCTAGTGGCCTTGACCTATCAGCCTCATATGCATTACAAACTGTAACAGGCTTTTCTTGCTGGGTTTTTCTTGAAAATGAGAAACTCTCAATTGAAGAAATGTGAAGTGGTTTTTGTGAAATCTTATCAAAGCTCAGGCCTTTTTGTGAGTTTTGGATAATGGGCAGTGGAGAAAATTTCAAAGCACTGAAAGATGAATGCTTTCTTGGTATAGGATTAGTCAAAGAAGTGAAAGCTAATTTTGATTGGTTTAATGAAGACATCATTGTGTTATTCATGTTTCAAGACTATTAGCAAGAGGGTTGTGTTTTCAAATGCAAAAGGGTCTTCAAAGAAAACACTAAAAAAAACAAGAACTTTGTTGTCTAATCGAAACAAAACCCAAGAAAATATATGTTTTTTGGGTTGTGTTTTTTGCTAACCTCGGAATCTCAGAATAAGAGCTTTGTTTAGTGTTCAAGCGGATTCATTGAGGAAGGGAAGAGGAGAGGAGGTTTATATAGGAGGAGGGAAGTGAAGAAGGAGCAATGCAAGGAAGGACACGGAGTGGTGACAGCTGTTTGATATTTTGGTATTACTTGAAGATACTTTGATTTGTTGCGTCTTTTCATGCTCTCCAGCTTGCGACCACGCAAGGTTGTCAATTCTATTTTAATAGGTTTTTTGTTTTTATAATTAAAATAAAATGTTTTAATTTTAAAGTGTTTTGACGTGTTATTTTGAGGTTGTATTGTTTTTATATTAAATTAATTAAATTATTCAACAAATATAATTTGAATTCAAGATAAATTAATTATAAATTATGCAATACAAACACAATGCCAAACAAATATAATTTTAAAATTTAAAATATTTCTAAATAGTTAAGATTAAATAGATCTTTAACTTAAAGTAATTCAACTTAAACAAAATATTAAAATATTATGAAAGTAAAATGTTTTAACAAAAATATTTTAAATATAAAATTAGGTCAATATTATCAAGTAGCTAATGGAATCTAAAGCATACCTTGTTTTGCTCAAATTCCTACAAAGTATAAACATGAAAAAAAAAAACATGAATATAAACCATATATATTAGTGATAAATCTAATTTTAAAAAATTAATATCATTGTTAATGAAAATAGTAATAATAATTTTCAATATTATTATTAATATCATTGCTATTGAAAATAGTAATGAAAAAGAGCTTTTATAATCGGATGGTTTAATTAATGAAATTGAGCAATGTTCAATTTGATTTAATGGCTTTTCAAGAGCGGAACGGAACACGTGGAATGAAACCGGAACATTTCGGGCGGAATTTAGCCAAAAAATTCGGAATGGACCGAGATTTAAAATGAGATGAAATTTGTTCCGTTTTGTTTTATTTTTTGAATTGATATGGAGTGTTTCGGCCATTCCGGACGGAACAGAATGAAATTGACAACCTTGCTACTTTGTGCAAACCAGAGACACCAATGCTGTGAAAGGGAGAGTTAAATTTTTTTTTATAAATCTTGAAAATATAAAGTTAAAAAGAGAAAGTATAGTCTCGATTAAAAAAAACCCAAGATAGCCATATATATATATATATATATTATAAAATAAATTATGCAAATAAAGTATTTATAATATAATTGGTATTATATCATAACAAATATGGCTCATTTTTTGATTGCATGTGTTTGTTGTTTAATCCCATTGTTAATTGTTGTTTTAGTATTATTGGATTAGATACAATGCGTGAGTTATATATATATTATCATAATAAAAAAAATAGTACAATCTAAAATGTATTTTAAAAAATAATATATTTTCACGAGTCACATACTTCATATACACGTAAAAAAAAGAAAAAAGAAAAAAATTAAGATTAGGATTTTAATTTGATTGGATTGCTTTCAACTTGCAAGTGTTAAATGTTATATACAATTTATTAAATCATACCATTATTTTTTAAAATATAATTGGTATTATATACTCTCTCTTTTTCATTTGATTTAATAAAACCATCAAATCGATTTTCATACTTTTAATTAAAGGCTATTCAACCCATATTTTTTATTTCGATACCAAATACTAATTAAATTATAAGATGGATTTTATGTTTTATGATGTAATTGGATAAAGAATCTTAGATTACCTTTAGTTTGAAAATGAACTAAAAAGGGTTAACTTGGCCCAATTTTGGGTTTGATAGAGGATTGATGTACAAATTGGAGATCCGATTGATAAAAAATAAAGGTTGGGGACCAACTTATGAACCTTAGAAAACATCCTTCCGTTTGAAATTTGGTATCCGTTTGAACCATAGTTTTAAGACCCGGCCCGGTGGTCGGCCGGGTCAAAATTTATTTTTAATTTTGTTTTAAAAAAATCAAAACGACATCATTTTAGCAAAAAAACAAAAACAAAAAAAAAAGTCAACGAGTTTGGGGCCGGGTCTTGCCGGGTCAACCGGGTCCCGGGTCGACCGGGTCTGGCCGGGCCAATTCCCAAGCGGGTGTTGGCCTCCACCCGGACCGGTCCCATGCCCGGGTCGGCCGGGTCCTGGGTCGATCTGCCGGGCCGGTCCAGGTTTTAAAACTATGGTTTGAACCAAAGAGTTTTGGATTTTCTATTCTGATTTTATTTTATTTTTTGGGAATATTCTATCAAATATGCTTTTCGTGAACAAATTCTTCAACCTTCCAATTTTCCAAGTTAACCTTTGATTCAAATTTTGGATTTTTTTGAGTGATTGTAGGCAATTCAAAATTCTAAAATCTAGAGAATTCTCCGTATTCTCTCATTGTTTTAAAATCTAGATATCCAGTCAATCCTCTGTTTTAACTTGTTTAGGTTGAAAAAAATAAAAAAAATAAAAAATTTAGTTAATCTAGTTAAAAATTCAAATTAATCCAGGCAAAACACAATTATCTATCCGTTAACCTTTATTTTTTAATGAAAAATTTTTAGTTAAAATAAAATTATTTTTTAATATTTAAATTCTCAATTCATTACTTCATTAGCCAGACCATCTCCTCTCTTGAACTTTGAAAAATATGCATATTTTTCCGGTTGATTTATCTCCAAAATCCAACTGTACACACAATTTGAACATTGAAAATGTCAATCGGATTAAAATTCTCCACCAAAAATCTCTCAAGCACTTCATTTTGGTCAGCATTTCCCCTCCCCCACTTCATAACTTGAACGTCATTGATGTAACTCATGTCCAAGAAGTGCCAATTTTTGTGATATTTCCTCCTCCCTTCGCTTCCTCGTATACCGCAACAAAATTTGCAGCCGTTCCTTTTCTTTTCATGGTGGGGCGAAGACTCGGCCATAAATAATTGAAATAAAATCAATACAAAATTACAAATATCGCTCACCGATCTCCAAGAACATGACGAATCAAAGCCACCAGAGATCGATGTAACTATTCAGACACGCCTTTAGCCCTTACAATTCTGCACCGCTAGTTTCCTCCAACAACTCTCCAGCAATGAACATAAAACGACAATGTCTTGAGTTATGTTCATTGATTTTGAGCAAAATATCCCCGATGAAAAGACACACACCTGGCTTCTATTTGGTTGGCAAATGTCTATGATTCTTGTCACCTTGTGCTCATTGCATGTGTTGATGGTGATTTCCAATGTTTGCCGTGCTTTTCATGGACGGATGGAGATTTTTTAAATAAAGAATATAAAATCTTGATTTAAGTTATTTATACGCGACTGGGATGATTTTGTTATTGGGAATTTTGTTCTAGTTGTTGGAAAACAAAATTTTCAATAACATTGTTTTTTTTTTTTTTAAATAAAGAAAACAAAACCATTGATGTAACTCATCCTAATCATGGTGTAAATTTGGAGATTTTGTTTTTTTATTTTTTCTGGTAATTATAACTTTACAAGATTTAAGTCGAGTTTACTCGAATTTATTAAAATAATTTTATTTTAAAAAAAAATTAACAAGATTATGGTTGACCCATTGCATTGATTAGGTAACACTAATTCAACCTTTTCTATTTTTTTTTAAGTAAAACTCAAGCGAAATATCAAATTAACCTACAGAACCAAGTTGAATTTAAATATTATAATTTTTTTTAAAACAAATCTCAATAAACAATATGTAACTAAAGATTTTCACATCAAACAAACTGAGAGGTAATTATTTAAAAACAATCATTAAAAAAAAACCCAATTCACCCATTTTTTACTAGAAAAATCCGAAACCAGTTCATGTGATATTAACACGAGTTAATAAAAGAAAAGAAAAATAAATAGCAAACCCCGTATAGTCATACAGACAGCCTCCAATACCATTCCTAGGATCATGACATATTGGTGTTTGGTAATTGCAGGAGGCATCTCACCTTCATGGTCGTGCTATACATTAGCTGTCCCTCCCCTTTGACTTTCATGGAGGAGTCAACCTAACCTTCCCAACAATATAATTCTCCCTTGATTTTTTTCTTGTATTTTAGGCTGATCGGGATAGTGATATTATTCTTAATAATGGGATCCAAATAAATAAGAGATTAAAGCAACTCTATTTTAGCTGTCTGTCCATGCCTTCATGCTGCATGCAGTCAAATTTCTCTTTGTAAACTTAAAATGTTTATTCTTTGAAGCATAATTATTAAATCAAATTCGAGGAAAACCTAGCGTACACCTAATTCATGGATCGGGTTATTTGAATTAATTAATTTTTTTTTAAAATAATGTTATTTTAATTTTTTGTAATTATGGATTAACAAGTGCAACTCAAGAGTCAAATCATTAAATTAAAAGTCAAGTTGGTCGGGTCGAATATTGAACAGATTAAAATCTAAAAATAATAATAAATATACTAATTCTTCATAAGTCTAAACTTACAAGAACCGGTAACCTAATATAGAATATAATATGTTTAACGTCTATAATATACTTTTCTATGTGCATTACATATATAAATTTAGCCTCCCTAGATTTTATACTTTTATATAGTGTTTTAAAAGTATTTTTAGTTTGGAAAAATATTAAATTGATAATTTCTTAGTGTTTTCTGATATTTTTGATGTGATAATATTAGAAATAAAAACATATCTAAAAAAAAATATTTTGATATATTTTCAAGTGAAAAATACTTTTTAAAATCATTTTAAACCATAATAACAAACACACAATTCATTTCAAAGCTTTGTAAGGCGTAACATAAAATGTGTCATATCTACAAAATCAAGACTCGATTTAGACCCTGTTTGGTACTGCGGTCTAATTATATTTTTGATATTTTTTGAATTTTTTTAGCTTCAAAATAATTTTTTTGGTGTTTTTGGATCGTTTTAATATGCTGATATAAAAAATACAATTTTTAAAAATATTATTTTGATGTATTTTTAAATAAAAAAACTTAAAAAAAAAACATTTACCATACTCCAAAACAGTTCCTCGATTTAGAGAGTTAATAAGAAGAAAGGACATTCAATTTCGTGTTGTTAAATCATATCCCAATTAATTGTAGGCTTAATAGTGGACTGAAAATATACTTTATTGCTTAAATAAGATCCTAGATACATAAAAAAAAAATGAATAATTTTTTTTTTAAAAAAACTTATCAAATATACTTAATTATACCTTTGTATAAATAAATAAAAAACGATTTAGTTTATCAATAATTTATTGGAGTGGTTCATGATATATATACTTAACATCCCAAAACAAAAACAAATAGTAAATCCAATACAAACGTTTGCAGTATGATCATCCGTCCGAATATCTGGACATAATGGTGTTTGGTGATGGTAAGAGGCACGACCTCATCATGCACGTACAAGTATTAGTTGTCCCTTGGAGTTTCTTGGAGGGCTGGGGTCGTGCTTTGATCTACCTAACCTTTTCCAGAATATATTTGGCTCTTGTTTTTGTTTTGATGCTTCGTTTCTTCATGATCTCTATGTTTCTTCTCGGATGATATCTGTGATATATAATTTTACTGTGTTAGTATTAGGAAACTGAATATGTGTGCATGGAGAATCATACTGATATTATTAGACTATTCAAAAACTGGCAAAAATTATGGAAATCTATCCCTCGTCTGAGATTTTCCATTCAAGATTTGTGGCATTAATGATATGAATCCTGCAGAAAAAGTCCTATATACTTCGTGATTTATTCCAGTAGCAAAATCTCATTTACACTCATGATGATATCAAATGGATCTTAAATTATTTAACTTTATTATTAATTTTGTCCCAACAATAAATTTCTAATATTTTTTTTCCTTACAAGATCTCCACACAACATCATTTTATAGCATAAAATATGCAGATTAAATGGAAATACTAACCAGCACTGAGAAAATTGAGGATATGCTAGCTAGGGTTTCACTACTATTCATGACCTTAACCTTCCATGAAAGTACTCCAAGGGACAGCCAATACCTCCACATGATCGAAAATCACATGCCTCCTAGCTACCATTACCAAACAACAACGTGTCATATACAACTCCACCAAACATAAACGTATGATCCTTTTATACCTTTGACTCAAGCAAGTGCTTGTGGTAATTGTTTAGTTTTTTTCATGTAGAAACCATGTAATAGTTTTATTATTTCAAATTCCTTCTTCACTACATGATATATACATATTTTTTCCTATATATTTCTATTTATTCAGTTGTCTTATTTTTCCAAGTAAATTGTTTTATTAAACTTGGTTGTGAGAAGAAGAGACTATCTATATACCAAGAGTATTGACTCATTGTCTCATTTCTCAAGTATCTTACAAGCTATGAAATCTACTAAATTAAGTTCGTGAAAATAATAATAATAATAATAAATACATTAATCATTAAAGAAAAATAGGAAAACCGTGGCCTCACACACTTTAAACTGAAACCTTATTTTTCTTGTTCATGTGTCAACCAGAAGGGAATTGTCCTTGAATCTTTTCTATAGTCCATGTTTCCCACGTAAGATTGGAACTTGCCAGACCTGATTACTTACCCCAGACGTTGCTGGCCCAGTCCATTCCCTTCATTGTTTTCTCTGTTCTTTTTCTAAGAAAAACTTAACACCTCCATATAAAACCCTATTTAAATCTCCCAAGTCATATCCAATTATGTTTTTCCTGTTACTAATACACGATTAGATAATCTTAATAGCATGTATGAATAAACATAAGATAATTTAGTGATTTTAAATTTAAAAATCACTTATATAATCATTACATGAGTCTTTTTATAAACATATGTGATGTTTCCTTATAAAATTTTCATGTGAGTCATTTCAGTATATATATTTTAAGAGAATCACCTACATATTAATTTTAAGTATCTTTCATACCTCAGCTTATGAAAACAACTACTTCTTTTCATAAAAAAAAAACACATAATATGTATAAGCTTCTATGACTCTAATAAATATCCAGTATTAAGATAGCATTGACCAAGAATATTTAGGAACAATACTTTAATGTAATAAAAATTGTATATTTGAATTGATATAAATCCATTTAATAAATACGAGAGATTCTTATTATATGCAGAGCTCGATTTAGAGTTGATTCGCTAAAATAAACTTTTGTATTATCTATGATTAACTCTTAAATAATGTTGACTCTCATAGTCCAAAAATTGGAATCGTGACAATGTTAGGCTTTATTTCTAACATTATTGATCTAGTTACTATGTATTGTGATAAAAATGGAGCCATTACATAAATAAATATACTAAGGTCTCATCAATGATCCAAAAATAAAAAATAAAAAATTCCATTTGATTTGGTAAATTAATGAAATGAAAGATGTAAAGATAAAACGAGTACTTACTAAAGAGAATTTAGAAGATCCTCTTACTAAGTCACTATCCATGCAGAAGCATTAATCCTATATGAAGCAATATGATATTAGATACATAAGCGATTGACTTTAGTGTAAGTGAGAGATTGTTAGTTTAATGTGGGGAGACAAGAAATTCTTGTCTTTTATTAGTGGAAAAATGGAATGGGAGTCGCCACCTAGTATTTTGGTCACTAGAAACCCTAACTAGTCTCAGAGATCAGGTACGGAGACTGGTTGCGTAAATGGAAGGTATTAGCACCCTAAAT
Source organism: Populus alba x Populus glandulosa (assembly GCA_033617975.1). NCBI lineage: Eukaryota > Viridiplantae > Streptophyta > Magnoliopsida > Malpighiales > Salicaceae > Populus > Populus alba x Populus glandulosa. Next base: position 1,233,386 of record CM066146.1, read on the forward strand.
ACGCCTTACCTAAGGTAAGCTGCATTGTTTTATTGTCTGATAAAATCCAAAGTTTTGTTGTGTTTTCTAGTTTTTGGTCTGTATATGGTTTAAGAAAAGCAAGCAAAAAAGCAACTCAGCCCAAGTCATGAAATTATGATTACCACATAAAAAGCAAGCAAAAAAAAAAATTACAAAGTCCAATACCAAACCAACTTGGTGTTAAATAATGAAATTACAAAATATATAAATAAAAAAGAGCAAAAAAAACATTTAAAAATAATAAAGATTAAATTTGACATATAAAAAAACTGACAACCTACTCTAATATTTTTTACAAAGCGAGGTGTGTAAATTGAGAAGGTGAGAGAAAGAGAAAAAAAAAGGAAAAAAAATAAAAACAAATGGCTGGTGAGACCTACAAAACATCTCCTCAACTATCAATTTAGTCTTTTACCTTGTAAAAAATGAGGCTAATCATTTTTTATTCTCTATAATCAATAATTAATAAGATTTAAATTCTGTTGGCTAGAAAGAAAGTATTATATCCCTTTTAATTATTAGGTCAAACTGATTAATTATTAACCGTAGTATTTACTGTATTAATTATTAATAAAAATAAGTTGTTGAAATAGTGGTTTAAATTTGATGAGTGTATTTGTAAAATTATTACAGGACTAGTAGTAGAAATAAACTCTCATTATTAGTACATTATTGCCGTTCATCCTGTGGTATTGGATTAGTGTTATTAGGCATGGTTAAGAATTATACTTGGGTTGTGAATAAATGAAACTTGTGGATGTGGAGTGAAAAATAAATAAAATTATTATGGATTCGGAAAGACGAATCTGCCCATGGCTTGGGATCAACTTGCTTCTACGTAAATTGACTCAACGCAGAAAGAACGGAACATTGCATGCATTCTGATTATGAGATCTATATAGGGAAGGAATCTATTGCTAAAAGAATAATAGCTTTTTGAAGTATCTATATTCTTTATTTTTTTAATTATTTATATTGATTTTTTATTTGCATATTTATATTCATAAAATTTGATAAATCAAATATCTCTCTTATTTTTATTTCTCGAAATACTAACATGATAGTTAACTCTCTGCCAAGTGGGCATCACAGGGGAAGAAAAAAATTTCGAATAACGAAGAAGACAACACCACCCTTTAATAATACATTAATTGTAAGAAACGATGTGGGAATATAACATTCAAAAAATAACAGGCGACTTTTCATTAAACAAACATTAATATTTATTTATATTAATAGAAACTATGGAGATTTTTTTTTTGTTAGTTTCTTTCATTTTTGCTCTTTCAGGTGCATGGAAGTTACTAGCTTCTCTAGCCATCCCTAGATAGCTAGACAGTTGAAGCTTGCCCAGTGATGAAGCCGTGAAGTTTGATTGGTGACCTTTTTCATTAAATATTTATTTCTGTATAATTCTATTATTGTTGATTACTATAATTAATTATTAGAAAAGATTCAAAGCACCTCATAGGCTCATACCACTCCATAACATATATTATTATTATTATTATTATTATAAAACACATTGAATTTTAGTGATTAAAGCGCACACATTATTATTATTCATCAACAGTACAGACAAGATACATAGAGGGATGGCCGCCACCTTGATTACATAAATACCCACAATATCAGAAGGCGTCGCCCTTTCATGCTACAACCTCCATGGAAGGGAAGCATGTCAGGAGCCAGCCTTCTCATGTGAGTGAATATATATGGTAGCCTAGCAAGCCAAACCAAAAGGTACTTACGTATTACATCTTATAAGTATATAAGTGGGCGGGAACATGCATGCATATAATTAAGCTCCTTCGAACTCTTTATTCCTCAATACAGACACTAGTAAGGGCATGCATGTTCTGTGATGTTGGATATGTTTAGTAATCATTAGAACGAAGGTAAATATCAACAGTAGCGTTGACTGTTGGCAAAAGCTGGAGGTAAAAATCGGGGTTTTCGCTGGCAGGATCTTTCTTCTGATAATTGATAGTCCATTTCGCGGTGCTGGAAGAGGTAACCTGTAGAGTGACGGAGAAGGACTCGTACTGTTGCAGCAACGCTCCTTCCAGCACCTTGTAGGTGATTTTCCTGGAGCGGTCGTCAACGGATTCAACTACATACTTGATTTTCTCCGCAGTGTCTGATCATAATTGAAAAAACAATGCCCAATCTTATAAGTGTCCAAGTAATTTCAACCAGAATCTAATCTATTATAGCTAGAATTCAAATCATTTAATGTATGGATCAGCACTGTAATATTGTTATTGCATCCTTAATTAATAACGTACGTACCACGGCAAGACTCGGAAGACAGGATTTCAATCATTTTGCGGGAGCCAACAGTATTAACCCAGCTTTTGTTACCGTCAGCGAGTCCTATTGTCTGCACAATAGAACCGCAGACATTCGGTAAGAAGTTTGCTTGTTTCTTGAAGAATTTATAGAAAGCATCAGTAGAGCATTGAATTGGTGTTTCCACGACTTTTCTGCAAAGGCGAGCCATATCTTTGATCTTTTGTAGAGACTAGCAAGTAGCTAAGAGACCTCCTTGGCTAGATAACTGACAAGGAGTGAAGAAATGCAGTGAAGAAATGTAGAGTCCTCCTTGGCATTATATAGAAAAAATGCCCAGCGTTAACCCTCTTGAAGCCAATAGGTCATTTTCACATGTCACCTTTCACACAGTTGTCGAAATTTAGAATGCATTCCCTCCAGTAGCTCATGTTCACACGATACCTTTAATTAAAGCAATAATATGGTTCTGATAATTGAATGTTATTTGTAGTTTTATTAAACAATTTTCCAGCGATCTTATGGCTAAATTTTTACTTATTTATTAATTATTTAGTTTAATATATTTTGTTGTTATTTAATTTATAACTTTTTTAATACAGTGCTTTTTTAATTTTATTTTAATATGCACCTTCTAAGCAGATTTTAATCAAAATAGATATTTAGTTGTTGTTTCTTTACAATAAAAATAATTATGGCTTCTACTTAAGAGATTGTTGCTCCTACAATTGCTGCAATGACAAGTTTTATTATAGCAAGGAGGATTCCGTTATTATCTTATGTGATTTATGATGAGAACCCTAAAAACTTAATAGTTTAAACTTTAACAAGCTATTAAATGATGAATCTAATATCACTATTGTGGTAGCTATGGATAAATTGATGCAATGCAATTTTGTATGCATAAACTATATCTTTAATGGAATGGAGAATACATTATAATAATGTAAAGGTACTATAAGAATATTTTGGTTAGAAGTACAAAGCTGAAGATGCCACTATGAAAAAATTCATAGTCAATTAAACTCTTGACTTAAATATTTGTTGATTCAATGTCTATAATTAATCAAGTTCAAAAGTTTCAACTCATCTTACATTATGTTCTTACCTAAGGGATGATTTTGAGTGAATCTTTCTAAGTGGTATTTATTATTAAAAAATTACCACTAACTTAGAAAGATTTCAAGAACTACTTTAAATATAAGAAAGAAAAGATGGAAGTTGAAGACCTTATTGTAAGGTTGAGGATAGAAGATGGGAACAAGCTTTTCAAGAAGATAACCGACTCTTATTTAATGACCTTTGGGGGAATTTGATTAAACAACTAACAAGGTCTCATAATAAAAACCAAAATAAGAATCTTATTGTGAAGGGAAAATATATTGCTTAAGAGATTTAGTAGCAAATGCTTTATCTACAATAAGACTAGATATTAAGCAATAGATTGTAAAAATAAGTCTCAATAAGGTAACTTTAAGAAAGAAATAGCAACTCATTGCCATTGAGATTATAGAAACACGTTTATTATATTTTGACTATGTGAATAGCCTAACATATTATTACTTAGACCAGATTTCAAGCCAAAGACTAAGAAAAGGCTTGATCATGCCAAATGACTTATATGACAAAAAGACTTATAACTTTGGATCTGACTATTGGAATAGACTCAAATTTTTTCAGGAAATTTTATAGGCCAAGTTCTATAAAAAAAAATAGGTTGATTATAACCATCCAAGAATGAGAAGGCCTTTAAATTAGATCCATAAATTGTTACTTTTATCAATTTTGTTATTTTCCTAGTTGTTGTTTTTATTTTTTAATTTTTAGCTTGATCTTAGATTAATTGTTATTTTCCCTCTTGAATTGGAATTCTAATTATTCATATCTTGTAAACCTTTGGTTTAAGGCCTATTTAAGATTATTGTAACCCTGTTTTGAGGGTAGACTAATAAAATATAATTATACAGTAATAAAACTATGAATTTGGGTTTCCATATTATCCATTCATCTAAACATCTTGTCTTTCTTGTTTTTTGATTTCTATTTTTTTAGGTTTGGTTGCATCATTTATGCAAAATCGTACATGAAAATTAGTGGATCTTCCATCCGGAAGTAAACCGTTAGGCTATAAATAGATATTCAATAAGAAGATGGAAGCTAATGGAACTATGATATATACCAAGTAAGACTTATTGTTAAAGGATTTAATTATTTTGAAACATATTCATTTATGTTAAGTATAACTTTAGTATGAATATTAATAGCCACCGCATCTATTAATAATCTTGAAGTATATCAAATGGATGTAAAGATAATTTTTTTTAAATGATGACATTGAGGAGAGGTCTATATGAAGTAATATGAGGAGTTTGTAGTTAAAAGGCAATAAACAAAAGTCTATAAGCTTATTAAGTCATTATATGGTTTGCAATAACTAACTAAGACAAACAAGTAAATTTTGACAATGTTATTTTATCAAATAAGTTTTAAATTAACAAATATGATATAAATGTGTTTATGTAAAAACTAAAAATAAAGGTTATGTCATTATATGTTTTTATACAGATGACATGTTAATTTTAGGCAACAATAAACACATGATCAAATCTACCAAAAACAATTTAATTAATAAGTTTGATATAAAAAACTTGGGTGTTGTTGATATCATATTAGGATTTAAAATTTCTTGGATATCTAATAAATTGGTAATGTCTTAATCTCATTATGTTGAGAAAGTTCTTGATAATTTTTCTAAAATGACAATACCATTATCAAAATACCAATGGACATAAGTGTGCATCTATTAAAAAACAAAGGCAAGGGAACACACCAATTAGAACATTTTCAAACAATTGAAAGCTTGATGTATGAAATAAACTATACAAGATCAAATATATTGCATACTTAGTTACCAAGTTAAATAAATTTACTAAGAATCCAAGTATGGATCATTAAAAAATAATAAATAGTGTATTAAAATATTTGAGATACACCTTTTACTATGGGCTACGCTATACTTGATATTTTATAGTACTAGAAAGTTATAGTGATGTGAATTGTATATCAGACACCAAGGGTTCAAAATTCATCATTGGATATTTCTTCACACTCAATGGTGTAACGATTAATTGAAAATCTTATAAGCAAATATGCATTGTAAGATCCATGATATAATCAAATTTTATCTCCTTGTCTATTTCTATGATGAAAAAAGGTGCTTATATCACACTCTTAATGAGAAATTAGGGCTAAAGTTATTTTCATATATTGGTTTATCAAGTGGAGTATAACAACATAATCTTAATAAGACATCACCTATATAAGTGGGAAATGTAGAAGTTTCTTTGAGAATTTTGAAAGATTGAATTCTTTAAAGCATTCATTAAACTAAGAGTTGTTTAGGGACAAAACGAATACCATTATGAAAACTAAAGAAAACTTTAAAAAGATAACTGCGTGGGTACTATTATCCTGGTTTACACAAAAAAAATTAAATAATTCAAGACATCATGTTTACTAATTGACCAAATAAATTGGATAGTTCTTGACCAATAAAAGTTCAAATTCAAAACCTACCTATCCTAATATAGTGATCTTCAAATTCATTTTTTCTCTATATTCATTTTGTCTTTGTATTTTGGCCATTCATCAATTCCCATTCATATGAAGGATTGTTGAGAAATGGCTTTGAAATGGTATTTACATAAATTTTAAAATCATTAATGCTAATGTGAAATTTAATGATCAATTTCTTTCTATCTTGTCAAATTCATTGATTATAAAAATACAATAAATTTTCATGAATTAATTCTAATTAGTCTTGAATTAATTATGTTCTATTGAATCCTTTTAGATTCATTAATTATGTAAATTCAATGAATTGTTGGAATTAATTATAATTAATATTAAATTAATTCAATTCAATTAAATCTTCTAAGATTCATTGATTTTTCAAATTCAAATAATTATTATGAATTCATTCTAATTAATTTGAATGAATTTCTCTTCCCTAGCCTCCCATATTAGGGGTAGAAGGAGTTCATTCTCATAAGTTGAAGAAGTAGAAAGTAGACAATAGAGAATTTGAGTAAATTTTCTAGTTAATAGGTCTTGATTAGAAATGCATTATTTTGAGGTATTGTAATTGAAATTTTTCGAGGCAAGTTGAACTGAGATCGTTTCTACCTATTAACAAGCAATTTAACCTAAAGGATAGAAGGTACAATTCTCAATAATAGCTGTTGTAACCCATTTTTGGGTCCCCATGAAAAATAAAATAAATAGCCAAAAGAGTTTAGAAAAAATAACAGAAGGCAGAAGCGCTCAGGAAACAGTCAGAAAATTGGTCAAGAAATTCAAAAATACAAGGATTAAATTTTTGAAAGTATATTCTTGAAGGATGAAAGCCCTATTGAGAAGGAAAATTTGAATTTTGAGGAGAAAAGCCCAAATTTGGATGTTTATGGACTTAATTGGATTTTTATGGACTTAATTGGATTTTTATGGACTTAATTGGATTTTTATTTGAATTTATAGAAGATTTGATTGCAAGAAAAATTGATTTTTAAGTCAATTTGGGCTTTAATTTGGAGAAATTTAAGTTCTGGGGCCAAAATATATTTTTTAGGAATTTATTGGGTCAAATCAGGGGCTCAATTGCATAAATATTGAAGTTTAAGGGCCAATTAGGGACTTAATTGTGAAAATCCGAAACCAGGGACCAATTTGGAGAAGGCGCAAAGATAGAGGGGGCTGTTTGGATTTGTTTCAGGGGTTTAATTGAAGAAATTGGAAGTTTATTGATCAATTAGGGGCTCAATTGCATAAATCAGAGGCCAAGGACCAAAGTGAAAAAGGCGGCCAACAAGAGGGGCGGGGACCGAATTTGGGGGACTGATTTGAAGTTTAACCATTTAAATGAAACGACGCGTTTTACCCAAAACGACGCCGTTTCATAAAAACAAAAAAAAAAAAAAAAAAAAAAAAAACGAGGAAAATCAGAACGGTGTCGTTTTGAACGACACTGTTCATCTTCCTCCTTCCCCCCGTTTTAACAGAACAGAAGACAAAAAAATTCGAAAATCTTCCCGCGCCTCTCTCTCTCCTCGCCCCCACCACCTTTAGCATTGGCCGACCAGCCGTTGCACCGCACTAACGATGGTCCCCCACGGTTCGGCCCCTATAAATAGAGAAGAAAACCGAAGCTGCAAGGGGAGGGAGAGAAGAAAAAAAAAAACCGAAGGGAGGAGAGAGAGAGAGGAGGCCGAAGAGAGAGAGAGAACCGAACACCGAAGAGAGAAGGAGCCGCAGCGCCGCCCGGGAAGCCACGCCACCGCAGAGCCACCGCAGCACCGCCTCCTCCACGCCAGGTCACCTCTTCCCCCCCCCTGTCGTTAGTTTTTGTATTTGTTTTCCCTGCATGCAGAATGAACATTCTGCATGCAGGGAGGAGGGGGGAATTAATTCCCCCCTTGTTGATACGTAGCTGGGCCAGGTGGATCCTGGCCAGCATCATTTGTTTTGGGCCAGACTGAGTCTGGCCCGGCCTTGTATCTGACGGGCCAGACCAGGTCTGGCCCATACCAGCTCTCTGGGCCAAGTCCGGCCCAGATATTTGGGCCGGCCCAGCCCGAATTATTTTTATATTATATATTATATATTATATTATATGTGTGTATATATGTATATATATATATAAAATATAATAATAAAAAAAATAAATATTTTGAAAAATCTTTAAAAAATATTGTTGATTTTTCTGCATATTTTTGTCAAAAATGTTTTAATTTTGGTTTGTATTTTTATACGGTAAAGATACAAAACCAGTGTTATAAATACCCGGTTTTCGTCAAAACATCAAAGATTTTCAGAATAAAAAATGTTTTTGCTTTCAAAAAATTTCTAAAAATTCCCTAAAAATGTTATTGATTTTTCTGCATATTTTTGTCAAAAAATTTTTAATTTTGGTTTGTATTTTTATACTGTAAAGATACAAAACCAGTGTTATAAATACCCGGTTTTCGTCAAAACATCAAAGATTTTCAGAATAAAAAATGTTTTTGCTTTCAAAAAATTTCTAAAAAGTCCCTAAAAATGTTGTTGATTTTTCTGCATATTTTTATAAAAGTGGTTTAATTTTGGTTTGTATTTTTATACCGTAAAGATATAAAACCAGTGTTATAAATACCCGTTTTTCGTCAAAATATCAAAGATTTTCAGAATAAAAAATGTTTTTGCTTTCAAAAAAATTCTAAAAAGTCCCTAAAAATATTATTGATTTTTCTGCATATTTTTAGCAAAGAGGATTAATATTGGGTTGTATTTTTATACCGTAAGGATACAAGCTCAGTATTAAAATACCCGATTTTCGTCAAAGCATAAAAAAATAATATTTTCCAAGGATTGTTTTTTTTGTTTTAAAATACGGCCTAGTCTCTCTAATATATATAAATATTATATCATCATATTTTCACACAACAAAGAAAATTTTCAAAATAATATATGTATTAACATGCATTTTGGCTTTAATAACCCGTTTATTCAAGTCATGAGAACTAGGCCAATATTTCAAAAATTCTAAAAAAATCTTTTTGTTTTCTTTTAGTATTTGGGATTACGAATTTATACGTAAAACGTATTCCTAAATATTATTAATAAAATTTTGGTATGGACGTTAGAACGGTTAGGATTTTTACCCGATAAGATAAAGACCTCCTTACTGAGGGGGATTTTTCTTGAACCTTAGACAGACCAACAACTAGGAAAACACAATAACACTTTAGTTTTTATTTTTATCAGACAATAAAACAATGCAGCTTACCTTAGGTAGGGCGTATTTGGGGTGCTAATACCTTCCCTTTACGCAACCAGTCTCCGTACCCGATCTCTGAGACCAGTTAGGTTCCTAGTGACCAAAATACTAGGTGGCGACTCCAAAGAACCAAATCAAACCAAAATAAAAAAAAATTCGCCAGTCGAACCCGCAATTGAAAAAAGAAGATATTCTTCTTCTCTCTCTTTTTTTTTTTTTTCATGTCTTGGTTTTGATTCAAATTCTACAAGTACTTTATATGTTTATAATTGTTTTTTACTTAATATTTTATATTATTTTTTTATATTATCCTGCAAATATAAATATATATAATTGATTTTACTAAATAATTTCCCAATGAAGTTTATATTAGATCCTTGCTAACATATCACACAATATAATGTGACTAATTTGGTTGAAAAACCAACCAATTATTTAAATTTTGCAGATATTGTTAAAACAATAAGATTTTGGACCGGATGTGGTAAAAAATTGGGTTCCTTGTAAGGAGAAAAAGAAATAGCACTTGAAGAATTAAACGGACATAATTGGGGAGACGAAGGAGAGAGAAAGGAGGTAGATGGACATCACATTAAAAAAAAATATTTTGAATAATAAAAATAGAAAACCACCCTTTGATGTTACATTAATTGTAAGAAAGGATGTGGTTATTAGAATATTAATTAGAATTAAAGGGGAAAAAAATCATATTTTAACAATATGAGTATTTATTTAACTAAATCGAAGCTAAACTTAATCCAAATCATTGCAACTAAATCATATTGTAACAAAAACATTTTTAAAATGCTTCTTTAAGATTACCAGTTCGAGTTTCACAAATCTCAGGACCACTAGAGACTTATATGGTCATTAATTTTAGGGTTTGTGTAATTAGTTGAGGTACGCACAAGCTGACCCGGACACTCATGTTAATAAAAAAACATTTTCAAAATAGATTTCTCAAATAATAATTCAATAATTTAACAAATACAATATATTATTTATACACAATTTTCATCGTACCGTCAAAATCTAAAATCTAAATTCAAGCACCAAGCAAGTATCTTTCGGAGTCCCTAACACATTCTTGAATGAAGCGTAGTCTTTACTCTATTAATAACTACTAAAAGTAAAATGATGAGATAGTTTAAATTTGGTTAGTTTATGTAAAACTAAGAATTATACTTGAATATCAATATTTTCTATTAAACAAAAGCATGATTAAGAATTATACTTGAATTATGAATAAGTGAAACTTGTGGATGTGGAGTGAAATAGAAATTAAAATATTACGGATTAGGAAAGACGAATCTGCTCCTGAATTATATATACAGAAAGGAGAAATCAGAATAAGAATATAGGAATTAGCATGATTAAAAAGTTCTCTACCTTTAAAGGAATCGTTGGATAACTTTTTTTTTTTCTTTCATTCGAACTTGACTTCGCATGCATATATAGAAGAAAGAATAAGAATATAGTATAAGATTGATCTTTGAGGAGTGGTGGCCTCCAAAATTCCTCATCTCAGGCCTAAAGTGATGATAAGATAGTGGGTGCATAATTACTTGTCTTTACCATAAAGTTACACTAGCTAGCAATTCATGGTTTTGCTGATCTCTCCCGTCAATCAAAGCCCGAAGGTAAAGAAGGTGGCGTCTTCTTTTTTCCACTAAGAAATTCTTATTATCATACAGGAAAAGTCAATTCAGAATTATTAAAAACAGATAAATCTGAACCAAATGAAATGGAACATTACATGCATGCCTTATGATTATGCGTTCCATAAGCATAGTTTTAAGACCCGACCCGGTGGTCGGCCCGGTCCAAGACCCGGGTTCCGGGTTTTGACCGGGTCACCGGGTCGGCCGGGTCAAAATTTATTTTTTAATTTTTTTTAAAAAAATCAAAACGACGTCGTTTTAGCAAAAAAAACAAAAGTCAACGGGTTTGTGGCCGGGTCTTGCCGGGTCAACCGGGTCCCGGGTCGACCGGGTCTGGCCGGGCAAATTCCCAAACAGGTTTTGACCTCCACCCGGACCGGTCCCATGCCCGGGTCCCGGGTCAACCCGCCGGGCCGGTCCGGGTTTCAAAACTATGTCCATGAGGAATCTATCGCTAAAAAGAATAATAACATTTGTTGGTCTGATAATTTGTCTCGAGTCTTATTCCACAGTGAAAAGATATCTTGCATAGTATTGAATCATTGATGCTCAATTTTCTAAGAACTTGGTTTTGTCCATTAAAGACTAGTTCAATACTCTTACTACTTGAGCATGAGGATCACTTAAGTAATGGTTCAAGACTTTCACTTAATAAAAAAACTATAAAAATAAATAAAGTATATTTATCAATTATATTTCATAAAATAAAGATTACCTTACTTAACAAAAAGCCAAAATTATAAAATAAAGATTTGCTCAAGATCTCACTTGTCAGATATAAATAAAAAAAATAAAAATAAAATATTTCTTAAATATTTTAAAAGATTTCATTTATAATTTTGTTCAAGTCTTCCATTCACCTTAAGTTGGCTATGTCATTACAACTAATAAAAACAAGTTGCTGGAATAGTGATTTAAATTGATGAGATAGTTTAAATTTGTTTAGTTTATGTATAATATTATTAATTATAGGATTTAGTAGTATAAAATGAACTCCAATTATTAGTATGTTATTGCCGTGCATTCGAGAGTAGAAAGGAAATTAACAAGGTGTTTTTGATACCTCGACCTATGGTATTGGATTAGTGTTATGAAGAATGATGAAGGATTATACTTCAATTATGATTAAATGAAACTTCTCGGTGTGGAGTGAAATAGAAATAAAATTATTAACTGAAATTCTTATTATCATATAGGAAAAGCCATTTCAGAAGTATTAAAAACAGATAAAGAAATCTATTATAACAAAAACTAAAACATATCAGTGAATTACTATGTGCTGTAAGTGATTTAATTGTGAATTGTATTGTTTGTATTTATTTTCTTCAAAGTTCTTTCAATATTGCTGAGCTCTTTCAAATAAATAATTAATATGTTAGCCTCTTTCATCGTAATTGATGTGTGAATTATTATTATTATATATTAAAAAGCATGGAAAAAACACTTTGCAAAACATTGTGCATTTACTATGAACACAAACTTGTTGCACTGTGGATGACACTGTAGCCATAGAGTGTTTGCACTATGGACGTCACTGTAGCGTCCAAGAGACGTTATATTTGTTGTTTGTAAGTCAAAAATTACGGTTGGGTCATTGGGTCATGCTGACAGCAGAACCCAATGACATTAGGTCCTATTGCCAGCAGGATCCCATGGTGTTGGGCAAGACAAGTTTAATATTATTATTAATATTATTAATATTAAATTTAAAAATAAATTTTAATACTATAAAAAATATATAGATTTGATTTGAAGGGTAAAATTAATTATTATTATTATTATTATTATTGACTTGGGTTTGACATCTCCTTTCAGATCCAAGATACTTAAGGCTGGAAAGGGACACATGATCCAAGTTGTTTGGAAGTGCCCGGAGCGCAAACCCAAGTCCCTCGGGTATTGTAGCCTCTCTTGGCCCAAGATATTTGGGTCAGACGTCCGGACCCAAGCTTGGGTCTCGCTACAACTCTGGACCCAATAACCTTGGGTCTGACTGCAAGGACGGACCCTAAGCTCTCGGGTCTCTCTTTGTAGACAGACCCAATGCTCGTAGGTCTAAGATTTTTTTGATATTTTTTATGGAAAAAAATTGACCCACGACGCAACGTAGACCACCTAACTAATAAAGAATCTATAGCAAAAAATACCACTTTTGAGGTATTTATATTCTTTTTTTTTTAAATTAATATTTATATTGGTTTTGTTATTTGAGTTCTTGTACTATAAAGTTAGTTATATTGGTTTTTAAAAGAATACCACTTTTAAGAAAGGAAGTCTTTCATAATTGTTTATACACACACACACATAAACTTTTGAAATTTTAGAAAAATTTCTTCTTCTTCTTCTTTCCATTCAAAATTGTCTTGGCATGCTTCAAAGAAAGAATGAGAATATTGGATGACACAAAGTTACACTAGCTAGCAATTCATAGTTTCTCTTCCATTCAAAATTGATGCTTTTCAGGGTGGTCTCCAAAATTCTTCTCTTTACCATAAAGTTACACTAGCTAGCAATTCATAGTTTCTCTTCCATTCAAAATTGATGCTTTTCAGGGTGGTCTTCAAAATTCTTCTCTTTACCATAAAGTTACACTAGCTAGCAATTCATGGTTTTTGCTGATCTCTCCTGTCAATCAAAGCATGAAGAAAAAGTCATTTTAGAATCATTGGAAACAAATAAATCTGAACCAAATGAAATGAAACATTGCTAAAAGAATAATAATTTGTTTTGGGTCATGTGATACATCTTATTCATGATGTGAAAAGATGTTTTCAATGATATTGATGCTTGATTTTGTAAAATACTGTTTGGTTTTGTTGATTAAAACAATAAACTATTTGGGATTAAATTTAACATAGAAACAAAGAGGTAGACCTTTTTTTGTACTTTTTTTTAACAATTCATGAAGCACAAATATGTTTACTTTAGTCCTTGAATTTGTTTTCTCTTTAGTTTTGGTTCCTTTTCCAAGGATTTTATGTTCCAATAATGAAATTTATTTGATTTAAATTTCAAACTCTAAGATTTGAGAGAAGAGAAAAAGTTTTCAGAAAATAGAAAAGGAGAGAGAGAATAATAACATTTATAATATCAGACTATTCCCTCGCTGTATCCATCATTAACCACCGACACAATTATTCCCTTTATATATATTAAGGGAATTACAGTGAGAAACGATGAAATAAAAAAAAACAAAAGTATGATGACATGTCATTTTTACAAACAGAATTACTGACGACATTAACCCATTGGTGAAATTCATAGATAAATTTGTTTGTAATATTTAATTTATGACTTAGCAAGCAACCCTCCTCTCCCCTCCCCCATTTCCTCTTCCTCCACCATTTTTTTTTGTAACAAATAAAACCCATCTAATTTTATCACAAATCAACCTCCCCCTACAAAGCCACCCCAACACTTAGTTTGTTAACATTTCTATTTTGATTCAAATTTTTTAAAGGATTTCTTATTTCAAGTAAGCAAAACTATCCATTGTTTACTTGAACTCAATTTTAAAATGTTAACTTGAAAGTTAAATGGTCGATTGAGGGTCAATCTGTATAAATTTAAGACTAAGAACTAATGTGAAAAAGGCGCTAGAATTCGAGGCTGATATTGAAGTTTGGTAGGGATAAAATTGCATAAAAATAGAAGTTTATGGTCAATTAAGGATGCAATTGAAAGACATTAAAAGCTAGAGGACCAAATTGAACCTTGGCCAAATCCCTAAATTAAAACCTTAAAAGCCAAAACGACGCCGTTTTATTTAAATGAAACGATGCATTTTGATCAAAATGACGTTGTGTTTTACCCAAACAGTACAAAAAAAAGAAAGATAGACCAGACGACGCGTCGTGTGGTATTGTTCATCTTCTTCATCATTCTTTTAATCTGAAAGTTGTTCAGGTGACCATCTTTTCAGAGCATTTAATGCTTCATCTCTCAACCAAACCAAACAATGATGGCCTGACACTTGACCATACCTTTGTATGGTTCTTTCTGGCCAATTAACACCATAACAACATTGGTGTTTCCCCAAAATGGCCAAATCAGGTAGCATTTAAGGCCATGATAGAAACTTTAAACCAACAGTTAGGATATGTTTGGTTCTAATCAAAGGCCAAGATTTTTACCTAATAAAGACAAAGTGTTACTCTTCCATCCCTTATAAATAGGGGTGCATTCCAAGTTTTGAAGAGAAATAAATCCGAAGCCAATGTTTGAAGAACCTCAACATTTTTCCCCTATTTCTATTCTTCCTTTCCCTGCCAGTTTTCTTCCACTTCCCCCACCACCACTGTCGCCACAAGCCATACGTTGGACTTCCCTGCACTACCAGGAACGTCACTAATAAATTATCTCATTTGACCAGACAGGCATTCCCTCCATTTTTTCTCCTAAAAACCTTTTCATCGATCTACAAAACGTGAAGAATCATGTTCTGCAGAATGCCTAACATGGTCCCTGGATTGGGCAACAATCATATGGGCTTGGGCTAAACACTTTTCAGCCCATACCAGATGGTTGGGCCGGGTCCGGCCTAGTATAAAAAGTGTTTTGGGCCTCAACTGACCTAACTAGACCGCGTCTGGGCCCTAAGTATAGCCTATCCAAAAAAAGAAGGAAGTCAGGTCTATCAGCCCTACACAACCCAGCCGAGTCTGGCCTAGCCTATATAATAATAAAAAAACCAAAAATTTGCAAAATTTTCCAAAAGTCTTTTAAAAAATTTGTGATTTCCTCGCATGTTTTCTACTAATTTTGTATAATATCGGATTGTATATTTACACTGTAAGATACAGATCTTGTATTAAAATACTCGGTTTTCTCCGAAACTTAAAAAAAATTTAATTTTTTTTTTAAATTAAAAAAATAATTAATTTCCTCTTTGAAAAAAAATATATTTTGTTTTCATGCATACAACCAAATCCTAAAAAGTTTTTAAGCATATTTAAAAAAAAAACAAAGAAACGAAAATGCATCTTTCTCATGTTTTAAAATGCAAAAATAAATATTGTAACTAGTTTATGATTCTCCGTTAGGTTTGGGCAAAATATTAAAAACCCTTCACCAATTATTTTGTTAACTTTATATTTAAAGTGTTAGGGTTTAGTTATAGACTTTAATATTTAGAGGTGTAAAACTACACAGTAGAGTATACCCTTAGGTATTAAAGATACAAAAAAATAAATGCGATACTAAATTTTAGACCTTGGAATGGTTCGGATTTAACTTGATAAGGTAGAGACTCCTTACGAAAGGAGATCTATCTTGAACCTTAGAAAGACTAATGGATATAAACATGACCTAGAAAAACAATCAAACAACATGTAGCTTACCTTAAGTAGGGTGCACTGAGGGTGATGTGTCCTTCCTTTGCACAACTAGTCCCTTACTCGGACTTTCGCAGACCATAGGTTTCTTAGTAACTATAATACTAGGTGGTGACTTTTGAACCTTATAATCATAACTTTATGATTATACACAAACCCCCTTATCTCAGGAGACAGACTTGCCATCGTTCAACGCCACGCGCGCTGTGACAAGTATAATACTTAACATGTCGCTACTTTCAAACAATTTATCTCTTATATTATTATTAACTGATAGATTATTGAATTCCTAGTGGTAACATCATCATTTTTTACTATCCTAAAACTCACAGCTAATCAAATCTTAAATCTTTCGATTACAAGATGAATAATTTTTCACGTAGTTTAGAACATATGTAAGGATTGTTTAATTATTCTTATCTCTCGGGATATTTAATTTCATTT
The DNA here is from genome assembly GCA_033617975.1 of Populus alba x Populus glandulosa. NCBI lineage: Eukaryota > Viridiplantae > Streptophyta > Magnoliopsida > Malpighiales > Salicaceae > Populus > Populus alba x Populus glandulosa. The sequence continues at coordinate 1,249,948 of CM066146.1, forward strand.
TACATTTCTTGTTTACTATTAATGGTTGTAATTCATGTATCGGGTTTATCAATTGAGAGGGAATGCTAATGTTACTTTGAATTTACTAAGTCTGGGTCCTGAAAGAAAGGTGAAGTGCTATAATATGTATTTTATCAATGGACATGTGTTTTATACTAAAGAGCAGGGTCAAGGTAGAAAGACATTTAATAATGGGGTTTGTGTTAAGGGATCGACTTTTAATGAATTTGAAGTTAACTATTATGGTAAGTTAAAAGATATCATAGCGAGTAGAATATAGTTTTTTTATTCAAATTCTATTGGTATGATATCATTGACAGAGGAATTGGAGTAGATTTCCATCATGGTTTAGTTGAAATTAATACAAAGGCTAAACTTTACAATATCGACAATGTCTTTGTTTTCGTTCTGCAATGCTAGCAAGTTTATTACACATATACCCCTTCATTTAGAAATGATTTTTCAAGAGTTAATTGATTATCCATAGTAAAAACCAAACCCAGGGGTAAAGTCCAGGTTGTTCAGGATGACAATAATGAATTATCTGTGGGAGATGATGTCTTTTAACTTGATGAGTTAGTTGATCCATATCGAATTGCTTTGTCTAATTACTTAGAAGAAAATTCAAAGTTTTCTATCGCTGAGAATACTTTCATTAATTTTGACATTGAGGAGTTAAATGATGTTTTGAGAACCACCAAATACATACAAGTTGATGAAGATGATGATAGAAATGAAATCAATGTGTAAGATTGCGATAGAGATGACGATGATGCAATTGAAGAAAAAGAAGAAGAAGACAATTCTAATTAATTTGCACAACACATATGTGTAATGCCATAAATTATAACGTAATATTTCTGGATGAAATTAACTTTAATGTAATGACAATGATGTTAATTTATTATTACATGACAAGGAAACATTTATTTTATATGATTTTAATATTATACACAAAACTGGTGTTGTTGTGTTGTGCATGTTGTTGTGATTTTAAATATTTTCAGGATGAATAGATAAGAAATACAGATACAATCTAGTAACATAAATTATTTTACACGGATGGAAATGTTGATGGACTGTAAAATATCAACAGATACACTGGTAGATTAAGTCCGTCGGTATATTCCAGAGAGCATTGGAATTGTTCCTTTTTCTCTGACACTATTCATTGTGTTCAATATATATGATATCACCAATAGATTAAGTTTTACGATATATTTTAGAGAGCTTTGAAACTATTCACTTCTCAATTACACTGTTCATATTGTCCATTACATACGGGATCATTAACGATTAATGTCCATCGGTATTTTACTGAGAGCTTTGAAGTTGTTTACTTCTCAATTGCACTATTCATAGTGTCCATTACATATGGGATCACCGATGGTTTAATGTTCGTCGGTATTTTTTCAAAAACTTTGGAACTGTTCACTTATTAATTGCAATGTTAATTACTGTTTTTTTTTATGGCATCACAGACAAACTGAAAAGTCATTGATAATATTTGAGGGCTTTCTAAATTTTTTATTAAATTAAAAACTTCAATTAGACGTTACAGATAAAAACACTGAAAGAAAAATTAAAAATATTAATATTTTATTTTTTATCAGGAGATTTGTCAGTAAAAATCCTCCAAATTAAATGATAGAAAATCCCTAATTGCATAACAAATGGGCAAAATACAATCTCTCTCTTCCGTTGCATCTTCTTCTCTCTTCTCCACATTTTCATCTTTCTTTTTGTTCTCTCTCATCTTCTCTCATCAACCCATTCTCTTCTCTTCTCCTCTACGTTCAGGTATGTCTTCTCTTATTCTCTCCTTCTCTTATTCTCTTGTTATTTAAAATAATGTTTGAAATTTTTTTTCTCTTCTCATGTTCACTCACAATGACATTAAGGTAATATTTTTTTTTCTTTTCCTTCTTTTTTTTGTGATTTTTTGCATTATATTTTTTATTTTTATTTTCAAAATTTTATGTTCTTAATAATTGTATGAATTTTGTTTTATATTTTTAAAACTTTTCATGTTCTCTAATGATTGTATGAATGTTGCAGGATTTTTTTTTAATTTTTATGTTCTTTAATGATTAAAGAGTATATGCCCTTTTTTAAGTTTTTTAAATTTAAATGTTCAAATGAACAATTGAAATTTTTTATTAAATTCTTTTTTGTTTTTTTTTTTGGGTGTTGAAAATCTCTATATCTGAAGTTTTAGGGTTGTGTAATTTGTATAGAAATGGTAGTTGACTAACCCGTTTGTTTTTTTGGTATGGGAAATGGTGTAATAGGAAGTAAATAGAAAGAAATTGAAATCAATTATGAAAATTAAACCCCTCAATTATTGGTCAGCCATAGGTAGGAATTTGGGGGTTTTGGGAAATTTGATTAAATTATATTGATTTTGATGTTTTAATGATGTTACGAATGTTTAAAATTGGAAATATGAAAACTTACTAAATTATATTAAGTTTGGTGTTTTAATGTATTTGGTTGTATGAAAATGTGGAAAAGGGAATGATATGCTTTAATGTAAATTGATAGCATATAAATTGTGAGTTTAATTTTGTATGGTTAAGCAATTGGGTTATTATATATTTGAGTTTTTGTTGATATATTATTGGGGGGAATAGAGAGCTGTAAGATTATGTGTTTGGATGTAATTGGTAATTTGAAAATGAAAAGGACATGTTGAAATGGTATGGATTAGGGTTTTTATCACACAAACTGTAGGATTTTATTTTATTTTTTAAAAAAATTCGAGAAGGGGAAGAAGTGTTCAATCCTTAAAATGAACTTATTACCATACAATTCAATTCTATTGACATAGATTGAAATAAAATCAGCTAATTCGTGACAATCCAGTCAAATTGTTGTGTATGTACAGGTTTAATAATTTTGAATTGTCTTCTATATATGAAAAATGATGTCATTTTAAAATAAAAAAATAAAAATAAATTGTTGTATAGAGAGGATTACTGCTAGTTCTTTTAATAGCAATTCTAACAATCATCGGTCATTTGGTTTCAATCAAGTATAGGCGCCTAAGACACAATAATCCACTCACGATATGAACTCATCAAATATAATATCATCACTTTAAGAAAAGGGTTCTTTACCGTGGGATTCATTTACCTAGAAGTATTAAACCTGTAAAAATGACATTTCAATATAAGATTGTTATCCTTGGCAGCTACACGTTTATAATTTTTTGAAAAATTAATTATAATTATTGAATGCAATTTTAAGTTTACAATATTAAAGCTGTGAGAACCATAACACGCGCACACTGTCGGAGAGCTTCAGTTTATATGCGACGACATGGGCCACGGCGTTCACAACGTGCCATCAAAAGAAATCCAAAATATCATGCATGAAGATACATTCAAGTGGTTGTGGGGTCTTTTCATAGTCAAGCTTCTATTCTGTTCTGGCCAAGGAAATAGGAGGGATTAACAACCACGTGCAGGAACGATTCATAAGTAGTGGTAGAAGAAAGAAATCTAAAGTCGTTGCATTGATTTTCACTTTTGGTTTTGTTATTTTTTATTATTTGAATTTATTTCATTATGGTGTTAAAAACCTTTAGTTTTGGCGACATATGCTGAAAGTCTGTTAGATTTAATTGTATTTATTGCTCATGGACATCAATTGTGATTCTTTTGATGGGCCATTCAAAGTCTTATCACATTGTGCTTGGATTGAATTAGGGTATTTGGTGAACCTTCAAATCAGCGCTTTTAAATCCGGCTAGTGATCGACCTGGCTCAAAGATCCAGGTAATGAGTTTTGATCGAGTCATCTAGATAACCCTAATATATATATCAAAACAATGTTGTTTTAGTAAAAAGTAAAAAAATAGTAAACGGATTGCAACCGGGTCTTACCGAGTCGACTGGATCAGTCGGGTTTTTAACTACTTTTATTTTTTTATAAACCCAGCTTAGCTCTAACCCCGAATTAACCAAGTCTCTAATCGACCTACTAAACCGGGTCAGGTTTTAAAACTATATTTAATGGAGGCATTCAATAATCCTTTCCATTTTCTTTTTACCACGTTGGAAACCCATGTGGGTCATTTTGACATTCATTTGATTAATGAAAATATAATGATGAAAATATAATAAAAATAGCGACACGTTTTTCTATCTCACATTTTTTACAAGGACAGAAAGAAATATATATATATATATATATATATATATATATATATATATATATATATATATATATAAAGTATGCATGTGAATGCCATGTTTTATATATGCTCGTGTTCTAAAGAGGGTCAGTGACTCAGTGCTATTGGATAGAATCTAGCTTATATATTGCACCCCATTTGTTAATTTTTTGCAACAATAAAAATATGGGAAGATCTTCGTTGCTAAACCTAATGACCACGCTTAGTTCAAATCAAACAACAATACCTAAAATACATCTTTTCTATAGTTTTCATAACAAGAAAGACTAAGGATCTCACATGTTTCATGATTGTTAGTTCCCAATCTAGAAATCCAATTTTCTTTCATCTATATTAAGATAAAACATATATTAATTATAAAACCACAACCATGCATTAAAATTCAAACAAATAGTTCATTTTGGTAGGATTTTACCATAGGTGATCTCATGGCTTATATTCCATATATATATATATATATATTAACCTAAACTAACTGACATAGAACAATCCAAAAGAGATCAAATGAAAGATATTTAAACCAAGCTGTTGCCATTGCTTGGAAGTGTTGCTGGCACCTTGTTAATTTCCTTTCTACTCTCGAATGCCCGGCAATAATATACTAATAATTGGAGTTCATTTTATACTACTAAATCCTATAATTAATAATACTATACATACACTAAACAAATTTAAACCACTATTCCAGCAACTTGGTTTTATTAGTTATTAATAGGGTAAAGACTACGCTTCTGAATCAGTCTTTAATCGACAAAAGCAAATACTATTTCACAAAATCGAGCATTAATATTATGGTGGTACAAACGGGGAATCAAAATAGGTTGTCTGCTGTGATTCGGGAGAAGCAAGGTAAAGTTGCCAGTAGGAGTCCCAACGCGCCTATGCATTCGATATTATCCATGATCCTTCTGAGGAGGAGATTGTGTGCCTAAGGAATAGCCACACAAGTTCTCATATCATTTGATTCTTATGATATTATGATGGAAGCATTCGAAATGGATATAGCACCGTGGAGTGTTTACTATGGTGAATTAAGGCCTAGCATTGACGGATGGTCCTATCGATCGGTTTGCCTGGCTTGAGGTCACTGACCTACCAATTGTTTATCGGAATGTAAATAGCAACAACAAGATTCTGTCAGCATATGGCAGAATTAGTTTTGACAAGATTAGTTTTTGATACAGCAGTCTTGTCCGTATTAACATTTTAGTTGGGACAAGACAAAGCAGATTCATTAAGGAGTCGGTAGATTTTAAGCTGAGAGGAACTGATCATCATGTTATTGTAGATCGAGGAGCATGATCCTCTGCATTTTCCAGTCTTTGACGCTATTGAGTACAACATGAAGGCCTGTAACCTCATGCTGGAGGAAGAAGATGATGCAACAGAGTCCAGTAGTGATGGCATGGCTCTCCAGAGGCTGAAAGCGTGGAAAGAGGGATGGCTCTATTAATATTCCATTTGTTGTGTCCGCTATTGGTGCGTCTAAAACAGTTTTTAAAACTTTTTTAAATATTAAATTTTTTTTTGTATAATTTTATTCATGTTAATTACTATAATTAATTATTAGAAACGATTCAAAGCACCTCATATCACTCCATAACATACATTATTATTATTATTATTATTATTATTATTATTATTATTATTATTATAAAACACATTGAATTTTAGTGATTAAAGCGCACACATTATTATTATTCATTGACACAAACAAGATACATAGAGGGATGGCCGCCTTGATTGCATAAATACCCACAATATTAGAAGGCATCGCCCTTTCATGCTACAACCTCCATAGAAGGGAAGCATATCAGGAGCTAGCCTTTTCAAGTGAGTGAATTATTATGGTAGCCTAGCAAGCCAAACCAAAAGGTACTTACGTATTACATCTTAGTATATAATTAAGTGGGCGGGAACATGCATGCATATAAGTAAGCTCCTTTGAACTTTTTATTCCTCAATACAGACACTAGTAAGGGCATGTTCTGTGATGTTGGCTATGTTTAGTCATCATTAGAACGAAGGTAGATATCAACAGTAGCGTTGATAGTAGGAAAAAGTTTGAAGTAAAAATCAGGGTCTTCGCTGGTTGGCTTTTTTTTCTGATATTCGATGGTCCATTTTGCGGTGCTGGCAGTAGTAACCTGTAGAGTGACGGTGAAGTTGTCATATAATTGCAGCAACGATCCCTCCAGCAATTTGTAGGTGATTTTCCTGGAGCGGTCGTCAATGGCTTCAACTATATACTTGAATTTCTCGGCAGTGTCTGATCATAATTAAAAAAATCAATGCCTAATCTTATAAATGTCCAAGTAATTTTAATCAGGATTTGATCTATTATAGCTAGAATTCAAATCATTTAATGTATGGATCAGCACTGTAATATTGTTATTGCATCCTTAATTAATAACGTACGTACCACGGCAAGAATCGGCAGCCAGGATTTCAATCACCTTGCGAGAGCCAACAGTATTAACCCAGCTTTTGTTACTGTCAACAAGTCCTATTGTCTGCACAACAGAACCGCAGACATTCGGTAAGAAGTTTGCTTGTTTCTTGAAGAATTTATAAAAAGCAGTAGTGGAGCATTGAATCGGTGTTTCAACAACTTTCCGGCTACGGGGAGCAAAACCAGAAAATAAATGAACTGGTGTTTCAAAGAAGTTTTCTTGAAGGCAATCCATATTATCAGTAGAGCTAAGAGACCTCGTAGGCTAGATAACTGATAAGGATGCAATGCAATGAAGAAATGTAGACGCCTCCTTGGCATTATATAGAAGAAAAGCCCAGCGTTAACCCTCTGATTATTCTTCTTTTGTCAAATCAATAGGACACCCACAATTGTGGGAATTTAGAATTCACTCCCACCAATAGAATAGGAAGATTCCACCATCACCTTATGTGATGTGATGCATGGTTGTTTATTTACAATAAAAGTAATTTTGACTTCTACTAAAGAGATTGTTGCTCCTACAATTGCTGCAACAAAAAGTTATATTCAGTAAAGAGATTCCGCAATCATTTTTTGTAATGCATGGTGAAAAACCTGATTTGGATTTTAAGAGGTGAGAATATAAAATATAATCTATTTAACTACCTTGAATTTGAAAATAATCTTAATTGAAAATTCATCAAAGCTATCACATATATGATGAATCTGATCCCTATATAATGTCAATTATGGATGTATTAATACAATGCAATTTAGTGTGTAAAACCTACATCTTTAATGGAATGGAGAATATACTCTATAATGGGTATAGTTCCATTAATAGAACAAAGGCATAATAAGAAGCTTTTAGTCAAAAGTTTAAAGTTGAAAAAGCTACTATGAAAAAATTCATAGTCGATAAAATTCTTGAGTTCAATATGATTTATTTAAAAATTGTAATAAATCAAATTCAAGAGTTTCAACTCATCCTACATGATGTTTATATTGAGGAGATGGTTTTGAAGATAAATCTTTCTAAATGAGTGCTATTATTTAAAAACTTATCACCTTTTTGAAAAGATTTCAAGAACTTCTTAAATATAAGCCAAAAGAGATGGCAGTTTAAAATTTTATTTTGAGATTGAAGATAGAATAGGAGAATATATTTTTTGAGGATAGCAAATTCTTAAATTCGTTATCTAAAACAAGATTACATATAAAACAAAAGATTACAAAAATAAATCTCAACAAGACAACTTTAAGAAAGGAAGGGTTACTGAAGCCAATGTTGCTAAGATTGATAACCTCTAGAATAAAATGTTACTTGTTTGTGCTCAGATGAGGATGTTTTCTACTTATAATGAGGTCGATGATAAATAGCTGTAATTGAAAAATTCATCAACATTTAAGGAACTTAATATTGAAAAGATCATTATAAAGATGACTTTTAAAAAAAATTTCATTATTAACAATGTATTTCATGGCATTGATATTAGAAAGAACTTAATGTTTAGCTTATTACTAAAAAATGATGTTTATAGGGAAAAAGTATCTTTGTTATCATATTTTCAAAATAAATATAATGACCATTATAACAAAACATAAGATTAATAATTATAAGGGTGTCTCTTCTTCATACTTGCTTGAGTATTTTAATTTGTAGTATGACAGGCTTGGATATGTAAATTAAAATTCCATATAAAGATTTATTAATCTTGAATTTTTACCAATTATTGTTTTTGAAAAAAAGCATAAGTGTGAAATTTATATAAAATTAAAATTCACATACTTTTTTTGAGCTAATTAAAATAAGTAGTGAACTTTTAGGTTTAATCCACTTAGATATTGATGATTTATAATTTATACATGTTAAAAATGAGAAGAAAAAAATATTATATTACTTTGATAGATTATCATACAAGGTATTATTATACCTATAAGCTAAGAAGCATAGTTAAGGCTATTTAAATATGTACACATTAAAAAAAAAGGTTAAAAAAATCAACTAAAAATGAATAAAGGTAATAAAAAGAGATAAATGTGGAGAGTAAAAAGCATAATTTAGTGATTTATTTTATCTAAAATTATATTATAGACCAAAATATTGCTTATTATTCGTCTAAATAAAATGACATTTCAAAGTAGAAGAATAAAACTTTAATGAAATGATTAATGCTATATTGATAAATTTTCAAGCATCTCATAAGTGAAGGAAATCTGCCAATTATTTACCTAATAAAGTATGTCACAAGAAGTTAGAAAAAACTGAGTTGTCGAAAAGAAGAAGAATTTTTCTAAAAATATCTCAAAGAATGGGTGTGCTTTGAAAAAATAACAACACGTGATTCTAAAAAGGTTAAGATAAGACCTAAAAATATAAATTTTATATTTATTGGATATGATTATAACCAATTAGTGAGGATTTTCATCCCACTACAATAATAGAATCAAAGAATTATATAATTTTTAAAAACGTGTTTTTCTTCTAAAGAAACATAGAAATCTATTCATTTTAAGAAGCAAGTTAAAGTGTTCATCATCTAATAAAAGATGATAAAGCTTAGCTGACAAGGAGTAAAATGGAAAAACTCATAAAATTTTTTGGTCTTAATCACATACTTATAAAAAAAAACCCTCAAAAGTAATCTAATATAATGACTTGTCATGAAGTTTTCTACTAGAAAGAGTGTGTCAATTATGAGTTTAAATCTATTATTGATGTAGGAGGTTTAGATAGATTAAAAAATTGGATTTATTGTATTCAAACAACATGGATAGCCTAATAGATAAGTATTGGACTAATAGACAGATTCAAGTTTAAGAAAAGACATAGTCACACCAAATTATTTGTATTATGGGAAGACTATAATTTTTTATAATACTATTGGATAGGTCTTAGAACTTTTCAATGCATTTTACAAGAATCAGTAAGTTAGCTGACTAAAAGAGATTATATGAAAAGTCTTTCATGGATAAAGACAAGTAGCATAATTTATCATGACATCTTTTTTTCTCATACATTTACATTGTATGAAATTTTTGATCTCATCAAAATGATATAATTTTTAATGATGCTACCTCTAATTTCCAAATTTATTTCTCCATGGTACACAAAAATATTGTTTTTATGGCCTAGACTTGATTCCAGCTCTTTGGAATATTACCAAAAAAGAAGAAAAGGACAGGTCATCTTTATATAAGAGGTAATGAAGTTCACATTCACATATTGAGAACGAGACAATATGATATTATTAAAACTATATGATATTTTATTGGAAGCAAACAAAAATTGGGCTACTTGTAAGGAAATTAAAAGAAATAGCACACATGAAGAATTAAACGAGCCTAACTAGGGAGAGGAAGAAGAGATAAAGGAGGAAGATGGACATCTCATGAAAAAAAACATTTTTAATAATAAAAAGACAAAACCTCCCTTCACTGCTACATTAACTACATTAATTGTAAGAAAGGATGTGGGAATTTGAACAACGTTAACCTCTCCAAAAGGTGGGGAGGTTAAAAACCCACATATAGCCTATTACAATTAGAGGGGAAAAAAATCATATTTTAACAATATGGTATTTATTTAACTAAATCGAAGCTAAGCTTAATCCAAATCATTGTAGCTAAATCATATTTTAAACAAAACATTTATGCACAAATTTCATCATATCGTCAAAATAAAAAATCTAAATTCAAACACCAAGCTGCTAGCATCGTCTAAATCTAAAATCTCTTGGAGTCCCTAACACATACTTGAATGAAGCGTAGTCTTTACTCTATTACTAATAGAAAAAATTAGCAACCTGGTTTCTGGCCTGTCTCTACCTTTAAAAGAATCCTTGAATAACCCCTTTTTTTTTCCTTTATTTTTTTTTTCCCATTCGAACTTATCTTGGCATGCTTAGAAGAAAGAATAAGAATACAGGATGGTATTGATCTTTTTGAGGAGTGGTGGTCTCCAAAATTCCTTTTCTCACGCCGCAAGCGGTAATAAGATAGTGTGTGCATATTTATTTTTCTTTTTTCCAATCTGAAACTCTTATTGTCATATAGGAAAAATCATTTCAGAATTATTAAAAACAGATAAATCTGAACCAAATGAAATGGAACATTACATGCCTTATGATTATGAGTTCTATAAGGAATCTATCGTTAAAAGAATAATAATAACATTTGTAAGTGTAATAATTTTTCTCCAGTTTTTTTTTATAATCAATAATATATATATATATATATAAATATGATAATTTTAGCGCCAGTAAGAGTCTGGTAAACTAGAGTTAAAAGTCACAGAAATAGATATGTACAAACATTAACGAGGGATTGAAAAAAAAGAAAAAAAGAAAAAAGAAGACAGCTACACAATATAAAACATAAATAAACCAAGGTGTTTGAGAATGTGTTTGTGAACTGCTTTTCAAAATATTTTTTATTTGAAAATGCATCAAAATAATATTATTTTTATTTAAAAAAAATTAATTTTGACATTATCATATTAAAATAATTTGAAAACATAAAAAAATATTAACTTGAAATAAAAAAAATAAAAAAATTTCATTTAAAAATACTTTTAAAATACAAAAATAATAAACTCCCATTATTAGTATATTATTGCCGTGCATTCAAGAGAAGGAAACTAAAAAGGTGTTTTTGAATTATGCTTGAATTGTGGATAAACGAAATAGAAATAAAACTATTATGGATTGGGAAAGACGAATTTGTTCATGATGATAAAATAGCTTTGGATAACCCAACTTTTTCCGAAAGAGGAAGGAGAAATGAGCAACTTGGTTTTCTGACCTGTCTCTACCCTGGAAGGAATCCTTGAACTTTTTTTTTTCTTCATTCGAACTTGTCTTGGCATGCTTAGAAGAAAGAACGAGAATATATATATAGGATCGATGAGATTGATCGATCTTTTTGAGGAGTGGTGGTCTCTAAAATTCCTTATCTCGTTCCTAAAGGGACAATAAGATAGTGTGTGCATATTTATTTTTCTTTACCATAAAAGCTACAGTAGCTTGCGATTCATGGTTTTGCTGGTTTCTCCGGGCAGTCAAAGCCTGCAGATAAAGATGGTTGCAGAACCTCCGAAACAGGGAGAAATAAAAAATAAATAAATTGGGGAACGGTGATCCACAAAGTACAAAGTAAAGAATCGTCCTTGAAGTGACCATCAACCAAAAACAAATAAAGAAAGAAAGAAGAAATTATGTTTCGGAAAAAAAATATATAAGAAATTAATTAGTCATTGTTTCTTTGCGTCTTACATCTTTTTTCCAATATGAAATTCATAGGGAAAGTCATTTCAGAATTTGTAGAAATTTAGAGAAATATAATCTCTTAATCATAAATTTATTGATGGCAAAGTATAAGTATATATAAACTAAGATCAATTCCTAACTTGATAGCTACTAGATTTGATTATATCTTTGGTTACGAAGGAAATAAATAATAATTACATGATCATCTAAAATAAAAACTAGACATAACATATAAGAAATATAATAACTATATATAGGATCTTGTATATTGTCTCTTGATGCTATAGTATGTGCTCCATTAATCTTCAATATCTATAGCATCCCCACCATTAATCTTCAATATTTACAATACATGTAAGGATCTACCACTTCTATTGTAATCTTTAAGACTCCCTCTCAAGCTGGATCTAGTGGATTAATTAATCCAAGCTTCCTGAGCAAAAGATGAAACTAACCAGATGACAGGATTTTGGTAAATACATAAACAAGTTGATCATTGGTGTGCACATAGGATGTCTAAATAAGTTTAGCATGAACTTGCTGACAATTGTTATGGCAATCTACTTCGAGATTTTTTGTGCGTTCATGAAACACTGGATTAGAGGCAATATGCATGGCAGCTTGATTGTCACAAAATAATATCATAGGTGTATGAGAGACAAAATTGAGATCTGCAAGTAGATTCTTGAGCCAAATTAATTCACATGAAGCAGATGTCATTGCGCAATATTTGGCTTCAACACTTGAACGCGCGACCACTTGTTGTTTTTTGCTCTTCCAAGACATTAAATTACCTCCAAAAAACATGCAATATCCAGTGGTAGAATGTCTATCTTATGCATTTCCTACCCAATCAGAATATGTGTATCCTATAATATCTGTATATCCATTGCGTGTCATAACAATGCCTCGACCAATAATTCCTTTCAAGTATCGCAGAATATGCTTATTCATGTCAAGATGTTGAGCTGTAGGAGCATGCATATATTGGTTGAATAACCTAACATCAAATGTAATGTCTAGACTAGTGATTGTCAAGTAAATCAATTTTCCAACAATCCTTTGATAAGTAGTGAATGTTGGGAGAGGTTTGCTTGATGAATCCTGTTGCTACCCAATTTTTGACCAATGTTTTTGATATATTTTCAAAAAAAATCCAAAAATAGAGAAAAACAAAGAAAATCCAAAAAATATCTTTTCTGGGTAGGTCACCCAAAGAATGAGACCATTCTCCATCTTTTTTACCTGGGTAGGTCACCCATAAGAATGAGGCCATTCCTCCCCCTGGGTAGGTCACCCAAAGAATGAGACCACTCTTCCTTTTTCCACTTGGGTAGGTCACCCATCACAATGAGACCACCATTTTTTCTGGGTAGGTCACCCAAAGAATGAGACCATTCTCCATCGTTTTTTTTACCTGGGTAGGTCACCCAAAGAATGAGGCCATTCTTCCCCCTGGTAGGTCACCCAAAGAATGAGACCACTCTTCCTCCTTTCCACTTGGGTAGGTCACCCATTATAATGAGACCATTTTTTACACATTCTTTTGTTCCAGTTGAATGAGGTCGCCAGATGGGATCTCATGTAGCTTTGGTTCAAGGGAATTTCCATATAGGATTTCAGGTTGACCGAGTTACACACACATTCTTTGGTTTTGGTTAAAGGAGGTCACCAGATGGGATCTCAGGATAATAAAAAAGAAAAAAAAGAGTAAGGTTTTTTAAATGAAGTGGATATTGAGCAAACAGAAAGACAAGTTTTTCTTTACAAAGCTTACTATGCAAAACATCGAGGATTTTTGCTTCGTAAGCATTGTAAAGAGGGGGCATCTGTTGCTACCCAATTTTTGACCCATGTTTTTGATATATTTTCAAAAAAAATCCAAAAATAGAGAAAAACAAAGAAAATCCAAAAAATATGTTTTTTAATATATTTTCGTAATTTTAGCATTTTCAACGTCGTCTAAAAAAGAATTTAAATTTTTAAGGGTCTTTCGAACGCGTTCGACTTTTCACGCGTCATTTTTTAAATAATTGATTTTCCATATTTGAGTCGACGTTGATATTGCTCGTTTTCAAAAAAATACAAAAAAAACAAGAAAAATCAAATTTTACAAAAAAAAGAAATTAAGGGACCAATTTTGAGGCCGAAACAATATTTTTGCCTATGTATATGGAATTTTGAATTTTGGAAGAAGGGGCAACCTAAGATTTTTTTTTTTTTTTTTCTCTTCACCCGAAACTAGCCGTTGCCCCTGGCCCAAGACCATTATTTAATCCCTCTCTTTCGGCTAAAAATGATGAACTCAGCCCCCACCCAGGACTTCTTTTCCTTGTTGGCTCTCCTCACGAGAAAAGCCCCTATTTCTTCTCATTCTCAGTTTTGCAAGAGAGGGAGATTGGAGCTATTTTTTTTTGACGGGTCCCAAGAGCAGTGGGCAGAGACCCACGATCCCCAGCTCCTTTGAGATCATCTCCTTCTCCCCCACTGGACCTCCATTTTTCAGACCAACCCCCACAGCCATAGCTCCCCCCCACACACTTCCCCAACACAGCCGACACACCCAACACCTAGAGAAACCCAAAGACAGCCCCCCCTCCAGATTCGTTTCCTTCTACCTTCAGCTGGACGCCCCCACCCTTTGTAATTAATTTTCTTCCCTTTCCCCTCACAAACCAGCCTCACAGCCTCTCTCTTGGCCCCGCTCCCTCTGAAACCGAATCTCAGCCACAAATTCTCTTCTTCTCCTTCAACCAGCCACAACCGATTTTCCCCTTCCTCACCGAACCCGAAACCAGCCGTCCATCTTCCTTCTCCCAGCACCGAACCAGTTCTCCAAGGCAGCCTTCACCCGATTTTTCCTCTCATCTTCAAATCCCAGCTGGCCAAAGATAGCCCCTCACTCTCCAGAACCCAAGCCACCCGACCAAGATCGGCCCTCAGCACAGCAGCTCCCCATCGTCGTTCGTCAGTCAACCAGCTCGCCCGGACCGCATCGGCGCCTCCAGTAGCAGCCCGACACAGCGGCGCCCACTGATCCCCGATCTGTCCACTCCCGGTCTCCAGCCCTCCTCCCTCAACTGCCAATGATTTATCACCTGGAGAAGGAAAGAACAATGAACCGAAAACAAAAAAAATGACAGCAGAGAAGAGATCCAAAAAAGGAGACAAAACCGGAAACCTTGCTTGTTGCGTTTTGGTGTTTTGCAGGGGACAACGCTGTCGCCGCCGGCGAGGAAAGTGATGAGGGGAGGAAGCAGTGGCGGCAGCGCGTGGACCAAACGCGCCGTACTGTTTCAGCAGTTCCTGAGGCCCTCCTCTGCAGTTCCTTGATTTTTTTTAAGGACCTTTTTTGTAATTGTAACATGTTTGAACATGTAGTTAAATTACCGTTATTTATTATTATTATTATTATTATTTTTTGTTTATGTTATATTATTCTGTAAATGTGGGTGTATGGAAAAATATAATAAAAAGAGATGTGTGCGTGTTTGTATTTTTATTTATGTTATTGAATTGTAAAAATAAAAGAAGGACAAAAAGAATTAATTGTTAATTTAAATATGGTTAAATATCTCAAGGACAAATAAAATCAAGTTGTATTTTCCACGAAAATGTAAGAACAAGTTTTTACATATATTCGGGGATTCAATAACTGATTTATTCAAGCCTTAGAATTTAATTAATATTTTAAATTTTCTTAAATATGGTTAAATATCTCAAGGACAAATAAAATCAAGTTGTGTTTTCCACGAAAATATAAGAACAAGCTTCTATATATATTCAGGGATTTAATAACTGATTTATTCAAGCGTTAGAATTTAATTAGTATTTTAAATTTTCAAATCACATCAGAATACAAAGCAGCTTACCTCAGGTAGGGTGCGTTAGGGGTGCTAATACCTTCCCTAACCACAACCAGTCCCTTACCCGCGATCTCTGATAAGACCAGTACATCAGGTTTCCTAGTAGCCCTTAATAAATTACTAGGTGGCGACTCCCACGAACAAATTCAAAGCAAACACAACAAACGATGAAAAATCGCCAGCCGATGCCGCGCGCCAGGATTTTTGTTTTTGGGGTGCGACAGGATGGCGACTCCACTGGGGACAGGTATTGTTTTCAACTTTATCGGACTAAGCTTTGTGTTTTGATGTGTTCAATTTTTTTGAGTGTTTTGTTTTATTTATTTGTGTTTTATTCATACATTGTATATATTTCTCTCATGCATCACAAGTTTTAATTTTTGAAAGCACACACCAACTTTAGGTTAAGTGGGGGACTAGCAGCTTGCCTTATGACTTGAGTCAAGGTTCAAGTTTGTGTAAACCCCAACTCTTTGTTGAGTGCTTAGACTGATAATAGTTGGACACGTGCCAACCAATTACCTGCTGGGCCCCTATATTGCCTTTACGAAGGCGATCACTGGGACAACAAGAGACCCTTTTAGAGACCAAGTAGCAAACCTACCCTGTCTCACGTAAAATGAATAGAGCCTGTCTTTAGGATGTATGTGCTATTGTTTTGCATCCGAGCAAACTCTTCTTGAAGCATCTTGAACTCAAGACTTGTGGGTGATACATTGGCCGTCACTCCGAAAATTTTCATTGTAGAGTTTGGGCAAAAAATCACAATTCTTGTCCATCATACAAGAGTTACGACCATATTGTCACCCCTCGAAGGGTGAGTTCGTCATATAGATTACATATTCATACATTTATCATGCATGTACCGGGTTGAAAAGTAGGTTCCCCCGCACAAGCTGTGCTGCAAGTGATTGAAGAAAGGATAGAAGTGAAGAAAGATATCAGATAGAGGCTCATTATCAGTTTGAGTTTGAGAGCATCAAAGATGAAATAGCTGGACTCAGATCTGCTCGAACAAGTGTTGAGCATCAAATGGAAAGAGAATGTCTGCACAGTCTTCTGTGGGAACACTGTTTGTCCACCGTCCAATTGAAGCTGCCTCTCCTTTTCAGTCATGAACAACAACAGCAATGCCTTCAGTCATCAACTAATGACAACCCTGTTTCCTGTCCAGTTGCACTGTTAAATGTTCATTGCCTCCACATCATCTAATGGAACCAAACGACTACTAGCCTCCTGTTCATGGTGCATCAGTCTGTTTTGAAGTTACCCCAATTATGAGCTCAATTCCAGTTCAGCAGCGCAAGATGTTGGTCTGAAAAACCATGACCAGAAACTGAACTTCCACGTGAGAAATGAACAAAACATTGTAGCAGTCAGAGGACTTAGGCCTAGTCTGAAAACATGAGCAGTCGTCGAACTTCAACGTGGCAGAACTCTTTCTACAAAAATCTGTTTATGATGCTGCAAGTTGGGAATGCAAGAGGGGATTTATAAGTTGCATATGCTACAAATATTTCTCTCATCAGTTTCAGCACGAAGACCTCTTAGTAAGTCGAAAAGCCAGACCTGGTCTGAAAAATATGAGCAGACATGAAACTTTAACGTAGCAGAGCTCTCTCAGCAAGAATCTGTTTGTGGATCCGCAAGTGGGAAATCCAAGAAGGAATACAGTAGTTTCAGATCATCTATGATTTTCCTCCAACAATGTCGGCATTAAAACTCAAAAGTAGAGAGAAGAGACATGCCTAGACTGAAAAAACATGAAGAATACTGAAACTTCAACAGAGCAGGACTTCCTCTATAGGTGTTTGTTTACTGCACTGTTAGATGGAATTCGAAGAGGGGACAAAGGAGTTTCAAATTCATCAGGTGCTCTTCCAATAGAGACAATGTGTGATTCCACACGTCGGTAGTGGCAATACTACAAGTTTCTGTGCGCTGCCAATATTACCAAGCTGTTGGAAAGTTTTCTAACAATCCGCAGCCAACCACAACAACATTGGAAGATTGAAATGATGTTGTGAGGATTTGCCGAAGAATTGAACAAGCTATGAAAAGAGGAAAGACTGAAGTATCTGCCATGGATTCCAGAACAATGATGAGAGGTAAATCAGGAGATGACTTCAACGGTGTGAACCCTTAATTATGTGGTATAGCCAGGTCTCACGGTAGCATCAATTGCTCAAATGTCTTTGCTAAGATGGGACATTCCTCTGCCGTTTAAGTTTGTCAACCAGCATCTGCCAGATTCCAGAATTTTTGCTTGACTCCGACAAATCCCATGCGACCACCAATTTCTAGGTGGTATAATCCAGATAAGAGATGTGATGTTATGTTGGGGTCTTCAACCATTTCAAGTGAACAGTTTCAAGAATTGCAAGAATTGAGTCTGGAAGTTGATGAGCAAGAGACAAGTGGAGTTGGTGAAGGAGGGTGTCATTGGCTATATTGTCCCCCGAACATCTTCAGAATGACCTGTTGATCGAAAGTGCTTGGCAAAACGCAAATATTGCCAAAGAAGCTGATCCAAGGAGTTAAACTGTCAAGCATTTTTGTTATGGATTTTTGCCATTGTGCATTTTTGTTTTCATATCACATCTCATCCTTCAACGAAACATGCCTCGCTTTTGTCTCTTTGTTGTTTTGAAATCAACAGATGTTTAACATTTTTTTTTTCCGACAAAATATTTTGATCAAACTCCAACATGCAATAAAGGCTAATCAATCCTGAAGATTAAAAATGTTTTGATTGCAAAAATGACTCGATTCTTGTTGAGATGACATGAGGTGACCAAACAAATTTTGAGCTCACACATAAAATTGAACCACACATCATATAGCTAAGTTTTAGCAGTATGCATAATGACATGTAGTGGATTTCGGTAACTATGGACTCGTGAATCATGACTCTTACAAGTCCAAATCATTACACTAGATGAGGTCAAAATTTATCGGTTCTAACCGACCTTGCTTGAATTGAGAAAAGGCCATCTTTGTTATCCTTTCACGTTTCTTGAAAAATTATATCCTTTGCAGTCCCATTTTGAGCCCGGTGAAATATTTTTTTTCTTTCAAAAAGAAACCCTGACTAGGATCACACCCCATACTGGGGGCAAATGAGAAATATTTTGGAGACACGGATAAAATCAATGGATCAAAGAAAAGCTTAGAACAAAAGTCCAATGTTTGAGAAAGGGCTAGAAGAAGAAAATCCATAGATTGAGGGCCATCCAAGAAAAACTTTGAGGAAATGAAAGAAAATGCCTACCAATTCTAAGAGAGGTAAGACAACTTTCAATTGAGAAAAGACAATAAATGCCAAAAGTCAACACTAGAAAAATCGATGCTTCATATCTTTTGGTGTGTCTAGGATAAAGCCTCTAATGTCTTCAAATTGTTTTAGATTGGTTATTCATCAAAGAAAAGTTGGATTTGCATTATAACCTATGATTAAGAGAATTCTGATATTTGAGATTAACAAGGTTATATGTCACTTTCCTCTACAAAGACAACAATAAAAAATGAGTTGATGAATAATTGATGTTGATCCTAGGTTTTTGAAACCCTCAAACACCTTTTGAGCCTTTGAAATTCTTTTCTTTCATAGCCATGAACCATAGCCTGCATTACATGCTTTTAAAAGCCCTTTTTAATCAAGCAAGCAATTTGAATCGATAAATGGCGCTCTCAAAACTTGAAGAGTTTTTCCATAAGGGTCGTGACTTCATGAATTAGCTACTGGTTATTATGCATGCTGATAAAATAAATACTAAGACAGGAAACAACTTTTTTTTTTTCAAGCCTTAGCATCTACTCATTTGAAGTTCACAAAAATATCACCTCATCACAGACCATCAAAAGATATACCCAAAATCAGAGTTTAAAATGGACACAAAGAACCATGAAAAGGTCATTTTAAATCTTACAACGGGTCATTTCTGTTTTCAAAATACAAGACAATCAAAGGACTGCATTGAATAGTGTGTTGGGTCTTTGACCAAAGAAGTTTGAATTTCAAAAGAAAAAATAATAACTTCAAAAAAACAGACATCTCTCTGATTTCATTTCAACATTTAGACTTGAATAGACATGATCGTTGAAATGTTAGATTTGATTCCATAACAAGAAAGATTTTCAAACAAGAACATCAGTTGAGTTTGCAAAATCCTCGACAAAAATGACATCATTTTCCCGACATGTTGACCACCTGGGGGCAATTCAGTGGACCTTAAAAAGGAAAGCAAACAATATCCAGATCAGCTGGGGACAAAGAAAGAATCAGATGATGAGTCGTCAAAGTTCATCAAAGTTATGTTTAGCATCTGACGATGATAAAGAAAAACCTTCTTGAGTATAAACCGATGAGCGAACCTTCAGATCATTTTAGGGGCAATGTTGTTCAAAGACAATCCATGATCTAGTGCATTTCAGCAGCAATTGACAAGCAACGCTACACTTGAAGGATATTTTCATATCTTCATCTTGGGTTACCCTGTAAAACATGGCTATGACTCCTGACAGATGTTATCAGCTGAATGCATTTGAATGAACATTGAACATATGCATACCACTAAGATTGACTATGGGACCATCTATTCTGAAGCTCAAATGCGCACTTCACCGCATGAATATGGGTGATAACATGAACATCATTGATGATGCCAAAGCAGTTATTTTCACGATCTGATTTGACAAGCTAAGAGGAATCCATAGAGAAATACATCGCGCTTACAATGATGAGTTGTTTACTGCAAAGAATGAGATGCATGTCGGGATCACGCGGCAGTTCCATGATTATGATTGACCACATATACTTGAATGATGTTTCAATTAGAGGCAAGTTCATGACTGATTAACAATCTTGATGGGTGTTGGCATGATGCACACAATCAATCAAAGGATAATCCTCAGAAGAATCCAAGAGAGAAAATTCTTCATGATGAATCAAGCAACACCACACTTGGGGGCATTGTCAAGCTTGATGAGCGATACGAGCAGTAATTGTCAAAGACAGCCCGGGATGGGCATTGCATTTACAGCTGAGTGGATGGCTAGCACATGAATGAGTCAATTCCTTAGAAGAACAAAGAAAGCTTTGAGATGCAAACAAAGGCACCCTTGACGATGGAGCATCAAAGAGGGGGGGACCTATATTTCAAATCAGGTAAGGATGCATGCATATCATCTAACCTACCATTTGCACATATTTTTGAATTGTTACAGGAAAATCCTTAATGAGGTCCAGCAAGATGGTGGAAAGAGAAAGAAGCATTGTGGTGATGATAATAAAGAATCGGTTTTGATCATGGAATAAAAGGACGATGGGATGAACCTTACCATTAGGAAAATCCCAAAGAAATGAAAAGATCAACCTTGCAATTGGGAAGCCTCGAGTTTTCAACCATTGCAGTCAGGAAACACCGAGTTTTCAAATCCTATGATCGGGAATTATCAGGAAGCACCAAGTTTTCCAGCCCTTCTTCTGTCATCCCCTCAGGACTTCGCCAGGTAAGTCCTATTTTTCACATTTATCATCATTTGTTTTCCATCTGGGTAGGTCACCCATTACAATGAGACCGCACTTCATATTCTTTCTATTTGGGTAGGTCGCCCATCACAATGAGACCACTTCATCATTTGTTTTCCATCTGGGTGGGTCACCCATTACAACGAGACCACACTTCATATGTTTTCCATCCGGGTAGGTCACCCATTACAATGAGACCGCACTTCACATTTTTTCCATTTGGGTTCGTCACCCATACAATGAGACCATCATTTTCCTGGGGTTCGTCACCCATACAATGAGACCATCATTTTCCTGGGGTTCGTCACCCATACAATGAGACCATCATTTTTCTAGGGTTCGTCACCCATACAATGAGACCATCGTTTTTTGGGGTTCGTCACCCATACAATGAGACCATCATTCATCTTGGGTAGGTCACTCATCACAATGAGACCACCATTTTTTCTGGGTAGGTCACCCATTAGAATGAGACCATTCTCCATCTTTTTTTTATCTGGGTAGGTCACCCAAAGAATGACGCCATCCTTCCCCCTGGGTAGGTCACCCAAAGAATGAGACCACTCTTTCCCCTTTCCACTCGGGTAGGTCACCCATCACAATGAGACCACCATTTTTTCTGGGTAGGTCACCCATTAGAATGAGACCATTCTCCATCTTTTTTTTACCTGGGTAGGTCACCCATAACAATGAGGCCATTCCTCCCCCTGGGTAGGTCACCCAAAGAATGAGACCACTCTTCCTTTTTCCACTTGGGTAGGTCACCCATCACAATGAGACCATCATCTTTTCTGGGTAGGTCACCCAAAGAATGAGACCATTCTCCATCTTTTTTACCTGGGTAGGTCACCCATAAGAATGAGGCCATTCCTCCCCCTGGGTAGGTCACCCAAAGAATGAGACCACTCTTCCTTTTTCCACTTGGGTAGGTCACCCATCACAATGAGACCACCATTTTTTCTGGGTAGGTCACCCAAAGAATGAGACCATTCTCCATCGTTTTTTTTACCTGGGTAGGTCACCCAAAGAATGAGGCCATTCTTCCCCCTGGTAGGTCACCCAAAGAATGAGACCACTCTTCCTCCTTTCCACTTGGGTAGGTCACCCATTATAATGAGACCATTTTTTACACATTCTTTTGTTCCAGTTGAATGAGGTCGCCAGATGGGATCTCATGTAGCTTTGGTTCAAGGGAATTTCCATATAGGATTTCAGGTTGACCGAGTTACACACACATTCTTTGGTTTTGGTTAAAGGAGGTCACCAGATGGGATCTCAGGATAATAAAAAAGAAAAAAAAGAGTAAGGTTTTTTAAATGAAGTGGATATTGAGCAAACAGAAAGACAAGTTTTTCTTTACAAAGCTTACTATGCAAAACATCGAGGATTTTTGCTTCGTAAGCATTGTAAAGAGGGGGCATCTGTTGCTACCCAATTTTTGACCCATGTTTTTGATATATTTTCAAAAAAAATCCAAAAATAGAGAAAAACAAAGAAAATCCAAAAAATATGTTTTTTAATATATTTTCGTAATTTTAGCATTTTCAACGTCGTCTAAAAAAGAATTTAAATTTTTAAGGGTCTTTCAAACGCGTTCGACTTTTCACGCGTCATTTTTTAAATAATTGATTTTCCGTATTTGAGTCGACGTTGATATTGCTCGTTTTCAAAAAAATACAAAAAAAACAAGAAAAATCAAATTTTACAAAAAAAAGAAATTAAAGGACCAATTTTGAGGCCGAAACAATATTTTTGCCTATGTATATGGAATTTTGAATTTTGGAAGAAGGGGCAACCTAAGATTTTTTTTTTTTTTTTTTCTCTTCACCCGAAACTAGCCGTTGCCCCTGGCCCAAGACCATTATTTAATCCCTCTCTTTCGGCTAAAAATGATGAACTCAGCCCCCACCCAGGACTTCTTTTCCTTGTTGGCTCTCCTCACGAGAAAAGCCCCTATTTCTTCTCATTCTCAGTTTTGCAAGAGAGGGAGATTGGAGCCATTTTTTTTGACGGGTCCCAAGAGCAGTGGGCAGAGACCCACGATCCCCAGCTCCTTTGAGATCATCTCCTTCTCCCCCACTGGACCTCCATTTTTCAGACCAACCCCCACAGCCATAGCTCCCCCCCCACACACTTCCCCAACACAGCCGACACACCCAATACCTAGAGAAACCCAAAGACAGCCCCCCCTCCAGATTCGTTTCCTTCTACCTTCAGCTGGACGCCCCCACCCTTTGTAATTAATTTTCTTCCCTTTCCCCTCACAAACCAGCCTCACAGCCTCTCTCTTGGCCCCGCTCCCTCTGAAACCGAATCTCAGCCACAAATTCTCTTCTTCTCCTTCAACCAGCCACAACCGATTTTCCCCTTCCTCACCGAACCCGAAACCAGCCGTCCATCTTCCTTCTCCCAGCACCGAACCAGTTCTCCAAGGCAGCCTTCACCCGATTTTTCCTCTCATCTTCAAATCCCAGCTGGCCAAAGATAGCCCCTCACTCTCCAGAACCCAAGCCACCCGACCAAGATCGGCCCTCAGCACAACAGCTCCCCATCGTCGTTCGTCAGTCAACCAGCTCGCCCGGACCGCATCGGCGCCTCCAGTAGCAGCCCGACACAGCGGCGCCCACTGATCCCCGATCTGTCCACTCCCGGTCTCCAGCCCTCCTCCCTCAACTGCCAATGATTTATCACCTGGAGAAGGAAAGAACAATGAACCGAAAACAAAAAAAATGACAGCAGAGAAGAGATCCAAAAAAGGAGACAAAACCGGAAACCTTGCTTGTTGCGTTTTGGTGTTTTGCAGGGGACAATGCTGTCGCCGCCGGCGAGGAAAGTGATGAGGGGAGGAAGCCGTTTCGGATCTCCCCTGCGCGGTTTTTTTTCGAAGCGGCGCGTGGGTCCACGCGCCGCCAGTGGCGGCAGCGCGTGGACCAAACGCGCCGTACTGTTTCAGCAGTTCCTGAGGCCCTCCTCTGCAGTTCCTTGATTTTTTTTAAGGACCTTTTTTGTAATTGTAACATGTTTGAACATGTAGTTAAATTACCGTTATTTATTATTATTATTATTATTATTTTTTGTTTATGTTATATTATTCTGTAAATGTGGGTGTATGGAAAAATATAATAAAAAGAGATGTGTGTGTGTTTGTATTTTTATTTATGTTATTGAATTGTAAAAATAAAAGAAGGACAAAAAGAATTAATTGTTAATTTAAATATGGTTAAATATCTCAAGGACAAATAAAATCAAGTTGTATTTTCCACGAAAATGTAAGAACAAGTTTTTACATATATTCGGGGATTCAATAACTGATTTATTCAAGCCTTAGAATTTAATTAATATTTTAAATTTTCTTAAATATGGTTAAATATCTCAAGGACAAATAAAATCAAGTTGTGTTTTCCACGAAAATATAAGTCAAGCTTCTATATATATTTAGGGATTTAATAACTGATTTATTCAAGCCTTAGAATTTAATTAGTATTTTAAATTTTCAAATCACATCAGAATACAAAGCAGCTTACCTCAGGTAGGGTGCGTTAGGGGTGCTAATACCTTCCCTAACCACAACCAGTCCCTTACCCGCGATCTCTGATAAGACCAGTACATCAGGTTTCCTAGTAGCCCTTAATAAATTACTAGGTGGCGACTCCCACGAACAAATTCAAAGCAAACACAACAAACGATGAAAAATCGCCAGCCGATGCCGCGCGCCAGGATTTTTTTTTTTGGGGTGCGACAAATCCAACCACAACTTACTGTCCAGAGAAGTAATAGTTGGCTTGGTATATAGCATTTCAACATCCTGTAGCATGTCTAGGATATACTTATGTTGGTTAAGAAACACATCCTTACTGGAAGTAGCCATTTCTATCCCCAAGAAATAATTCAGCTTCCCAAGATCTTTAATCGAGAATTGTCGCTACAGATCAACCTTTAATTTTGCAACAGAGGTTTCATTACTTCCCAGGATAATTAAGTCATCTACATATACAAGCTCAATAAACTTGTATGTAGAATTCTATTGAATAAATAGTGAAAAGTCAGCATTACTTCTTGTGAAACAAGTGTCTGTAAAGCAACACTTAATTTAGCATGCCATGCTCGTGGACTCTGTTTCAATCCATAAATGGATTTGTGAAGTTTGCAGACCAGGTTAGGAGAGTGGCTTTGTGGATGTCCTAGGGGTAGCTTCATGAATACTTCCTCTTCAAGTTCTCCATGCTCCTATGCATTGTGTACATCCATTTGATACAATGACCAGCCCTGATTAACTGTCGTAGATAACAAGACACAGATAGTAGTCATTTTCACAACTGGAGCAAAGGTTTCCTTGTAGTCGATTCCAAATTTCTGCGAGAACCTTTGAGCTGCAAGCCGGGCTTTATACCTTTCAATTGTTCCATTTGAGTTGAATTTTTTCTTGAAAATCCAGCAACAACCAACTGCATGTTTACCTGTAAGAAGAGGCATAATGCTCCATGTCTGATTATCAGTAACTACACTCAATTCTTCTGTCACAGCCTACTCCCATACAACTTGGGATTCCATGTATGGTTGAGTTAACCTAAGATCTTATCTGACGATCTCCTTTAACCAGAATCAAAATTTATGTGTACCTTGGTCAAACTAAAATCTCATCTAGTGACTCCCTTTAACCAAAGTTAAATTGGTGTGTGTTTGGGTTAACCTGTGATCCTACCTAGCAATTTCTTTTAACTAGAAACAAAATTCTATGTGCAGCTCGGTCAACCTGAAATCTCATATGGCGACTTCCTTTAACCGAAGCTAAATTTCATGTATGGTTGAGTTAACCTGAGATCCCATCTAGCGATCCCCTTTAACCGGAACCAAAGTATGTCCCAAAATCGATTTGTGTGTAGATCGGTCAACTTGAAATTCCATCTGGCGATCTCTTTTAACTAGAACAAAAAAAAATGTGTTTGTGGTCTCATTGTAATAGGTGACCTACCCAAATGGAAGATAAAAAGGTGAAATGGTCTCATTATAATGGATGACCTACCTAGATTGAAAAAAAATATGAAGTGATCTCATTGTAATGGATGACCAACTTAGATGGAAAAAAAATATAAAGTGGTCTCATGATTGTAATGGGTGACCTCCTTAGGTGGAAGATGTGATGAGTTTTGAAAGTGGTCTCATTATAATGGGTGACCTACCCAGATAGAAAAAAAAAGAAGTGAAAAACAATCTCATTATAATGGGTGACCTACCCAAGTGAAAGATGGTCTCATTGTAATAGGTGACCTACCTAGATGGAAGATGATCTCATTGTAATGGATGACCTACCTAGATGGGAAAAAAAAAGTAAAAAACAATCTCATTATAATGGGCGACCTATCCAAGTGGAAGATGGTCTCATTGTAATGAGTGACCTACCTAGATAGAAAAATATGAAAAATAGTCTTATTGTAATGGGTGACCTCCCCAAATAGAAAAGAGATGAGCGGTCTCATTGTAATGGGTGACCTACCCATGTGAAAGAATGATCTCATTATAATAGGTAACCTACCCAGGTGAAAAAAAGGAAGAGTGGTCTCATTGTAATGGGTGACCCACCTAGGTGGAATACGGTCTCATTGTAATGGGTGACCCACCCAGGTGGAATACGGTCTCATTGTAATGGGTGACCTGTCCAGATGGAAAACATTTGAAGAGACGACAAGATAGGGCTCAAAGGCACACTCGAAAGGAGGTAAAGTTAGGAAATGCACTACCTAAAAGATAAGGGCTCAAAGGCACACTTGAAAGTAGGTAGGATTAGAAAACACACTACCCGAGAGATGAGGGCTCAATGGCGCAAAAGGAAGTGAGAGCTCAAAGGCAAACTTGAAAAAAGATAGGGTTAGACAAACACACTACCTAAAAGGTGATGATGAAACACCGATCTATCAATGATGAAAGCAATACATTATGATCAATATGCATGTATACTTACCTAAGAAATATAGGTCTATTTTTTCTTCATGGAGTCTTTCTTTTCTCAAAAGTTAGAGTGTTGGTAATAAACTTTGATGGCTTTTCACTCTTTCTTACTCGAGTCACATCTTGTGATCTTGACCTCTAGGAAAGACTTGATATCATCATACTTCTTTGTCCTCTAACCTTAATCTCAAAGGTCTCCAGCTCTGTCATACATTTTGTTTTTTAGAAAGGGAATCATGGAGCCAGCCCTATTATGTGTTTTTGGATTGCCCCTCAGCTTGATCATGTCCCTAAGTGTTTAATTTGGGTTTTCTTTAGGGATGAGGCTATATGAAATAAGGTTTGGGTTATTTACAAAGAGTTGTTTTCATGTAGAATTTTTGGAATTTCAAAGCTATTCCAGACAAAGAAATCATTTCGACATAAGTTTAAAGCAAACTCATTCTGAAGAAATTCAAGTGATTCTTATGGATAGGTTTTCAGAAATGATGAAGAATTTTTTTTTTTTTTGCTTTTGATAAAAATATGAAGTCACGTTTTGTTGGTCAAAGAGGTTCAAACTTCAATGTGAGGGTTACAAAGAATCGATCTTCAAAGCATTCATTTTGATTGTATGAATAATGACTTGTTTCTCATAAAAAAAGCATTGTCTATTGATTCAGATTGCTTGTCTTTGATCGGAAAGGGCTTGATTGTGCACGTAATGTAGGCTTTGACTCTTAGTTATGAAAAAAATGATACTACTTATAGGCTCAAAAAGTGTTTAAGGGATTTCAAAACTAAGGATAACTAGTGCTTATTTCCTGACCTCGTTTTTTTGGTTCATAGATTTTTTTTTTAGACCTTGGAATTGATTTGCAAAATGGTATATGATACCCCATAATGTCGGGTTTGGGCTTTTTCTCTGTTTTTTTTCTTTTTTCTTTTGGTTGAGCATCATAATATCGGTTTTTTTTATGGAAAGCTCAAATTTTTTAAATCCTTTGGATTTTTCTTCAACCCCCCCAACTTTGTTTGGGTGCCTTTGATCATTGTGAATTTTCTTTCATGCCCCCCAGTGTTGTTTGTGGCACTTTTAATTATTGAGGATTTTTGTATATCTCTCGCATTTGCCCCCAAGTGTGGAGTGTGATTATAGCTAAGGTTATTTCCAAAAAAAAATATAATTGAAACAGAGAAATATTTTAAGTTAATAATTTAAAAAGAAATACTTTTTACTGTTAACTTATAAATAAAAAATAAATATAAAAGTCAACTCGGTGATCCGAATATTGTATTGGGTGACTTATAGGCCCCGTTTATTTGCTGGAAAGTAGTTTTTTTTTGGAAAGTGAAATTCAGGAAAGTGAATTATTTTCCGATATTTGGTAGTGTAATAGAAAATAAGTTGAAAAACACTTTCCAGTTTTTTGGTTATATCATGAAAAATGAGCTGAAAAATAAATTGTTAATGTTTTATTTTTTCAAGTTTATTAAAATAATAAGGAACAAATCTTACAAATTAAAAAGTTGAATGAGAATGAAATTGAAAAAATATATATAATTTCATAAATTATCTCAAATAAAATAAATAATAATCAAAATAATAGAGATCAAATCTAAAAAAAATGAAGAAATTTAAATAATAATATTTACATTTGATAAATTATTTCAAATAAAAAAAAGTAACAATAAAAAGAATGAGGACCACATTTGATAGATAAAAAATTTCAATTAAAAAATAATAAGGGAAAATAAAATAACAATTATAAAAATGAGGACCAAAGATAATATAAAAATTAAATTCTAAGGGATGAAATTGAAAAACAAATATTCAAAACAAAATATATATTGCAATCAAAAGTTTGAGGACCAAATTTAATATAATCAGCAAATATTATGACATTTCTAAATTTTTCACAACTTTCAGAAAGTGTTTTCCACCCAAAATAAAAGGAAAACACTTTCTAGAAACCAAACCAAATTTCCCTGAATGGAAAGAGTTTTTCGTTGATAAACTTTCTGAATGACAAACAAATACAGGAAAGTTTGGAAAGTGGTTTTTCAGAAACTACTTTTCAGGAAACAAACACATCCTTAGGCCATGTATGTTTGTTGGAAAGTAGTTTCCTTTTGAAAAGTAAATTCCGGAAAGTGAATTATTTTCCGATATTTGGTAGTGTAATGGAAAATAAGTTGGAAAACACTTTCTAGTGTTTGGTTATGTCATGAAAAATAAGCTGAAAAATAACTTATTAATGTTTATTTTTTTCAAGTTTATTAAAATAATGAGGAACAAATCTTACAAATTTAAAAGTTGAATGAGAATGAAATTGAAAAAATAATAATTTCATAAATTATCTCAAATAAAAGAAATAATAATCAAAATAATAGAGATCAGATCTAAAAATTAAAAAAATTAAAAGATGAAGAAATTAAAATAATAATAATTAACATTTCATAAATTATTTCAAATAAAATAAATAATAATTAAAAAAATGAGGATCAAATTTGATAGATAAAAAATTTCAATTAAAAAATGATTTGGAAAAAGCAAATAACAATTATAAAAATGAGGACTAAAGTTAATATAAAAATTAAATTTTAAGGGATGAAATTGAAAAATAAATATTTAAAACAAAATATATATAGCAATCAAATTTTTTAGGATCAAATTTGATATAATCAGTAAAGAATATGACATTTCTAAATTTTTCATAACTTTCAAAAAGTATTTTCCTTCCAAAATAAAAGGAAAACACTTTTTTGAAAACCAAGTCAAATTTTTCTTTGATTGAAAAGTATTTTTCATTGACCAACTTTTTTAATGATAAACAAATATAAAAAATTTTGAAAAATAATTTTCTAGAAATCATTTTCCATAAAATAAACGCAGCTGTAGGTTAATATATAAAGTAAAAACATTCATAATATTCTTGTCACAATCTTCAGAACTGGTTTAAGAAGATCATAAGAAAACCTTCCTGGTTGCGCTTGAATCAAGCCCAACCTACAATATATGTGGAGAAAATTAAAGCATGAGCCCGATCCATCATCAACAAGCCTTGGCAGGTGACACAAACACGCAATTTCCAGCCCAAACAATGGACCTCCACTCAAGTAGAATGTCTTCTATATAAATTGCAATGACTACATAAATTGAAAGGTCTTTTAATTATTATTTTTCAGGTAATAATAATAAAGATTTAAATTACCCCCAATTACCTAAATTATATTTTTGATATCTTAAATGTTTTTAAAAAACTAGAGTTGCAGACTAGAAACGCTGTGAAATTATAAACATTGGAAATTATAATTTAAAGTTTTAAATATGTATAATTTATTTAATTTTTATTGCTATAAATTATCATAGTTCTTGATTTTATTCATTTGCGTATATTTCCAATATATTTCTTAAAACTTGATTTGCATCTTTCATTTTCATATAAATATTTGTTCTCAAATGAATCCTTAATTTTGAATTGAAACTTGCTAATTTTTGTGACTACCACAAATTCGTGATTATGCTATTTTTATTTTAAAACTCTCAATAAATCATGAATTTTTTAAAATGACTCGGAACTTTTTTTTTTTTTTCATGGTATAGAACTAATTCACTTTAACATTGCTAGGTATATAACTGTAGGACTTAATTATCTATACTATTAAATTGTCATTTAGTTATATAATAGATTGGCGTCCTTGTTACGTTGTGTACCTATATTATTTATCCAATAAAATATTTAGACATCACAAATATTTTTTTTTATAAAAAAAAAAATTCAATAACTCTGGTTATTATCCTGATTAACTAAATAAGTTAGCTTTTATTTGAATCAAATGGAATAATAATAATAAAAAAAAAAACAACAATAACAAACAAAATCTATATATATATATATATAAAAGCAATTACGATAACATGAGACAAAAAAAAAAAGAGACGATATTGTTTAATTTTTAACCAACTTGAGCCTTCATGTTAGAAATCTAAATTGGAAATTAAAGGACTAGCTAATCTACATTAACATGACAAACTCATGTTCTAGATCATGAAATTAAGATAATTTAATAGAAAACATTAAACAAAACAACAAATCCATTTATTTAAAAAATAAATCAAGCGATGATATCATCAAAGAAAATAAGATAAAAAACATATCAACCCTTGTTAACTTTTCAAACTTGTAACCCGAGTTATTAGACCAAAAACATTATATATTAAAAAAATCATGAAGCTAAAAATTCAACAAAACAAATCAAAATAAAAAAATAACAATTAAAAGAATAAGGTTAAAATCTAATAGTTAAATCGAAAAGCACAAAAACATTAACAAAATAAAATAAAAATACATTACCAACTTCGTCGCACGTGATATGCGGCGTCGCATCGATCGTCCAACCTCAAGGAAAAATGTAATGGTCTATCTGGAAAATGTGGAGAGACAAAGAATTCTTGTCTCTTATTAGTGGAAAATTTGAATGGGAGTCGCCACCTAATATTCTGGTCACTAGGAACCCTAATTGGTCTTAGAGATCAGGTACGGAGACTGGTTGCGTAGAGGGAAGGTATTAGCAACTCAACTACGTCTTACCTAAGGTAAGCCGCATTGTTTTGTTGTGGTTTCTAATTATCGGTCTGTCTACGGTTTAAAAAAGTCCTTCTCTATAAGGAGATCCTTATTTTATCAGGTAAAAAACCTAATTGTTCTACATTGTCGAAAGAAAATACCTTTTTAATATCGGGAATACGTTTTACGTATAAATTCATAATCCCTGATACTAAAACAACACAAAATACTTTTTTTTTTTTTAATGTTTTTGATATTTTGGCCTATGTTCTCTTGACTTTAATAAATTGGTTATTAAAGCCAAAATGCATGCTAAAACATTGTTTTTTGAAGTATGAAAAACAGAAGATGATTTTTTAGCTTTGAGACACTTGGACGTATGCACAAAAATATTTCTTCTTTTTTTCAATTTTTTTGGAAGTTTTGATGAAAACCAGGTATTTTAATACCGGATTTTTATTTTTATTGTGTAAAAATACAGACCGATATTAAACAAAATAGTGTAAAACAAAACGAGTGGAAATTGCAAAATTTTAAACATATATTTTTTTGTTGGGCTGAACCTGGCCCAACATTGTTGGGCTGGACCGGACTCGGCCCAAGATCCATGGGCTGGGCTTAGCCCAACCCACCTCAGCTGGTTAATGTGCATGAGCACAGTAACCAGCTTCACCTCGCCTATAGAGATGTGCACCATGCACATCCTGCATGGCAAGGGAAGAAACGAAAGCAAAAGAAAAGGGGGCAGAGTGTTTACTTGGAGAAGTGAAACGCAGCCTCAGTCGTCAGTAATGGCCAACAGTGGCGGCGGTTCTAGCGGGGGCGGTGTTAGTGGCAGCTCCTCCTCTATTTTTTTTCTTCCTCTTCAGGTCTTCTTCTTTTTTTTTCCTTTTTTTTTGGTTTTTCCAGCCCCCCCTCATGTGCTTCTTCTCTCTTCGTTTTTTTTTCCTGCTCTCTTCATCTCCCCTATATTTATAGGCAAAAACATGGGCGGCATACAAACGGGGCGGCCACTGTGCAGTCGCCCCACGACTGCCCAAGGAGGCACGTCTCCTCCATCTCTCCAACACGTGGGAGGCCACAGATCAACTTAGCAAGTGGGTGTCCTTGGTCGGTGTAATTTTGAGCTTTTTAGAGGAAGAAAAGTGGGTGAAAATGTAGGGGAACGCAACTCCCTTCCCCTGTTTCTCTGCTCATCCAGGAAGAAGAAAGTTTAAAGTGCCATTCAAAACAACATTGTTTCAGTCCCTTTTTTTTAACAGTGCATGAAACAGTATCGTTTTGGGAAAAACAGACCATTTCATTTAAATAAAAAAGGCGGCAAAAACATGTCAGAGTTCACATTAGTCCTCAATTTGTGATTTGTTCAATCGAGTCCTCAATTGCATTTTTGATTGTAAAAATCAATGCAATTGCATCCCTGCCAAAAAATCAAACAGCAGCTTTGAAGTTGGCCACCTTTTTCAAATTAGTCCTTGGTCTTGAATTTATGCAATTTCACCCTCAATTCATTAATAAACTTCTAATTTCTTCAATTTGGCCCCTAATTCGGTTTAATTGCAGCCCCTCTATTTACGCGAGTTTTTCATTTTGATCCTTGGTTTTGGATTTCTTCAATTAAGTCTCTAATTGGCCATCAAACTTCATCTTTGTATTTTTAAACCTCCTCAACCAATTTCAAACCATTTTTTTTAGTGTTTTGACATCCTCTTTTCACTGTTATATTTTTTTATAATATTTTTTATTTTTTTGTATTTTTGAAGAGAGAAAAAATGTGAATTGGGGAATAACCCAAAAATAGGTTATGACAAACTTGGATTGAAGGGTGAAATTAAGAAAATAAAACTTTTATAAAAGGGTTAAGGACAAAAATATGAAATCATAAGAATAGGAATAAAATTGAAAACACCACTGCATGTGAAAAAATTGTACATGTAGATTTTTTCAATGTTTTTTTTTTATATATAAAAATATCATAAATATAAATTGAAAAACTTATGCATGCATCTAGTTAAACAAATTACGAACCATTGTGTAAATAAATGGGAAAAAATCATTAAAGATAGATAAAAATGTAATTGGAGAAATTGAGAGATAAATATAAATCAAGATATTTAATATTGCTATATAGGTCATTTACGTGATTGTGTTTAATGAATTTGTTTATTAAAATAAATTTGTAATAGAAATTGACATACACATAAAATCTATTTAATAAAAAAAATATCATACAAGGCTACACATATTAAAAATATTATAAAAAAATAAATATTTAATCTATATAAAATATAAAAACAAATTACAGATGAATAATACTAATCTATTAAAACATTAAGCAATACAATGATATTAATCAAAATAAGCCAAAAAAACTCGTAGAGAAAGGGTGTTAATTAAAACTCAAATTAAAAATTATTTTAAATAAAAATAGTATTAATAAAAAAAAATCAAACTATTTTATTAAGTACTTGGCCCAGCAAGAAAGGGCCCGTGCACAAGCCTTTATGCTTTTATTAAGTTAATAGGATGGATGATATGTCGTCTAAAGCTCTCTAAAATCCGGCAACTAGTTGGGTAGAAAAACAGGGTTACTATTTTTTTCACCTAAAAACTCATTTTTAATCCATTTTGACCTAAACACCTAGGAAACATCATAGAAACTTTGTTAAATCAATTCATGGCCTTCAAAAACACAAAAAATAACAAAAACCAAATCAACTCAAAACCAAAATTCTTATCGAGCTCAAATATGTTGTTTTAGACATTTTAAAGGTTAATAAACACTTAATCTTAACTTCCCTCATTATATAAAACTATTTGACACAAAAATCGACTGTTTTGGTGGCTAAAATTGTTGCCAACAATAACTCTCTCTACATCGAAATTTGGCAATCCCCTCTCTCTTCTCCACTAGAAAAGAACTAAAAAAGAGGAAAATAAAGCTTGGTATCCAAATCAATTTTCTACAAATTAGAGGGACTGGTTACCTAATAGCTACAAATGATGGGTGACTAAAACAAACTTTTCAAACAAATTAAAAAGTTGCCACTAAATTTACTCACTTTTTTTCATTGTAGTCCTCTATCTTAATTCAGCACTCTCTCCCCCAAAAAATATGCAATTGCGTTCTAATTTGGGCTCAGGAGGGTTCAATTATACAAAATAAAAGTTCAAGGATCAAATTGAAAATCCTTTAACTTTCAATTCAACCTTCCATCCCCAAAACAATATGCAATTGGGCCTAAAAGGGCTTAATTATGCAAAATAAAAGTTTAAGGATCAAATTACTTTTTTAAAAAAATTAGTATTGAAATGACAATGATATAATAGACGATGAACAGTAAAAGCGTCTACAGTAAAAAAATCTCTCTCTTTTAGTTTATTCTATAATTGTTGTATCCAAATTGGGAAAACAAAATTAAAAGAGAGAACTTTGTCATGTGTTAACACATTCTTATCCCCCATGTATAATATCGCTTCTGTTTTATTTTATCAAGAGCAATAACAAGCAAAATTCTAATTTTTTTTTATTATCAAACAACAATATTTTATAAACTTATTTCCCTATGTGTGGTACTTTAAAACTTATTTCTCAAAGAATAATATTTTTTTCTTAGTAAACATGATCCAATAATTGAATTAAAAATTATGAACTTTTTTATTAAGTTGATCATTATACATGACCAAGGCCTTTTTTTTATATATAGATTTAGCCATGTTCCTTTTATCCATAAATATTCATGTAAAGCTATCAAAATAGCTAATTTGTGGCAGATTCGTAACTAAGTCATCAGAACCATTTGTGTCAATGATTTTATAGGGATCTTGTTGGGATATTTCCATTAATAGACAACAACATATGCACCTACCGTAAGAAGTAGGGTTGTCATTATCAAAAGATTACAATGGAAGTTGCACTAACCATTAACAAAAATGGTGCACCCCATGTGCTGCCACCATTTATGCCATAATTGATGGCCTCTTGCCTTACCATTGATGCCTATAAATAGAGGCATTATTTGAGAGAATAGAGAGAGAGAGTGGGAGCAAAGCAAGTAGAGAACAAGAGAGAAAGAGGGGCTGCCAAAGGCAACAGCCTTGTCGCACCCCAAAAAAAATCAGCGTGCGACATCGGCTGGCGATTTTTATTGTTGTTATTGCGTTTGCTTGAATTGGTTCGTTGGAGTCGCCACCTAGTAATTGATTGCGGGCTACTAGGAAACCGGATGTACTGGTCTCGTCAGAGATTCGCGGGTAAGGGACTGGTTGTGGTTAGGGAAGGTATTAGCACCCCTAACGCACCCTACCTGAGGTAAGCTGCTTTGTGGCTTTGACATGTTAAAGAAGTTTTAATAATTGTCTTTTCACCGGAAATTAGAAATATCACTTACGTATAAGTTAATAATTCTTAACCGTGATCCGATCAAAATATTAAATTCTTCTTTAATATATTTGCAATTTTATCATTAAAAAATATGTACAAATAAATAAAACAAAATACAAGCACACACATACACTTTCACTATTTTATTTTTGTTTCTTTTCTTTTCTTTTTCTTTTCTTTTACATCCATATTTACAAAATACAAAATCACAAAAAAAAATTAAAACTAAATAAATATTACATTAAACAATTTGGAAATTACAGTAACAGCCTTAAAACAATCTGGAATTCACAGGAACACCTTCTGCACCACTGAAACAGTGCTGGGAGCATCTTCTGGGCAGCTGAACGGTGGTGGCGCGTCTGCTCCACGCGCCCCCGTCACTGGCGGCGCGTGGGTTCACGCGCCGCCGCAGGAAAATCACAGTAACAAGGGGGCTGGATCGACTTCTTCCCCTCATCCTTTCGTCGCCGGCGATGACCTGCAAAGCAAACCCCAAACACAGCAAGCAGTTGATTTTATTTTTTTTTGTTTTAGATCTGCTTTTAATTTATTTATTTTTCTGTCCGTGGTTCCTTTCTTCTTCTCCGGCGATGGTTCTGTTGTGAAGGGGAAGGAAGATCTGTCGTGGATGGAGCTGCTACGGCTGACGGTGAAGATGGTGAGGCGACTATCGGGTTGCGCCGCGGCGGGTGCTGGGTTTCATCTTCTTCTCCTCTGCTTCGGGTGCCAGCTCGGGCGGCGCTACTGGAGGAAGAAGACGAAGAGGTTGCTGGCTGCTGCTGTTCGGCCGTCGCTGGAGGCTGATTGAAGAGCAGAGGATGAAGGAGTGGCGGACCGATCTGGGTCCGTGGGGGACGCTGCTGCTGACGGAGAAGACCGGCTGAGAGGAGAAAGTGGAGCTGGGAAAATGGGGAGAAGAGGAAACGAAAATGGCCGAAGAACAGTGTCAGGTGAGGGGCTGCTGTTTGGCTAGTCTGTGGGGATGATTTTGGGGGGAAAGGTGCTGATCCTTTGGTTTTTTCTCTGGTTTTGGGAGAGTCGGGTGAAGGGCAAGAAGGCTGGGTCGGGTCTGTCGGAGCAAAAAATTCCAGCGGGGGGATTAAAAAAAATGAAGCCGGGGAGGAGGGATTAGCCGTGGCCTCTGGTTTTGGGAGAGCTGGTAAATGAGGGTAGTGTGTTGATGACCGGTGGCTGGGTTAAGGAGAAGGAAATCTGGCCTGGTTTGGGTCGAAAAAATATCAAACCGGGGAGGAGAGGTAGCTATGTGTTGTTGGCTGGAAAAGCCAAACGAAGGGGGAACGGCGTGGGTAGAGGCTGAGGGAAGTGGCTGTTTGGCTTTTGTTTGTGGTCGGCGGCTGTAAGAAAAAAATTAAAACCAGGGGGGAAGGGAGGCGGCAGGCTTGGTAAAGATAGGTTTAGGGTTAGGTTATTTTTTTTGTGTCTTTTTCTGTAATATTTCAAAATCCCCCCCCCCCTCTTTTGCAAGTGTTGAAAACCAGTATTTATAGGAAAAAATGTTGCCAAGTTTTCAAACTTGGTCCCTCAACTTCTTTCTTTTTTGTAAATTTTGACTTTTTCTTATTTTTTTGTATTTTTTTGAAAATGAGCAATATCAACGTCGACTCGATGAGAAAAATCAACGATTTTAAAAATGACGCGTGAAAAGTCGAACGCGTTCGAAAGACCCTTAAAAATTTAAATTCTTTTTTTTAGACGACGTTGAAAATGCTAAAATGACGAAAATATATTAAAAAACATATTTTTTTGGATTTTCTTTGTTTTTCTCTATTTTTGGATTTTTTTGAAAATATATCAAAAACATGGGTAAAAAAATAGGTAGCAACAGATGCCCCCTCTTTACAATGCTTACGAAGCAAAAATCCTCGATGTTTCGCATAGTAAGCTTTGTAAAGAAAATGAAAGAAAAATGATTTCATTATCTTGGGCGACTTGCCCACACACTCACACTGGTCTATTTTCACGGGCGACCTACCCACACATACTCAAAGTGGTCTATTTTCAGGGGCGACCAGCCCACACACTCACACTGGTCTATTTTCAGGGGCGACCGACCCACACTCTCACACTGGTCTGTTTTCACGGGCGACCTGCCCACATATACTCACTCCGGGTGGTTAGACTGAACTGAGATCTCTGCACCGATCCCCTTCAACTAGAACCAAAATCCTTTCCAATTAGGTTAAACTGAGATCCCTTCGTCGATCCTCTTTAACCATAACCAAGGAATGTATAGGGTTGGGCTAGACTGAGATTTCTTTCGGCAATCCCTTCTAACCAGAACCAAAATCCTTTCCAATTAGGTTAAACTGAGATCCCTTCGTCGATCCCCTTTAACCATAACCAAGGAATGTGTAGGGTTGGGCTAGACTGAGATTTCTTTCGGCAATCCCCTCTAACCAGAACCAAAATCCTTTCCAATTAGGTTAAACTAAGATCCCTTCGTCGATCCCCTTTAACCATAACCAAGGAATGTGTAGTTGGGCTGAACTGAGATCCCTTCGATGATCCCCTTCAACCAGAACCAAAAGCCTTTCCCATTAGGTTAAACTGAGATCCCTTCGCCGATCCCCTTTAACCATAACCAAGGAATGTGTGTAGCTCGATCAACCTGAAACCCCATCTGGCGATTCCCTTTAACCAAAGCTACATGAGATCCCATCTGGCGACCTCATTCAACTAGAACAAAAGAATGTGTAAAAAGTGGTCTCATTATAATGGGTGACCTACCCAAGTGGAAAGGAGGAAGAGTGGTCTCATTCTTATGGGTGACCTACCCAGGGGGGAAAATATGAAGTGTGATCTCATTGTAATGGGTGACCTACCCAGATGGAAAAAATATGAAGTGTGGTCTCATTGTAATGGGTGACCTACCTAGATGGACAAAATATGATGAAGTGGTCTCGTTGTGATGGGCGACCTACCCAAATAGAAAGAATGTTAAGTGCGGTCTCATTGTCATGGTTGACCTACCCGGATGGAAAAAATGTGAAAAGCACAGTCTCATTGTCATAGGTGACCAACCTAACTGGAAGATGTGATATGACAAGTGTGAAAAATAGGACTTACCTGGCGAAGTCTTTGAGGGGATGACAGAAGAAGGGCTGGAAAACTTGGTGCTTCCTGATAATTCCCGATCATAGGATTTGAAAACTTGGTGTTTCCTGACTGCAAGAGTTGAAAACTCGAGGCTTCCCGATTGCAAGGTTGATCTTTTCATTTCTTTGGGATTTTCCTAATGGTAGGGTTCATCCCATCGTCCTTTTATTCCAGGATCAAAATCGATTCTTTATTATCATCACCACAATGCTTCTTTCTTTTTTCCAACATCTTGCTAGACCTCATTAAGGATTTTCCTGTAACAATTAAAAAAATATGTGCAAATATATTTTTTTTTTTTAGGTTAGATGATATGCATGCATCCTTACCTGATTTGAAATAATAGGTCCCCATTTCTTCATGGTGTGTTTCTTTTCTCGAAAGTTGGAGTGCTGGCAATGAACTTCGATGGCTTTTCACTCTTGCTTACTCGAGTCAACTCTTGTGATTTTGACCTCTAGGAAAGACTTGATATCATCATACTTCTTTGTACTCCGCCTCTTTATCTCAAGGGTTGCCAATTTTGCTCGATATTTTCTTAGAAAAGGAATCATGGAGCCAGCCCGATCATATGTTTCTTTATTGCCCCCTAGCTTGATCATGCCCCCAAGTATTCAAATCAAGTTTGGGGATAAGGCTATGTGAAGGAAGGTTTGACAAGGAATTGTTTTCATGCAAAAAATTTTGGAATTCCAAAGTTATTCCAGACACATAAATTATTTTAACATCGATTCAAAGCAAACTCATTCTGCACAAATTCAAGTGTTTCCTATGGAGAGGTTATCAGAAGTGATGAAAACTTCTTTTTTTTGTTTTGGCTTTTGGTAGAAAAAAATATGGAATGACATCCGGTTTGTCAGAAAAGGTTTAAATTTCAATTTGAGGGTTATTGAGAACCGAGGTTCAAAGCATTTATTTTATTTGCATGAATAATGATTTGGTTCACATGAGAAAGCATTGCCTACCGATCCAAATTGCTTGCCCTTGATCAGAAAGGGCTTGATTAGGCCCGTAATATAGGCTTGGGTTCTTGGTTATGAAGAAAAAGGATATGTACAAGCTCAAAAAGTGTTTAAGGGATTTGGAGACTAAGGATCACTTGTGCTTGTTTCTTGACCTTTTATCATTTGAATATCTTTCCAAAATTGTCCATCGTGCCCCTTTGTGTTGGGCTTGGGCTTGTTCTCTTTGTTTTTGTTTTCTTCATATGGTTTTGAGCATCATTATATTGTTTTTTTATATATATATATATATGCTCAAAACTTTCAGATCCTTTGGATTTTTCTTCATGCCCCCTAGCTTTGTTTGGGCACCTTTCGATCATTAAGGTTTTCTCTATGTCATCGCACTTGCCCCCAGTGTGGGGTGTGATCCTAGCCAAGGTTATTTCCAAAAAATATTACTAGGCTCAAAAGGAGATTACAAAGGATATATTTTAGCCTCGTGAAAAGATTATCAAAGATGGCCTTTCTTCATTTCAAAATCATGCATTTAGGATCGATAAGCCTTGCTTTCATGCGAATATGCAACGTGATTTCTCATTATTCATTCAAATAAAACTCAGCTTTTGAAGTCACTTCATGGGTTCTTGCTGTTTTTTTTTTTTTTTGTCTTTTCTCTTCTTTTTTTTTTTTGGTTTTTCTAGGTGTATGGTTACCTTTCTAAGGAATCACCTGAATTTCCAGAACTCGTTTGTTTTGCACAAACATCAACATGATTTCAGTTTCTGTACTAAACTTTGAATTCCCAAAAATCCTTGTGAACATGTGCGATTATGCATAGTTTTGAAAGAAAGGAAAACACACCAAAAGATTCTTGGTGTGATGGTTTCATGCTTAAAGGTTATGCTCAGTATGTTCTTTGTATGAAACAACAACAAAAATGAAGGTATATTATGAACACAGGAAAACACATGATCTTATTAACAAGAAGGCTCATTTGACAAGGAAAAATGTTGCGGAATTTTGAGTCAAGTTACCAACAAAAACTGGAATAGGTTGAAATAAAAATCAAGAAATTTTGCAGGCATGATCAAACTAAGGTTTTTTTTTTATTTTTTTATTTTTTTTTTGCAGAACAAGAATAGGCTCCATTATGCACCGGTAGTGCAATTCCCTTTGGTTAGCCTTCCATCCAAAGCTTTTGCGAAAATACATGATTGCGCCGAGGCTCTTGACAAATTTTGCCCCCAATTTCTTCGGGCTGAGTCATTGTTGGGTTTTGAACAAAGATGATAGGTCGGTTGGAAGGAACTTTCCTAGAGTTATTTTTCAGTATCTACTCGAGTAAGCTAGAAGCAAGTCACACATGTCTTCAAAAATTACGACGAGCATACTCTTCATCTTCCGTGTTTTTCTTCATTCAAAGTCGGGTGTTGTAGACTCGTAGGGGACCTACTTTTCATTCTGGTGCATGCATGACAAATGTATGAACATGTAATCTATATGATGAACTCACCCTTCGAGAGGTGACAATATGGTCGTAACTCTTGTATGATGGACAAGAATCGTGATTTTTGCCCAAACTCTACAATGAAAATTTTCGGAGCAACGACCAATGTGTCACCCATAAGTCTTGAGTTCAAGATGCTTCAAGAAGAGTTTGCCGTTATGCAAAAAACGATAGCACATACAACCTAAGGACAGGTTCTATTCATTATGTGAACATGGGTAGGTTTTCTATCTGGTCTCAAAAGGGTCTCATATCTGCCCAGTGACGTTCTTCGTAAAGACAGTATGGGGGCGTTGCAAGGAATGGTTAAGGCACGTATACCCACCATTACCAAGCAGGCACTCAGATATGAGTTGGGTGTTTCACGCATCTGAACCCTGACCAATAGTCTTAGGGTAGATCGCTAGTTCCCCACCTAACCTAGAAGCTTGTGTATGCTTTCAAAAATAAATACAAGTGATGCATGAAACAATTCTATAAAATGAATGGAAAAAAATATTAACAAAAAGATAAAAATGCAAAAAACTTAAACACATCAAATACACAAAGCTTAGTCCAATAATGTTAGAAACAGTACCTTCCCCAGCGGAGTCGCCATTCTGTCGCACCTAAAAAAAAAAATCAGCGCGCGGCATCGGCTGGCGATTTTTATTATTGTTATTGCGTTTGCTTGAATTGGTTCGTTGGAGTCGCCACCTAGTAATTGATTGCGGGCTACTAGGAAACCGTATGTACTGGTCTCGTCATAGATTCGCGGGTAAGGGACTGGTTGTGGTTAGGGAAGGTATTAGCACCCCTAACGCACCCTACCTGAGGTAAGCTGCTTCGTGGCTTTGACGTGTTAAAGAAGTTTTAATAATTGTCTTTTCACCGGAAATTAGAAATATCACTTACGTATAAGTTAATAATTCTTAACCGTGATCCGATCAAAATATTAAATTCTTCTTTAATATATTTGCAATTTTATCATTAAAAAATATGTACAAATAAATAAAACAAAATACAAGCACACACATACACTTTCACTATTTTATTTTTGTTTCTTTTCTTTTCTTTTCTTTTACATCCATATTTACAAAATACAAAATCACAAAAAAACTCAAAACTAAATAAATATTACATTAAACAATTTGGAAATTACAGTAACAGCCTTAAAACAATCTGGAATTCACAGGAACACCTTCTGCACCACTGAAACAGTGCTGGGAGCATCTTCTGGGCAGCTGAACGGTGGTGGCGCGTCTACTCCACGCGCCCCCGTCACTGGCGGCGCGTGGGTTCACGCGTCGCCGCAGGAAAATCACAGCAACAGAGGGGCTGGATCGACTTCTTCCCCTCATCCTTTCGTCGTCGGCGATGACCTGCAAAGCAAACCCCAAACACAGCAAGCAGTTGATTTTAGTTTTTTTTGTTTTAGATCTGCTTTTAATTTATTTATTTTTCTGTCCGTGGTTCCTTTCTTCTTCTCCGGCGATGGTTCTATTGCGAAGGGGAAGGAAGATCTGTCGTGGATGGAGCTGCTACGGCTGACGGTGAAGATGGTGAGGCGACTATCAGGTTGCGCCGCGGCGGGTGCTGGGTTTCATCTTCTTCTCCTCTGCTTCGGATGCCAGCTCGGGCGGCGCTACTGGAGGAAGAAGACGAAGAGGTTGCTGGCTGCTGCTGTTCGGCCGTCGCTGGAGGCTGATTGAAGAGCAGAGGATGAAGGAGTGGCGGACCGATCTGGGTCCGTGGGGGACGCTGCTGCTGACGGAGAAGACCGGCTGAGAGGAGAAAGTGGAGCTGGGAAAATGGGGAGAAGAGGAAACGAAAATGGCCGAAGAACAGTGTCAGGTGAGGGGCTGCTGTTTGGCTAGTCTGTGGGGATGATTTTGGGGGGAAAGGTGCTGATCCTTTGGTTTTTTCTCTGGTTTTGGGAGAGTCGGGTGAAGGGCAAGAAGGCTGGGTCGGGTCTGTCAGAGCAAAAAATTCTAGCGGGGGGATTAAAAAAAATCAAACCGGGGAGGAGGGATTAGCCGTGGCCTCTGGTTTTGGGAGAGCTGGTAAATGAGGGCAGTGTGTTGATGACCGGTGGCTGGGTTAAGGAGAAGGAAATCCGGCCTGGTTTGGGTTGAAAAAATATCAAACCGGGGAGGAGAGGTAGCTATGTGTTGTTGGCTGGAAAAGCCAAACGAAGGGGGAACGGCGTGGGTAAAGGCTGAGGGAAGTGGCTGTTTGGCTTTTGTTTGTGGTCGGCGGCTGTAAGAAAAAAATTAAAACCAGGGGGGAAGGGAGGCGGCAGGCTTGGTAGAGATAGGTTTAGGGTTAGGTTATTTTTTT
This sequence comes from Populus alba x Populus glandulosa, assembly GCA_033617975.1. Lineage (NCBI taxonomy): Eukaryota > Viridiplantae > Streptophyta > Magnoliopsida > Malpighiales > Salicaceae > Populus > Populus alba x Populus glandulosa. Next base: position 1,294,013 of record CM066146.1, read on the forward strand.
TGTGTCTTTTTCTGTAATATTTCAAAATTGCCCCCCCCCTCTTTTGCAAGTGTTGGAAACCAGTATTTATAGGCAAAAATGTTGCCAAGTTTTCAAACTTGGTCCCTCAACTTCTTTCTTTTTTATAAATTTTGACTTTTTCTTATTTTTTTGTATTTTTTTGAAAACGAGCAATATCAACGTCGACTCGATGAGAAAAATCAACGATTTTAAAAATGACGCGTGAAAAGTCGAACGCGTTCGAAAGACCCTTAAAAATTTAAATTCTTTTTTTTAGACGACGTTGAAAATGCTAAAATGACGAAAATATATTAAAAAACATATTTTTTTGGATTTTCTTTGTTTTTCTCTATTTTTGGATTTTTTTGAAAATATATCAAAAACATGGGTCAAAAAATGGGTAGCAACAAGCCTTATTGCCTTGTGTAGCAGTGAGTGTGAGCAATAGGAGTAGAGTTTGAGTAAAGTGATCCTCTTCCTCCATGTGTGTTGTAACACTTTCTCTATATCTCTAATAATATTGGCTCTTCTCCCGTGGATGTAAGCGGTTTGCCAAACCATGTTAAATATTGTGTCAGTGTGCTTAGCCTCCAATGAACAACAATCAGTACATCACCAGTCACATTTCCCAACAATTGGTATCAGAGCATATGGTTTAAAGTGGTGTTTGATTTTTGCTCAAAAATGAAAGTTGTCAAAATTGTGTTTTGACTATACCACTATGTAGAGGAGGAAGAGACGAGCTCACTGGTGAAAACCGCGTCAAAAACAGATGTCATGCATGGTTGCACGCACCACCACGCACCAACGAGGTGGCTGTCCAAGGGCGCCGACGAGGTGGTTGTACATGCTCGCCGACGTGCCCCACGCGTCTTCTTCACCCGGATGGGCTGACCCGACCCTAATACCAGACGACCCGACCCACATGCCTGACCCAGATGGAGGATGACATCATCATGACATAATCATGATGTCAGCGCACAGTCAACAAACAAATCAGCATAGTAGGACCCACCTACCATGTCATCAGCTGCAAATCGAGCGGAGTAGCTAAGCCGAGTTGGAGCCGATCTGCGAGTTGAGGGATAGGATTTTGTGCAGCAAATTCTATGTACAACCAAATCTGTGATTGAATCTGAGCCGTTAATGAGGCCAGAATTATTTTGATCAAATCTTAGCCGTCTGAAATGCGATTTGGATGATTTCAGACTTGTTTCTAGTTAATTTGATCATTATGGATGCAATGGTATGGTCCGATCGTTGAGATTGAGACTGAAAATGGCGGTGATGAATTATTAAAGAGAGATTGCCCGATCAAGAGGCATCTAAAGGTCGCGATGGTGGTCAATGGAGATGAAGAAGAAGAAGTCCCACACATTTGCCCAATTATGTGTGCTGAATTGTTTAGTGGTGAAATTTAATTGCCTTGATGGAAGGCAAAATTGGGACACTCTGGAAACCCGAGATGTGGACGATTTGAGGTGGAGAGTGAAAATTGACAAAGACCAATCTTGACGAATCTAAGCACTAATAGTCTCGCTAGATGTTGAGAAATCATATATAAAACAAAATATTCCAGATCACTTGTAAAGAAAAGCTGCAACAAAGCTAGCAAATGGTTATATATACAAAAAGGCAGTATAGTGGATAGATATGGCCTAAGAAGTTCTGGCTAGGAGATTGGGTTTTAAGCGGGATCATTGTGACCCCTCCAATCTTTCTTGGGAACTTGCTTAGTTGAAGGATTATCCATACAGTACTATTTTCGTATATGTAATTGTTTGTAATGAAACTAGTGAAGACTAACAGGATGATGGCACAAGGGGAACAGTTGGGTTCCGTATGATCAAGGATCTGATGGAGTGGTGATTTCTCCAAAGAAGTTAGATTCGGTGACTGTAATTTCTCGAGGGGAGAATTGATGAAGACTCTGATAATGGAAGAGAAATACAGCAAGGGGATAAAGATTGGCACCCTACTTTGACTTGGATAGGTGTTGTGATAGGATGAGTTGCTGTCAAACATAAGCAAAGAATAGGGAGAAAATCTAAAGAACAAAAATTGCACGAGGGCACACGAAGATTATGCAAGAGTACCCGTAGGATCCAACAAGGTACTGTAATGAGACAATAGGTGTAAGGAGAATAGGAGTTTCTAGATAAAGCTCAGAGCAGAGACTGTGTGAAAAGTTATACAACAAGAAGTCTTTTGTGCTCTTGATGAAGACAACAGGCGAAGACCTTTCCAGTGCATGCAAGGATGAAAAGATGAGCTGTTGCAGAGGCACCTAATTAAGGGGGTGCGAACACCTGTGATAAAAGGTGGAGCTATTAAGCAGAAAGGCGTAGAAGCTCCAAACATAGAAATCGAGGTGGAGGATTGTGAGGAGTATACCACAACTTTCTCTTTCTTTTTAGTTAGTGGCAACAATCTCTCCCAAGTCCACATGGTGGTAAAGAATCTTGGAGCCACTGGATTCATCCTGATGAAGGAGGATGAGACCGCTCCACGATGAGCAGAGACACCTCGGATGGAATGTGTGATGGCCATAATGTGAGCCCAGATTCAGACTACCGCATGACGACGAGCGAAGACACCTTAGATGGAAGGTGTGTGGGCCATGATAAGAGCCCCAGTTCAAACCGTCTTATGACAACAAGCAAGGATACCTTAGAGAAGGTGTGAGGGCCATAATAGAAGCCTCAGTTCAGAACGCCCCAGAGCCAATGTAATGGATAAATATGAGTGGATAGGTGTATGGATAGCTAATGAAGTGGTTATAATGAGTATGAGGACAAATGCAAGATTGACTTTCATGGATATTGCCCCTATACTAAAGATCAATGAGCTAGAAGACATTTTCCTTGGACAATAAGTGGGTGACTTGTAGGGCATTAAGACGTGACTGCTACGATTGAGCAGAGGGCATGCGCAGGTTCCTAGAACAAGTTCACTCGTCATTTTTTTTTTTAAAAAAAAGAAAAATAGGTTGCCTTCCAAATGACTTGTTTTCTCTATAAAAGTCATATGTCAATCTCTGGTTTTCGAAGTTTTCAAGACTCTAAAAAAGAGGCAAAAGTTCTTTCTGTGTCTATTTTTCTTTATAAATTCACTACACAAAGCTATAGAAAATAAAAGTTTTCAATATCTTTGCATCGTAAATACTATAAAGAGGGGGCAACTGTCATAACCCAATTTTTTGAATAAATAATACAAAATCAATGATTAAAAATATATTTGAGAATGAGGTTAAAATAACACATTCAAAGTTCAGGGATGAAATTATCAGATTTGAGACTAAATTGATCAGAAATTGAGGAATTAATGAGTTTGAAAATTTACTTAAAATTTGGATTAGTTTAATTAATGAAATTAAAAGAATTAATAAGCTTGTGGACTTAATTAAACTTTGATTTAATTAATTAAATAAATTCAGGGACTTAATTGAAATTTATCCAAAAGGGACAAAATTAAAAGAATTAATTAAGGACCAAATTGAATATCCAGGAATTAAAGACTGTTTCATAAACCATGCACCAATTTAGAAGCTAAACCCAGACGAAAACAGAGCAGAAACACAACCCAAAAATACAGAAAAAAGGGAAGAAAACCAGAGCAAAAACGCAAGCCACATATAGAGCAAAAACCCAGACCCAAATTCGAAAGGAGAAGCCAACAACGTCCTCTGCTCTTCTTCACAAGGACTGAGAAAACAAAAAGAAAAGGAACAGCAGACGAACAGAGGGGAAGAGACTGAGAGGAGGAGGAAGAGAGTATTCTCCGGGAGTGCTCGAATTGTTGTTGTCGCCTGCGCCTTCAAATCGCCAGGTAAGGCTTTCCTTTTTTTTTTTCTTCGTTTCTGCACATTTAATTTTAGAAGCAAGAACAGGGGCGAAGGTAATTTAGAGGGTGTTTGGGAGTGTGGTAGCGGTTGCTTTTCAAATAGCTTTTCGTGCTGAAAAGCATGCCAATAATGTTTTTTCATTTTTTAAAAATCATTTTTGACATCAGCACATCAAAACGATCCAAAAAGTACAAACCGCAATCAATTTTAGCAAAAAACAAAAATAAAAATTTTTTGAATTTTTTCAAAAAGCCGGTTTGGCCGCAATGCCAAACAGGCACTTAATTACCTTCGCCCTGTGCAGCGCACGCGTGGTCTGAACCACGCGTGCCTGCAGCCCAGCCGGGCCACTGGCTCGGGCCAGTGGCCTGGCCAGGCTAGCTGGGCCAAGCCCAGCCCATTTGGGCTGAACTGGGCCCAGCCCCAAAGAAATTATGCTGGGCCAGGCCTGGCCCAGCCCAACAAAAAATAAAAAAAATAAAAAATACAGAAAAATAAAAATAAAAAAATAAAAAATATGTATGGGAGAATAAAAATAATGTAAATTTATTGGTTTATTCACTGACGCCAGAGTCAGGAATAAAAATACCGGTTTAAATTTATATTATTTTTATTCGTTTATTCAATTTTATTTAGCTAGAAAAAAAATAAGAAATATGTGCATTTAAAAAATAAATTTATTATTATTTATTTATTCACTGGCGCCAGAGTCGGGAATAAAAAAAATATATTGATTTAAATTTATTTTTTTATAGCTACGTAATATTTATCAACACCAGAGTTGGAAATATTCGTAGTTAAATATTCACTGGCGCCAGAGTCAGGAATATTATAAGCAAATTTTCATAACATAAACTAATAAACATTTAGCAATTTAAGACGAAATTAGCAATGCAGCCTGCCTCAGGCAGGACATTTAAGGGGTGATAATATCTTCCCTTTTACGTAACCAGTCCCGAACCGTAGAATCTCTGTTGACCAGTTAGGGTTCCTAGTGACCATAATACTAGGTGGCAACTCCTTAAACAAGACATTTTCCCCTAAAAGAACAAGATGTCAGAAATCTGTTCTTTTTCCATAATTCAAAGATTTAATTTTTAAGGCCGCCGCGATGTCGGGTGCGACAAAGATGTGACTGCTACGATTGAGCAGAGGGCATGCGCAGGTTCCTAGAACAAGTTGACTCTTGTTAAGCTGGTGAGCTCGATAATGGCATTGTAATACTCAGAGTACGAAGACAGATATGGATCAACCTGTAATGGGTTGCCCCCATGGTTAAAGGTGGAGAGCTACCTGGACTCTTGAGAATAAGAGCGAGAGACTCACAGAGAAGTAAGGCATGGTTCCTAGAATGGAACAGAGGGTAGACACAACTCCTGGATGAGTAGACTCTTGAAAGAGTGGTGAGCTCGTGATCATATTAAGATACTTAGATAATGATTGTCGCACTTGAAAAGAGAAATTTTTGTTTGAAGGGGTATTGTAAGCCTTTATGTGAGGCTTGAAAAATCATTCCAAACCGAGCATGGTTGATATGCTCGAAAGGGAATGTTATATCACAAAGACAAGTGTTAACACTCTTCAGATGTGATATGGGAGACCATCTAGTTGAAGTGATCCTTTGATGTAAGCAAGGGTGTGCTTTGGTGACTTTAGTGATTGAAAGGTTTGGTGAGTACCTGTAAACTTGGTCACAAATGCTCTCAGAATGGTAATCTTGGAAGAGCTGCAGGATGCAAGCTTGCATTGAAGAAGCAAGAGAATAATTGCCCATATAAATGTCAAAGGGGGTGATTGTCGGGATATTGTCATTAATGGGCAACAATATATGCACATACCCTAAGAAGTAGAGTTGTTATTGTCAAAAGGCTACAATGAAAGTTGCACCAACCATTGACAAAAATGGTACAACCCATGTGCTGCCACCATTTGTGCTATAATTGATGGTCTTTTGCCTTACCATTTATGCCAATAAATAGAGGCATTATCTGAAAGCAAAAAGAGAGAGAGAGTGTGAGAGCAAAGCAAGTAGAGAACAAGAGAGAAAGAGGGGCTGTCAAGGGCAGCAGCCCTGCTGCCTTGTGTAGTAGTGAGTGTGAGCAATGTGAGTAGATTTTGAGTGAAGTGATCCTCCTCCTCCATGTATGTTGTAACCCTTTCTCTATATCTCTAATAATATTAGCTCTTCTCCTATGGATGTAGGCAGCTTGCCGAACCACGTTAAATATTGTGTTAGTGTGCTTAGCCTCCAATGAGCAACTATCAATAAATCACTAGTCGGATTCCCCAACAGATCTTATTGTTTAAAAATTTGATTTTTAAAGAAAAAAAATGTAGCAATTGCTTATGATGACAACGTGAAATTAATACTGTTACAACCAGGTTCTTTTGATCTCAACAATATAGGTGTAATTATACTCGTAGAATCTGAAAGACAATGCGATTAATTAAGATGTAGAAGGACATTTTTCTTCCAATTTTGAAGGTGCTGATATATTAACTTATAAATTTCTTGCCTTTTCCTGGTTGTGCTACTTTGGTATAATTGGCAATATATATTTTAGGCAACTTGGATTGGTGTTTTACCAGCAAGTTATTGAATTCCCAAGAGCTGTCTTTCAATAAATATTTTAGAGAACCATGTTTCATCATCATGTTTTGTCAATGTTATATGCTAGTTTTGGTTCATCAAAAACAATTATGTGCATTAATGGTGACAAATTGAGTTTGGATCCCTCCTTAGATTGGATATATTAAGTTTAACTGTGATGCATCCGAGGTGCCTGACAAATTTGAAGCTGGCTTGGGTTTTGTGGGAAAAGATCATCAAGGGAAACTAATTTTAGGGAGGGCATGGAGGTGCATAGTTTCAAGTAGAAGCTTTAGCTTGCAAAGAAGCTATTAAGTTCGTTGCACTCGGGAATTCAAGATGCAATTTATGAGCTGGATGCATTTGTGGTTAGGGCCATTTTTTCTAATTGATTTTTTTATGAATTTATTATTCAATATTGTGTTAGTTGGAAGTTGGATTTTGTGATTTGTTTTCTATGGAATTATCTTGATCTCATAACTTAGGTCACAAATTTGGCAAATTGGCCTTAGATTGACTCTGTTTATATTCTAGTTTTTTTTTTTTGCAGATAATGGTGGTTTTCACCACCAACGAGGAAGAGAAAAGGGAAGGAAGTCGTTTCAGATCTCCCCTACTTGCTAGATTTTTTGCGGTGGCGCGCGGAACAACGCGCTGTCATTGTTTCCATGACCCAGAAGCCTTCCAACACTGTTCCCGTGGCTGCACTTTCCTGATTCTATTTAGGGGCTATTTTTTTAATTTTAAAATTGTTTAATGTATTTTTTTTTAGTTTTGAATTTTTTATAATTTGTATTGTGCAAATATGGATGTAAAAAAGGAAAAGAAAAAAATATAGTGAAAGTGAATGTTGTTTGTTTGTATTTTTTTTATGATAAAATTGCACAAACTAAAGAAGAATTTAATATTTTGATTTGCTCACGATAAAGAATTATGAACTTATACGTAAATCGTATTTCTAACATCCGATGAAAAGATAAAATTTTTAAAACTTCTTTAACACATCAAAGCCACGAAGCAGCTTACCTCATATAGGGTGCGTTAGGGGTGCTAATACCTTTCCTAACCAAAATCAGCCCCTTACCCGTGAATCTTTGACAAGACCAGTGCATCCAGGTTTCCTAGTAGCCCTCAATTAAATACTAGGTGGTGACTCCCAACGAACCAATCAAGCAAAAAAAAAAAAATCACCAGTTGACACCGTGCGGGTGATGTGCGACAGGTTAGACTTGATAAATATGTAATGAAGCTTGGACCAAATTAAAAAGAGCATGATTTGATTATAAGTTGAACCAACATTCCACAAGGGAATGAAGAAATAAAATGTTTGTTGGTCAATTGAGGGTCGAAATGCACAAATTCAAAACTAAGGACTAAAACAAAAGTAGCAGTCAACTTTAGGGATGACAATATAGTTTGGCAAGGGTTAATTTGCATAAAATTAAAAGTTGGAGACAATTATGGGTGCAATTAAAATAAATTGATAAAACAAGGACTCAATTGAAAATTTTCAATCCCAAATTAAAATCCTAAATGACTTGTCATTCAGACTTAATAAAAAGAAGATGAGTGACACGTTGTTCATCACCTGGGCATTCCTGTTTCAATAGTTTTGGCTAATTGAGATGGGAACTTTAAATAAATAAATAAATATGGAGCTACATACCTTCAAATTGAGTAAAGTTGGATCTAAATAAAAGTTGTGTGTCATCTTTACCAACTTCTATTGGTATGATGACATCATAATTACTCCAACAAAACCTCAAAAATAAGCAACTCAGTTAGCCTTGACAGTAAAACCATTATGCAAAAACTAATAAAGTACAATAATTTCTTGTTTTTTCCTCCTATATCATTCCCGACAATCCTGATCTAGAAGGATGATCGCTGTTGTTGTAACCCATTTTTGGGTCCCCAAATAAAAAATAATAAAATACAAAAAAAATAAAAAACATATATTATCAAAAAATATAACAGTGAAAAAAAATGTCAGAGCGCCCTAAAAATGTTCAAAAATTGATTGAGGATGTTCAAAAATATAAAAATTAATTTTTGACAGTATATCATTGACTGATGAGAGCCCCGACGATAAAGAAAATTCAATTTGAGGAAGAAAAGTGCAAAATCAGAAGTTTATGGACTCAATTAAATTTTATTAAAGGTTTAATTGAATTTATGGAGAGTTTAATTGCAAGACAAATTGATTTTTTGGGTTAATTTGGGCTTTAATTGGAAGAAATTAAAGTTCTGGGGTCAAAATATAATTTTTGGAAGTTCAATTGGTCAAATCAGGGGCTTAATTGCATAAATATTGAAGTTTAATGGCCAATTAGGGACTTAATTGAAGAAATCCGAGACCAAGGACTAATTTGTAAAACGCGCGCAAATGTTGGGCCGAAATTTGAATCTGACACGTTTTGGCGCCTTTTCCTTTTAAATGAAACGACGCGTTTTGACCAAAAGGGCGCCGTTTCATGCATTGTTTATTAAAAAAAAAAAAAAAGAAGTCCGAAACGGTGCCGTTTTGACGGCACTGTAGATCTTCTTCTTCCCCTGGACGCGCGAGGCAGGGGAAGAAGAAGATTTTTCCTTCCCCTTTTCGCCTACTTTCTTTCCCATTTTTTACGCAATAAGACGCCCACCATTCGACGCCCACTTGCCTCCTTTTTCTCCACTGATCGATAGTGGAGGGGGCGGCCAACAGTGGTCGCCCCACCATGACGTCCCCCCCTGTTTTTGCCAATAAAAACAGGGGAAGGGGAAAGAAAAAAAAGAGAGAGGAGAAGAGAGGGAGAGAAGGGGAAGGATTTAACGACAGAAAGAGAGAGAGAGGCGAGAGAAACAGAACGAAAAAAAACAGAAAAAAGAAGAAGAAGAAAGAGACGCGACAGAGGAGAGAACAAGAGAAAAAAAAAACAGAGAGAAAGAGAAAGAAGGAGGACCGCCGCTGGAACCACCGCGACAGCAGCACCGCCTCGACGCCACCCCAGATACCCTCCTGCTCCCCGATCATTTTCTTCTCCTGCTGCCCCGCCTTGCACTTGCATGCAGAATGTGAATAATTCACGTTCTGCTGCAAAATGCAGCGTGGGCTGGGCCGTCAGCCCAGCCCATGTAAGTGGGCCTGGTCGGCCCAGCCCATGCATTTGGGCCGAGTCCGACCCATAAATTTTATTTTTTTTATTATTGTTTTGTTATAATTTTTTATATTTTTTTTTTAAGCACATTTTCTTCTATCAATTTTTTCTTAATATCGGTCTGTATTTTACATCGTAAAAATATAAATCCGGTATTAAAATACCCGGTTTTCGGCAAAACTTCCAAAAAAAAAAATTGAAAAAAAAAATAAAAAAATGTTTTTGTGCATACGGCCAAGTGTCTCAAATCTAAAAATCATATCGTATTTTTCATATGTCAAAAAATAATATTTTAGCATGCATTTTGGCTTTAATAACCAGTTTATTAAAGTCAAGAGAACATTGGCCAAAATCTCAAAAAACAACAAAATATTTTATTTTGTTTGATTTTAGTATCAGGGATTATGAATTTATACGTAAATCGTATTCCTGATATTAAATTTTTTTTTTCTTTTGACGACTTGGAATAGTTAGTTTTTTACCCGATAAAGATAAGGATCTCCTTACAGAGGAGGACTTTTCTTAAACCGTAAACGAACCAACAATTAAAAAACCACAACACAACACGATTTTAGATTTTTATCATACATTAAAACAATACAGCCTACCTTAAGTAGGGCGTAGTTGGGGTGCTAATACCTTCCCTTTACGCAACCAGTCTCCGTACCCGATCTCTAAAGACCAGTTAAGGTTCCTAGTAACCAGAATACTAGGTGGCGACTCCCAGTCCATATTTTCACTTGTAGAGACAAGAATTCCTTGTCTCTTCCCATTTTCCAGGAATAAATATTCTGATTTTTCCTTGAGGGTGGACGATCGCCGCGCCGCCGCACACATTCGACAGAATGGCGACTCCGCTGGGGACCTTGTGGACTAAGCTTTGTTTTTGTCTGATTATTGTGTTTTTTGTTGTGGTTTGCGTGTTTATTTTTAAATATGCATTTCCTTTTTTTTTTTCTTACGCGCTTTAATTTTTGTACATATTTTTCAAGCATACAGAAGCCTTTAAGTTAAGTGGGGAATTAACGATCTGCCCTATGACTATTGGTCGGGTTCAGATGCGTGAAACACCCAACTCATATCTGAGAGCCTGCTTGGTAATGGTGGGCATACGTGCCTTAATTGTTCTTTGCAACGCCCCTATACTGCCTTTACGAAGGACGTCACTGGGCAGATATGAGACCCTTTTGAGACCAGGTAGAAAACCTATTCATGAATAGACCCTGTCTTTAATTTGTATGCGCTATCTTTCTTTACATCAAGGCAAACCCTTCTTGACACATGTTGAACTCAAGACTATCACTCAGAAAATTTTCATTGAACAGTATGGGCAAGAATCAAGATTCTTGTTTCATCATGCAAGAGTTATAATCATATGTCATCCCTCGAAGGGCAAGTTTATCATATAAATTACATGTTCAAACATTTAACATGCATACATGCCAGATTGAAATATAGGTCCCCAAAAAGTCTACAACACCCGACTTCGAGCAAGAAACATGGAAGATGAAGAGCGTGCTCAACGTGAGGCCTATTTGCACGAAGGGTTGGAGTCTCTGAAAATAAGTGTGGCTCACCTCACTAGCTTACTCAAGCAAACACTAAGAAATACCTCTGATGAAGGTCCTTCTAATCGACCGATCACCTTTGATCTGACTCTTACTATAGTTCAGCCTGAACAAAGAATAAGCGAACATGGTCAAGAGCCTCAGCAAAATCCAACATTTGTGCAGTCAACGACACCTGCACCATCCCCAACAGTCATGGAGGCATCTGCTAACGAGTCCCACAAGGCTAATTCATCTGATAGCATTGATCAAGCTAAGATAGAGGCGATGGAAGCCAGACTCAAAGCCATTGAAGGGATAGACTTATATGACCCGGTACGGGCAGCAGAGATGTGTTTGGTCCCAAATGTGGTTATCCCAAAGAAATTTCGTGTTCCTGAATTCATCAAATATAGTGGAACACAATGCCCCATGACCCATCTCAGGTCCTACTGCAATAAAATGGCTGAGGTAGTACATGATGAAAAACTACTAATGCACTTTTTCCAAGACAGTTTAAGTGGGGCAACTTTGAGTTGGTACATGAGATTGGATAACACAAAAATTCGCAACTGGAAAGATCTTGTGGATGCTTTCGTCAAGCAATACAAGTACAACATGGACATTGCGCCCTACAGAACCAGTTTGTCCAATATAGAGAAAAAGGATGAAGAAAGTATAAGGGAATATGGTCAAAGATGGCGAGAATTAGCTGCTCAAGTACATCCCCCACTTCTGGACAAAGAGATGGTCTCTTTATTTGCCAACACACTTAAAGCACCATATTACGAACATATGATGGGTAGTTCAGCCCAACAATTCACTGATGCTGTGATAATGTATGAACGCATAGAGCAAGGTGTCAAGAGTGGTAGAATTGATGCACCAACCGAGAAAAGAGGCGTCGAAAGAAAAGAGGTTCACCATGTTGAAGATGGCTACATGGGTAAAACAAATACATCCCAAAATTACCATACTCCATCCCAAATTGCCAACATCAAAAAACTTGAACCCCAAAACTTTCAAGCCAAAAGCCAAATTGGACATTTCCAAAGGGTGCAAGAACAACTATCTCCACTACTGTTAACCTTGAATGAGATGTATCAAAAGCTATTGAGCATTGGGCAAATAGCTCCAGAACCTCTAACACCTCTGCAGCCACCTTATCCCAATTGGTACAAGCCAGAACTCAAATGTGAATACCATGTCGGTATTACTGGGCATAGCATCTATACCTGCAACGCCTTCAAGAGAAAGCTTCTGCAATTAATCAAGGCTGGTTGGATAGAGTTGGAAGACACCCCCAATGTGAATATGAACCCGCTACCTAATCATGCTTGAAGCATATTAGGATGGAATGTTTGGGGAATTGGAAAGCATCAATGGTCCATCATGATAGCTTGAATTTTGACCGTGGTGTTGTTCCGCATTGTCTTTGAGTCCTCTACGCAGAGCTTTTGAGAAGAGTTTAGCCTATGAACAGATTCGCCAAATAGAGGAATGAAGCCTGCCTTGTTATTGCCTTTTGTTAATGCTTTTGAATAAAACTTTCTCTGTTAATGAGCTTCTCTTGTGAAATAAGATCATGTGTTTTCTTGTGTTCACATCACACTCTTCTTTGTTGTTATTACATGTAAATAACATTTTGAGCGCAACTTTGCTCACAACACTACAACATGAAGAATCCTTTGGTGTTCCTTTCTTCCAAACCCATACATTAATCTCATATGTTTTCAAGGATATTTTTTCGGGACCTCCAAAGTGAGTACAAAAACAAAAATCGTGTTGATATTTGTCCAAAACAAATGCATTTTGAAAATTCAAGTGATTCCTTAAATAGGTACACATATACCTAGAAAACTTGAAAGAAAAAAGACAACAAAGACAAACAACACTATGAGGTGACTCAAAAGCTGAGTTTTATTTGACTGAATAAATCACTTTGCATACGCGCATGAAAGCAACACCTATCGATCCTCAATGCATGAGTTTGAGATGAGGAAAGGCCATCTTTGGATAATCCTTTCACAAGGCTGAAAAATATCCGTTGCAGTCCCATTTTGAGCCTAGTAATTTTTGGAAATAACCTTGACTAGGATCACACCCCACACTGGGGGGCAAAATAAGAGAGTTTGGTTGTTTTTACCATCCAGACAAAGCAGTGAAGATGGGTGCTGGAATTGATCATGTAATGTTTCATCTTTCATTACCATTCAGACAAAGCAATGAAGATAAATATTGCGATTGATTAAAAGATTTGAGCTTCTCATAAAAACAACTATTATGATTGTGCTTAACGAAACAAAAACGAAGAAAACAAAGAAAAAAGCCCAAACCCGACACTGGGGGGCAAGACAACTCATTTTGAAAAAAACAAATCCAAAAGACAAAAGGTCAAGAAACAAGCACAAGTGATCCTTAGTCTTGAAATCCCTTAAACACCTTTTGAGCCTGCAACATATCCTTTTCTTTGTAACCAATAACTAAAGCCTACATTACGTACCTGATAAAGCCCTTTCTGATCAAAGGCAAGCAATCTGGATAGGTAGGCAGTGATTTCTCGTGCGGGTCAAATCATTATTCATGCAAATAAAATAAATGCTTTGAATCAATTCGGTTCTCAATAACCCTCAAATTGAAATTTAAACCTTTTGTGACCAACCATATGTCACTTCATCTTTAAACCAAAAGCAAAAAGCTTTTATCACTTCAAGGAACCTGTCCATAGGAATCGCTTGAATTTTTTAGAACAAGTTTATTTTGAACCAATGTCAAAATAATTTTTGTGTTTGGAATAACTTGGAAGTTCCAAAAAAAAAGTTTGCATGAAAACATTTCATTGTATAAAAAAACCCAAACTTACTTTCACAAATTCTCACCCCAAACTAAACCCAAATTGAACACTTGGGGGGCATGATCAAGCTGGGGGGCAATCAAAAACACATGATAGGGCTGGCTCCATGATTCCTGTTCTAAGAAAAATGTCGGGCAAAATTGGTAACTCTTGAGATCAAGGGGTGAAGGATAAAGATGTATGATGACATCAAACCCTTCCCATAGGTCAAGATCACAATATGTAACCCGAGTAAGCAGAAGTGGAAAAGCCATTGAAGTTTACTACCAACACTACAACTTTTGAGAGAAAACAAAGACACCATGAAGAAATAGGGGCCTATATTTCTCAGGTAAGTATACATGCATATCAATCATAATGCATTTTCTTTCAACATTGACAGATCAGTGTTTCAACATCAACTTTTAAGTAGTGCGTTTTTCTAAATGCGCCTTTGAGCCTTCACTTCCTTTTGAGTGCGCCTTTGAGCCCTCAACTCTTGGGTAGTGCGTTTTCTAACCCTACCTCCATTTTGAGTGCGCCTTTGAGCCCTCACCTCCATTTTGAGTGCGCCTTTGAGCCCTCATCCTTTTGGTAGTGCGTTTTCTAACCCTACCTCCTTTTGAGTGCGCCTTTGAGCCCTCATCCCTTAGGTAGTGTGTTTTCTAACCCTACCTCCTTTTGAGTGCGCCTTTGAGCCCTCACCTCCATTTTGAGTGCGCCTTTGAGCCCTCATCTCCATTTTGAGTGCGCCTTTGAGCCCTCATCCCTTCGGTAGTGCGTTTTCTAACCCTACCTCCTTTTGAGTGCGCCTTTGAGCCCTCATCCCTTTGGTAGTGCGTTTTCTAAACCTACCTCCTTTTGAGTGCGCCTTTGAGCCCTCATCTCCATTTTGAGTGCACCTTTGAGCCCTCATCCCTTCGGTAGTGCGTTTTCTAACCCTACCTCCTTTTGAGTGCGCCTTTGAGCCCTCACCTCCATTTTGAGTGCGCCTTTGAGCCCTCATCCCTTCGGTAGTGCGTTTTTTAACCCTACCTCCTTTTGAGTGCGCCTTTGAGCCCTCACCTCCATTTTGAGTGCACCTTTGAGCCCTCATCCCTTTGGTAGTACGTTTTGTAACCCTACCTCCTTTTGAGTGCGCCTTTGAGCCCTCGCCAACATTTTTCTGCGTAGGTCACCCATTACAACGCGACCAAATTCTCCATGTTTTTTTATCTGGGTAGGTCACCCATTACAATGAAACCGCACTTCACATTCTTTCCTTTTTTAAGTTTCGGGTTAAAGGGGATTGGCGAAAGGAATCTCAGTTTAGCCCAACCACACACAGGACTTTGGGTCCGGTTGAAGTTTTAGGTCAATCAAATTTTGAGACGACCAGTTTCGGAAGACCAATTTTATTTTATCTTTACAACACTTACTATGCACAAATCTTTGCTCCGTAAGCATTGTAAAGAGGGGGGCAACTGTTGTAACCCATTTTTGGGTCCCCAAATAAAAAATAAAAAAATATAAAAAAAATCAAAAAAAATATATTATCAAAAAATATAACAGTGAAAAAAATGTCAGAGCGCCCTAAAATTGTTCAAAAATTGATTGAGGATGTTCAAAAATATAAAAATTAATTTTTGACAGTATATCATTGACTGATGAGAGCCCCGATGATAAAGAAAATTCAATTTGAGGAAGAAAAATGCAAAATCAGAAGTTTATGGACTCAATTAAATTTTATTAAAGGTTTAATTGAATTTATGGAGAGTTTAATTGCAAGAAAAATTGATTTTTTGGGTTAATTTGGGCTTTAATTGGAAGAAATTAAAGTTCTGGGGTCAAAATATAATTTTTGGAAGTTCAATTGGTCAAATCAGGGGCTTAATTGCATAAATATTAAAGTTTAATGGCCAATTAGGGACTTAATTGAAGAAATCCGAGACCAAGGACTAATTTGTAAAACGCACGCAAATGGAGGGCCGAAATTTGAATCTAACACGTTTTGGCGCCTTTTCCTTTTAAATGAAACGACGCGTTTTGACTAAAAACGGCGTCGTTTCATGCACTGTTTATTAAAAAAAAAAAAAAAAAAGTCCGAAACGGTGCCGTTTTAACGGCACTGTAGATCTTCTTCTTCCCCTGGACGCGCGAGGCAGGGGAAGAAGAAGATTTTTTCTTCCCCTTTTTGCCTACTTTCTTTCCCATTTTTTACGCAATAAGACGCCCACCATTCGACGCCCACTTGCCTCCTTTTTCTCCACTGATCGATAGTGGAGGGGGCGGCCAACAGTGGCCGCCCCACCATGATGTCGCCCCCTGTTTTTGAGGGGAAGGGGAAAGAAAAAAAAGAGAGAGGAGAAGAGAGGGAGAGAAGGGGAAGGATTTAACAACAGAAAGAGAGAGAGAGGCGAGAGAAACAAAACGAAAAAAAACAGAAAAAAAAAAGAAGAAGAAGAAAGAGACGCGACAGAGGAGAGAACAAGAGAAAAAAAACAAAGAGAAAGAGAAAGAAGGAGGATCGCCGCTGGAACCACCGCGACAGCAGCACCGCCTCCGCCAGAACCGCCTCGACGCCACCCCGGATACCCTCCTGCTCCCCGATCATTTTCTTCTCCTGCTGCCCCGCCTTGCACTTGCATGCAGAACGTGAATAATTCACGTTCTGCTGCAAAATGCAGCGTGGGCTGGTTACTGTGCTGATGCACAGTAACCAGCCCATGTAAGTGGGCCTGGTCGGCCCAGCCCATGCATTTGGGTCGGGTCCGGCCCATAAATTGTATTTTTTTTATTATTGTTTTGTTATAATTTTTTATATATTTTTTTAAGCACATTTTCTTCTATCAATTTTTGCTTAATATCGGTCTGTATTTTACATCGTAAAAATATAAATTCGGTATTAAAATACCCGGTTTTCGGCAAAACTTCCAAAAATAAAAAAAAATTGAAAATAAAAATAAAAAAATGTTTTTGTGCATACGGCCAAGTGTCTCAAATCTAAAAATCATATCGTATTTTTCATATGTCAAAAACTAATATTTTAGCATGCATTTTGGCTTTAATAACCAGTTTATTAAAGTCAAGAGAACATTGGCCAAAATCTCAAAAAACAACAAAATATTTTATTTTGTTTGATTTTAGTATCAGGGATTATGAATTTATACGTAAATCGTATTCCTGATATTAAATTTGTTTTTTCTTTTGACGACTTGGAATAGTTAGTTTTTTACCCGATAAAGATAAGGATCTCCTTACAGAGGAGGACTTTTCTTAAACCGTAAACGAACCAACAATTAAAAAACCACAACACAACATGATTTTAGATTTTTATTAGACATTAAAACAATACAGCCTACCTTAAGTAGGGCGTAGTTGGGGTGCTAATACCTTCCCTTTACGCAACCAGTCTCCGTACCCGATCTCTAAAGACCAGTTAAGGTTCCTAGTAACCAGAATACTAGGTGGCGACTCCCAGTCCATATTTTCACTTGTAGAGACAAGAATTCCTTGTCTCTTCCCATTTTCCAAGAATAAATATTCCGATTTTTCCTTGAGGGTGGACGATCGTCGCGCCGCCGCACACATGCGACAGCTGTAACGCTGCACATGTGAGACAAAGATTAAAAAAAAATACTAGAAAATTTAGAAAACAAATAAAAGGATTAGTGGATGTCCCTATTGAAGAAGGAAATAGAGAATTAATCCTTGAAGAGGAAGAAACAAAAATAAAGAAGGAAGCAAGTACATGACTGTAGAAAGAGATATGTACTCTTTGAATGAAGAGTGGAATAAGATAACAAGATACTCGAAGAGAGGTATAAGTGTCTTGCTAAGGAAATTGAGGAGAAATACATATAAAATCAAAATGAAGATGATTGAAAATCATTACAATGAAATTGTAACAATAAATGAGAGATCAACTCATGTCATTCTAGAGTCCAATGTTAGAGAGAGACAAGAAGGTGAATGAAGTTTGGAGCATGAAGTGAGAAAAGTGCAAAACTTGGATTGGACAAATTAAGTTTAACTGTGATGCATCCGAGATGCCTGACAAATTTGAAGTTGGCTTGGGTTTTGTGGGAAGAGATCATCAAGGGACACTGATTCTGGGGAGGGCATGGAGGTGCAAAGTTTCAAGCAGAAGCTTTAGCTTGCAAAGAAGCTATTAACTACGTTGCACTCGGGAATTCAAGAGGCAGTTTATGAGCTGGATGCATTTGTGGTTAGGGTCATTTTTTCTAATTGATTTTTTTATGAATTTATTATTCAATATTGTGTTAGTTAGAAATTGAATTTTATGATTTGTTTTCGATTTATTTTTTATGGAATTATTTTCATCTCATGACTTAGGTCATAAATTTAACAGATTAACCTTAGATTGATTCTGTTTATTTTTTTCGATTCTTTTTTAATTGGACTTCATAATTTATTTTCAATTTTCTTTTCATGTAGCTATCTCAATCTTATGACTCGAGTCGCCAGTTCGATAAGATGACTAGATTGACTCTATTTATTTTTGCAGTTATTTTTTACTTAAATTCCATCCGTTTTGGGAATTGTGAGCTTTGCAAAAAATATATATATATATATATATGTTGAGCTATATATAAGTCCCATGGTTTAGTTTTTTTTTTTTTTTTCTCGATTTGAACTTTTAATACTATATTTATTGGAAGTAGAGGTCATTTTGTTTTCTATAAATTTATCTCAATTTCATGACCAAGTGGGTTTAACTGGTCAACTTGTGTTGACTCAGGTTGTTTATTGGGCTATTTTTTTCTAATTGATTTTTTTTTTCTGATTCTATCATACAATATTGTATTAATTGGAAATTAGATTTTGTGTTTTCGATTTGTTTTCTATGGAATTATCTTGATCTCATGACTTAGATCACGAGTTTGGCAAGTTAATCTTAGATTGACTCTGTTTATTTTTTCGGGTCCTTTTTTAATTGGACTTCATAATTTATTTTCAATTTTCTTTCCTTGTAGCTATCTCAACTCATGACTCGAGTCGCCGGTTTGATAAGTTGACTAGATTGACTCTATTTATTTTTATGGTTATTTTTTACTTGAATATATATTTTTCAATTTCACCCAATAACAACTCAATCTTTCTTTTTGTTTTTTTAGTAATTGAAGCACACACACTATTATTATTATTATTATTCATAGACACAAAGCAAGATACATAAAGGGATGGCCCCCTTGATTACATAAATAAATACCCACACTCTTAAAGGCATCACCCTTTCATGCTAAACCCTCTCTGGAAGGTAAGCATATTAGGTGCCAACCTTATCACCAGAGTGAAGCTAAGCAAACCAAACCAAAAGTTCCATACGTAATACATATTAATATATAAGAGCACGGGAACATGCATGCATTTAAGCACCTTTTAACTTTTTTTTCCTCAATACAAACACTAGTAGTTAATACTATATATATATATATATATATATGCATGCATGCTCAATGATGTTGGCTATGTTTAGCTAGCTAGACACAGGGGGGCATGGGGGGATACTGTTTCCAGGAATGTAGTCATTAACTTTGTAGTTGAGATTAGCCAAAAGTCCGGCGTAAACACCAGCATCGTCGTTGGCTGCATCCTTTTTCACATATTCGATGGTCCATTTCGCGGTGGAGCCAGCAGTAACGTCAAGAGTGACCTTGAAGGAGTACAAATGCAGCACGGTCCTTCCGACACTTTAAAGATGATTTTCTTGGAGCAGTCGACGCCAACGTCTACAACTTCTTCCGTGATGGTACACGTTGAATCTGCTCATAATTAAAAAGCAAGGCTTAATTATACTATATATATGTCAAAGAAATTTTAACCAGAAGTCAATCATTCTAGCTATAATACTGTTATTGCTTCCTTAATTGATTACGTACTGCCAGGGGAAACCTCGTAATGAATCTTCTTGCAGGAGCCAGGAGCACTGACCGAACTACTGGTTGTGGGAACAAGCTCTAGCTTCTTCACAGCATATCCGCAGATGTCAGGTAAGTGGCATTCAATTGCTGTTTCAACGACTATTTTCGTAGATTGAGCCATATATTTGATCTTCGATAGACGAGCAAGTAGCTAAGAGACCTCCTTGGCTAGATAACTTAATTAGAAGGATGCAATGCAGTGAAGAAATATGAAGGCCTCCTTGGCATTATATAGAACAAAAGCCCAGCGCTAACCCTCTGATTATTCTTATTTTGTCAAACAAATAGGTCATGTTCACATGTTACCTTTCACACAGTTGTGGAAATTTAGAATTTCATTCACACCAATAGGTCATGTTCACATGTTACCTTTCACACAGTTGTGGAAATTTAGAATTTCATTCACACCAATAGGTCATGTTCACATGTTACTTTCCAAATAAATAATATGGTTGTGATAATTAATTGGCTATCTAATTTAGCATTTCTACTGGAAAATATTTATAAAAACTCAGTATCATTTTATCACTTTGAAGCTTATAGTGATTATCAATTTTTATCAAAGTATTTGTTCTCTATCTATTATTCTCCAAAACATTTTTTTTTCTATTTATTAATAATTTTATTTTTTATATAAGAGGATATATGAAATTAATCAAGTCAAAGAGGCAATTGAAAAAAAAATTGCAATAAAATCGATAAACTCGTATATTTTAAGGGATTATATGAAATTAAACTTAATTTAAATAAGATCATACATTCCTTTACCCCCCCCCCCCCCCGGATCTTATTAAAATATAAATTACTATTATTATCAACAAAAGGATATATTGGGGTTTGTTAACCTCCCCACATCACGGGGAGGAGTTATACAATGAAATTAATCAATAGATAGTTTAGGCTAAAACACAAAAAAGACAGATTTGATGATGGGTTAGACTTGATAAGTATGTAATGAAGCTTGGACCAAATTAAAAAGAGCATGATTTGATTATAAGTTGAACCAACATTACACAAGGGAATGACGAGGTTTGGATCGGATGAAAGGAAAATTAGGATATATAGTAGAAATGGTCCACACTTGTAAACGGAACACTAGCAAGGTATGTGGAGTAATGGAGAGAGCTGTGGAAGTTGTGCATCCTTAAAACCAGGAATAATGAAGAAGATGGGTGCGTGGTTTTCTACAGTTTTTCCTATTTAAGAAAGATTAAAAAGAAGAATCAGACACAATAACAACTTAACAAGTAAAGAAACAACTACACTGTAATTCATTAAGTTTACACGAACTTCAAAACCTGTTATCAATAGGCAGCAACCAATAGGCACTAACCAGTAGTCAAGTAATCAGTAGCCAGGTAACTTGCAGGCGATAACCAGCAGGCTTGTAACAAGTAGGATTATAATCTAGTTGGCTTGTGATTTTCATCACAAAAAAATTATAAAAAAACACTAAAAATACCTATTCATATTATTTTACCAAGGCATTTCAGTGTGTGATTGTAATAATAATAATAATAATAATAATAATAATAATAATAATAAATATCATCTAATGAATGCAAATTCTTTAATATTGAATTATTAAAGTTCTACTACCATTTCAGCTCGCACCCTACTCGGATGGCTACGATGATGGATCCCCCCCATCATTTTCCCTGTAAGTTATAATTTTTTTAATTAAATTTAATATATTTTTTTTCTGGAATACATACAACAGCCGATTGAGAGAGGGAGAGATATGGGAACAATCTTTAAATTCACCCAGATTTTGATTCGGATTTTTGGATGAAAGCATGATTGTCTAGTGGACTCGATAAAAATCGGGTGTATGGATTTTCCAACACTATGACCGAGAACTTGTGGACGGCCCATTGTGTCTCAATTGTTGCGAGCTCGCAATCGGAATCGAGCACCTAGTCTCAAGAGTTTGCAGCATTGCAACAACATACAACCCTTCTCACCAAAAAATATGAGCAACTCTCAGCGGATTATGAATAGTTCCGTCAAATGGTCATGGACATGAGATCACAGATGTGTGGTACATGTACACCTTTTTTTTTACCGTTTGGTCCTTGGAATGACCAGTTTCCCCCTTCAGCGTTGCCATTGTTTTAGTTTAATTTTTATTTGAACATATAAATTTGTAATGAATATTTAGATTTTATATTATTCAAATTTATTTTTACATATTTTAATTTTATACAATTTTATTTTTTTTATTATTTTCTTTTTTTGTTCAAAAGATTTTTTTTTTAAAATATTTTTTAATTATTACAGATGGATATACTGACGGACATAATCTGTCAGTTTCTAGAGAGTTTGAAACAATTTACTTTATATACCACTACAATACTATTACATCACCGAAGAAATTATTTTATTGGTATTTTATAGAGAATTGAAATAAAATTACAATAAATGCCACTACAATCACCGATGGAATAATTATGTTGGTGCCTTAAAGTGGAATTTTTTTTCGTGTATTTTTCATCTGTAAAACCATTAGTGTTTCTTTTTAACTAACAAAAATGACATTACCAACAAACAGGTTACCGATGAATAGTCTTCGTCTGTAAAACTATCGATAAAAATTTTACCAACAGAATGTTAGTGTAACTACGAAAGAAAAGTTTGCGGTAGTGATGCATCGTGGGTGAGTTCAAGCTTGGAATGCATTGTTTTAGGGGTCCCCATGGTGGCATTTCCGTAGTGGACTGATCAATTGACAATTGCCATGCTTATCCCAGATGTCTGGAAAACAGGGGTGAGGGTCACAAAAGATGAAGATGGGATAGCTGAAGGTGGTGAAATTAAGAGCTGCATGGAATCGGGTATGGGAGAGAGGAGAAACGTTGAGAAAGAACGCCAAAGGATGGAAGGATTTAACAATGGCAACAGCTACCATGAAAAATGGGCCTTCAGACAACAATCTGAGAGGATTTGTGGAGGGCATTGCAAAAAGGCTGTTTTTGGAGTAGAATGCATACGCGCGCACATATATAGAGGGAAGATTCAAATTAAAGAGTGCTTAAATTATTTTTTCTTGATCTGCAAACTGTTTCTGTAATGATACAACACAACTTAATTAAACATTTCCCCATGACAGACGCATTTAAGCATTGCTCAATTTTAGCAACCACATTAATGGAACTTAAAGAAAGAATGAAAATATTTATGCCCTTTTCATTTGGAGTGAGAAGGGCCATGGTTTTTTGAGGAAAAAAAGAAAAAGAAAAGGCCACAAACCTTGTGGCTTATGTAGATATAAGAGTGAGTGTATGTATTCCAGCATCGTGCATTCTTCGCAGGTAAAAATGGAAGCTCAGAGGTTTCATTGGAAGTAGAATCAAAGAACAAACAATTAACAGGAAATCGACGTCCATGGAAAAAGGTTTGTACTCTGTAGCATTTGTGAGAAACTAGGGCATGGTGTCCATGGCATACTCAGATGTCTTCGAATACCTGTTAACGCCTGATATAATGGTTCAAATTTTAGCTACTATTTTGATGTTATTCACCCTTGTTAATTATTCCAACCAAGAGATTTTGTATCATAAAAACTCAGTACAGATGGAAAATTCACACCTAAATCAGCTTGGGATTTCTTTAGAAAGGAGGAATGCTAGGTTGATTGGTTTAAAGAGTACCCCCAGCACATTCCCAGACATGGATTTGTCCTTTGGCATGCAATCTTGAAGAGGATGTCTACTGGAGTAGACAACTAGACATGGATTTGTGCATTGGCATGCAATCATGAATAGGATGTCTACTAAGAGTAGAGACAAGTTAAGATGGGAAGAAATGTAAATCCATCTTGTGTGATGTTAACCAAGCAGTTGCACCAAGTGAACCAAGAACTAAATGATTTCGGCGGGTTAAGGGGTGGCATGAAGGATTTCAATGAGCAGAAAAGTTGACGATCTGTATGATTCAGTACCTGCTAACTTGACTCATTTGATAAATGAAGCTTCTCATTCATAATTTAACTTTGTTGTTGGTTTTGCAAAAAGCCAGAAGCCATGGCATGCCTGGTGAGCATGTTTTGATATAGAACGTAAACTGCATCTGCAAAAAGCCAAAAGCCATGGCCTTCTAGTGAGCATGTCAAATATAGAATGAAACAGGGTATCAACAAGTTTTTAAGAGCATAAACTGCTTGTCGCCACCGAAAAATAAAGAAAATGAAATCATGAACCTATAATCCAGCTTATACAAACAAGCCTTTGGTTGAACAGAACAAAAAAAAAAAAAACATCTACAAGTCAACATAATAAGGCATAGATTAAGCATCGTCAACCCATCATAACGCAATAACTGAAATCATTGAGAGAAAACATACCTAAATGAATTGTCCAGATGCTGCTGTAATTATGGTACTCTAATGAATAAATTATAGACAACAAAACCAACAGGTTCAAGCCCTAATTAACTTGTGCAAGGTTCACAGGAAAAAGATTTCACAGTTTGTTGAGCCTTTGGGGAGCATCAATATCTCCTGCTGCTTCTACAAACCACCCCAAATATACATCTTCTCCAAAAATGATGAAACATCAAGCAAAACCTTGATCAAATACAACTCCCTTTCAGTTGCTGCAAATCTCCAGATTTTGATGGTCTTTAGTTGTGTCAATAAACAAGGAGGTACTGGATCCAATTCAGAGTTTTTTTTTCCATATTTTTCAGGCAAGGGAATATCCTACAAATCAAAATATATTTCAGCATCAATAACCAAAGAAAATACATAATAGGTGGTTAGAAAAAGGTACTGTTCCAAAATCAAGACAATCAAGGTGAGGCAAATTATGAAGTAACCTCTGCAGTGCTCCATAATCAAAATTCATAGTTCCATAACCAAATTTAAGAAGATTCAGTTTGTGAAACACTGGCAGATGGGGGTATAATTCTTCTGCACGAGTGAGAATCTAGGAACATGATAATGGAAGTGAGCAACGGAAACAAACTTTTGACAGAAGAAGAAGAAAAAAAACTAAACGTCATATGTTCCATGAACTCAACATATCTAATTAAGTCCATTAACCAGTGAGGATGAATATAAGCAAACATCTGTTTTGAGTTCACCGCTGTAGGAAAAGAATTTGAGATTTGTTCCACAAGTCACAACTTGACAATCATTTGGACCGCCGTCATCCCATGTAAGAAATAAAAACAAACTTCCCATCCTTCCATGTGCGATCACATATAGATAAGAATTTGAGCATAGGAGAAGAAATAAAAACAAACTTCCCATCCTTCCATGTGCATTCATCAAGAGCCAGCTTACGCAAATTCAGGCAACCATCAAAGAGCTGTGTTGAGTGATCATCCACAAATGTAATAAATGACAATTTCAACTCCTTGAGACTGGGAAGGCATATGGTTGAAAGAAGTTGAAGATCATGAAATAGGTATAGTTCCAATACCGTTAATGACTGAAAAGTAAATAGACAATGAGGTAATAATGACTCGTTTGCATTGTATTGGTAACGGTCAAGTTTCAATTCTTGAAATTTGCAACACAGTGCAGCAAATATCCATGTATTAATGTGAGATGCATCAGAGTGCACATCACATGAAGGGAGAAGTTCCTTATATCTGAGAAATTACAAAGCATCATAACTCTTTCGACAAAATTCATGAAATGCACCCTGTCACCAAATATGCCTTCTTCTTCAAAGTCCAGATTGGGGACCGACATCCATAGGTTTTTCCATCTTTTAGATAATATGCTATGACAACATCTTTCATTGGGAGGAAAGAGAATAACATCTGGTATATTTCTGATTAAATTCCTTCCCTCTTCTGTTTCCAGCTTCTGGCTTTTGCCACGGATTACTTGAGCACTTGCATCCATGATTCTGTTGACTTACTAAAGTACACAAAATAAGGAGCTTAGAAAGATCACCGGAAATTAAATCAAACAGTTAAATAAGAAATGAAAGCTCTGTGCATTCTGTTAATTGTTTTCCTATTTACAAGTTCCACAAGCAGCAACAAGCTTATTTTGAGAAAATTAACAAAGGTCAACAAATAAAAATCCAACAGAATTGTTCCGTCCACTAAAAAAACAAACAAATGGTCTCAAACCCAGTTTTAAAAATTTCCCATTTTCCTCCAATTTCATTTCTTTATCCCAATACACAGAATACTATGATCAGTCCTCCAAGACTACAACTTCTAAGCTACACTCTTTTCTCCATGATAATCAATAATTATAATGATAGAATATGTATCATAATCATTATCAATACAAAGGGTTTTTCTCATTGGAAAACAAATAATTAAATTTTTGCGATCATTTTAAACCAGTCTGAAATTTTCCCATATTCTTTCAATTTCATGTCTTCACCCCAATACACAAGGTTCTTATCTACGATCACTGAAAAGTACAACTTTCAGCAAATATCTTTGTTTCTTCTTGGGAAACATCATAATCATTAATCACATCAAAACTTAGAATTCAAAAACTAACTCCAGTTTCCTAGTGAAACTTCATAGTTAAAGACACGGAAAATTGGATATAAAATGAACTGACTGAGCAAACTTTAACAGCTTCTAGATATACATAGAGAAAGCCATAAAGCTAATTAAACTACAAAATTCCATAAGAACAGACAAAAATGAATATTTCTATAATCAACCTTTTCTATCAACAGAAATTCTGAACTAGAAACAAACTTCAATAGTTACAAGCTTGCATGTCTGTTTAGGCCAACAATCAAAGTTTTACTTTGTAGGCAAGGACTAGTACTTCAGATGTTTTTGGTTGCAATGGTACCAATTTGACCCGCGAAACATCCAAGTAAAAGCAGGGTGATTTGTTTATCAAAGCTGAATTCAAAATTCAGCATGTTTGGTAGAGATAAGTTACTAAAAATTGTTTGGAAAAAAATCTTAACAGGCTAAAATGTTGAAAAAAATTACTTCCAACCATGCTTATTATTTTGAAGTCAATTGTAATTTACACACATGTAGTTTTAAATAGCAAGGCAATTTTTGGTTTTAAGGATCCACTTACATGAACTAAGTACGTTGGTGGCGCCCACAGCCCTGGTTGCAAATGTAAAATGCAAGCAGATCATACATGGTTTTTTTAAAAAAAATATTTATATTTGGTTTTTATACCAAACAGCCATGTAGACAAGTTTGTGAGGATTGCATTTTTTCATGACTCATGAGCAGATACGATAAAAAAAAAAAAAAATTGGATTAAATACGAAGGAACAAAGTTGTCTCATGTGCGAATAGTTACTAAACCCAACCAAGCCCAACAAGTCGACCTGGTGACCTGCCAACCCAGAGCCTAGCCCCTTTGAACAAGGTTGAATGTTGACTCGGTCAAACCTATATGACTCGACAGATCAACCCATGACCTGGTTGACTCCAACCGAACCTGAGTGAGACTTAGTTACGTCAAATCCAAGGGTTTCTTTTTTAATTTTTGTCCAAAATAACATCATTTTGGTTTTTACTTTTTTTAAAATGAAACAACGACATTTAAGGGTTGACTCGGCCATCCCGCGACTTAGGCCTTGTGCCAAGATAATATGTTAGTTTTGAGAACATCTTTTGCAGGAAGGAAAGATAATATATGCAGAAGCATTGTGCCTGGCAGATTTTTTATTATGTCCTTTTCATCATCCATGTTCTAAGCTTCTGGCTTTTGGCCTGACCACTTTCACTCATGATCCAGTTAATTTGCTAAAGTAAATAAAATAAGGAAATTACCAAGAATCATAGTAGCTTGATTTATCGCAGTATATATATATATATATATAAATTAGCAGGACAATGAAAATCGGAAGCACTAGCTAGGCACCACCGCTGCAAATTTAATCTAACCAAATCAAATTATAGCAAGCTTACTTTGGGAAGACTACAACATTAATCATATAAAACTAGGTAATACAAACTTCTACCAATGACGATTGGCTCAAACCATAAAATCAAATTTAATTCAAGAATTTTTTCATAAAAACTTGAAAATTATTCCTTGTACTCAGCAAAAGACTCCAAATCTAAGATAATATATCTCTTTCCCAACTAGAAAAACATAGCAATAAGTATCAAAATTCAACCAACTACTAAAAATTGCAAGAACCTAGGCAAATCATTCTAGCAAAACATCATAGTCATAGATACTAAATATGGAAAAACTTGAGAAGTTCAGTTGCAGGCTTACCTAAAAAAGAAGAGGGCAGCTTGATTGCTCCTCAATCCAGAAGGAGTCGATTAGATTTTTTCCACCCCAAATTCCAAAAGCTCTTTCTTTCTGTCACTAGAAGCGCATGCTGCTGGATACCTATGTATTTATAGAAGGATCAAAACTAGCACACGATGCAAAAGTACAAAACCAACAAGGTCTTAACGTCTCGCATGTAAACTTCATTTTGGTCCCCTTAGATTGACCGGTGATCTAATCCAACCCCTTTTATTTAGAATTTGTTAATATTATCATTCTAGTTTGAAAGAGATTCTAATATTATCCTTAATCATTAAAAACCATACATGAATTTGGTTTTGGGTTTTTTTTTAAGGTTTTTAAGTAGTTGTGTGAGATATATGACATATTTAGGGAGAAAAATAAGAAGAAATAAAAAAAAGTATTTAAAAAAGTAAGTTTCTTAATTCCTTAAATGATTTTGATTTTCTTTTAATTTTAAGTTATTAATAACATGAGTCCTTTGTCCAAAAAAAAAACTATCATGTTTAACTTTCAAACATATTAAGAATGTTATTTTACATGTATTTAGAATATCATCAATTAATTTTATTTATTCTTTTCTAAAATAACCCCTTGTTAATTGTAGTTTTTTTAATATATGCTTTTATTAAGGATATAATAATAATAATAATAATAATAATAATAATAATAAAAGCATTAGTTATAATTATTTTGAAATATATAAAAATAGAAAGCCAAACAATCTCTTTATTTTTTCTTGAACTCACATCAAATGGTGGACACTTTAGTTTTAAATAAGAAATGCTTTGATTTAAATACTTAATTGAAGAATGTTACAATATAAGTATTTATTAATGGCTTACTATTAAGCCTATCTCTTAATGATTTCACACAAAAACGAGTTAATTATAAATTTACAATTGTTTAGCAAAATTAATCTGATTATATTCAATCATGATTAATTATATTTAATCCTTATAAATTTATGATGTAGTATTTTCATCAATTTCAAATATTTTTTTTAATTTTATTTATCTATCTCTCTTTTGAATTATAGAATAAAGAAATGAGAAGTAAGTGAGATGAGAGAACTTGACTAGGAAATATGGCAATTACCAATTAAAAAATGACTTAATTTGGATGGCCAATGCTAAGACTATAGGGACAATTGATTAGATTAATAAAGTATAAGGACTATATTAAAACTAACTCCATGATAAGGAGAAAAAAAAAGGATACTAGCCATAAAAAAATAATAATAATAAAGAATCACACTAATTTGTTTCCCCTATTTCACACACACTCTCTCTCTCTCTAGAAAATAAAAATTTAATGCTATAACCCCTTAAAATCCCCAATTCATAAACCCAAATTCTCCACATTCCTTTTCAAATCTCTCTCTTAATGGAAACAAATGCAACCCACAAAACTCCTAAACCCTAAAGCCGCCACCAAGGCGGCTGCAGCGGCAGCCGTTACCACCACCATGCCAAATGAACTGCTGCCACAGAAACCATCAGCATCGTCAGTTCTTGACAAGTTCCGGTCTTTATTGAAGCAACGACAAGGATCAGCGGTGGAGGACCATGGTGGTGGTGACGGGGCAAGTTTGCGTATGGAGGATGTGGTGGAGATTTATGAGACGGTTTTGAATGAATTGACGTTTAATTCAAAACCTATAATTACTGATTTGACTATTATTGCTGGAGAACAGCGGGAGCATGGTGAGGGTATTGCTGATGTTCTCTGTGCCCGCATTGTTGAGGTCTGTTTTTTATTTCTCGCTTGTTGTTTTTTGAATGTGTGGGAT
Source organism: Populus alba x Populus glandulosa (assembly GCA_033617975.1). NCBI lineage: Eukaryota > Viridiplantae > Streptophyta > Magnoliopsida > Malpighiales > Salicaceae > Populus > Populus alba x Populus glandulosa. The sequence continues at coordinate 1,323,883 of CM066146.1, forward strand.
TTTTTAGGGTTTTGTTCTTGATATTGAATAATGCTAGAGATAATGATAATTTTAGTATATTCTTGTAGTCTCAGAATCGGTGAGGTGGTATTGCATAATCTTGGATTTTAGGGTTTAGTTATTGGGATGAGAATATTGCAAGTATTGATGAATTTATAAGTTATGGCGTTGGTAAAATGTGGGAGAAATGGTGAGTTTTAGGGTTTAGTTATTAATAAAAGTATTGTTGGTATTGGTGTTTGTTGTTTTAAATTGGTTTCTTTGATGTTATTCATGGCGGGTTTAATTGAAGGCTTAGGAGAGGGGAATTTGTTGTATTTTGTGGTTTGCAGAGGTTGTGTGTGTGTGTTAAGAGTTTCTGAATGTTTGTATTGGTTGGGAAAATGTGAGAGAATTAAGAAGTTAGAATAAAATTTAGTTGAGACATAAATTTTCAGCTTTGTTGGGCTGCAAAATTGAAAGTCTTAGTTTTTTCCCCTACTTGTTATTGCTTTTGTCTGTATGTTCAAGTAGAAACAGTGGAAAGGAAAAACAATTTGAAATTTTACAGTGTTCAGATTCCAGCTGCTTGGTTGATGGTGTTGCTTCAAATCTTGTTCTTTTTGTGTGTGTCTGTGGATTTTAGGAAATTACTTTTAAAAAACTCTCTTTTTTTCTGCAATTTATTTTGGTTGTATTCATTAGGTTTTTGAACCTTTTGATTTCTCACTGTCATGAATTCGTTTTTTTGCATGGTTACTTGTCTAGTTCCTTGGATAAATTTGGGTTAAGGAAAGATATTTTGAGTGTTGAAGTTAGGAAAGATATATTACGTAACTTTGAGAAACTGAAGACAGGATTGACTTTCAAATTTTTTGAAGTTAAGAGAATTTTGAGACCATTATATTCATCTTCATTGTGTTCTCCAATTTAAAAGTTTGAACTTTTCTCCCTGTCTTATCATTTTTCCCTATCTTAAAGAAAAATGAGTTTATATATTTATGCCTTTCCTTTTCTAAAGGGAGGTCGTTTGTGTTTACTTTTAATCTTTTGCAGGCCCCCGTAGATCAAAAGCTGCCTTCATTATATCTTCTAGATAGCATTGTCAAGAATATTGGCCGTGAATACATTAGGCACTTCTCGTCCCGTTTGCCTGAGGTGAGTTAATCAGAGTACTGTGTTCTCTTCTCTTGCCATCTTCCATGCTGTATATTGCTTATCCTGCATGATTGTGATATTTGTCACCTTGTCACCTCACCAGGTTTTTTGTGAGGCATACAGACAAGTTGACCCTAGCTTATATCCTTCAATGCGCCACCTTTTTGGCACATGGTCCTCAGTGTTTCCATCTTCTGTACTTCACAAGATTGAGACTCAACTTCATTTTTCTCCACAAGTTAATGATCAGTCATCAAGCTTGACTTCCTTTAGAGCTTCTGAATCACCCAGACCACCTCATGGCATACATGTGAACCCAAAATACTTGCGTCAGCTGGATCATTCAACTGCAGATAATGTAAGGTTTCCAATGAAATCTCTGCCTCTCTGGTGCCTGCAGCTATTAATTTATAGTCCTGCTGATGAAACCATGTACTTCTTGTTTTAGAATCTTCACCTGGGATTTTGTGGTTAAAATACAGGTTCAGTTATATGGTCTTTCTAATGGCCTGTTTAAACTTTAGAATTTAATTTTTAAGTAAAATGAATTCATAGTGGAGTATACATATACCATGTTAAATTGTCATCATTTTGATGTTTCAAGGCTGAAATATCAGTGGATAAAGATGGCTTCTTGATGCTAAACATTGCAGTAGTAGACTGTGGAGATCAAGATGAGTCTTAAGCAAAGTAAAAGTTGTGCAAAATAGCTCATTGGAGCTTGTTTATATGTTGCATCTCCCTTTAACCTAACATTCTAATGGCTCTCAACTATTATAACACTCAAATGGAAAGCCTCTTAGTTGTTTTGCAACTTTGTGGAATTTCTTCTGGGCTAAATTCTTCCTAATGTACTGCACTGGTTCTTTAGTGTTTACTATGTACAAAATAAATAATTTGATTGTAAGTTTAATAAATGAGCACACAAGCTACATTTTGAGATTATGTCATATTTTGTTGTTGATTCTCTGTTGTGTGCTGTGTAATGCAATGTGCATCTGTTTGCATGCAGACAGGGTGGTCAATACAAACATACAAAGCTAAAAATATAATTCAATCTTTGCAGAATGTTCATCACACTAAGGGAACTTCTTCAAATCTGAAAATATATGGTAAAAAACCTGCTGTTGGATATGATGAATATGAAAGTGATCAAGCAGAGGCCATATCTTCACAGGTTGGAGGGGGCCGTACATCTCTCACTCTTGGATCTAATAAGCTGCAACCATCTTCAACTTCCAGGCTTGCAAGACGCTTGTCGCCTTCAACAACTGGAGCCGAGAGGCCTTTATCTTCAGAAATTGATGACTTTGCAGTAGGGAATTCTCCTCGAAGGTTTGTTGAGGGGCTGTCCCCATCTCATCCCCTATTTGATTATGGACACAGCAGAGCCATTGTCAGAGATGAGGAGGCAAATGAATTAAGAAGAAATAACTATTCTGATGATAACCATAACCGATTTGAACCTTCTGCTAGATATAGGCTTAACAATGGACTTGAACATCAAGGACCCAGAGCTTTAATAGATGCATATGGGGATGATAGGGGGAAAAGAACTACTAGTAAACCTCTGCATATTGAACAGTTAGCTGTAAATGGCGTGCACAAGAAGGTAGCTTCAAGATCTTGGCAGAATACTGAAGAAGAGGAATTTGATTGGGAAGATATGAACCCTACTTTGTCAGAGCGTGGTAGGAGTAATGATTTCTTGCCATCATCTATTCCACCTTTTGGAAGTGTTGTTCCAAGGCCTCCCTTTGGAAGGCTAAGTGCTATCCATGTGGAATCTGATATCAGGAGCAATCGATCTAGTCTGGCTCCAATGGCGTTTGTGGATGGCTCCTCTAATATTGCTGAAGAAGCAGTCTCAATTCTGGGTGTACGCTGTCTCAACTTGTTTCCTTATGTGTTGCTGTTTAAGTTTATTTACTTGTTCATATACTGTCCAAAAGCTAGGCTCTTGTTTGATTCCATTTATGTATTTTGATTTCTTTTCTATAATAAGGTGGTTAGTATTTTTAATGGATTTGACTAGACTTGATTTGAAAATGAGTTTTTTTCCATCTTCTTTACCTCCATCTGGCAATTCTCTTGCAATTTGGCACCTTTTAGAGCTTACTGCTGCATTCTGTGTCATAGTTCAAATTATTAAGTGATGATGATTTGCATTTCAATTTATTATTTGTATTGTCAGTTAACTCATTAAGAAGATACCCAGTTAAGTTATCTTCATGTGTTTTATCTTTTCCCCTTGTTTTTTGTTTTAAGAAACAGTTGACTGTGTTGTTCATTAACCAGGAAACAAGCTGTACATTTTTTTCTTTCTGTTTTCATTTATGTTTTTGCATATCTTGGGAAAGAAAGTCAAGCTCAAACTTTGATCTCATGTCCAAAAGAAATTGATGTGCTTCCTGCAGTCTGGCCGTGGATCAACAAGCAAGATTCCTGGATTCCGAACTGAGAGAAATCAGATCTTGGGTTCCCGTCATCATCAAGAAGCTTGGAATTTTCCACCTCACATCCATCAGTCAGCACATCTCCTGAATTCTAAAGGAAGAGGACGGGATTTCCAGATGCCCTTATCTGGAAGTGGTGTGTCTTCTTTGGGTGGTGAGAATTACTCTCCACTTGCTGAAAAACGTCCAGATATTGATGCACAGCTTAATAGGCCTCCTGCCATTGCATCAAGATGGGGCTCTAATATTGACTCTACTAGTTCAGGGACCTGGTCAAGTGTTGCGCCACCATCCTCAGGGGTCTGGCCTCCAGTAAATGCACGAAAGTCTCTGCCACCTCCTGTGCATCGTATTTTTCCTCCACCAGAGCAGAGTAGAAGTCAGTTTGATCCAATAAATGCCAGCAGCACTGTCATAAATCAGGTTTTACAAAAGGGTTCAGTTATGCCTGAACAACCATTTAATAGTTTTGAGAACAAAGATTACAATTCAATGAAGCCAACACCAATGTCTAATCAGCATGCTGCTTTGAATCAGCAAAACCAGGCACATGTAAATCCTTTTCAGCCACAACAACTTCCATCTCATGAAGCCCGAGAGAATTTTCATCCATCTGGGGTAACTTCAATGCCACCTCGTCCCCTGGCACCACCACTGAGTCATGGATACAACACTCACGGGCATAGCACTGCCATTAGTATGGTTCCTTCAAATGCATTACCTGCTGTACAACTGCCTTTACCAGTCAACAATATTCCAAATATGTTGCATTCACAGGTGGGGGTTCGGCCACCTTTGCCACCTGGTCCTCCTCCCCAAACGATGCCTTTCCCTCAGAATGCTAGTTCAGGTGTCCCCGGCCAACCATCTGGCAGTGCATTTTCGGGTTTGTTTAACTCTCTCATGGCACAAGGTTTGATCTCATTGACAAAACAAACTCCTGTGCAGGTATTTGTTTGAATAGCTTCTCCATTCTTTCTTACAAAGAATGCAATATTAGCCTGAAAATAACCTTGTGGCTCAATATGTAGGACTCTGTGGGACTTGAGTTCAATGCTGACCTTCTCAAGCTGCGCTATGAATCTGCAATCAGTGCATTGTATGGTGATCTGCCAAGACAATGCACAACATGTGGCCTTCGGTTCAAGTGTCAAGAAGAGCACAGTACTCACATGGATTGGCATGTTACTAAAAACCGGATGTCTAAGAACCGGAAGCAGAAATCTTCTCGCAACTGGTTTGTAAGTGCAAGTATGTGGCTCAGTGGTGCAGAGGCATTGGGAACTGATGCAGCTCCTGGTTTTTTGCCCACTGAGACCACTGTGGAGAATAAGGATGATGATGAAATGGCCGTTCCTGCTGATGAAGAGCAGAGTACATGTGCATTATGTGGAGAGCCTTTTGATGATTTCTACAGTGATGAAACTGAGGAATGGATGTATAGAGGAGCTGTCTACCTGAATTCATCTAATGGATCAACAGCAGGCATGGATAGGTCTCAGTTAGGTCCTATAGTACATGCTAAATGCAGATCCGATTCTAGTGTGGTTCCCCCTGAAGATTTTGGACATGATGAAGGGGTATGCATTTCTATTTCTATCTCCTGCTTTTAGCTTCTTTTGGTCAGAGCATAATTTATCTTTTATGTTTCTACTTGAAGTGTTGTTATCTATTGGTGTATTTTTCAATAAAAGTGCTAATTGAAACACCAAAAACTTAAATCAGTTGCACACTCATGCCACCTTCATCCAAGATGTGGATGTATACATTTTGTTGGAAAACTTAATGTCTTGAGTTTGCAGCCAAATTGAATCATGGCTATACAAGTGTGACTTTGGTGGAATGTTGGTTTTGTATTAAACTACCTCCTTTTTTTTTAATCTTTTCTGTGCTCTTGCAAACATGTGATGTGATATATATATATTCTGCTAGATAAGGGTCTGTATGGTTGATATTCTGTTAAAAACTTATGAAAGCATGTTAGCTTTTATGTAAGTTGAAAGTTCAGTTGACTAAATATATTATCCATGTTCCTTCACCTCCTTGCTCTTCAATTTCTTTTGATTTTCCAACTACCTGAGATTTATTTCTGATTTATCATCTGCAGGGAAATTCTGAAGAGGGTAATCAAAGAAAACGAATGCGGAGTTAACCTTTATTAGATCGGCTTCCAAGTCTCATGTAACTTTGAGTTTCATCGTGTTAGTGGTATGGCTTACTTGTTTTCATAGTTGTGTTGGAGCTTGCAATGCATTGGCTCTTAGCCCAAATCATGTAAATATTACTTGGGCTTGTACCATGCATGATATCTTTGAAAAAAAGATTAAAAATTATGTCTTTCTAACATCCAGAAAGATAATTAGAACCATCTTTTTATTATGCTAAAAAGAAATGTTTTTATTAGATTTGCTGCTGGGTGCTTAAAATGCTGAAAAGAATGTGATGTGGAATGGACGAATGGTAGCCTTTTATTCCTAGGACACCCAGTAGAATCTACTGTAATTATTAGCCTGCTGGGTTGTCTACTCTTTGCAGATTGTTTTGATTTTCTGCAGGGACTGCAAACATCTCCAGTTAGTCACATTCAGTTTATTCTCTTCAAGGCTGGAACGTCGCATAATAAGCTTAGTTCCTCCCAAATTGATGGATTGGTGGCAGCAAAAGCACTCTTTGCCTTTTCCTGGTGTTGATTATCTGTATTTGTTGAATTACATCATTTCTATTTGAAGTAGAGTACTAATGCTACTATCTTAAAATGTCCTTTCTGGATGGTTTTTCTGAAATGATGCCATAAGGAATTTGCTTGATAGCTGATATTATGCTGTATTCACTAGTTTGGGATGGATCTTTTGAGATCACCTCAGGACTATGCTTATCAACTTCAATTCGTTCTATGGTTGGATTTTTATTTTTTTTATCTTTTCTAAATAATATTAGATATATTTAAGTTTTTTTTTCGTGTCATGGCTATTTTTGCAGGTCATAGTGTTGGGTGTATTAATTGGACACAAATAAAATATGCTTAGAAAAAAATATGTAATAGATATTTAAGACTTTGTCTGATGGATTTGAATTGCTGATAGAATGTTTACTCGCCCTTGAATATTCGTACTGCCCTTGCTGATAGAAAAACCCTTTTCTTTAATATAAATAATTTATTTACGTAAAGAAACAATTCATAATTCATCCACATAGAGCAAAAGTTGAATTAATCTCTATGGGTTGGTTAAAAAAAAATATCAACAATTTCTCTTCCAGGAAAAATCAACCATGGCTGGCTGGCCACTGCTTATAGAAGAATGATATATATAATGAGCACAAAATCATGTCTGCCTTTTCGTCTTTTTCAGTTTCCCCCTTTGCATATAGAACAATGAATGATATCATATGAACACAATAATTTCGCCTTTAAACAGCAGTGCTTTCCTTTTATTAGCGTTTGTACAATCATTTGTCTAAGACCTTGTCTGTGTTTGCGTTCGATTTTGTGGTTTTGAATTGCTTTGTTGTGAACAAATTTGGATCTCATGCTCAAGTAGTCACTCCACTTTTGCCACAAGATGAAGGGAGGCAACGACTCATGATTCAACAATCTCTGTAGAATTTGGCATAAGAAATGGTTTTTGCTTTTTGGGTTTTCTTTGTGTAGTGGCTAAGTCTTTTCTTTGTTTAGCTGTTGATACGAATTCGTGGAAAAACATGGAGGAAACTAGGTTAGTGAGTAAAAGTTGGAAATGAAGGGAAAATACTCTATCTCACTCTGTATTTTATCTAATATAAATTACTTTATCTATATAAATTAAATCATATATACTAATTAATGTATAATATTTAAAGTGACATGATTTTAATATCTTATTTCCATTTCTCTGAATATATTATATCATATTAATTTTTACATGATTAAATGATAAAGTAGGAGGGGGCATTAGCAAGTGATTGGTTTCTCGTTCATGGTAGTCATGTCCTCATCACTACGGACGAGCCATGGTGAGTGTAATTAGCTAATGAGTAGGTGTAAATGCATGTTTGCTGACCAGAAAGAAACAATGAATATTAAGTTCAATAAATTAATGTATATATTCATTAACGTCGTCGTTGTTGTTATTAAATAATTATTATCAAATCCAATATATTAGATGGCATTAACTCCAAGATAAAACCTGTGATTGCATGACTATGAGATTTATACAAGGTCAAATGCTATATAAACACTACTAGATTATTTATTTGCGCTATACTATAATTTAAAATTGATTTGATCAACTTGTTAAATTTAAAAACAATTTAAATCATTTTTAATTTAAAATCAAAATCACGCTGTTTTCACATTTTGCATGGCAATATTTCCTACCATGCATGGCTACAAGTTTGTCTTCGTGTGACAAACTTTTCAAGACAACCATATGCATTATATCCCAGATGACATTAATGTGGAAATTTGATGTATGTTTTGGAAGAGAAAATAAATGATGTAGAGAGTCACAAAGAGCTCCTACGGGTCACTAAATGCTGTTGAGTGTGAATGTATTATAAATATTTAATTATATCGATTGTTCTGCGAATTAATCAATGTGTTTGTACAATTTGTTTGTAACAATTAATGATGTAATGAAATCTTTTTTTTGTTTTGTTTAATTTCATCAAATTATGTTACTCTAAATTCAGCAAATGGCATTCAAGCTGCATCAAGCTTAACAAATGATAGCAGAACTGCCATAAACTCAGCACTAACATTACTCAACCAAAATTAATTATGTTTGCTAGAAAACTTGATGTGTTTCTATTTATGAATCAAGAACGTGATCTTTTGACTTGGAACATAAAATTCAAGTCCCTCTTGTTTAAACTTGAAGGAAAAAAAACCAAATCACATCTCCAAAGTCATGAACAAATCTATGTCTTAATCACTCAATCTCACCCCACTCCATAAAAGCTGACCAAACGCAGCTAGATAACTTAATTTCCCTTGTGAATTTAATTAATTTTATAATTTGCTGTTAAAAACTAATTCAATTCAAAAACTTAAATTATTAGATGAGATCTTAAGATATGATTTATATTATTTTTTAACACACCACTCAAGTGAAAGTCTATTTAATTTTTATCAAATAAATAAGAATAATGAAATTCAAATTCTTAACTAAGTGGTTATACTTGAAACAAGATTTGTGATAATTAAGTAACTTACAGGATTAGATAGACACCTCTGCTATTTATATGATTATGATAGTACATATGTTACGGTGTAGTATACTACACATTATAAGTCAATACACCAATAACAAATCAATAATGTTGTGTTTTTTATTCTACAACACATTTCACAATACAAAGTATTAATATTATGTTAAAAAATTAATTCAATTTAAAAGCTTAAATTATTAAATTTAAATGAAATTTCAATATATAATTTATTTTATGTTTTAATATTTAGTGATTTACCTGTTGTCTTTCAAACTTCTTGTATCTTCCCGAAAATGTTAATAAAATTCTTTAGCTAGACCTTGTTTCTGCATCCCGCAGAGAGATTGCATCAATCTTATCACTTACTAATTGATATTTAGTGAGCTACGTGCTGTCTTTCAAATTTCTTCTATCTCCCCGACAATGCTCATAAAGTTCTTTAGCTGGACCGTGTTTCTTCGACAAAATTAATGGTCTCTGAAATCTACAACGATATAGTTTCAATGGAAGTACTGTAGCGGATGCAATTATTGTTTTTGGCAATTCAATATTGTGGTGCCACTCATGTTCTCTTTGATTTTGCTTTGTTTTAGGGCCAAGCAAATCTACAGGACTCAAAAAGATATGAAATCATCAAAATGTTGATTCTCAAGTCCGCAAACAGTGTTCTTCATCAATTGTGTATCTGGGATGCTGTTTGGAAGAGAATTAAATTTAGTAGGTAACCGTTTTATTTTGTATCTTCAATATCCCTTTTTATTGATTTCTCGAGGAATATAAAGGGATTAGAGAGTTCGTATAAAACCGTTCTTAGGATCTTACCACCCCATTTAAGCTTTTGAATTGAGAATTCTCCTCGAGTTGGCAATATTGTATTGCTTAAGTTCCCCAGAGGTTCTTCCAATACAATTGTTAGTGCCTAGCTCCCGTCATATATTAATGTCAAATTAAGGGCTAATGAAAGTTCCTTTGGCTGCTTTTATCTCTTATGTTAAGAACTCATAGTTGATAAATACCCTTTTTTTTTCTAGAGTTTGAGATTGAACAAGTTAGAAGCCACCCAATTCAATCATTGATGCCTTGGATTTGTCCTCCTTGATAATGAGAAAGAAGGAAGGAAGGGGACCGATTCTAATTATCAAAACTGAGGCTGTCATTTTTCAGACAGTGATCGATAAGTAGCAGTCTCAAACAGAAAGGAACAACTATTCAATAAGAAGCTACTGAAAAGTTCAACACAAAATGAAACTAATGTCTGTTAAATGAGTACGTAGGCAAGCTCCTTCATAACAGATACGCAAAAGGAGACAAATACAAAGTAACTCACACCTACAGGAACACTAACCCTAGTCAACTCTAAAAGATAAAGCAAAAGATATATGAAAGCGAAATTTTGTAACATTTGTAACAAGTTCTGACTTCGCTTTCATCTTTGTCAGGCAAAGTCAATACCCGAACCTACAACCCTTGCAGGGTGGTGAAATGCCCTTTTACTAATAGCTAGCTACTCTGCGTTAACAAACACCACCAAGCAAGGATCATCTTAGGTGCGTTCTTGACTTAAATATGGTTGAAAGCATACTTCATTTGTCTTGCTTCCTCTCCTCTTCCTAACTGCAACAACAATCATGATTGAGCACAAAAATGTTAGTTCTTCTGTAATTTTGGCTACTTGTTATGAAATAATTTCACAAAAATATAGTTAACCAGAAGCTCCTAACATTATGTGAGGCTTTTCCATCAGGCATTGTCACAAATTACTGCAGCCTTAATCCTTTCAACTGTGCACTTAATTAGACTGTTTACAGTTGCTACTGATCCGAGCGAAAGTTTTGCTGTTGGGACTGAATCAACTAATATCTGAAATGCAACAGTCAGTAGAGAGCCACCGGACCCAACATCAAGAATTCCTGGAGAGCCATATCCTGGTCCATCAGGGAGTATAGCAAAACCTGATGGAAGCAGGGCAACATAATCTGGGTCTCCACCGCTTAGGACTACGTTCATGGCCGAAATGTCCACTGGTGCATAAATCACATATGAGCCTGTAGAATCAGTGCAGCTCTCTTGCAATATCAGCATGTTGCTCTGGCTTGAATTTGCGCTCTGCAATTTATATGGTTGATTTCAGCGATGATATGATTCTGAAATAAGATACGTGAACAGGAAAGGCTTGCTAGCACGCACACAAAATCATGTTTCGGAAACTTACATTGACACGGAGTAAGGAGACGCAATTTCCAGGATCACGTCCATTAGCTATATGAGCCATTTCTTGAACTTCGCCGCCGTTCGAAAGGATATCCCACTGTATGCAAAGATAAAAGGTTTACATATTTGAAGAGCTTAAAACCTTGAATTCTTTCAAGAAATTAGGCTTGAAAGCTACATGATTTCATGTACCTCACTTCGATGATTCTCATCCCTAAGGAAATCAAACATCCTCTTGGATTGAACTGGAATCCAGAAGGAAGTGGCAGCACTAAGCACAATACCAGGAGGCCTGCCTGGATCATCCATACTCTTTCTGGTCATTACTCTCACATCATCAGAACCAGTTGCGGACAATGTCGTCCATGCATGTGCAGTAGAAGCACCAACTCCGGTGCAAAAACTCATCACCATTCTCTCGGCCAGCTTCAGCATACTTTTCCTCCCTTCAGCAGTTGTTATCACTATCCAGAAGAACAAAGGTTGATCAAGATAATATGTCATCCGGAAGAAATCCAAATGACTAAACTTTTTAAGCTCTAAGAAACTAAAGAAAAAAAAATCAAAATCCATTACCACAGAGATCTCCAGTTGGAATGTTAATGGCCATCGAGCTTGCAAGACGTTCGCATTGTCGATCTAGTGTTCCCACCCAACGTTTTGCTCCAAAAGCAAGACCAGAGTTGACTAGTGGTCTGTATATATTTTGAATAGATCTATCATCCACTTCAATGTGTTCAACCCAGACGACCTGCAGAATCATGATACCAGGGTTATATGATGATTTTAACAAAACGTTTTGAAGGTCTCCCTATTTGGTAATGAAAGTGAGGCCTTGAAAGTGATCATATTCAAGTAAGAGTTACTACCTTTGAATAACCATTTGGCAATTCTTTGATCAAGCAACCTGATGGCCTTCTTCTACATTTCGACAGCAGACTAGGGCGTAAACTGTCCAAGGAAACATCTACCACTGCCCAAGTCCCATCGGTATGCTGTTTGCAGTACCTCACAAAGTAATTTTCTCGTGTAGGAACAATTGGGGAAGGTACTTGAAACTCAGCTGTCATCTGTGAAAAGCAATGATAGGTATGTTGAGAAGTCAATGAACTAAATGCAAATGCTGATCATCTTGGTGTTGGTACTACTTCCTTCACAAAAAAGTCATTAGATCCATAATAATAGATTAAAGAAATTGAAAATTTGTTTATACCACTTGTAATGCTCCATTATAGTTCCCTGCCACTCCTGTTGATAGGACTTCCAGGGTCATTGCTCTTGATACAATACCACAGAAAATAGTTGACCATTGATTCTGTAACAAAAATTTTGATCAACATTATAGTTATTTGGAACTAAGAAAAAATTCCGACTTCAAAGTCTCAGAAATCGTTAAATCATTGAATGGAGATTTAGAGAATAAATAGAGATATAATCCATCCTAATTCTGTAGCCAAGTCCCAACGAATCAGCCGAAAATATCATAAATAGATACAGATCTAGGCGGACTTAAAAAGTAGAAAAACCTACCGCGTCCATAAGAATCTCAACAAGATTAACATGATTCATGATAACAACTGCGGATTCCCTTGAAGCTTCAGATCTCATTCCTAAAGGTTTTGGTCCAATTCCCCTAGTGAAAGTTCTCAAATATTCCTCTTCATTGAGCATCTCAGTATTGTTCTCTCCTTGAATCCACAAGGGTTCTCCAGCCTGAGCCATTCTCATTAGTTCCTCCATTGCTGCAACCGCGATTTCGACTATCATTGATTTGTCTGCCTCAGTAGGTCCAGTGACTGATCTAAGAAGATCAGTAGCTCCAAACATCTCCCCTACGAAACCCGACTGTGCCCCAAAATTGCTAGCTCCGAGATCAAGAGACCGGGACGGTAAATGAGGAGAAAGGTTGGAAAGAGAAGACAAAGGCTTGCCAACATACTTGGCAGCAATTCCAGAAATCCTGTCAATCTGTAACCACACAGGAGTTTTATTAAAAACAAGTTGAAGGATTACAAAATTTGAATTGATAAGAGTAACAGAAGGTGTAGTTTTTGTAACCTCTTCTCTTAGACGAACATTCTCAATCCTCAAATGCTGCTCATCAAAGGACATCTCACCAAGAGCAGCTGGACCACCACAGTTAGGGCATGAAGCATTACGTAGGGCTTCCTTGTACCTATTGTTCTCCGCACGAAGTCTTTCATTCTCAGCCTTAAGAATTGAATTCTCACTGCGTTCATGTTGAGCCTACACAATGGAAAGAAAGATTAGCAATATATATAAGCTGCTCTTTATTCTTAAACTAAAAAAACTTTGCAAACAAAAAAAATAGAGTTTATTAATATGATCAAATATTTTTTTCTTACATATGAGCTTTAATTATTTGTAATTAGAAATATATATATCTCTATGCTAACTATCAATACTTATATGTCGTATATGAATATGAATATCTTTCCTTCTTGTGTTTATCTTTATCATATGTCGTAAGTATTACGACTAAAGTATCTTAGGATTTCTCGAGCTATGTAAGGGAAAAATCTTTTTTTGAAAGGAAAAATAAAATATTTGTAACATTAATAAATATGGGAAGTTATATGCTTTCCCTTTTCTTTTTGTTTTGGTAATAGAGTTATATGCTTTCCTTATTACAATATCTATGAGATTGGAGAGAGTGTAGAGGGTGCCTGAAATGTAGCGGATGAGTTACCTTCATTTGAGTGCGCTTGTTTTGGAACCAAAATTTGACTTGCAATGGCTCTAAACCTAGCTCACGGCTGAGCTCCTTCCGTTGCTTGTCGTCAGGATGAGGGCATTCCTTGAAGAAACTAAGCAAACAAAGCTCATAAATAAATCACCAAAAATTTAAAACTACAATAAATAAATAAAGCACGGTCTATCTATCCATCAATGCACAGTCGATCGAAGTTAAGACGGAGACTGCTTACGCTTCCATGTCCTGGATTTGACGCTGTGTATGGCGATGATAACGCTTCTTTTTGGGGTGTTGTTCACTGGGATCTTGGTCATCACCGGACTGAGCTTCCATAGTTTCGGTGCCCGATTTGGTCTCATAGTCATCATCTTTGAGCTTACTCGAGTCATTTTCAGAGCTTTTGGGAGCCATATCAAACATGTGATGGCCTTCAAACATATTTGCGTGGAACATTTGTATAATCCCTTAAATTTTAAGCTAAGCTGTACTTCCAATCTGCAAAAAAAAAATATCATAAATAAGCAAATAAAAAAAGAAGAATAATCCTAAGGTATGCCTTGTAAACATGCTAAAGGGGTGAGTAAATCATGTGTACAAGGAAAGAAGAGTATTAAAGGCTATATAGGAGATGTTTGTAGATAAGAAATTAACATCTATATGGAAAGATTTATTGATAGGAAACATTGATGAATTATAAAAAAGATTACAAGGAGGAAAAAAAGCAAAACCAAGTTAAATTCCCAACATAATAAATGTTGTGTGAAATTTGTAGGGCAAGGTGAAGTGTATTCCACACTGTCGTAGCTGTAGTTACAAGAGATGGCTAATCACCAGATAAGCAAGTTAACACCTTTTATCCCTCTCTCTCTCTCTCTCTCTCTCTCTCTCTCTCTCTACTCAAAAAAAAAAAAAAAAGCGTTTTGCGTTCATTCCAAGAAGGATGTTGCTTGGAAACGTTTTAATTACTTTGTTTAAGCATATTCAGTGAATAAAAACACTTTTTAAGAACCTCAACCAAAGTGAGAGGGACCTTACCTGATTGACTAACCTTAGAGGATGATTGAAATCTGACAACCTTTTTCTCCTTTAAACTCCATTACAGAAGGCATATCTTACTCTCACCAACAAACCCTAAGCAGCATCCTTATCTTTCTCTCTTTCTATCTCTTGAGGGTATGACATGATTGATTTTCGTGCTTACGTTGGCGGTATGTGGGGTTAGTTTGCGAAATAGATTCTCTCAAGCTGTTTGAGCAAAAGCAAAAAAAAAAAAAAAAAAAAAGGTTATTACAAGTAGTAAGAGAGGAGGATATTGACTGTAGGGTGTTGGGGTCATAACATCAAAGAAAAGTCTCAAGTCCTTTCTAGTTTTACGTTCCAAAAGATTAGAATTATATAAAAAAAAACAAATGAGCATGAAGAGTTGACACTAAATGGACCCCTTTCTGAAGCTTTGACAAATAAATTTCAACACACCATTACCAAGACTATAACGCCCACTAAGATCTAGGTCAATCCATCCCACTTGACATTTTCCATTCCTGCACAAAAAATTATAAAAAACACCATTTTTATGTTTAGGAAAAAGATGAGGACATGATATAAAACTGAAAATGAGAGAATCTTATTGTGAAGAGAAATGAAAGGTTTTATGGACAAGGTATGCAACTTACCAAAATATAGAAGGCTTTGAAGTTCCATGGAAACAAGGATTAGATTTGTGATGGAAGAGGTTTTGGGTCTCTACAAAACCAGTTTTTAGGGATAGAGAAGTGGTTTGCTGGCTGGTTTTTGAAGAGAGACCCTATGTTCTGAAAGGGTTTTAAGATGACTGTATGATTAAACTATGATGGGAGAGAAAAGGGCACACACAGAGAGAGAAACGGAAGAGGAAAAGGAAGAGACAAATTATAAGGTTTTGAAGAAGCTGAGAAAGGAAAGAAGAAAGGGAACAGGTGGTGAGGATGTGGCAGCAGAGGAGTAATTGCAGAACGTATAGAGAGGGTTTGCTAGCATTTATGGTGGGAGAGAGGTGTAAATGCGAGAGAGTGAGAAAGAGATGAAAAGGAGCGATCATTATTTCATGTTTAAATTTCCTCTTAGAAGTATGGTGGTGTGAATTACGGCTTCTTGGATTCCAAATTTCCACCATTGTTGTTGCTTCACCAGTGCAAAATTTATGTATGTAGATGATCAATATTCGTGTATGAAATCATAATTTCCTCATGATTTTGTGGTCTTGATGCCTAGTTAGGAACAACATGATTAACGAAGAAAAAAATATGGCTAAATTATACACAATCAAATCATATATATATATAGTTTATTTATTTATTATTATTATTTTTGGCAATAATGTTGTTTAAATAAAAACGTAATTAATGAGAATATATCTAGGAGTTTTTTTTGGGTCAGAAATAGGACATGTTATCTTACAAAATCATTATAATTTTCATGAGTTGTGAAATATATATCACATATAACACACAATAAATTAAAGTCTACATGAACTTAAAATCATTGTAAGAAATGCCTATCTAATAAGTGAAAATGATTATACACATACAAATTTAGATAACAAATTGTCTAATAAATGGACAATATTTTTTTTCTTTTTTTTTTTCTGTCTCTTATTTATAAATAAATTGACAACATTAAAAAAAAAAAGAGAAGAAGTAGAAACGGTAGAGCAAAGGTAAGCAACATGGGCTTGTGGTTAAATTTTTAGGTGGGAGATAGACCTTTAAAATTATAATTCTCATGTTTGTATAAGTTAACTAGCAGAGGAGGAAAAGTGACACGAGCTTCTGGTTAAATGGAAAATGGATGGACATGGAAGCTTCAATGGCATCGGGAATTATTATTTTTTAGTAGTAACAAGCAAAAATTTATATGTTGTTCAAGAAGGAGTGCACCTTTCTAATAATAATTCGGATTGAAAGATTTGGAGCTTAGGCAAGGATAGCACTACTAAGTCAAATCATGTAGTTCTTTTATTGACATAATTTTTTTTGAAGGATCTAATCATTTCAAATTTAATGTATAGTTTAAAATAACCCCACCCAAAATATAGATATTTATGTGATTCGCGGTCAAAAATTGACTTTCTATAATGACTTTCTTCTCAGACTTTGGTTATTAACAGTAGAGCAATCCAAATATCTATTTTGTGCGGTAGAGTGGGAGACTTTGGATCATTTGTTATTTCATTGTTCTAAAACTTGGTAATTATGGGTAAAATTCTTACATTTGTGTGGAGTATCTTGGTGCATCCCTCAACTCTGGATTTATTGATTTATCAATGATTTTCTTTAGTGAAAGCTAGATTTCAAACTTGCGTTTGGAATCTCTTTTTTTTTTTTCCAGAATAAAATGGAGCGTTTGACTCATAAGAAATGATCTGGTTTAGTCACACGTGTATGGCATCGCAACGATCATCCTCTCAAATCGAGATCATCAAGAATGATGTGGATGAAAAGGACAAGAAATTCTTGTTTTTTATCCGTAGAAAAAAAAAACGAATGGAAATCGTCACCTAGTATTTTGATCACTAGGAATCATAACTGGTCTCTGACTCTAGGTAAGGAGACTGATTGTGTAAAGGAAATAAATTAACACTCCTAATACGTCTTACTTGATGTAAATTGTTTTGTTTATTTGTCTGATGTAAAATAAGATAATGTAGTGTTTTCTAATCGTTGGTCCATATACGGTTTAAAAACATCTTTCTTCATAAGGAGACCCTCATCTTATCATATTAAAAACCTAATCATTCTAATGTCAATATAAAAAAAATCAAATAAATTATCTTTTTATTTAATATCAGGAATAAATCTTACGTATAAGTTTATAATCTCGCTAATTAGAGAAAACAAAATAACTTTTTTTGGTATTTCTGAAACATAAGCAAAAATCCTTTGAAACTTTACAAACTTATAGTAAAATCCATGCATAATTGTTTCAAAAAAAATATAAAAGAATTTTAGATTTTATCTTATAAAAAAATGCTTAAATAACTTTAGGAGTTTTCAACCACGTGTAAGAAAAAAGATGTTTTTTTTTGTTTTTTTTAGTTTTTTAATCTTTCTTTGGAAAAAATCCATTTTTCTTTGTAATAAAACCACCAAAAATAGGCTTAAGGGGTGTTTTCCAAACACACATATAAACCCAAAAACTCTTTAACAAAAATTATGGCAAACCAAATTATGGTTGACCCAATTTGGTTAACCTGGAATTTGTGGTTCGACCATAAATCAAACCAAAAACTCTAGTTTGATCCAAAAACAAAACTAAGGACAAAAGGCAGATTTAACATCCAAAAACTCAAAAATTCTAGAAGAAAATGGATCAAACACATGAAAACCAAATCAATTTTTTCATGATGGTTGCACTATCAAGTCTGACTGAATTGCTCACTTTTGATGCCTTGTTAGAGCAATTATGATGTCAATGTCACTTGAGACAACTTGAAGTTGATAAAGGGGGTGGGGTGCACACCTTTTATTTGGATCCAACATTACTCAATTTAGAGGTATGTAACTCCACATTCATTCATTTGAAATTGTCAACTCAATCAGCCAAAATTGTAAGAACAAAGATGCAAGTTGATGAACGGCGTGTCATTCACCTTCTATTTATTAAGTCCAAACAACACATCATTTACATTTCTTAATTTGGGATTTGAAAATTTTCAATTAAGTCCATATTCTTTTAATTGCTTTTAATTGTACCTATAATTTCTTTTAAACTTTTAATTTCATGCAATGTCACCCTTGTAAAACTGAATTGTCCGCTCCAAAGTCGACCGTTATTTTCATTTTAGTCATTGGTTTTGAATTTATGCATTTTGACCCTCAATTAACCAACAAGCTTTCAATTTCTTCACTTTAGACCCTGATTTGGTTAATTTCACCCCTTACATTCACGTCTCTCTTTTAGTTTGGTCCTTAATTTTGAATTTCTTCAATCAAGTCCCTACTTGCCCATCAAACTTCAATATTTATGTAATTAAGCCCCTAATTTGCTTAAATATTTCAATTCAACCCCAAACTTTAATTTCTTCTAATTAAAGTCTAAATTAACTTCAAAAGTCAATTTTTCTTACAATTAAGCCCCCAATAAATTCAATTAGACCTTGAGAAATTCCAATTGAGTCTTTGAATATCCAATTTTGAATATCTTTTCTCAAATTGAATTTTTATTTACCAATAGAGCCTTTATTAGTTGAAAATATATTGTCAAATTTTCCAATCTTATATATTTAGATCTTCCTCAACTAGTTTTCAGTAATTTCCCAGGTGCTCTGGTTTATTCTTCTTACTAATATATTTTTGTGGTTTTCTTTTAGCTTTTTTTATGTTTTTGTGTTCTATTTTCTTTTTTTTCTTTTTTTTTGTGGGGCCTTGAAATGGGTAACAACAATCTTTAACAAGTTGCAAACGAATTGTGATTCTAGTATCTTTTCAATCTTGCATAGACTATCAGTTTGGCTAAAGTGCAATGAACCTAATTTTAGCTATACTGGTAACGACCTCATTTGATGTGCAGATGATATTCGAATATGAAGAAATACACATCACTAATTTGGTTGTTTTTTTTTCTATTATGTTTTCATCTGTAACACAGACATTTTATTTTCCTGTAAATGGTCATTCAACTTTTCAGGGGTCATCTTTTAAATTATTAATTTTGTATTAATACGCTTGATTATTATATAAAAAGGGAAGAAGAAGAGAAATAATTAGAAGGACTTTAATGTTAATTTCCTTAATTATGTGCGAAATACATTTCTATATGATAATGGAAGTAGTAACACTTTCATGGCTCCAAAGAGAGCATAAATATACTTTATGGTCTAATTTTTAATCGTTGATTGCAATGATGTACTACATACAGTAGTAGCATGTGGTTGGCGACTCATGAACAATGTGATGTCCTCCTCCTTTTGATTATTTTTTTGTGAAGGACTTCGGTAAGGTTGCTCATGAAAAGAAGTTTTTGTTTTCTTATGGGAAGTATTCAGAAAAAAAAAAAAAAAACATTTAATGACAAGCATATAATTGAAAACTTATGAAAAGATCAGAAATTATAATTAATTGAAGTAGCTTCATTAGGTATTATTTTTCAAATTATGACAAGGTACACATTTTTTGGTATAAGTCCAGCGTGTAATCTCATAAAAACGAGCATAATTATTTCTTTAATTGTCTTATTTTATTTTGTTTTATTCTTTTTTTTTTTTGTAATGTTAATAGATAAATTATTTCTAAGTGTTAGGAGGGAGGGATAGGAAGACTTAATATGTGCCAAGATAAGTTGCCAAACAATGATGTGAAGCTAACTTGATCATAGTGTAAACAAGTTTAATTTCAAACGAAGTAAAAAATAAATAAATAGAACTCATACATGATCATTGTAAATGCCCCCATATTGTATTATTACCTTTAATAAGATTTTTTTTATCTAATTTAGGATGAAAAGTAAAGATCTTATAAGAAATAGTATCATTTTTCTTAAAATAGAAAAATAAATAAATAAATAAATAAAAAGATATCCCTTGTAATCTATAATAATTATGAGCATTTCTGACATAAGGAAACACATGTGATGAACTTTCCAAAAATTATTCTCTGTTTTTATACATAGAATTTATAGCGAGAGGTGTCGCACGTGTGCAACGTCGCAGCGATATCGTCTACCCTCAATATTATATCTATCTTGCAAATATAAGGAGACAAAGAATTCTTGTTTTTTATCAATGGAAAACAGGAATGAGAGTCGCTATATAGTATTTTGATTACTAGGAACCCTAACTAGTCTCAGAGATTCGGCATGGAGACTGGTTGCATAAAAAGAAGGTATTAGCACCCCAAATACGTCCTACCTAAGGT
Source organism: Populus alba x Populus glandulosa (assembly GCA_033617975.1). Lineage (NCBI taxonomy): Eukaryota > Viridiplantae > Streptophyta > Magnoliopsida > Malpighiales > Salicaceae > Populus > Populus alba x Populus glandulosa. Next base: position 1,344,480 of record CM066146.1, read on the forward strand.
AGACTTCATTGTTTGATTGTCTGATAAAAAACTAAAGTCTTGACATGTTTTTTAATTGTTGGTTTGTCTATGGTTCAAGAAAAAGCCCAGATACTAAAGTCAACAAAATAATTTAATATCCAGAATACGTCTTACGTATAAGGTCAGAACCACATATACTAAAAGAAATTTTTTTTTTTTTGAAATTTTAGCCTAGTTCTCGTGATTTTAATAAAGTGGTTATTAAAGCCAAAATACATGCTAAAATATTTTTTGAATTTTTCTTTGTTGTATGAAAATACAATATTAATTTCTTGAGAGACATAGTCTTATGCATAAAAACAAAACCTTTTTTTGTTTTATATTTTTTTGCAATGTTTAGGCAAAAACCGGGTATTTTAATACCGAAGTTATATCTTTATGGTATGAAAATATAAACCAATATTACATGAAATTGATACAAGAATACACGGGGCAATCATAATTTTAAAAAAAAGATTTTTTGATTTTTTTTTACACTGGACCCGACCCAACTATTTTGACCTAGGCTGGGCCAGAATTGGCCCTACCATGAAAAGTGGCTCTCCACTATTCATTAGCAGAACAGTGGAGACTAGGGTGGCAGAGCAGGAGAAGAAGAAGAAAAAGAAGAAGAAGAAAAGAAAGGAAAGGGGAGGAGGGTTGACCTATGGTGGCTACTGTCGTTGGTGGTGTTGTTGGAGGCGGAAGATGGCGGCTCCTCTTCTTTTTTCTTTATTTTTTTTTTCTATGTTTCTTCTTCCCCTCGTTTTTTTCTCTTGTTTCTCTGTTTCTTCTCTTCTTTTTTTGTTGTCGTTGACGATGGCTCAAGGTAGGGGTGAAGAAGAGGACTGGTGGTGGTTCGCGGAGGGCGCTGCAGGATCTAGGCTACTGGGCGGCGATCCTCGGCGATGCTACTGGTAAAAACAGTGGTTCTTCTTTCTCTGTGTTGTCCTCTATTTCTACCCTTCCTCCTTCTCTCTTGCTCTTTTATTCTATGTTTTGTTCTTGTCCTATGTTCTTTGTCTCTTTCTTTTTTTTGTGTTCTTCTCCCTTCTCCAAAACCACGCTCACTGTTTCCCCCTTTGTTCCTACTTCTTTCCCCTTCTATTCGTCTCTGTTTTCAAAACAATCTTTGTTCCTCCCTCAAACTATCCACTACTTCCTTCTCTTTATTATGTTCTCCTCTTCAAGTTCATTCCCTAAAAAAAATTTCTCCTCCTCGTCTCCAATTCTCCCCTACGTTTATAGGCAATCGGAAGATCAAAATAATTTTTGAGTTAGTATTTAAACAAATCTTATATGAACATTTTCTTGATGACTATATTAATTTTTCTTTGTTTTTTTTTTCTTATCCAAGAAAGATCCTTGAAACGAAATCAAAGAGCTTCACCATTCACAGAACAAAAGTCTAACTAAAAAATAAAAATAATTAGCCAAGTTATGACTAAACTTCACACACACACACACACACACACACACATATATATATATATATATATATATATATATATATATATATATATATATATATATTAAAAATTTCAGCAACAAATCATAACAATAGATTTATACAGATTTCAAGTCTAAAAATCTTTCATTTATCATAAATTAAATATAAAATTAGTTTTAAAATCTTATCCAAAAGTTTAAGATTTGTGATTGAGTTAGTATTTTTATTCTAAATAAAAATAACTACACAAAATTTAATTCTAAGTAGCTTTCATGCAAGGGAATATATTTGGGAATTATATATAAAACCATTGGAGTGGGTGTAAGCAAACACATAATGAAAACCTGATTTTCTTAACTTAAAGTCTTTGTATTAAATTTCATCCATTAACTTAAAATTTGGTATTAAATGGCTTTTGTAATCATTTGGATATACTATCGCTTAATTATATGTTACTGTGTTCTTAATTTTATAATTAAATCTCAAATGAATATGAATTGTATAACAACTTATCATTCTCATGATATCTTAAGAACATGAGAGAAACACTTTATCTACCCCTTTTCATGATAAGTACTACTTTTATAGGCATATGATTGTCGGTTGTATTTGAATAAAATATACTAACTTGAGAGCTTCTTTCTTGTAGCTTTGTTGCTTGTTATTTTGAGAGTTTCTTAGAATTAATAAATCTCGTTATTCTTCTATACCATGCATGAATAAAAATTACCATAGTTTGGTCTAAAACAGTAAACTTATAAATTATGTATAATTTACTATTATAAGCTCAATTAATCCAGTCAACATATTATAAATAAATTATTTATTAAATATCTCATCACTACAAAAAACATCAATATTGTTGCAATTAAACACATATATACAAGTATATAAGAAAGAATCTTTAATAAAATATAAAGATGAATTGAGGTAATTTTCCAAAACAATACCTAATCATTGTTAGTTTTCAATATGCTTGAACTTATGCAATTTTTTTTTTCATAACTTAATTGCTTGTTTGGCAGTGTGGTTGCGATTACTTTTTAAATAATTTTTTGTCTTAAAATATATGTTAATGATGTTTTTTTATTTTTTTAAAAAATATTTTTTACATCAGCACATCAAAATGATTTGAAAACACTAAAAACATATTAATTTGAATTAAATAAAAAAATAATTTTTTTTTTCAAAAACACTTTTAAAACACATAAACAAACATGACACTGTATTAATTTTCCAATTAAAAGCTTGTATGGAAACGCGAGTCAATATATATTTTCAAAAAATTCAATTGTTTTTACTAAAAAATAATGTTTTATATATGTTTTATATCGTTTTGATACACTAATTTTAAAAATAATTTTTTAAAATAAAAAATATAGTTTTAATTTATTTTAACTAAAAAATTATTTAAAAAAAAACTACAATTTCAAAACAACATTAATATTCAATAAAAAAAAATAATGTCGTTGTAGTACCATCACGAAATGTTTTTTTGTAAGAAAATTGATACAAAAGTTTTTCCCTCCATCCCCAAACACTTGTTTAGGCACCTAGCTAGTGACATCAATCAATCAATCAATAAAAAGCCTGTGGTCACAGTAAAGGTCCATATTGTATTAATCTATAAAACAATGAATGGAATCATCATTTAATGTTTTGTAATTTATTAATTTATATAAAGTCTTGTTTCACAAGGGGGTTCGAACTCTTTAATATCCTTTCCCTAACTCACCCAACCTAGTGCACGATTTCTTATCCAAAATCCTCCATATATTAATTACGAAGTAGTCCTTCTTGTACCGCAGATGATAGGTTGCTAGGTTTGCATGCTACTGTCCTTCAGTTTAATTGGTGTGCTTTTATGTTAAAACCTAACGATCTAAACTCTTTTTTTAATTACTCCACCTTGTGAGTTAAGCTACGCTATTTGTTTAACTTTACACTGTACCGCTGCTAGAATAAACTTTTTTCGATGTAAACGGAAATTCAAAACTTGATTAATTTAATAATATAATATAAAAAACTATACAATAATAATAGATAAATTAAACAAAATAAAATTAATATGAATCAATTTAAATAAAACCGAATCAAATAACTTGTTAGATAATATTAAAATAACCTTATAAAATAATAATAAAAAAATTCAATTGTAAAAAATGACATAAAAAACCTAAATAAACTTGAGTTAATATTTTAAACTTATGACATAATCCTAAAATCATCTCATAAGGTAAGATTTCAAATTTCCTCTTGATTCTACTTATGTAAAAACAAAAATAAAACAATAATAAAAAACTAAGAAACCTCAAAATGCAAGATAATTTGAATTAAAGGGCAATGTAATAATTTTATTCTACTACAAAAAAGGAAGGGTCAAAATAGCTCCAGCATGCCAGTTCATTATTTCTTGCTTCAAATGATATTTTAGTTATGTTTACCATGCCAACAAAAACACCTTTTTACCCATGATTTTCAAGCTAAAATTTTTTGTTGTTGAGAGTAGAAAAATAGTAATTTTATCGTTTTAATTCATAGCGCCAATAAATTTAGAACTACAATAAAATTGTTGCAGTATTTTCTCTATCTTTTTTAGTTTTGTTTTTAAAAAACAAAAAAACAGTTCCATGGGTTGCATTTATTTTATTTTATGTAACTATATATCTTTCAACACATATATGAATGATATTGATTTAATTTGCTTGCCTTTTATTTACTATCATTATTATTATGTAATTTTTTTTTTTCTATTAGAACTCTTCTCCAGTTTAGCCAGAATTCCTTCATTATATATATTGAAGGGTAATCTGACCTAATAATATCCTTACATATATATCTCAAAGATACTTTTCGCTATAAATTTCTAAAACAATTTTTCTTAATGCACTGTACTTATTTCTATAGTTATCACGTTTTCTAGATACAAATTTAAAATAAATTGAACATATGAAGTAGATTTCAATAAATAATGTAGGTGAAATTTATAATGTATCTCTGTTAATGGTTGGTATATATTTGGTACTCTGGAAGAAGCAACTGATCCATATATATATTATTCTCTTTTCTTTTTTTCATTATGTGAGTTAAGAGAACACATGGGATTGTACGTGGAAAATATTCCATAAAAGAGAGAAATATCTATAAATACATAATTCAAATCAAACTCTAGAGTTTTTTTCTTAGTTTTATTCTTTGATTGATTGAGATTTTAATTTCGTTGTTTGTTTTTATTTTTTTACCTTTTTTTAGATTTTTTATTTAAATTGTTCCATTTATTACTGTTATATTTTTTTTTATTATCTAATTAAATGATATCATCATTTTTTTTCTTGGTTAAGTTTATACTCCGTTATTTTTTATTTTTAAAAAAAAAAACATGCTTATGATATTTCTACTAATAAAAAAACTATTTCGGCACCGTGAGCCCACAAATTCATTACACATGTTTGTGTGCTCCTAAGTTTTGACTAACCACATGCTTTGCACCATTTTATTAAGTGATCCAAAATGGATAAGAAGATAACTAAGGCGATCTAAAGCCCATAAGCAACATTCATATCATATAACCGGCCCCACATATATGCACAAAGTGCAATTAACAAATCAGGATCAAATGTCATAGAATTAAAGGTTTTTTTAAAAAAAAACTAATATGATTAAGAAAAATGAATCGTTTCTGTTAATATATTTAAAAACTAATCAATAATAATATACTATCTATTAAAAAATTATCGCATGTAATGATTTTTCTCTTGCCATGTACGAAGATAAAAAAAAATAATTAAATAATACCAAGTTAAAGAAAATAAAGTTTTTTTTAACTAAATACTTTGAATGTAATTTCATAGCATAGATTTATATTATAAATTATTTTTACTTGAATAAATTGAAAGCTCACATCATAAGTTTTAATTTAAGATGGGTATTGAATTTTTTTTGGATAAAGTATAAAAGCAATAAAATAAAAAATAATAATAATAATCTATTATACAATATCGATGCACATCAAAATCCTTTTAAGTTCAAATATTTATGATAGTATAAGAGTTGCATTATATATTATTCGATTTCTTATTAATTTTTAATTAATCATATTTTCTTAATAGATTTATGAAATCAATGGTATCATAGATTCTTTTTTAATAATCAAAAGTAATTAATAATTTAAATTTTATATTCATAAAAAACATTATATATATATATATTAAATTTTATTGTCTTTTGATTTTATTTTTAGAATAGAAATTTTCTAAATCTAATTTCTATCAATAAAAAAGTGAAAAATTGATACCAAGTTAGAAAAAATAAATGCTATAAAAATCATAATAATCCCTATTAAAATCAAAGGGTTAGTCACATTTCAAAGTTAAATATAAAATATAATTCGCAATGTTGCAGAGAAAAGTCCTTTTCCTCTTGAAATAGATTCTGGTTGGTTAGAAGCTCGTTGTTTGTCGCTGTTTGTCTTCTCTTTCAAACAAATTTTATTTATATTCTAATTTTGTTGAAGATATTTAGGATTTGTATTCCTTTAATGATTCACATAATTTTTCTTTTCATTATCATAGAATAAATGTGAGAGCCAACAATATACTTCAATTGTTTTTAATATGTGATGATTTTTAAAATCCAAGATATATAAATAATAAGTAATTTAGTATTTGAGATGGTGGTTAATCAATAAGTCAAGATAATTGGATTTCGTCTCTTTAGATCAAGGAACACTAGACTAATAATAAAAGCTTAACTGCCTGTAAAAACAGTTTTAATAGGAAGACTTGAAGATCCTTTGATATGATAAAGTCAGTATATTTATAGGAAATGCAATAAATGATTTAAAAGAGTTTAAAATTCAATGAATAAAGATATTTGTTCTTAAATTTTAAAATGGTTAATGTTATAAAATATATGCAAGTTTTTCTTAAGAGATGAAAAGTTTTGAATTCTTACTTGGATGGTTGAAGTGGTATTTATACCTCTAAACCTTGTTATTTTTAGAGGGGGGAAAAAAACTAAAAAGTCCTTTGCTTTCTATGATATTAATGAGTGATGAATATCCTTTAAATATTATTAATGAAATAGTAAGTATGATAGGTCTTTTATAAAATCTTTTATATACCTATAAGTGTAAGAAAATTATTAAATCGGATATGAATGACTTATATAATTATTTTTGAAGGACTCCATGGCGGTTTATCATATTGGGTCTAATTATTTTTGAAGAAGAAGCTTCCGGACACTTCAACTAATCCTACAAACTCTGAAGTTAACAATCATGTATTTATGTAAGTTTCTAGTAGCGCTAAGATTTGTGAGATTTGAACTAATGATCTCTAAAGAATAAATTTAGAGCCAGAGAACCAAACAATGTTTTTATTTTCAAAGATAAGAAGTAGAAGATTTAATAAAAAAAAATAAAAAAGATATAATTTTAACTTGATTAAAAAAAAACACACTTTCATTTTATAATTTTATAATGAGTGAAATTACATATTCTAACTTTCTGACAGGAGAACCTTCTCGTTTTTGAAATCTGGCATCGCCACTTTCGCTGAATTTGATGACAGGCCACGCGACCCAAGATTCAAGAGGAGCGGCCTTAACATGAGGAGTGAAAAGAGAGGCTTATCGGCAGTGCATTCTGCATCCACCGAAGCAATCGGTCCAAAAATCTGTATTTTTCATCATCATAGCCCATAAGTGGGACCCATACCGACACAATATAAACCACCGATTATTATACTATTTTTGGAAACCATTTTCCACACAGATACACTTTGACTTTCTAGTTTCCCCTCCTCGGGAAGAACATAGTTTTGAAGTATTTGAATTTTGATCTTAGGGTTGCTTTAGCCAGCAAAGTTCAAGGCATATTCAATGTTAGATCTTCAAGATGAGCTTCGTAACCGATTTCTTAAAGAAGTACGTACCATGTTGATGATTGACTAATTTTATCACTCTTTTAATACTATATCAAGTAAGATGTAGTTTTAAAATTATATCAGGTAAGACGTAAAAAGACCTTAACTTGAATTAATTATAAAATAAAAGAGAAATCAAACCTCTTAAACAAAATTTCTAAATAATTAAAACAATTTTATTTTAATTAATTTTTTTAAATAATCAATAATAAATAGTCAGGTTTGGGTATAATAGATTATCAAGTTAACCCATATTTTTTATCAGACCAACAAGTTTTTCTTTTCTTTATTTCTTTTTATTTGTTCTATAATTGGGATTGATTCAAACTCTAGACTAGCCAAGTCCCTAGTAAACCCATCGGGCTTAACCAAGTTTTGAAACAATGAATTTTATTTATAAAGATATATCCTTTATTAATTTTTATCTTGAATATATGGGATTTTATTAAACATATGTAGATGTGAAACAACTCATAATGGTGTTTAATAAATCTATTTATATATTTTATTCAATTTTTTTTACCACCGAAAAATAAGTGAAATAGATATTGTTAAAAGCAATCTTAAAAGCTTGAGATAAGAATTAAATTAGATAAGAATAATATTATATTATCTGTAAATAAAAAAAATATTTATCTCATCAACTTATTTTTAAATTTACAATTAGATTTACAACTTGTATGTATTGTAAGTTTGAAGAAACACGTTATTAGTGAATGCATCAGTTGTAAGTTATCAATTCTATATTTTACTAACCAATCCTAAAAAAATATATGTATAAATTCCAATCCCACTCATTTGATTTTATTTAGTTTAAAATTTTTAAACTAATTAAAATGTATTTTAGCTTTGGAAATAGAGTGTGAGGTTTCAGGGATGATTTTTGTATGTGTTTATAGGAGAACAAAAGATTGAAAATTGAGTTTTGAAGTTCCAAAACTCATATTATAACTTTTCAATCATCTTTCGTGATCAAGCATGTTGCAACACAACAATTCATATCTTCTCAAGTAGAAGACATATTATTCATCACATAATAATAATAATAATAATAATAATAATAATAATAATAATAAAAGGCTAGTCCACAGGTTAGACCTACCGAACCCAAGCAGGCTCACAGGCCAGACCTACTCTAGTCCTTTTTATAAAAAGGCCAAGGGTGCATGAGCCTTCCTTTTATATCCACTCTATTGGGCTTGGTTCTCTTACTTTTGTTTTTTTTTTCTTTTTTCAATATCTTAAAATAAAAACCTATTTAAATAAATAATTAAAATAATATTTAAAAATAATTTAATTATGGCATGTTTTTAAAATAAAATTTAAGCTTTTAATATAATTTTTTTAAAATAATTATATATGAAACTAATATGCATAGTTTTCCAAAATAAATTGCACATGAATACTCAATAAGAATAAATTATATGCTTTATATTTTTACTCTGATTATTGATTTTTTTATATATAGTCATACAAAAATAACCAGACATTATTTTTTATTTTTTTTTATTGAGAATTGCTTTGCAAAATGATACCTTTTTATATGATAAAAAAAATCATGTTTTTGTATAAAAAGACATGCTCTCATAAAAGAAAAATCAATACAAAAAAGGGATTTTTGGCTAAAAATATATTTTCTTTTGTCTTGAATTTAAATCATTGAATTTTTTTACAAATATGTATTCTGACTTCTTTTATTTTTTATTAAAAAAAACCATGTTGTTAATAAAAAGAGACATGCCTTTATCAAATAAAAAATAAATTAAGAAATAATAAAAATAAATTTTAATTGAAGAAATACATTTTTAATCTAGAATTCAAATTATTGGAATTTTAAAAAATATATGTTTTCATTGCCGCAAAATTAAATAAAACTAGGTTTTGAAAATAAACCCACGGCTCACACAAGTCCATCAAAAAAAAAAATTGAAACGTTATCTCAAGTTCGGGACAAGGAGTACATCATGTGGAGATCGAGTTTAAGCGAAGGTTCGAAATAGATAAATACAAGTTCCTAATCAAAAAGTCCTACTATGTTCATGCATCAACTATCTCTCCAGCCTCAGCAGCAGCAAGCACAAGCTCTGGCTGTAGACTGAACGTTCCATCTAGGGCATTTGGTTGCCCCAAAGCCTTCAAAGCCAAGTGTGCAGCCTTCTGCCCTGAGATCATCATTGCCCCAAATGTTGGACCCTGCAAAAGTTAAGTTAACGATCATCATTAGTTTAATGATACAGTATGTTTTTCACATGAACTTGATAAAAAAAAAAAAAATTATGGTAATCGAAGATTTACCATTCGTGGTGCTCCATCAATTTCTGCAACTTCCATGCCTGTAACGATCATTCCAGGCACAATCTCTCTTGTAAGCCTAACAATTGCATCTTCGGCCGTGTTCATGTCGAGTGCTTTCATTCCTGGAACACTATCAATCATGCCAATACTCTTCAATCTCTTCACTCCAGTAGCACCAAAAGGTCCATCGTGTCCACAGGAACTAACCACAACCTTAGCCTCCATGACATTAGGGTCCATGCAAGATTGGGTGTCATGGTTCATAGACACCAAAGCCCAGTTAGTAACCACACCAGAAACTCTGCCTCCTTTCACTATTAAATCCTCTGCTGCCACAGCATTAAAGAGCTTCACATTGGGCCTAGCCAAGAGCTTGCTCATGATTGTTGAAGTGAACAAAGCTGCATGCTTGATAACCACATAGTTATCTGCCTCGTCGTATTCAATTTCAAGCTCATCAAGAAATCTATGAGCTGGTTTACGCACAATCATAGCTGAAAACAGTTGGCCACCAAGCCACGCGCCACCTCCAGGGCTAACCGATTGCTCAATTATAGCTACACGAACTGAGGGGTTCTTGCTTAGCTCATAAGCACAAGAAAGACCAGCAGAGCCAGCACCAACAATGACAACATCAGTGTCTGCGTAAGTAACCATGTCTGTCATGTAACGACGAGTCATTTCCCGAGAGACGATGGATTCTTTGATGGGCTGGAACTTAAAGGACTGAAGATCATATGAAGGTTGTGTCAAGGACATGGTGATGGCAGGAGAGGTGGATTTGATTGGAGTGAAACGTCCAGTAGTTGTGATAGATGTGCCATGGAAGGATGATTTGTGATCCAAGAAAGAGGATTTGAGGTTTATAGATAGAGAGGAGGTAAGGGTAGAGGCCATGGCTGTAATTGAAGGAGTTTTTGATAAGGTTTTGCTAAAGGGTTTTTGACTGTGTAAAAGAAATTGAAGAAAGCTACAGAAGAGGGCTTGAGAGATGAGATTTTAGATGATGGGTATTTAAGGATGTGTAGCAAGTGGAGGGATGTGAAAATATCTGGAAAAAAAATCTTCAAGAAGTGATTATGATGGGTCACAAGATAGCTAGATAGAACTTGAACGGTTCATAATGCTTGTGGTTTTGCAATCTGGATATAAAGACTGCACTAAAAGAAAAATCATAGACAACTTTCCTACAATAAGATCTGTGAGATATATGCCCTGATTCATCGATCATTTTCGACAATCTGTAGCAGTCTTCTCATAATTAATTAACCGATACAGTATAATTAGTTTAGTAATCCAACTGAAGTAGATACAATGGCTGTATATCAGATTTAGCATGCTGAGAGGTAAAACTTACTGCAATTTCTCTTAGGTCATTGCTAAGAAACTCTCTGATCAATCAAATAAATTGAATTAGCAAAACTTTCCAAAAGAAAAACATAGCAACCCACATTTCTATATGCTCATTAGTCATTGTAAAACCAAAATATTTCAGCTACCTACACTAACATCGGTCGTCTTTGAACCGTGATTAATTTTTTCTTTATACCTTCACGTTTCTCACCCTTCCTAGTTTCTCTATTTCAATTCATAAATGAAATGCAGTTTTAATATTTTACAAAAGTTTTGATCAAACTTCCACGTTCACCTTGAATTTTTTTTCTAGTGTAATATCCTGGATATTGAAAAGGGGACTCGAATCTCGTTGCCAGTACTGTAGCATCCTGGATATTGGAAAGGGGACTCGCAATTTCTGATATGCACTTTAATATCTTTTTCTGCTCTTTGCACCACGTTCATACTCTTACTGTACTTGTACCTTTGGTGTTGACTCAAGTTCATACTGCATAGCCTTCTGCTTCGTTTTCCTGGAAGATCTTGATGTCGAAGATGAAGATTTGGGAGAGGAAGAACTTGTCTTTTTCTTCCTAATTTTTGGTTTCTTGGGAACATTTGGAAGAACTGAAGGTGGAATGTCATTGAACACATTTGGCATAGTTTGATGTCCCAAAGAATGATCAAAATCTGTTACAAAAATATCACAAGAAATAGGATCATGTTATCTGGAGATAATTATGGAAAATCCTAAAAGAAAATAAAGAGCATGCATCAAGGAGGTATTTCCCAATCGAAGAGGAAAAACATTTCAGAATTGGCTTGAAAAACAAACTCAAAAGGAGCCTAAGGATCTAAGAGTAGCCTTGAAAACTTGACTCATGTGTCACAAATTCTTTGAGCTGGCCTCCAGCTTGTCCCAAATAACTCATAGTAACTATCATCATCTCTGGGAGATTTCGAAGTGGGATGATATGGTTCCAATTATGTATTACCACCTCATATGGATTTTGAAAAGTATTCCAAACAAATTCAGCCAAATCCAACAGAATTTCAGCTTTCAAAACCATGAACAATGGATCAATGCCTCCCTCTAAACACAACTGCCCAAAAATTCTCAATAATAGTCTCCTAAGATACCCTACAGATATTATTATTACACCATTATATGAATGGCTCGAGTAACAAAATCTAAGCATGGTCCACCCAGAACTGTCCTTTACCAAGGCAATCAGTTCCATAATTTTGGCTCGTGACACAAAAACCAAACTCCTGCCACTTGGAGGGCAATAATCTCAACTTTGAGTGTACCTTGAAGATTAGCTTTGATAAATTGAGGGAGGCATTCCTATGTGTTGCATTTAACTTCACACGTGAAAAGGCCCTACTTTTACTTGTCAGCTTATGCCATAGACCCCCACATGGTATCTATTAATTATTGTTTAAGGGAACATAATTTTGAAGTGATAAATTCAAGCTTTGGCATTTACTCAAATGGCATCCAAATGGGAGCAATCTTTGCCACATATATGGGTGTGTCTTATGCGTTGCTGTGAATCTTGAAAAACTAAAGAAATGTTTCTTATTATGGTTCGCATAAAAAGCAGCCTAATTCGTCTAGGTTTTGGCATAATTACATGCTCAACAGTTCTTTATTCTGGATGTGGTAGCCGAAACATAGCTAGCTTACCACCACACAAGAATTCACAAGGAGTTTGATGGAAATTTATTTAGTCCAGTGTTTCTCTCCCACCAAACAGTATATAGCTACACAGCAATGGCAAAAAAGAAAAACCAAGTCTCCAAAAAGGAAAAATAATTTGATGAAAAGATTTTGGAAAACAACCTTGAGAGGACCATGGGGAGAGAATAACAGAGCTGGAATCTCTTGGATTAGCAACTGTTGTTGTTGAGAAATCAGGAGGTGTCTTGAATTCATTCATCTGCAATATTGTCCCACCAATAATTTCAATAACATATCATTATAAAAATCGCATGATGAGCCATCACAACACGCATTTTGGTGCAATTACTAATTAATATGATCTTTTTATTTTTGTATTATTGATAGATGAAGTTCATAGGATTCATAAGATGATGGAAGGCCAAGAATTGCAGACAACATACCCAACTGGGTGCACAGCCAGAAGGACCATCCCACCCTATATGGGCCACGTGCTTGACATCTGTAGGATACCCAATTTCCATCTCTCGTTCTTTTACCACTGCAAGAAAGTACGTACACCAAACAAGCAATAATTATATTACGAATTTCAAATGATTGTAGTATCCTTTCTTGTGGGAACTTTATAAATATTTTTTAGAGAAAGAAATCATGTAGCAGATTATTTGGCAAAGCAGGTAGTCTATAGAGAAACAGATTTAGTTGCTTGGTTTTAGTTTTATTAATTTCAAAGTTTGGTTTATACGTTGTGAAGAAAAGAAAGATGTGAAGGCTTACCAAAGATTTGGGAGATGTACTTGAAACCCTTATAGATCCCTTTGATTTTGGTTGCCATGGAGAAAATCTTTAGAAGCTAGCCAAATGCAATAGCCCTTGATGAATATATTTATTTCGAAACTGATGAAGGAAGATGTACCAAACGAACGTGGAGAGATGGTTCTTTTGCCTGATAGAAAACAAAGATTTACTTAGACATCTGAGATTGATTATGCAATCCACACCAAAATCTTACAACACAACAAGTCAAGAAAAGCAAGGTAAAACAAAAAAAAAAAAAACAGATAAAAAAGCTTAGGAGGTTGTCAGAGAAGATCATAAATGCATGTGATTTACAAACTATTTCCTCGTGAAAGAAGATGGAATCTTTGAAGGAAAAACACACTGCATTAATCTGAAATCAGAGGGAAAAAACAAACAGTACAGCAACTATACCTCAAAGGATTAATGGCCAGGAATATGACGGTACAAAGATTAATTCAAGAGAGAAACAACCTCTCCTCTCTATTATCCAACCAATATTGCTCCATATATATGTATATATATATGTATTCTATTCCTATTCTTGATGAATAGAAAAGGTGCACACAAGAATTCTAAATGTAAACTTTATCATGGGAGAGAGCTTGGTGGGCATCAAAGAGACCTCATTAAAACCAAAAGAAATAGCTAGAGAAAATATTGTGTGGATGTCAAAGACTCGATAAATAATATAATAGCTAGCTAGCTAGAGAAAGAGAGAGATTAAAGAAGGTGGAGAGCCATAAATATAGAAGAAGAAACAAGGCAGGCAAAGAGGGGTTTGGAAGACGAAAGCCAGAAAGAAGAGAGGGTGATAAAAATTGGGTGGTGGCTTCGTTAATTGGTTTTGGTTGATAGGGAGATGTTTTCCGACAAAGGAAATTGTGAGGGTAAAGCGCGGGCCTCAGACGCTTTTATCTGTCTTATTAAGGACTCTTGTCTAAAAAAACGCTGGAGCTCTCTCAAAATGCGGGCAAATTTCAGAAGAGAGAGGAGAGAGCAATTAAAAGAGGAAAAAAAAAAAATTATGTTTGACTTGTAAACAGAGTAACTATGCCTTGTAAGCTGGCACCTTGGACTTGATTGTATCTTATAAAACTTAGCTGTCATGATCTGAAGGACTGGCCTACTCTTGGAGAAAAATTACACTAAACTTTAAAGGGTAGGTCTTGTGGTGGGAGAGAGAGAGAGAGAGAGAGATTTTAATTTAAATTTTAGAGTTAATATATTGTTTTTAAAATATATCAATTTCATATAGAAACAAGGGGTATTCACTTTAATTATAGTGATATGGACTTGATAATAATTGTCTAGCATTATGGTACTTGAGGACAAGGGGTGCAAAAAGTATTATGAAATGGACAAATTAAGTGGTACTCTTTTTTATTCTTTTTTTATTTATTTTTTTATTTTTTTCACTACACATTATCTGATATTTAAAAAAAATTATTTTTAAAATTGTTTTAGTTGGAGAGTAATAACCAATATTAAACAAATTTATAAATAAAATTATTTTTTAAAAAAGACTTAGTTGTAATTAACAAACTAACCTATTTAAATATATTTTTATCATCAAATATATATATAAACCCTCTTAAGCTATTTCAGAGTAGTAAGATAAATGTGAGAATTAGTGTATGCTTCAAATTATCAGTAAAAAATATTGATTTATGTGTAAGTTGATTTAAAAATAAATAAATTGTCGACCTAGTAAATTTGAGAGGATTCATATAATAAACAACAGAAAAAAATTAATTTTTATGTACCACAATATCCATTATTAAATACTTGAAAAATCTATTTACCGGTATCAGAATATCATCAATTGTAGTCATTTCTCACCAACTCGGGCCCTGAAAGCAGCCAGCTAACCTACAAATGTTCTCTTTCTTTATTTCTTTCTTTTTTGATATGATACAGGTCCTTAATTGCCCAACTTATTTTATCTGTATATCATAAAGATGGCAACAGGTGAAATATCTGTTGCCATACCTAACCCTTCAAGCTTATTGATGATGAGCGAAGGCCGATATTTTAATAACAAAAGAACTCGCTTGCAATTGCTTGGATCTCTACTTTTAATTTGCTTTAATTTCTAAAAACTCTCACCTAACTATTTGAGTTTTTATTTTATTTTATTTTTGAGCTGTTAATACTCTTCTATATATATATAGTCATTTTAATTCTTTGAGACGGGAGAGGATTAGATTGAAAAATCCTCAACTCTTTAAATATATTTAAATGTCTTATCCATAAATAGTCCAATATTTAATTAATTTCCTAGATCTTTTCATTATCCCAAAAAAAAAGAGAGATAAAAAACAAGGATATAAATAAATTTTATAAGGTAAATACATAACAGGAAGAGTTTCGGCTGATCTTTCGTGCCTCCCACATGGATAATCCCACACTATAATCTTGTAATGTTAAATCTGATATGGCACCATGTGTGCTTTCTGTTGAAGCTACAAGTAATTCATTGTATGTTCTTAATAGAAAAAAAAAAACCATTATATTTTTTATTGTATCGGCAACTACTGTAATGATATCATCCTGTAATCTACTAGTATTGCCGAAGTTCCTATGCTTTTCTGGCAAATCCCACAAAGGGTTTAGGTGTTTTGATGACTCGCTAAGTATTTGCTGATAATTGGAGCCACGTTTGTGGCAGCTGTTTCATTGAAGGAAACATAATCATAAAATTAAATCAAGTTGATATATCTACTATTTTTGTCAGCTATTTTTTTATTATTTTTTTTAGTAAAGGTGATGTTTGACATTCTCTTCAATGTGCTTTGAATAGAAAAATCTTTGATTGCATTTAGTAGATGGATGATGATTATAGTGCTTAGTATTGTGGTAAAGGAGTAAGGGTTAAGAGTTAAAGGATATGTTTGCATTCAGGCAAAAAAAAAAAAAAGGATTTTCAATTTTTTATTTTTTTCCTTTGGTTCTAAAATAATCTTTAGATAAAACTTGTTTATTAATTCATATTTCATTTTTGAAACATGGCGCATTACATGCATTTCCTATTTTCAAAAATTTCTTTTTAAAAAAAAATGTGTATATTGGGATTTTTTATAGCTTATTATTAATTGAAGAGCAGTAGAGTAGAATTCGACTAGATTTTCATCGAAGAAAAATGGTAGGGGGAAAGAACTAGAAGGGAAAGTACCTTTCCACTAATAGGAAGTCAATGATGATTTGCTTGTGTTTATATATATATATGATTCAATGGACAACTGTCGAGATATATACAACTGAAGGCAAGAAGTGATTTATGTAAACTAGGAACATGCTTAATTAATTTGAAAGAAAGTGTTGATCTAGTCAATGAGCCTATGATTCAATTGATAACTTATGTCCTTTATCCTTCATTATATCTTATAATTGAATTTTTTAAAAAAAATAGTATAAAATGTCTTATAATAGGAATAGTAGGGATATTAAATTTAACATAATATAACAAGTTATCAATATATTTGTGGATCATATAAATAAGATATAAGTTTAAAAAAAATTTGGGCATGCAAAATTAATACACACTTTAACAAAAATAATTATAATTTTATATTTAATTATTGAATCATATTCAAATTTAATTAAGATGTTCTTGAAGTACAATTCTACAAGAGAATTGACTAATTTTAATCATTCAGGGTCGAAAAAACTTTCAATTTAGGTTCAAAGGATGCTATTTTATTATTTTGATGACTTTCTAGTTAATTTTGGATTATAATTACTTTTCCTGTATAGTTATGAATTATTTTACCTCTATATTTTTTTTATCAAATTATAATTTTTAAAAAAATATCATGCTTTTTTCTACTTATTTTTCTATAGTTTAGGTTGTGTGACATTTATCTTCTCATGTAATGATCATAAGATCGAAAACATATTTCTCTTATATATTAAACATAAAAGGCAATATCATTTCGAGATTTGGGATACAAACATGTTCGTTAAACTGGTACTTGGCATCCTGACTGATTTTTTGGTTTTTTTTTTTTTTAAAAGAAAGAGTACTGTAGAGAAAGACCTACCATCATATTGCGCTCGGTCGGAGAATATATGTGTGGTAAAACTGAGCTATCATGTAATATAATTAATGGCCCCTTCTTTTTCTCATGTAAGCTTATCGTGTCTAAGTGAATGAACAGGTAGGTATGATTGCATAGTTTTACCTAAACGAACTAAGCTCTTGTCAATATCCCAATCCTACTTCTTTTCTACCTACAGTGTTTCACAAGATTACTCGTCAATTTAGGATTTATCCCGGATTATATTTTAAATTAAATCAATTAAATATTGACCCGGTTAATTATATTAAAATTCACTTATTTCTAGAAGACATGGTAAGCACACAAAAACCCAGTCCATTTCACAGCCATTCTGCAACTCCATTACCCCTCAGCCATGCCACCTTGTGTCAGTTCAGGTATTCACCGTAATACAATGTCTTCGCCCTTCTCACACTGACCACCCAGCTGGATTCACCATTGTTGGACTGCATTACAACAGTCCTAGAAGACTCCTTCCATGGCCGGCCCAGGTATGATTTGAATGAGCCCTTAACAGGCTGAAGATCAGAACTTGCTATAATGTCACATTTTTGGATTGAAATCCCTGCGTTTTGGTTTGGGTCAGTTCTTCCTTGGGCTGTTACCATGTTGTTTTGTCCACTCATGGGCTTTCGTGGTACAAGCTTGCAGTCATGGAGCATCACAGCTTCGGTCTACTGTGCCGGTAATAAAGCAATCTCTGTAGAATCGCCGGAGGCTGTGAGCAAAGAGGGTGTCTTGGTAGGCATCAATGCGGCATCGGTTGATGACGGATTGATCAGCTCCGACGCGGAGCGCCACGGCTTGATGTTTCTGTGGCCTAGCTGTGTTTTGGAACCAAATATCCCGGGCTATGAATCCATCACCATCAGCAGCTGCATTCATGGATTATAAAACATAATTTCTTTGATGCATTAAGAAGGAGATAGATAGACATAATTTGTATAGAAACTTCCACCAAAAAGAAAGAGATCTTTACCTACTGTTGCAGACTTGAATGTTGTACAGCAATTACATTTATTTTTCTAAGTATTTTTCATTATTAAAAAAAGTATACGAATAATATTTTTTTATTTTTTAAAAATTATTTTTAAGATTAACACATTAAAATAATTTAAAAATATATTAATTTTTTTAAAAAAAAATCAAATTTTTTAAGAAGTGTTTTTTAAATACACTATCAAACACCGTCTAAAACTACCAGTAATGATAGTGGAATCCATGCCATGGCCACCAAGCATCACATTCGTCTTTTTCTTTCCAACTTCTACGTTCTCCTTGTACATCCCTTTTTTCACATAAACTAGTATATTGTCTCGTAATATGTAGCAAGATAGACTAATTTTTTTAAATATGAAAAAAAATATTAAGAGTGAAATTTATTTTAATTGTGTTATTAAATTTAATTTAATAAATTAATTTTAAAATCTCACAACCTTTATCTAACTCAAATTTCCAACTACATCACGCACTAACTAAACCAAAATAAATTAATTAATTTCATAAATTTAAATGCAATATTAATGACTTATAAAAATATGACTTGCTTTTAAAAAAACTTCAAGATATTAATTTAATAAATTTTAAGACAACGATAAATTAAATAAATTTCAATCCCATTGTATCATGAATTTTATTAAGTTTGTCGCACGTGTGCGGCGGCGCGGCGATCGTCCACCCTCAAGGGAAAAAAAAAATCGGAATATTTATTCCCAACAAAAAAAGGAGAGACAAGGAATTCTTGTCTCTATATGTGAAAATATGGACTGGGAGTCGCCACCTAGTTTTCTGGTTACTAGGAACCTTAACTGGTCTTTAGAGATCGGGTACGGAGACTGGTTGCGTAAAGGGAAGGTATTAGCACCCCAACTACGCCCTACCTAAGGTAGGCTGCATTGTTTTAATGTCTGATAAAATCTAACATCGTGTTGTGGTTTTTTGAATTGTTGGTTCGTTTACGGTTTAAGAAAAGTCCTCCTCTGTAAGGAGATCCTTATCTTTATCGGGTAAAAAAACTAACTATTCGAAGTCGTCAAAAGAAAATATCTTTTTAATATCAGGAATACGATTTACGTATAAATTCATAATCTCTGATACTAAAATCAAACAAAATAAAATATTTTGTTGTTTTTGAGATTTTGGCCAATGTTCTCTTGACTTTAATAAACTGGTTATTAAAGCCAAAATGCATGCTAAAATATTATTTTTTTTGACATGCAAAATACGATATGATTTTTTAGATTTGAGACACTTGGCCGTATGCACAAAAACATTTTTTATCTTTTTTTTCAATTTTTTTTAATTTATTTTTGGAAGTTTTTGCCGAAAAACGGGTATTTTAATACCGGATTTATATTTTTACGATGTAAACATACTGCCCGATATTAATCAAAATGGCATAAAAAAACTACGCGGAAAAATTATAAAATGCTGAAACAAATATTTTTGATTTTTTTTTTATGCTGTGTGAACAGTACCGTATGAATAGTGACGTGTGAACAGTACCGCGGGACGAAAACCGGGTATTTTAATACCGAATTTATTTTTTTTACGATGTAAAATACAGACCGATATTAAGCAAAATTGATAAAAACATGTGTTGGAAAAATTGTAAAAAATAAAAATAAAAATAAAAAAATTGAAATGGGCCGGACCCGACCCAAAACTAAATGGGCTGGTTACTGTGCATAAGCACAGTAACCAGCCTCTCATCAGTTGCAGAACGTGAATTAATTCACGTTCTGCATGAAAATAAAGAAGGCAGTTGCAAAGGGCGAAGGAGACGGGGCAGAGGTTGTTTACCTGTGGTGGCGTCGTGGCGGTGCTGCTGGCGGCGACGGTGGCGGAGGCGCAGTGGCCGGCGGGTTTTCTTCTCCTTCTTCCTCTGTTTTTTTTTTTCTTTTCTTCTGTTTCTGTTTTTTTTCTTTTCTTTTCTTTTCTTCTCTTCTCTCTTCTTTTCTCTCTTCCTTCTCTCTTCCTTCTCCCCTCTGTCGTCCTCTTTTTCTCCTCTTCCTCCCCTGTTTTTATAGGCGAAAAACAGGGGGGGGGGACATCATGGTGGTGGCCGGTGTGCTGCCGCCCGTCCAACGCCCGTCCAACGCGTGGAAAGTGGTCGGCAAGTGGTGTCCTTGTTTCGGCGTCTTTTTGAGCAAAAGAGGGAAAGTAATTAGGCGAAAAGGGGAAGAAAAAAAATCTTCTTCTTCCCCTGCCTCATGTGTCCAGGGGAAGAAGAAGAGCTACAGTGCCGTCAAAACGGCACCGTTTTGGGCTTATGTTTTTTTTTTTTTTTTTTTTTTTTTTTTTTTTTTGCAACAGTGAATGAAACGGCGCCGTTTTGGTCAAAACGCGCCGTTTCATTTAAAAGGAAAAAGGCGCCAAAAGAATCAGATTCAAATTTCGGCCCTCCATTTGCGCGCGTTTTACAATTTAGTCCTTGGTCTCGGATTTCTTCAATTCAGTCCCTAATTGGCCATTAAACCTCAATTTTTATGCAATTAAGCCCCTGATTTGACCAATTTAACTTCCAAAAATTATAATTTGACCCCAGAAAATTAATTTCTTCTAATTAAAGCCCAAATTAACTCCAAAATCAATTTTGTTGCAATTAAAATCTCCATAAATTCAATTAAACCTTCAATAAAATTTAATTGAGTCCAT
Source organism: Populus alba x Populus glandulosa (assembly GCA_033617975.1). NCBI lineage: Eukaryota > Viridiplantae > Streptophyta > Magnoliopsida > Malpighiales > Salicaceae > Populus > Populus alba x Populus glandulosa. The sequence continues at coordinate 1,365,684 of CM066146.1, forward strand.
AAACTTCTGATTTTGCATTTTTCTTCCACAAATTGAATTTTCTTTATCATCGGGGCTCTCATCAGTTAATGATATACTGTCAAAAAATAATTTTTATATTTTTGAAAATCCTCAAACAATTTTTTTTTTTTAGCATGTTTATGGCGCTCTGGCATTTTTCACTGTTATATTTTTTTTGTAATATATTTTTTTTGAATTTTTTTGTATTTTATTATTTTATATGTGGGGACCCAAAAATGGGTTACAACAAAGTTTAATAATTTTTTTAATAAATTTTTTTAAAAAGTTATATGATAACAAAATTATGAAAAGAAAAACATTAAAAAATATCAATTTAATATTTTTTTAAAATAAAAAATACTTTTAAAAAGCTTCTAAAAATAAAATGCAAAGTTATACTAAACACCCTTTTAATCAATAGTATCATGTTTTCATGTATTGATAAGATAAGTCAAGTTACTACTTACGAGATCAACATTAGAATACACTAGTTACATGCCCCGCGCGATGCCGCGGGTCAATTATTTTTTGCATTTCAAAAATAGCCAAGATCTAAAAGTGTTAAGTTTTTTTGTAAAGTTATACCCAAGAGTTTCAGTTTTGGTTACATCGCCTGATCCAAGAGTAATGTTTATAATATTAATAATAACATTAAACTTGGGTTAATCCTTAGCATAAAAGTGTCTGGACTACAATACCAGATCCAATAGCATTGGACGTGGGTTTGGTTGCAAGATCGTGTCATAAAAGTGTGATAATTAAATAGATTAGTTAAAAAAAAAACCAACAGGAAAAAAAAAACTAATGAGAAAAAAAAATGAATTAATTGGGTTAACCCGTCATACCTTGAATTCGTATCATGAAAGTTTGATAACTAAATAAAAAAAAAATTAACATTAACAATTTAAATTAAATGAAAAAAATTAATTAAAAAAAACAAAAGGCATCAGCCGAAAACTACTTAGAAAAAAATTTAATATTAATAAACTAAATTAATTAAATAAAATTAATTAAAAAAAAGAAAAAAAAACCTCTAAGAAGAAAAAAAAACTAAATATAAAAAAATTTAACATTAACAATCTAAACTAAACGAAAAAAATAATTAAAAAAGAAAAAAAAAAGCAAAAACAATTCCTAGTTAACTTGTCAAACCAAGTTAACCCGGGATCCGTGTCATAAATGTCTGGTAACTAAATAAAAAAAAAGTGAACATTAACAAACTAAACTAAACAAAAATTAATTAATTAAAAAGAAAAAAAATCCGGGTTAACTCGTCAAACCATGCTAACCCGTTAAACCCAGGATCTGTGTCATGAAAGTCTGATAACTAAAAAAAAAAATTAACATTAACAAACTAAATTAAACAAAAACATTTATGAAAATAATAATAATAAAAATTGACTGGTCAACCCGGAATTAATTGGGTTCACCCGTGAAACCAAGTTAACCCATGAAACTCGGGATATGTGTCATGAAAGTCTAATAACTAAATAGAAAGAAATTTAACATTAACAAACTAAACTAAACGAAAACAATTAATTAAAAAGAATAAAAAGCAAAAACAAATTCTATTTTAACTTGTCAAACAAAGTTAACCCGTTAAATCCGGTAAATGTGTCATAAAAATCTGACAACTAAATAACAAAATTAAACATTAATAAACTAAATTAAACAAAAAAATTTTGTTAAAAAAAAAAAACAAAGGAAGAAGCAAAAAAAATCTCAAAAAACAGCTAAAAAAACTAAGATAACTTTTAAAAAAAAAACGACTAAGAAATCAGTGTTTTACTTTGGAAATAAAAAAATTAATTAAAAAGAAAAACCAGAAAAAAAAAATTGAGTTAACCCGTTAAACCTGGAATGCGTGTTATAAAAGTTTGAGATAGAAAAAAAAATTTAACATTAAAAAAAACAAATAAAAAATGAAGAAAAAGAAAAGCAAAAAGTAAAAAAAAAAAATCTGAATTAATTGGGTTAACCCTCAAACCAAGTTAACCCGTCAAACCTGGGATTCGCGTCATGAAAGTTTGATAACTGCATAAAAAAAAAAATTAACGGGTTAACCCATAATTAATTTGGTTAATCTATGAAACCCAGGTTAATCCATAATGAATTAAAAAGAAAAACCATAAAAAAAAAATCTGGATTAATCCGTTAAACCCGGAATACGTGTTATAAAAGTTTAAGATACAAAAAACTTTAACATTAACAAAAATTTTTTTAAAAAATATCCATTAAAAAAAATGAAGAAAAAAAACAAAACAAAAAAAGGCAAAAAGCAAAAAGAAAAAAAAACGAAAAAAAAATCAGCTCAGTTAAAAAAAAAAAAAAAAAAAACCGGAAAGTAGCAGGGACCAGTGTTTTACTGTGGACTGCACAGTGCAGTCCACAGTAAAACACTGATCCCTTTTAGCGATATATCAATTGAGCTACTACTTGTTTTGTTGAGATGAGAATAGTTGCGTAATAACGCAAATTGAAATAACATAAAAAAAAAAAGTATAAATAATATAAAATTTAGTCAATAAAATCTTCACACAAAAACTCAAATTTTAAAAAACAATAAAAATCTTAAACAAGCAAGAAAATCTAAAAAAAAGAAATTAAGAAAACCAATCACAAGTTCCCAACAACACTATCCAGGTCTAATTGAAAGTCTTCTCATCTCATCTGATTACAACAAGCTAATGTTTTTACAAAATTAGAGAGGAAAAATCTCTTGATAAGATTTAAATATAATTTAATAGTTAAATAAAAATTTATAGGCAATTTTATTAAGTTTATGATAATTCAGAACTCAAATCTCAGTGTCAATCGTCCAAGAGTTTGCTCACCTAGCACTTCTTCTTTATATTTATTATTTCTTACTATTGTTTCATGAATTAATTCAATAGTTAATGACTACAAAAATGCAGAGTCCATATATTTGATTTTTTCGATTTTAAAAAAATAATTTTAAACAAAAAAATCAAATTTTTAGATAACAAAATCCCAAACAACCTCTTAGTTTGATCCAGTACAGCTAAAGATGCACAATCCATTGCTTGCATCTCCATATCAAAGCTTGTATCTGTTGCTTTATCGGTTTAAGCCCCATCTTCAACAACAATTCATGGAGTTTCATTGCTCCTCAAGTAGGAAAGCTAGCACATTGTATTTGTGAAACTTGCAATATGGACTCATCATCAAGTTATTTTGTGCAATCAAACATCCAAACCTCTTCATCAACCCTCTCTTCTTTGTTTTTGTAAGCCCTAACTTCTTTGACCAACCATCAAGAAGTTCAACCATATGTTGCTTCCTCCAAACTTGTATGCAATTCTCCAACTTACAACATAATGCAAAGGCTTGCTCCATCTTCCTTTGATCTATCTGAAGTTCATCACCTGTTTGTGAGAGGACAAAAACTTGATCTCGTTTACCATCGAGCATCTCATAAAACATGTTATCAGCAGACAATTATGCAGCACTGTAGCACTATATATGCTCATATAACAGAAATTGCATGGTTCAGAAAATAGACCACAACAATATTCTTTAAATTTAGAAACTGTAACGCTTGGCCTGACCATTATATTTGCTAACTCAAAAAAAAAAAAAAAAAGATGAAGAAGGGCAAAAGTATACAGTTCGACCAGGAAAAGTCGCAGAACAAACACACTGCCTGTACATTCTACTTGTTGAATTCCAATATCAGCCTTTTATATGCTGCTTTATCAGGTTTCAGACCCATGTCCAGCATTTCATCATGAAGTTTCATTGCTTTCCTCATTTCTTTTGCACGGCAAAGCCCACGGATTGTTATTGTAAAACTTTCACTATTCACTAATTTGAGTCCTTCCATGTAATCAAATACCCTAACTACTTCTTCAATCCTACCGTTTTTTACAAGTCCATCAAGAAGTATATTATATGTTGCAACATCCAAACTTGCTTGCAATTTCTCCATCTTGTTATGCAATGCAACAGCTTTATCAATCTGTCTCCAAGAGCAATAATGCTCAACTAGGGAGCAACAGCACAATGAATCTGGCAGTAATCCTTTCTCTAAAACTAAATCCAGCAAGTCTTCCACTTCCCTCCATCTACGTTTTCTACTTAGTAACAAGATAAATTTAGATAACCCAACTGTACCAGGTCTAAAACCTCTTCTCATCATGTCCCCCAATATCTCATATCCTTCTTCACACTGATCTTCTTCACTGAGAAGATCCAAAAATGCATGATAAGTACTATCCTTCACTCTGATTCCCTTTTCGGAAATTAAACTGTATAAACCAATTGCTTCCTTCACTCTTGCTTCTTTAGACAATGCCTTTAACATACACCCATAAGTAGCATCTTGTAATCCAATCTTCTCATCACAAGCTCTCCTAAAAAACATTGTTGCCACATTCATCTTACACAAATCAGAAAACTTTTGAATGACTGAATCACATTGAGACAAAGGGCATTTTGGAAGCAAGCCTTTCTCAGCCATTATATCCATAACTCTCTCAATCACTTCTTCATTCCCATGTTTACAGGCTCCATCAAGTATCGCACTATAAGTACTAAAACTAGGGTCAAGTTTCCTCTCACACATCTGATTTAGCCTCTCAAAAGCAGCTTCAAAATCCCCTCTTTTACTACAACAATCAATAACACCGTTATACAAAACTGAATTATAAATACCCATATCTAAAAACTTAACAATTCTCTCAAAGTTCCCATCTTTACAAAGAATCTGAGCAATCAACGACCAAGTTAACTTATCAGGCAAAACCCCATCTTTAATCATGGCACAATAAAAACACCAAGCTAATTTAATCTCATTTTCTCTTTGCAAAACATCAAGAATAGCATTACAGGCAGTAACAGAAGCAATAAATCCATTACCCCTCATCTTCCAAAACATCTCTAAACTTTCCATAAACAGACCCTTATGCGAGTAACATTCAAGAACAAAACTGAAGGCATCAGACTTTAAACTTTTACCTCTACAAGAATCAACCATGGCCTCTCCAAGAACTGACACATGATGTGTTTTCACCAAAGAATCCATGATTGGTCTCACAGGTAGAGTGAGACCCGAATTGACACAAATATTGATGATTTGACATTGGGATTTAAGGTCTGGTTTGAGCTTTAGATTGGTTTGGACCCAGTTGAAGAAGCGCAGAGAAATTTGAGGGTTAGTTTGTGTTTTTTGGAGGATTTGGTTAAAGAGAGGAGGAGTTAGTTTTGTGGAGAGGTTGAAGTTTTGGAGAAGTGAAACCCAGTTGTGTCTTTGTAAGAGGATTGACGATATTTGGAACACTAACTGGTTTTGTCTGATTTGGATTCTCCATTTCATGGAAGTTGTTGGGTTTGCTCTGTGAAGAGACATTTTTGCGCACAAAGTTGCTCCCTCTTCCCTCAGAATGACGGTATTTTGAGTTATATTTGAACGATAAGTCATTCAAGCTGTTGATTCATGAATGACAAAATTCAAATCGGATCTTAGTAACGTCTTCGTGTTTAAGACTAAAATCATGATTTACATGTGTTTTCATGATTCATAAAAATAAATTTATTTGTTATAAAATTATTAAATTTAAATTAATTGATTATAATTTTGATGAATTCATTCATATTGATTTAAAATAATATTTTTTCAGAATTATGTTTTTAAAAAATATTACATTATATAAAAAAATTAAATCAAGTTTTGATTAAGTTATTGGAAGTAATTTATATAATCAATGTCCTGTTAAGTTAATTTTAGTTTAATTTAATTTAATTTGTTATAAAATTATTAAGTTTAAACCAATTTATTATATGCTTGATAGACTCACTCAAATCAATTTAAATTAATATTACTTTAGATTTTTTTAAAAAAAATATTGCATTGAAAAAAAAAATTAAATTTTGATAAAGCTACAAGTGATTTAAATTTAAGGCTATGATATTAACATGAAAGAGAAGAAAGTTAATCAAAATGAATCTGAAGATTGCTTCTTTTATGAATCTATCTTTCATCTAGTGTACTTGGTTTTCATTTGCTCCCTTACTTTTAAAGCTCCACCATAGCTGCAATGTCAAGTATCCATTTTACATCTTCCATGGAACAAATATGCCATTTCATGTGGTGTTGTTATACTTCACCCAAGCACACTCCTTGCATTTAAATAAACCAACATTTACTCACCTATGTTTATTTTAGAACTAGACTGTTCACAGTGTTTGTCTTCGCACAAAGTTTCCCCTGCCTCCTATTCATTTCTAGGTTCTCTCCCCTTCCACTGATGTTGTTCCCCGTTTCATTCACAGCTGACGCTTACAGATGCAGGAGTATTACCTTTCAATGGGCTGGTGCATGTTTTTGCAAGTTATTTAAATTTTAAGTTTACTTTTATAGTTATTAGTTCAATTTCAAGATTATCGAAGGTTTATCAAATTATTTACTTTAGAACCTTGTAGGATGATACTCATAAGCTGATCCAGATACCCACAATTAAATATATATATGTCCTCGCTTTTTGATTGCAGCCTGCATGACTTTTGCTATGTACACTTAGCATATGTGTATAAACACATGTGCAATTTAAGACACTCTTGCTTTTTGTTCGGATTTAGACGCTCATGGCTGCTTTATGCATCTCCACCATCGACTCTATGAATTCCTTTCCTCTTGATTTCCATTGTTTCCCGTCATTCTATTGTTTCCATTTATCATCTTCTAGACAAAGTTCTCCTGCCTCGGCTCGTGGCATCGCGCGCGGCCACCATAGCTGGTTTTCATCTATTTAACTTCCTCCAATATTAGCCCATGATGGTAGAAAAGAAAAACCTCATAACAATATTTAAAAATCTATCATTACAAATCCAAAAAATATTCTTGAACTAACATATGGAAGATCGTGTCATATGCATGTTTATCACACCCACACGACACATAATTCAGGTTGATCATTGCATATATCATGAATGAATTAGGTCTAGCAGAATGCTTTCGTGAGTTTGTGATTTCCACAATTTCTGTGTGTTCATCTCATTTGTTTAGTTTTAACCCCCTTCTAACCATCGATAAATATGTACATCTTAAAGAAATTAGCTAAGTGTGGCTCAAGTCCATGACAGTTTAATTAAATCGTAATATATAAGTTTTATTATTCACTAGTAGTAACATCACAGTTACCTTCACTCTTGCCCTACACATGAAAATTTAGCTACACTACTAGATCCCAGACAGGTGAGCTTAATAGACAAAACATCATGTTGAAATTTGTAAGGTCATAAGGTCTAGAAATCAAATTAGTTACATTTATATATAGTCTATTTATCTATTATATTTATGTAAGACCAAACTACTAACTAGATATATTTTAATAGCTTGTCACATGGACAACTCTCTCTTCTTTTTTTCAACTTGCTATTAGTAAACCAATTATTGATAGTCTTTTACCCACAATAATATATTGATTCGTCATATGCAATGAATCAATATTATTTTTTTAAAAAATATATAAATAAATATTAAGAGTATGAAAAATATTTTAATAGTATTATTAAACCTTATTAAGTGAGTTAATTTTTAAATCTTCACTTAATTATCTGTCATACTCAAGTAATGTGGGTCTAACAACTATGTCAGACCCAAACGCCTTGAATTGGGAAGCCATGCAAACCCACGCGCTTGACAATCATGCCAGGCTCAGGATCCTTAACCAATTGAAAAATGATTAAAAAAGAGTAGTCTTTAGATAGGAAAAAAAGCATATTGGAAAAAAAAAATTAATCTCTACCTACCTACTAGGCAAGATTAGGTCTGATAATTATGTTTAGGCAGTACAACGTGAGCTTGGAAATGTTACTTATAACTTATTCTCTTTTTTTGTTTAATAAAACCAGTTAATTAATTCTTAAAATTTTAAAATATAGAAACCCGACCAAGACCTCACACGTGTAGGTCCCGGGTCAATTTACTATGCAGGGCCGGGTTTTAAATCCTTGCCTCTATCACCCTTATGATCACTTCAAAACTGCCTGGCATGTGCTCCATTGAGATCCAATGTTTGAAGCATTTGACTTGTAATTCATCAAACAGCTAATAAGATTCCATCCTTGAGCATCCTAAAAGGTATACCACTGGTTGTCCACATGCTCTGTCTGAACCATAGTGAAGAGGATAATGTTTTGCCACTGCATAGTGTTAGCCTTCCTTCTCGGTCATTGCGATTAGCATGTTGGTCTTGTTTATTACCGGGAAAGCAAGCTCTGCTTCCTAGTAAATGTTTTCTCTTTATAGCTTGATATTTGGACCTCCTCCATTGCTACGTTAAAGTGAAGAGATTGCCTTGAAAAACCTGTAGAGTGCTATGTTTTTCTAGAAATGCTAAGGCACGCGCAGTTCATATAACGGTTTAATCTCAAATTTAAGGTTGTCAATTCCGTTTCGGTAAGTATTTTGTTTTTTCAATTGGAACGAAATGTTTCAGTTTCGGAGTGTTTCGGCGTGCCGTTTCGGGGTTGTACTGTTCATATATATATATATATATATTCCACAAACATAATTTAAATTCAAGATAAATTAATTATAAATTATGCAATACAAACATAATGCCAAACAAATATAATTTTAAAATTTAAAATATTTTTAAATAGTAAAAATTAAATAGATCTTTAACTTAAAATAATATAAACCATATATTAATTTTTTTAAAATAATATTTTTTGGCCGAAACGGAACAACCGGAATGAAACCGAAACGTTTCGGCCGGAATTTGGCCGAAAAATCCGGAACGGGCCGAGATTTAAAATGAGATGAAATTTGTTTCGTTTTGTTTCGTTTTTTGAATTGGTATGAAATGTTTCGGTCATTTCAAACGGAACGGAATGAAATTGACAACCTTGAAATCTTTGTGCCTCTTGCAAGTGTTTATGATGTTAAAAGCATGTGTACATGTACATTAGCATTTGAAATTCAATTCCAGTCTTGCAATAATAATAATTATCATTTGATAATAAGATATAAGTTTTATGGTTTTTTAATAAATTCTTTTTTTAAAAAAAATTCATGGTAAATTTAATTACAGTAGATCAAGATAATAGCGATTTATTTTGTTTTTTTTTTAATTTTTTTAAATAATGCATGTCAAATTTAATTGTAATAGATAGTATGTTTGGTAATGTGATTTAATTTGTTTTTTAATTATTTTTTATTTGAATAATATTAAATTAATTTTTTAAAATATTTTCTAAAAATTTTAAAGTTTAAATATTAAAAATATATAAAAAAATCTTATAGAAACTGCAAATAGACTGTAATCTTTTGTCTGTTTATTTTCCTTTTGAGATTTCACATTATTCTGTGCTTCAAATTCCAGTTGTCAAATCCAAGAACTTTCTGATTATTGCATGACAAATCAAAATCACTTAGCAACATATGGACCCCACCTTAAAATTCTCTGTCAAAACCCAATGGAGGGCAGCCTGGCTTTCTCGCCCCCCCACCCCATATATCTTTTATGTGATGTAAATTCTCCTCACACCATTTTTATCAAATGCCTATAATACCCATGCCAATTTTGTATTATTACAAATTGTTTGAGGCCAAATCATAGATGAATTTACTTTGGCATTTTTTTTTATAAATTATCAACGGACATAAAAATTCCAAATACAATAATTCTAAATTGAATACAATTCACAAAATTCCAAACATATTATAATTCAATGTCTTATCATAGTTATTAAACTTTACTTGATTTAATAAGTTAATTTAAGACTCAATTGATTTGACTCCTTATTTGAAAATTTATTCAGAATTGATCATATTTAATCTAATTTACCCCATAATAAACCTATTTAACTCTTTAAAAATAAATTCTTCAAAATAATATCTTTTAATTTTTTTAAAAAAACCATAATATTTTGAATTATCTCGTTTTAACCAACATCAATCCACCTTACTCAATAATCTAGTACTTGGATTATATTTTATAATTTTGTAATTTATTATAATCTTTCATATCAAAACCATAATCATATGATTAAGATATCTAAGATGGGTAAAATTGTACATTCCGTTATCATGTCCTAATAATTTATCAACGTTGACATGTCAACTTGGTTTTCCAGTTCTAACCTTCACAGTGGAAGTACTGCATTATAAAGTACTAATCATTAAATGCACATCACCTCCTCACAAAGATCCAGCTAGCTGCCAGTTGAGAAAGCTCCTTCTCCGCCTTCTGATCCACGCAAAATTGAGGGAAGGTTTCTACAATGGCAGCAGCTCTTCTCTTCATTGCAGCTTTAATGGCTGCTTCTTATACATCATCTGAAGCAGCTCAACCAAAAGCTTCTTTTGAAGATAACTTTAGTATAATGTGGTCTGAAGATCATTTCAAAACATCTGCAGATGGGCAGATCTGGTATCTCTCACTGGACAAAGATACAGGTACGCAAATTTATGCATTGATGCTTCAATCAAAACCAGCTGAAGTTCTTTATCAGTACATTAATTAAATCAAATAAATATATATACCTTGCTTAATGTTCAAGATTGGTATTCTTTTTGAGGTATTAATTTGGTCTCTTGAATATATAGGCTGCGGATTTCAAACCAAGCAGAGATATAGATTTGGATGGTTTAGCATGAAGCTGAAACTGGTTGGAGGCGACTCTGCAGGTGTAGTGACAGCTTATTATGTAAGTCTTTCCTCTACTACCCCCACAGGCTCAAAGAGCCTTGAAATCGTATGCCTATGAAGCTTCACTAAGAAATCATACTTGTAATTCGATAGCAAGAACAGAGAATTAATGGGGAAGGAGGCTAATTAGAGAGGATTAACGTATGTTTGCAGATGTGTACAGAGAATGGGGCAGGGCCAACAAGAGATGAGTTGGATTTTGAGTTCTTGGGGAATAGAACTGGAGAACCCTACTTGATACAAACAAATATATACAAGAATGGGACTGGCAACCGTGAAATGAGGCACATGCTTTGGTTCGACCCTACCGAGGAGTATCACACCTATTCCATTCTCTGGAATGACCATCAGATAGTGTAAGTCCTTCAGTGTTATATATATATATATATATATATATTATTGATGAGTTCTCAGTTTTAGAAATAGAGATCAACGTTGGGATTTTTCAAATCTTGGAATCTTTGAAAGCGAAAGCAAAAAAGAAAAGGCCAATAAAGATGATTAAAGGGATTGTTGCATGGATTAACTGTGTAAACATGTGGTATTGTTTAAGTTAATGCAAGAAGGCGGTGGAAACATGTGGTATTGATGTGTTAATATTAAAAATAAAAATATATTTATAAATAAAAAACACTTTCAGCATCAAACCCATTGCAGATCTTTTTCAAATTCTAACATAACCTTAATTCATTGGACTGGATACGAGGATGTCAGCAAAATGATAGTTTCAATTTATGCAAACTGCAAGCCTGTGAAAGTTTTTCACTGAATATTGATGCAAACTGCAGGTTTTTCGTGGATAAAGTTCCAGTAAGGGTGCACAAGAACAACGGAGAAGCAAACAATTTCTTCCCCAACGAGAAGCCGATGTACCTGTTCTCTAGCATCTGGAACGCCGATGACTGGGCCACCCGGGGAGGACTAGAGAAAACAGACTGGAAAAAGGCTCCATTTGTGTCCTCTTACAAGGACTTCAGTGTTGAAGCTTGCCAATGGGAAGATCCCTTCCCTGAATGCGTATCAACTACGACTAAGAATTGGTGGGATCAATACGGTGCGTGGCATCTCTCCGATGAACAAAAAATGGACTTCGCCTGGGTCCAAAGAAATCTTGTGATCTATGACTATTGCAAAGACACTGAAAGATTTCCAACAGTGCCAGTGGAGTGCAGCTTGAGTCCATGGGATTGATGAGCACGTGACTGTTTAATTATTATTCTTCAGCATCATTTTTCTTGAATACCGTTTTGAGATGGGTATAAGTCACAAAGTATGTTTTTTTATTGAATATCTATTTCATTTATTGAATTATTTATATTCAATTAGAACAATTTTTTTGTACCTTGGCTAGAAGCTCTCTCTCTGTTTTTATCCTATATGAGAGTATAAAAATACAAGAAAATATATATAAAAAAACATATTAACTATAGAAAATACCGTATAGATTGCATAAACACAATAAAATACATAAATTCTAGTAGTACAAGTATCAATCTAGGATTATTCACTCTTGGTATGAGTATCTATTTAAAAATAAAATACCAGTTAACATTATGCTTGATGCATATCTGGAGGCAGTGTTAACGGATTTCATATGGGAAGCAAGATTTGATGTAAGAAAAAAAAAATACCTGCAAATTTTATTTCCTAGAAACCAAATGATGGCTTTTTTTTTTTTTTTTTTGCCAATAGAAAAAAAAAACAAAAAATAAACCCTTGAAAGGCCACTCCAAAAAATAAAAAGATTGGCTTGAAAGTGACTTCTTGATTGACTTTCCTTTTCTCCATTAACATCATATCAAAGGCTTAAAACAAAGTTTATATTACAAATTCATCAAATCATGCTTCATACAAGTTCTTGGTTGGGAAGAAATTGTAGCTAAATTGAAGAGGAAAACTCCCACCTACCTACCTTTCAAGAACAAGTTTGTGTGATCTTCTCCTGATGGAGGAGGATGCATCATCTCAGTTTTGATGAAGCACTAATCCTGCTTGGCAGAGGAAATAACTTTGGATTGTTGAAAGTTTTTGAAGCACTAATTCTAGAGTTATGGCTAATTTCCTAGTAAACCAATTGACTAAATAGATTAAGCTAACAAATTCTAATAAACTTAACTATTAATTTTTTTAAAAAAATATAAATATTAAACCTAAATTAATCATCTCAGTTTTTTTATATGGTACTAAAATTAAAAAAAAAATACAAAGTTTATCTAATTACTATGTATAACTCCTTTTCTAATCCTCTCAATATAAATATAAAAAAGGAACACTATATGATTATATAATTTTGAAGCTTATTATATTACACCTTCTAGATTTTTTGAGTAGCCATTAAATAATCTAGATTGATAGCCACTTTATTTGATCATATGACACTTGTGAGCCAATTTGTTTTTTTTACGTATAGTGAAATTACACGTTATCTATCTATAACCATCTTTGATCACCATATTTATCTCTATTTGTAACTTAAATTTGATCATTTTTTCACCCCAAAACGTGAAAAAAATCATATAAATATCTAAAATCATATTTCTAACAGCAAAAATATATATTTTAGCCGGTCTAAAAAATCAAAATCAAATTAAATTTTAATTTGTTTAAGCATCAATCAACCTTTTCTAATATCAAACCATTTTTATTGAGTTTCTCTATTAAACTTGAATCTATAAATATCAAAATCAAATATATTGGTTGGTAAAATCTAGTCACCTGATAATTTTGTCTCTCCTCTCTCAACATTCAAGGATCAAAATGTAAGAAAAAAAAATTTATAAACAAAATATAATAACTTAAAAGAATAAGAATTAAATATAAAATCATTAAAACTTAAGTGATCAAATGAAACTCTTGCATGCCAGAAAAAGGTTCTCCTTCCCCGTCATGCTAATTTTTGTTTTTTATCTCTCAATTTGTATATTAATGAAAAAACTAAAACTTTATTTTCAAAAAAAAAAAAAAACTAGAAAATTATTTGTTTTATTAACATGGATGTCTGAGTCAACTTGTACGCACTTCGATTAATCCCACAAGCCCTAAAGTTAATGACCATGCAAGCCTTTAATGATCTTAGATTTGTCAGACTCGAACCAGTGATCTTTAAAGAACAAACTAAAAAATTGATCACTTTAGTTAAACTTCTTAGAGTTACTATTTATTATTTATATAGCTTATGATTATATTCTTGAAAGGCTTATTGTGACCGGTTCTGGTTGGGTTTTCTTCAATCAACTGCAATAATCAGTATCCTTTTTCGATATGGGAAGTAAAAAAAATTAAGACAAATTGGAAAATTGGTTTGGGTTTGCTACACACACACATGTAGGCGTTATAATTTTTTTTTAAAGATCCAGTTTTTGTGTTTTTCCCAAGCAAATTGGGCTGCGGCTGCGCTGTGCAAGAAGCACCTGACTCTTTCGCCAGCATGCTTGCAACTAATTATATAAACACAAAACTACTGTATCAAGGATATAGATCATCTTTATTTAGTTTTCAGAGGTGCTTTATTTGACTGGATCAGACAAAAAATGGCCATGAACAGAATATTAAGAGTTTAGTGATCCTTTCACACAACATAGCCATGGAATTCCTCCTATAAATACCACATCTACTTCTCTTTTGTCAGCACCACAAACACATCCCTTATCACCAAGTTCTATTCCCCTTTTCAATCCTTTGTGATCTTTGAAAATCCTAAGTTATAATGGTTGTCGTCACTTTAGAAAATGAGTTTGCCATTGCTGTCGCCCCAGCCAAGCTTTTCAAGGCATACTGTCTTGATACAGATACTCTCCTGCCTAAAATTCTGCCAGAACATATTAAGAGCTCTGAGATAATTGAAGGAAATGGAGGGCCAGGAACCATCAGAAAGATCACTTTTGCTGAAGGCTAGTATTTACAATATTTTTCATTATATTTATGCTATATATGCTTGCATGAAGAAGAAATAAATTAATTTTTCACTGTGTAGGCAAAGAACTCAGTTATGCGAAGCAGATGATTGAAGCCATTGACGAAGAGAACTTAACATACAGCTTCAGCCTCATTGAAGCCAATGTCTGGAAGGATGCAGTTGAGAAGGTGACTTATGAACACAAGTTTGTGTCAACTCCCGAGGGAGGATCCATCTGCAAGAGAACCAGCACTTATTACATCAAGGGTGATGCTGAGATCAGCAAAGATCAAATCAAGGACGTGTATGGCAAAAAAACTGCAGGCTTGTTCAAGGCTGTCGAGGCATATTTCTTGGCAAATCCAGATGCCTAGATATGAAAATTCCTTTGCTTGATCTTCTCTTTGTGTGGCTGTTTTTCTTCCTTTTGTTCTTAGCCAAAAACTGGCTTTGGCGTGGCAATAAATTCCTGCACATTTTTTGTTAAAAAGAAATAAAAAAAACAATGTATTAAATAATATGTCGACTCATATTCTTTTTATCATATTTATTATATTGTCTTTTAAAATTAAGTATAATTGAGCAAAGAATAATGTGAATTCAATATTTAAACAGGGTAAAATAATAAAATTTGATATTAGTTTTTTAATAAAAGATATGCCTTTCTGGGATATCTAAATAGAGAGGAAAGATACTATTTATTAGACTTAGAAAATATTACTTCATTAATATTTCTTGCTGTGGTCATTTGATTATTCGCATGGGAGCATTTCTATTCAAGAGGACGCTATTGTCTTGTTCCAAGATACATGATAAAAGGCAACTCACGTGAAATTAAGCAAACTAATTATAATTAATTCTAATTAAATCTTAAGAAAAAAAATAAAATGATGACAGATTGTTAAAAAGAATGTTTTTAATATTATATATATAAATTTAATCTTATGCGAAAACAAACTAGAGATCGAAATCTGCAGGGTAGCCCCTGTTCCAAAACAGAGATGAACATGTAAATTTTTATTTATTTAAATTTGTTAGACGTCGTTCACCTAATTTTTTTTTAAACAAGAACAAACTACTTGTCATTGCAACGGTAAATAACATGTTGTCTATTGGTTGGACACCAGTTATCTAAGATAGTAAAAAGTTGGGTTTTTTTTTTTAAGATCCAAAAAACCTTATTTTAACACTTTATTTACTTGAAAACATCTAAAAAATATTAGAATTTTTTTTTTCTAACCGTGATTTTTTTTTTTCAAGATAAAGGTTAAAAACCAAAATAATTGAGCTTTTTTTATTGAATAAAACATTTTAGACTGAATATGTTGATCTTCATATTCACTTTTCCATCAATGGTTTTTCAAGTTGACGCCATCTTGTATATAAATTTCCACAATAGAGTTAAAATATTAAAAGAAATTGATAAAATGATGCAATTACAAATATAGAAAACATTTAGGACTTCATTGATAAAATTTATAAATTTGGGTCCAATTGAGGATGGGTTTATAAGTCTGAGACTAAAATTGAGGTTTCCCAAAAATCTAAACACTATAAAACTCACCAACTCTTCGGTCAACATTACTTGCCGCAGTTTGAAATTTCCTTTTAGCAGTAAGGACACTTTAGTCAATTCAGCCGTCCAATCCAAAACTCTATACATACATAGCAACGACTTGTCTCTCCAATCTCCTCTTCTCCAGGAAATCTCAATTTAGGGCAAAAATCCCCAAAAATCAGAGCAAAAACAACAAAAATGGTGTGCGAAAAGTGTAAATCTCTTAATCTCTCGTCCCAATATGCTTAATATATGATTAATTAATCTAATTTTGTCTCGATTTTTGAGATTTATTTTTTAATTTTGATTTTTTTAGGTGAAAAGAAGTTAAGTAAGGTGATTGTTCCTGATAAGTGGAAGGAAGGAGCTAGCAACACCACCGAAGGCGGTGGACGGAAAATCAACGAGAATAAACTCCTTTCCAAGAAAAAAAGGTTCTCTTATTCTTTCTTTTTTTTCAGCTTTTTGTTTCTTCTTGTTTTTTTTTTTTTTGTTAGTTCCTGGCTGTGATCGTTAACACAGTGAAAAAATAATTTTTTTTAGTTTGCGTTTTGGGATTTCTCAGTAGTGACTAGATAGTGTGAAATAACATGTGGTAATGCTGTTTGATAGTGTGATTTTTATTGTATTTTCTGAGCATATGAAATAATGAATGAATTTCGATGTGGATGAATACCTAGGTTCTTGCTTATTGTGCAACTTTCCCGTTCTTGGATTTGTGGTGTGGATGTGTTAAAATATTTGGTAGAGTATGATAATAGATTAGCTTCGATAGTATTGCTATTTGTTTGGATTGTATGTGTAGAGGAAAAGAGTTTGTGAGCTAGTTTTAGGGTAAATTAAGGGTATGAAAACAACTGTGGGAGTTGGAGAAATTTTAGACTTGTAGGATCTGAATACCCGCAAGGTTGAAGCTTCTTTCTGTGGAGAGTATGGAGTTCCTGTGCTACATGAGGAATTAGAGCTATTGGGCTAGAATTTTTGAAAAAAATGAGAGGGCTTGTATTTGTGTTTATAAGCATGTTGGCTTTGCTAAGAAGGTTACGAGCAAGTTATTTGGCGATGTTTGTGTTCTAACTAGATCTTAAGTAGCAGTAATAGCCAGTGGGTGATTAGGGAATTAGAATGCAAGGATCAGGATGGGTTTGGTATAGACGCAGTAGGTGTTGTTGGGGTAACTGATTTCCGTACTATTTTTATATTCCAGGTTGAATGAAAGTTTGTCTTTCTTCTAGTTTACCTCGTGTTCTTGTATTACACTTTTGCTGCTCTTTTTTTTTTTTTTTCTTTTTTCATTAGACATGATAGTTTGTTGACACTAATGGTGTTTCACAGTAGCAATGGGATTTCGCATTTGTAATTCTTGTGGTGTGATTCTGTTTTAACTTATTTGGAGTTCTATTTCCTGCAGATGGAGTCCTTATGGAAATACCAAGTGCATGATTTGCAAGCAGCAAGTACATCAAGATGGCAAGTACTGTCACACCTGTGCTTATTCCAAAGGTACTGTTGTTGATGTTCTGACTTCTGTTCTGTGTTCTGATTCAGATTTGTCGAGTTTAACATATTATTAATTGTTTTGCAACAAGTTCTAATTTTGCTATTAATATTGCAGGAGTTTGTGCTATGTGCGGAAAGCAAGTACTTGACACCAAGCTTTATAAACAAAGCAATGCATAACACAACTGAGATGCTATCTGGTACTTCTGGTCTGAGTGTTATAACTGATATACTTGTGATCGTCAAGCTTATGAATATGTAATCGGATCTGTAACAATCGCTGACTGTCATGTAATGTACTAGAACGCTTGGTTGGTTTCTTTATTGCTTATCAACTAATTATGTTACGAGTACAGTATACAATTTCATATCAATTTTCTTTTTTGATTCACCCTCGAATGCACACTTGTTTGGTATTAAAGATAGTGAACTTTTAGAATGATACAACTTTTGAAGTGATAATTTTTTTTAGAACGATGGAAAATATGTAGAAGTGTCTGGTTAACTATAGGGTTGAAAAAGTGAAGTTATATTGAAAATAATAATAAATTTATATAGTTGATATTATACATATATCATATAATAGAATATTACTTTATCATTAAATATAAGAGAAATGGCTTTACATACCTTTATAACAGGGCACTATCCTTACATGTATTCAATGTATCTTTAAAATGTTTCTACATCTTCAACCTATCATTTTGTTATATTTTCATCATCAAAACTAACATAAGTACATAAAATGTTCAAAAATATGATGAAAATCAACGAAGGATATTCCAGTCAGTCAACATGAGGAAATATGATGAAAGGATGGATTAAAGGCAAATTAACAACCATATTTTTAAGAATAGATTGGATATAAGGATGAATTAGACACAAACTCTAAAATATAAGGACGTGAAAGGATACGCGTGTGCGTGTATTTTCATAAACAAAAAGCTGGAGAAGCTCTAGGTTTTGCCTTTGAGTTTGGGACGTTTCGAGCTGTAAAGCTCAAAAGCCAAAAGTTTGGAAACGGACCCCTAATCATTGCTTTCCCTTGTTCTGCATTGTTTTTATTTTCCATGCTGATATTTTCCACGAGAAAATGATATAGTGGTTGCCTGTGGGCTCCAAACAGTGAAAATACTGAGCTAATCTTGATGCAAACAACAACAATAATAATGGCTGCCCAACTTTGTTTTTTTGTTTTTTATTTTATTTTAAAAAAGATAGGTTAGTAAGAGTAGGAAAACTTTGAAAAGGAGATCTTTTGGATAAGCACAGGGGACGGATAAAGTCTGGCTGACAATTACATGACACTAGAAATGGCCATTGAATCTCAAGCCACTTGTTGGAACAATATTTGGTACATGAAAACGTATTGGAGCACAAGAAATACATAGATTCGGGAAAGACAAAAAGAAAAACATAGAGACATGGGATATTCACAAGGAACATTATCCTCATTTAAGGTATAGCAGCTAATAAATGATTGCAATAACCCTCCATGAAACACAGCACAGCTACAGAACCAGCTTAACCCTTCATCTTCTGCTCATGAATGACAGAAGCACAACTCGCTTTAGCAGAGGTAAAGTAAGAAAGCTTAAGCTACGCCTTCATTCACTCGTAGAGCATCTAGTGTTCCAATACTTCTCTATTTCCTCAGCTGTTCTTCCTGGAATCCTTCCAGCAATTAGAGACCACCTGGTGATTAAGATTATTACAACTTGGGTGTTAGATGTTTTGAATCTGAAGGCTAACAAAGTCATTGAAAACAGAAAAACAAAAGGGGAACAGACAAACCTCTCTCCAACTAGATTAAACATCCTAATTATAAGCGTCTCCTCATCCTCAGAGAATTCAAGCTTTGATTCCTGACTTGTTTCCTCTGAACAAAACACCCCAAAACCAATAAACTCTACACCCTTTGGAGAACAAACATTTCATACATAAAGCCGGAAGGCCAACGAACATAGGAGGGGCGAAACTAATACCATGTAAAAACAAGCAATATTCCTTACCAAGATGACGTGAAGGTAAAGGAAAATTCCCATAAAAGCGAGTGTACAGTACCTCTAGAATCCACAGAAGTTTCATCAGAAGAAGAATGTTCAGTGTCAGCCATAGGGAAGAGGCGTAAAGATACTGAAGGATCACAAAGTTACCAATAGGAATTTAGTGAAGAAACAACGGAGGTATAGCTTTTGGACAATATTAAAGGCACTCGAGGACTAATATACTAATGGCAAAGGGTGCGAAGACTGGTAGTTGTGCATAGAAGGACA
This sequence comes from Populus alba x Populus glandulosa, assembly GCA_033617975.1. NCBI lineage: Eukaryota > Viridiplantae > Streptophyta > Magnoliopsida > Malpighiales > Salicaceae > Populus > Populus alba x Populus glandulosa. The sequence goes on from CM066146.1 coordinate 1,385,589, forward strand.
TATGCAGCACAACTGCTTTGATAGGTAGTAGGAGCTATGACTCATTCTTTCGCATTTAATTTTGCTGTCATCTTAACCAGGACCACATACAGAATTAAGGCCAAACTAAGATAATCGAGGATCGATGCCCTCCTTTTCTTTTTCCCTTTTCCACACCTCATATCCTAGTATAATATTACCACGTCTTTCCTCGCATGGTTATTGGAGGAGATTGCTCATTACATGTGTTTAAATTCAAAGTAAAAGTGGGAAAACATTATGATGAACAAACATCGACAAAATATGAAGGTTTTTTTCACTGGAAATGAAAACTTTTATGATGTTTAAATTATAATTACTTGATATTTATAGCATAGAAAGGAAACAGATTTAAAAAAGAACAGGAAAAACCATATCCGATCCACCAAGAGTTATTATAATCTTCTCTTTTATTAAAATATTATTTTTAAACTTTCCATTTCTTGTGTTTTTTTTTCCCGGAAATTAATAATTATAACATGAGCATTCGAAATTCAAAGTTAATATTTATGTTTTATTCCTCGAGTAATATATTCATGTAGTGGTTGAACTTTTGCAATCATGGGCAACTTTTACAAACATATCAACGTTGTAAACTCAAGGGCATGTATGTTCTTATCCAATTCTTGAAAATATTTATATATATGTTGCTTTTCACATAGCTCCAAGGAGATCGATAGATCCGGGGTCGCTATTTAGAAACCAGCTGGACCATTATGGAAGGTGTAGACACATGAACATCGTTTTAATTGAATCCTATTCATGGCAGCTAGCGAAGGTCTCTATCTACAATTTGGGCGAGATATGGTGCATCTGCTTGAACTCATTATTTTCACTGTTGAGCCTTCTATATTCTGTGATTACCATGACTTTTAGCCCCCCCAGTGTCGTGCTGAGATTTCTAGGCTTCATGATGATGGGGGAGAGCAAAAACCAGTTCTATCCTTTCATGTAATTAAGTATTGAAATTACCAGCTACGTTCTTGAATGTTTGTTAATGTGGGATATAATATTTTTTAAAAATATTTTTTAATTAAAAATATATTAAAATAATTTTTTATATATATTTTTTAACATCAACATACCAAATCATTAAAAATTACATTAAAATATTCAAACAAAAATACTTGAATAAATACAATTTCGTTATCAATCCATATGGGCACGAGGAGGAGGTTAATGCAAGTTTCATATCAGTAAAATGTTGATATCAGAAAGGTTATATATTAGATTTGGATTTATTAGGATTTTCTTATGAATCTAATAGTTTAATGTGCATAAACATTTTACTGATACCGATATTTAAAACTTAACAATTAGTAAAATATAATGTTTATCGTTAAGTAATAAACCTAAACATCAGATTATTTTATCTGACAACAGTATACATATACATAATTGAATAAAAGAGGTAGTTGAAACATGCTGTGACCGCACTTCAGTAGTTGAAACCGCACTTCAGTAGTCGTACCGCAAATGGGACATCGCCTTGTCTGGGATCCAATATTGAGCCCATCAAAAGCCACACAAATCTTAGCTTGAATTCTGCTAAAATCTTATCAAATCATACGAATTGCCAACAAATTCATTGATTGTGGTGTTTTGTTTTTAGAAAAAAAACTTATAAATCGTTTGAAGGAGACTTTTGATTCTCACGTGGAAGACTGGAAGAGAAGATGACAAAGCCAACAGATTCATTTGGCTGGCCACTAGCAAATGACAGATCATGGAACAACAACAGATCTCAGGAATTGTTGACTTTATTATTAAGCCACAAATACACGAGGATGGTGAAATACAGTGATACAATCATCCTCTCACATTTCATTCATATCACTATTTATTGGCCCGCCTGCACGGTGGATAACAGGCTGCAGGCTGCCGTGCCGGGTTGTCCAGAGTTGATAAACCCAGCACGCGTGGGCTGTTTCCGTGGTAGGCCTCATCCTTACGGGACACAACAGGCTACCACGCTGGCTCGTCCAGCTTCGACAGGCTCAGTATGCGAGCTCGTCCAGCTTCGCCACCAAGTTTCCTTTCTTTATTCCTAAAATCTTCAACATGTTTGTCCTTGCCCAAAAAACTTTATTTGATTTCTATTTTCATTGTTCTTGAATTTTATTTGACTTTTAGATTGCATGTTATCACATGTCCAAGATTTTAGAGATGATTCGATGTTAAAATGACCGGTCAAATTTTACATGCAAGAACTTTAATCATTGTGAAACCTAAGATTTTAAAAATGATTACGTTGACAAAAATTAACAACTTTTTTTCAATGTTTACTTGTTAAAGAGGTGCCTAAATCAACATTTTAGTCTCTCAATTTCTTTTTTTGTTTTTTGGTATTTGGATCTATATTTTGGTTTTTTTTTTTATTTAAATCTCAGACTTTATTTTTATATGTTCCAGTCCCTAGATCTTGCAAGAGAGAAAAGAAGGTTATTGAAAAAATTGAACAGAAAAAATGCTTTTAGTCGATTGGATTCCGACTATCAAGAACTGTTATTTTATTGTTTATCGCTTTGATTTTGATAGATAAACTTGATGGAAGTGGGTTTCACCCCATTAATATAAGTAAAAGTGGATTGGAGCTTAGAAATTTTTTTTAATCTAATTTAATTTAATTTTGATTTTTTAGACCAATTAAATGTGTTTTGTTGTTAAAAATAAAATCATGAGGGTTTATGAGATATGTTTTAATGATTTATGTGAAAAATTATTAGAATCTAGGTTTTTACGGTTCAAAAAGTTGAACCTTAATTTTTTGACCATCAAAAATAGCTCTAGTGATCATAAGAAAAGATATATAAACAATGCATTATTTATCCAAATAAATGACGTGTCATCTATCCAAATGGCTAACATGTTATATGTATACTTTAAAAAATGGTTAGGGATTATGTGTCATACACTGTTTAAGAAAAATAAAAAAAACACTTGCACCTAGGTTTTAATATGGGCCAGGCTTAATAAATATTTACATCAAATTTGTCAATTGTTTTTCTTTCAATTCATGATGTAATATTGCAAGAAGTAATTTTTATTGATTTGTTAATGATTGTTGTATTAGCTAGTGAATTAGGAATTAATTTATTTGACCAAAGGAAAATATTTGTCAAGGAAATATTCTTGAAGTTTTATTTTTGTAAATTATATCGAATAAATTTAGATAGTCTTATTTATTATATAAAAAAAATCAATTCAACCTAAAAATCTAAAAATTTAAGCTAGATAAGGTCCAAATATATTATTTATATTATTTTTTAATATATCCCTTCAAGTGAAAGCTATTTGGGTTTAAAACTTGCACAAACTCACACCACTTTATGTTTAATTTTTATCAAATAAATAAAAATGGTAAGATTCAAACTCACGATCGCTTGGTCATTAAAGTTCTGATACCATGCTTAAGATCCAATTCAACTCAAAATTTTAAGCTGTTAGGTAATATTCTAAGATATAATTTATATTATTCTCTAACATTTACCAGCCATGTAAACAAAAAAAAAAAAAAACAAAGAAAGAAATTGATACATGTATTATATAAGATTTGAACTCATATCATAAAAGCAAAATAAACCTTTCATCACCTAGCTAATTCTACCAATGTGATGGATATTTCATTCTAACACTAAATAAAGGTAATATTAGAAGGTAATTTCAGAATAAATGATATATATATTTGAGACTACAAGGTTAGGATCTAAAAAATTAAAATCTGAAATTAACGAAGTTAATTTATTAAGTGTATCATAGTTAATGTCTTTTCTTTCAAGAAAATTATTTGAGGTTATGATTCTTATTTTAAATCCAAGAAATAATATCGAAAAACTGGCCCCAGAAAGCCTATTATTTATCAGAGGCTTAAGAACTAACCTGCTGATGGGCAGTGTGAGAAGCTACTACCCCGTCCTTTTACATTAATTCCATAACCTTGGACCATGCTTGTATCCGGCACATTAATTTTTATTCGGGCTAGCTATAAATCACAAAGCTATTTATTTTGATGAAACAAATTCCACTACATAAGCTAAATCATACGAAGGTGACAACCAGGTCTTATGTCACAATCCCAGATTTTCCTGCTATCTTCAAGGTTATTATTGCCCATTTTTAATTTGATGATTCCAATATCAATTCCATACTCAAAATTAAGCATCTGCTTCAAGTTTGCAACTGTGTTGTACTCATGGACAAATAGCTCATACACCTTGGATATTCCACGCCTGTTTGGTCGTCCATGAACCAAGATTTTATAGCGGAGACTGAGAGTAGTATCGTCAACGATTCCATAACTTTGCAATTTGTTGTAGTCATGTAGCATTGTCGAGCCATCCATAAACAGTCTTTGGTTCGCAGCTAGGAACCCGAGCTTCTCCTGAACTTGCACTTTTAGGTCAAAAACAGCTGCATCATCTTTTACTGTAAATTCGTGGTTTAGGCCTTCAAAATGAATGTTGATCTTCATTGTTCTGTCAAAAAGTAGTAAGCAAACGTTTGAGTAATCAAAAACTAGAATAAATCTTATTGTTAAGTAATTACGATATGTAAATTGAAGATAACAGACGCATGTCATAAGAAGGAAATAAACGTATAATCAAGAGACGCTGCTGAGAATTTTCAGATATACGCCTCTTAATTTTTTAGCCCAATCTTTTTCTTCAGTACGTTTTCTGTTTAAACTGCATAATCATGTCATCAATGCAAGGCTAGTTTAATTTAAAATATGATTTGGATGCTTAATTTTCTTTGGTATGTAAGCAGGGTAGCTAGAAAAGATGTGTTTGACCGCTAAATTCTTTCCAGATTCTTGCAAATTAATCAGTTCTCCAGTATTAGATAGCTTGAAATAAACATGCCAAGCCTCCTCTCACCCCATGCTAATATCCTTGAGTATTGACGGACGAAATAAATTAAGCCCCGAGAGATTGACCTGCGTGTTAGCATTATATGAGTTCCATGAAATTAGTATGATAAATCTAATAATGGTATTTATTGTATCGCACCAGCCTTTTTATCGACACCCGAGTCAGTCTAACCTCTAGATTTGAGAAGTCTGGATTTCCTTGACACCACAAAATGCCCTCAAGAACTTACTGTTAAGAAAGTTCAATATCCCACACCAAAGGTGAGAATTGAACACTTTCTTCTCCCTAACTTACGTAGGGAGATCCCACTCCTTGATTTGAGCTTCTCTTGTGATATATTTCCCTCTTTTATAGTGCATCAGAATTCTTGTCACTAGTATAACTTAGGATCTTCAAAACGAGTTACACTCAAACTTGGACGATACACACACACATTATCTTCCAAAATTAAAAAAAAAAAAGAGGTTTTGTTTGATGATTATCAAGGGGTGTGTGGTTATCAATTCCATAGAAGAAATGAGTATTGCAAATTGGACATGAAGGATTTACTAAAAATCTTGATAAGAGAATCGAGGAGTTGTAGTAACAAGGCCATGCAAAAAGATTAAACTTGGCTATTTGTATTTTTTGAGAAAAAAAACTTTCTTATATTGCATCCAATAACCTAATACACTATCTAGCACATGCATCCATGCTGCTAATGCATTTTATTCAATTTCTTACCCACAAAATCATTCTGTTCCTAATGATCACAAGATAATTCACCAAACAAGTAAGTGCTTAAAGGTGATGAACATGGGATCGAGATGTAGTTATGTGCTAAATTAATTATGTGCTATCATGGGATCGAGATGTAAGGTTGTTTCAACATGATTTGAATGCTTACTTTTCCAATTTGGTAAGAAAAAAAAATGTGAATTTACTGTCTTACAATCAAATTAATATGTTACTTGAACTAGATAGCATGAAATTGACATGAACCAAGTTCCAACTAACCTCATGACATTATTATTTTAATTTAAATGAATAATATGAAATAAATTCCATGCGAAAATATTTAGCTAGGTACACTTCTGTGACATTTACCCAATATTGTAGCTAAAATTTCATAGAACATTTATCATAGAGAAAGTTCCACTGTAATTTTCTTGTAATTGAGATTTCAATTGATTTCTAAGAAGGATACAATAGGTGGAAATGATGGTGAAAAGCCTTTTAATTAGGTAGAGGAAAAGCTTTCGTTAAGTGAGAAGACTTATATAAAATATTAAATTTAGTCTTAGATCTTACATGATTTTTTTTATTTGTTTTTAATCTTGGAATTAATCGGAGATTTTTCGATTAGAGTCTACCCAAATGACTCACCACAATTCTTTCACTACAAGGGAAACTAATTAATTTTCAATATATATATCTCAAATACCACAAATTAATCCCTGTTTGGGTATGTTCAGGAAGTTTCAAAATCCAACATGTTAGGCAGTCTAAGTCTCAGATTCGCCAAGGCTACATAGCCATATAATATATGAAGCTTTTGCTTCGAGGACCCAATTGTATCATCTCTATGAACAATTAGCAAATGTTGCTTATCTGATTGTCCATAAAGCTGCACTGAAATAACATTGATGTCTCGGAGAATTGTTGTATCACCATCACCAATTTCATAACATTCCAGTGAGCTGCTATCTTAGTCCATTATCTATAGTCAAGATATTCAGTGATGTAGAAAGCATAAAAGGTTTATAATTGATAATAAATAATGTCTGATAAACTAAATAACCAATAATTATAATAATAACAAGTGGTGCGTGAAATTAAAATTATCAATAATTGTGGTAATAGCATAGAGTACTCTAGTTAAGAGCTCCAATAAAAAGAAAAAGAAAGGATAATAAAGTAGGAATTTAATTATTACCTATGTAACTTCTTATCCAAAAAAAAAACACTACTTTTAATTAAATTAAAATGAAATTAAAACAGAAAAGTTTATATCTTGTTTATTTGATTGTGGTGCTGGACACATATACCCTGTTGACTTTTACATTGTGTTACGTATTTAACTCTCCTCCTCATCCATCTTCCTTTTTAGGGTTATAAATTAATTTATTAAAATTATATATTTTGTTTTGAATATAAAAAATAATTAAAAATAGATTTGTAGAATCCTAAAAATTCGACCCCGACTTTTCAACCACTGAAAATGAAAAGGCAACCAACTAATGCCACATCATCTGCTATTATATATAAAAGTGGACGACTTGTCATCAGTCATTTAAAAATAAAAACATTCAAATCAACCAAGGGCATGCCCTAGCCTTCAAGGCCCATGGGTGCTTGCCTTGTTTTTCTTGGGGGAGGGTAGCTATCCTGGGCTAGAAATCAGGCTCACGCATAAGTGGTCTTTTCTAGATTTTTGTTTTTTAATATTTTACAAATGAAATATTTTTAAATCAATTTATTAGGATTGTAATGAGAATAAAATATTCACTTTTTAAATTTAACTTTTCATACAATCTTCTTAACTAGATATATATTTTTTAGATCTCTTGGTATAAAAAATATCAATTAATGATTTTTTCAATAAGTTTTTGTTTAAATAAGTATTTCTCATAAACAAAATAAAAAAATTGGGATTTTAATTAAAAATATACATTTCATTGAAATCTATGGCGGCATTGGCACTAACAAAATAATTGTTATACTGTGAAAATAAAATAAAAATTAATAAAAAGAGTAACGATGAAATTAATATTTATGTTTGAAAATCTTATAACCTAATTACTATACCTAACCTAGTTTGACAACTGTCACAACTCCATCTAATGAGAGACTAAGAGGCTGTATGGTATTAAAACGGAATTTTCTTTAAAAAAAAGTTAATTAAATTTAATATTTTAATATATTTTCAAATAATTTTAACCATCACCACCACCTCTCTGAAATTTCAACACATTCACTGTTTCTTCGAATTAATTCTTTTAATAATTTTAAATATTTAAATATTCTAAAATTAAAAACTTAAAACTGAAAAATTTTGTTTTAATATATTTAGAATCAATTTCATTTTTAATAATATGCAAACTTTGAATAATTAGAGATATCCTCGGGCATTAAACCATACATTTTGAATTTTATTAGACACAGCATAATATCTTAATCTTTATTTGATGATGGTAAAACAACATCCATAGGGCCTCACATGGGCTTAAACACACAGTACATTTTGGAAACCATAAACGGAGCAAGAAAGCCTTCAGAAACCACCACGGAGACGCAAGACCAAGTGAAGAGTCGACTCTTTCTGAATATTGTAATCCGCCAAGGTGCGACCATCTTCCAACTGCTTTCCGGCAAAGATCAGCCTCTGCTGGTCCGGTGGGATACCCTCTTTGTCTTGAATCTTGGCTTTGACATTGTCAATAGTGTCAGAGCTCTCCACCTCCAAAGTAATAGTCTTCCCGGTCAAGGTCTTCACAAAAATCTGCATACCCCCTCGGAGACGGAGGACAAGGTGGAGGGTAGACTCTTTCTGGATATTGTAGTCAGCCAGAGTCCGGCCATCTTCGAGCTGCTTTCCGGCAAAGATCAAGCGTTGTTGATCAGGTGGGATGCCCTCCTTGTCTTGAATCTTGGCCTTGACGTTGTCGATGGTGTCGCTGCTCTCTACCTCTAGAGTAATGGTCTTCCCTGTCAAGGTCTTCACAAAAATCTGCATACCTCCACGAAGACGGAGGACAAGGTGGAGGGTGCTCTCCTTCTGAATATTATAATCGGCCAAAGTCCGACCATCTTCGAGCTGTTTTCCGGCGAAGATCAAACGTTGCTAATCCGGTGGGATGCCCTCCTTATCTTGAATCTTGGCCTTGACGTTGTCGATGGTGTCGCTGCTCTCCACCTCAAGAGTAATCGTCTTGCCGGTCAAGGTCTTAACAAATATCTGCATACCTCCACGGAGACGGAGGACAAGGTGGAGGGTGCTCTCCTTCTGAATATTGTAATCGGCCAAAGTCCGACCATCTTCGAGCTGTTTTCCGGCGAAGATCAAACGTTGTTGATCCGGAGGGATGCCCTCCTTATCTTGAATCTTGGCCTTGACGTTGTCGATGGTGTCGCTGCTCTCCACCTCAAGGGTTATGGTCTTGCCGGTCAAAGTTTTCACGAAGATCTGCATCTTTGTTTTTCTAGATTAGATCGAACGGACAGCAAAGAGTGAATTTTAAGAACTTGAGGAAAAGAAATGAATGGAACTTTTGTGTGAGAGGAAGGGAAAGGGGAACGAAATTTATAGAGAGGAAGCCGAGTCTATTACGGCAAAGGAGAGGCATTGACGTGGACAACCAATGACACTCTGACGTGTGTGCACTTTACGTGTCGTATGGTTGTGGTGGCTTAGCTGACACGCTAAGGTATGGATTTTTTTTGACGGTGTTAGGTGGCTGTTTTGTATGGGTCTCGTTTGCGAGGTGGGGACGAGGGGGTACAGGTTTTGAGATGGTTAACGGAGTTACGGAGTGACGGTGATGGGTAGATATAGGCGTTTTTTTGGAACTTTCTGGAAGTTATTTAATGGGTTGGGCTTACAATTGTTTTGTTACTTAGTTGTAATTGGGCCTTTTCTTGATACTTCGTGCTAGGGCCTAGCTACAATATTTATAGTAGTTTACATATTGATTTGAGCGTGTGAAAAATCAGTCAACAATGAAGTTCTTTGTAATTTTCCCTTCAAAAAAATGAGTAGAAAAAAAAAAACGTATGCACGGACATGAAGCTTTAGTGAGCTAAATAAATTTTTTTGCAAAGGAAATAAGTGTACAGGATTCCTTAATTAATTTGGTGTTAGCTAGCTTGTAATCAATCTTTTTATTTGATTTAAGTCTCCACCTAATGATCAAGGAGGATATTGTTTAATTACCTAACTTGAGGGTGTTTTTGATATGTGTATTTGTTAGTTTTTATGATTTTAACCAAAATTTATATATATATAAAAAGAAGAAGTTGGTGATCAAGTTTCAATTACACAATCTTTGTTTTATTTTATTTTTTCTTGATATTCCTATCAATTTTGCAAGAGCTTAGACTCCAAAAAAAAGTAAAACATATATATGTGTTTGGTATTGTAGTGCATAGTTGAAAAATATACTTTTGGTATTTAGTGCATAATTGAGAATGATAGAAGGCTTAACTAATTAGTTAGCCGACCTTTTTTATTTATATACATAGAAAAATATATAATAGTTAATATAGAGACAACGACACAAGATTAAACCCATCAACTTTTTCTAATTATATAAATCCTATATTGTGAAATTTCATATGATACGCCCCATCAAGCTAGCTTGAGAAAGGAGGGTCAACTCGAAGTTTGAACTGAAAATTAATAAAAGAAACAATGAGAAGTGGCTTAGTAAGAACATCTACAAGATAATCCTTAGAAGAAATAAAGCAAATTTGAATGTTCTTCTTAGCAACCTTGTTATATACAAAATAATAATCAACCTTAACATGTTTAGTATGAGCATGTAAGATAAGATTCACAGACAAATAAGTAGCATATAGATTATCACCCCAAATTATAGGCACAAAAGTAGGAGTAATTTGCAAATTTGAAAATAAATACTAAAGCCATAGAACCTCAATCTCTATACTCGGCCTTGATAGAAGAATGAGCAACCATGCATTGTTTGCTTGATTTTCAAGAAATCGGTGTATTACCAAAAAAGATAAAGATATCCACCCATAGACTAACAATCATTAACACTACCAATCCAACAACATTTATAAAACCATGTAAAGAAACAGAGGAGCTATGGATGATATGTAAGCCAAATGAAATCATACCCTTAAGATAATGCAGAATATGTTTAATGACAACTTAATGTGTATCTATACAAGTATGCATAAACTGATAGAATGATGCAAACATAAGCTAAAAACAACTATAACAAAAAAAAAACACATGAATTTTAATGAGCGAAAGGGGTTACAGATGTGAACCCCAAGTTAATTTACAGGTTTTGTTTTCTCTCAAATAATAATCCTCCAAGAGGTTTACAAATCTTTAAATAGATCATAAACCCTACCTTAACTAAAAAACATAATAAAAAAACCAAAATTACAAAGGAAAAAAGCATGAAATCCAAAAATATCAAGGAAAATCATAAAAATCTCCAAAATCAGGACCCTAGTGTAAAATTTTAAAAATCTAAAGATCCGACGATTAGAGTGGCAATTCCATTTACTTTCAGGAAATTGGCTTCCAAAAACTAATATTAAAATTTCAGCGCGATCCAATAGTCGGATAAAATGTTATGGTATTCTTGAGCTATTATTCTTGTCTAGCGCGACCATACTTCCTTTTGGACTTAGACCTATTCCACTGGCCTATAAATATATTTACTAGGCTATCTATGTAATTTGTCTGAAGCAGATCCTCATCTAGTTGTAGCAAACCCACACCTAGCTGCCTAGAATCATTCGTTATCACAAGTCAAACTACATCATAAACCTTATTAAAAGAAAAAAAAAATATCTAGTCTAGTAAAAGTGAGACATTAAAGAGCACCAATAATTTGACAAAACCATATAGGATAAAAAAAAAAACAAGCAATTGGAGGTAGAAATAGGAGTATCAATAGGTTTGGAAGAAGAAATATATCAAGAATATACTTATATGGATGTAGCATAATACCCATACTAGTAGAAAAAACCTCAATCCCTAAAAAATAATGAACAACTCCTAAATTCGGAGACTTAAACAACAATTGTATCAATTGATGAAGCAAGACTGAATTGTTTCTAGTGAGAAAAATATCATCAATGTAAACCAGAAGATAAAAGATATCATTATCCTTAGACAAGATGAATAATGATGTGTCAACCTTAGAAGCATGAAATTCAATAGAGAAAAGATAATCACTTAAGCGAGTATACCATGTTTGAGGAGCTTGTTTAAAACCATTTAAAGACTTATGCAACCAACACACATGAGAGGAAATAATATAATTAACAAAAATTAGAGGTTGTTGTAAGTAGAACTCTTTAGCAAGTGTCCCATTGAGAAATGCATTATATTTATCAAGCTGATTAATCTTCTAACCATGTGAAACTGCAATTGTGAAAACCAACTGAACAATGGCTTAATTAATGCTACCATATGCAGAACGCTTTATCTTGCACACCTAATGATTATTGAGGACATTCATTGAAGGATAAAAAAGAACTAAATACCAAGTGTTGTTGGAACACAATGCTTGAATTTCATCATTTATAGCACTATATCAAGCCTTATACTTGTCAACATATAAAAAATATATAATTGGTCATAAGCAGGAGGAGAGAGTACCCAAGAGAGATGGTTGTTAGATAAAGTTGAAGAAGTCATTAGATTTACTATCTCTGGCAGCTATTGACAAAGAACTATATGATGCTAACAAACCATAAAACATAAGGTAGGTAAGTCCAAACTTGTATGCTGCAGCAAAGGATAAGAGAAGAGGTCGATAACCAAATTAAAACTAAAAGGAGATTCAGACTAAGATGTTGGGCTGAAACAAGCATACGGTAACATAAAGGTAGGGCTGATGGTCTGTCTTAAAGTGGCAAAAATAGTAGGCAATGAGGGTCGCGAAGAGGGTGCAAGCTTATACGAGTGAAAAATTAGAGATTTAAGCAAATTAGTTTTTATACTATTAACCAAGTCTGTTTATATATATATATATATATATATATATATATATATATATATATATATAAGTTGGTGATTAGGTTCCAATTACACAATCTTTGTTTTATTTTATTTTTTCTTGATATTCCTACCAATTTTGCAAGAGCTTAGACTTAAAAAGAAATAAGACTTAAATATGCTTTTAGTATTGTAGTGGATGGTTGATAATAATAGAAGTCTTAATTAGTTAGTTAATCTTTTCTATTTATACATGTATGGTTGTGTATAATAGTTAATGTAGATATTACAACACAAGATTAAACATATCAACCTTTTCTAATTATATAGATCTTATATTATGCAATTTCTTATAATATGCATGGTACTTTTAAAAAGTGTTTTTTACTTGAAAATATCAAATTGACTTTTTTTATATTTTTATTTTATTCTTTATATTAGCATATTAAAATCATAAAAATATACTAAAAAAAATATTAATTTGATGTTTTTTTCTAAGCTAAATATATATTTAGAAGACAGTTTCAAACACAAAAACAAATGGTGCATTACTTTCAAGTTTATGCTTGAACATTTTATAATCTTTCCAAAATAATAGAGTGAAAATCTTATTTTATTTCAATATAACCCTTGCACATTTTAAAGATGGCTACTTATTAAATATTTTTTCTTATGATCAAGAGATAAATCCACCACCCAACAGGCGATTAATTAATTACATTTCAAAAGCGTATAATACACTTCTATCACGAAGATTATAAGCCCCAATTTTAGTACTATCATGAAGATTATTATTCCACATGCTGGAGAGCCCTAGTTTCATGTGTGTAAACTCCACGCCATACTTTATAGAAAGCATCTCCTTCAAGAATCCGATGGTATTTTCCTTATGGACTGATATTGGAAATTGTGGGTCCGGTTTTCCATCTTTATCTTGCTTCACCACATGGATTGAAATACCAAATAACTCTCGAAGAACGATTTCCGCATTATTTCCGATGTGGTAACTTCGCAATGTTTTTCCATGATTCTGGAGTATAAATCCATCAAACTCTAGCTCCTGTGCCAATGGCTGGAGGCTAAACTTGTCATGGAGTCGATGCTTGAGGCCCAAAACGGTTGAGTTCTCTTCAACCTCCACTTCAAGCTCTTTATCATTAAAAGAAATCTTCACCTGCATGGTCTGCAAAAATACATGCCTGATTAAGCAAGCAAGTTAAATATATAGCATGGTCTAGGGAAAAAGATGTATCAAATGATCAGATGCATGAATTAATCAAGAAGAAAAAAGAAATTATCACCTTAATTATATGTTACCTAGCTACTTCTAGATGATGAAAATGGATTAGTATTTTCTTTTTAAATAGAATGGCTGTGCCATGAGGGATGCAAGGGTAGTTAGTGCATGTGGTTTTGGTGCTTTTCTAATATATAAAGGATGTGAAGGGATTGTTAGCTTCCTTGTATCATGTAATTTGATTTATTTCTTATTCTAGACAACATGAAATTATATCTCACGCCAATGTCATTTTAGTTTTGGAGTATGAAATAAATTCCATTATACCTCATGGATACCTTGCTACTAGAATTTAATTTTTTATACAAAAATATAATGGAATTATATTATATCTTAAGGTGTTACATAACAATTAAAGTTTTTAAGTTGGGTGATTTTTTAATATAATATTAGAGTTTCATGAAGTTCAAATCTCATCACTTATATTTTAATATGAGCTCGTGTGTAAGAGTTTATATTAAAAAATAATATAAATCATTTATTAAAATCTTATTAAAATATAAATTGATATTTGGATACTCTAGTGTTCTTGAAAGTTGGTTTTTAATGTAATATTAAAGTCTTGCGAGTTTAAATTTTATAACTCATATTTTAAACGTGTGCTAGTGTGAGGGTTTTTAATTTTATTTTCTTTAGAGAAGTTCAAATCCGAAACTTCAATGTATTACCCATTCTTAAGTGGAGGTTTAAAATTCCTATCCCAATTATTTTCCGTTACACAGCAATAATGGAGGTTCAAAATTTATCTACCTGTATCACTATTATTAGAGGATATTTATGAAACTTAAGCATTTGAACGGACAGATTGGCCAAACTAAGAAGGCTTGAGGTTTCCATTTCTTCTATTTTGAGAAATGAACAATTAGGAGTAAACAACTCCTATTCTTCTTCTTTTAAAAAAAATTAAATTAACATAGTAAACTAATTTCATTGCATTAAAAAAAGGAAGATCACACAACACCTGCATACATCCTTGCTGCTGGTGAGTTCTTTTTCCTAGTAGCTAGTCATACAATATACGATCGTGTTGTTATTTTTCCGATGATATGTCATAAATTCACCACACAGCTCCTTAATTTTCTGAAACATAGAGAGTAGTGTCTGCATCAAGTCCTACATAATAGATGGCACAATTATCTGTAGGTTCAGAGCCCGGCAAGTCGAGCAATTCGAATCTCATATTTGTCATGTCAATGCCATGTTTCGTCTGGAGCATCGACCTCAGGTCCCGGAATGTATTACCCTTGTGAACAAAGAGGGTGTAGGGAAGGTGAAAGGTTATTCCAATTTTAGTCCTCGCGACCATGCATGTAATAAAATACATATCTAGGACAATGATACGAGAGTGACTATGAATTTGATAGCTTCGCAACGTGCTGTTACTCTGCAGGATCACCCCATTGAGCTGTAGCTGTGGGAACGGAAGGCCTAGGGCTTGACGAATTCGATTTTTGAGGTCCTCAACGGTCGCATTATCTTCAACCTCCATGCTAAAGACTCCATCGATTTCAAGCCTGACCTGCATGGTACTGATCTGCAAAAAATATTGGCTAAGAGAGAATTACAATAAGTTATTTTCTTATGAACTGTAATTATCATGCCATGAGGATGTTGGGGTAGTTCCGATTTGATCTGAATGCTTTGCTGATCTGGTAGAAAATATGCAAATTGTGATTGTTAAATAACTTACATGCAAATTAATTTGTTAAATGTACTGAAATTAAATTTCTGAGTATGAGATATATTTTATGTGTAACAATCAATAATTTCTTGCAAGGGGGATTTGTGGTAACTTGATTCTTGATTTCTCTTGTGATTAATTTCTCTCCAATGATAAAGATTGAAGTCTCATTAAGAACTTTTTTTTTCATGATATCATGACCATATTCTTTGATGTGATCTACTAGTAGTACGAGGTAGCCACTGGTCAAATTATATATAAAAAAGCTAGCTAATTCAAGATTTTTAATTGATTTTATATTTACATATGACCATAGTTTTTAGACCTAATCCAATTCAAAGTTTGGGTTTCGAATTTTAACCAAGTTGTCCTGATTATTTTTAAAAAATTAAAACGACATCATTTTAGTAAATAAATAAAAATCAACGGGTTACAACTAGATTTTTGACCGGATTCTGTCGAGTCAACTCGCTACATCAACCAGGTCACATCGGGTTTTTTCTTTCCTTTTTTTTCTTTAACCCGACCTGGTTCCAACCTCGGGTAGGCCGGGTCCTAAGTCAACCAACCTAGTCAAGCCAGGTTTTAAAACTATGCATGTGAGAATTCAAACTAGGAATATTTTCTTTTTCTAATTAACTCCTTACCATTCGACCATTGTCAACTAAGCTTTTCTTCTTTGTTTTCCTTTAATATATAGTCCAAACGATCGATGTTGCCCAGATTGAGCTCTTGTTAGGATGCAAATGGAGTTAATTAGATCAGATTCTAGTATTGACTTGAACATTTTATCTTTTATACAATGTTATCCATTTCAAGTAAATTGTTAATTAATAGTAAAAGTGAGAAAAAACCTCATAATTCAAGATGTAGATTATAAAGTCTTTTAAATGAATGAATAAATATTTATATAATGTTATTTTCTTAAAAGAACTCATATAATTACTGTGTGTTAATTATTTTCTTAAGAAATTTATATAATTATTGTGTAATTGAAAAAAGACATTGTAAATAACTATTGATTTTATAAATATATATTCATCAAACTTATACATTATCATTCTTTGTTATTTATAAGTATAGAGACTTATAAGACACTACAAATGCTATCGAGATACAAAAAATTATGTATTGATATATATAATTTAATTTAATTTTGTAATATTGATTTTAAATGCATAATACTATAATATCATTTAATATCATAATACTATATTATCATTTTTATGTATTTTTCTTATAAATATATTAATTTAAGAATTGTTATTTGTTCTTCAATCCAAGAATATATATTAAATATACTTGAAGAAATTACAATTATACTAGCTCAAATCACTGTAAGAACCACAATTGTTTTTATTTTATTGATAATTTAAAACTCCCAGGCCCATTTAATTTGTGAAAAAAATGAAAGGGAAAGACCTTGCACAGCATCCATGCTGCCTTTTATTTCTACAATAATCTTACGACAACCCGTCAAAGACAACACATCTCTGCTAACCTTCAAGACATACTACAGTACTTCCAGCAGAAATGTCATAATCCCCAATTTTAACATCATCCATAAGATAATTATCCTGAAGATCTGGCAGTGTGAGTCTGATTCTTGTAATGTCAAAGCCAAACTGTCTCTGAAGCATGAGTTTCAAGTCCCCAACAGTATAATCCTTGTGGACAATCAGTCCATACCGTTCGTTGGATTGTCCACTTGACAGGTTAAGAGGACGAAAAACACAGATACCATACTTCTCCCGAACAAGGATTCTGTCGTAATTATCGATTGGATAACATTGCATTGTGTTTTCATCTTGCATTTCTACGCCATTAAACTCTAGATGTTGTTTCTCCACAGGTAATTCTCTGCCAAACGAAGAAAAAATTCGATTTTTAACTCCCAGGACGGTCTCGTCGTCTCCAACAATCATATTATACTCCTTTGCATTGATGTAAACAATCTTGATTATATGCATGGTCTGCAAAGAAAATCAAACATTGGAGCATTTCCATTAGCTTAGAATTTATATGAAATAACGTATGGCTAATTAATTAAGCAGTAAAATACCAGATTCAGAGAGAACTTAAATGCGTGCAATATATGAAGAGCTAGATTATCACGTTAACTAGTTTCTGGATAATGAAATCTTGAGATATTTTCTTGGAAATTCGGAGATATTATGCAAAGAGAAACAAAAATCATGCCATGCGGATGTAAGGCTAATTTCAATGTGATTTGAATGCCTTTATGGGATGTGGCAGAAAACATGTGATTTTCTTTTTATGAAAGAAAATATGTGAATTGTTAAATAAATGAACTCTATGCTAAGTAATTTAATTACTAACCGTACTAAACAACATGATATTAAC